>CM030019.1:3068750-4435000 GCA_017639485.1 Pluvialis apricaria
TTTGACATCGGAGTTCGACAGCCAGCACAGGCGATTTCCCACCACCCCGCAGACGAGCTCCGGGTTCTCCTCCCTGCGCCTCTCCCACGGCTCTGTGCAGCCCTGCTCGGCTGCCTTCCAGAGCAGACGAACACCCTCTGTTGCTTGCTGAGCACTGACAAGCTTTGCCACAGTGAGCCTGGCAAGGAGCTTTGCTTCCAGCTGAGAAGTCTTCAACTTTTCCTCGTATCACAGATCGGCTTTCCTGTTGCTCGAGAGTCAGCACAGCTCTACTGTTAAGCTTCCCCAGGAAAAAAAACCAACACAGCATCTTGAGTTAATAGTAAAGAAGCATCCTGCTGGCTCCACGCTGTCCTCGCTAACCAGAAGTTCTATCAGATAGCCTCCGCTTCTCCATTTCATCCTTGTTGCAGTTTCTCATGGCTTTGGGTTACAAACTCACCTGAACTCACTGCCGCTTCACACGCACCCTCCTGCACGCAGAGCTACGTACACAAATAGATAGAGTGAGGTCCTCATGATGCCATTCTCCATCTCCATGTGCCCTGACCACAGGAAAAATGGGTTCCCTCTTGCTCTAATGAGAAAGAACTTGAGGCCACGTTAATTACACCAGGGTAGGACTATTTCTTCTTGGATGACAGCTTCATCAGCAAAACCCTGGCATAAAGTGGAAACGATGCTCCACATCAGCTGCTTCTCCGCCTTCTCTTCTCCAAGCAGTCTTGGATGCTTCTCCTGGTAGATGAAGCCATTTCTATAAATTGTTTCTGAAAATCATCAGGAGGTACATACAGGGGATGATCCCCGGGGGCTCTGCCCAAACTACACGTGGGTTTGGAGCAACTGGAAGTTCTCCCTTTGAGTAAAGCAGTTGCATATAACATATTTTACTATATGGCATTACTTTGCATACATTCTCTGTATTACCATGACTTCCTACCTGCAAATTTTGTACAGAGTCGGTGCAAGTTTGTACTTTTTAAGGCTGTCTCTGACAGACGGCAGAAACTTGGGAAAACTGCCAGTATTTTCTTTTCAAAAGCTGGCTACTAAAGCTTCAGAAGATAGCTATTAGCATCTTCGTTTGCAACTGTCGCATAAAGAAATTACACAAAAGGTACATAAAGGTGGTTATTCAAGCGTGCAAGCTTTCTAACTCGGAGGAAAAAGCGCTTGCTTTTGAAGACAATCAACAGGACGTGTTTTGAGCAGCAACATTTACAGGGTTAGCTTGCAATGCTCATTTTTTAGACCTTTTTTTCATTGGCATAAAAGGAGACTGGGCCTCCTTCCCCACTCCCTCCCTCACCCAAAAAAACCCAAGGAAAATTCAATTTCTGCCCCAAGAACAGCAATAATGCCAAGGGTGCCTCGAAGCCCCCACTAGGCTGGGGACGCTGGAGCTCCTCCACCGAAGCACAGGGTGCCGGGAAATAACCAGCAGCAAGAGAGACCAAAAAACTGTGGAAAAGAGGCTGATGAGGTAGCGGGAAAAGGATGGGTTTTGCATCGCGAGCAGCACGCGCAGCATCCCACCTGCCCGCCAAGCTGCTGCAGACTCGCCACCTGTCTGCTTATAGAAAGCTGCTTCTAGTTTATAACTAACAGCTTGAAAATCGGTATATAATATCAAACTCTAAATCAGCGCTTCACGCTGATATACCATATGCCATCATGTACTTAGGTAGTCACCAAAAGTGTTAACAGCGATTATTTAAAAACTATTACAGTTTATTCATGCAGAGGATCCCTTCTTGCATCGACTCAAATCCTCCGAGCTGAGATTTTTTATTTTTTTTTATAAACTGCATTTTTCCAAAAATTTTCAATCTTGTTTTACGCTCTTCACCTATTTTAATTTCATTTTGTTTAAAAATGACAGACTTGATAACTGAAGTATTAATTTACAGTGGTGATTCGAGGGGAAATTACTTCACGGAACTAAAATTAAAAGGTATGAGTTACTCTCCTTCATAAACTTTCTAATTTTTTATGGCTTAAAAGGGATTTAATACTTTATTGAAATTCTGAACGTCAGTACCTCACCTGAATACTGTCTCCCAGCAGTAAATTCTCCTAAATGTTCCCTGTTTAGTTAAGGATTAAAACCCTTGTCTAACAGCAAAAGCTAACGACGGTGTGCATAACACAACCCTGTTTCAGTTATTATTGACCAGTGCTGGGCTACTTTAATAATTTCTACGCTAATGCACAGAATTCAAAGAGTTTGGCATTTTCATTACAAAAAGCATTAAAATCGCGGAAGCTGACAAGCTGGGAGAGGTGGGGGTGTTCAGCCTGGAGAAGAGAAGGCTCCGGGGAGACCTCAGAGCCCCTTCCAGTGCCTAAAGGGGCTCCAGGAGAGCTGGGGAGGGACTTTTTACAGGGGCATGGAGTGACGGGACAAGAGGGAATGGCTTCAAACTGGAAGAAGGCAGATCTAGACTAGATATTAGGAAGAAATTTTTCCCTGTGAGAGCGGTGAGCCCCTGGCCCAGGTTGCCCAGAGAAGCTGTGGCTGCCCCATCCCTGGAGGTGTCCAAGGCCGGGTTGGACGGGGCTTGGAGCACCCTGGGCTGGTGGGAGGTGTCCCTGCCCAGGGCAGGGGGGTTGGAACTGGATGATCTTTAAGGTCCCTTCCAACCCAAAACACTCTTATGATTCTATAAGCCCATGTGGGAAGACAGACTGAAGAGCTCCAAGAAAAAATGGCAATGCAATCTCCAGGAGCGCACGGAAACAGGAGACGTATGGAGGTGACTGAGGACCTGTGAAGTGGGATGGGGAGCATCTTCTAGATTGCCCCAGGACACGCAGCAGAGAGACACAGGAAGAAATAAGAGAGATTAAGGTCTTGGACACATTATCGAAGAAAACATGACCTTCTTGGAGTGAATTTTGTCACATAACTGTGCAACAGTCTGCAAAACATGAAGACAAGCAGTGGTGGCAGAGGGCTCCAGCAAAGGGCAGGATTCCGCAGGGTAAAGCACTGCCAGAAGAGGGGTGAGGATGAACCTGTTGCATAAGAAATGATCGTTGGCCATCAGGCACCCCTACGGTCTGGGAAGTAGCCCAGACGACACTTACTCAACCCTGCTCATCCCTGTGCCCTGTAGCACAACAGCAATGTATGTGAAAAGTAAGTTTTAGAGGGAAGCTGAAGCTTTTTTGTTATTATGGCAGATTTCATCACACGCTGCTGAACTTTGCAATATATAAAACCATAAAATGTACTGAACAGAGTTCAGCTGAAGGGCTGCATCTAAATTAATTTTTTATACTCAGAAGATATCCAGACAAGCTTTATAATCCCAGGCTTCCCTATTCGTGAGCTCTCCATAGACTTTTTATCCTCCCCTGCATGATAATATTAACAACCAGAGGGGAGCAGCTGAAGTGCTCTCCGCTGTGGGAACCCGCGGGTGCAACCAAAACTGCCTCGAGCTCGTTGCCGGTCAGGGATGCCACTTTCTGCCACCTTCTCTCCAGGCTTGCCCCAGGCTGGACATCTCTGCCTAGCACCCGCTGGAGGGTGGGACATGGGCTGGTTTTGAGTAGGGTGACACAGCGCTGCTGGGACCATGGGGTTTAGCGATGGTTTGCTGGAAGAACTTAGGCTCACAAATCACCTCTGCAACATCTCTCATTCCAGTCTACAAAACCAACCCCCATTTCATATGGGCGGATTTCTCCTGGATCAGCCATTCAAACTCCTCCTGTGGGCGTCTCAAAGCCTTTTAAAACCAAGAATAATGTCACTGTTCTCTCCAAAATGTGATTTTCTAAGAGAACAAGGAGCAGATCTTCTGATGGTACTCAGGCTTCTTCTCCAGCCTCCAGCTGGTTTTCCACCCAAGCACAGCATCTTCTCAGTGATTCCTTAGTTCAGCAGAAGCAACGAGACTCCCTCCTGTCTCCTGGTGACAACTCAGAGCATTGGACCACCACACCTGGGGACAGCATCCCCAGAGAACCAGTTCCAATGCAAAAGTTCCTGGGTGCCCTCAGCCCTTTCATCAGGGAGCAAAGGGGATAAAAAACCTGCACAGAAGGGTCTTTTTTAGCTTGCTGGTACGCTTCAACGCGGCAGCGCGAAAAGGCTCCCATCACTCAGCTCTAGAAAACTCTTTTTTTCCCAAGCCGATGCGTATAATAAGTAGATTTACAAAGAAAAAAATTATAGTGCATAAACCCACACAAAGAGTTGAAAATAAAAATATTCACGAAGAGTATTTCAGAGATGAGAAGGGAGAGCCGGTTCCCATGGGGGTCTCCAGTGGTACGGGCAGAGCTGGGAGGCTGCAATCAGCACCGACACAGGCTCTCCCTTGGATGAAGAAAGCAGAAATAAAGAAAAAGTAATTAGATTAATCAAGTAGGGAACTATTTAGCAGCTAATTAAAATATCCAATTAATCATGACTTCTTCAAAACAGTCTGCTAAAAATGGGCCAATAATGCCCAGGCAGAAAATAAACAGCCTATTTTGGCTTTATTTCGTGCCTCCCAGCACATGCCCGATGCCACCTGCCGGCCAGGCTCTATGTGTCCCAGCCAGATCCACGCCGGACCCCTGGGCTGGATCCCACATCCCTTGGACTGAAACCTAAGACCCCCTTCAGATCGGAAGTGCTGAGAAGATCCCTTATCACACGAACAATACGCAGAAGAGCGTAAAGCAGCCTAGAAAAAAGGGCACGTCAATTCTCCTCCCTGTTTTACGCTAACAAAAATCTATTTTTCCATTTATCTGCACCTTTTGCCGTATCGATCAGCAGCGCAAAACAAAGGCTGTGGCAAAGGGACTTTTTATAGAGTCAGTGTGAACAAGGAGCTGCAACGCCAAGTGTCACCGGCTTGAGAAAAACCTGCTCGGGTCATCCGTGACCCTCATGGCTCCTCACTCCTATGAAAATCTGGGAAGAATTCATGGCACTAAGACACGGGGGCGGAGGGAAATCTTCCACTTTCTACCTGTTACAGGTGCTAAATTCCTACAAACAGCCTTTACTGCCAATAAGCAATTTTAATTTTCATGCTTTCCTCCTCAAAGATAGCTGTACGCTGCCAGTGGAAATATAACGGCGATAAACCGATAGATAATATTTTACTTATTCCGTAATTTTTGTTATGAAACATTCAGAGGGTTGGGGTTTTTCCTACTGTAACAATTATCACGCCGAATGCAATAATGAAAGAAAAATTAAGACCAACATCTTCGAAAGTGCTCAGGAGTCTCCTCACACCACATTATTTACCATTGATCTCAGAGCAGAAGATATATGTTCATCCTAGGCCGTTTGTTGGTTTGGTTGGTTTTTTTTTAAACCTTCAAAAAAAGATTAATTCAGGTGCTAACATGTACCCTAGAAACACACGTGCATAACCATGCAGCATATAAAGGCAGGACTTACCATAGAATCTAATTCGTAGATAAATCTCCAGTTTACTCAGTATTTGAAATGTCTCAATAGGGATAAACCTCTCTTGGCTCGGCTTTAGACAACACCTACTCACTCAAAAGCTCATTCAGCCCAAGACTGTAAGTTAGAACATTATTTCTACAACAGTTTAAAGTATTTTCTTCAACACACTAAGCTAATTTTTTTTTTTTACCTTCCTTAGAAGGAGTTTTTAGAAGGTTTTCCAACTCTAGCATTCAAAAGCCACAGCAGTCTACAAAGATTCTCCCTTATACTGCCAAAAGACACGAGTTACAGCCATCTATGGAGTTTGAATATAATTTTCAACGCCTCTTAACAAAATGCTCTTCCTGCATTTCAACTAGATATTGATATTCCTTTTTTTAAAAAAAAAAACAACAAAACATTCACAAACCTATTCATGTTTCCTTTTAACTTATTGATTGCAGATATATTTTGCCATCAGGTGCGCTTCTGAACTTGGGTACAGCTCCTGGGGGGGGGGTTATCCCAGGGGATGCAGCCGCGGAGGAGCCCGAGCAACCCGGCACTGCCACTGACAATGCTCTCCTCTACCCTGCACCCATTTTTAATCCCAATTTACACCAGGCAGTGACAGCTCCAGCAGCGATTCCGTCCCCCTGCACAGCCACACATTTGAAATACGGCTAAAAACCTATCCAAGTCAGGATCTCTGCAGTTCTTATGGGCTGACTCCAGTTTATGTTTTGTTAAAAAAAAAAAACCTCAAAGAGCACGGCAGTCTACTGCCCGGCACCAAGAGTATGTAAATGTTCGCGGGTGACCAAAAGGAGGAGAAAATTAGAATAATAAATAAATGGGAAAATCCATATAAGTTAAAAAAAAAAAAAAAAACCAAAACAAAACAAAACAAAAAAAAACCCAAAAAACCAAGATATATGATATTCCATAAGAAACTTATACAAAGACTTTGCGTTCCCAGATCAAAACATTTCATGAAGCATTTGGCAGATGTGGCTCTAGGCGGTTTTCTGATCCAATGAACGTTATGAGATAATGTGAACAAAATGTCAGTAAATAAGTTAAGGATATCTAAAGATGCAGTAATTCTACCTGATTACTTCGAAATGTCAGAGCTCTCCATCTCCTTGCTGGGGACGATGGCTTTTTCTGGAGCCTTTCTTAGGAGCACGGAGAGGAGATTTGGGGATTCAAGGCTGCTCCTTTCTTAAGTTAGGTTCCCATTGGCAAGTGTTCTTTTGGAATAACTGTTAGTATTTTATGTACATTAATGTCAGGAAAAAATAAGTTCTATTACTACATTCACAGAGCTTCGGTTACCAAAGACTCTCAGTTGAGTAGACAAGACAGTACAGACCAGATGCCATGACAAACTACACCCCTTCTCATGGCCATAACAGTATCGAACAGGATAACAAAGCGTTTCTCAAACACTTCTCCAATTCTTGATCTCTTTTGAAGCCTCCAAAATGAAGGTGAGTGCAAGGAAGTGTTAAGCAGATAAACGTGGCCTCCTCTGCTCCAGCACTCACGGTCTGCAACCAGATTGAAAAAAAAAAAGAAAATGGGAAAAAAAAAAAGCCAAATGTCCATTCATATTACATGATGAAAAACCCCTCAGCCCAATGCAGAAAAGAAAAATAAAAAAATAAAAAAAAAAAAAAAAAGAGAAGACAACAGTGGTGCTGAAAACACAAAAATAAACCCTTTGAATAATTCCCATCTATTAGGAAATTGCCGTCAATTTAAGAAAGTAGCGAAACCTGACTTAAAAAATAATCTACCAAAAATCCCACCAGGCCAGGAAGGGGGTGCATTTGGGGGCGGCTGCTGCGGATGCGCCGTGCCCCGAGGGGTCCCCCGAGCTCACCACGGCTGGAGCAGCCCCGCACCACCTCTCGCCGAGGAAAACGAAGCCTGTCGGTTTGCGAAGAGCCAAAGGAATTAGCTGCAACTGATGAGGCCAAAACTGCAGCCTGCAACCTGTTCAACATTTCTAAAGTGAACCCAAAGTAACTGTACTCTGATTTTCACCGACTCATTATGTAAAATAAAACCCAACTGAAAGCCAGTGTGGGGCCACAAAATGCCTTCATTATCTTTCAGTTCTATTCCAGCAAAAATGCAGCCAAAATCTCATGGGTTCAGAGGGGCTGAGGTTTTTGTCTTAATAGCCTTTTACTTCCTCGGCACTGTACAGCTTCAGCAAGATTTTCTGCCAGTTTGTTTGGACCTAACAAGCTATTTTACCATTAAAACAAAACACAACGTGTCCAGGAGTATTAAACATTTTCCACAGGACCCTGTTTTACAGTGACTGCAAGAATGACAATGCCAAATTACGAGCCCGAGACAGATGTTTTCCAGATGTGCTGAGCATCTCACGTACACATCAGATGCAGACTTCTTCCAACATGCGATCCGAGTTGTACCGGCTGCGTTTAGATAGGTTGACCCCTGAGTTTCTGCTTCTGGGAAACTATTCTTATGAATAATCTTCTCCAGAAACTGGCCACGTCTCTCACATGCCTACAGCAGGGCGCAGAATAATGTCTGATGGTAATGGAACAAACGGGAAAGGAATGGGAAGCGTTGGATGGGGAGGTGCAGTGCTGTCAGCGTGACTTCCCCATGGCACATCCGTGTTCCAGGTCCTGGCCAGATGAATAAATCATAGAATCACAGAATGGTTTGGGTTGGAAAGGACCTTAAAGACCATCCAGTTCCACCCCGCTGCCCTGGGCAGGGACACCTCCCACCAGCCCAGGGTGCTCCAAGCCCCGTCCAACCCGGCCTTGGACACCTCCAGGGATGGGGCAGCCACAGTTTCTCGGGGCAACCTGGGCCAGTGCCTCACCATGCTCACAGTCATGAATTTCTTCCTAATACCTCGTCTCAATCACCCCTTGTTCAGTGTAAAACCGTTCCCCCTCGTCCCATCGCTCCCCTCCCTGATCCAGAGTCCCCCCCAGCTCTCCTGGAGCCCCTTTGGGCACTGGAAGGGGCTCTGAGGTCTCCCCAGAGCCTTCTTCTCTCCAGGCTGAACACCCCCCTCTCCCAGCCTGTCCTCCCCGCAGAGGGGCTCAGCCCTCGCAGCATCTCCGGGCCCTCCTCCGGCCCCGCTCCAACAGCTCCGTGTCCTTCTGCTGTTGGGCCCCCCCGAGCTGGGGGCAGCGCTGCAGGGGGGGCTCCCCAGAGCAGAGTAGAGGGGGAGAATCACCTCCCTCACATGCAAACCATCCAGCATCAGAAACCTGCAGATGCATCAAGGGCTTTGGCAGCCTGATGGTTTCGTAACACAGACCGCTCTGTTCTTGGGACAGAAAGGACAAACGCAGGAGGGCAATGCCAGCCCAGCTGAGCCGGAGCAGCCATGCAGCTGCACGAAACTGCTCCTCAAAGAAGGGCTGCAGCAGTGCCGCGTTTGTCGGAGTGCATGAACTGAACGAAACCACTTGGCTCTAGTTTAGAGCATCGATTTTATGCTCCAAATAGTAAGTGTTCCTTACTACAACCTCCTTTCCCCCACGCAGGCATCCCAAGTGCCGACTCACTGATGGCATTGAGCCCACGGGAAAGAGCAGCTCCCTCGCCATGCACCGCTGTGACGCCTCCATCCTCCTGCAACCACGGAGTCCTCTGGGATGGAGATGACCCTCCACATTGAGTGAACAGACATCTCTACCCCCGGTGCAGGAGCACCCCTGAAGCCCCTGCCCAGAAGGACCTGAGGGCGTGATGGTCCCACAGCCTTCGGTGCAGCTCACAGCGAGTTCCCAGCACTTGGAGTCCTCCAGCTGAGCAGGTATTCATGGCACTTGATATTTTTTCCCCCCCACGTTATTCTAGAATTCAAGTACAAATACCCAAACGCTGGCCATATGAAAATAGGACCATGGCAATTTTCTTTTTGATTATTCTACAGCTCAAGCCAGAGGAACACAACAGAACCCACAGTCCAGTTACCCTTCAAAAACCTTCACATTAGGTGCGACACCCCAAACAAAAATAGTTATTTCTAAATATTTCCCTCCAAAGAGCCTGAACACAGCTTTGATCCCCCCAAAAAGGCCAAATATCAGAGGTTCCTGCAAGCCCACAAGAGATTTTGCTCTTCCTACCAGCTTACCTGCAAGGCTCCCAGATGCTACGGTGAGGGGTAACTACCCACAGCTGGCCCAGCTGCCTAATCAGTCTTTGATTGAGTTTATTCACAGGCAGGTTCTGAGAATCACATTTCCAAACAAGATTTAATTTAATTGGCTATGCCAGTCCTCCCAGAGGAGCACTAAGAGGGGGCTGCCACAGTAAGTAACTGCAAATACAAAGTTAAATCCGTTTTTCTACAAATATTCAGGAACATTTGCTTCCTGGCAACATTCCTGTTAGTAAACCAATTTGCTAAAATATTCACAAATAGCAAACTAAAGGGCCACGGATACAGCCAAAGTGCTTACATACGAAAATACAACTAAATATTCCCTGCAAATGTTTTCAGAGTATGTGGTTTGCTCTAGATTCAACAGAAAATAACCCCCTATAATAACGCCTGGCATTCGGCATCGTGGCTTCCCCTGGAAAACTTCTGGGGAGGAGATCACCGGCACTGGAGAAGGGTCCCCAGGATTGAGCTGCACCCGCAGGGTCCTCGCATGTGCCCTAAGCCGGCAGAAAGAACCACAGCGGCACCGATGCCTCCTCCGGACCCCGGCGCAGAACCCCCCCCCGCGAGCCACGGGGCCACAACAGCACAGAGGCGATGCTGCTGCCACGGCAAAGCCTTGCCCGAGCTCGAATAGCAAAGCAAAAGCCCTGCATGTATTTTGGATGCGCTCAAATTCTTTCCCTTGGGCAGATTCTTTTTCCCTTGTGGGCTGCATCTTGATCACAACCCTCTGGAGCAGGATAAATAAATAAAACCCCACCAAGATCTCAGATATGACTCTGCAAGTCATAAAAAATAAAATTCCTTGCAGTATTCCTGAAAAACAGCTGGATCTCCTGAACTCTCCACTAAATTGCCAGTATGGCAGAGAAAAATCAAGCACGTAGGGAAGAGGAAAACTCTGACATTCCCTGACAGGAGATTGCAGTCGTTGCAGGAGGAGACAAACCCTATGGTGAACCTCTTGCAGGTGAACCTTTGTCTAGCCCATCAGGCTGCTTTCAGCGAAAACAACCCTCACTCAAAAGGAAAACAAACGTCTTCCTTCCTTCAAGCCAATATGCTTTTTACTACAAAGGTTACATTTGAATATAATTGTAAGCAAGCAAGTTTCTCACTCCACATCGTGCGGCTCTTTCCTCCTCTCACTTTTTAACTGGAGAGCAGAAGAGGAGCAGCAATGTGCCCGGGTGGCCAAGAAGGCCAATGGCATCCTGGGGTGCACCCAGCAGAGTGCGGCCAGCAGGGCGAGGGAGGGCATCCTCCCCCTCTGCTCTGCCCTGGGGAGGCCGCAGCTGAGCACTGTGTGCAGTTCTGGGCTCCCCGGGTCAGGAAGGACAGGGAACTGCTGGAGAGGGTCCAGCAAAGGGCCACAAAGGTGATGAGGGGATTGGAGCATCTCTCTGATGAGGAAAGGCTGAGGGCCTTGGGGCTTTTTAGTCTGGAGAAGAGAAGACTGAGGGGGGATCTTATCAATGCTGATAAATACTCAAAGGGAGGGTGCCAGGGGGATGGGAACAGTCTTTTTCCAGCGGTGCCCAGGGACAGGACAAGAGGGAACGGGCACAAACTTGACCATAGGCAGTTCCATCTCAACCTGAGGAGGGACTTCTTCCCTGTGCGGGTGGCAGAGCAGTGGCACAGCTGCCCAGAGAGGGGGGGAGTCTCCCACTCTGGAGCCATCCCAAACCCGCCTGGACGCCGTCCTGTGCCACTGCTGGAGGTGCCCCTGCTCTGGCAGGGGGTTGGGCTGGGGGAGCTCCAGAGGGCCCTTCCCACCCCCACCACTCGGGGATTCTGGGGTTTTGTGACTGAAGCTGTGGTTTTCTCCATCACAGGCGTTCGTTACCGTGGGGATTTTTCTGTTGTTGTTCAGGAAGATCGTTACAAGACGAGGAGGCTGCAATTGCATTCGCAACAGGGCAATATTTCCTTTCCCTTCCAGAGCTCCAAACCCGAACGTGGGGCAACTCTTTAGGCGAGGACAAGCAGTGGGATGGGTCTCAAGCCCTGCTGCCCTGCGTGCCAAGGGCAGCACAGCTCCGCGCTCATGGCCATCACCCACCGCCATCACACCCCCACCAACCACTGCAGCCCTGCGCGGGCATGGGGATCCCGCCTTCAGTAGCCCCAGCCAGTCTGTGCCCCTCCTTCACCCCTAAAAAATCCTATCGTAAAACCAGCACGTGCCGGGGGATTTTATAGGGACAGGGAGCCCAGAATTGGGATGGTTTAACAAGAGCACTGAGCGTCATTTTCTATGACCTTGAGAAAGTCGCTGGCTTTCTTCTAGACCGCAATTCCTCCCCTATAACGGGTGGATTACTATTTTCTTGGCATGCAGGGGTGCTGCGAGGTCTAATTCATTAATCTTTGTAAAGCATTCTAGGACACTTTGATGGAAAATGCAAAATATTATCAGTAAAAGCCTCCCATTTAAGTCTCACCTGGAAACCTTCCTCTTACTTCTTAATTTGTGATTGATCCCCACTCAATTAGAGGTAATGGGATTTACATGTACACTCCAGCAGTGGAGCAGATCCCCCCCAGGCAGGTGCCAGGGCCGGCGCTGATCCATGTGGAGCAGCTCGGCAATCCGTACCTGCAGCTCAGGGAGCCACGGTCGGATGCCGCATCCCCCGTACTGCACTGTGACCCCCCAAATCAGCGCCGGGCAAAGGGATGGGGCCCGAATCCCCACCATCACCGCAGCAGCCATCCCTCCACAAACACTGCAAGGGCTGCGCTTCTAATTAACGATGCACTTTACAACTGAAATTCCTCTCTGTGACTCAGCTTTTTACAAAAAATTTAAAAAAAAATAATTTAAAAAAAATAGTTTGTACTCAAAAAGCCTTCGATTCAGCAGGAGATAGACCAAACCTGCAGATCGTTCATTAGCTTGCGATGTCAGATTTTAACATTCGTGGGAAGAGTTCCGTCTCTCGTGGGCGAGGGAAGGCAGATAACCTCACCACCGGCACTTCGTGTGCCTCCGACGAGAATACAGCTTCAACACAATATGCAAAAAAAGCAACCGGGGAATTACCAAGGGCTTTATCAGTACCTCGTGCTACGAAGCTCTGGTGGAGGGCTTATTTTAAAGAGTATTACTCTGTCTTCCCGACACCTCCGGTAGGATTCAGCCCTCTCGAGTATATTAGCAAAAAGCACCTGTTAAACCCCAGAGCGGAGAGGCGGGAAGGGAGCGAAGGCTGGTGGAAGCGGCACAGGTTTGGTTTTTTTTTCCTTGCAGCCACTTAATTGGATCTGCAGCATCCCGCCTGTCGGTATTCCCCAGCACTCGCAATTTCAATTCGCTCCATGGATTTTTATACTGAGCACCCAGAAAAATTAGCATTTGTGCTGAATATCTTTTAATCAACTATTCTCAAGTGTCAGTCCTTTTATCTCTAAAGCATTTCTAAATCTCCTTGCCCGAGTCTCCCCCAGCCCAAAAATTTATTCTATACATTTGTTTCCCTCCGTTCACTTTCCCGTGTCCTTTACTGTGACCTAATCGTCTTAATCTTTAATGCTCATCTCTACCTCTTAACCTTTTTGGTTTTCTTTTTAAAGCAATCTCATGGTCTCTCTCAGGGTTCCTTGCTTGTTTTGGGGTTTTTTTTAATTAAGCTTTTCCCTGGCCCCTGTCTCAGCACAGAGCTGGAGGTGTCCCATGGAGAGTGAGCTGGCACTAAACTGCACATTACCTCTCTGAAAGGTGACTTGTGAGGCCCTTAATTAAATCAGAGATTTTTCTCTGAATACATTTTGTGTAATTTTAGAGAAATGAGGGCAACTTCACAAGTGTCACGAGGGCGTTGAAGAGCTCAGCTCCCAATTCCTGCACTCACCCGTTAGCCAACATACCTAATTCCAAAAGAACTCAAATTTTCAGGGAATATTCCCAGCATTTTTTACTAGGGGAAAAGAAGACATTCGTGGTTTTAATTTTCAGTCTAACAATGGCTCACAGGAAATCTGTTCAAACTACTCGGCCTTTTTTGCAGCAGCAATTTCATGCCAAACCAGGACAATCACAATATAGCATCCTCTTTACACGCAACCGAACTAACCACGCTGTGCACCACAAGGAATTGGTGTGCCATTTCCACGCGAACATCCATGCTCTGAGGTCCAGGCTCGGCACTCGCTCTCCTCCGAGCCAGCTCCAGGCTCCCTCCCGCTCTCATAAACCTCCCGGCACAGAGAAATATTTAGCTCTTTGCAGTCACGTGGAAATGAAGCTGTTAGGTATATTCTCCGTAGGTGACGCTTCGCACATAAGCAAATTCCCCCTCTCTTGAAGCAGCATCCTGAGTTTCCACCTGATGCTCTTCTAGGCAGAAGCACTTAAAGAGCGTTCCAATAACGCTGAATTACTGTGGTTCAGCACTGAAATTTGAAGGTTTTCCAACACAGAAAACACTTCAATTAAAGAGCAATAGGAATTCTTTATCTCTGCCAGTGAAGGAAGTATGAAAAACTATTTGTTCTCTATTTTTATGCAATATTTGTTTTACTTCACTTGAAATTACTTGGGTAACACATGGCACCCTTCCCTTCCACTGGGAAAACCCTGGACGCAGACACTTCATAGAATCATTTAAGTTGGAAAACACCTTTAAGATCATAGAGTCCAACCGTAAGATTGTTTGATTCCGTTCATTTTGGTTACAAGCCCTAGAAACTCAACTGAATCAAGCTTTAATCTAAATATCCCCTCATTAGGAGATTGGGTAGGAGTCCATAGGCAAAGCCGAGCGCAACCGCGGAGTATCCAGAATCAGCTTTGATCCTTCCCAACACTCACCATCACCAATTTTTCCATTAGGTCCAGCCAGAGTCAATGGGAAACGGCAGGCAGCGGCGAGTGCTCTGCCAGCAGCTTGGTACGCAAACACTGTCCATGCGTGTGCCCCAAGTGACGGACAGTCCTCCCCAGGAGCACCCCTCAGGAAACTGTCTTCTGGAATGCATAGCTTGACAGAATTATATTGTCATAATATTTGACACATGAGAAATCCTCCAAATTACTGCAGGACCAACAGAAGAGTCAAAAAAGAAATAAGACATAAGGAGGGAAAAAAAAATACAAATAATTGTTGTTGTTGTAGCAGTGTTGGTGCAACCATGATGATGTAAGAATGAAAATGCACACAGGGTTACCAGGGAAAGGCGATATCTTTTATTAAACTATCAACATTTGGGGAAAAGAAAGCCAGTAACTTTTGAGCATCCGAGCTCTTTTCAGGACTGTGAGCGATTCAGCAATGCCGAGGCTCAGTAAATGGGCCACTTTTCAATCATGACTTCGTAACATCATGCTCCACTTTGCTGGCATTTCTCCAGCCTACTCACCACCTAGAGCGGTTTGGAAAATTGCTGCTAGAATAGTGAGAGCTAATATTAAATTCAAAAAAATAAAAAAGCAAAAGTTTTCTTTAATGTTTACTCCATAGGGCTCTTCAATATTTAAATACGGTTTAGGCTCCCAAATTCATGCAGAATAAACATTAACCTGATTTGCAGAGAAGAAAAGCGAGGAGGACACAGCGAGTCCAGACTGCCGTCAAATCACGACAAGCACCTGTCAAGACGCAAACAGCACACAAAAATAGGTATAATGAAAGCCAAACATCCCCTGACATCCGGAGCGTTGCAAGCAGTAGTACCAAACTTTGCATAGGAACTCCAGCCGGTAAACGCAAGCCACGTCCCTGCGTCTCTTCCCACATCCTTTACTTTGATTCCCCATCCTCCTCTGTCCTCTTCCTCTGCTTTCATTCCCCATCACAACTGCTAAGGCTACGCATCAAAAGAAGCTTCATTATCACCTCTCCGCTTTCCCAAAATCGCTGCAGTGATGGTTTGCCAGTGCCAGGCTTTGAGCCGGCTGAGCAGATGCCGCCCTAAAGAATAACGAGCTGCATCTCATTTCGCTGCCCTCAACATAATTAAGCTGCAACTCTGGATGCTTTAAACTGAGACCATCTCATGCTCCCACTGTCGTCCTCCATGCCATGCAGTTTTAGGCTGAGCTGTTCTATTTTCAGTGTGTAAACAGTTCCTTAAAGCCCCTTCTTAACCACCTATCACACCCCCCCTTACGTTCATGCAGAGCGGGGATTCCCAAACAGTGCTTGATGCTGGCGTGGTCCTCCAGCAAGACAGACAGGCTGCGTATGTTATTAACTGTGGGCTTTGGTGACTGCAGTTCAACCAGTATACCCGAAATTATAAGGGGGAAAGAAATTAGAAGAATTCTGAATATTTTTTATTATTATTATTTTTTAAGATGTTAATGCTGCTATTGAAATATCCTTTAATTCCTTTATTCATTAGTTGATACATAATATTAAGCTGTTTGGTTTTATGGGAGATATTATGGCCATACGTGTCAAGACTGGCAACTGGAGAAGATTAATAGACTGGTCCTTAAATAAGATGAAACAGATAACAGTCACCAAATAAAACTGTTCACAGGCGCCCCAGATGTATGACCGTTGTAAAAAAACAAACTTTGCACACTTTCATATTAAAACAAAAGGCCACACTGCAGTTACTCCTGCACTCCCCAAATGGCCATCGCCTCAAATTGGAGCTATAAAAACACTGGGAATGCTGGATAGGGATCACTTCAGACAACACCACTTCTTCCACTAGCTTCATCCATGGTGTCTTTTGCCCCATTTCAGTTTTACCAACCGTATCCAAAATCTGTCCCCAGTCTACGTCAAGTCGCAGCACCTGGGAAATAGAGGTTTGTTTTTGGCGAAGACGGTGGAGGAAACGGCACCGCTGTGAGGAGTTACCGTGGACATAATTGACCTTTGGATTGACCATGTCAAGTTCAGTGTTGGCCACAGTGCTCCAGTCCCACTTCTCTTTGAACCTGTAGGGTTACCACTACGGCCATGAGGTCCTCAGCAAAGGCTTCTATCACTAATGCATATTAGGTCTCAAAGACTTTTTTTTTTTTTTTTTTTTAATTAAATTCTTACATGCATTTCTTCTTTGGGGACTTTTTGTGGCACTTCTTTAGGACCTTTGCTAATTTTGATTCTTTTTCTAATGCTTAAAACTTTCCCCGTTCTCTCGTTATCGGCATTTAATTTCCAACTATATCAGGAAGAGTTTCACAAGGGCCAAGATTTCCCTTCCATGAATTTCAGTAATGTGAGCAAAGGCCTTTTAAAATGGAAAATACTCTTAAAAACCTTAGAGATACTCCTACACAATTCCTGTTACCAAAGCTAGGAGAAGACTGCCTCATGTTCGCATCCTCACATAAATCAATGGAATTTCCATAATTTACCCCAAAGATTGATGCAGTCTGTTTATAAGGAGTTAAGCTGTTGATCACATCTGAGAGGAGGACTCAGCCTGAAAAGCCAGGTAAGACTGATCCCTCCTCAAAGGACTCGGTGGAGGGAGCTGAAGCAGCAGTGTGGGAATAAACAGTAAGGAATCCCTTTGGTATAGAGTCCTGAAGTATTCAGTATAGCGAGAACTGTATCAGCTCTACTGACGGCAAACAAACCTCCAGTATATATAGCACTTATCTCTCTTCGTAACATTTGAAACTCCTAATATATTTACGTTGGACACTGAAATGATCATTATAGGCCAAACCTCCGCGCGGAAGAGCCCAGCCTCCTCCCCAGAGGGATTAACCGCACGTCTCCCAACAGCTCTAAATCCATCTCCCTGCCGTCAAAGCAGCCTGTCAGCAGCGCTGCGAAGTTAAATCGGCAAATATTAATTGCCAGCTGGGAAATCTGCCATCAGTTCACACTCGGATTTTATTTTTTTTTCCCCCCCCCCCAGCTGGAAAGAGAGAGAGTGTTAAATGGAGCAGATTTCTTTGCAGTCTGCAAACCAGCCGACAGAGTGAGTTTTGCCTGTTTTGCAACCACTAAACGAACAAAACATTCAACACCACCTCCGAGATGTTTTGAAATGCTCTTCTTTAGAACACACTACTTCTGGAAGTAACAAAGCACCGAACTAACACATGGACAACAAATAAAAGTACAGCAGAAATAAACCACCACCACCTAAGGCTGAATCCATATCTACTCGAGATTACTGCAGTGATTCATTGCATGAGTTATTAGCCTGCTTGGGGTTGGTTTTTTTTTTTTTCCAAGTTTGTAATTTATTTACCTTCAAGCATAGAAAATTTCCCGTCAACACGCAGAAGATTTAATTTTCCATAATTAGAAAGAAACTGTTTGAGAACTGGAGGAAAAATAGATGAGAAGTTGAAAAAGGAAAGATGCCACTTAAGGCCATGAAATCCTGAGATGGTAGGATGACACGTGGGTTGGGAAAGACCTCAACATTTAGTGCAGTGTCAGACCAGGTCGCTGTGCCCAGCCAGGTCTTGAAAGCCCCCCGAGACGGAGGTGGCACTCGGGCAGCCTGTCCCACCACCCAACCATCTTCATGGGAAAACCACCTCCTGACGTCCAGGCTGAACCTCTCGTTTCAGCTTTTCCCCTCGTTTCCCGTTCTCCCACCACACACCCCCATGCAGGGACAGGCTCCATCCTCTACACTATACCTGCAGAAATGGCATGAGATAACAAGTTATCCTCACTCCTTCAGCCATGCATAACCACTTGGACACGTATGTGTACCTGCACATACACCCCAGCTCATAGGCATGTACATTTTGGAAGACTATATATAGGTTCGTAGTATGAAATGTTGCTCTGAGCAACAGTGAAAGGCTCAAACCCAGCGGTGTGACCATGTGTGTAACAGAGAAGAGAAAGGCAGGTAGTTTTCCACAGGGATTTCTTTCCAAATTCTGTACAAAATCTGTACAGAAATATGATTTGTTATGGGGCAAAAATGGACCTTGTGTGAGGAGGAAAATTACTGTCATGTATCTGCTTAAAAGTAAAAAATAAATAAATATTGTAAGCTATGAGACCAAATTATTGAAAAAATTACTACTAACATTTCGGGGGAGACTGGTGGAAGTAAGAGAACAGGACTGGAATACCAGACATGAACGTGCCTTTATAACGCCCCATCTCTCCATATAAAATTCTGTCAGAGCTCATAAAATTAGATCTTTGCTAGAAGTGGGACTGAATAAAAAAATGAATAAAGTAATGTGCACAGGTACAGTGCATTTACATAATGGAAAGTTCAAGAATTTGGTCAACGAAGTTGGATTGAATTCATGCCAGAGCACAAACTAAATCTGACCTGCTGCAGTACAAAGCCGCTATACAGCCCAGCAAGAAAAGCTGAGCTTTTTACAAAAAAACCCCAACCAATATACCTGGATAAAGGGAGGATGCCTGAACCAGAGAAAATAAGGAATGAGTTCGGGCAAGCAACGCGGCTGCCTTCATCTAGCAGGGGCTCGGCTGATGCAGCGGAGCTTTAGGACTGCTGATCTCGCAGAAAAGAGTGGGGAGGGAAAGAAAGAAGGGAAAAAATTACTCCTAAATCCTGGAAATGGAAAAGCACAGCTCTAAACAGAAAGCATTTCTCTAATGTATGTACACTGCTAGAGAAGTACATTGCTCTGATGTGTCTGGAGAAAGGAAGGAGATAAGGGAAGAAAAACTGCATTGAGTGGTATATGTACAGCTTTTGCTGGCCAAAAATAATGAGAGAAAAATGAGTGAAGAGACCGAGTGGGTGTAAAAAGTCAAAAAGGAAAGAAAAAATGAATAGAAGTGGAAAAAAGGGGACTACTGCTACGGGAAAGCAAAGCATAGTCCAAATCACTGCGCTAAAATGATTTAGCTGCATTATCCAAGGCTTTTATTCAAACAGGAATGTTTCCAGGCCAACTGCTCATTTTGGACATCTGTGGGACAATTGTCATTATGAGCACAGATATCTTTCTGGTTTTCATGGGTATTGGGAGTGCTTTTGGGGAAAACAAACTTCTTTCTTCTCCTCTTTGGCAAAGACCAAAAAGCATTTTATCCTCATGTATTTTCTTACCCAGACAAAACCGCCAACACTTCAATCAAACACCGATGGAAACTCACAAAACAGTGAAAATGCATAAAACAAAAAAACCCCGCCACATAGTAGAGAAGTCTTAAACAGAATGTTTTCCTATGGGAAAACCAAACTGTGTTTCACAGCAGTGAAGACAACCAGATCAAGGAGAATTCGAACAGCTATGAGCAGGATTGACATTTCTCCTGAGACCTCTGGATGTAGGACTCCTCCTTTATGGTATTCCCCTTTGGGCTCCAAACTCCTAAGTGAAGTTTTCCACCTATTTATCATTTGCTTTGTCAACTGCAAAAAAGGGATGAGCATTTACAGTTTTGTGCCTGGCAGCACTGGGGAACTGTGGTGCACCAGAGGGTACAGGATGAAGCCTGGGGAGATCTCTCCTGCTGGGACCTCTCATTGCTTCACCCACATGTCCATGTGCTCCCACCTTGGACATCGTGTCCATTTACCAGCCCAGCCGGACCAAGCCTTGGGCACGGTGGCCAGCTCAGCCCAAAGTCTGCACACCAAGGACACCCTCTGTGAAATCTTTCCCAAACACAACACTGATGCGATCTTCCCACGTTTGCTGATACCAGAGAGCTGATGTCTCCACGCGGCCCACCCTCAGCCAGCAGGTCTTTGCGATTTTCCAGATTGCTCTCAAAGAGACACGTATTAATTTCAAGCAATGCCATGGGGAAATCGGGATGTCTGAAGGCACACAAAGTTTTTTTTTTTTAACTTCTTGGACTCACAAGGTTTCAAGGAGTCATTTCTTTCAAGGCTGGGCAAAGGAGAAATCAGTCATTTGCCCACAGCCAAATTCTCTTCTGCTTTTCCTAATACTAATGCTTGCACAGAATGAAACACTAGTGAGGTCGCACAAATCAAGCAATGCTTCTAGTCACACACGAGCATTTGCTATACACCAGTACTTACAAAGCACTTCACATGTGATGAACATGTTAAAAGACCTAAAAAAATTCTTCCCCAAAATACCCAAAAGGAAACAAGACCTACAGGATGTTTGCTTTGTTATTGGTTTACTGTGGATAGATCTAGCTCAGTCAAAGTGGAATCGGAGTATTTGGTCTCTGTCATACTTTAAGGCCATACAGTTTGACACTGGTAACTGGGTAAACCGGCAGAGCACACAGATGCAATCCCAGTTTGTCACTGATAACTGGGTAAACTGGCAGAGCACACAGATGCAATCTGCGGTGTCCCTCAGCTCTACACAAGGACTTAAGTCATAATTGAAGAAGTCAACTGGGACAAAAACCCATGAAGCAGCCCACTCATCAGCCTAATTGTACTCAAATAATTAAACTATCTACTTGATAGAACACAAATAGAAGGCACACGCCTGCTGACAGATGTACACCTGGTATCCAGCTGAAACAACACATTGTGCACCTTCAAGATTTTTCTCCAGTCAAAGTCTTACGCTTTACATCTATAACGTTGCTTATAGACCTGTAGCTTAATTGCTTACTACAATATTCTATTTAAAAGAAAACACTATCATTCTTGATTTACAAATAGACTAAGATACAAAGAAAGGAAAAGATACACAGAAATAACCACTCAGGAACTGCATGGCAGAAACAAGGGCTGAAGCCAATTCCTATGGGATCCCACTCTGGGATTATTGCCCCCTCAAAGTAAACTTTTTTCTGCTTTTTATCTCTGCAAACAGTGGTGTGAAGCACTTTTTTTATTTATTCATGCAGGAAGAGAAGTGAGTTTGTTTCTTTCTTCCCTTCCCTAAAGCTGTTATTCTGCTGAAAAGCAGATTTAAGCAGTGCTCCATGGCAAGAGTTTAAGGGTTACTTTAAACAGGGACACAAAACTACTACTTTCTGACATGGTTTCATGGTGTGTTTGGGAAAGTATTCAAGCGTGACATTGTATCATTAGGTATAATACAGCCATTGCAGAGCCACTGATTACTGCAATGAGAACTCATTTTCTTTAACACTATATGCGATAAGGAATGAATGAAAACCCAGAAGCACCGCTATAAGGAGGTAGGCTACGTACAGGAGTGAGAAAACTGCCTGAAGACACCTTTTGGGGAGTCAGGGGAAGAAAACCCGCTGCGTCAAGAGGGCTCGAGGGGCTGCCGAGCACCTCTGGAATTAAGATCTGCATTTCCCCTTTCTTTGGGAGGTTTCTCAAGCTGCCATCTCATCTGCGTTTTATCCAGGGATGGAGGCAGCTTCCAGCCAGATCCATGCCCTGATCTGACTTGACACCCCGCGGCAGAAACACCAGCACTAGGAGCAAGGCGCAAAAATCCTTTTCAGATGCTCCTTTTTAAAGCGATGAGCAAAAATCCCTCTCTACCTTGACCTGCTCATGTGCTGTGCCACCAAATATGCCTTCAGGTGACCTCTTTCCAGGATTAACTTCATACAGAGTCTATCTTAGACCTAACTACCTGCTTTGGTACATTTACAGCATGGCTGTGACAAATTAACCCAGCTCAGCTGCTGTTCACCAAGTCAGTCCTCTGACCAGCTCCTCTGCCTAACCCACGGCCACATCCCCAAAATAAATGAGAATTTGCAATACCGAGCAAAGCAGTGCCCAGATAGGTCTGGAAATTCTGGGCTCGTCTTGGTCTCCAGGCCTCCTCTGAGGGACAAGAATGGGAATGCTCTTCTGTCTCCAAAGGGTATCAGGAGGATATATTAATAAGACTCCTGGAATGGGCTCTGTTTCTTAAATAGGCTCTTCTAGCATCGTGCATTCACACGTGTTAGTAAACGTGAACCTGTCATGGATAGCTCTGTATACAGCCAAGCTCCTCAGGGGCTCAAGTGCCCAGCGAGCTGAAGATAAAGGAATTATTTTCATATTTGATCACGTAAATGTCACTGGATATATTTGCAAGAACCCACTCGAATCTTTCTGTAGATAGATGAAGTCATACTTGACAATGAGTTTGAGACATACCCTAGCGAGGCCTTTATAAGACCTCTCATTAGAAGTCAAATAACTTATGACTTCTTCCACTCCCTGGCATTTTATCACATGCCACTTCAGCCTCACTTGATGTGTGACAGGATGGTACATGGCATAGAAAATATTAACGGAAAAGACACAAGACTCCATCCCTTTGGTGATTTGGTGCAACGACGATAACAAAACTTGCTATTGAACCAGTAAAACAGCTGGAGATGTACACATCCTACTGGTAACCAGAACTGTCTTTAAAACTATACAAATCTCTGTTCTGGCGCTACACTTCCCACTCTGCTTATTTCATCTAAACAGTCCCTTTCCTTTGCCCATGCCATTTGCCTAAGTGGGTTTTTGTTTCTCATTTTTGCAATAAACTTTTCATAGTACCATATACTCTTTATTAACTTGTTTGGCTCATTCAAAGCCTTACCAAATGAATTGGCTTGTAAAAAAGTTATTACACTGGAAGTTGTAAGTATCGAGCAGCACAACTACAGTGCACACAGAGCATACAGTGATGTTAATTATTTACCAGTTCCCAGTTTGACTGCATTTTGGGTGGTGATGACACGCAGGGGCTTAATAGCTGCGTAAAACATTGTGTTATGTTCTACAGTGTCCCAGAATAAAACAACCTTGAAAAACTTCTCTCTTAGAAATAAAACATACCACTTGGCCATTTATCAAGGTTACGGTGAGATGAGTGATGGAAGTTCTACAGAAGTATTTATTTTTAATGATGCCCTACCTTTGAAGAAACAGTCCTTGCTGTGGATAATGTAGATTTTTTTCCTCTGCAGACAGGAGGCTCGATGCAGTTGACAGTGATTTTCATAAAATTTGCCATCCGATCCACACACGGGCATGTAGCTGGACTTGCAATCTTCCACACATCTGCATTCGGGCTGGTTGGTGTCCTTGTTCACGACACACTTGCTCCCCCGGCCGCAGTACTTCTTCTCACACGACGCGTGCAGGCCATCCTGCCCGTAAAGCACTGGGAAGAGCAGAAAACATCGGTGTGAGCAATATTTGCCTAACGGACCATACTCGCCTGATGCAGCAGCACAGCAATTACAGGAGCAGGAGCTACAGTGCTTTCTGAGGGTAAAAGCACCCCCTGACGAACTGCAGCACAACTGCAGTTTGGAGAGCATCTTCACATCTGCGCTCCCCGACCTCCAGCTCAACACAACATTAAGGGCGCGCTGAAAGGGCTTCACTGAAAAGTGATGGACGTGGGGTCGTTTGTTCTTTCAGCCCTTTGTGCAACTATACTCTAAAATAAAATCTGGTGAGAGTATTTCAGCGCCTGAAGTTTGACCACGAGTTCCATTGAGAAAGCAATCCTGAAAACCTCTGCTCCTCCAGCCACAAAAATCCACGAGGAGCTTCACGTCAGGCAGCAAAGTGCCCTAAGTGACGGCACTTCAGTTGTGTACCGGTGTCCACATTTAACTTCCACCCCGCGAGCCAGAAGCAGAACACCCCCAAGGCTAACATTGACACGGGGTTCACGGAAAGCTCAGACAATCACTGACAGCTTTTGAAAAAATAACCCCCAAGAAAGACATCACTGAAGTAAAGGCAGTATTAAAGGAAGATGCTCCTTGCTGTAAAAGCGACCATCAGCATATATCCCTATGCTCTGAACAACGACATACAGAACGAAAAATAACTTTCTACTACTTTTAAGAATCCGTTGGATATATTGTACTATCTGCTGTTTGATGCTATTTAAAGGCTAAGGAAGCTGCCCTTGCGATATAACATTTTCTGCTGCTTAAGTTTCCTCGCTTAAAGCCTTACAACAAAACGTTACTGTAAGTCATACAGGTACTTCCAAACAAGCTACTACTCTGAATATAACGCTAATTATCGCTCTACGAAGAGAGTTTCGTGAAATTACATTATTCTATGCTAACTGGAGTACACAAAGTTGAGAATTCCAAAGGGATGCTGCAAATAGCGTAACGGCAGCAGGAATAGAGGTTTCGCAGTGCCGAGCCCGCTGCCAGCCTTGCGCAGCCTTCCAACAGCGGCCGCCTCCGCCGGCACCGGACTCAGGCTGTGCCACCAAGGGCAGTTTGGAAGCAAATCCCTCTTGTCTACATTTACCACACGCAGGTTTGGCTCTCGGCAAGGTATCAGCATTTCAGAGGAAGCTCAAGTGGAAGCCCTGCTCCAGATGTACTCCAGCATCCAATAGGACTAATGCTGCAGGGATGGCAGCACCACAAAATCCTCCAAAATGCACCCAAGGCTCTGCCCTTCAAAGGTTTTTCAAGTAGCAGAACTGTTCAGCCCAGGAGAGCAGAGCAGATCTCATCCAAAGACACCCCTCCCCATCACATGTAATGGAGATGTGAGGAGCATCAGCATGAGCTACCTCAATCTATCAATCCCTTTTTATCATGCTAAATCCCTTGCTGACATCAACACAGCCCCTGCCTGCCCAGCATTTTACACCAATATGAAATGCCCCAGTGTTGAAGCTACATGTCATCTACAAGTGATCAAGCGGTTAAAGCGCGTCCACAAAGAGAAGCAAAAGTTTCTACAAAACCCCATTTTTTCCTGGTCCCTGTTAAGCCTTTGTTTTTATCACTGTAAATCAGAAAGGGGGAAAAAAAAAATCTGCTATTGGAGGATTAACTATTTGACTCAATAACTCATTAAAATTCCTCCAACTTGGCAAGCTAAGAAATATTGACTTTTCCCGACTTGTAATAAACTAGAAGGTCAAAGCATCTCTGAGCAGTGCAAAAAGTACAGTCCCTGGAAGGACTATCTGAGTATTCTTTATTTACTTTACTAATTGTTCCAGAGTTTCTGCAAAATATCCTCAGGAATGCAGATTTTGTGACCTCCGGGAGACCTCACCGCCAAGGCCACCTGCATTCGCAGTGTCTGCTGTAGATCAGAGCAGCACGAAGGATGAGGGCTTGAGGAAGCCCTTGTCAAGCATCCTCCTCCTCCTCTCGGTGGCAGGACCTGCACCTGTACAGGCACATGGCTTACCCATCACAACGTGCCTCAAAAGACATGTCTTGGAGACTGCTGTTGATGCTAAAGATATTTTTTAAAAAAATAAAGATTCAGGAGCTATATATAAATGTATATATATGTATAAAAATATAATTCAGATACATCTACAGCAAAGCCCTTCCTGTGCTGTCTTGATTGCTAAAAATTGATCTCCCAAGAGCTAGCACCAGCCGAGGACTGCACCACGCATCTCGCTGAAGGTTATTTCTGCCTCCTTCTTCACAGTGGGCTGCTCTGATTTAATGCATCAGGCCACATCTGGGCGGGCCACAGCTGCACCCTGCCCCGACAGCTACTGCAGCCACCGGCAGCAGCAAAAATCCTCCGGGAGCCTCAATTATTTTTGGCATTTTGATTTTTAATATCAACTTCATACCCCTGAAGACAAACACTATTCCTATTGCAATGGAAGTTTTAAGTTTTTTAATGGTACAAAGATTTGGTTAAGCACCAGCTTATTAAAAAAAAAAAAAAAAAAAAAGACAAAATACTTTGGCTTTTCTACATCCACCATGGTTACTATGGAGAAACCGCAGAAAGCCTGTCTGCGTTTATGCCTCATTCGTTTTGTTCACGGTTTGGTTTATTCTGCATCCCCAGATGGAGAACTCCTGTTTAAACACACCTGCGTTGGGTAAGGGGGTAGGAAGGGGACTCCACCAACAGCCAGAAAGCAAAGATTCGTGTACACAAGAATCCTGATGTGCTTCTACTGGTCCAGCTCCTCCAAAATCCTGCATGTCTGCAAGCAGAGCGTTAACATGGGATGTCTTTGCCACAATCTGATTACATCCACAGCAGCTCCTTCATGCAATTCCCATTTGCATCATCCTTTGAAGACCTAAAGCTCTCCACGAGCACAGACGGACCCTCTGCCCAGGAAGGAAAGTAAGGGGATGCAAAACAGAACAGAGATGGCGGAAACCAAGAGGAAAGAAGGTATTTGACTGTAAAAGCACTGTTGTCTTTATCCAGGTAATTAATTAACCCAGAGCCGCATTATGGAAAGGGACATTCCTCGACTGCATCCGATGCCCGCTCCGGTTGATACCACGGGCGGCCAGGAAGGACACCAGCGTGTAGCTCAGCGGCATGAAATGCGTTTGCCGTGGCTCTTTTTTTGTCACATTATTAAAAGTGACTGAATTCCCCACTCTTACAAGGATTATTAAAAACAGAAATGGGAAAGGTAATCAAGTGAAACTACCAACTAACTGCTCGCAGTGTTTACGAGCCCCACTGTACTGCACGGAAAAAAAAAGCATAATTTATTTAATTTATTAGTCGCAAAGAAAGTCATTCACTTAGGTTAAAAATTGATCATCTTGCAAAACAAGCTGCTTTCAACACTAATTAAGCTTACCCAACACGGCTAGAGTCAGAGTCGTTCTGCTGTGCTGAAGCCAGTGGGATGGAGAGAGGCAGCCCATTCGCGTACACCCAGGAAAACATTTCTCGGGTTATCTGACTGCCCCTGAGAAACTGGGAATTTCAGTGGAAACCCAAGAAAAGTTTGGTGCGGGCAGTAAAATACCCGAGTTCAGGTAAATACCCAGTCCTGGAGTACTGTGTGCAGTTCTGGGCTCCCCGGGTCAGGAAGGACAGGGAACTGCTGGAGAGGGTCCAGCAAAGGGCTGCAAAGATGATGAGGGGATTGGGGCATCTCTCCGATGAGGAAAGGCTGAGGGAATTGGGGCTTTTTAGTCTGGAGAAGAGAAGACTGAGGGGGGATCTCATCAATGCTTATAAATCCTTCAAGGGAGAGTGCCAAGGGGATGGGAACAGTCTTTTTCCAGCGGTGCCCAGGGACAGGACAAGAGGGAACGGGCACAAACTGGACCATAGGCAGTTCCATCTCAACCTGAGGAGGGACTTCTTCCCTGTGCGGGTGGCAGAGCAGTGGCACAGCTGCCCAGAGAGGGGGGGGAGTCTCCCACTCTGGAGCCATCCCAAACCCGCCTGGACACCATCCTGTGCCACTGCTGGAGGTGCCCCTGCTCTGGCAGGGGGTTGGGCTGGGGCAGCTCCAGAGGGCCCTTCCCACCCCCACCACTCGGGGATTCTGTGATTTCATAAGGCTGCTTAGCAGGCTGTCTTCATGTCAAAGCAAGGCTCCAATAAGAAAATGAAGATGTTATTGCACATTGGAGAATGTGTGTCCTCTGGCTGCTCATTAATTCATGAAGACAGAGACCTCGTCTACCTTTTACACGCCACTAAATATGTTACAGATCAGACTAAGCCTCACAGACATTTTTTTTTACTCCCAAATACAACGTGATTCCTTACTTCAGCAAAACTCCCGAAGAGTTCACAGGAAGGTTGGGTTCACGACAAGCACTGACTGCAATTAAGGCAAACCTGACAAACCTATCACACATCCAGCAAAACCAAAAACCGAACAGCCCTATCATGTCCCTACTCATAAGAAGTTGCTCATACACTGCAGAAATGTAAATTACTACATTTACATGTTAAAAGCCAGTTTGCCTTCAAGTAACAGCGAGCTCCTGCAGGCAGCTGGACCGACGAAGGAAAAAATTTAGACTTTGTATCAGGACTGAAGCCAAAACTGGAAACTTTGCCTATGGGGCACTGGAGACCGGTATAACCAAAACAACAAGTTTCTACGCCAAGTCCTTCAAAGGCAATGCTGCACTTTGCAAATGTTGGGAAAAAATAAAAATAAAATCAAGCCCTCTTATAACCTGATAAAAATGTTTAGTCTTTAAATACAGTTTTTTACTTCCATTAGGTAAACCGGTGAGGAAGCAGGTCACGAGCTACTCCTCCAGCATCTTGATATCGTGTTTTCCAACATTTTTCCTTTCCCACATTAAATAATCTTCTGTGGCCTGAAATGTCACAGCTGTAAGCACTATTTACTGCTGAAAAATATACATTGGCAGTGCACACAGATATACGTACGTACACACACAGGTGTATGTGTTCAAGTGTGTATTTACACACGTCTATTCACATGCACAGATTTTGCACGTTTATGCATGACAGGACACTTCACTTCCATACACTTGCCTTGCCACAACTGCCCTTTTGCGGGTGATACAAAGTCAGATGCTGCAGCACGGCGCCTTAAACGTTCCTTCCCCGGCGCATCTTCAACTTACATCTGGAATAACTCGTGGTTGGAAGTAACAAAAGTTCAGATGCGCGACTACCGCACCTGCCTTCTGCTCAGTTCGCAAATGCGTGTGCTACACACCTCGTTGCTACCGCAATAAAATACGAAAGGAAACAAAGCGGGAATTTCATAATAATCTGCTCTAAGTTTCTCGGCTTTTCATTGCATTCCTGTTATGAAAGTGGAGAGGCAGAAAAGCCATGGTAAATCACCTGGAATAGGGGCAGGGCAACAGTGCATTCATAATCTCCGTTACTAGCCGTTGGTGCTATAATTAATTTATTTCTATAAAGCAAAACTGGTGACTTATCCTGGAGAATAATACAGAAAATGAGATGTGCTTCAAGCATACGTTTTGCTACGGATGCAAACCATTTTCTTTCAAGGTCCAGGAGATAACTGTGTATGTGTGTGTGCATCTTTGAGCAGGACGGAGAGGGACACATCAGCCCCAGAAGGGAAGGACAAATAAAAATTAGTCACTTTTACTAATTTAGATGCTCTACACGAAACAAAAGACAGGATGACAGAGAAAGCCTCCTCAGAACAAAAACCAAGCAAACCTTCCCAGAAGACTGCATTATTTCAGGAGGACTCTTGCAGAGTTTAAAAAAACACAACAGAAACACCAAAAGGAAAGGAAAATCTACTCTGCAAAGGAGTATTGCGACAAATAGCTACAGCAATGACACCAACGCCAAGGGAACTGCTTAATGTGTGTCCACAGTTTAACATCAAATACCAACAAATTGGAATCGATCAACCAAAGTTCAGTAACAACCTGCAGTTATTCTGCAAATAACACCAAGGAAGCACTCAAAAATCATAGAAAATTTTCTATAGCAATTTTTACTTCTGAAAATGGGGATTAGTGTTCCTTTCTGTATCTGTCGGGACTATGATACCCATTAGAGGTGATACAATGAAATGGTATTTGAAAATTTCAAGTAACTATGCGCTTCCTAGTGTAATTAGTCTTATTTTTGTCCCATTTCGAACCCATTTAACCACTATGAGATCAAAAGCTTCATTAAATATTATTTTTGGACGGTATTATGGTTTATGAGGGCACTAACATGCAAAAAGAGGCAACAGACATGTACAAATCAAAAGATCCCAACTATGCAAAGCATATACGCAGATTACCCAGAAAGAAATACCAGCCAATATATGAGACCATATATATTTAGATCCTTGCCATGAAACTCTACCATGCACAATTTGCTTGATTGTTCTCTTCTTCGAAGAGCTACTAAAGAGGCAATTCATAAAGTTTCTCTTTATGAAAAGTTTATCTAAAGTTATCTATGATAGGTACTGCACATTGAAGGCAATTTTATCACATTACCGCTGTGCAGCAAGTATAGATGGAGACCTAAATCTGCCGAACTGCTGTGCTGCACAGCCCCTGTGGGCACCACATCTCGCCCGGTGTTCGCAAGCTATCCAGCACATCCACACTGCCAGCTAAGAAATGCCATGGCATTACCAGGTGTAAATCGCCTGCACTGATCAGACAGATTTAATGTCATGTTTCTTTGGACACCCATATTTACAGGGTTGTGAGCAGCCCAGCAAAGCTGGGGAGCAGTGTGTGTGTACGCACATGCACGTGTGCATTTCACTCGCTTTTGTATTTAATTATCTCAGGATTGCACAGCCCAAAGAATGCAGAAGCTTTCCAGTGTCAGATCTGGAGGGAACAGATCACGTTCGTACTTTGGTTTCTTGGGTAAAACTCCGCATCAGAAGAATACGCTCTTCTGAAGGAAGGCAATGACATTCCCATAGGTCACTGCTCAAAATCAGCCTCGTTGCCTTTAATCTTGCTCCTCAATCTCCCGCCTGCCCCATTCCTTCACTCCTACTCTCAGGGCCAGCCTCGCTTCTCTCCCTGTTTTCAGTGGCCTTTTATCCTTTGACCAGCACAGCAAGCCCCAGCACTCTACGGGCTACTATAAAAGACATGAGAAATCAGTAACGCAGTGTCACACATCTTTCGGTGCCACTGTGTCACACTATTCCTTCAATGAAGCTCTGGTGGCAGATACTACGAGGAGGTTAGAATTCGATAATAAAATAACTATAGATGACTTGCCTGTTTTCTTGGCGATTTCTCCAATTACATTACCAGTGAAGTTGCTGGAGGCAAGCGGAACAGTCTAGGTTGTTCCCGTTATCTGCATTATTAACCTTTAAATCTGCCCACGCATGTCACCTTTTGTTCGCTCCCCTTTTCCCACCGGCCCCACCAGCCGAGGCGTCCCCCGAGGGCTGCCCGTCCTGCATCTCCTCCCCTGGCTCCTCCACCCTCCGCAGCCATAACTCCCCAGGAACCCTGCGGTGAGTGTTCCTCCACGCGATGCTGCCCCCAAACCTCCTTGGCACAGGGCAGCAGTCACTCACTTCCACCTCTTTTTCAAAGCCCAGTCCCCAAACTTTAACAATTTAACCCTCGCTTTGACCTTTTCCACCCAGAGGGTGAAATCCATAAAGCCGGTGTGTTGGGCTGTGCTGCAATGGGACACGCACGGCCATCGCTTGTCACGCCTACATAAAAGCACGGGAAATCTTGCATCATTAGCAATGATTCAAGAACAGAAGATGCCAAGTTTTCATCCAAGGGGTATTCTGCAGTCTCAAAGAAATCTCCCCGTTTTCTATTTTTTGATCCATTACTTTGCAATAAGTCCATTTATCAGATAATAATTGCATTTGTTTATTGTATGCCTATTTTCCCCTTACATATGCACAAACCAAATGTTATTTCAGATTGGGTAGAAAGATGTTTTCAGTTTCCTATTTATTTTCTCGTTCAGTGCATCAGTTTATAAGGCTCATTGAGGAAAAAGAACAGAAACAGAAAGCCAGCTCATCACTGTGTTTGTCTCCAGAAAAGAACATTATTCTCATTATTTATTTTTGGTTGGAAGAGGAATAGATAACAAGCTTTTATAATTAATATCCATTCTGCTTCCTTATTACATTATTCTTGAATTCTGCTCTTAGTAAATAAATCCATCAGACTTGCACCACGCTGGACAAGTGCCACTGCGCGAGGTTTCAAGGTGATTGATTACAGAGACCGCAGTTCGCATCACCACAGCGCTGCCCGTGGCCGCACTTCCACTGGCGCCTCCTTTTCTTTAAGAGGCACATGTCACACGTTTGAACACTACAAACTAAGTCGCACTCTCAAAAAACATTTCTCAAGGTGTGTTAAAGCAGAGCCCAAAAATGAAAAAAGAGGGAGAAACGCCCAATTTCCACCCGTTTCCCTCTCCGCAAGTAAAGGATGGAGGCTGGCGCTGGGTACAACCTAAACATACAGTAATTAAATACCAGGTCTTCCAGCAACTTCCATGTTCCGTCTGGTTACTAGCGTTACATAGAAACACCTGGCGACTTGGAGGAAGGGGCTTTGTTCTGCTCCACCATCAGAAGTATTCAACTGCGCGACCAACCGGTGAATCCACAGCAGAGTCGCCTCTCTGAGCCCCACCACCCATGACACCTCCTCCCGCAGCCAGAGAGGACATTCCCAAACCAGCCGCTTTTCCTTACCAAAGGAAAGCTCTTACCCTCCAAAGGAAGCGAGCGCGAGCCTGCAAATCCGCCTCCAGGGACAACTCACTTTGGTCGGCAAAGGCAATATATCTAAAGGGGTCTTTTCCTGTCCCTTCTCCTGCCCCTTTCTCCCAACTAGATTAATTTTCAAGGATAAAAGTTTCCAGAGGGAATCTATCAATAATTGCAATATATGTACAACTTGGCACACTTCCATCATTTACTACTACGCATAAACGAAGGCAGACAGCTGTGTGAAAATTAGGGACTGGCTTCATTTTGTGAGTCTATTTCTGAGCACTGATGTTTTCCTCTAAAAGTTGCCATTTGCTGGAAATAAATGGAGAGAAAAGGAAAAAAAAAGTATTAAAGCTATTTATTTGTAATGGGGTTTGTGTTAGTGCAGGTGTTTTGTATTTGGGCGGTTTTTTACTTCTGGGTGAAGCGTAATGCATGTTTGACTCATGGCTACTTTACTTGATTGAAGAGGCAGCGCCGGCAGCAGGATTAGTGGCATTCCTGCATCACATCTAAATCAGCATAAACTTCCCACTTGAAACTGTTGAGGTTGCACAGTGTCTTTTCACTTTTTTTTTCCCCCCCCAAGACATTTCATTTTATGTTTTCCCGACTAGATGCCTTAGAGCCTCATAGATTACAAGCGCAGGAGCGCTACCACGTAACACAAGCGCGAGGCAGGAGCCAAACAGGTCCATTATGGGGAGAATTACAATCATGCAGCTACTGAACGAGGATGTATTACATCTGCGTTGGGAAATAGAAGAAAGGACGTTTTTATAAATCAGTTTTGAGCCATTCTTCAGAAAGGGAAGTAACTGGTGGAGGGACCTTCTTACTGACTCCACACAACCAAGTTGTTTGCTCGTCTGCATGCATCCCCTCTTGTCCTTCTTAATGAATCGTTTCATTTCAGTCTATCAGAAAACTACAGCATGCAAATGGCCTGAAAAGACAACAGCCATGGAAGGAGCCTGCAGCAACAGATCAGCAGCAGCTCAACAGCTGCCCTCACACCACCTCAAACACCTCCTCCACTGGTGGGTCAGCTTTCAAAGAAAAATAACATGGCGAAAGGTGAAGCCCTGGGGAGTATCAGTTTGAAGAGCGACTGGCCAGTGCAGTGTAATAGAAAGATTTCCTAGCTGTTGTCTACAACCCCCCTCTGGTCTCCAAGACGATCAGAGGTGACCTGCAGATCACCCACAGGACTCAGCAGGACATTCAGCATCTCTTGTACAGCTGACCTGGGTGTATGCTGCAGCAGCGAAGGCGGTGAGCAATTTCCTTCTAGGTAAAGGGAGAAAAGTAATTTTGGCGTACCGCATCCATGGTGATCTCTGTACTTACAAAAACCTTTTCTTCTGACAAGGCTTCAGAGGGACCCCAGAGAAGCTCAGCGGGAGGAGGCAGCAATGAGCATTTTCCAATCACCAGCTGTGCTGTGTCAAGAGAGGGGGCCAGGAGAGTGCATGCTCCAGCCACAAACCCCACCAGACACCCCAGCCATGACCTGGCCATTTTCCAACTCAAGCTTCTTTGAAATTGCTGGAACAATCTCATGGAAGTATTTTTAGAAGAAATCTGTATGTGTGTTTTTTTTGGTTTGGGGCTGCTTTTTTTTTTGTCTTTTAAAAAAAAGAAAAAAACAAAACCAAAAACCACCACTGCCGGAAAAGACCCCACCATTTCTGACCTTAACATGAATCAAACCCCTCTCTGAACAAAAAAGTGATGCCTCATCAGATGGAGCAAAGCATTGTTCAAACCTGCTCCTGCCAGGTCTCACAAACACACAAAATGATTTCCCCCCCCCCGCCCCTCAGCTGCTCTAAAATAGAAGAGAAACTTGAACTTCAAAGAGTAAAGACCCAGCCTGGCCCACACCTCCTCCAAGCCAGTGGTGAGATCTTTCCTCCTGACCCTCCATGCTGGGAGTCCTGCTGCCAAAAACCACCGCAGGAGATGGGTGCATGGTGGGCACGCAGGGTGCATCGCTGCCAGCCTGCCCAGGGCTGTGTCCCACCGCGGCACGGACAGCAAGGAGAAGGGGGCACAGGCAGAGAGCCAGGAGCCACCAAAACTGCTGCCAAATGCTCATTACTTGAAAAACTGCCCAGCTTTTTTAGCCCAAAGGGAAGCTTTCAAAATTAGCCGGTTGCCAGTAGAAGAGGCAAACTCAAAAAAACCCCACAGGATTGCCTTTAAAATTAGTAAGAACAGGATGTGTCTTCAAAATATTATTTTTATATGCATCATGCAATGCTTCTCAGACAAGGCTCATACAAACTCTACCAGGAACAAAGTACGTTCGATTTAAAATGACAGCAAACCCACAAACCCAACATCTGCCAACACAACAGTCACAAAAGGCAAACACACACATTTCATTGAGGCTGCAAATAATTCTTAAATGAACACGTTACTGCCCAACGACGGTCATCTGCTCCACAGCTCAAAGGCTGAACAAAGTCACGTTGGCCATGGGTTGAGGATGTTTTCAGATCATTGCTTAAGTGAACACATCTCGGGAAAATCAGGATTCATGCACTGCCGGGCTGAGGGAGTCAATTTTAACTGGGATGTCACCAAAACATATTAAAAAGTATGACAAAATCCCCAAATTCCCCAACTATCAATGTGCCCTAACATCTCCCCATCCTCTAGTCCGCAGTGCCTTCAACCTTCAATTCAGTGCTGGGCCGCGTGAGTGAGCAGTAAATGCTCCGGGAGCTTGGAGCCAGCCTGAAACATTGCCACAGCACAACGCCAATCAATAACCATTTGCATTCCGCTTTCCCATCTCTGTTATCTTTAATGAAGTTCTTCCCCAAGACTGAGAAACACAGAGAAACCCTATTTTCTAAGCAATCGCATCCAGTTCTTCTGTGCCTTATGCTAATTTTCCAATCCTCCACTGGTTTAATTTTCCATTTGTTGTCTAACTCCAGGACACCGTTATACTCCAGCACTCCCGTGTTTTGCAGACGCACCATTTTCTTTCACTGCCTGCTCCATCTGGGGCCAGTGTTAACACACAGAAACCTTCACCTTGTACAGGACAACACCTTGACATTTCGGTCACCATCACCAAACGCACCCTGGAGCCTGCCGTTAACGCCAAGCCCTCGGAGGCTCTGTCCTCAGGGCACCTCTATTTCTCACCCCCTTTCTGAGGACTGCACTTTCTCATCAATAAAGGAAGTTACCCCAACTGTGATTCAAGATTTCTCTCTCTCTTACAACAGTTTGACTCACAATCCTGCTCCTGAATATCAGATTTCAGGATCTCTTCCTATTCCTGATGCACATACTCCCAGTACACATCCACCCTCCTTTGCCAGTCCTGCCACATCACCCTGACCTGCACCAAGTGGTCGGAAGTATATCCATCAACATCTTAAGCTCCTAAATTAAACAAAACACATCTGTTTTTATCCCCGCCTATCCTCCAGCAGATTTTTTTCCTCCCTGTGCTTCTTACACAAAGGAGTACAGAAGAATTAATGCCATTTCTACATCATTACAAACCTTTTACACCCTCTGTATTTGCTCTGTGCTGAAGGAAGCATTTTAACACACATTTACCTGATGGAAGAGTTATAGGCTATTGAAAGGATAACGCAGGGAAATGAAAAACCTGCTAAAAAGCCATTTTGAAATTGAAAAGCCTTTAAACTTCACATACCGTTAAAACTGGCTCAGAGGGTATCGGTGCAGAAATGGAACAGTAGCACTGAAACACTAACAACAGCTTTTCTTTTTTTTTTTTTATTCTGAGGACTTAGGAACATCACCGGTTTCTCAAGTTGAGACTTGCAATGTAAAAAGAAAAATCCAGAAGAAGTAAAATAGATAAAAAATATCAGTAGCAAATTAAGGGTTTCTGCAGCAGGTGAATTTGTTTCAAATGTGTTTAAATTAATCTGAAATTTGTTAATTTGCACAATCATAGAATAGTTTGGGTTGGAAGGGACATTTAAAGGTCACCTAGTCCAACTGCCCTGCAACAAGTAGGGACATCTTCAACTAGATCAGGTTCCTCAGAGCCCCGTCCAACCTGACCTTGGATTTTTCCAGGGATGGGGCATCGACCACACAGAATCACAGATAATCACAGAATGATGGGGATTAAGATGGGATGGGTGGGGATGGGAGGGGAGCTCCCCCAGTCCCACCCCCTGGCAGAGCAGGGGCACCTCCAGCAGTGGCACAGGACGGCGTCCAGGCGGGTTTGGGATGGCTCCAGAGTGGGAGACTCCCCCCCCTCTCTGGGCAGCTGTGCCACTGCTCTGCCACCCGCACAGGGAAGAAGTCCCTCCTCAGGTTGAGATGGAACTGCCTATGGTCAGGTTTGTGCCCGTTCCCTCTTGTCCTGTCCCTGGGCACCGCTGGAAAAAGACTGTTCCCACCCCCCTGGCACCCTCCCTTGAAGGATTTATAAGCATTGATGAGATCCCCCCTCAGTCTTCTCTGCTCCAGACTAAAAAGCCCCAATTCCCTCAGCCTTTCCTCATCAGAGAGATGCTCCAATCCCCTCACCATCTCTGTAGCCCTTTGCTGGACCCTCTCCAGCAGTTCCCTGTCCTTCCTGACCCGGGGAGCCCAGAACTGCACACAGTGCTCCGGCTGCGGCCTCCCCAGGGCAGAGCAGAGGGGGAGGATGCCCTCCCTCGCCCTGCTGGCCACACTCTGCTGGGTGCACCCCAGGATGCCATTGGCCTTCTTGGCCACCAGGGCACATTGCTGGCTCATTGCCATCCTGTTGCGCACCAGGACTCCCAGGTCCCTTTCCACAGAGCTGCTCTCCAGGAGGTCAGCCCCCAACCTGTACTGATGCATGGGGTTATTCCTCCCCAGATGCAGGGCACCTCTCTGGGCAACCTGGGCCAGTGTCTCACCACCCTCACTGTAAACAATTTCTTGCTTCTACCTAGTCTAAATCTCCCCTCTTTCAGTTTAAAACCATTACCCCTCGTCCTATTGCTACAGGCAATCAATTGGGCATCTGGTTCGGGGAAGTGCCCAGCGGGGGCCCTGCAGCCCCCCCAGCGAGCTCTGCCCCCTCGCAGGGCATCAGCGCCGGTCCACACCGGGCAGAGTCCCACAGGAACTCCTCCTGCTGCCACATGAAGACTTGCACCCACGGTGCAGGAGCACTCCTCCTTCATCGACACCAGGAAAGCGTGTGGAGAGCTGAATCTGAAAGGGTAGATAGAGAATAAGAGTACGTGTATTTACTGCCTTCCCTTTGAAAGTGCTCTGCACCGGGAATAAAAACAAGCAACAGCTGATAAAAATCAACAAAATGTTGTTTCCCTTAGAACACAAAGGCACCAAATGAAAACAAGAGGGTCACATTTAATAGCAGAAGAGGAAAAGCTTGGGATAAAAAGCAGGAATAAGCCGCAATCATCAGTCATCAACATCAGAGTACATTGGGCAAAAGCAGCATTGCGGGGCTTTTTATTCTTTTAAGAAAGGGAATGGAATAAAATGCATTTCGGTGCAGGGCATATTTCACATGTTAAGCTGATCCACACAGATACAGCACAACTACACAAACAGAGGAGTATGAGGAGTGCACAGACAGCCATGAGGCCAAGGCAGCGGTTACATCTGAACATAGGTTAGGTAAGTACCGTGAAAGTCCCAGAAAACCAGTAACACCAGTTTTAACATTGAGACTCTTCATGAAGGGCACCCAACATGGAGCAGGTAGGCACTGCATTTCAGATTTGAGGCTGGAACTAGGCTTTTCCATCAGCTCATAGTTCAAATTCCCTGGTGCCTTATCAAAGCTAAGCAAATCTACTCATTCTATAACTGAGCGACAATGCAAGGAACTCCCCGGTCCGTCTTTCCAGTCTGTGTCGTTACAACTGGCTCCTTTGGATTCGCACACGCAGCGCTCTGGTGGTTTTGGGGGAAAGGTGCGATGATGAATCAGATCAAAAGAAATGCAAGGTGGGCGGTATCTTCTCCAGTCGCTTTGGACCACTGACCAGAAAGGTAAAAAGAAGTGAGAGTCCCTATATGGGGCTCTACGGGAGCCAGGTGAGGTCAATGGGAACATCCCACGCTAAGGACTCTACGTGTAAAGAGCTCTGCTGACGAATCCATCAGCAGAGAAGAAACCAGTGCTGCCCCTTGACACTGCACCCAGGTTCTCCTCCCCTGCAGGATCCATGCAGGACCCACCACCACCTCCCCATGAGCCTGGTGTGCACGTACACCCGCTGGAATATTTCCCAGCTCAGCATTTCGATACAGGAGCCCGCAGCTCCCAAAGGAAACACCAGGGATGAGCACAACAGCCTGGGGAAAAGTTCGCTTTTGAAAACATTTACTTTAGAGACAAAAACCCCCATGTTCGTTCACCCCCAGCGCGGCTCCTCACATCGCGCTGTGGCTTGGAAAGGGTTGGCTGAGCCCACTGCTCCGAGGGCTCCCAGCCACAGCCGGGCGACGCAGCCCTCCTCGCATCCTTGTCTTCCCCGCGCGCGACTCCATCAGCTCGACTGCAGTACGAAATGACTTCAACCCACTCGTAATGGGAGAACACATCCAGCAGGCAAAATCCAGCTGGTATTTTTGCGCTCACAGTAAATAGGATTACTGGCAGCAGTGAAAAGTGAAGTCCTCTGCTGAACAACACACTGGGGATGGCAGCTGCTTTCCAGCCCTGGCCCGCAAATACCATCTTGCCAAAGCTTTCTGTACTAATGGGGCCCATTTTCTCTATAGGAAAGGAAAAAGCAGGAGAGAATTCAATTTTTACGCTTCCGAGTCTCCTATTGAGGCGCATGTGTTCAACTGCTCCCATTCCCATTAACACCCAGCATGGGGAGATTCAAACAACTTCATAGCTGCTACAAGCCGGGATTGTCCAACAGACAGACCAAACGTTTTTTTTTAGTTAAAAAAAAAGAAAAGGTTTTATTTTATTTGAAGATTTTCTGCACTAAATAACGTGGCGCAGCTTTGACTTAAAAACCGGTACTACTCAATGGAAATATTTGTCTCTAGCGAAAGTACAAACCAGAACTGCCAACTATTCCCGTTCTTAATCCTCACCAACACCAAAGGGAGTAGTGTTTGCGGAGCAGGTCTCCACAGGGATCCCAGAGGGCAATTTACTGACTCCAACACGACTTGCAGGCACTAAATGGCTGCTTCCAGGTTACTCAGGTGGAAGAACACGCACAGCGCCCACTTTGGGGGGAAAAAAGGTCTGAATCTGTCAATGAAAAGTAATCCCTCGGGTCTCACCATGAAATGGAGTGAATGACCAGCCGGCGAGGAGGGGAGAAGGAGGAAAAAAGGGAAAATGAGAAAAAAAGCAAATTGCTCTCAATGTGCGATGCCAGAAGCAATCCTGAACCAAAATCAAGCTTCCCAAAAGTTAACATTTAAAGTCGTAACTGTCTCAACAGTGCCCACTTAAGTGGATAAAACGCATGAAAAATTAAAAATTACAAGATCTCTTCCCATGTAAACGCCTTTCCATTAGAAACAAGGGTCAGATTCCCAAGAACAGAGTTTAGAGGCAAAGAGAAAGACCATTCTTCTTTTTTTCTAATGTGAAACCCCAAAGCACATTTCTGGTCAGCAATGACAGGGCGATCACCCAGGACCAGGGCCCCCAACAAAAGGACACGGAGCTGTTGGAGCGGGGCCGGAGGAGGGCCCGGAGATGCTGCGAGGGCTGAGCCCCTCTGCGGGGAGGACAGGCTGGGAGAGGGGGGTGTTCAGCCTGGAGAAGAGAAGGCTCCAGGGAGACCTCAGAGCCCCTTCCAGTGCCTAAAGGGGCTCCAGGAGAGCTGGGGAGGGACTCTGGATCAGGGAGGGGAGAGATGGGACGAGGGGGAATGGTTTTAAACTGAAAGAGGGGAGATTGAGATGAGATATTGGGAAGAAATTCTTGACTGTGAGGGTGGTGAGCCCCTGGCGCAGGTTGCCCAGAGAAGCTGTGGCTGCCCCATCCCTGGAGGTGTTCAAGGCCAGGTTGGATGGGGCTTGGAGCACCCTGGGCTGGTGGGAAGTGTCCCTGCCCGGGGCAGAGGGGTGGAACTGGATGGTCTTTAAGGTCCCTTCCAACCCAAACCATTCTAGAATTCTACGATATGACAGGGTCTCGGGCATCACCAAGCCGGCACAGGCGGCTTTGTGGACTCACACCCCCTTACGGGGCCACCAGAGCTACCGGGCTGCAAAAGTTGTGTGAGACTTTCTCCCTCGGGATTTGTTAAACACATTTGTGCTGGCAATTTAAATTGATTTTATACTGAAATATTGCTGTGGGATTAGATACCATCGCTTGAGGTGCAGATGTATTTAACACAATTAGTAGCAAATATATAGTTATTAAACAGAAGGGTGGGAGAATGAAAGACTCGTAATTCAATACTCTTGCTTAAAGCAAACATTGCTTTTTGAAAGGAAAAGCAAGGATGTCGTTTCTTCCCTTCTTGTGCATCTTTCCCAGCACACCTATTTCATGCACTCAAACTAAATAAATGCCTGAGTGTCTTTGAAGACATAAATTGGGATACAGCAAAGCAAGCTGCTAACACCGAGCTTTGTACTGCACGGTCCAAAGGGAGTCCACGGCAGGGACAAGGCAGAATGCATTAAATCTCAATTAGATCACAGTACACAACAAAGCACAGAACATTATCATCATATTTGCTCACCCAAGGATTAAGTGGTTTCCCTCGGAGAGGTCTGCGCTTGCAAAGTGTCTTGGGGACCGCGCGGCTCTTTGCGGTGAAGAGCGGGCACCGCTCTGTATCCTTTTAATGAATTGCACCCATTAAATGCATCCCATAACACAGTATTTTACATGTATGTGTGCAAGTAACAGACTGCAGGCTGTGAAGAGACACAGCTCAATATTCTGGAAGTGCTTTCAGAGTATTTTTGGCTTATATATCTTACTGGTGACTGTCCGGATATGCCTGAAGGTCAAAAATAGCAGCATAGAAAGAAAAATAAGAAAATGGAAAAATAAAGAAAATATGAAAGAAAATAAAGCTTTGATGGCACAATTTAAAAACACGTTACTCTGATAAGGTGATGCTGTAGCCATTTTTAAAGCAATGATTTAGGCGACATTATTAAGTCATTATTTGCAAATGTTTGTTATACAATGGTTAGTATTAATAAGCCTTCATAACTATGCGTGCAAACACAGTTTACGGTTGGTATCACGGATGCGAGCAGGGGCAGCGTGGCCGAGGCAGATGCACAGGGCGGGCAGCAGCACCCAGCCCGGGCTCCCCATGGCTTCTGCCAGCCGGTCCCCGGGCATGAGCCACTACGGCAGCGCCTCCTTCTGCAACAGGACCTGCAGGAGGCTTTATTTGACCACATAAAAGGATTGCCCCATCCCTGGAGGTGTTCAAGGCCAGGTTGGACCGGGCTTGGAGCAACCCGGGCTGGTGGGAGGTGTCCCTGCCCAGGGCAGGGAGGTGGGAACTGGATGATCTTCAAGGTGCTTTCCAACCCAAACCATTCTGCAATTCCCTGATTTTTCATCCCATCCCCATCTACTCTGAGCCCGACTAAGGTTCACACACACAATTTCACAGCCCTGAAAGACTTTCTACCAAATACTGGGGGTTTTCCCCTTAGCAATACTCGCCACACCACCTGACCACACTCATTTCTTCCACCCAGCCATTTCCATAGCTCCAACCGCTGCTGTCTCCACTCCAAGCACAACTTTTGTCTAAAATCTTCCAGCACTGGGCGTTTCAAGCACTATCGGCAAGGACAGACTTCACCCAGCACAAACAGTTTGCACTTTACTCCTAAAGATCAGTTAATGAAGTGCAAAACTTCAGGGCTGTTTGATTAAGGAGCTAACGCTTCTAAGATCAATATGCTAGAGAGTAAAGCTTTCTTCATATTTAAGCATGAAAAAAAAAAGTCTTAAATTTTATGTAGCATCCAAACGCAACAACAGGAGTGCAGACACACTGTTTGTCAGTGTCTGTAGCTGTTTTATGTAATTTACAGACACCTGCTGTTAGTACCCCTTTAAACACCCATTATTCAATAAATGCTGCGGGAATTATTTTAAAAGTGGCAGTGCCTCGACTCGCTTCTGCAAAAGCATTATGATGTCCGTACGCTGCATTAACGTCTTTTTTAAAAGACGTTTCCCTGTCTGAGGAGCAGTATGTATTTAGGAGTTGTCAAAAACCACAGTAAGGCCAGCAGCTTGCGCAGGGTCCCCATCAGCTCTGGACCACACTACGTTAATGTGTACCAGTCAAACCTCTTCCCTGCCCACATGAGCGCATTCAACTAATTGCGTGGCCCGATGAACGCGCTCCACCACCACACATACGGGCTCGGAAACTTCAGAGCAAGCCAATCATAATATTTTCATTAAACCCAGGAGCTATTATTCCTCCCCACAATGAAGCCTGAAAGACAGTCTCTGAGCTCCACAACGGAGGGATCCCTTGAAAAGGGACATCACGCTGGATTTCAAAAACCCATCTGGGACACAGAGTTCATGGCTACGAACCCTTCTAGCCTTGGAGGGTTTTGGTTGGGTTTTATTTTTTGCACAAACCTGGCATCAAAGCACCCACCCTGCCCCAAAATAGCTCCCAGTTTCAGACGATGTAACTCCCTTAATGGTTAGGATGCAACCTATATGGTCACAGCCCAAATGATATTGCGCATCCCCTGACTGCGCACACTGAGATTATGACTGCTCAGTGCACTCAGCACACGCACCGCCACAAGGGAACACTAAAAGCAAATTCTGGTCCTGTCTATCATCCATAATGCAAGAGAAATCAGGGTTAAAAAAAGTGCATGAGCAATCGACATAATTTATATGCTGCAAGTGGGAGAGTTGGCAGTCTCTCGCATCATAAAGTTTAAATAACGGTGGTTTAACACCAGATGTACCCGCAGCTGTCCTGAGCAGTAATGCCATTAGCTCCGTTACGGCACGGAGCAACCCCTTCCTTCGCTCAGCACCCCCACCCCTGCCCCACCAGCACCCAGCTCCATGCGGCGTTCCACCAGGAATGACCCGGCAACCACAAACTACTCGGTACTACCAGCATGAAAAAAAAAGAAAAAGCAAAAAAAACCCCAACAACCCCCCCCCCCCCCCCCACACACCCCTTGAAAAGTTTTGTGATGCAATGGATTGTGAAAGGTGCTACCTTTAAAATTAAAGGAAAGGATGGAGAAAAGGTATTGGTACCTCTTCTGAAAATACACCCAGGCTTCCAGCAATGGCGCAAAGTTTTGGAGATGCTGTTGTGAATTTTGATCAATATGGTGACATTTACCCTTGGAGGATACACTTTCTTCCTGTTGTAAACTAACAAAAAATATTCTTCTTTCCACTGTCTTTACACGAGGGATTATCAAATTAATTCAGTGTGTGTGCGTGCGCTGAGGGGTATTAATTGATCGTTCAATCTAAACCAGCTCTTAGTCAATATTTTTTACTGAAACAAGAGAAAGCTGGAACAGTGACTGCTTCCTCCTACCATCCTCAGGTTATTCCATAGAGTATTGTTCTCAGTGGAAAACCTAAAACTTCCCAGAAACGAAGGATCCCATGAAGCCGAGAGCAGGGTCAGTCACTGGGAATGGAGCTGCCAAAAACCCCACTTGTAAATTAGCTTTTTCAACCGATTTGTCCTCTGTCTCATCAGCCCCTCTGCAATTAGTCATAGGATGACTCTAATGAGACAGAATATAACTGAGACCATCAACAAATGAAGAACCAAATTCGGTGAACATCTAACCTCGAAAGCCCAAGCCAAGCCTACAGCCGATCCACAGCTCCTGCTCTTCAGCCAGACTCTTCTCAACAGAGGAATTCTGCAGAAACCACACGACAACATGAAGAGAGAGATCCCTAAAGAGAGGGAATTGATGAAAATCACCATCATCCTCTCGGTTTCACAGTCCCCTGCACGCATCACGATGCCATCACACCATTATCTGCCCAAATACTGCTTTTCTGCGGTTAATGCTGTAATACCAGATTTGCAGGGTTTTTTTTGCTTCCTGCACGTTGCGCTCAGCTGGTGGGTAATGCTATGTTATAGAAAAAAATAAAGTCAGCAACAGCACAGAGCCTGAATCTTTGGTCAAGAAGCCCCTTTTCTACAGCCCTCGTGCAGATTCAGCACCTCCACAGTACAAAGATGATGAGAAACTTCCACAGTTATTCCTGAAACACAAAACTCGGTGAACACATAGCAACAAGAAAGGGTATTTTTTTCCCCTGCTCTGATTCAGCTAACAAGTGCCAGCAGCAAAGCAGAGCAGCTACGATGGGAAGCAGTAACACTGACACAGTTGCTCCCTCCTCTCTTTCAGAGCAGAAAATGGAAGTGAAGCTGAGAAGTGAAGCCTCAGAAGCCAGTCACCTAAAACAAAACCAACAAAAAAAACCACCAAAAAAACCCCCAAAATGTCAATCTTTTTTTTTTTCCTCATTGCTCCTGAAGTGAGCATCGCCACCACTTTTTAACTACACTGCTTTCAGGGAGATGTGTCTCCATCCCCAGGTGTGCTGAGCAATGCCTCATATCGTCTGAGGGACCAAGCACCCCGAAGTTACAGGTTGTTTTTTTTTTCTCCCCTTTTTTCTTTAGGTCATGATCTAATATTCTTATCTGAGTTCACAGAGCGCATCGTCTAGACAAACTGCTCGCTCTCTCCCCCAGTTGCACCCAAGAGCACACTTGGGCATGGAAAATAAAAGGTGTGAGTTTGAAATATGGCAGTGAGCATCCCTTTTAACGCAGCCCCATGAACTGCCAGCGCAAAGCGCTTCACATGGGATTTACAACACACATTTTTCTACTACACGAGGTGGGGAGAGAAATCTGCAAAGGCGGCAGAACATAATTTAGCTTTATTTATGATTTATCGTCTTTCTTCCAGTAGCTGGAGAAGAATTTAAATTAGGCATTTCCAGTACTTCTCTGAACACCTGAACCTCCACGCACCCACAAAGTTCAGGGAAAGCTCTGGAGTCTGTTATCCCCCGACTAACAAAACGCAATATATGGCATCCCTGCTGCCACCTTATACTGACATAGTGTTAAAATTAGTGCCACATCTGGAACCAGCAAACATTCCGAGCAAATTAATAAGATGAGCGACTTGATAAAGTATCTCTCCGAGCTGGATAGCCTACAGCTGGGTAATGAAAACACAGCGGGGGGGGGGAAACCCACCAAAATCCCATACTCCAACCTGAACAACCAAATGCAGGACTTCTGCAGCCTCCCTTCTGGACGCCTCACTACAAACAATAAACCCAAGCAAAACTAATCGTTAGGGAAGTTTTCTTTCAGGGTCAGTGTAAGTGGTAGGGTCAGAAGGGTGCATCCAGCACAGGGCTGCAACAATCCCCGTAAGTTCTCAGTGGGCTACAGACAGTAAGGAGTTCTCCAAAAGCCCTTTCAGGAGAGAACAAAGCATCCCTGCGACAGAAGCACTTTACTGACCTGGGGGGAAAGAAGTCCTGCACTGCAAGTCAGAATCATGCCTTGAAGTACTTTGATGGCACCTGGACATGCCCCCACCCAGCACAGCCTCACCCAGCTGATGAGGGCAGACGAGCACAGCCCAGGGCACCCAGCTGCTCCTCCAGCACTAGAAGCATCCATCACCCAACATGAACTTGCCCGAGGCTTATTTTGTTTTCCTGTTTGAAGGGGAACAAGAACGATGCCTTCCAGCACACACATCCCACTTCTATTTTCCTCTACCGCCATCAGGACTCCAGCGCTCAGTTTGCTCCCAGGTCACAGCACCAGTGCACGCTCAACCCTCCCTGACCACACACTCTGGGGGACCTCCACTCAGACCACACACCCAACAAGGTCCTTCAGACGCACTTCAGAGACAGCAGCCAGCACTGGAAGGGTGTCCCTGCTTGGGAAGCATTGGCCAACTTACCCAACTGCTCTCCAAGCCTGGGAAGCTCAGCAGAACCATCTCACAGCCCTCATGTCTCCTGCCTCCCGAGAGCAGACCAGGTAGTGTCCTCAGCAATGGGAAACAGCCCCTGCCGCTGGGTCATGCCCAACATCAAACCACATGAATTGCCTTGGCCATTGGTACTGTGATGCTCTGGAGCTTGCTCACCTGGGACACCCACCTCTCCCTGGTATTTTGCCTCCTGCTCACTGTTCCCAAGCCTCTTCCACACTGACTCTACATGACCACACCAAGAAAGAGCAAAGCAGCAACCAGAGGGAGCCTGGGTTTATCAGCAGGGCTGAAGGTACTCCCCACCCCTTCCCCAGCCAGCACCACCAGATGCGATGCGTTAGGAAGACCCAACCTTGCTCCTCCTGCTCCCACCCACACCTGAGCCCCATCACATTCACACCACTGATCTATGTCCCTGGGAGCCAACGCGCAGCCAGGTTACGTGGCGGAAATGGATTTCTCAGTTCAAACCAGGCACAAAAGAATGAAACTTCGGAAGTGCCAAATTTGCAGTTTTCAATCCAAAACATTTTAGGGACAAAGGGATTGTAACTCGTGAGACCTTTGCTACTAACACAGGCTGCCTGCAGAACCACCCGGTGAAGGTTTTCCTGATCCCTGCAGCGACTTTTGCATTTAAAACACCTGGGGGTGATGACAGACCATTGGTGATGCTTAATTGGCCATGGCAGAGCCCCCTGTCCTGTGGCACGGAGCCGGGGGCTTTGGGCTCACCGGGCAGCATGTTCCAAATTCTGCACTGCATTCAGTGCAAGTCTGCGCTTTCACCCTGCGGATTGAGCTGAGAAGTCGGACTATGCCCTCATTCGACGCCAAACCAATACTCTTTTGAAAACACAGGAAAGACTAAAAAATAAGGTGTTTGTTTCAGAGTTAGGTAGGAGGTGCTGCACAGAAACCCCACGTCTTCATGGACCACTGACACTTTTTTATATTCCATTTTCAGACACGGAGAGTGAGACTGGTCTAATTGCAATGCCGCAGGTAACACCCGTGTTGACTCTCCTCGCTGCCACCAACGTAAATGACGCGTGGTCTCCATCCCAAGCCAGCAAACCCAGGGCCCCTTTCACTGGTGTGTACCAATACTTATTGATATCTTATCAATGCTTATAAATACTTAAAGGGAGGATGCCAGGGGGATGGGAACAGTCTTTTTTCAGTGGTGCCCAGTGACAGAACAAGAGGGAACGGGCACAAACTTGACCATAGGCAGTTCCATCTTAACCTGAGGAGGGACTTCTTCCCTGTGCGGGTGGCAGAGCAGTGGCACAGCTGCCCAGAGAGGTGGGGGAGTCTCCCACTCTGGAGCCATCCCAAACCCGCCTGGACGCCGTCCTGTGCCACTGCTGGAGGTGCCCCTGCTCTGGCAGGGGGTTGGGCTGGGGGAGCTCCAGAGGGCCCTTCCGACCCTCACCAGTCTGGGATTCGGGGATTCTGTGTATGATGCCACGTCTTACCAAGCACCTGCATCCCTAGGACACTGAACAGTCCGTTCCCAGTATACTTCAGAAATACGTTTTAGACGGGATGAAGCATTGCAAACACATAGTTTATATTATGCTGTGATTTTCTGGTATCACATAGCAGACTCAGATACATCTTCTGACCAGCTGAGAAACCATACGGATCAGCAGTTCTCTGCAGTACGCATCCCTAAGGGACAGAGAGGCCCAGGAACCTCCCAGACAGAAATGCAACATGAAAGACTTAATAAGAAACCTTAACAAATTTAAGAAGGAAGTGAAGTGTCTTCTCATTCCTAAGGCATCATGGACGAGCTACTCCTACTTTTAATTAAAAGTAGTGCCGGATGAACTTGCAAACGCAATGTGAGTATTTGGAGCCAGCAGCCCCCACTGGCCTTTGCTTTATAAACACCAAAACCTCACTGAGCATTTCTGAATTTGGTCCTTGGTAAAATTTTCGCCGTTTACAACTCGCACTGTGAGAACATAACAGTGCTGACGGGAAAAAAAACCCTAAATCTAACTTACTTTCACCATTAGCATAGTGAAATGTTCTTATTTCGGTCGGGGAAGACAGTGGGTTTGTCTGCATGGTGTTATTCTGATGGCTAAATTCCAGATTTCCACCCACAGAAACTACAATTTCCCTCCCCAAAATGCTGGCACTAGTTTAAATACAGAGGGCTGTTTGTGCACATCACCGATGAGCAGCCACCGCCACATCCCACGGTGCCACCAGCCACGTCCTCGGCCAAGCACCTCCACGCCTCGGACAAACGCAGGCTTTCCAAAACCAGTTTGCCACTTACGTGAAACAGCAAATAAAGGAAAATGGGTCAGAAATGGTTCCATGATGTGTGTCGCCCTGGCACTCCAGCTCCACCGACACAATTCAGCTTGGGGACATCGTGGCAGCAAAGTGAAGGAGCAAAGCTCACGCGGGCAGAATTTCACAGCGTGACAAGAAGCGCAGGAGAATTGTTTGGTCTCATCCAGAGGAAAAGTTACACCCAATAACTATAATTCTGGTTACTTGTATAGGACCGCATTTAATACTTTTGCTCATCTTTAACTGTGTTTTGCCCCCCGTAGAGTATTGCCAAACTTAATGAAAGTGGAGTCAGAGCGTGAGCATGGATAGCAGATGCTGCATTGAACACCTACCGCTATGAAAGAGAAACTGAAAATCCCTTTTTTTCTGGAAGCATCATGAGGATCCTCCCACCTAGAATCCCCCAAAAGCAGTAGGAACTTTGCTATTAATATCAGCGGAAACAAGAACTCCTGGTCGTATTTATTCCCTCCAGCCTACCAAGCTATATTTAAATCACTTTCCTCAATAGGAAGGAACTTAACCAACCTGGAAAACAACAAATCAATGCCACTTGCATTGTTTTTCATGTCTGACTACACATTAATGCTGTGTCAGACACCATCAGCATCAAAAGAGGCATCAGCCTTTGCCAGAACTGTCGCAGTTTCTGAATGAAAAAGGAAAAGAGATTAAGAGGGATGAGAAAAATTGTTAACTGCCCAGGACATTTTTTTTTTTTTTTGCGCTGAACGTCCCCTGTGATTTGGGCAGGACTCCTGCCCCTGGAAACAAGAACTGGGAGATTTTGTCCCCGTTGGGAACAGGGATTTCCTTACAGCACAACTGGCTGGTGGAGAATCGGTTTCCTCATCGGTTTAACGTGATCCCGACGGCCCAGCTGGGAGACTCGGCTTTCTGCACCAGATCGGGAAGTTTCTAAGCAATAATATCGAGCCAGAACTCAACACTGTGCTGTCAGATAAAATTCTCATTCTTACATGCGCAGCCGCCACCTTCCACCGTCTTCAAAAAAACCTGATACCCTGCGGTATCTGTTTGCCGCTCTTTAATCGGGTATAGTCAATGGGTGAGAATTGTTTGCAACATTTTCACGTTCAGGTTAACTTATTTTGGAAGAATACAACTGCACTTACAAGCAAGCTTCAAAAACATACAGTAAAAACATGCAGGTTTTAAGCGCAACTTTTCCTTAAGTATTTAGTTGCATTTTAAACTGCTTTTAATTCCGAATGCTATACCATTATATGTGCTGGTAACTGCTGGGCTCCCTGGGAATCCTGTAAGCCAAAGGGACAAGGCAAAGTGTCACAGTCAAGTATTTAGAGACAGCAACCACAGAAGCCAGGTGAGTGGAAAGATTTAATTCATTGCTGCTGAATATAAAATGGGTATAGAGAAAGAGAAAAAGTATATAGCTGTACGCAAAGAGAGTTGAGTATGGAAAGGCTCCAAAACCAGCGCCCTCAGCTAGGAAATGTTATCCCACTAAAATTCAGAGAAATCTGCAAAATTATTTTATATCTTCTGCCACAAAAATTTGGAAGGACTATGACAGAATATAAGGAATAAAATTAATCCCTTACTTTATCTCTTTTTCCAGCGGGAATTTAAATATATTTTACTACTAAAAGTTTGTACAGCTAAGAACTTCTAGCAAACATTGAAAAGACTCTTCACAAACATTGAAAAGACTGTTCACAAAGAGCACTAAACATTGCATAAGCTTACGAAAAGACAGTGGAGATTTGGAGGCCAAGGCTGTTGTCTGTCGTACTAAAATTAAAATATAAAGCCACAGTAATGTGTTCTGCCCATTAGCTCTCCTAAAACACTAACCAGGCTATACTGTAATAGACTTTGGAGAGAGAAAGGGCCATACCTTTGAATACCACAGAAATAAATTTGCTCAAGGACAGGAGAGCTCACGGCTCTTGCCTGCACATTATGGACCTTAAAGATGTTGATATTTAATAAGCCTTAAGGACCAACACAGAATCACAGAATTGTCAAGGTTTGAAGGGACCTTTAGGATCATTGAGTCCCACCATCAACCCAATACTGCCAAACCCACCACTAACCCACATCCCTCAGCACCGCGTCTGCCCGGCTGCTAAACACCTCCAGGGACGGCGACTCCACCACTGCCCTGGGCAGCCCGTGCCAATGACTGACAACCCTTTTAGGGAAGAAATTTTTCCTAATTTCCAATCTAAACCTCCCCTGGCGCAACTTGAGGCCATTTCCTCTTGTCCTATCGTTTGTTACTTGGGAGAATGTAAAAAAAAAAATCCTTAAAAAAAAACACCTAAGAGGCTTTTAAGAAACCAATAATAAATAAAAAGTCCCTGAGATTTTTGCAGGCACAGTCCCATATTTACAGCGCATCGGTTTGGCAATAAGGCAGAGCCCGCTCCCAATGGGACAGGGTCAAAGCGATGCTCACGGTCCTGCTCGGGCTGAACCAACCCGTACTGCAGACCCCGCAGGAGCCGGACGCCGTAGCAAAGGGTTCACTCGTGCCAGGGCCGGGACATGCATATTATCCGGCTTGGAAAGGCACTGCCAGGCAGTGGGAGCACAGCCGCGCTGGCAGCAGCACCACCTCCACGCTGCTAATGCCCGGCTAATTCCAACACCTGGGAATGCGTTTCGGACGGGTTAAGCTTTAATCAATTCCTCCTTCGAAGCTTTGCAGCCCAGTCGCGTTACAGCAGTTTACAGACTATCAAAGCTATGCATCTGAGCTGGATTATTAGAGGACTGAGACCAGTGTCTTCAGTAATTAATTTATTTTTGGGTGGCACTGTTTATTTCTGCATATTTGCGCGATGCTGTTTTTCCATCCGATATGGTTTTGTAGCCAGAAAAAATGGCTGGAGTGCATTACAGCATCTTTAATCTTTGTTCACATGCAGCACTGAACTACTTTGAAATATTCAAAGTTTAACCAATTGATTTTGCTTCCAGCAAGTCTCACTTTCATGCAGCTTTGCTGAGTGCGTAGACCCGTACTCTGAAATAACTACTTATTATCTCCCCAATCTATTTATGGAAGAATGAACGAACATCCATTAATACATATCTAAAGTCTAGAAGACAGAGAGCGGTCAGTATAGAGTGAAGAAATCGGAGTAAAGAGTAAGAAACTTTCTTTGATGGAGAATCCCAACTTGCACTGCCTTTGCTTTGCAGCATGGCAGGAGCAGGAAGGATAGACGACAGAAGGGCAAGGGGTGCAAAATGCTGATACTCATCCACTTTGTCTTGTTTGTGGCTTGTTTCTTGTTTCTTCCTACATTTCATTTTAAGTTGATTTCTGGAAAACCATAGAGGAATTTATCACCATACTCCTTCAAAATGCCACGTCAATATTAACTACCCTTACTTAGCCTAATCGCTGCGCAGTGGGTGTTCGTGAATGTTATCCCTTACGCAGTGAAGTTTCCATAAGCAGCCAAAGTGACCAAAACCTTCTAAACCCTTCATATTTTCCTGTCACATCATCAAAATTGTAGTATGGGACTGTGCTGTAAAAGGTGGAGGAGCAAGAGGCAGACAACAGCAAAGAGCGCTGATTTTTTTGAGACTTATCTCCCAGCCTTGTGCATAAACACCTTATCAAAAGCCAGTGCTTAATAGCAAGTGGATTATTGGCATGGTGATGAGGTTCGAAATCATGGCCTGAAGCACTACACGTGGATTGCTTCTCCCCATCCCAAACTATTCCGGTGCCCAGACTTCATATGCTTTTTCCACGTTGAAGCAAGAGAAAAACATTAATGACCACAAGTAAACTGAAAGGCTGAAAGAACAGATCGCCATGCCTCATTTTCTATTAATCCTCTAAGACTCAGCTCTCTCTAAAGATGCGTTTTCCTGCTTTCCGACTCCCCTCTGCCCGGTGACAGCGGATGGTGGATGTCACAGAACTGACGTTGCTGGGTCCTGACACTGCAAAGCAAGACGGTCAAATTGAACCTTCTGCAAAAGGTCCGCACAGCTTCCCCGCTGGTTTTCGGGGGGGGATTGCCGAGGCAGAGCCTCTCCCGCTGTCCAGAGCTCAGTGCACCACCAGACCTCCCGTAGCACAGGTGCCATCAATCGGATCCGTGGCAGCAACCCTGGTGCAAAATAAGCACGCCTGTCCACAGAGGGTAAGACCACATCACTGAGCGTGAAAACCTTCAAATTGGAAAATTTAAAAAAATTAACATGCTAATAATTCTTTTCAGTTAAGGCCTTTAGAAGAAAAATGATGGTTCTACTGTTTTTTTTCTTTCTTGCTTAAAAATAGAGTTGCATGAAGACAAGAGACAGCAATATTCGTATTTATGATGCCTTAAACAGACCCTAAAGGTTTTCTGTCTTCAAGTTAGCTCAGCCTCTAATAACCTGTAAGTATGAAAATGACAGTCAACGTAAGCTTAGATGTCTTTTCAAGATATAATTTCCTTTCACATTGCAGAGATACTCTTCACATCAAGTCAAGCTATGAAAAAAACCCAAGCCACCCCTCAAAGTGCTCCAGAACTTATCAAAACATTTGAATGCTTTTCAAAATACATCTTGGCACTTTTCTCTGAACGCAATTAATACTTTTCTCCTTCAATTAGACACATTGATGCATATATCAAAGTTTAAAAAAAAAAAAAGTCCTTGGATGGGTTGTCCTTTTCAGAACTGTACTCTCCTTGCTCCGTTCCTCCATCCTACCTCATCACAAAGTTTGCATTTGTATCAGTGGAAGTTTTCTCTCCAGTTTCAGTGAGAGCAGTATTTATTTCAGCGTGGGCACCTCTTCCATCCCAGACTGGCTCCTGGGGGCTCCTGGTCACACTGTGCCCTGAGATCGACTTCCAGCACGGTCAGGTGCTGCAGGTCCTCCGATCCCAGCTTCATCCACCCACCCGAGCTCATCCGATGCCGCTGCTCTTCAGGAGGCAGGAAGACATGTGTGCCAAGAGCTGCCCACAAGGCCTTCTGCTGTGCCAGCGCATCCACAGGATGCACTTATTAATTCTCACTATTTTGATGCAGCTGTTAGTGCTCAAAAAGAAGTTATTCACAGCCCTGTTCAAGGTTCACAGCAGCAATAATTTTTATATCTCCTGAAAGGGTTTTAAACAAACATAGTCCTCAAACGCTGATGGGTATGAATGTTCCTCATTTCTGGCAGACCTTGGTTCTACTGCAGCAGTTGAACCGTTAACTTACAGAACGAAAGTGAAATAAACGTTTTCCACAGCAATCGATTAGCACTATTGTGATTTACCATCCTTTTTTCCCCTGAAGAGATGCAGCAGCTATATTCTTGAAGGAGTCCTTTAAGCCACACGAGGCAGAGAGGGGCTTTGTCCTCAGGCATTTTGGCAAACTGCAATCCCTTACCGAGAAGCACCTGCTGAAGCTGCTCACGGGCCGCCCGCGCCACAGCTCGGTGCCAGCACCGTGAGCAACAGCTCTGCCAGACTTCTTGCATCAAAAATCCACCTTTCCCTTTCAAGGGCGTTACTTTTCACTGCAAACCAAAATGTAGGTTTAGTCCCCAGCTCATCACCTATCTCAGATACCCCCTGGGATACCCCCACACGGTCACGGCCCAGCAAGCTTTTCTTCTCACCAGATGAACCCACAGAGTGGGCATGTCGTACCGTTCAGCAGAACGTCACCACCGCGACGTTTCCTACAATGCACACCCAGACACCCTCCTGCACACATCGCTGGTTGCTCTATCAACATCTTGACTCTGTGCTTGAAATTCTTGACTTTATTAATGAGCAAGAAAGCGTCTATGCTCCCGCTTCTCTATTCATTTGGAGAGCTGTTGCTGTCTGTGATGGAGAGGGGAAAAACTGTACGCATTACCAAAGAGAATAAATGGAGAATAAATGATACATTTTCAAGCATGACACCATCCCCTTTCAGCCCTTTGAATGCATTGCAAATTTAATTGCAATTTCTTCCGTGGTTTTCTATTTTGAGATCGGAGTCAGATCCTCTGGGCCTATGAGGAGCGATGCTGCGTACTTTCCTACCAAGAACATTGGAATTCACGTACTGAAGTTGCTTCATTAGTTTACTTTACGCTTTCCAAATGATCAAAGCAGATCTTAATTTTTCATGAAGAGGAAAATTGCACCTTTTTGCATGGTAGAACAACTGGGTTAATTGTCAACGTTAATGTTGTATTTGTTTCTCAAGAAGCCACCAAGACTTTCTATTATAACTTAACAAATATGAATCAAGGCGTAGTGACTTCAGAGTGCAGGGAAAGCTACGCTGGGTCCTTCCTTCAAGCATCTACACACACCAGACCAGTAGTTTGGACCTGGTGTTTCAGATTTGCCTTTTATGATGATGAAATGCCTACCTCCAACAGCTCATTTTTGCACGGAGTTGGAAGTCTTAGAGCACCGCAAATGAGAGAGTTTTGATTGGTGAGAGACTTTCATCCAATTTCCCACATTCAGCTCGACTGTTGTATGTTTTAGGGAAAAGCAACTGTGTCTTCCTTTATAGCCAAAAACATAGAGTGTACGCTGAACATTTCTGAAGCCTTTGATGAAGCCTGGATGTCTTCCTAAGAGTTTCCTTACTAGGTCAGTAGCCTACAGATCGTCACATTGATGTCCAGATCAGAAAAGACACTTCAGGAATCATCAGGTGAAGTTTCACAGACTGGATTTAAGCAAAGAACATGACTCTAAGCAAACCTACCACTACAAATATGTACTGAATTTGAAGTCTGCCCTTGGTGAGGTGACGTCCACGGTTGTTCTCTGGCAAATCAAATAGAAGACATGGGTAAGGAAGACAATGATCTTTTGGCTCCGGGAAACCCACTGTTTCAAGCTCAGCTGGCTGGTACCAGGGTCTTAAGCTGTAGAGTTTTGTTCTGGACCTGAATCAACTCCAGCAGTGGGACGGGAGTATCAGACAACGTGCTGATACCACCCATTTCTTTGTGAATCTACAACATCAAGAAATAATGCAACTACCCCATTCCTCCAAGACACCCTTCTTCTCACTTGAATGGACGTGACAAATTACATCTAAAAAGGGAACTTTAATGAACAGAAGTGAACTTCTAATGAAGGCAGTATCGATAAAATGTCAAGTGCAGGGGCTCTGCTCCCAACTCATTTAAATACACACGGAGGGAGGAACAAGTAGTTATGCTTCCCAGATTCCCCAGGGCTGCGATCTGCACATCTCCCCCAGCCCAGGTCCGGGGGAACAGCAAGAAGGTAGAGCAGACAGAGACATTAATTGCTGGGCATAAGATCTGCGCTATGGAGCATGCAAAGCCGCACAGGACAATTCAATGTGCCGGTACGGGTACAGTGCAATGCTGCCATCTTCCTGGCAGGGATGCCCACCTGGCAGCGTCCCCTACGTTTTATGTCCAAAAAATTAGAAAGAATAGAAAGGATGAGCCTAGTTCCCACAGAAAAAAAAAGTAGGAATAATGGAAAAAGCATGATAAAACCATGAGACTGCAGCAACACTGCACTGTGTTATTCAAAGCTCCATTAACGCTGCTACAGACGGGGACCTGCAGTGAGGGATTTTCATGTACTTCTATCACAAAGCACACTTCAAGAGCCAGGGCTCTTCATGGCCTTTGGTTTCATCCGTCTGTGCAGTGTACTTGGTGTTCTAACCTCAACTATTCTCCACCTCATTTTGTGGAGAAAGTCCTCCAAAAGCACAAAGTCAGTACTTACCAACTTGGTAAGTTCATGGTTCTGGCGCCTCTCCTCTCAATGCTAACTCCTACTATCTATTTTGTATGCAGTAAGAAATTTGGATTTTTTTTCTCGATGACCGCAACCGCACACGGGCTTCCAACGAATTAGGCAGTGGTCTGGTTTGAAAAGCGGTAAAGAAACTCAAAGATGCTGCTTTTGTTCACATCGTGAAAGGCAGACGCATTTGAGCATCGGCCTCATTAGCGCACCCTGGGCAGCTCCCCCGGGGTGACACTGCCAGCAACGGGACAACAACAGCTTGTCTAATGGGAAGCTGGAATCTGAGCATGACTGACTAAATCGCCCTCGAAAAATAAAAGAAAAAAGGATACAAAAAGGGAGGGGGGATATAAATAGAGGCAACAGAGCCATTTTGCATGGTGAGGACAAGAAATAAGCTCTGCTGCAGCAAAGGAGAAGACTTTGGGCTGAGTTTTATCAGCCGTTCAAAGTAACACCTCTAGCCAGAGCTGCATCCTAGACAAGGTTTTCTCCCCATGACACAGGAGGAATCCTCCCCCATTTCTAGTCCAGCAATTTAAAAAAAAAAACAACAGGAGAACGGAGCAGAACCGTATCAGCAAACACTGGATCGATTAAAATGTATTTTGATGTTTTTACTGAAAATATCCAAAAGAGAAAAGAAGCAATCCACAGAAAAATATTTACTACTACCAAGACCAGAACAGGTTGACATCTGTGACAATACACTCATCAATCCTTCCAATGCAATCTGTATTTTCATTTTATAGAGTTGTGGGTATTAGCCAGTTTTTTCCTTATGGAATACATTCTTTACTTACCGTGTTTTCACGGAAAATAAGCAGCACAACAGCCCTTACAGAGGCTGGGCAAGACATTATGGCACTTGGATGTCCTTGAATCAATTTGAAAGCATTCACAGAGGTACCGAAACATTTGTCAAAAGGACATAGTTATAGATGCGTGTTAGAGTCTTAACTGTGTGGTCTGCCAACACATTAATTTTCTGTTTTCCTTGGCAATGTTGTGATGTTTACAACACTCCTTCGTTCGGTTTAATTAAAAGTCTCCCATCATATTTACTCCAATCACACCTTATTTAGAGATCAGTAAACAAACAGCTGAATTCTGTTATTTATGACGATGTTTAGTTTTACTGTAACCTCATCACAGGACGTATTTTACAGCCTTCTGTCTTACAAATGATTGAACATAACTGCCGCGATATTACAGACCAAGTAAAATTAATACCCCCTTTTACTTCTGATCCTTTTTATTAACCATTATGTTTTAAAGTTATAATCAAGCCACTGTACAAACGCAAAACTTAATCTGACTTAATCACCTGTTTTGTGCTTGCAGAAAAAAAACCCTCGCATTTCTCTTTATCAAGAGAAGTATAACTCGGTGTGCAATGTCACTAAGGGCACCATCTTCCCAGGTGCGATTTCTTTCTCTACTTTCCCTACTTTGCCTTTGCGGTCGCACACAGGGACAGCAGTGACTGGCAGATGTACTCATTTCATGTTGCTATTGGTTTCCAAAGTCATTATTTAAATTTTCAGCAACATCCTCACTTCTTCCATGAGACATTCAGATGCACAGAGGAGTTTAAGTCATTGATTTCAAATGCTCTTGATGGAAATGCTTAAAAGGGAAGAGAGAGGCATAACAGGAGTTCCTCTGTTTTAAATAGTGTTAAATCACTGAATCACTTCACATATTGTACGCGCTGCTAAATTTCTAACTTTGAAATGATTTGAAAGGGTTTCTAGAGGAGTGAACGGGCTCCATGTGGAGCCGCAGAGATGGGCTCTGCGCAATCAGGCTCAGCAACAATGCTAGCCTATTTTGGAAAAAAAAAAAAAAAAAGGCATCTTAAACCCTTCTTTCTCTGGAACTTGGGCATCTCCAAGTAAAAGTGGAGATTTGGCATTTGGAATTGGTGTTACAGCTAAGTTCTTCCAAAAGAAACGCCCCCGTTTCTCCAAGGCTGAACACAGTTATGGATGCTTTAACAGACTGCAAAGTAGTACTAATTACTAGTGGTTAAACGTTTGAGGAAAGAGAATGTGTTAGCCAGTTCAACTGCAGGTGTCAATGAATTCTATTAATTAAGTTTACCCTTGTAAAATAATTAAGCTTCACAAGTCTACAAAAAGACTCTATTTTGCTTGTATCTTGTTTGTGAAAAGATCATTACAACTTAAGACACCAAGATCGCAGGTTGGCTGAGACCTTGTTGTAAAGGCAGCAAGCCTTACAGGAGCTTTCCAATGAGGTGTCACTACGAGGGTAAGAGGGGACTCCTAAAAGACTTAAAACTGTTTTCTATAATGTTTCCACCAGTAGAAATGTTCTTCCACCTTTTTAAGAAAAGTCCTTTGGCTCCCAGCGCTCTACAGAGGGGAATGGAGGTTTCCATCAGCTTTCTGTATGAAACCTTGAGCTTCCCCGACTGCCAGGCAAGCTGCATTTCTGCCTTTGGCAGGCAGCTGCAATGCATCTTCCCTCCCTAGCAAGAACAGGGAGAAATTTCCCATTTAACTTGTATCTTTTAAGACTCTCTGGAGTACCCTTATTCCCAAGCAAGCCTGCTCTGCCGACTCCTCCATCAGTATCTCCTATCTTACCCTCCGGAAACAGGAAAGCAATATCACAAGCAAAACTTGTAATACCCTTAAAACATCCTATAAAAGAATGTGATTTAAGAGCCTTATGCACTGATCTAATTTAAACATGCTTGGCTGGCCAGAAGGGGATCACTTTTGGCAAAAAAAAATGGTAAAACTACCTTGACCCTTCCTCAGTAGGAGCTTGAGTGTTTTTCATTACAAGATATTTCCACCACTTCCACATTTGCCTGGTCCCACTCCCAGAAAGCTGCTACCTGGTCGACACATCAGCTCAATACTGCAGCCACCGGCAGGGTTTGCACCAGTGTACCCCTTCCCTGACCATTCTCCCACTACTGACCTCTTCCTCTCCTACTCTGCTTCTCCTCTCTAGTTCAGCTCCTGAAAGTGAGGAGTGACAACCAGGCAGCTAAACAGAGAATAAGACACCTGAAGTCCCTGCTTGTCCCATGGTTCCTGGATGTACAGTGAAATTACAGAGCAAGAAGAGGAGTAAGCCAGCGTCTCTGGCAGGAACTACCATTCAAATGGCGAATCCAACAGCACCTTTGTAACTTTACTGACCCTAAAACCTAACAAAGATCAAGATCACCTTTAAAAACAAGTCATATTATTTACAAGGAAGAGGTGTCCCACAATTGAATTCTCCATCACAAATGCAGAATGGGGCAAATCCCACAAGTGCTACGGTAACAACAGGCTCAGGGTGTCAAAGATGTTCCAACAAAGATGTTCCATCACAGTGCACCTTACTGAGAAAGAGTTAAACAAGAGACAAAAACCCCTTCAGTCCATCTGAAGGTATCTACTGATATCATGCAAGAACTGCATCAAGAAGAATTAAGACATGAAAAGCATGGATTCATTCTGCACTCTTAACATCCATTTTGTTTTGTAAAGATCAAAATGCTGGGAGAACGGAGCTCAAAGCAATAGGTTTCCATCATTCTCCCATCTCCTCCATTAAAGCTCCTTCACCAAGAGCCCCACGGGCATCTTATCAAAAGAGCGCACCCCAACGGCATCACCACCTTCAGCTGCATGGGCTAAATCCTCCTCTGCCGTCTGCTGCTCTCCTTCCCAGGCCTTTCTTTCCCTTTCCCTGCCACTCCGCCTTCTGCTGCGAGCCCGGCTTCACTCACCAGGTCTTCTTGTTGCTACAGTGCCAACAGTCCTTAAACAGAGAGCAAAACCCCAACGCTGGCATACGTTACGTTGTGCACGGCATATATATACTCATGTTTGTTTAACAGCATCCTTGTAAGCAAGCACCACACAAACTACACCTTTCTCCCTTTTTTGTGCCATTCTCTTTTACGTATAGTTGCCTCGTTTCTTCTCCAAGAACTGGACTTTAAACAACTGTGACAATATCCCTGGGCCATCACAACCAACTTTTCCCCCCACACTGTCAAAACTGGGAACCTTCCCTATAAAAGTTAGTATCAGAGGGAGAGGGAATTAAGGCTATTGATGAAATTAGGTCTTTACCAAGTTAAAATTTAGATGCTTTGGATTTGCCTTTACTGGGTTTTATTCTAATAGAAAAGTTTAAGATCAGTTATTGTCATTTATTGTCACAATAGCAAATAGCCCTATACTTTGAAAATCCAAACCGGGATGAGCTGTCCTTATCAGGTGAAAACACACTCTCATCACGACTTTTGACTATCTGTACCATTTATCTTAAAATTCTACTGGGGAAGCACTTCCTTCATGAAGCAAAATTTTCAATCACCAGGACCAGAGAGATCATCTTTTTACACCTTACCCCTGCAAACGAGTGGTCAGAGCTGCTGCCTGGCCAGCGTGACCTGCTGCCAGCGGCTTAGAAGGGAATTTAGACAATCCTTCGCTGAAAGTATCAGTGTATGTTTACTATTGCATTTCATGCTGAAAATACCATTCATGCAAATCACTCGATCAGGTGATTTTCTGAGTCAGTATGGTTATTCCCAAATTGATTGCACCAGCAAGTACTTTGCCGCATCCGTAAACTCCTGCACACATCGTCAGTCCATTTTTCAAATTGGTCATGGGAAAAGCCTGTCCTTATTTTCCTTGCCATCTGAAGGGGACCATCCCAGCACATCATTGGGGACGACAACGCAAAACCCCCCAAAAGGATGCAGAATGAATTCGAGATGTGCATGATTATACAAATATTTGCAGGAATACGCAACAGCAAACAGCAGCAACTAATCCCACAAAATCCTCCGAGAGAACAGGAAGATTTTTCACTCTCTGAAATGTGATAACGAAAAAACAATTCCCAGATGCTCCACCAGATGAAATCATCTTGTTTGAAAGTTTATAATTATATATGTTAAATGCATCAGTCCACTTTCAAGATTAGTTATAATTATCTTACATTTTTAATAGAGCCCTTCATCCCTGGGGATTCGACGTGAGCTTACACAGGCACTCTGGATTGCTGCAGCTACCTCTGGTTTGAGACATGGCAGCTGTTTAATATCACTGCATGTGCTGTAAACAACACACTGTAGTACAAATAAATAAAGGATATTTGTCAAAGGAAGGAGAAGTCTACAGAAAAGCCTCCCTCAACCTTTCACTTCTCCATAAAAGAGCTCAAAGACAGAAAAAAGGATGACGTGCTCCTCTAGAAGGCAGGAGAACCATGGGGACCTACAGCATTTTACATCCGTTGGGAAGCACATGCTTCATTTGAGGCAAAGACATGAAATTGCAGCTGGCTGGACCCAATGCAAGGACCATGCAGCCAAGCAGAGCCCATAGCCTCCATAGAGTGGGCAGCAGCACTCCGACCACCATGATGGCTCGGCCCCAGGAGAGGTCTGGACTTCCCACAAGTTCAAATTGGCTGAACACAAACCCAGTGCCGTGGCCATGATGACCACCTGACAAGAGCCCCCACCTTCTGACCATGTTGGTCTTCACTTCCAAAGAGGACTGTGATCAGAGAAGTCACTGTAGACCAGAAGAACTGGCATTAAAATCTTCAAGATGATTGCATGAATATCTGATCAACATGGAGTGACCAGAGAAAGGATCAAAAGGCCCTGTCCGTAAGTTGTCACAAGTTAAATGTTTATGTTATCCCATAGCGATTTGAAAGGTGGAAAGACCATACAGCTGTGGGCTCTACAACAGGACAGTCCAGACCATATGCTGCCATGAGCTACAAACTCTGTATATTTACCTGAACTCTTCTTACTGATGCTCTCCCTCCCCTGTCCACTGCTCAGGTCAGAGCTGCACCATGGCAAATCCCTGTACCCTCCATGGCCTGTGCCTCTAAATATGGGCTCACTTCCTCCTCTTTTGGGCAGAGCGTCACAGGGTCGTGACAGGGCAGCTCACCAAATCCAGTCGTGCTGATGTCAGACACATGAAATGCAAGCTACACCACTGTGGTGTGAATGGAAAAGAAGGATCAGCCCCGGTCCTTCAAGAAACACTCTTCAAACCGACCTTGAACTATAATTTACAAACAAGACCTTCATTTTCTGCTCTCAAATGTAGCCCTTAAGGTTTTCTCGCAGATAACCGGAGATGGTGGAGGAGAAGCTATTTAACCTCTTGGTCTCTTAAATCACGAACAGTCAGCAGAAAGTAATGACACAGAGAAAAGCCAGCAAGTCATTATTGGAGATATGGTATGAAATAAAGTAACAAGCGAAAGAGGAAACCTTCCGATTGATTTTAATAGGTTTTGAATTAAGCTCTTCCAATTGGAGAGCAGACCTTAAGAGATACAGAGACCAGCGGACCAAATTTCACCATGACTACCAATTCACAACAAAAAAACCCTCTGTAGTAAAGGGCATGCCTGAATGCTGGGACTGCGGTACAAAAGCGGGAGGAGGTATTGCAGTTTTTTAGTTCTGCATCCTTTCCTTTATTCTTTCCTATAAAGACAAGCTCAAGCCACAAAAATTGTTAAGGGGCTCTGACCTTCCTTAGACACCTGCAAGTCTTCATACACTTTCCAAAGAGCTGCTCCCAGAAAAATACGCTGTAACTTGCTGTTAACGCTCTGGTCTGAAGGCTTAGCATGGCATACAGCCACTCTTTCCTCATCACACAGTTTGAGGCCAAACTAATCAATACCAGGTTGTTAATGCCAATGAATTCAAACCAGCAGTTTGTTTTTAAAATGAAAAGTTACTGAAACAGAACAAAATATTGCCTAAATCAAATTAGCTGCCGTAGCAATAAATAATTAAAGCAATAAACTAGTTCATAAATACAGAACATAATTTAATTAATTTTACCAGCAGGTATAGAAATATCAATACTGCAGGGAGAGATGGAGTGCAGGGGAAGGCAGGGAGCTAAGGTGCTTTCGCATCCACAGCCCCACGCAACCAGCACAATAGCAAAATGATTGTATATATATAAAAATCAAATCCTAGCAGTAATAGAGCACTTTGAAAGAATAAGTAGCTGTTGAGAGCCAGATAACTGGCTCAAGCAGGGAGACACTGTGTACGTGAAATACATTTTGCAAAGCTGAGGGAGAGATAGGAAGGACAGAGCAGGATGAGTTATTTGAGGTAAAATCTTCACAAGCTCCAGATAAGGAGCAGTGCTCATGATCTATTCCTGCCCGTGCCACCGCACGCCCTTTCCTGTGTTCCCCATGACCACGGACAAATCTGTAAAGGCTTCGGTTTTCTCCCACCTCCTATCGGGGAGCAAACAGGAGCCAAATCCCGTACAGTCAGTATTGAAAAGATTATGGGCAGGTGGGTTTCTACCGCGTCTCCCTGGCTCACGCATTACTGCATCCACACCAGAGGCAGACGTATGTGCAGGCTCCCCATCCCCAGCACGCTCCCCATCTCCTGCACGCTCCCTATCCCCAGCACGCTCCCCATCCCCAGCACGCTCCCCATCCCTGGCACGCTCTGCACCGGCTCCTGCAGCCACAGGATTTGGGGTCCCTTGGCTTAACTGCATGGAAGAGCTTTTTTTTTTTCTTGTCTGGATCTCCTATTCATACGACAAAAGCAAGCGTGCATACCCATATTCTTCTCTCGCGATTCTGGATCACATGTACACACATCTGCTTTACCTTCAGACGAAACCAAAAACCTTTAGGGATGAGTAAGATCTGTTGAAATAATGAAATACAAAACTGAAGAGATTTTGCAGATGTCAGCTGTGGAGTATTGCCCCAGTACCGTGGTATTAACAAAGCCTCCCTCTATTTAAAAGAGTTGCTACAAAATACCAGGGTAACACTTGGTTTCCTCGGGCTGTTGAAATGTTCTTTATTTGTTTTTAAGGAAGGTAAATGCAGACCTTGCAATCTCATCTCTCGCTCCATGTAAAGCACTGCCTTCCCCAGAGAGAGCAGCAAGATGCTATTTCGCAGAGCTGTGTATCACAGCGAGGTACAGGGGAAAGTCATTTGAGGCTGGTCCGCACCACAGAAACATCTATCAAAAATAATTCAGCACAGCTAAAGAGAAAAGTCATACCGACTTTGACAGCGGAGTTCTCCTCTAAAGATACTCCCCCTCCAGCATATTTGGTGCTATTCATTAAATATGGGGAGGGTTGTTGGAAGGGCGCACAATGATGCCCACCAGACAGGAGGGTGCTGGTCCTGGAGGTACCGCCTGAAATGCTGAATTTTGTCACTTGTTCTTTTTCTTTAAGCTTGCCCTTGCTCCGGCAGAGCCGCTGTAACACAAACACCACGAAGGTTGTCTCTCAAACCCGGCTCGAGCAGTAACACAAACCAGGCGCTTAATAATTATTCATTGCACACAACTGCATCCTTCTGTATGTTCTGCATGATCTCTCCGGCCGTCAACAAAACGGGAGACCAAGCAGCTAAAGGCCAAATTTGCAAACACAGCCGGGCACACAACTCCCACCGCTGCCGCCGGAGGGGCGAGACACGGCAGCGAGCCGCAGGGGCTGGGGGGAGCAGGTCTGGCCCACAGCGATGCTGCGGGGTGATGGGAAGCAAGCCACGGCTTCCAGGGGACGTTGGGGCAGAAGGACAGGTATCCCGTGCAGAGGTGAGGCTGGCAATGCCCTGCGGAGCGGAGCACACAGCAATCTTTCAGCGTTGAGGGGATGCCAACCTCTGCCATGGCATAACGATGCTAAAATACCCTGGGCTTCCCTTTAGATTTGCGCTGACGAGTGCACCTAAGGGTGTCAAGCTTTCTTCTTTTGCAATAGTCAGAGTTCTTCAACAGGACAACCACCCGCTCTGAATATGCACATCAGAAAAACAGTGGAAAGCACCGATAAGCACCAGCAGCTGCCCAGTAAGTAACTTTTGCAGACAGCAAATCCATCTCCTGGCCTCCTGCAGTCACTGCCTCACCTCCATGAATGACTAATTCAACCAAGATTTAGATCAGTAAGCCAGAATAAACCTGGGGCTTTTTTCTTTCAAAGCATTTGGTTCTCTTTTGTTCCACTCCATCCTCCCTCTCACTCTTTCTAATTGCCACAGGACAGAAACCGCATCGCCCTGACCCTCTGCATCTCCTGTTGGGTTTCCCTCCCAGCAGCATCTTCATTCACGAGTGATCCCATTCAACTCCCCTTTAGTTTCCAGAGGAGAGCGCCTCAAAGCTCTTTCTCAAGAGACTTGAAGAATCGCTTTCTCTGCCCGTAGACTCATGGAATGGTTTAGGTTGGAAGGGACCCTGAGGATCATCTAGTTCTAACCCCCCTGCCATCCGCATGTGATGCAACATTGGGGTGCAAGCACAGCAGGAACCAGTGCTTTCCAAGGACCAGGCTCTGCAGAAGATGAAGTGCTGCTGAGGGTCGACCCCACATCCGAGACCTCTCTGCTCCAGCTTAGGTCGGACCCAACCTCCGCCGGCCCCAACACCCACCAGCATCACTGACAGGTACAACACAAGGCCAGAAATAAAGAGCCTCATTTTTTCATCTTAATTAGGTTCCCAAAGACATACCATCTCCATATAGTTTTACACTTAGTATCTGACAGTATCAGGCACCCTTCAGTCCACAAATGGAGGAACTAAGCCGTGGAGAGGAGCTGTGCTGGGTGAAGGACCAGAGGACCACGGCAAATGACTGCCCTCACCTGGTCCCCCAAGTCCAGAGCTCCTCTCCAGGCAAACCCCGGTCCTTCTGCATTTCCCTCTACGCTTCCATCAGCGGGGGACAACGGTCTGAGTGAGAGCCTGCCCAGCCCCTCCTGGTCCAGAGACATGTCCCGCAGATACCACAAATGATGCTGCTGAGGAACATCCAAACCCCCCACACCAATGCCAGGCAAGTTCCGCCCCAACCATCGTGGTGGTCCCCAACCCATCAACAATTTTAGCAGCCTTGATCTGTCACGGACCCACACAGTGTCCCCTGGGTGGAAAGCTGCTGCCTGCCAGAGCAAAGTGTATCGCTGCCACACACACACACACACACACACACACACAGTTTCTTTCACAGCTTTATTTTAAAGACACCAAAATACTTCAACCACCCCACGCAATGTTTCTAAATTTATTTAGTGTCATCCCCATTTCACACAGGAGAAAGAGAAAGGTTACTTGCTGTGATTAAGATTATACAGTAGCTGTTAGGGCAAAAACCCAATCGTCAATGAAATTCAATATAAATCACTGAAATCCATCCAAGAACCTAAATATAGTCAACATAAAGATATAAGAAATTCCTGTTAATTCCTGTTATTTTCAAAATTGTGTGAACAGGAGTTAAACTACTTCTGAATCTGAGACACTCAGCGATAGGTATTAGGCTCATAATAGTCAAGATACATCTTAGGGCCTCCAAATCCATTAAGACCAAACGATGGAGCTTACTTATTGGTTACAGCCTGACTTGGCAAAGCACAGCAACTTGTCCATGAAATAACTAACACAAATCCAGTAAATCCATACATTCAGCACAAGCAGTGCTGATGCAGGACAAAGCAGCGGAGCCCCAGCATCACCGAGGCGCCAGCGACTCCTCCCTGCCGTTTCCAAAGCCGTGCCTGGTTCTCCACTTACAACTTGGACCAGCTCAATTGATACTACTTTCCCTTTAAACTGAAATCATGACAAAGGCACAAAATTGCAACCGAATGAGGTTTGCACAGAGAAAGTAAAGCGTACCAAATCACTCAGACTAATATAGCTCCAGGAATCAATAGGAGTATTTTTAACCACCCTCATAAATTTCTTCTTTGCTTCTGGAAGTACCAGAATAGATGGAGCCTCTTGGGCACCAATAGGGTTTAATTCACGGTATTTTGGTTCGCTTCTGCAAAAGCCTTAGAAAGACACGGCGTGAGGGGGACGGGGTCACGGCTCGCAGCCTTCAACGTATCGGCCACTTTGCTGCGCTCCTGATCTTAAAAAGCCCCACCCACAAACAGCAGTAAGAAATAGTAGCAGAAGCTCCTTTCTGTGCTTTTTCCTTCTCCAGGAGATACACTAAAAGCACGCTACAGATTAGTCCCACCTAGGGAGAAGAGCTTTCTTCACACCATGCAAAAAATACCTTCCTTTAGACAAATAATTACAGAATTACACAACTAATTGTGGGACTGCAACTCTCACTAATACCAGCCCATCTCCCTCAGAGGCTCACATCTTTCTTGCAAACTAAATGACCCCAATTACAGGGGAAAATAATAAAAGCTACGCTCTGGTTTTGGCGGATATTCTGCTACTTAAGTTTCTTGCCTTTTTTCTTAATATACGCACACAATTTTAATTACGTGGAGCTCATCAGAGTCACTAGAGTTGGATCAGCAATGAGGACAGACTGCCACTGGCAGGCAGGGACAAGATAAACCCCAGCTGAGACCTAAAGGATTCACTGCCACTCGGTAAGGAAAAAGGCACGTCCTGACTATCGGATTACACGAGACTGACATTTGTGATAGTATTATGAAGTTAAATCTTATGATAATTAGTTTTAAGTTGATTTTTATCTCAGAAATCGTATCAGCTTTGGTGATATTTGCTCTCCAGTGAACCACGTTTTCATGCGTTTTCTTCTATGACAGGATGCAGAAGAAGAAAATCTTAGGGGAAAAAATACCCAAGAGCATGACTAAAGCAGTGATTATTACTTTTTAACTTCTTTGAGACCCCACCCGGAGTACTGCCTCCAGCTTTGGAGCCCCCAACAGCAGAAGGACACGGAGCTGTTGGAGCGGGGCCGGAGGAGGGCCCGGAGATGCTGCGAGGGCTGAGCCCCTCTGCTGGGAGGACAGGCTGGGAGAGGGGGGGTTCAGCCTGGAGAGGAGAAGGCTCCGCGGAGACCTCAGAGCCCCTTCCAGTGCCCAAAGGGGCTCCAGGAGAGCTGGGGAGGGACTCTGGGTCAGGGAGGGGAGCGATGGGACGAGGGGGAATGGTTTTACACTGAACAAGGGGTGATTGAAACGAGGTATTAGGAAGAAATTCATGACTGTGAGCATGGTGAGCCCCTGGCGCAGGCTGCCCCGAGAAGCTGTGGCTGCCCCATCCCTGGAGGTGTTCAAGGCCAGGTTGGACGGGGCTTGGAGCACCCTGGGCTGGTGGGAGGTGTCCCTGCCCAGGGCAGGAGGTTGGAATGAAATTATCTTTAAGGTCCCTTCCAACCCAAACCATTCTATGCTTCTATCAGAAATATTTCCTATTAAATCCTGAACAAGGTCTTGGGACAAGAAACAAGTAGAGAATTGCAGCTGGGTGCCAGCCTGGCTCCACACACCACCTCTGCAGGCAAAGAGCTGGGATCCCCAAACACAGCATTGCTCCCCAACAAACATACTCCGCTCTGAATATCTGCCCCATGAATTGCCATTTCTAACAGCCTAACTCTCAGATAAGACCTAACTCTGGGTGAAACGATAGCCGAGACGGGCAATGCGGAGATTGTGCTCGGCACTGGCTGCTCAGCTGCAGCCCCTGGAGTGGAGCAGCCCCACGGTGTGCGATGACGGCGAGAAGTCAGCAGCACTGACTGCTCCTTCAGACAGACGTGAACCCTGGCCCCACGCTCCAGAGGACAGACAGCATGGAGTTATCACTCGACCCTTCAGGACACTCCCAGCAGGGTGGCCCCGTCCATGCCATCAGCAAAAAGAAAATTCCAAAATATCAAGTCTAAATTCTAAAATATAAAGTAAATAAAGTAGAAATATGCCAGTCTTGGACACCACTGATGTCCCACCATTACAGTGTGCCCCCAAAGCTTTTCATGCCAGATCACAGTCTTATCTGAAGTTCTCCAGTCAGTTGGCATCACATTAACACTCTCCACCAAACTTATCTTTATTTTTCATCCAAAAAGATTAAAAAAAACACCCAGACAGACAAGGGAGATAAGCATGGGAGATCTGAAAGCCATTTTTATCATAATAGCTGGCAAACACACGTAATTAGATTTTGATAGCAGGTAAAAAGACTGTCTTTATGGTAATATTAAAATCAGCAAATTCTGTTCAAGAATGAAGGGAGAGAATGCAGTACCTGACGATTGCCACTAATGTTCTAGACCTGACGAACGGCGCCTGTGCTCACCAGCTTCCCTGGCTCCCTTCTCTCTCGGTTGCCTGATAAAAGATATCACTTCTCCCTACAAACCCTGACTGTCGCATTCTAGTACCTGATAAATAACCGGCGCAGAAAACACAGTTTTTTATCTGAATTTAAAAAAAGGAAGTTTTGTGTTCTCTCCAAGGACTAACTGAATCTTGTTAAACAAAACCCAACATCTTTGGCTTTAGAGACCTTTCCCAGTAGCTCACAGGTGTATTCCTGGAAACCTCTGATCTTCTTTTTGCCATATGGCATGCCTGAAGGGAAACAGGGGTGGGACCAGCAACCTTTCCAGTAATTAAAAAGAAATACTAGCATAGGTGGTATTTGTAGAAAATAACACATTTATTTTTACAGCAGCATGCGTAGCATCAAATGATGAGGAATTTGTTTCACTATGGATCTAGACAACGCTTAGCTTCATCTCTGTTCATGAAGAAGCAAAATCTGAACTCATCCTTTCTCACCAACTTTGCTGTATTTGTCAGCCAAAGTCCCAGTTTTAGTAACTATAAGCTCTATTAGTTGATCTTATTCTTGCTTAGATGGACTTTAGCTATAAGTAAAGCTACAGGGTGTCTCTTTACACCTTGTGGATGGGATTTTGCAAGGGTGAGCTAAAAACATCTAGTTCGGGGTTGAGTTTTTTGCTTGTTTTTTTCAGTTGCAAACTCAACGGAGCACTTCTGACCAACTACCTTCAGCTACGGGGTGATCTAAAGCCCTTGGAGCCACCAAGGACACGCAGTCCCTTCCCCTCGCCCCAGCAGTGATCGGTCAGCATGGGTCAGCGGGGCTTCAGGAGAGCTCTCGGGGACCACCATCTCCTCCTCAGGGACCACCTCCTCCTCCTCAGAGCCCTTCCCAAAAGAGCAGATTTGCAGACAAAAGCTCTGTCTCCAAAGCTGCAGAGGAGAATTTTAAGCTAGCAGAAGGAGCGTTTGTTTGTGCTAAGAAAAAGATTTAATGTCCAAATTAAATAAGTGCTCTATGCTTAGCTCCCACCAACAGAGTGACTGGATATTAACAGCTCTCCCGTTAGAGCTGCCCCTCTCCGGAGAGCACCGTTCCCATCAGCAAAGGGGACACATGCGCACGGAGCCATGCTCCCCCCTCAGCTCTCTCCTCCCTCCTTCCAGTCCCCTTCTTGGAAGGGAATTGCATTGTTGTTTAGACAGAAATCCTGTTGTCCCACAGGAATACACTGAAAGAATGAACAACAGGTTCAGTTTATTAAGGAAGGTCTGAAAATTACTGCTACAAAACCACGAAAGTAAAATGGAAACTCCACCATTAGAGTACTGAGTCAATATTCACTTCTCAACGCAAAGGAAAATAAGTTGGGTACTTTCAATGATTTTCATCATTGTTCCCACTGTTAAATGAATGCAATAAAATGTGTTTCGGTTATGTCATTCCCGCTATTAACTGCTCCGATATCTGAAGCTGAAAATAACCTTTCAGGTTTCCCAAACAGAGAAAAGCCAGGGCAAAAAGTCCACATCTGTGCGGAGGCATTCAGCAGGGCCAGCAGCGCTGCTCTCATGACGAGACTGGTCTCTCACCCTCCAGTGAACAAACATCATCTTGTGAAATAATCACATTAGAGCTTCTGCCTGCTGGAAAGGCAGAGGGGCGAAAGAAAAGACAGCGGGCTGTAATTATTATTTCTGTTTTAAAATACTAGAGGGTGCTCAGTTAAAGTCTGAAAGGCGATGGGGTCATCTAATCAGAGGAACACAGCGCAGCTTTAATAAACAAGCCCTGATGAACACACTTGCTTTGAGGAGAGAACTGCTATGCCCGATACACCGATCAGCAAGGATTTGTTCCGATGATGTTATTTATATTGGGTGAACATTAAAAGGTGGCAAAGAGTCATTTTCAGCATTGTCTCACATTCAAACACAAATCTTTTTGAAGTTCACTCAAAGCCTGACGACTTCACCAGCATCTCCACACTTTCCAGAGAGCCGTCAGGACGTTCTGGGGGTAATTACAAACTGTGACTTACCCAAAATGCTTGCTTTAGCGATGCCTCTAATCCAGCTGACCTCTTTTGAATATATTTAGAGATGTCGTCCAAATGTGAACACCTCCAAATACGGGAAGCATTTATTATATTTCCAAAAGGAAAAGAGAGGGCTTTCTGCTGTCTCGGCTCCTTTACTGCTACCTCCATGTGAGAGTTCTCTCTAATTAAGATGCCTGGTAGTACTGAGGAGCAGTCAGGATAATTTAATGCACTTGTAAGGGCTTTGACTTATTCCCCATGCTGTGCCTTACAGCAAGGAGTCGCTCCTCACTGGTTTTGAGACCAACAGACCCCTCTAAGATGTGACAGTCCTATATCCAGGACACATTCTGTAGCCCAGCCTGGCCAGTTCACCGTCACAATGGCAGAAACAACCTTATTTTTACAAGAATGGCCCTGAGCCTTCCCTCCTACCTTGCGGTGACTATGGCTGCTCCATCCACATCCCAGCACTGGGAACCCCGCACACGGGCCGGGCCACCCCGAGCAGCGTGGAGCAGAGAGGCCACGAGCTCTCCTCTCTGACAGACCCACTCACGTGGGGCCCTGTGAACCTCACCGAGTTCAACAAGGCCACGTGCAGGGTCCTGCACGTGGGTCGGGGCAATCCCATGCACAAACCCAGGCTGGGCGGAGGTGGATGGAGAGCAGCCCTGGGGAGAAGGACCTGGGGGTGTTGGTGGCCGAGAAGCTCCCCATGAGCCGGCACTGTGCGCTGGCAGCCCAGCGAGCCCCCCGCATCCCGGGTGCATCCCCAGCAGCGTGGCCAGCGGGCGAGGGGGGACTGTGCCCCTCTGCTGCGCTCTGTGAGCCCCCCCTGCAGCGCTGCCCCCAGCTCGGGGGGGCCCAACAGCAGAAGGACACGGAGCTGTTGGAGCAGGGCCAGAGGAGGGCCCGGAGATGCTGCGAGGGCTGAGCCCCTCTGCGGGGAGGACAGGCTGGGAGAGGGGGGGTTCAGCCTGGAGAGGAGAAGGCTCCGCGGAGACCTCAGAGCCCCTTCCAGTGCCCAAAGGGGCTCCAGGAGAGCTGGGGGGGGACTCTGGGTCAGGGAGGGGAGCGATGGGACGAGGGGGAATGGCTTTAAACTGAAAGAGGGGAGATTGAGATGAGATATTAGGAAGAAATTCTTGCCTGTGCAGGCGGTGAGCCCCTGGCGCAGGCTGCCCCGAGAAGCTGTGTCTGCCCCATCCCTGGAGGTGTCCAAGGCCGGGTTGGACGGGGCTTGGAGCACCCTGGGCTGGTGGGAGGTGTCCCTGCCCAGGGCAGGGGCGTGGAACTGGATGGTCTTTAAGGTCCCTTCCAACCCAAACCATTCTATGATTAATTTAGCTCAGTTATTGGCTTTTGCAGGAGCTCACTGTTTAACGCGTTAGTATATAGTTAGAAGAATACAGTTCTTCCTTTATTAAGGTTTTCTATGGGTCATACAGTTATTTCATTGTTGAACAGTGTCAAGACAGCCCATATCCTGAATCTTGCATGCTGGGTAAGTCCCACCAGCATCCTCCCCAGGTCAGGGTGCAGAAATGCTCACGTCACACACTCAGCGGTACATCTGCTCCAATTGCAACAACCCTCTGTTTTCATGAATTGTTGTTTTTCCATACAAATGTCTCTGGCAATGGATCATCCCTCACTGACACGGGTGCCAACAGAGTTGGACGTGTTGATAACAGCTGAGAAGCTGCATAGGGCTGCTTCCAATTTCTGGCTTCACTGACTCTATTCCCAGGGAATAAGATTTGCCACAATGTTGATTCTGCTAAAAGCGGTTGATGAACTTCTGTACTTAATGAGCAATAAGAGTTAAAACTTAAACATGAGTATTATATATATAAAGGAAAGCTAATAATTTTGGAAAAATAAGTATGAGTGAAGAAGAAAGAATACTATGGAAAACAAAACAGGTGATTTAGAATAATAAAAAAGTCTAACTTAAGTAACTGAGGGAAGTTATTCTTTGAAACATTCAAATAGAAAAGTAAAGAAAAAGTTCATATTATAGGCAATTCACATCATAGAATTTCAGTGGGAGAAGCAAAACAAATAGAAGAAGGGGCATTGCAATGCCATTGTCACCTGCTTTGCAGTTGCAATGAGAAACTAAATTGAAATCTTGTAAGAAGTGACATTTTGAAAAACTTCCAATTCTGCAGATGGAAAACACAGCACTTTTTTTCTTGTACTTTTTATTTTCCAAGCAAGAGCATAACTTTATGCTATTATCTGCTGGCTGCACAAGGTAGATTTCAGCTGTGGCCTTTCCACCAACTACTGCACACAGCAAACCACAGGAATAGACACTTATTGATAACCTCAACAGAGCTGGACCAATGTTCTGAACAAATTTAACAGCCAGAATCCAGCTTATGCCTTTGGCAGGAACAGGTTTTGAAGCCTATAGGTCCAGAATCACTTTTCCACAGGTCCAGAATCACTTTTCACACATACTATTTTCATTCTGGTAAAACTTGTTACAAGATGAGTTTCATTATATACGTCCAACAGTTTTACACTCAATTAGAAAAAGCATCTGAGATTCAGCCCTACTGAACATCACATCTTTGGGGCCAGATTAGCAGAGAGCAACCAGAAGCTCAGTGGAAAGAAGGCGCATTTTAACCTCACCAAACCCGAAAAAGTAAAAGGAGTGACAAAAAGACACTCCACCTGCGTGGGAGAGGCAAGGATGGAAAGGAGGAGTAGAAGGGAACAAGATATGCCGACCACTTGCGTGCTACTTCATAAACATACGTAGTGCCCATCTTCTGTTACATGCAAAACAACAAACTTCTCTAACGTTCTTCAAAAGATCTCATCAAACACAACAAACAAGCAGCATGGCGTGGATAAATAACGGCCGCCTCGTGACAAACGAGGAAATATTTATGGAAGGCTATTAAACTTGGATTACTTATCTCAGACACTGGAGCAGTTGCAGAGTCGCCAATCAGCTCTGCTGACTAAATACATATTTATAAATGCTTTAGCTGTTTTATTTACCCAACGGACCAAAATGGCTTATTCATTCTGTTCTGGTTTTATTTTGGTCTATCAAGTACAGTAAATGTGCAGTTAGGTGCATAATAAAAACTCCTTTAGAAAAGTAATTACATTACCTCACACACAGTAGATTTTTCTTTCCCAAACAACAGGAACAACCGGACCATTTCACGGGCTTATAAGTTCTTATTAAAAAACACACTGACACACTAATTACTTAGTTGAAATCTTTCTTGGAAATGTAAAGTCCAAAGGAAACATTTACAAACAAAGCAGAGCCCCCTGGACAAGCACTAATTTAACCAAAGCGCTTGGCTCTGGCAGCAGCCACCTGAACGGTTCGTTCTCCAGGTCCTGCGGGGTTTGGTGAGAATTGGATGCGGTGGAAAAAGATAACGGACCCGCATGTAAGTACCACAAGGACCACTTGTTTGCCTCTCAGCCACTGCCCCGGCAAAGCGAGGCACCTCCAGGAGAAGACATCAGAGCACCATTAGAGCCTCCCCTACCGCAAACCACAACGCTCCAGCTGGGCTAACCCAGGCTGACAGCTCAACACGCCGCGTCTGCCACAGAGGCCACGGCCACCTGGTTGTAAGTGCCTATAGAATAATTACTAAAATGATCAAAAATACAGCATCATTCACACATTAAGGAAAAGTATAAAATCAAAAGGTTTCTAGGGTAGAATACAGCCGCAGCTGGTATGCGAAGAATCCACCACATCTGCAATTCCCTGTACAACATCGCTTGCAAAGCAACACAGGGTTGGAATGGGGTGGAGATTCCACGGCCAAGCCGTGCAATACAGCAGATATAGGAACGAGATGGTCCTATGGAACTGGTAAGCTGCATCCTTACTACCCTGAGCCAACAGTTTGTCAAATTTTGACAAAATGCTGTCCTTTGTGTGAACTTTGCTCATTATAACGTCATTGTAATACCTAAACACACCTCCATCCCAAAGGCTACCTGCCTCCAAGGTGTGACCACTCCTCGAGTCTGCGCCCTGAATTTTTCGTAAGCTATACCTTTAAATGTGAGGTGAGAGAATTTTACACCAATCATAATAAAAGTATTTATGACTAAAGTCACTCAAACTCCACCTTGAAGGTAAAAAATAGTATAAAAATAGCCCAAGAAAGGGGGAATATCAGGGAAGACACCATCGTGAACAAGTCAAGGAGGACTCCATCAAAGACTGCTTTTGACTTTCAGCACCAGCCGACGGGCTGAGCCTTTCTTCCCCCACATAGGGACACCTTTGGTAAGACTTAGACTATACCAAGTGCTTCCTCGAGAAACTTAGAAATCTCTCTAGAGAGTCTCTTTCCTACATTTATAGCCAGGCTGGATTGTTTACAACTTTGTCACGAGTTTTGTATAATTAACAATACTTTTATTTGCACGTGCTTTGCAGACAGCGTATTTATCCCCAACAACTCATAAGAACCTATATATCTGTTGCTAAAATAAACTTTGCGCTGTTTAAGTAGCTAGTTGTTTTGGTTTCTCATTGAACGTGACCAAAGAGTGGCCGTCCTAGTCCATGAGCACGACTAGACTGAAGGTGCAGTCCACTATTAGTGTATTCAGAATCATAAGAGTTTAATATATTAAATGCGACTGGACTGATAGTGGTGAATCAGGCATCACTCAGAATTTGAACCTAGCCGCACCTAGCCTCCCACCTCGGTGAGGAGTGTTAGAACGCAAGGGGGTTTATCTTCTGCCAAAACTACTTTGCCTCTTAACACAACAGCACCTGAACTAAGAGAGCATTAAGAGGGTAATTTCTGTCCTATTTTATCTCCTAGTTGGGCAGTGAGTTGAAGCTCTGCAAATATTAACCTAATTGCTCTGCCTTATGGTTAACACTCAGTTCAGGAAGAAATGGCATGTCGAGATCTAATAAGTCGGTAATTGAAAATACACCATGCTCTTACGCATTGAGTAGAGTAGCTGCACATTGAGAAATCATGACTCAAAAACCCGATTGAGCCCATAAGCGATCCTGGACTTTGGGTTTTCTAGCTCCAAGTCTAGCACTTAGTTTGCTAATTTCTGAGACATGCTGGATAAACTGACTTGTTGGAGTGTATTTGCATATCACATTATACTGCCATTAACAGAAACATCTGCTGCCAGTTTTTTATTCAACCCTTACAAAGAAGTTTATTTTATAACTGGTCTGAAAACTCAGGGTTTCCAATGAATTTGCACCTTTCAATTTTATGTGCAAGCAGCGTCTGCCCTCTCCATCTGAGAGAGGCTTTCAAATCATGCAATGCTCCGTGGAACAACAGTATTTCAGCAGAATTACGTGGCTGGACAAAAAAAGTAGTATTTCACATGAATAGCAACGCACCACCCGGAACAACGGCCAACATTACTTCAAATCTCACTTTGAATTTCAACCTGGCTGCTGCTAGGGATGCTTAAGTCAACAAAAGCCCTGTTTGTCTGAAAAGATCTCCTTTTCTTATTCTTAAAGACCGGTGTCTTAAAGGACCAGTGCAAACCAGTCCCGCTTTACTGCTGTGGGTCAGCTGGAGACAACTGCTTCAGGGGGTGAGGATGCAGCCAAGACAAGGTTTGTAGGACAAAGTGATGTCTTCCAAAACACTGCTCGGTTTAGCTGGAAAAAGTAGAGAAGCTTGTGGAGCCAAGGGATGTCAGGGAAGGGAAAAACGTTAAAGTGGTTATCTCTTGGGGAAAGACAGGTAATTTACAGGCTGTGGAGCACAGAGAGATTAGAGGGAGAGGCAAAAAAGAGAGGGAGAGACTGCGCTGTGGGATAAAACTAATGTCTCTATTAAAGTCTTCATCAAAATTTGGGGTTTGAGCTGGCGAGGAGGTCATCCATCTCCAGCAGGAGCTGGCAGTAACACCAGCACAGCACCATGACCCATTGGGACTGATGTCCTCTCCGAGACCATGGTGGAGGCCCTTGACTTGCCATGGTGGGGGACATGGGCAGGGGGCAGACACTGCCAGAAGTGCCCCAAGAGGCACAGCACTTGGCATGTCCCAGAAAAAAAACTCTCCTCTAACTCCAGAAAACATAGAGTCATAGAACGGTTTAGGTTGGAAGGGACCTTGAAGATCATCTCGTTCCACCTCCCTGCCCTGGGCAGGGACACCTCCCACCAGCCCAGGGTGCTCCAAGCCCCGTCCAACCTGGCCTTGAACACCTCCAGGGATGGGGCAGCCACAGCTTCTCTGGGCAACATGCTCATCTATCTCCCAAAGTTTCCAAATAACATGAACTGATGAGCAGGAGGGATTTACCCTCCAGGTCGGCCACTACGTGCTTCCTGCTGCCTCCCTCAACATGGCTGTATCTTTTTTTGCATGCTTTTGACTTAAAGTTCTTGTACAGCCTGAGGCCAAAAGTCTGTTCAGTAAACTCTGCCTTGCTGTTAACTGTTCCGAGAACCTGCGCTGATCAAGTCGGCTTCGTGATGTGTATTTTGGTCACAAGTTTTAAGTCAGCAATTCACATGTGACACAATGGGTTGTGAAAAAACCCTCAACATCTCAAGTGATTGAAGTTTCCTAGACATGAAGTAGTTCAAGGAGCCTTCTGGGCCGTGCCAGCAGATAAGGCCACTGTATCACTGCAGGTCAGTGCAAGGTTTCACGCCCCATGTTATCTGCTGTAAGCGAGCATCACTGAGGGACAAACTCCAGCATCTTCCACTATCCCGCGTGGAGCTAACGGCAGCTTGAGTTTTCTACGTATCTGGTTTTAGGATGTGATACTGGTCAGCAATATCTACTCATGGATACTAAATATAAGGAACAGAGGCAATGGCAGCACCCTGCCTTTTTTTTTTTTTTTGGTCGTTTTTAGGAAGATCCCTTTGTGTACCAAGAGATCATAAATTTGCCTGATTTCCAGCTGTTCCCCACATGCTCAAATTAGGAACTGGGATTTCTTTAAAGGTGGACCATGGCCAAGCAGGGCTGCAGTGGGCAGCATGATGCGGCAGCCAGCCCCAGCGGCTCATTCAGCTGCCAAATCAGCACAGTTTGTTCTGCTTTGAGATGGAAAGAGAGAGATGCCTTCAGGCACATCCAGCCTCAGGACACCAATTTATGAAGTATGGTAGTATGGAATACATATATGTATTATTTTGCATCTCCCCATAAATCCTCACAAACTCTCGTGGTTTTCTGGCTTATCTCCATCTGCTCCCTCTCCCCACTTGGGGAACTGGAGCCTGGCCACCGCCAAAGCTTGCCTGCAAGCTCCTTCCCTCGGCTTGCTGCTGGTAACAGCCGCCCGTTTCCAGATGCTCAAGAAGTTTTCGCTTCAGCTCCTTCAGGGCCATCAATCTGCCACCCTAGCAAAGCCACACACTGTTATATTTACTTACTAAACATTCATGCCCATTCTGCCATGAACAGAATGCATTCCTCCTCGTGCCTCAAAGTAGGGGAGTGATCATCCCCTGCACTTGGCACTGGTGAGGCCGCATCTCGAGTGCTGTGTTCAGTTTTGGGCCCCTCACCACAAGAAGGACATGGAGGGGCTGGAGCGTGTCCAGAGAAGGGCAACGGAGCTGTGAGGGGTCTGGAGCACACGTCCTGTGAGGAGCGGCTGAGGGACCTGGGGGTGTTCAGCCTGGAGAAGAGGAGGCTGAGGGGAGACCTTCTCGCTCTCTACAGCTCCCTGAAAGGAGGGTGCAGAGAGGGGGGGGCTGACCTCTTCTCCCCAGTGACAAGTGATAGGACGAGAGGAAATGGGTTCAAGTTATGCCAGGCGAGGTTTAGATTGGATATTGGGAAAAATTCTTTCACTGGAATGGTTATCAACCATTGGCACAGGATGCCCAGGGAGGCGGTGGATTTGCCATCCCTGGAGGTGTTTAAAAAAAGGGCAGATGTGGTACTTGGGGACATGGGTTAGAAGTGGTTTTGTCAGGTTAGGTGAATGGTTGGACTTGATGATCTTAAAGGTCCCTTCCAACCTCAACAATCCTATGATTCTACGATTCTACATCAATTTACGAGAGCCTTAAGTCTGCAAAACCCTTCTGCTTCCAGCAGTGAGAGCGCTGGATGTGCAATGGGGTTCCTACACTGGCCAAGCTGGACTAAACCCTGGCTACATTAACTTTTTCCAGAAGTAGTCTATCTGAATGAACACACAGAAGTTTGGAAGCCAAACATAACCAGCAGGACCAGCACGGTTTGGTTTAGAAAACTGCTGAGAAACTCCCTGGCTGAGCCGCACTTCACTGCTCAGTGTCTGCAGCGACTCATCCGTGTCCCGAGTCCCATACACTGCTATGCAACACCAACAGCTTCGGTAACACTGTCCAGGAGTATCCACGTTACTGTTTAATTTACTACTGTGCCTACCACTGGCTAATGAGTTGATTATTTGGGGTTCTTCCCCCTCTACATAGTTTTACCCCCTCTGTTAACTCTTGTCACTTAGAGCCACAACATATGCCAAGTTATATTTAAACACTTTTGCTGACAGATACGTGGGAGTGAACAATTTTGCCCCTTCCCCAGTTTGGGTTAGCCTGACTTTAAAATAAAACCCAAGCTAAAAAAATGCCTTGGGCAGCTCCTTGAAAATATATTTACCTTCATTATTTCTACCCGATTCCCTGCCAACATTGCGAAACCAGGCATCCCCACTGCATCGTGTATTTGAAGAATAATGTTCCAAGTGGGATGAGGTACAAAAAAATGCTGAGGGACTCCAGTTTCTCAAATGTAGAAAAACAGGAGCTAAACATCAGATTAATATTCTGACCCAGGCAAATATCCTTCCTCAGGTAATAGATTGCCACTCACTGATAACATATGCCCTGAAAAGCTAGAGAGAATAACAATTGCTATGAAAACAAAGCAGCTGAGATGGACAGACACCTTTGCTTAAGTAAAAACTGAGTAGTTGTTAAAATTAGTACAATAAATGTGGAAATTATTTCTGTCTGTGATCCTGCAAAACGGGTATTTGTAATGTGTAACCCATCCTCTGAACTTGAGGCACGTTCTGAAGATAGAGCCGTTGTGTTTCTGAACATGCCAACTCTAGAGGTACATAGCACATACGTACAGATATGTACATTTGGTGTAGTATCACATAGCCTGGATGTCATTGGCATAGCCAGACAGCAGAGACCCGGGGAGTACAGCTGCTTCTACAGAGCAATACAGCCACAGCTACTGATTTTGATGAGTTTTGACCAGGTCATAAGGAACAAACCCAAATTTCCTCGACTCTAGCAATAGGAAAAGAACAACAGGATAGGAAATTAATAGGTGATTTACTACAAAAGTAATTACAGCTGATCACTTCATTGGGTTCATGAAGGGTTTGGGGAGAGAAACTTGCCATTCCTGCCAAGTTTTGAGAGCCTTTCATCTTCCACGGATAGGTGGAAATTTGAAATGTGCAAGAAGAAAGGATGAAGTGAATAGAATTTCTAAAGGGCATTACTGTTTTATAACCATGAGTCAGTTTTTCATCTAGGACATAAGAATTGATGTCAAGTGGCAAGTAATGAAATATTTCTTAAGCTGTTGGCTGGATCCTCCACCACTGCTAATTGATGCAGCCCTAGAGATTTTCAATAAAACTATGGCAACTTGGGAAAGTTCAGGGTGTGCTCTATTCTACTGCTCCTCACTGTGATTAGGAAACTCACTGTAACAGTGAGGATTGCGTGTCCTTAATAAATATATAAAAAAATACAAACAGGACATCCACAATACAGAGCTTGTGAATACTTCAGAGAGGTTTCAGCCTTTTTAATTCAAAACAGATAGTTCAAGTTCATATCTTTATGGTAGTGTGATGTCATCTGACTGAATAAATCTGGAGTTACATCTCATTTAATAAGATTATATGGACAAACAGAGTGGAAGCAATCTGCTTGAACATTTCTCGGCTGAATGGCTCCAAAAGCATCTTTTGACACTAATTTGTTGAATGGATGATTGCGAGCAACATAAAAACAAATTGAAAGTTTTAAGTGCTTGGGCTAGATCCTCAGCTAGTGAAAATGCAAAGGTGGTCCATTAAGTTCAGTATGGCTTTGCTCATTTGTATCTACTGAAGATCTGGCTCTTTATGCTTAATGTGACTATACATACGCTTGGGCATGGAGTTATACTCAGCAGAGAATTTATTCCAGTGCTAAGCATCCTTTAGCCCCACACTGCCAACAGCAGAAGGAGCATTTGTCAGCTGCAGAATCAGCTCCTGTGTTCCTGCAAATAAATAGTTGGGAAAACCACTGGGGACCCTGTTCTGCTCGACACGGGGAATCCAATGGACGTGAATGTATATGGCTTTTACATACACAAATTGTGCCACCTAATTTACAGCAACAGGTAAGTATCACACATTCATCTAAACTCATTGGACCGTGAAAACTCACCAATCTTTAAAATTAAGCCCGGCCACTGTCAAGCCACATGCTTGCAGTGCTCCCTTCAGAGCTTGGTCCAGTGCTCCTTCCAATTGACCCTAAACCCTTTAGTCTCCCCATTTTCCGACGCGTGCTATTCTCCATCCTTTTCACTAAATGCCTGTTGTGTCCACCTGGCCTGCACAAACTGCTCCCAGCTCCCTACTCCTGTTTCCCTCTTCCCAATCTCCTCTCCCACACTATTTCATAGCTCTGGGCAGCCGGTGGAAGTATGCAGGTTATTAACATTTTTGCTCAGTTTCCCTTTCCTGTGCACTAAGGGCAGGTAGCGCATAGGAACCAGCAACAATGCTAAGACCTGAAACCATATGTAAACATACGGAGTAAACAGTGGAAAAGTATTAAGATAGAAACAGGAAAAAAGACTGGATAACTGAAAAAAGGTTTGCCTGCTCTAACTTGCCCCCTGATTTGAGTTTAAAAGAGCAATATTAAGAGATGGTATTCAAATCTTGTGCTTGTTTACCACATGCTGGGTTTCCCTGACTTGTTTTTTCTTTTTGTTTTTTTTTTTTAAAGCCAGCATCGCAACCCGGCACCTCACACCATATTCTGTTTTCCATTACGTGAGCATAATGCGGATGGAAAACACAGTGAGTCGTATGCATGACCCACTGAGAGCAAAATTTCAACTTAATGGGTTTAAACTGAATGTAAGAAAATATTCTTGCAGCTTCTAATCAACTACCACGATGAGTTTTTGGGGGGTTAAAAGACCGGTTCTAGTCAAAAAAGATAGTATTCAGACACCAGTTAGGCATCCCAGGAAGAAAATGGATCCACAGCCATTTCCATTTAAATTCAGAAGGAAGTCAGTCTTCATCCATCAGGGTGGAAGACGGCTGCCAGCTGCAGTCAGGGCAGCATCTCCCCTCCATACCACAGCAATTAAAAGATCCGGTAATTATAGCTGATCTAGCGCCCACAGAAGTCAAAGGAAAACCATTCATCGACCGTAATGGGCTTTGGAGTGGCTTCAAAATTTCTCCAGCATATGTAGTCCTGACACTTTGGAAACCAAAAGCCTCCCAGTTTAACCACACACATCCACAGCTAAAAACGTAAGAAAGTGTTTTCGCATCTCTTTCTCTCATCTAATATAAACACAACCCAGCACAACTGACCATCAGCTGTCTATTAAATGGGCTATTTGTTGAAGGAAATAAGTATGGCGAGCGAGTATTTACCCGTGGACCACTTGACGACAATCAGGGCTTTGTTTCCTTTGAAAGAAAAGTGTCTGGTTTCAATCTAAAGGACTCAAACCTTTTGTCCCCCCAAAAAAAAAAGAAAAGAAGAAAAAGAAAAATTCGGGAAAGCGTAAGCCAGGATTGCCCCTCCTTTCACCAAAAGCTCTTTTTTAATTACCCTGGCTCATCCATGAGCGTGGGATAATAAAAGCAGGCACACAGCAAGCGTGCTGCAGCTCTCACCTTTGCGGTGGTTTCTATTGCACATTTTTAAGTTTCAAAGTGTTTCAGCTTTTTAACAGAAAGCCGAATCTTCCACCAAGGGAAGGCGACAAGCATAAACCCCCTACCCTCAAACATTTTCTAATCATCTAATTTCCTCAGGTCAAAACCGTTATCCCCAAAAATTACCATTTTAGGGAAAAAAGGCCTGAATCTTAAAATCAAATCATACCGTATCACAAAATTTATAATAAATTCCTTCATGTGCATAACAAACATTTCGACCCTCTTGTTATTTTTTTTTCCAGCATTGAGTGGTATCTGCTCTGCACACATTTTAATACTGAACAGGTTTCTGAAGGAGGCTTTTGTTGAATTATTTTACAGGCGCTATTGAGGACAAACTCCAGAGAGGAAGATACTTAATCATTGCTGAAAATCCCCAGGTAGCTCCACAAATCCACAGGCTTTTGTGACCAAGATGTATTTACCGTGTTTGCTAGCATTTTCTTCTTGACTTCTGAGGAGCTTGCAGTTCTTCAGACATACTTGATTATTCACAGATTGCGTTGCTGGGCGTAAGCCCAATCTACCTATAGACCTTAACTCCCTGTCTACCATGCCCTCCTCTCCACTCCATCCATGGATCTAAGGAGCGTTCTGACAGAGAAGCTAGAATCATAGAATTGTTGAGGTTGGAAGGGACCTTTAAGATCATCAACTCCAACCATTCACCTCACCTGACAAAACCACTTCTAACCCATGTCCCCAAGCACCACGGCTGCCCTTTTTTTAAACACCTCCAGGGATGGCGAATCCACCCCCTCCCCGGGAAGCCTATTCCAATGTTTGATAACCCTTCCAGTGAAAGAATTTTTCCCAATATTCAATCTAAACCTCGCCTGGCATAACTTGAACCCATTTGCTCTCGTCCTATCACTTGTCACCCAGGAGAAGAGACCGACCCCCCCCTCACTGCACCCTCCTTTCAGGGAGCTGTAGAGAGCGAGAAGGTCTCCCCTCAGCCTCCTCTTCTCCAGGCTGAACACCCCCAGGTCCCTCAGCCGCTCCTCACAGGACGTGTGCTCCAGACCCCTCACAGCTCCGTTGCCCTTCTCTGGACACGCTCCAGCCCCTCCATGTCCTTCTTGTAGTGAGGGGCCCAAAACTGAACACAGTACTCAAGGTGGAGTCTCACCAGTGCCCAGTACAGGGGGAAAGTTCATTATATTCGAGTAATTTCTGAAGAAAAGTATGGTTTCACCCCTACCAATGGAAGTTAAGTCTTGCCCATCCTCTGAAGGCAATGAAAAATCAGCCTGACTGAACCTGGAAATTTGGTGTCTAAAAGGGGCACTGATCTCAAAATCCAGTTACTGCTCTGAAGTGAGATTTTCCAAGCACCCACATGATTTATAAACTCAGTCCTGCTTTCAAAAATTGCTACATTTAAGTTCTTGTAGGTGTTGGTTACTTTCACTGGGAAGTAAACTTCGGAGAGCCAAATCATACCTGAAAAAGGACTAGGGGTATTTCCACAAAATTTTATTCATTAAGTCCATTTTCACAAGTCTGGATTCACTCTCCACGTCTATAATTAATTACACCACAAACTCTATAGCTACAGCATGACTGAAACATCTCCACATCCAAGATGCAATTCTGCATCTCACAGCAACCTTGCACCATCCAAGAGCCCTCCCCAGTCTGAGATCAAGGGGAGTCCAATAAAACTGGATTTCTTCATAAAGAGCAGCAGACGTTTGACCAAAACTACACAGATGCTGGAAAACTCAACTAAACAGATTTCACTTTTAGCGACATCCATATATTTAATTTATTCAAGGCTCTCTGCTGCCTCAGCCTCGCAGCAGAACAAAAAAAATAACAAACCCAACCACAAAAAAACCCAAAAGGGGATTATTTGCCCAGATGACAAGTTACCCTTGGACCTGACCTTTTTTCATTTATGCAGTAAAACAGTGGTAGTTCCAACCTCTTCCCAATATACGGGCTGCCTGAAGCAATTAAAGAAGCTGCTGGAACAAAACAGGGGAATGCATTAATCTGTTGAACAGGAGAGTGCCACCCGCTCCACATTACACCGAGACAGATGAGGCAAGCAACTGCCTGATCCAGAAAACATCTGCTAAACAAAATCAAAATTAATGATAACCAGAATGAGGTCTTTGATGGCCGATTCTCACCCAGCTGCAGGGAACCATCAAAAAGCCGCTCACGGCAGCAGCCAATTAGTTACTAATGCAGAAGAGTTTAGAGGAGCAGGATCCCAGCTCAGGGCACCGGCACCGCTCGCATCAACCACTGCTGCGCCACGGGGTGCGTTTGCAGCCTGCTGATGCATGGAAAGCCTCGTCTGGACCTTTTTCTCCCTGAAAGGCTCCAGGGTCAGAGTTTAGATCCTCTGCCAGCACCCAACAAACCTGGACGTGCATCCTCAACGCCATCATGCAGTTCTGTACTGAAAGGGCAACTTTGCATTGAAACAAAACAAATGTACAATTTCCAACATGAAGAAGTGTCAGGTGAGCGTTAGGAGGCAGTCTCTTTGAAATCCCACAGCAGTACACTTTTTCAAGTGTGTAAAGGATGCTTGTTTTAAAAAGTTACCGCAAGAATTCTCAACACCAACACACACATTGAAAGAAAACTGTATTTTTTTTTCCTACCTTTTCTTCTTGTAACTTCAAACCTTCTGGTGTCCTATAAGGAAAAAGAGAATTTTTTTGTGTGTGGGTCTTTTTTTTTTAAAAAAAAAATACAAGAATTGTTCAAAGGCAGCATGAACAGAAACCCCTAAAAACATTAGTCTTTGTCCCAGAGAAGCATCTATGAAGCTTTACACAATAACTGAGGAGTAATTACAAGCATACATTTCAGTTTGTCCACAGATATTTAATGGATCAATATATCACCTGAAATGATTCATCACTCTGTGGTAAGTTACATGGTAGAGCGCAATATCTTTCTTTAAAATGGATTTTTTTTTCTCTATTGATGTTAAAAGGGAGCAGCTAGTGGGGTTATTATTACTATACCAAGGATTTAGGGTTGAGGAGGGATGAGCCATTACAGATATGTTTTTAGCAGGGACTTGTTCACATACCTGAACAGTTTCAAACCAACTGGACTACTCATGCTCAGAGCTGAGGGCTCACTTCAATCTTCACATACCTACATAATTTGCCCGATTTCTTGCAAAGCATCCCTACCATCTCTAATAAAGAAACTTCTTTTAAAAAGACATTGCATAAAGTCTCAAAGGGTATTGCATTCCCAGACAATACTACCAATACTAATGGTGAGACTCCAGAGGAATAAATATTTAATTCCAATCAGTAACATTATTTATGGCTTAATTACAAATACTTATAATTTCCATCATTTGAGTTACTTATCATAGAATGGTCTGGGCTGGAAGGGACCTTGAACATCATCGAGTTCCAACTCTCCTGCCTTTGGCAGGGACACCTCCCACCAGCCCAGGGTGCTCCAAGCCCCGTCCAACCCGGCCTTGGACACCTCCAGGGATGGAGCAGCCACAGCTTCTCGGGGCAACCTGCGCCAGGGGCTCACTGTTGTGACAGGGAAGAACAACAACGAAGAATACTTCTTGCAACCAGTATTAAAGACAGTGGAATCATGGAGGACTGTAAAAGACCATCTTGCCTGGAGTCCCCTTGACCTGGACAGTGCCCACTGATGGATGATGCAAGATTAACCCCACTGAGTGCAACCTTAAACCTGGAACACCCCAAAGTGCCACCAGGTCCCAGCACCGTCTCCACCACAGTACCCACAACACAGACACAGGGAAGAGGAGCAAGCTCTCCAGTTCCCTGTCAGAAGCCCCTCAGCCAGGTCGTCACTTTTGTGGACGTGCCTGGTTTAACCTCATCTCATCCCCTTAGTGCTCACTAGTCTCAGATGTTTGTTTATCAGAGAACGAAAGAACAAAAGGGTTTGTTTCTCTCCCCCTTTTGATAGGGAAATAGCACATGACCTCCCCAGACATCTGAGCTTTCTGACCCACCTGATGCTTCTTATGATTTTATTGATACTTTTTCACTTTTTTAAAAAAATAAAGTGCCTCCCTGCAGACCGCATTTCATAACATACAGCGCTGCGCATCTAATGGAATACATCCCCAGTCCCCTTCCGCCGTACGGAGCGCCCTGCCACAGGGCAGCTGAAAATACTGAAACCTGCCACGGGAGCACACGATAAAGAACGCAGAGCTTTTCAAAGTGGAAAAAAAAGAGCGAAATAAATAAAATAATTAAAAAAAAAAATCAGTGTACGGAAGTAATCACAGTACCTGCTCAGGTAACTCCTGAACACCTTACCTCCCTCACCCCAGGACATCAGGAGTGAGGTGTTTTATCCAAGGATGTACCATCACACACCCCACGCGCGACAGCGGTGGAGCGATTCCCACACTGCCTGCGGAAACGCTCCTGTCTGTCCCCGTCCCTCTCCCAGTACCCCCACGGAGAAGAGTGGGGGGAACCTTTTCAAAAACCAGGCTTTCACCAAAACCAAGAAGGATCAGAAGCGGTCTCCTCAGCACCCTCCAAGGCAACTGAGGGGGATAAACAAAATGGGTATTTGCTTATAAAAATACTAAGTCATTATTCCCCGCAGGAAGCTACCTCAGTGATCTTAAGAAATATGTAAAGCGGCATTCGGGATTAGTACAGACTTCAAAGCATTCATCCTCTTTAGGCAGCAGAGCTCTGAGCTGCGTAGACAGTTATACTCCAGGGACCCCTTGCAGCTTTTCAAAATATTAGTTTGAGAGGTGGGGCACAGGATAAAAAAAAAAATTCAGATACAGCCTGCTATCATTAAGCCCATGTACACGTAATATATGCAAAAGGGAAGAGTACTTTTAAAGTTCCCCTGGAGTCCCTCACTTGAACAAGCTGTTTGAATTCTCTGCAGTTCAAAAGCTTAGAAACACTAAAACTAATTACAACTATTACATTGATCAAAAGAAAAAAAAGACAATCACACTCTATAAAAAATTCAAGTGTCAGCTCACTTGTATTAAATACCCTTTTGGTATTTCCATGAAAGGAACTGCATAGACAACGTGAAAAACAAAGGATGGTCTTCAAAGTTTCCCTTCTTTTACTCTGTTCCCCTTATAATTATAAGCTCTAATGAATGTAAACTACCCCAAAAAACAGATGCAGGATTCAGAGGGAAACCTTGTTAGAAATGCAATGGGAGAACGCGAGGTCAGGCTGCAAGTCATCATCACTTCTCGCTACCTGGGAGAATATCAGCACTTTCTATGTCCCCCAAAACATCCCCTTCCCTGGAGAAAAGACCAATGGCATTGAGAATGCTCAACATTTCAGGAGAGTGCATGGAAAAATAGGAAAGGAGAAAAATACCTGGCAAACATAGCAGGGCTTAAAGAGCCGCCACAAAGGCACCAGCTCCAGGTAGAATCATAGAATGGTTTAGGTTGGAAGGACCTTGAAGATCATCCAGTTCTATCCCCCTGCCACAAGCAGGGGCACCTCCCACCAGCCCAGGGTGCTCCAAGCCCCGTCCAACCTGGCCTTGAACACCTCCAGGGATGGGGCAGCCACAGCTTCTTGGGGCAGCCTGCGCCAGGGGCTCACCGCCCTCACAGGGAAAAAATTCTTCCTCGTATCTCATCTCAATCTCCCTTCTTCCAGTTTGAAGCCATTCCCCCTCGTCCTATCACTCCATGCCCTTGGAAAAAGTCCCTCCCCAGCTCTCCTGGAGCCCCTTTAGACACTGGAAGGGGCTCTGAGGTCTCCGCGGAGCCTTTTCTTCTCCAGGCTGAACACCCCCCTCTCCCAGCCTGTCCTCCCAGCAGAGGGGCTCAGCCCTCACAGCATCTCCGTGGCCTCCCCTGGACCCACTCCAACAGGTCTGTGTCTCTACCTGACATGGTAGAGACACAACGGTGGTTTCTGTCCCTCTACTAAAGTAAACTACAGCAAGGACTCTATTTTTTCTCAGTTTGCCTCAGCCAAATCATCTCTCTCTTCTGTAGCACAGAAAAGAAGAAACGATGCTAATTTTTCTCCTGGAGGGCATGTTGAACATAAGACTTTTCTATTAGTGATCTAATATACCACTAAGAGATGTAACAGCACTCCTGGCCACAGGCACAGGACCGTGCTGCAGGCCATGACTTGGGCAACCTCCTCAAAGAAAGGAGTAGTCACCCTTTCTTTGAAGTGTAAGATACTGCTCTCAAGTGAAAATCACACGGAGTTTTTAATAGTGTTACTAGTAGAGAGCCAAACTATTTTGATAAAAATGACATTAAAGTTCTGGGATGCATTGCCTGAGGAACACTTTTCTGCAGAAGCCATAAAGCAGATGGTTATAAATGCGACGTATTTCATGGGCACCATTTAATGACTGCAAATTCCTTTAACTAAAAATCTAATTTTATCAGAGCATAAATCATATGCTTTGAAGGGAAAAAAAATTCGTTTCAGATTTCTCATTCTTTCTATAAAGCTTCTCCATGAATACCATTTTTAAATAGCATTTCATTAATGCAATACAACAGTTTTATTTGTAAAGGTTCACTTTTAGCACCCATTTCCCTCCTTTTTAATGTTAGTTAATTGAACGCAGGATAAAAGGCCCCTCTGTTCTGTATCTGAAGCGCCTCATCATTGTTATAGGGAAATCAATGTAGTACGTTTGCTCCAGTATGGCTTTTCACCAGACACGTAGCTACTGAAAAACCGCATCTCCAGAAAACCAACCACCCCAGTGTCGGTGCAGCAGAGCAGATACAGCTTCATCAAGTATGGTTACTAATCCTACCTGGATTAGGAGGGACAAACATAAAAATAAAAATCAGAAATACACTTTGCTCCCCCCTGTCACGCAACTTCGTGGCTGTCGTGTGCTGCCCATCAAACACCTGCGTGAACCTTTTGCAATTTAACCACCGTTCTGCACAAAGCCCTTTTCTGCTCTTACGAAAAGGGAACGCCAGTCTTGCAGCAGACAGCATCGGGATGTCCTGCCAAGGCATAATAGCCGGGTTGTGTTACGGACTCCTGATTAATGCTGAATCACAGGGCCATGGACAAGCAGAGCGCTTCTGGAATGAGGAATCAGATTCATTCAGAATGGGGAACTTCATCGTGCAGCATTAAAATACAACTACACAGGGGGAATACACAACATAGTACAATGCTTGGCCGCCGGCGAGCTGCCAACTGATTTACTGACAACCACTAGCGATGGATCCAAGCAGCAAAACCACCTTCAAGGTGTTTGGCATCAGTGTAAATAAAACCTTTAAATGCTTCCATATAAAAACATATCTACATTTGTCCTATACACCCACAAAGAACATACCATGCACCACACAACACAGCGATGCCCTCTTGGTCCTGTAAATCCCGGTGGCAGGCAGAGCAGGCTACGTAAGCTCTGCTCTCCTGCAGCTCAAGCGGGAGGTCTCCCATCTCCTGACTCCACTGGAAAAGGGAACGTCGCACCCTTAGCAGGGAGCACACAGCACCTTCCAGCTCAGGCTCCGGTTTCCACCAGAACGCTTTGCAGTCAAAGGTTTTCCTTCTCAAATATTGTATTTTACTTCAGTCTCCACTGAAGTCATGCGGGTTTCTGCACTCATGGATCATATACGATTTGGCTTCAGCTCTTGTGCTTGAGCAAAGTCAAGTTCGCTGGACAGCCCTGGTCTGTGTCTGCTGTCCCGCACCCCTCAGGGGGCTGCTTCTGGACGCCTTCAGCAAGGGAAGCCCAGGGAACATAGAAGACCAACCGCTACACTAAGACTACCAATTTCTCTGTTAAGATCATTTCAGGTTGGCTTTATTACACCAATGCTAATCAGCAGTTGATCATTTTGGCTTCTTAGAACTGCACTCAAGTAAATGGGGGGCAAGGAAGGACCATGTGCTTGTTCCTCTTAGATTTACAACTCCAGGCAAGACCGAAGGGCTAATTTCTGATTTGGAAAAATAATGATCTATGAAGCGCAAGAAATTGCTGTACCAAACTGTGGCGACTTGTTTATCATGCAGAAATCTAATTCCCACACCTCAAGGGCAATCTCTATTAATAACAGCCACAACAGCCAAGGAACATGCAGGCAGCGCAGAAGAGTCATGAGGATGCTCTAACTACACAAAATTATGATTGCAGCAGGAGCAAGGGGAGGTCATTCAGACAACAAAGCCGATCCAGGGCTGTCTGCTGGAAGTACAGGAGAAGACAGAGCTTCCCCAAGGCTTTACAAGACTCATGCAACTGGGGACAAGGCAGGGACACCCAAACAAGCTGCTCTTGATGTCCTCCTCAACTCTAGGACAGTGAAATACTCCAGCCTCTAGGCAGGTAATATTAACCATCTAGAGCACGTTAAAAAAGCATCAAAAATTCTAGATACCTAATAACTGCTTGATGTGTGCATAAAATCAGTAGAAGCTGCTGTGCATGATGAAAAGCAACCTGTTAACCCACAGATGGTACTACAACTGTGGGCTAGATGTTAAGGTGTAGAGTATGTACAATGCGCACCCTTAGCAGTCTTAAATAAAAATATGCCAACCCACTGCTAAAACAGTCCATGGTTTGACAACAACCACACACGCTTTATCATACTCATGATTCCCCGTTTCAGGGCTGGACGTGTTTGTGCTGCACACAGGGCAGTTGGAAGACCACCCCAGTGCTGTCCCCTGGGGGCACACCAAGAGACGGGTCACGGGACGGGGCTTTCTGCCCTAAAATACTACTCAAATGCGTACAGAGCCTAGCACCATCACAAATTACAGTGGCTGCACAGTACTTTACACTTGGTTCGTAAGCGATGGGCAGTGCGTGTAGACAACCTACCCTGGAGTACTGCATCCACTTCTGGAGCCCCCAACTTAAGAAGGACATGGATCTGTTGGAGTGGGTCCAGAGGAGGGCCACAAGGATGATCCAAGGGCTGGAGCAGCTCTCCTATGAGGACAGGCTGAGAGAGTTGGGGGTGTTCAGCCTGGGAAAGAGAAGGCTCCGCAGAGACCTCAGAGCCCCTTCCAGTCCCTAAAGGGGGCCTACAGGAGAGCTGGGGGGGGACTTTTTACAAGGGCATGGAGTGATAGGACGAGGGGGAATGGCTTCACACTGGAAGAGGGCAGGTTTAGATTAAACATTAGGCAGAAGTGTTTCACTTTATGGGTGGTAAGGCACTGGAACAGGTTGCCCAGAGAAGTTGGTGAGTCCCCATCCCTGGAGGTGTTCAAGGCCAAGTTGGACGGGGCTTGGAGCAACCTGGTCTGGTGGGATGTGTCCCTGCCTATGGCAGTGGGGTTGGAACTCAATGATCTTCAAGGTCCCCTTCAACATAAACCATTCTACGATTCTACCAACAGGGAGGGAAAAAGGACCGTTTCCTGATGTTTCTGTGACGGTTGTTCTTCCTTTTGTCCCTGCACATCCACACGTGGCCACATGCAATTTCCCCCATTCTCATTTGAAAAGAAAAGTGAGCACGCTTTGCAAGGTTAGTAATTAAACAGGCACAATTAGGCTTGAAATCATGAACAACAGGTTCCTGTCTGCTACTTCTTCCTAGTTTTCCTTTGACTAAAACCAGAGGATGAGTGCTTATAAGCCAGACACGTGGAGAGGCACATCACAAGCAGGAATCACTGAGCAATGGCTCAATTTTAAGGTGTAAATCTTCACAGCACAGCAACTCTTTGTAGTTCTCTTTCTTTCCCAACTGCCTCCATTTGCAGACCAGTATTTACAGAAATTTGTATCCAGCTGTGCATTTGCCATCCTCTTTTTGTTGGCAGCCGCTGATCCCACAAGCACAATGCTTAACATAAACCACCAAGTTTGGTACCAAAGTGGTACCAACTGCCCTCAAGTACAGCAACTCCTAGAACAACCCTACCTTGGGTAAACCGATGTAATCTACATCTACACCGATGCAGATTGAGCCAAGAGTCCCTTTTCTATGACCATAAGCAAAAGTTAACATACAGGACTTTGCCAAAAAAAGCAATTAATGCAGCAGATGGAAGAGATGCAGAAGAGAAATGAGGGAGGTGATTCTGCCCCTCTGCTCTGGGGAGACCACACCTGGAATACTGCATCCAGCTCTGGAGCCCTCAACATAAGGACATGGACCTGTTGGAGTGGGTCCAAAGGAGGCCACGGAGATGCTGCGAGGGCTGGAGCCCCTCTGCTGGGCAGACAGGCTGGGAGAGGTGGGGGTGTTCAGCCTGGAGAAGAGAAGGCTCCAGGGAGACCTTAGAGCAGCGTTCCAGTATTCTGAAGGGCACCTACAGGAAAGCTGGAGACGAACTTTTTACAAGGGCATGTAATAATAGGACAAGGGGGAATGGCTTCAAACTGGAAGAAGGGAAGATTTAGGACAGGTATTAGGAAAAAAATTTTCACTCTGAGGGCGGTGAGTCCCTGGCCCAGGTTGCCCCATCCCTGGAGGTGTCCAAGGCCAGGTTGGACGGGGCTTGGAGCACCCTGGGCTGGTGGGAGGTTCCCTGCCCAGGGCAGGGGGGTGGGACTGGATGAGCTTCAAGGTCCCTTCCAACCTAAACCATTCTATCATTCTATGATTCTAAGAGCAGGTAACAGCTCAGACGCACAAGTCGCCTGTATTGCCGGACTCCGTGGAAGAGGCTGCAGTGCTCATGCAGGGGGAAAAAAAGCAAATTCAGCACATGCAGCCAGGCTCACGCTGGGTCTGTCACTAAATTAGATGTTACCTCTGCACACACCAAGTCTCCAGTGACCTGCTCTCAGGATCAGCCTAACTGCTGTACAATTTCCAAATATACAACCCAGACTCATTCAGCAAATTAATAAAGAAGCGGCTGTTCCTATTCATAGCTTATCATCCAAGGGATTTTTCTTTTTTTTTCCTTCAGAGCATGCTCTTCCTTATCTCAAGTGAGGGGTCAAGAAAATCACACTGACATCCCGTACAGGGCTAGGTGAGGTACTCCGCATACGGACTGCAGCAGTTGCAGTGGTTACAACTAATACGCAGCTTAGTCTGACAATCAGGATCTTCTGTTTACAACCACAAACACAGTATATTTTCAAAAGAAAGATGCTAATGAGGCAGAGAGCATCCACTTAATTTTTTTTTTTTTTGGAGCCAGGCACAAGGAAGAAAATAAATCACACACTGCTGTTTAAAGAAAGCTTGCTATCAGTACAGACGCTGGCAATTTAGATTTGTCCTGTCTGGTATAAACATTGAGAGAAGCTCTGATGTCTCTCATCACACAGTATCATCTGCTCACCCATACGGTAGCTAATTGAGATAATTGCTGTGTCTCCCATTTTACTCACTACTATTTCTGGACTTCAGATGACAAATTCAGGTAGAGCTCCGTAAATTTCCACATTGTCATAGGGAAGCTCATGGGATGCCTGTTTTAGAAACCCCAAATTTGCAGATGTACCCTTCCTCATCTGAAAAAAAAAAACCCACCAAGAATTCCCCTGCTCGACAGCAGAAAGTACTTTTAAGAACCATCTTCCTTTAAAAACTACTGCTGGAGCCTTTTTTTTAAGAGAAGATTCTACATTTGGAAAAAAATTAGTCAATATTTAGTCTTCTAAGGCTAAGTTATCTTCTGAACAAAATATAAGAAAGTGTAAAGTATAACCCTCTGCCACATCATAGCCAAGTTAAAATTGCCTTAGATTTCTTTATTTGCAAGATGTTTTACTCTGGTCTTATTCTCTGCTTCAGGAATATACCAGCACTTCCCCACCTCAGTATGATTTTTCACAGTTGCTCAACTGTGACAGGAGAAAAACTTACTGAAATGAGATTCCTGCAGTCAGTCCGTACCACAGCTCAGCACAGAGCCGGGCACCCCAAGCCCACGGTCCCTCCACTCCCCGGGGCACAGCATCCCAGCCCTACCCACCTCCAGCTACAGCACCAAAATTCAAGGTCAGTAGTATCCAAGGCACTGCTTGAACTATAGGGAGGGCACCCCCAGAGCAGCTGGTGGTCCTGGTTGCCGTCAGCTGGAAGGCAATAGCCCCAGCAGGCTGAGCAATGCAGGACCACCGAGAGGTGTCACACACACCGCATCTTACCAGAAGATTAAAAATAAAATAAAAGGAGGAGGATTTTTATTCTGTAAGGGACTGTTGCATCTTTAAGTTGTGTTATAGATGGATCCTGACAATCTCTAACACTCTCACTATTGAACCATAACCAAATATGTACACTAAAATTCTTCAAATTTATATTGTTATTCAAGTATATCACACCTTCCTTGTTCCAAGTAATCCAACATTCAAATTTTCTACTACTTCAAGCATAATAGCATCCCATAAGGTACAGCCTTTATTAAACCCTCTAGGTACACGGGGGTAGGTGGGGTTTGGAGATGCAGAGGAAATATTCCACAGCACTGTGAACTGCAGATACTCTGATAACCAGTACCCAGGGCAAAAGCTTCTCATCTCCACAGGGATAATATCATAGTGTACCAGGTTGGAAGGGACCTCAAGCATCATCTGGTCCAACCTTTCTTGGCAAAAGCATGGTCTAGACAAGAAAGCCCAGCACCCTGTCCAGCTGAATCTTAAAAGCATCCCATGATGAGGAATCCACCACTTCCCTGGGGAGCTAATTCCAATGGCTGATTGTTTGATTGCAAAAAATTTTCCTCGTGTCCAATGCGAATCTCCCCAGGAGTAACCTGTACCCATTACCCTTCATCTTTTCCACGTGACTCCCTGTAAAAAGGGAGTCTCCATCTTCTTTGTAGCCACCCTTTAAATACTGGAACACAGTGATAAGGTCTCCCCTAAGCCTTCTTTTCTCAAGGCTGAACAAACCCAATTCTCTCACCCTTTCCTCATACAGCAGGCTTCCCAGTCCTTGGATCATCTTGGCGGCCCTTCTCTGGTCCCTCTGCAGCCTGTTGACAGCTTTTTTGTACAGCGGGGACCAAAACTGAGCACCGGATTCCAGGTGTGACCTGAGAAATGCTGAGTAGAGTGGCATAATAACTTCTTTATCTCTGCTGGCAATGCCCCTGTTGATGCAACCCAGCACCCCGTTGGCTTTCTTTGCAGCACACTCTTCACTCACATTGAGCTTGTTGGCCACCAGGACCCCCAGGTCCCTTTCCCCAGAGCTGCTCTCCAGCCAGGTAGATCCCAGTCTGTGCCGTGCTCCTCGATGATGTTTCCCCAGGTGCAAGACCTTACAGTTGTCCTTGCTGAACTTCCTAAGGTTCTTGTTAGCCCACTCTTCCAGCCTATCCAGGTCTTCCTGCAGCATGGCTCTCCCTTCCAAAGTGTCCGCTTCCCCACTCAGTTTGGTGTCATCACCAAATTTCATCAGGATACGCTTGATGCCGTCATCCAGATCGCTTATGAAGATATTAAATGACATTGCACCCAGTATCCATCCCTGGGGGACCCCGCTTGTGACAGGTTGCCAGTTTGAGAAGGTGCTCTTGACCACCACCCTCAGGGTGCCGCCTGTCGGCCAGTTCCCCACCCACCACACAAGACCACTTGTCTGGACTGCAAGTCACTGGTTTCTCTAGAAGGAGGCTGTGGGGAATCATGTCGAAAGCCTTGGAGAAATCCAGGTAGACAATATAGATAGATCTACTAGTATACAGTATATATAGTGTGTCTACATATAGTATATACCAGTATAGATAATATACCAGTTAAGATTTACAATGCTCTACGAACAACTATCACAGCTTGTTAGAGATACCACATAAATGCGGGTAACAAGGACTGAATTATCAGTACATACCAAAGTGGTACAAAAATAAATCTAAAGTCTTGTCTCCCTTTACTTCCATCAATGTTAACCCAGGAGCAGGCTGTAGCCCAGGACAGACATTAATTCAAATCGGATTCTTTCCTTCCTTTCTCCAAACTGACTTAAAAGCAGGAAGAGCACACACGTGGTAGAGAATACGTTACTACTAATAATTCTTAAAATAAATACCAGGATATTAGATCTTCAACTGCATATAAACTTTGATACACTGCACATGTTTTATTCCAAGCTCATGCTCTGGAATTATGCCTCTACTTGAATTATAAGCAAAAGCTTTTATCAAAAGCCTTTGCAATTTCATACCTTACTTCCCAAAGCACTCCTCTCGCAGCCTGTCAGATTAGCAAGTAAGAGTTTGCTCGGGGAAGGAGCACAAAATCATCCCCATGACTCCCCCGCTGCTTGGAATAACCAACTGTGGTCTTCGGCCACAGCATTAAGTGACACCACATTAAGAATCTGAAGATAATTAGGAATTTCAGCAGTAACTGATATCTCTGGACAAGTGCAGTTGAGGCTGTGAGTGGACACCAGAGGAATGCTTTCTCCTGTGCAGGATGGCACTGAAGGGCTGGTAAGACCGCGCGTTTGCAGTCATAGCGAAGGTTATGGTGACATTTATTACTTGGAGATTTTAAGCAGTTCAGGTGCCACGCAAGTAATAACTAATGATCAAGTCAAACGATGGGCATCCTATACAGCCAATACCTTCCAAATGCCAATAAAAAAAGCTGTGGTACCTTAAAGAAATGAGCATGTTTGCTACATTCATTAGCATAAAAATAAGCGGTAGTACTACTCTATGTGATACTTTGAGGCTGGTGATGTAACTGAAGGCATAAAGCAAGGTAACAATCATCATAATGGGTAAAAATGATCAAGCAACTGAAATATTGGCACAGCCAGTCTAGTTTACCCTTGAACCGTGCTGTCACCATCCAAATTAGGTACAGCACCACACAGCAACAGCGTCTTGCTCCTTATGGGGAACAGACAGTTGAAGGGCACCAGTGAGGGATGAACATCTCGCAGCACAGAGAGGGGCAAAGCAAACACACCAGCACCTGGACCTGCAGGAGCCCTCGGAGCATCGCTCGTGAGCCCTGCACTGGAAGAACCTCCCTAGGGACACGGCTGGTCACCCTGCCGGAGCGTGGGGTGGGTGCTGCGCACGTGTTTCTGGTGCCTCCCGAGACTTCTTACACAAGAGAATGGGTGGCAAAAATAGAGCACGGCATGAAAGCCAAACAGCAGCAATTAAGTATTTCTACAAAACCACATAGCAGACCCCAGGACACCTGCCAGTCTCCCCTGTGACCGCTCTAGGAGCTATTGGTGACATTCACATAGTTCCTTTAATTCAGCACAAAGTTCCTTTAACAATTCAGCACAAACCAACTGTATGTGTACGTACACAGGATTATTCTCCACCTTCACACTATCCAGCCAGGACAATGTTGTTCAGGCAACCTGCCAGCAGTGCCCCAGAAAACATAATACAGAATTTTATTGCTGAGACGCAACACCGTGCAGACTTGTGTTTGAGGCGCTCCCTGCCACAGATGGGAGAGCCGCTCCTGGAAGAGCCAGTGGAGACCCACAGCGCTGCTCTGCTGCACGACGGGCTGACAAGAGGAGATGAGAAACTTGCCCCAGGAACCACAGCAAAACCAACTTGGCTTCAGCATACACAGAAAAGCAGCCTCTCGCACAGAAAGCAGGGAAAAGGAGAAGGAAAGCTCGCTGTCAAATTCCAATTGTTAATAAGATGCTTTTGTAAAATACCCCAGTAGGCTAAAAAAAAAATCCATCTGAGCTACCAGTGTGCATTACTTTGGAGAGACCGAATGGAGTAGTACCACTGGCTTTCCATCAGAACCTCCTGGTCAGGTTCTCCTCCAAATCTGAACTCCAGGGTTATTTCAGATCCTTCAGATCATTTACGTCTTCTCTGCTACGCTCATGCTGGAAACTCCCTTCACAGCCGCTGGCAGTGACGCGCAGAACTATGTTTTTGGGAATTCCTTTCTTGAAAGGAGAGGTGACCACAGATGGCACCACCTGGGGCTTCATGAGCAACTCAAAGCCCTTCTAAGCCAGCACAGAGCTGCCCATGAAGTGTGGTCACCTCCAAAATGTCACCTTCAGCATGGGAACAGCCTTGCTGAAGGCAGAGGGAAAACCTGTCCAAAAACATCACCCCAAACCAGCGAGCTCTATATATTTAGGTATTTTGGCATACATTCCACTAAGTAGGATTTAGTCCCATGACAGTTCAACTCTGAGAAGCTGCACCTCCTAGTTCCACAGAAGTTCATGTGCAGCACCCAAAAGCTTCATGAGGTTCCCAGCACCCTCTGGAACCAGCCTATGAGAAGTTTCACAATGTAAAAGTGACAGGAGTACGCCCCAAAATTACTACAGACCAGGCAAGTTGCAGCTTTTCAATTAAACACTAACCTCATCCTTATTTTAATTGGGTTTTCTGTTTTAGTTCATTCTACACCCATGGAATTTCAGGCTGCGGGCACACGGTTATTAACTATTGTTGTCAGGATTAAAAATATTTCAGAAAACAAACCTCTTCTCAGGAACACCCCACAAATTTGCAAAGTGGAAGGCTGAGCATCAGGAAAGCGTACACCATTGCTACGTTAGAGAGTTAATTTCTCATGCAGAAGGGCTGTACATTGCAGTCTATGGCCTCAAGACTTATTTTTCCTTTATAAATGCAAAGCACAACTGCAATAATTCTACCACAGACCATGAAGAAATCGATTTAGCAATCTGAACATAAATTAAGCAATGTTTTTGATTCAGTAAACTTGTTCCTATGTAGATCAGAACAAGTATTAGTGAAGGTCAGTGACCCATACCCAAGTATTTGCTTTGATGAAGTTCATAGGAATTTTAGATCAGAGCATGCTTCAAATTATTTGACCTGAAAATTAACCCTTTACATATTTTTAAGCAATTTTAGTGAATTGCTAGGAGCTTTTCTATTTGTGATTCAATGTTCTAAATGCATGTTAATGGAATTACATATTAATCAAACCACAAATTTGGTAACTGACAAACACTTCTCATGAATAAGGAGCTCCAAATGGAACAAAGCCGAAGATCACTAGAGAAGGATTTCGGGTGATTTTTATTAGTAGAAAGGTTTTATGGCTAAACTGTTTTCTGAAAGACAAAATAAACGCCTTTTGAGAGAAAACAGCAGTTATCTCAATTTCACTGACCTACCTGAAAGCTATGTTCAGGGCTTCCAGATTCACCTTGGTGCCACACTGTATAAACACTATTTCTTGCAGAATGAGCTTTCTGTACAGTTACTCTTCTTAAAAATCTGCATTATAACTTACACGCCTTGAAGCTATTTTAACTATTCTTTGTACTTTAAAATTTTTAATATTCACACCTGTTAAATTCTGTGCAAATCTGAACAAATACAGTTCTAGCTTAGATCCTTTCACCTCAAGCAATATCAAGTAATTGGTGCAATAACTTTGTGGTTTTAGAGGAAGATCAAATGAATTACTGTCTTTCAAGTAGTATAATAGTTCTACACTTTATGTTAAAGTAAATAATTTGAGTAATGAATTTAATTCCTCAGAGTAACTTTTTTAAAAAAATCAAAACTAATACACATTAGTGAAGATATTTTTTAGAAATGCAAAAGCATGTAAAATATTTAATTATTTTTAATAAAAAAGCAAAAGTTATCTGAGACAATACAAGAGTGTGTTTAACGGAGTGCCAATGTACTACCTGAGCCTACACAGCAACAGAAGAACAGTGGGGGTGTGGAGGGGAACTGTTTTTCTTCACTTTTACAGAACAGAGGATGAATTCCTCAACCAAAAAGTATACCTGAGGCAGAACCCAGAACTGCAGAACCTCCAACTCCACTGAAATGACTTTTGAGTCCTGCTAAGCAGTGAAAAGCATCTTTCTAATTACCTTAAACTGCTTTATTGAAATAAGGCATACAACTGTGGGTATTTGTAGATGGGATGTGACTGGGAGAAATGGGATTCTCCACATAGAACAAGATCCTGAGGCTTAAATAGATCCAATTGCAGCATGAATCCATCAAGGGCTCATCGCTAGCCTGGCACTGACTAATGTGTCTGCCAGTACGTAAGTGTTTGAGGCAATGGCAGTTAAAAAAATACCAAAGTCTCCCTTCCCTTGCCTCCCCCACCATTTCCCACTTTCAGGCATCTGAACAACCCTTTAGCAAACCTATGATAACCAGGAACTAATTAAATAACTAAAATTGTTTCAGCATTCATCAGTTTCTTTTCACAAAAGTCACATTTCTGGATTTTTATGGCCTTATTCACAAGGCCTCGGTCATGTGAAAATCTGAGCCTACCCACAGAAGTGCAGCCAACCCACGCTGCAAGCTCTGGTCCAGAAAGCCACCGTCCCTGCTGGCACAGCCTGCACCAGACACCCGTCAGGATGGGAACCTGCTTAATGCATATCGCTGCAACGAAAGCCAACGCTGTCACCTTCAGCACTGGCAACGGGTCCAGTTGCTTCTCCGCTCCCACAAACCCAAGGACCGAACGCTGGAGAGTGCGCATCGTCATCCTGCACCAATGCATCAGGATCCCACCTCCCCACCCAGCCAGGCATCAGGGGTCCTCTCCAGCTGGATCCAGGTCACCATCCCTCCCTATGGCCACCAGGCTCCCTTGGTCCTTGCCCATTACTTTGCGCTTTGCAGGGGTTTGACACCAGAAAGTCAGGAGGGAAACACTCTGGGCAGTAACTTTGCTGGTTCTCTCAGAGAGAACTGAGAACTGGCTCAGTTTTCCTTTTTTTAAGCAGCAAAAGTACTTTTTTCAGGTTTCACCTGAAGGTCCAGTAACCCAAATGAAGAGCCAAGACAAAGTTTGCTGATTACGTTTAGTTTCATTTGTCCCAGCAGCCCCAGGACAGAGTGCACCGTAAAGTCTTTGGGGCAAAGATGGCATCTCCACAATGGTCAGATGCACAATTTCCCCTCCCAGAATCATGGCAATATACTCAAAAAGCATAAGAGCTTCTGCTTCACAGCTTGTACCCAATCACTGCTTCTTCGCTGACCTCCTCAGCAGGTGTTTAATACAAATATACATTGATAAGCCCTCACTTGTTTTCTGTTTTCACAGTACAGAAAGCCTGAAGACAGCACAAAAATAGAAACAAGAGTTGTAGCTACTGCAGCAGCTGATGTACAGTACCTCTTGATGCAGCCTCCCCGCATCCGAATACAGCCTTCGGCTCCTGTCCACATCCATCCATCCCCTCGTCGCCAACGGGAAAAGCCCAAGCAATATGAGAGAGAACCAAAAGCTTCTCGATTTCATCATTTCAAGTCTGTTGAAAACAAGAGAACAGCCATGAAACAATCATCTCGCAACAAAACGCAGCTCAGGTTCAATAACGCGGTGGAAGCTTCAGCTGACTGTGCCCATCCACACTCCGCCAGTGCCAACGGAGCGTCACAGACTCTCACATCACACACAGCAAAACACTGATTTTTCCCATTTTGCACCCAACAGTGTATCAGCAATGAATTCCCACAGTGTAGCAGTTCCATGAACTATTTACCCCAAAACTATCCTCCACAGGACATGCTGTTCCCACGCAGCACCTACAGCAGCGGAGCTCTGGGATTTCCAAATTTAACTACCGTGGCCAACAGCAAACCACATCAAAACACACGATTATGGTACTGCGGAAGCCAAAGGGTGACTTTAACCCATCTCCAGAACCCCCCTGCAGCACAGGGGCACACACAGTCAGGGACTCACACTCGTACCCTCTGCAGATCTTCAGGAAAGCCCCAGACACCCACGTTCAATTCTTTGACCACTGGAGGCTTCCAGCAATGGGAGAGAAATTATCATTATTCCCCTTGGATTCAGAAGATGATGCTACTGCCTTGAACAGATACAGCCACTGCCACCCTCCTCGGCTGAGATCAGGTTTTTCAGGTCCAGCTGGCGAGCAGGGGTCTGACAGCTGATGCCCAAAACACAGGAACGGTCATTCTTCCCCTAGATGAGGGCACCTACCCAGAGGGTCACCAAACCCACTAAAACTTGCAAGACCTGAAGCAAATTCAGTGCTGAATAAGGTTGATGTGTCTCTCCAACCACGATGTGGGTGAGCCCCACGTGGGGCTGTGATTTCTCCACTCATTTGCCTCTGTCTCAAATGAAGACATCTCCAACCCCTCCCCAACTCATCCCAGCACCATCTCCCTGTGTCCCACCACAGCCCCGCGCTGCCCGTGAAGATGCGAGCAAGGATATCCACCTCAACAGCACCCACTTTGAGCAGCGGTTCTTGCCTTGCGTGGGTTCATCTTAATGAATTTGGGAGTAAAACCAATGCAGTTACTCAAAAGTATTGTCAGATGGGACTACCATGTTCCACACACACGTAGCCCCGCGCTGGCCCCTGGAAGCTCAGCCAGGAGAGCTCTGTACATCATCTGAACTTTTTTGGGAATAGGACACCCATTGGTGTCATTACTTTTCACATTAAAAATACCAAAGGAGTCTTCAGGCCCAGTACCATTTCCATGGCAGCTGAGGGGAATTTTGACCTTTCACAGCAGCTGCCGAGGATGCTAACACGGACCCGTAACGAAGCATAATGACCACTTAATGAAGCAAGCGATGGCATTTCTACAGCATGCAAGCGACAGGCTGTTGCTTGGTTTGAGCAATACACATTAACGAGGCCAGCTACCTGCTCGTGGCAAAATTAAGCCTAGCTGAATTAAATCGCCGTGACACACCTCATCTTGGCAGGACCCATTTTGCAGCGTTTTCAGGCCGTGTATTTGCTGCGGGGTACGCCCAAGCCGCGGTGCATCACTACGAATTCCGGAGCGGTGACCATTTACACCAGCGCTGGTTTGGGCTCAGCTATTTCGCCCACCCACGGACCCAGCGCGGGTAGAACCAGCGCAGCCACGCACCACGCGGGGTTCGGGTGCTGCTTTTTCTCAGCACTAACGTAAACACCCTGAATTGAGAGCACTCAGGATGAAATCAAAATTTATTAGGCTTTCTAAATTCCAATTAGAAACCTTGGATGTAACATTACTGGGGCTACAAATAAATGTTTAATAAACCAAAGTCACTATATCAATAAGCGACAAGTACATTGTTCCATTATGAATTGCTCTTGCACAGCACTACTGTTTCTCACGTGCTTTGATAGAGGTATTTTGTATGCTCGGTTGATACCATCGCAGCAAATACAACTACTTCACTTCGCAGTTCTGGAGACCTCTGACTCATACACTGCTCGAAATTACAATCCTAGAGCAAAACAGGGGACTAGCTAGTTTCATGTATATTTAGTAAATAACTAACTGCTAGAAAACATGATGGTGCTTGGACTGGGATGCCTGTAACACTGATGAAATTGAAAGGGCAGCTTCCACCTGCTGGAAGCTCCACTTGTTTTATAAATGGAATTTGTAGAACATCTTTCTCTAGTTAGTTTAGAAATTACTTATTTTTATTGCATGCTGACTGACAGTACACTAATTGCTCTCACTTACAGTAAGAGGAGGAGGACACACTAATACACATTACGTGTCTGAACAGCCTAAACCAAGCAACAAATATGCACCATAAATATCAAGTGAGGGTTAACTCCGAAATCGCACAGCGTTTTCATGCCACTTGGCATCCTAAACCACAGCTCGGCATCGCCTTACCCTGAGCTACGTGGAAGGCTCCTTGCAGAATCTGCTCTGCAGTTGCATCATGTACCACAGCTACCGGATTGCAGTCTAAAGTTCCCTGAAGTCGACAGAAAAATTCAAATTGATTGCATAGATCCAGACCACCACTGTAAACTCAGACAAGTTTTACTACCGATTTCCTTTCCTCGCTCGAGGGAGGGACAGATTTGCACAACGTGAGCCTGTACGGACATCGCTGCCCAGATAAATCAAAGCCTGCGTGTGGCAGCATCTGCATAAAACAAGCAGTTGCACTCAAAAGACAAAATAAACGAACAGCATTTGTGGCTAAACACTAGAAGCCCCTCAAGAGCTGGGGGTGGAGGGGGGAGTCTGTCACACACCTGCTCTTAGCAACGTGTGTGAGCAAACAGAGACTGATTTTAATCTACGATGTAACGCAGAAATTAGTACTTGCGATGCAGATGCTAGAATTAAAGCAGACGGGTTTAAAGCAAAGTTGAGCATCACATCCATTTGCGGCATTTCCTTTGGTTTCAGGGGGATTACTTCCAAAGCAATTTTGGCTCTGCCAGAAGATGCTCTACAGAGCCTGTACGTTCACCTGAAACCCACGGTTTCTTCCTCTGAGCTACAGCAGTGCCACAGCCTCCCTCGCAGCTGGCACTGCCTCACCAAGGAACCCCACCAGAAGCCCAGCACTGCCACACGCCGCGCTCCGTGGGGACCCTGCACCGCGGGGCCAAGCCCTGCGGGACCACCGGCGGTGGCAGAACACCCATCCTCAGCTCACATGGGTTTGTGCGGACACCAACGGGCAGGGAGAGGCTCAACTGGCAAGAAAAATCAGTGCAACACCTCTGGATGAAGAGGAACAACAGCCAGCAGAAGCGAGACAGAGACACAGGCACAGGTTTTAGAGCTGCCCAAGCAAAAAAGGGTCACCTTGAGAAAGGAAAGGGACTAATCACATCAGCCACTTGAGTGGAGAGCACCACATTGTCTAAAGCACTTCTGTGACACGCAATATGAGCTCTCAAACAGCTAGATTGCTGCAAAGATCCCACAACTTTTTCCCCCACGACATGGAAGCTTTAAGAATTCAATTATGGTGACTGTAACAAGATTAAAGCAGTTATTGGGTTTGTTTTTGTGGCTACTTAAATTGTGGCATGTTTTTTTAGTATTGAGAAATTAATAGTTCACAATAGCTTTTAATAACTTCCAAGAAGCTTCACATTAGAAAGAGGTTGAACTTAATTACCTGAAGTTATGACTGTTGCTATAGCGAAAGGAAAGCATTCGGACCAAACTGTTACCTCTATATAAATTGGCTCTATTAACACCAGATAAGAATCTGGTCCTCAGTTCCTCTGCCATCAACTGTTCCAATTGCTTCAGCCTTATCTAAACAGCATTTCTATAGGCTGCAGAAGAATTTTGATGTCCGTAATTTCTTGAGTGCTACAGGTAATACAAAATTAAGCTACAAAATTATGGAGAAAATCGTTCTAAGATAACCCTTCAGCAAGACATAATGAAGGTAAATAATTTCAGCCAGCTACCTGCAGCATCTTAGATAAGTTTTGATGCATTACGAACTCATCAGCATCAGCTGTGATGTTTTAAGTACAAACCGGACACCTCATTTGAGCAAACACATACATAAGATATATCATTTGATCTTTAAATCCTCCAAGACACTTCAACATTTCCCAGAAGAAATCTGGGGAACACAAATCCGGCAGGGATGAAGGAGTGCCAAGCAGCTCCTAAAACCTCATGGGTGTTTAACCTTTGTTTTCCAGGCTGCCTCTGTGACACTTTGGTATGTTTCAACCACAGGTTTGCTCCAAGGTTACACTCGGAGAAGTCCCGTACCATCCCCTCCATCACCCTCCGGCTGCACACCCCACCACCAAGAGAAACGAGCCCTGCAGAGGAGTCTCCTGCGCTCGCAGAGCCTGGAGGGGCTCACTGAGAGGCTGCACGCACAGGATCCTCTCTCTCCTCCTCTCCCTCATCCCCCGGGCTGCTGTATGCCTTCAGACCCAGAGTATCTCCTTTATGTCTTTTCTACATTTCACAGCTTAAGGAGAAAATCCGTTCTGAGATAACCTTTTGGCGAGACACACTGAAGCCAAACAACAATTTCAGCCAGCCGCCCGCAGCACCTTCACCAAATACTTAAAGTTTTGATGCATTACGAACTCATGGGCATCAGCTGCGACGCTTCAGCACCACCCAGCCACCCCCTCCGAGCAACCGCGTACGCAAGGCTATTTCACCCGACGTCGGGAAGGGCGCCCAGGGCCTCTTTTAAAGGAAAAAAAAATAAAAATAAACCCCCACTCTACAGCCGGCTGCAAACCGCAGCTCGGGCGGACTGAACCGGGGATGGGGGACCGGGGAGGGGGGGGTTCTCCCGTTCAGCACCGGGCCCCGACGGGGCGCTCGGCGGGGACGGCCGCCGGCCCCACGGCGCCACCCAGCGGCCGCGGGGGGTGTGCGTGTGCGGAGGGGGGGAGCACCGACCCCACTCGCGACCGCGGCGGGACGCACCGCCCGGCCCCGCGCCGCCCCGACGGCCGCCCCGCAGCTTCGGCACCGGGGAGGGAAGAGGGGAGAACCGCGGCCCCCGCGCCGCCCCCCCAGCACACACACACCTCTCCGGGGGGAGGGAGCCGCGTCCACCCCACGGGCGACACTCTCACCTCTTGCTCCCCACGCTCCGGGGGGCGACACCCCGCCAGGCTGCCCGACGCCGCGGCCCCGCTGCGGGCACCCACCTGTTAACGCGCTCAGCCGGCGGACGGGAAGGGGAGGGGGGCGTCCACGGCAGCGCCCGCCCCAACCCCAGCCCCGAGCGCAGCCCGCCGAGCCGACGGGGAGCGGGGAAGCGGCGCAGCTGCCGCGGGCGCTCTCCCTTTAGCCCGGGCGGGGATGGCAGCGCTCCGCCGGGCGCGTAGAAACGCGGGGCAGCGCGGAGCGGACACACAAATACAAACACACACACCCCCCCCCCCCGGTGCCGCGGACCCCGGGCGGGCCAGCCGCTGCGGGGCGCTCCCCCCCGCGGCACTCACCTGGGGAGGGGAGCGGAGCGGAAGAAGGGCTCGGGCCGGGGCGGCGGCGGCCGGGGGGCAGCGGGCCGGGGCGGGCGCGGCGGCGGGCGAGTCGGCGGCGCGGGGCGGGCCGGCCCTATTTCAGCTCTCTGGGGCCGGAGCCGCCTGACGTCACCGCCGCATTTGCATATTCCACCCAATCGCCGGCACCTGTGCGGGGGAGGGCGGGGCCGCCCTCGCGGGGCGCGCGCGGGGAGGGGGGGACGGGACACACATCAGCCCGTGGGGGGACGGACGGACGGACGGACGGACGGACGGACGGACAGACAGACAGACAGACGGATACACACAAACAAACACCCTACACATACACACACACACACCCCCCCACACACACACCCCCAATCCCCCGTGGGGACACACACACACGCACACGACATGTCCCTTGCTGGAGCATCGCTGCGTGGGGGGCAGGAACACGGGACACACACACACACACACACACACACACACACACACACCCCGTCCGTGCCTGGGGGTGCTGCTGCCGGTACCCCCGCTCTGACACTCGGGGCAGTGCGGGACCCCGGCTGGAAAGCCCTGAAACGGGGGTGCCCCCACGGGTTTACCCCCCCCGCCCGTGGGACCCTGTAACCCGCCAGGAGCTTGCAGCGCCCAGCGTGGGAGCACGCTGCTTGGCAAGGTGGTCCTTCTGGTTTCCACGTTTTCCCGGCTCTACGGAAAAGCAAACATTGAAATTCATTCACTCTCCTCTCTGCTGTGGCAGCTGGTTTCCAAATTAAAAAAAAAAAAAAAATAAAATAAAAAAAAAATCAATATAATCATTTCTCATTTATTTTTTAAAAAGGGGATGGATGTTTACGGGAGAGGACGGCACAACAGGACTGCAGACGCCAGGGGAATTTAGGGCTCTTGGGTTCAAAGGCTGTGGGGAGGATTAAGCGCAGACCGGACACATCGCAAAAGCGCTGTAACGCCCACAATTAACATCAGAAGGAAATAAGCAGTCTAAAAGGCTGATAAAGCATGCCGATTTTTGTGTTTCTTCCTATAAAGGCTCTTACAGCTGGATCCTGCTGAATTCAATGGGATTTGTCATCGGCTTCGGCGTGAAAAGGACAGGACCCACTAGTTCAGATGTTTAAAAAGACACGGGCTGCTCCCCGAACCTGGGTCTGGTCGGGGAGAAAATCTGCTTGTTAAAAAATCATTCCACAAAGTTAGGCATGAGGTTGCAGAAGAGGCTCTTTCATGAGAGTAACCTTTTTTTTAGAAAAAAAAAAAATTATTTTTTTTTTTTGCAGGGAATACCAAGTGATCAGACAAGTTGGTTTTCCGGAATTTTTACCACCTTTAGTTCCGGCCTGTCAAATGCAAGACCTCTGAAATATTTTCAGTGTTTACAAAAAAATGGAGCTTATTCTACCCAAACTGCGCACAAAGGCTTGTGGGGACTCGGGTTTTTTTCTGGTTTCCTTCTTTAGGAAGGAAACAATCTGAAATTGCTGATTTAAGGTTTGGATTAAAAAGGAAATCACAAATGTAATAAAATGGGGAGTACCCACTGTGAATCGTGCATGGGTAATATAAAGGAGGTCTTCCTAGAGTGTCCTAAAAGGAGAAATGAGTGCGTATTTCACAGCTGGCCTATAGGTTGAAGAGGTCTGAGGTCTTAAAAAAAGAAAAAATATGCTGAAATCTAATCAGGGACAAACACGTTATCTTCAGTGAGATCTTTTTCCTCTTTCCTGAGGGGAAAAAAAAAAAACGGAAATAATGTTGGTGGAGACGGCTCTTCCCTGTTTCCTGGAGGGAAGGAAGAAAAGTTTTGCCGCTTACCAACACTGTTTATTCTATGAAGAGATATTTGTGCTGTCAATTTGAGGTATTTAGTGACCTCTTTATCTCTCTTAAAGCCGTACATGAACACGAGATGCATTGGTAGACATCCGCAGTACCCACACGGCCCCTATTTATTTATACCCACGCACGCTGGAGGATGCAGAGCAGGGATGCAATCGCGTTCCTTCGCCACCAACAGCTTGCCTGGGTGATGGGTGCCGTGACACGTTGATAGCGGTAGGCACATTTTGCTCATTTTACATCACCTCATGCAGTTCTGAATGCACGGGCTGGGGCTGCTGTGCTTCCACATCACCCTGGCAGCCGAGGCGAAGGGGAGAGAGTGGCGTGGCAGCACCTCGCGCCTGCTGCGACCTCCCCGCGCCACGCATGCCCTCCCCAAACCCCAGCCGGGGGTGCCGGGTCCCCGCCTTGCGTCCCCGGGGCTCACCCGCCTCCCGCCGCCGCTCCCCGCCGTGTTCACGCCTGTGCCTGAACCTCAGCATCTCACTTTTCACGAGAGCATTTACGCCGCGCGGTGCACGTACTGGGCAACTCGGCTCATGCAAAGCGCCCGTCTGCTCCTCCGTCAGTTATCGGGTGCCGAAGGTGACCGTGTTCCTCACCCGGGTGTCTCAGGGTGCCCAGATTTCCCTTATCCCACCGTTGGCACAGTTAGGTACCAACAGTCATTTTTAGCATCTTCTCTTACACGCGTGGGTCCTGTGCGATTCACTGATACTTTGGTTCAAAACCTTTTGATGTTTTCCAACCTTTTGAAAATACTCTATATAAAACGCGGCTGGCAGGAACACCTCCTGGCACCCCCAACCTCCATCCGGCTCCAGCCCCCTCCTTTCCAAAAGCTTTCAACCCGTCCTGAGACCTTTTAAAAGCCCCGTGGAAGCCTGGCTGCATCCCAAGGGGCGTTTTTGAAAGGGAACCGTGGGAGCTTTGCGGGGGGTTTACTGTCCCATCCCCCCCCACCTGCACCGGTTCACCCACCCGCGAAGGCTGAGCACAGCAAACAGCTCTGTTACGGAACTGGAGAAATAAACTGCTGCTTGCTCCAGAGAGGGCTGGCGAGGAAAAACTGATAAATTCCTCATCTTCAGGGCTGGATGAGTTTGAAGCAAAATAATTGTCGCTTTCCTTTGAACTGGGAATTGGAGAGGCCCAAAAAAACAGTGACTGGAGTTAGAAGGAAAAGAAAAATGGATGATTTTAAAGAGAGACTTGAGGAGGGGAAGATTCCTACGCAGAGAAAGGGGAAAAACAAGTTTGCAATTTTTTTTAATTTTTTTTTTTCTTAAAATGCGGGATAGCCAGTTCACTGAAATGAGAATTAAGCATCCTCCTCTCCACTCAGTTTTAAAAATAAATAAATAAAAACTAGAAAACAAGACAGCAAGGTAAAAGCACTCTGGAAGTTTAGAGGAGTTGAAGCTTCAAGTGACAACATGTTCAATAAGACGTGGGCAAATATGAGGACTGTGAAGAGGGAGAGACTTGGGCTGGTCCCGGTCTCGCGTACTTCCGTGAGAGGAGCTGGAAATGTGCAACCTGTTGTCAGCTTTGACTGATGCGACTTCAGGAATTTGATGAGAAATTTTAAACACCAGATTGGCGAGGCAGACCTCCGTGTCACTGAAGATGCGATAGCATTCAAGGGTGACCACAGCAGTTAGTTTAAGGGAAAGAGTTTTGAAGAACAGATGGTACTCTCGTATTGGGCTTTTTTTTTTATCATTAAATAATTAAAAAAAACCACAACAGAGCGACGCACGTAGCCAAGAGTCCCTTATTTCTACCAGCAAAGGAATTAACTGGTAACCATCTGAGCCATCTGAAACACTTCCAAAATCTAGCGAGTGACATTCAGAAGAGGAAGATAAGGTTTCATCTTTGAAAATTCAAACTTTGAATGACAGCGAATCACCCCCACCCCCCACCCCTTGTCCAGTCCTGCTATCTAAATGCAGTAATTAAACATGGGTTTTTAAGAGAACATTGTATTCACTGGAAACAAGAAGCTGAGGAGGTAATGGGACAACAAGATTCATGCTCATCACTTTTAGTTATTTGAACCAAGAGGCTAAATCAGAACTGATTAAAATAGGAACTCGAAACCAGATCCAACCAAAACTAGAGATATTAAACAAATACAAATGTGACAAGAGTCGTGATTCAATTATTAAGAGTCCATCTTTTAAATGCTCATTAAGATGACAGTGTGTATCTTTGCCTACATACATTTAGCAAAGCCTTTTCTCTTTGACAGCGCATAAAATTATTCATGCCAACTGTATATCTCTTACTTTTTATGTCAACTTTAGAGTTGCCAGTTTTTCATTATCCTCTTGGTCACAAATTAATAAGGAGGAACAAATTTAATAGCAGCCTCAAACCTTTAGAGATTATGTCAGCCTCGTGTATCTGTGCCAGTTAAATTACCATTTATTTCTGCTCAAGTTTAATGTGGTCATCTTCATACAAACACACACATATTTAGAGCCTGCTCTCAGGGTAGGGCATTAGCGCGCTGAGGGGCTGCTCTGAAAAGCTGACATGGAGCTCAGACTTGAACTTTCCTAACTGCATCATTCCGTTTAAGATGCAGCAAATGGAGGGCACCAAGGTCAAGAGCTGGAAAAACGCAGGAGTTTTTTGTGGGTGCCGTTCTCCCATGTCATTACCAGCCGGGAAGTCTATGGACAAGCCTCCGCAGTAGGGGCATGTCCTTTGGGTGCTCAAAATGGGTTGAAGCTCAGTTCTGGGCAGGTGTTGCCCTTGGCGACCCATCATTCTTCGTCTTCGTCAGCTTTTAGCGAGCGATTGCTCTGTTTGGTAAGTGCCCACAAACGCCGCTGCTGGATTACCATAGCATCACAGAATGGTTTGGGTTGGAAGGGACCTTGAAGATCATCTCATTCCAACCCCCCTGCCCTGGGCAGGGACCCCTCCCACCAGCCCAGGGTGCTCCAAGCCCCGTCCAACCTGGCCTTGAACACCTCCAGGGATGGGGCAGCCACAGCTTCTCTGGGCAACCTGCACCAGGGGCTCACCACCCTCAGAGTGAAAAATGTCCTCCTAATATCTCATCTAAATCTCCCTTCTTCCATTTTAAAGCCATTCCTCCTCGTCCTATCACTCCATGCCCTTGTAAAAAGTCCCTCCCCAGCTCTCCTGTAGGCCCCCTTTATGGACTGGAAGGGGCTCTGAGGTCTCCCCGGAGCCTTCTCTTCTCCAGGCTGAACACCCCCAACTCTCTCAGCCTGTCCTCATAGGAGAGGTGCTCCAGCCCTCTGATTGCAGTGCTTTGTCCCAGCCTTCATAGCTGTAAGCCCAAAATAATAAAAAAATAAATTGTAAGAGATGTTTTATACCAAAGGAAATACTAAACGTAGAAACAGTGGTTTGATTCATTTCACAGCTGTAGTCTTTTTTGATTTGTTTGTAATTTTCTACACTACTGCTTCCAATTTGATACTGTCTGGGCCTCGGATGACAATGGGAATGGGATAACAGATGATGAGCTCAAAATACGGAACACAATCATACTCGCCCTACGTGTACCCACAATCAATATGTCACTTTGAGGAAGGAACCATCAGCCACTGGGCAAAGTTTGGAATATAAAATGTCACAGGAACTCAAGGCACATTTCTTATTTCTCAGGGGTTGTCAGAACAGCTGGCTGTGTAGGGGACATGTCAAGGGTTCAAATAAGTAGCGCCGGACACCTGAGTTAAAACTGATGTGGCAACTTTCAGTGGCTCCCTCCATCTCCATCGCCCTGGGAAACCAAAGGTGCAAGGCTAACTGAAGGGCCGATGGCAGGACTCGTATGAGCACGTCCCACAGCCATTGACCGAACTCGGGGCTTTGGGAATGGCACCTATTCTCCTCAATTTACCCATCTCTGAATATTTTGTTGGTCTCTTCTCCCAGATGCACAGGAGAGATCATCAAAGACGGTGGGCAGTGCATAGCTGAAGACAAGAAAGCCCTTTGGTCCATGGGCATGGACAATAATAAGGTGTTTAGATATTTTTCCCAAGCTCCCTGGCTATTTGTACGTACAGTCGAGTCACGGGAAAGTCTTGGTGTGTATTCTGGAGCATATGGTGATCTTTCTTTCAAGCTTTTTTTCAAGAGGAATCTTAAAGCGAGGAGCTTTATCGTAGCTGTTACGGTGCAGGCGGTACAGCAGACGAGTAGGCAGTCGGTCAGAGGTACCGGATTCTTCATCCACGTCGTCAAAACTCCCCATGTCAGAGAGAAAGAGGCAGATGAATGAAGCAGGTGAAGACGAAAGAATATGCACCAAAGCAGAGGAAAAGCCAGCAAGAAATGTGAGCCTGCCACATCAGAAACATTTGGAAAAGTTTTCTAAAGCATCTTTGCGTTTTATCTCATCGCTTAATAGGTTCTACTTTACGCCTGTGCATATCTATGCTGTATATCAAGTTCAGGAAATACATAGGAACAAGGGTGAATTGGCTCCAGATTCCTTAAATTGTCTCTTCAGACAGATGGCCAGAAGGCAGGCTGGGAGGGAGAGTACGAGCAAGGAGGATGGCGGTCTTCAAGAAAAATTCAGAAGTGTAAATAGCACCATCAGTGCTAAAAAAGACAAACCCCTGCAAAGCATTAGCCAGGCTCAGTTCAAACAGCAATTAAATGATTTAGAACAAGACTGCGATCATTTACAATTTTTAAAGGTGAAAGGTGTGATTTTGGTAATACCTTAAAATTAAAAGGCCAGCCACTCCATCTTTAAAATGATGGTTCCTCTCCTGGAAGACTTATCTCATTGTCAGTCCATTAGCAGCCAGCCAGAACCCATCCATACAAAAATAATTGGCTATTGATATACGGTAATGCTGAAAAGTTATTCTTATTTTTGTTCATTGCTACAGAAAGATGTCCTCTCTAGCCTACACTTTCAATCATTATAAATGCTACCGTGAAAAACTAAAAACACTTTTCTGTGATAGATTAAGATCTACTTCACAAATAAATATATTTTATCACTAAGAGAAGAGGCAAATGTCACTGGTATGGAGTGTTTTATACGCAGTAGAGACCACTTACGCTGGAATTTTCCCCTCATGGTAAATTAACGTCACTGGCTCTGTGCAGCCCTCTCCGCAGGAGCCGGCTCCAGTGCGGGGTTTGTACCTGCTGGGCACACATGAAGAATTGTCTCAGAACCACAACAGCAGCCCCTCCTTTGCCCTTTGCCGTAGTGAGCTAGAACGGGGTAAAAAGGATGGTTTATTGTGAAAAAGGATGGTTTACCGGCGCTGGGGTTCTCCCCGCAGCGACCGAGGTCCCATCTTTGCTCAGAAAAGGGTCTCATCCTGCACGCTGCTGCGGTGCCTGGGTGCCGGAGGAACCGGCAGCCTGGGAACAGCAAACCCCACCACCACCACCCGCCGTGCGGCCCCGTAAAATGTTATTTGTGCACGGGCTGGGAAGTTTGCACTCAGGCTGTGAAAGCTGCAACGAGCTGGTGGCAGATGCTGCACTTGCCAGCTAAGCACCCCTCAAGAATAGCTAATAAAAACGGAGGACGTTAGGCTGCGTAATGCTGTATTTTAAAGATAAAGAGTCTCTGGCTGGAACCGTACTAAGATTTTTACTTTCTTGCGGACAGCTATTTGGCTGCGCTGTAGCACAATCTCCAGCTGAACTGAAACGACGAGTTCTACAACCCTGGCTGGGACGATATGCAGGGAGACGTAAAAAGGCAGAATGGAGAAAGTGGGGAAATAACTGCGCCTGACAGAGAATTTTTGAGACCATAGTTTGAGCCAGTAGTCAAAATTTCTCATGCTTAAGGCTCAAACACACACCAGTGAGAAAGCAAGGTGTTGAACAGCTTCAACAAATCTGTCCTGGGACCTTGTGTAGACGTTGATTTTTAGTTGTTTTGCCTTATTTATGGCCATTCGCCTGTAACAGTTGTTGATAAAATGTTTTAAGGAGTAAAAAATTAATTTTAGATTTGTTTCAGCTGCTTATAGAATTATTTTTCTTGTTTGGCCAAATCTCTACTGTAACTCTTCCAACGCAAAGAGTTTCAGTTGCTTTCGCCTTGCTATTAGAAGCGTATCACTCGGTAGTTACTATATTGAGTCTCTGTTATCCCTTTAGCAACAGTCTTTTCAACAGCAAAAGAAAACGCATTTTTTTCTCTTGTCTCTTATTGTCCAGAATTACTCTTGGATATTACAGTCGTCAATGTTTAGTATTAAATCATTTCCCTGCCAATTCATTGTAATCAAATCTTCCACAAAGTCAATAGCAGTAACATTTTTATAAGGCATTGTCTCTCTCAACCTATTAGGTTCTTTCTGATCTTTGAATTTTCCATTCTGAGAATAATAGATAGTGACCTGGAAGAAAGCATGAAATCTGTGAAAGTCACACGACCAACCACGTAATTGCTCATACCGACCAAGCCTTTGGGTCAGAGATTTGACTAGTGCGGACAGGTTACTCAATCATATGAGTAGCTTTTATTTTCTGTAGAAAAAATGAAAAAAAAAAAAAAAGAGCTACCAGGTCCACTGGAAGCAATAACAATATTTCTATTGCACTTAATGGAACCAGATGTTGGCTTTGCAGAGTTATACGTGGTGTTACGCTGGGTACATCTGTGCCGCAACGCAAATATGCCACTACAGCTCACGGGGAGGTGCTTGAGCTGGTTTAAAGGAAGCACCGACAGCTGCAGCACTGCGGAGCAGAGCAGGGGGCTGCAGAAACCCACCCCAGCCTGGAGTATTTATTTGTACCATGAACTTGTGCATAGCTGTGTGCTGTCACAGCCGCAGTGCCATTAGCACCCGCGGTGTCGGTGCAGCGCCGGCGTGGGGCCGCCCGAGCGAGCGCAGCTGAGGATGCTGCAGAGTCCCACGTGCCTCCTGGATGCACCACCCAAAGCAGTGGGCGCTTCACAGGCCATGGTGAAACACTGAGATAAAGACCGCTTCCTTCGGCATCCTTTAAACTGAAAGCAGCTTTCACCTGCATCTTAACCGGGTCCTCAGGATAAACTTGGGTTTCATCTTCTTCTGCCTTTAGGAGGGGCAGAGTCACACTGCTGGGGTTACTCTGGGTTAGAAGGAACCAAAATGGGTCACAGGCAGAGCCAAAAGCTGATGGGCCACCTTAATGGTAAGTGTACAGCTTGCACAGAAGCCAACAGAAGTTTTGTGTGAAAGGAAATGGCACAATTACAGCTTCCTATCATAGCTATTTACAAACACAGATGGAGCAAATATTACAATGAATGAAAAAACCTGGAGTTCTCTATAGCTACGCTGTGCTAATGACACTTGTTATGCTGTAATTCCATAAATGAAAGAATAAAGGCTTATCTAAATGAGTTTGTTCAGCCTTAAGAGGAAAAGGCTCAGGAGCGGATCTCACTGCACTTGTAGCTACAGAGGGGTGGACCCAGATGCTCCTCAGGCACACGGTGAATGGGCATGGCCAAACGGTGCAACAGGATGTTCTGGTTAGATAGAAGAGAGGGAAAAAGTCACCCCAAGGGCAGTTAAAGACTGGAACAAGGACTCAGAGAGATTGTGGGATCTTTCCTTTGAGATATTTAAGATTTGACTGGACAAGGCTCCGAGCAACCTGCTCTGGCAGACCCTGCCTTGAGCGGGAGATTGGGCTCAGCGACCTCCAGAGGTCCCGTCCACCTAAGTTAGTCTACAACTCTGTGACTTTGTAAATAGCTTCTGAAATCAGCCTCTAGAAAAAGGAGCATCACTTAGTGAATGTAAACAGCTAAACCCATGATCACTTGCAGGCAATCAGGCTCATCTATGTATATTTGAACACTATGGGAAGTAACAAGTATCCAGCTGGTGTCTAACTAAAAGAGCAAAGCAGAGGCTCAGGCTCCAAATCAATAGTGAAAACCGATCTAGAAAGTCTTATTTTCTGTCTAGAAACACAAGTTCTGTTGAAAATTACATATAGGAGGATATGATAATGAACAGTTGCTGCTGTGATTTTAAGTAAGATTAACACATGTTGAAAAGTTAGTATTTAATTTTCACTCTTATGAAAACTCTTGATGAGGTCTGAACTGGGATCTTTTACTTACGCTGATCCCTGCTTGTGGTTGTGCGTGTTCTGGGTGATGCTGCTCCATGTGGCTGCCGCTGCTTCAGCAGAGATTTGTAACGTACCAACCCAGCGCCTTCAAGAGTTTTCTCTCTTGAACGCACAGCTCTCTTCAGCCTGAGGTTACTTGACTTGGCCTTAAATATTGCTAGTGCTGCTGTTGAATTCTTGACTCACTTCCACAACTTAACGGCACACTCTCAGTATATACATCCCTCTCCTGGGGATCTTAATGAGACCTGAGGATCTCTCAAAGTCATGAGGCAGTTGCCCATTGGGTGACAGTTCTTTCACTCACAACACCGATCCTGCAGTCAGTGAACTATCTTAGAGCTTGAACTATCTCATAGCTTATAGCAGTGAACTATCTTATCAGCTTGTAAGTAATGAACTAAACTAAGTAAAAGTCAAGGTGCACCAGGGACAAGACAGGCTGTGAAATAGTTGTGCTTTCTCAGTTTTATTTGAGCTTTGGGGGAGCGCAATAGCCTCAGTGCCACTGGGACATCAGCATCACGACCCTCAATTAACTTATTATTTTGTTTCTCTACCAAGGAGCAAAAGCAATGCTGATTTTGAAGATACTTCAGTTTGTCTAACCCAACGGCACTGCGCAACAATAGCAACGGTCCAGAAGTGACCGTACGCTGATGAGTGGGTTTCTCCCGAGGGGGGCTTGCATGCCCTTACACGCTCAAAATACGAAGTGTGGAAGTACTCTGTGAGCACTTATCACTTGCAAGTGTGGGTGACAGAGCTGCATCCATGCAAACCATAGCCATGAGTTTCATTGATTCTGATGGGTAATTTATTTCTGACTCTGCAAGGCAAACCCACAGAGACCAGTAGTCAATACCGGTAGAACTGGATTAGCGCAATATCACACACCTTTTGGGTCAGTGGGCAGGTGGAATAGTTATTATTCCTATTAGCTCAGATTCAGGTGGAACAGAGAGCAAAAAGTTAGTGTCAACTGCAGGCCATATATATTTTATTTCTCCTTTTTCTTTGACAGGGTTACAAAATCTGCTGCTATTCTGGTTTTTCCTTTCTTTTTTTTTAATATTGATGCATTTTAAGCAGGAAGAAATAGAGAATGGGGACATCTCTAGTCCCTATTCTCATCTCACCTTCTTCATGTATTGTGTAATTCCCTAATGTCTGGGAACCTGTTCAAAACTCCTCATTGTCAGCATGTTCAGATCTCAAGGGACAAGACCCACAGCTAATATTCAAGACAATGTATTCCTGTCTATGAATAATATGAAGAGCTAAATCATTTTTCCTTCATTTTTTTGCCTCTCACATGGCCTTAATGAAGATTTTGTAATCCTTTCTCCCCGGGGGCACATGGGTACCATCAAATATCTGCATTTAAATATTCTCTCCCTGCCTCAAACCCCAAACTGAAATCTGAAAACCAGGCAATAGTTTGTTCCAGGCTTCCTGAGCAACATACAAACAAGTCTCGGCAAATAAGTAGAGCTTTAAACCTCAAAAAGAGCTGCAGCTCTAAGAGAAAATATGGCCAAGCTTAGTGGTCTTCACCCTTCTAGGAATGCTGGAGCCAAGGCATGAACCTGAAGAAACTTGAAATAAAAGACTTCTACAACCAGGACAAAACCTATTTTTACAGCATTATTATTACACATTATTGTTACTTCCATGGGAAGTGGATGAAATATCCCATTTTCTTCCTGCCCCACTCTCCATGCCCCCAGAATTCTTTTCACCTCACTTAAGAGATTGTTTGCTCCAGACTGGGTATATGTGAGCTTTATGGGGCGCTGTATTAGCTCCCTGTGGAGAGCCGCTCTCCTGGGAAGGAAGAACTTTAACTCCCCCATTTTTCTCTCATTCACTCAAAGTAGTGACAAGATTGCCAAAAGTAATATTCTGAAAATCCGGTGACTTCTGTGGTCTAAAGCCTACTTTGAATCTAGTTTTGAAAATCCCACTGGAGGGTATGTGCAGCCCCTGCGCCAGCTGTGTTCCACCGCTACGTCCCAGGTGAACTGTCCCTTCTCTCCAAATTGTTTCTGGACATTTCTATCACTGCCGCATCCCCGAGAAAGCAAAGAAACAGCCTGACCAGCACAGCTTGTGTGGGTGAGGCTTTATTTGGGGCAGCTGAGTTTATTGGTGCTGCTATGGGGGTAGTTCCTCCAAACTCTTGCTGAGAGCAGGGATGTGAGTGTTGCTCCTCACGTAAGTAGAAACCTTCAAGCCATCATGCCTTTTCGGGTGAAAATAACAACAATGACGTATACTTCCAGCACGTATTGACAGATCGTTTCGATCTCTAACTGGCATTTTTGCTTTATTAGTTAATAGATTTGAGTCTTATGTTCTTATTCAGATAAACTTCCCAGTTTTTGTTGGAGTGAAAACTAATAACTAAGCCAAGATTTGGCCTCCAGTTGCACTGGTCTAACTGGAGTTTTTATGTACTTCAATTTTAAGAAGCGAGTGAAGCTGGCTGTAATAGAGCTGGTTTGGAGAAAGGGAAAGTGGGCAAGAATTACAAAGATACGCACAAATAAATTAACCGTTTTCTCCTGTTGTTTGGAAGGTTACAGATATTTAGAGTGTCACAAATGTTAGATCATCAAAAAGCTCAAACTGGCCAGGTGCTAAATGTTACTCTCCCCCTGGAAATGTTACATGCAGCCAGGTCAAAATGGTGCTGTGTGACCTCGGAGACCAGTCACTGATCCCAGTAGATACCCAGGAAGTAATCAAAATGGGAAGACTGTAAAAAACTAACCTGCTGTCTGAAAATTATTTATCCGAGCAACTTGGTGAACACTTATGCATAAGTAATACAATAGCACTGACTGAAGTTGGCGCAAAAATTATCCACAATTAATAAATCGACCCATCCTACATACTGTGTTATTTTCCCTGACATTTTCACAAGCTACAAATCTGATAATACAATTAAATGACAAGTTCAATCACTTCTTCATTTCATGTATATGTATATAATAATATTTTATAGCTGTATTACAGAAAAGACTGTTTACTCACGTTGTATCTTCCCCAGCATAATTCAGAGCTTTGCTTGCCTAAGAAATTACTTGTCTGCATTTTGATTAAAAAAGCAAAACCTCATTGTTCCCGTGGCAAATGAATTCAGTCTTTAAATGAAACTCATTGTCACATCCTTTTCTATGCAGCAAAGGCATTCAGCTCCTGGAATGGTTTTAACCTCTAACACAGCACTTTTGTGTCTGTATCTGATCCAGCCATGATTCATTTTTCTTCCAAAGCTTCGTCAGTGCTGGGGCTCTGTACTTAGTTCTCAATGAACTGGCTATAACGCAGTAGTTACAGCTCCCTGGAAAATGACACACAGTAACTCTGTCAAGTTTTTTATTAGCTTGGATAGGTCTTTTATTTTAGCAAGGTCTTTTATTACCTTGGATAGCTTTGAACCACTTCTGAAGTGGATGAGTGAAGATCTGGAGATCCAATTTTATATTGGGAGCTATTAATTTTTTTTAACCGCAACCTCTTGATTATTGATAGGCTTTTGTTCTTTACTGTCATTGCACAACACATTGTTTGAAGTGAATCAGAGTGCACAAACTTTCACAATTACTTATCGGAGTTTGGATGGGTGGTGGCAATCAGCCGGCAGAAGTCCTCTGACTTTCAGGATGCAAAAAAGCATCTGCTCCTGATCAGAAGCCAATCTGATCTTTTTGTTCCATAATATTTGTCAGAAAACATCATAACAATGTTATGGAGAAAGGAGGCATCTGTAAATCTCAGATAGTGGTTATTCTTTTGTCCATTAATCCACGTGTGTGCACAAAACCAGCTAATTTGGAGTAGTTTCCGATAAATCAAAAGGGACTCTATCAAAAGAAATCAGCATGAACGAGGCAGTAAGACCAGGATCAAGCTGTAGAAGTACAGAAACTTGAAAAAAACTGCAAATAGAATTTAATTGAAAATGTCAGTGTCTCAAAAATGGTGTAAATCTTTGCCAAAACAGCATGCAAGTCACCCTAATCCCACTTCCCTTGAGCCTAGTAACCATTCTTTTCATTTGCATGCTTTGAATTACAATTTTATGGCTTCAACATTTGTTAAATTTGAACTGATTTCATAATGTGGATTCTTTGTCTAGAGTGAAATAATAAAATGTGCATTTGAGGAAATTTTAGAAAATGACCAAGAAATTAATTTGCCCCCTTTTTCTAATGGAGATTCCTTTATCAAAGCACTTAAATAATCTAAAGCTTTAAAGTTAAAACACATTGCAAAAATTTTTATTGTTTTTTTTTCTTTTTAAAAAAGCGCTGGGAATACAAAATTTCCTTAATGAACCACGGTACCATTTCCTTACGAGTTCAGTTGTTCAAAGGCGCCTTCTTTTTAAATTCAAACTTAAAAGGCAACAGTATTTAAAGCTCAGTCAATTCAGACTTTCAGGTAACTGAAGTCAGCCTATGACTATTACTTGATAAAGTTTACTCCTTTTATATGAATCAGTTTTATTTACGAATCATGTAAAACTTTTATCAAAGATTGTTTTCATATTTAGGCTCTTTCGCCTTAGAATTATTCTTACATTGGGCTGCAGTGTGTAACATTTTGCTGTGTTGTTCCTTGGATTATTTATGCCACCATGGCCCCCAGATATCCACGTCACAGGGTAAAGGCTCCCGGTATCGCTGATACAACAATCAGTTGCAACAATCCCCAGATGTTGCCAAGCAGTCGGATAAATGGAAATCCATGTCACCACAAGGATCTGCTTGGCAAGGATCCAGCTGTAGACTTGGCAACAACAACAACAGCAAAAACCAAATAAAATCACATTTTTCCTTTAGTGTTACAGACTCCGTTGCTGTTTCTCAGTCCCCATATCTGTATTGCAGCCCTGGCTGAGCAGCGGGGCCCGGAGCTGGACACAGCACCTGCAGAAGGTCTACGAGGAGCTGGATGGTGATGATGTTAAGCGTTTTCCTTTCTTGGGAGCAAAAGTCACCAGTGCTTGGCATGATGTGGTCCTCTCTGCACAGTACCTATGACCACAGCATATCCTCAGGGGTTTGTAGTTAAATCGCAAGTTTGAGAAGTTTCCATTTTCCTTATGGACCCTGTTGTCAAGATCTCACAGACAGATTACGCTGTCCTGCTAAAAAATTCATTCTGTAGGGATCAGCTAAAGTTAAATGTAAGAGGAATAGTACATTACCTTGGGATTAGACTCATATTTCAAACAGACTGTTCCCTGAATAAGATCTCACAGCGTGAGTAAAGATAGCAGAATCGAGACCAAAGGCACCAGGAGTGCGATGGGCTGGAGAGAGGACAATGAGCGTCCCAGGAGCTGCAGGTGCCGTGCGGGATGGGGCCGGTGCGCCCGAGGGATAGCTCCTCCTCTGTTCCACCTAAAGGGAGAGAGCGTGGACTGCTTTGGAAAGCAGTTTTCAACAAAATATCCCTTAGAAAAGACCTGGAAGCAAATTATTAAAATATGGGAAAAGAGGCTGCAGACTGGAAAGTTTCCATAGTTCTTTTGAAATAGCACATTATGTATGTGAGTTGCAATGTGAAGGAGAAAAACAGCATCCTTGTGCAATCCATGCTGAATCTATGATCATTCTCCTGGGCTATGAAGAGAAGGTCTCAGAGCATCACCGATACGGTTCATGAAGACCCCTCACTGCTACTTCTACCCCTGCCCACAAACCGGCACCTATTCTTGATATTTTCACTGAAGTAGAGCCTAGAGGGGTTCAGCCAGCACCCTCCAACACGGCACAAAGGCAGGAGGGGAAAACCCAGCGGGCAGCTGGTGCAGAGCCCCAAGAACACCCATCTCTGCTCCCGCCTCTCTCCCTCCTCTGGCTCTTTCAGCTTCGCATGGGAATCCCACGGCTTGTTCGGTCCCGTTACTGGGGGAAGTGGAGTGCATTTGTCACGTTATCAACATGGTGATAATTCACCACCTGATAAGAAGTCTGATATTTCTGGAAAATTTCACAGTGGGAATCACTGCTTGCGTTCATTTTTTCATACAACCAGCCACAAATCCTTTAATTTCGACGTTAAGAAGTTATCTTTACAAATTGTAGTCAGTATCTGATGGATTAAGAATTCCTGTACCTGTTTATCCTTTTATTTTTTTTTTTTTTGATAAAAGCAAAAATGTTCTCTAGCCATTGGTGTTAGATTAGCTTTTTCAAGCCCTCATACATTTGCCATCTGGAAACACCGAAACGCCAGCAGGTTTTGGCCTCAGGTTAGAAAGAGTTTGCAATTTATTTCTTAGAATTGCTAATAAGTTTCCCTGCCAAAAAAAAAAAAAGGAACAAACAATGATTCAGCAAAGCCTTTGAAGATCAAAAAGAAATATAATTAATTTGTTAAAGTGGAAAAATACCCAAATACCTGTTAACAAAATTGTATTTGACCTTCTGCATTTTTCTGCTGAGAAGACAAACTTTTTACTTTATGCCAGCAGGATCCTCCCTGCTGAGAGAAGTGAAAACCCCACACCGGGGAGTTTATGGGACTGTGTTTTATGGTGCTATAGAAGATATACTTATACCTGCACTTGCCCCTGCCACTTGCTCACCAAATCTCATTTAACGGCAAAGGTACTAACGACCACCATAAATCCATAAGGCAGAGGATTGTCTTGCTCAGCATGCCAGGCACACAGGGCTGGTCAGGGATGGGAATATTGGGAGGGCAAAGGCACCACCCGTCCACGGTGCAGAGATACCCATCCCTTGCCCCCAACACTAGAAACAAAAAAAAACCAACAAAACCAAATCTGAGCAAATTCTGCTGCTGGAAGCTCAAAACAACAAAAAAAACCCAAAAATTCCATTTGGAGGAAATTCAAACCAAAGAAATGGTTGATGGTGGCTGGTCCTAAAGCAGTCACATCTTAATTAAGTTTAATTTAACAGGAGAAAACACGTTTTTCAGCAGCTTACGTGATCACAAAAAGCAGTTAGGGCTGGTTTAACCAAACTACAACTCCAGCTCCTACAATAAACATCTTAAAAGTTCTGTGCTTTCCCTTTCACCCCACTGAAAATGTGTGATAAGCTTCCCTGGTACAGAAGTCACTGATTAGAGTTAAATACTAATATATTATGTCAATTAAAATTTTTAGTGGCTATAACACTGTTTAATATGGGATGTAGTCCTTTACAAAGCATATAATAACGTGAAAAAATTGAAAGTGATCTGAAATTTTGCAAGTAATGGAAAGAACTGAATACAGGTGGGTGTATCATGTCGGCGAGACTGACTTTGAATGAAAAGGTTGAAACAGCTTGTGTTAATGACAGGAGATAGATGTAATATTTTAGATATGACCGATTCAATTTCCTCAACAATTCCATAAAAACATCAGCTAAAAAACAGATTATGTTTGGTTTTAGGGAATTAACTGTGTGAGTAAACCCAATTTGATACCTACATTACTGTGACAACTTTAAAGTCAGACTCACAGTTTGTCTGTAGCTTGGTAACAGTGATATTAGCAAACAGATGCTCTGAAACTGGTTAGTCTTGCTAAATTAATTATTTTTGTGGGTGTGTTTGTCTTAATCCAAAGGGAACTGAAAGCAAGGCAGAGTAAATCAAAAGTGAAATGCAATATTATAGGAAGACCTGTGCATGCACAACGTATGTTTCAAAGACCATCAGTCCACGCAAGTTGAGCGGTGAGTTTTATGAGACCTGAAGCCACGGGCAGAGCGATAGAGCAGGTTTCTCTGCCCCAGAATTCCAGCTGCTAATTTCATTTTCACTGTGACCTTAATGAGCAAAAACTCGATCTGAACAGCATGGTGAATTCAGAGAGCAGAATGGGACACTTGCGTGCATCCATCAGTAAAAATAATAGTAAAAAAACCCAAAATAATATAAAACCCCAACCAACTAGAGACTTAGTTTTCATATTTGCCAAAACCCTTTGATATTAGGTTGGAGCAGTTTTGCCTTCCTGAGTCTGCGGATCCTCTGAGACAGTGGGGTGCTGGTGCGTGGGGACCCATCTCCTTGGCCCTGCCAGGAGTGAGGAGCGTTGTCATCCTGCACCATCCCACGTAATCCAGCCTGGCAAGAGGTGGCTGTGTGCGACCACTCGAGCCTGAGGGTAATTCCTTCGTCGGCACCATGGCTTCACATCAAAATCACCAATTCATTCCCAAGCAGCTGACTCCCCTCTTCCTACCAACTTTTCCTTCATTTTTGTTCAAGACTCAAACCAGAATGAAAATAACAGGCCGCGGGAGCTGCTAGTTTGAAAAATTCCTCCAATAACCAGCAATGTCACCACTGTGAGCTGGAACTAAACGTGTCCGAGAAGACAAATTCCTTAACTGTTCAGTGCTGAAGGACAGGGTAGGTAACATTAACTTGGCTAATTGTTTACTTGCTTAGCTAATCTAACATAATCTGCATTGATTAGATTTTGATTTCATGCTGGATGAGTATACTGCTTCTGTGCGCCTTTCAGTTAATTTGTGGACCGTACCAAAAAGTCATTTTTATAACACGTTTAACGCTCCAAAGCTGTGAGGGAATGGCAGAGAGAGAGAAGGCAGCCAACTCGACTGGTATTAAAAGGGTCATTAAACTCAGCATTAGGTAAAGGTCTTGTTTTGGGTTGCATTCAACTCGCTTGATTAAAAATGAAGTGTAAGCAAAAGGCATTCAAGACAAATGTTCAACTGCAAAGTACGCTGTAGATTCTCCTGTATGTAACTATATAGCAGTTACGGACTCTCACTGTCTCTTATTCAAACTCCTTCCACAAGAAGTCTTTAAAGTTCACAAAGCCTCAGGTTCATGGGCTCCATACTCCAACGGTTTAAGGGTAAATATGTTATAACGAGCGTAATGAGACTGCTGTTTGCCTGATAAATCCTAAATGTTCACACGAGAAGAACAGAGGTAATTTTAAGCCTAATGAAATGTTATAAATACATAATTTTTTTGATCACTCTTTTGGGTTTTACTGCCAAGGGGCCAGAAACTTCCCCCAGAGTTTATTTAAAGCATTTATTGCTGTGAACAGGAGAAGGAGGGGAGAGCAGAATTTGGCCTGAAGAAATTAAATTTCAACTTTGATGGAGGCAGTTTCCTGAAATACAGGATTTATTGCATTTAATGCTATGGAGTTTTGGCATATAAACAATACTTTCTGCAGCACAGGAGCATAGAAATACTGTTCTAGCTAAAAATGAAAAAGCTTGGATGGCTTCATGGGCCTTTAATAGGTAACAAAGTTCACAGCCTTCACCTTGAAGTCTCCAGTTGAAATTTAGATTGATTGTGACTAAAAGTAATTTCTGTCTGACAGCTCATGTGAAGAGAGTTACTTCATTTCATAACAAATGTGTGGCCAACAGCCTAAAAATTATTATCACAATTTAACAAGTCCATTGGCAGTTCCAGAGGCACCGCGGACTGGTGGAAGTCAATCCTGCTGTCTGGGCTCGAGAGAAGTCGAGGTGGGGAGGGGAAAAAAAAAAAAACAGAAACAAATCTATGAGCATTATAACTCTTCTGTGGAAGAGCTCACAAATTTAATTGCTTGAGCCTCTCTGTAGGAGCAAAATTTACCTACTTCCTCACACAAGGCTGCTGGCTGGCTAACGTATGATTTTTTGTTCCATAAAGCTGGGTTTTCCAGTTTCTGGAAAAGGAAAATAAGCATTTTCGGTCACGACCATTTGGGAAGGAGATGATTTTCTTCAGACAACAATACGCCCTTTTCTGTCCTAGGACGGAGACACACAACATAGGGCAATTCTGGCAAATGCCAAAAACAAGGTTCAGTCATGTGCCCCAGTTAAATCCCCAAATTAGGTGGGATGAGCCAAGCCACATTGACTCAGCTTGCTCGTCTGCATCAGCTGCATGACAAAGACTTTCCAACACAGCTCCTATTACCTAATTCAATATACATTTTTCCATTTCGAATAAAACTGAAGAAGCAATGAAGCAAAGAAATAAGCCTATATTCATCCAAATTTTAAATTATTTTTGCTCATATCTGAGAAAAGTTCACCGCCTTTCCCGGAGTAATTGACATGTTTGTAGAAAAGGAATTTAAAGGACTCAGAAAGCATGTTCATGAAATGTGGCTTTCATCTCTTCTTTAATAAATGTGCCAGGCAAAATGTTTGCAAACATACCCATTCAGGAACCTGAAATGCAAAGTGATTTCTCTGACCAACCGCAGCTAGAAGTATTCATACCATTAAGTAATAATAATCAGCTATTAAACTTAAATAATAATTAAGAAGTAGTCATTGCCTATTAGTGACAATCCTAGGAAGAGAAAGTGAGGGTGAATTAAGGCTACTGGCAAAGCACACATTCAGCTTTATTGTTTTAGTTAAATCTCATGTTGGCACTGCTTCACGCGTCTCTACTATATATACAGAATATGGGAGTAAATCCAGTGAAGTCACACTTGAAAACCCTTATTTTACTGCTTGGGTTATTGTAGATCATATAGTACAAAGAACCCAACAAGATAACCATTCATGGACAGAAAGCAAATTTTGATAAATCAGAGTAAATTATCACCATGACATATGTTTTTATATACACCTATTTTTCTATCAGTATATATACACGTGCATGTATGATAAGGGTCTATCGACTGATTTTTACAAAAAACTGGGGAGATAGTAATATGTTAAGAAGAAACTGCATATAATTGAGGACTGAATTATTTATTATGACCTGGGGCAGCTTTAAATTACAAACTTTTTCACATTTGATTTTTATGGCACAAGATATCAGCCTTTTTCTCTCTGTGCAAGTTCCAACGTTTCTTCATCAGCTCAGTTTTTCCAGTTGGTGCCCGAGACATATTCTGTCCTTAGGTGAGCAAAATGGCATTGATTTCAGTCAACGAGTGACGTATGTGTCCGTCCAAGGACTATGTTTTGTTCTGTGTGGAACAACCACTCTCATTGATTTATGCCCTATATTTTCCAAAGTGCAATACCCGCATTGCATCATTTAAATCAGAAACATGTAAATTATCCAAAAAGCTGAGGTACGCAATTCGTGCAGGAAAGCAGACCACCACCTTTGTTAGGTCAAGAAAAGGGATTATTTCCATGGCTACCAGCAACTCTTAATTGCCATAATAGGCTCTTATTCAGGCAGAAGTTGTTAGGTTTGCAAAGTACAGTGAATATGTACTTTGTGACAAAACCATTAACTGCAGAGGAAAGTTTTCAAGGTACAAGTGAAACATAGAACAAAATACTGACATCTGCTCAGCATCCCCAAGAATGGTACATACAATGTTCTTAGTCATCCATGTCTTCTGCAGTGAAAGTAACACAAATATCTTGTTAAAATCTGTTAATTCCCATAATCTTCCTGGTTACCTGCTCTACATAAATAGAATTATTAGATTTCCAATACACCTTCTCGCAGTTCCTATTGATTTTTAATAGCTTGCTACAAAAGTTCCAGATTATCAACACAATGTGTCATAAAAACAAGCCACCTTTGTTGGTGAGACTCTCCACTGGTACCCAGTTTGTCACTACAGGAAAGCTATTTCATTGAGGACGTGTCAAAACAACGAATGTCTAAAACTGTGACACTGGAAAGAATGATAACTGATCCTCATAATGAATAATGCAAAGCATGAGCTCATTTGGCCTACCCTAAATGATGATTAATTTTGAATTTCCCGTCCCAAGGCTAAAAGTGTTCTAACTTCAGGTAACATGCTTTTTTTTTAATGTTTTATAGTATTGAATGTACTTTCAGATATTCAGATTTGTTACCTGAGCAAAGCATTTTGACAGCTGCTTGGTTTCGCTGGTCCCATTCTTGTTGTTGCTTCTAATGAACTAAGTCTGAGATCCCTCCATGGCCAGTCCCAAGCTAAGTCCCTGCTGAAATCTTGGTCAAGAATAATGAATATTGCAATAAAAGCATACACCTTCTGCCACTGTAAACATTGGGAACGTTTCATGAAAGGGCCAGTCAGTTACGGTAGCACTTCGTGGTATGATTTAAACCTGTGCTGGAAAGCCATAGCTTCTCACCGTAGGGGCAGCAGCTGCCTGAGGACCAAAGGCTGTGGTGTTCAGCCTTGGAAGCTTAGAGAAGTTGAGATGTTTTTTCCTGGCCTGGCTATGTGTGCAGAAATATTCACTGCATCAATGATTTACTTTTATCAAGAAAATAGAGTTTTGAAGACTAAGAAGACATTAAGTTGTACAAGGAATCATAACATTTGAAGACAGTGTTCCATCATTCTTAAAAAAAATCCATAGGTTGATGTGAGATTTTTGAAAAACACAGTTATACTTCTAATCCCAGCCCAAGGCTGTCTTGTCTTTTTAGACTGTGAGCTCATCAGAGCATAAAGCATCTACTATTCTGAATTTATGCAGTTCCTGGTATAGCACAGCCCAGTTTTTGATACGCAAGTTTTACCATAACGAAAACAATGAATAACTCTAGCAGCAGCGGGAGTTTTGTCTGTGAGGGTGGAGGTTATGGTGAATGTTTCTGAGCTATTTACTTGTTGGGAAGGTCAAGTGTGGGTGGCATCAGTGACCAACCCATACATAACTATAAGCTTACACTTTACAGTTTCTCTACACCGAATTTCACACCACCGAGTGGCTTTCAAGACAGGTTAAAAAAAGAGTAATTTTCATCATTGTGGAACAAAAGTACTAGAGCACCTTGTGATTGTAATATAGAGAAAAGACGCTATTGAGTGACGCATCTGTCTCCCAGGTGGAAAGGAAATACAATGTGCTTTGACTTACCTAGTGCTCACTTCAGGCATTCAATCTAAACAGTCATTTTAGAGTTCTGCAGAAGACAATACAAAATATCGTGCAATCATGGACAACAGCTTTTGATGACAAAGAGCAAATAGACAGGGAGTCCTTTTAGTTTAACAATGTAGTTAAAAGGACATTTTTGTATTTCCAAATGATACTCAATGCTCAGGTGTCGCAGACAATACAAAAATAATGCAATATTGCTTCTTTCCAATGCAGTTTTACTTCTGGAGTTAGTTCACCTATATTGATTCACTGTTGGTGCTTATTCTATCAGCTTCACACACCCTTTTTGTACGAGGTCAGTGCACAATATAAAAATAATGCTGAACCTAGGAGGAAAAAAAGTAAGGGTATTTATGAGACTAGAGTTGAAATTGCCTCCTTGCTCGATTTAGTCCTTTAAGAACAAGAAAGCTGAATTCTTTCATGCCTTGTTTCCCTTGTCTGTCATATTTGATGACTTTTTTTCTAAAGCAAATAAGAAAACACACCTGTTACCTTGAAATTCTAATCAAGTATTCTGCATCTTGGCTGGGGAAGGAGAGAAAACGGGGGCGGGAAGGAGAAAAAAGCAAAGGTATACCTGGTCCTCCAAGGTAATAGGCAACTATAGTTTCCAATGACTTCAGCGGAAATTCTCTTGAAGCAGAAATTCTGATGCCTATGACCGAACATTTATACCAACAAAGGTGGCTCCTCCAGGCAACACACACTGCCTCATATTAAATTGTGCAGAATACGAAGGACCCCAGTGCTGTGAGTTAGAGATGATACAAAGCACACCAGCATTGATATGAGATTTTGATCAGCCTTTAACATGTGAGTGGCCTGAGAGACAGCAGATCCAGACTGATATTCATTATTCAAATGCTATAGGAGACGTAGAACACATGACAAAAGCTGGCATATTAATTCTGATGCTATGCCAGAATTTGAAAAACACTAGTAGATAATCCTAAAAGTAGCTCCCTAGGGAGTTTCCTATCTACCTGCTTACCATATTGCGTCCTCTATGAATAAATTATGGGGATCGTTCTTTTAAAAATAAATTTTATTTACTTTCTTTATAAAGTCAATCAGAATGGAAAGCATCCAATACCTCTTAAGGCGAACCCCAGAACTGGATGCCCACTTACAACTGGATCAACAGAATGAAATACTGTAGTACCATTTAGTCAACCAGAGAGAGCAGACTAGGGAGACAGATTGCTAAATAAAGGCAAATTATAAAAAAAAAAAAGAAAGGTTTGGTGTATTTTTAGTAGTACATTAATTTTTCAGGTCGTACATTGATAAAGGTCACTGGTGACAGTGACTCTTCATTGACTGAACAAAGGCCATTAAAGTCGACAGAAGAAATCTCCAAGGAGCCTCATTTGATCTCTCCTGCCAGGTATATGTCAGCTATTTCATTTCATAGACTTCCTCAGTGTAAGAAACTGCTTACACTGTGGAGAGTGTGAGTAGCAGCCCACAAGACCCATCGTTGTTCCTTCAGCCCAGGCTTTTGGATGTAGGAGAAGGCATCTTTCAGGAGTGTGAAGCACGAGAAGACAAGTGTCAGAAGATAGATCGGTTTGGTAGAAAGACTAAGAAGCCTTACGGGCATGTGAGTGGGTAAAGAATGAGACAAACATGCACTCAAAGTGAAAATAAATACTTCCTTTTTAATTGAAGGAAGGTAAACATGCCACCAGAGCACAACTGCAGCCATCTCATTTTACGGTGGTCTTTCATAGTACAAACACAACGCTCCCACTCATACAGAGCATTATGGTCCTGCTCCTTTGACTTCCAGTGCAAAACAGCAAAAACAGACCTCAAATTTGCCTTGAGTTGGGCACAATATAACTCTGATACTAACTGGGAACTGTGGCCAAATATCTGCATATAGATGATAGACACAAAGAATTGCAATGTTGTTCCTTCAGCTTTTCCTGTCTCTTTCTCCTCTAAATGCCAACATTTTATAGGTTCTTTTCCCTTTTATATTCTTCACAAAAACACTTTCAGTCCAGCATAATTTTCCAGGCAAATTGCACACTTGTCAGATCACCTGATTAAGGGCCCCGTATTCATTACTATAAAAACCAACATGCTCGCTGAATCATTAAAAAGCAGATTGGTCAGTAATAATAATCAGTTTTCTGCTAATAAATACAGCTCGGCGTGCCTAATTCTGTGTCCTACTCAAATACCAATGATGAAGAATTTAACTTTTAAAAAGTGCATTACTGAATGTAACATTACTGCATTGGTCTTGGTAAGGAGCATTACTACTGTCTTTAAAGGGCAGTCAGTTCATGTATTAATTATTTCACTCGAAGAGTGCATTGATTTCTTGAAAATCTCTTCATGCATAAAAGCAATTTGAATATTGTATATGGTTAAACCCTCTCAATCAACTTGAATACAAAGAAAGACCAAAGACGTACTTGAATTCAAGAGCTAGCATCAGAAATGGAAGCACAGTTAAATGAGTTCGGTGCATTATTCATCGCGTATGTCCGTGTGACAAACACCAGTGGGGACACACAGCAATCCTGACCACCTCTTTGCTGGCCAGGAGGAAAGAGCTATAACGGAGAAAGTGTGTGTCGGAGAGCAAGGCTGCAGAGGAGTATTACGTGGCAGTAGGATTTATTTTGAGAACTTCATAGAAAAAAATGGTGGAGAAAGATTCGTATGGAGAGGGAGGGTGGCACCATAGGGTCCATCAGCTACAGTAGCCACCTATGGTTGATGGTCTCGGCACTACAGGATTGGGCTCTGTAACTTGCTAATTTATTTGCATCAGTGATCATAAGGAAACTAGTTAATGTTCTCATTTTGGAGACCCAAACACTGAAGCAAGTGTAGTAGCGAAGTTCAGGACGCTGGGGAATTATACCTACAAGAGCAATACATGAAGAGACCCCACTCACAGCCGTGAAACTGCCACTGTCACAGACCACCGGGGATCTGCCCCAACAGTTCCTTCTACATTGGCAAAGTATGGTAGTGAGGCCCTCATTCATGTCTATGATCCAGAAACTTCCTCATGGGAAGGAAACTTCCTCATGTTTCCTCAGGGGAAGGAAGCACCCAGAGAGGCCTTCAGTTGCTCACTCATGTCCCTTACAGGTGCCTGCTCCTTCCCAAAAGCCACCCTTTAGGCTCATCTCCCTGTGCTGCTCTGCCCATCTCTGGTTTTGGTCTGTGGTCTGAAAGTCTTTCAGAGATGTTCAGTCCTCAGAGGTGGATCTCAGGACCCCATGAGGGCTATTCGCCAGCACTGTGTGAAGAGCTACCCACAGCATCGTTGAGGAGCTGGAGATGGGAGCTCAAGGCTGAGCCCCATTCTCCAACCTCTGCCTCATCTGTGTTTACCTCTGAGACACGCTGTTATCCCAGTGCTGCAAGCTGAGACTAAATGTGTGACAATAAGCAGCATGAGTAGCTTATCGCAGGACTGACACTAGGCATTAGTAAGTAGGGGCAAAGACCTGTCAATATGAACAAGTAAACCAATATTTGCAGCTAGGCTGGGTCTGCTGCTGATTCGCCTTCAACCCTCTTAATTTTACTGTCTTAAAAACAGGGGAGTGCTGTGATTTAGAATTTCGACAGTTTATAATGAGCCATTTTGAAAATTTGCATTTTTTGTAAGTCCTAAAACAGCAAAATCCAAAACACATACTGAATTCATTAGTTACAGAATTTAATCAGGGAGCAGAAAGATTGACAAAAATTCTCTTGTCATTAACCAACACAGCACAACTCTTTGTAGTTCTGATGCCGGGTATTTTTAACAGGCCTTCATAAACAAGTTTTATCAGTGAGTTAATTTCCAATTCTATTAATAATATTGAGTAATGAATAAGTTAGAATATTTGCATTGTGTAACAAATCTCATGTTAAAATTTCGTACTTGTTTAGACTGCTGTCAGCTTTTGGTTGCATCCTAAATAAAATCCAGATCTGATTTTTTGATTGAATAAAAACTATTGGCCATTAAGTCTTCTTTCTACTGCTTTCAAACTCTGTGTTTTCTTAGAAGATAGTTTTCTCCTCCAGGCACAATCCTCCTGCCCTTCTGCAAGGAAATCTCCGAATCCCATAAAGATGTCTCCAAGGAAAGAGCTGTATCCTCCTTTCCTGCCTTTCTGATAAACTTCTATTTATACAACAATATTTACAAAGAAATCCATCTATAATAATTTCTGACGGCACTCAACAAGGGTCAAGAGAATTTCACATTCTGGAAATAAAGAACTTCACGCTGCTGGAGGTTCAACTGAAAGTACCTGCAGTTCAGGAGTGCTACCAACAATTATTCTGTAGAACAAGCGTGCTCAGTGAAAATCCTTTGAAGAGGAAAAAGGTCAGGAAATCTGTCATTTTACAAGGATGATCTTAGTAGTATATAGAGGAGTTCTCGAAAATGTGAACTAACATCTATTGAGCAAAGCAATAGGAGTACGATTACTGAAATGTTACCAACTTCTTATAATTGCTCATTATTGCCATAATGCAGATTATTTCTTCAAAAGAAAAGTTCTTGTTTTGATTTGAAATATTTAAAGTGTTTTGCTCTCTCCACACTATAATAAGTCCTTAACTCACAGGGTAAAGAAATTAAAGGGAGAAGGAAGAAACCAGAGTATTCGGGCATGTAGGGAAGAGCATACTAAAGCATGGATTCAGTGTGATAGCTCTCAGGGATACAGTTTGAAACAGCAATATGGAATTGCATATGGGCTTGTAAACTAAGTAAAACCACAGAAAAAAAAATAATCTCAACCTCTTACTGCTAAAACACATTGTTGAAAGCAAATCCTTTGATGAGAAATTTAACATTTGAAACAGTGATTTGTTTGTCCCAGCCTACTTCATTAGATCTGAGCAAGTGCCAGAGTTCAGAATATAAATTTCAAGAGTGTTCTTGGTTGGCGATAGGTGCTGCTTAATGGCAGGAAGTCATTTCCCTGCTCAGAAGCAGCTCCTGGTTTCCGTGTGATTTAAAATGCCACCAGAAATAAAGGAATTATCAAGGCTTGGCCTTGATGTACGAGCCTATTTAAATCCCTGGGGTGAGACGCTAAGGACTACTCTTCCAAAACAGCCTGAACGGGATCATTAAGCAGTGCAATAATAGCTTGGAATTGGTTCCTGCAGTATAAGGATGAAGCTGTAGTGGGTGTGCTGGAAAGAGCTGCTCAATTACAGACAGCTGAGTAGAAAGGCTAAATAGGACATGGGATACAGCAAACATTTCACGCTGCTGAAAGGCTGCAGGTGGAACCGCGTATGCACCAAAATCTCCTCCTTACAGATTCAGGTCAGGATGAAAGTTAGGATACTTGGCATGTGTTGAAGGAATTTGGCTTTCCAAAGGCGCCCTTTGGGGAGAAGTAGTTCTTCTGTGGCTGATAGTCCAAACTGGCACGTCCAAAGCAAAGCTAGGGATCACGGTCCGCGACTGTTCTGTACCTCTGAAAATGAACTCACCTGCACTTTTGGAAGTTCTGGAAATGTGGTGGGGTTTTTTGTTTGGTTGGGGTTTTTTGTTTGTTTGTTCTTACCTACATGGAAATATAAAGAAGGAGAGTCTTGTTCAACGGGGCTGGAAAAATAAACACTATACCATAAAACTGCTTTGTCCCCTGGAAAAGCCTCTGCTTACCGGGTGCTCATGTGTACAAAAGCTGAGCAGAAAAAGGCAGAGTGGTGAAGTTGCTCTTCCAAATACACCAGATACCGGTGCAGAGATACTCCTGAGGACCTGAAGACTGACATAAAGTGTTTAACCATGGACAAAGGAGAGAAAAATGGTCCTAAGACTATCTGGTCTCTAACTGTCTTGATGCAACATTTTGCCAATTATTTTGTCCATTTCTTGAGATTTCTGGTAAAATTCCTACCCTAAACCATGGTAAGCTCAGGTCTGTCCTAAACTGTCAGAACTCTGGTGATGTTCTTTCAACAGCATCTCCTTGGATTTGGTCCTGTGAGGCTGACACTAATCGCTCATTTGTCATTAACAAGTTTCACTGTATGAATACTGAAACCCAGGGCCCGCATCTGACAAAGATACACATGGACCTGTTATTTTATCATGTGCAAAGCCTCGCCGAGGTAACATGACTGACCAAGTAAGAAAAGGTGACCACATAGGTAAGGTTTTGCAGAGCCTAGGCCTGAATTTTAGCAAGTGTATCGAATATTACGAGAAGAAAGTCCAAAAGAAGGGGTAAGAACCACATCTGGCCACCAGAATGCAATACTACTTAGTCAAAATGCTGCTCTCTCTGCGTCTGGTCTCAGAGGGGTCCTCTGATTCATTCTGCTCTCTCACCAGGTAGCTGAAACCTTTTAATAAAAGCCTTATAAATAACCAATAGTAAATACTGTGCTTCTGCTTTGCATTCTTGGCTCATTTGGGCTCCCACCGATAAAATTCATGGGCAATTGTCCAAGGCCCTGTGAAAACCTCTCTGTCCAGCCCCACTAAAGACAGTGGAGAACTCGGCATGGTCTTCAACCATCTCCTCCAGTTTGTCTCCTAATACATGAGATCCACTGAATACTTTTTAAGAGATACCTCTTCTGATAGGTTTTTCTCTTCTTGAACAATTACTATGTAATAAACTATTTTATCGGTTTTGCTTACATACTGTATTTCTGAAAACAAAACAATAAATGGCTGTAAAACCAATAAAATGTACTAGGCTGGTGTTTTATTACAAACAAGCCAATACCATACACTGCAGCATATTTTTCAGCTCAATGCACCAGGATTCTTATTGTCCAGGTGAATGTTCCTGGCTGTAAATCGCAGCACTATAGCTCTTTTCCAGCGCACTCTAAAACTTCTTTAGGTTGATGTGCCTTAAAACACTCCTGGTCCTTGGACAAATTTATGGGGAGGATAAAGCTTGGCGGTTTTATGCCGAGGCGTTTTTAACTTTGCTAGCCACCCTGGAAGCACTTTGAGATGCTGCACCGGGAGCGCAGACGGCACAGTTCAGCTGTAAGAAGTCCTTCAGCGCTCCAGGTAGACCTTGCGGACTCAGCCCTGGGCTGCCGGCAGTAAGCTGGAGTGGGTAGCTATCGATCCACCCAATGGACTATTTACTAACTTTAAGTGATGGTTCCCAAAGAAGGAACTCTGCATATCTTTCTGGCAATTATCATGCTTACAGCAGCTGTGAATAAGACTAATATTGAATAAAAAAGCCTTCAGTAAGACTCTTCAGTATGGTTCCTCTGACTTTCCTATTCATTTTCTTCAGCCATTACTCCCTATCCTCGAACCAGGACACTTCCTTTCCCGGAAACAAACTGCTTTGGCAAGGAACTCCTGGAGCAGCCATCTTGGGTATCTAGATGGAGCGCTTCTAATGTGGAACCATATCATAGTGTAGGGCCACAGTCCTCTGCATCAGCCAATTTGTCAAAACCAACTTCTTCACAAGGAGGGAGGGTCACCTAAGGCTGGTGGTCGAGAGCCCGAGACTCATCTGTGTTTGATTCTGCCAGTGTGAGAGCCCACAGTGCAAACCAAAGTATGAGCATACAACCGAAATCATGATTTCTTAAGATGCCTTTTTTTGTGAACTCAATGTCTGCATCTGTGAAATGGGTGAAATAACAATATGCATACACACAAAAAATAGTACATCCATTAATTAGACCAATACGCTTTTCTGGCTGCCGAATAAAGCAAGTGGCTGATTTTGGATTATTTTACAGAGTATTAATGCAGATGTTATTTTTTGCTGAAGCAATCTCCAGTTCTCTGCAGTACAGATGAAGTGGCAGTAGATTACTGGAATACATTTCCTTAGCAACTGTCGGAATAATTTCATGCCCAGGAGAAAGCAGTTTTCCTAATACACCTTCAATCTTGTCAGCAGCACTTTGAGCCAGCAAGACTTGCCCGTCAGTCTCTGACAAGCGCAGTAGGGCAAGAAGAAGTTTAAAACAATCCTTTCCAGAACTCTGTGTCACACTTTATCATGTTGTGATGAAGACCAGCTCCTTTTCCTTGCTGTTTGCTGCAACAGGTGATCGTCCCCAAATAAGGAATTCTACTTTTTTTTTTTTTCCAACAAATGCCACTCAAAATAACCGGTGACTAAAACCAATGATGAGCACAGAAGTCAAAAGTACTTCAGGGCTGGAAATGACCTTTGAGACCAGACAGTATTATGATTTAAGTCAATATTATAATCTATGCAGGAGGTATATTTCTTCCTCTTGCACCCTGCCACGCATCGCTTCCCTGTGTATAACTGCTGCTGTGCGTAGCACATGGTCAGCCCAACCTGTGAAGTCCTCGGTGTTCAGTTCCTGCTCCCACAGCGTGTTATAAATATACAGATGGACTCTAGAAAATGGGTCGCACGTTTACGGGAAGAAAGTTCTGTTAGGGGAAAATACTTTTGGTATTAAATTTAGACAACATTTTTCATTATCTTTTCTGAATCTCACCTTTCATTTCAGCTTCCTATTGAAAAAGGCTTAAGATCAAATACAACTTGATCCTTTTATACGGAAATCCATCACAGGCTTGCAAGTGATCTCAGTGGAGTGCAATTAGGAAGACATAAATATGATAATGAGGCTGTTACATCACGTCTTTCTAGTTTGAAACTGTATGAACTTACTTCACTCATCTATTTATATGCTTTGATGCATATGTCGATGTAGGAAGATGCGTTTATTCCTTGCCTTGGCCGATATAGCAGGAATAGCTCCCCTGCCTTTTCTGCGTGTTCCCATGAGCCACGCTACAGGAAACCTCAGCAAATGCCACTCCAGCCAGTGTGTCCTGAAAGCCAGCAAGGTTTTTGAGGGAAACCCATTTCAGAGCTAAAGATCCTCCCCAACCTCTACCATTGCCTTAATCTGGCAAATCAGGCTGACTGCCCTTTGTCAAAAACTGCTGTTCCAGTGTGAGACGATGCTGTGGACTCGCAGATAGGGCAGCCCTGGGCCAGCTGAGGACTCTGAGGCTTGACATCAGGATCTCAGCTTTGATCAAGTGGCCAGCGGAGAACTAACTCAGGTCTTGGGACACTCGAGACATTTACTGTCACTGGAAAAGCCCTACTTGACTGATGCCTGTGACACAGATGGAAATGCAGCCCCGCAGCGGGAAGATCCTCCCTGCATGGCTCTTTACAAAACTTCAAGTAAAGTGCACACAGGACTGCAAAGGAGAAGAGAAATCTTCAAGGGCAAAAAATGTCGCTGAAGTCAACTTAAATCACATGAGTGATAACTCCACTGGGAGAACAGCAGACATCAGTCATCAGTGTGCTTGCTTAATATCCCCTGTTTTGGAATATTTCTGCTGTCAGTCATTTCGCTCATCCGCTGGGCAGCCAGGAGGATGAACAGAATTACTCTTTGCAGACTAAAGCTACGGACCATTGGAAACAGTCTCTAACAAGAACACTTAACAAGCACCTGAGACTGATGAGTCAGCGTTTTCCCCACTTTTTACAGATAACTGGTTAAAGGCGCCAGATTAACAGCCCTGGAAACTAAAATCCTCCACGACATGCAGAAGGCAAATCTGCGCAGAAGGCAAATCTGCACAGCAGCCTTTCAGCTTGCCACTTTCCTCGCACTGATGAGAGAGATGCTCAGTGGCCATCCTCCTTGGATGATGGACTTTTGTTTCCCCATTGGTTATAGCTGCCGAAAAAGCTTTTTCTGAGTGCAACAAATAGCGCTAAACTTTTATTACACACTTTTGTGAAATACGCAGCCAAGTATGCTACAAAGGGAGGTAGTGTCATGAATGCTCTTTCAAGCAAAGGAAACTGAGGCTGACAGCAATAAAATCATAGAGTCATAGAATGGTTTGGGTTGGAAGGGACCTTGAAGATCATCCCGTTCCACCCCCCTGCCCTGGGCAGGGCCACCTCCCACCAGACCAGGTTGCCCAAATGACTTGCTCAAGGCTAAAAAGAAGTTGCAAAGCCAGAAATAAACCCCAAATCTCCTCAGCTCAAGACTCTGTTAACAAGGCTGACTGTTTAGCTTAGTGTTTGGTAAAAGACTGGAAGGTTTTCCCCTGTCATCTGCACTGCGGACTTTTTTCCCTTCAGTCTCCTGAGATGTTGCCCCTAAAATCATCTTGGCTCATTGCTCTTTGCACAGCAAGTTCCTCTTGGAGTCCTTCCAGCGTTACCTGCTTCAAGTCTACATTAAATACCATATTTTTGTCTTTATATAGGAAACCGTTCATAACTTGGACTTCAGCATAGCGAACACATACAGCATCCTGCAGCGACTCCCATGCCAACTGATCCACAGGCACCAGCTTTTCTCTCCAACGTCCCTGAGATTCCTTCCACTTAACCTCTTATACAACGGGAGAAACCTCAATAAAATCCCAGCAACATCTGCTTGACTTTCCTTTAAAATTTGCCCTAATATCTCTGCTGTGGTGGTTGGAAAGTCTAGTCCTGATCCTAGATTCACAAGTGACAAACTCTCTTTTAAACCTATTTAAAAAGCACCAACAACAACAAAAAAAAAACAAACAAAACCCCAACAACAACAAAACTATATTTTTCTCTACCTTCACTTTCACATAAAATGAAACAAATTAAAACCAGACCAGACACGACCCATCTACTCAAACACTGACCAAACCAAGCAGTTGCTCAACAGATTTTTAAGTGAACCAGCTGTGAAATTCAGACCGGTTTCTCTAAGTCTTGGAAATAACTGCAGTGACTGCTTTTGATAAAAAGCAAGAACACAAAACTGACATTTAATCTCGGTATGGAGCTAAGCACACAACACAACCATGGCCCAAAGGACACTGCCAGTGCTCATTCAGGAGCATCCCTCCGAGAGCCTCAGAGTCTTGCATTTGGAAGCTCAACGGCTTCAGACTGCCAGGTCGTAACAGCCTGATAAGTATCTGTTACAAAAGGAGGAAAAAACCCGACACACTCCTGAATTAATATTGATTTCATGTCAATTGCTTTATATTCCCACTTGCACAGACTGCAGGTCATTGATGGAGAGGATCCTCAGAAAGCAAAATTAAAACGAACTGTCATCCAGCAGCCGTGAAAACAAAAGTTTTCCTAATAAGCAATAATGATTTAGAAGACTGCAGCATCTCTAGTTACTCTGTAGTGTGGTAGAAATATAACTCTGCTTCTCTTTCTTTCAGCAGCTCATAAATCTAGCAGGGGCTACACTTAACTTGAAGATCAAACAATCAGCAGATACTGGTAAACACTGAAGCATCTTCAAAGTTCATGATAAAAAACCAACCTGAACTAAGAGTGGGGTTTTTTTCCTAGCGAGATCTGATGTTTGAAGTACAATGATAGATCTCCAGATTAGGCGGCTCTCATAATCTTTTTAGCCCTATTTTTCGTATTTTCTTATATCCTGTTATTAGTTGACAATTGCTCTCAGAGTACAGCTTCTTCCCTCACACACACCTGCACAAACCACATCAAAGTCAGGTGTAACCCAGGAGAGCATCAAACCCAGCACACCGAAAGTGCATTCAGCAGTGCCTTTGTATATCCAAAGTAGCTGCATCCATCCGGCGGAGCTGCTCCGCAATCTACACTGAACAAACTAATTTCACAACAGACATAGTACTCTGAGGTCTTTTTCTTTTATAGATGCAATTTTCATTATGTTTGTGTTCTCCATCCTCTCTTTGGGTCCTCTGTTCTTCTGATCCTATTTTCCTCTTCTAATTTTTGTTTTTTCCTAACCTTGTGTTTTCTCCGAGCCGTGTCCCTGGTTACCTTCACACAGCAGAGCGAGACTGCCCGTCTTGCTGCAGCTCAGATGTGATCTCGCTGATAAATCAGATCAAAGTATAGTTTTACAGATCACTCTGGCTTCCTTGTTTACAAATTCTCCAAGTGGATCTAACTGCATTTAACTTTCTGGTTCTTTTCTTTACACCTGAATTCCTTATTTTCGCCCTCACCACAGTCTCGAGCTAATGGGAGAATAACGAGAAGGCACGTGCAGCATCTGCGTTATAGCTCAGAGTTTCCTGATAAACAATCTAAAGCAAGCCCACATTTACCCGAAATCAAAATAGGGACCCACCTGTCAAAGTCCCTTTGACGAGTTGAGCTCAGTTGCTGCTTTCTGAGCACCAGTGTACACCGTTAGAAACATAAGTGTACTCCGTTGGGAACGCATAGCGGAACATGAGTAAATGTCCAGCTAAATGAGGCACGGCATTTGGAAGCGATTAACATGTCCAACTTTGATAAAATGATTGATGGTTAAATTCAAAGCACTAGTATTTGAGTATCCTGTGTATACTGAGGATAAAGTCGCCTAAGGTCTTCCAGTCAATCCTTTTGAGGGATAAGTCCCCTGACTTTTCCAAATCTGGACTTAGAAATCAAATCCAAATTTCAATGCAGCTGAAAGTCCAGACCACTGCGTAACGCAGACAGGTCTTCATACCGTATTAGAGCAGGAGGAAAGAGATGAGCTGGCCATCATGTTTGCAGCCTTCTCCTTTGCCCTCATTAGCGCTTTATTAATATTTCATATTACAGGAAGGCAGATTTTCCTTTGTGTCTGGCATTAAATGCTGATCAATATTAATGTTTGATTCATATCTCTGAGAAAGGGACAGCAAGAGAGAAGAGGAGTGAGATTGGAGATATGATTTACATGAACTTCAATAAGGCTGTTTGAACAGCAAGGCTAGTGAAAGAATCAATTGGACAAGGAATTGGCTAACAAATTAGGGGCTGCGACAGCACCTGGTTAAAGTTCAATTAGGGCTCTGGAAGGAGGAACTGGGAGCTTGTGTGAATTTTTTCATGATCTGAAAACGGCAAGGCAGGAAAATGTGCAGCTGACAAACAGGGCTACAGCTGCAAGAAGGGGCCAGGAGACACGTTGCTGCAGGAGCGGAGCAGCGGCCGGCGGAGGAGGGATGAGGAAGAGGCATTGCGAGGCAAGGAAACAGCTTGACTGAATGTGGTCTGGGGAGGTGCAGGTGGTGACCAGAGATCTAGAAATAGACTTTTCATGTTATGGGGCCGGAGAGGGCCTGGGCAGAAAGAGAAGCCCCGATTAGAGTGAATGAGCTTTCAGAGGAAGAAACAGCAAAGAGCTGGAGGAGGTAAAAGCGAGGCTGCTGGGCAGGGGGGACACACAAGGCATGCCTTGAGCCATCAGCACGTCTCGTGTTGTGCCAGTGGCACAGCTGTTGTAAAGTAGAGGCAGTGTCAAAAGAACACGGTTTAAAGTTTATCAAGAACTTTCAGTTGGGACTTGGTTGAGGCATCAAGGAATGTGCCTGACCTCGAATAGGATGTGAAACAAAACAATGTCTTACGTGTTCTTTTGCAGTTGCTGACTTAGACATAAGATAGGAAAAAATATAACTTCTGGACCGAAGTCGAGCCAAGAGTGTATCCCAAACTAACCTTGGGTAATTATAATGCTAAAATACACACCCCTTTGTGAATAACGAGCATGCTAACCAGGTAACCTCCCTAAATGTTTTAAACATGATCTTAGCTGCATATGTATAGTTAGGAGTGGTGAATGAATCATTATTAATCAATCATCTGTAGATTATCATTATAAATATCAGGTGGTTTGAAACATGTGGTGTGCTGGCTGTTGTTAAATGGCCGGCACCCGATTCTGCAGAATTGAAATAAAAACAAATATCTCGACTCAGTGTGTTAACTGGCTCTTGCACACTGGGTGAAGAACCCTTGTTTGGGAACAACAGCGGGGCACTGGGGTCACAGGCTGCTACTGCCTTGTAAAAGGGAACCTCCAGCGGGGCTGGCTGGGTGAGGATGCTCAAGCGGACCGAGTGGTGGGACTGAGTCAATGGGAATAGTTTGGAAAAGCAAGGGAAGTTTGTGGCATGATGGTAAGGAGGTGATAGCTCAGGGAGGGACACTGCTCAGCACCAAAACCACCCATCTGGCAAATAAATAAAAGACAGGGCACAGAGGTGCTATATTTTTGAGTGCTTGATAATAGAACCTGCATCTCAACACTGCAGAAGAACCAAGGAGCGAGGGCCTTCTGCCGCCTCCGTAACGAAAGCAGGACCTGGCTGAGGAGAGGATTTATGCTCCAAAGTTATTCTGAGTTTTCTCCTTTGTTTTCCAATAGTAGTAACCAAAGGAAGAGCTGTTCATACGACTGATATTTCTGGTAAGTACCTATAGATGTCTCTAACTGTTGCCAAAACCAAGGGTTACACAATCCTTCATGCTTGAACAGATCAACATATTCTGTGCAGCAAAGGGAAATGGAAAAACAAGAGCAGGAGGTAAGAAATGATCCGCAATGCGTTATTGGTCAGATACTATATGCCTGCTTGGTTGCCTACAGCATTTTGCAGACCTGGTCTGGGCAATTCACTGGGTCAGACTGACGCCTTAATGCCTTTCTGCTCTGGAATATCCATGCTTAGTCCCCAGGTGCCCATTAAAGACATCGGGCACAGAAATATTAAAAGCTCTCTAAGCTGGTGGCTCTACCTACTGACAACAGATTGGCAATATCTGACAAATGATTAGAGCTAAACTGTCATGCAAAATGCAAATATGCCTGTGCAGAAATGGAAAATTACCATAAAATCTTTAGGACTGCAGGAAACTTCAAAGCTAATTTGTGCATTCAACTAAAACTTCAGTCTCCCTGTTAGCAGTGTCACACCGCTCCGTTAGTTATCCTTCTAATTAGAACAGCATGGACGGGGGCACACCACAGATAATAGCTCAGATAACAAAATTATACAGGCTAGAGAGCTGGTGTCTAGTCGGTCTAGGACAACTTTGATTTAGACTCTTCCTTTACTAGGGAAATCTTTCCTGTACCAGGAGAAGGCTTTTCTACTCTAAGTCAGGTTATTTTTTGGGTATTTAACAGTTAAAGCCAGAGTGGATATGATCATTTCTGCTATGTGAATACAACTGCAGCTGCACTGTTCTCACTTTCAGGTACTAAAGTTCAAGTGTAAAACACTCTATTCTCCACATAGACATTAACAAAGGGTACACATGCATTAGCAGAACTTAAATCCTAAAATTGTTATAGTATTTTAGCTGCTTTCTTCGCAAGACTCTCTAATGTAGCGAACCACTTTGCTTTCAAGGTAAAATTTGTGAGTCATTTCAGAATAATTTAAAGCCAGGGCAAACACAACCTTTCCTTTGCTGATGAAGAAAACTCTTTTGTCACGGAGAAGCACGCTTTTCTTTTTCAGGAAAGGTTTGAAGAAAATATGTGGAGAAGGAGATTCTTAGGAGAGAAATTCAGGCATAGTTCTTTGTACGCTGTGTATCAGCAATTAAACAAAAGTGTGACTGTAACATTTAGTAACTGCTAGTAAAAGCTATCCCTCACACCGCGTACTTTGGCGCACTGCTCACTCCTTAGCACTTCAGTTAATGCTGGTCTATCCAAATAGCGCATTTTCTTGAGTAAATGCTTCAGCAAATTTGCTCTTCAAAAACATGGATATTCAGGATTACTTCCTAAGGTTATGGAAATTACTGCTCAGTTGACTGGAACTACTCTAGTTCATACAAGCTGAGACCAAATCCCCAAATCTCCAGACTAGTAAGATGGAGTCCCTCATGCTCATCATATCGGATCTTCCCTGACAAAGCATGGCTTTATTAATGACCGCGGAGGAATGCCATTTAAGTAAGATCCTCGCTGTTCTTTAAAACCCAGAGCCTCTTAAGATGAAGCTGTTGGAACAATTTTCTGAATCATTAGTTTAGGCAACTATCAACTGCCAGCGATACTCTTCCCATTCTCCTCCAGGAAGAGCACAGGCCATCAAAATATAGAGCAATCCCAGTTGCTTCCCTGCCAGGGGGAATACCACCCCCAGGGCAATCCCACCCCCGGGGCAATCCCAGCCGCTGGGACAAGTAAGGCCAGTTTTCGTAGGATGATTTTCAATACCTAGACCGGTGATTTTATGTCCCTCTGTGTCCTTTTTGTGCCGCCCCAGAGTGTGGGAGCTCCGAGCATCTCTGAAGAGAAGCAGGGACACCCCCTCCCAAAAGTCAGCCCTCTGCTAGTGGGCTCAGCGCTGACCACTAATAGTTGCAAAAGCTACAAATTTGCATTTGCAATTCCTCATTTAGCTCAATAATTTCAGCTCATCACATAATCCCTTCTGCTCATTATGTCTGCTGTGTGCAAGGAAAAAAAAATTGCACAAAATTGCTGCCTTATAATCATCTGAGAGAGCTGCTAACCTGACAAGCTGCAGTTGCAGAGAGCACTGTCGGAGCTTTATATTCAAACTAGGAAATAGTAAAATATTATACAAGTTGTTTGCTTGCAGTTCATGTCAAAGCAAGAGGGCCTGGGCTAACCCTTGGAGAGAAGAAAAGGGAGAATAAATAGATTATCAGCCCCTGCAGAAAATGTCCTGCCAGGGATCATGGATTTATGGATTCGTACGGAGGCACATCTCCACACAGCGCTGAATTGTCTAGTCATTTTAAAGATAAATATTGCAGATGTGCGAATAATTTACTTGTACAAATGTTCACTGAAAACAAATTAACTGGCTTGTACGTACAGGTGATGTGAAATCGTAATAGTTATTTCACAGAATGTTTGAGAAGGCAGTTTCTACAATTCATCCAGCCTGTCTCAATAAGTACCTAAGCCATGAAAATCTCCAAAACCCATCTTTAGAGGCTTGTCCAATGTTAACTTCCAGGTACCAAAGGGGATGTTAATTAGATCGTCGCTGAGCGCATACAGAAGACTGCAGCTATGACAGCTGGCGGTGATCTTTCCAGAAGTAAACACACAGCTGTGTTTCACACAGAAATGTCAACACCAACACCTCTATAAAGTCAGATTGGAATAGAAGGGATTTTAAAATACAGGCAGGAGGGGTGTTTTCAGCTTGCCCAGGGATGGCTCACGCTGTGCCCCCACCACCCAGAGGAAGATGCTGTTCTGCCTCCGTAGGCGTTTATCACCAGCCAGATTAAGTCTATAAAAAGGGGATTATGGGCAGCCCATTTGCAGCACAACACAGACATAAAACTATAATAAGTTACCGAGATAATGAGGCAGCAGGACATAAAAACTCCTGCAGACAAAGGGAGCCTGTGTTCTCAGAACCAACAACTCACTCTGAAGCACACCTTCCCCTGCGAGCGCTGGGCAGTAGCTCTTCATAACCGCCCGTGCCGTTCCCTCCATCTCATTTAGGTGTATTCCCAGAGTTTAGAAGTGAAAAATATGGTCATCTTCTAAGCTGTCTGGGTGTCTTTCCTCTAAAATCCTATTGCATTCCCCATGGCAGTCCCAGCCCCCGCTCAGGATGGGGAACCAAACACAGGTCCCCAACTCAACCTCAGCGTAGGTTCAAGCCTGTTGATTTTGCTAATGACCTAAGGGGACACAGACCGCCACAAATCTACAAATAATAATTTGTTCCTCTTAACTCAGCTTAGAAAAGCAGCAAAACATGTCAAAGAAGGAGAGCCTTGCCCAATGAATGCTTGTTCCTAAAGCTTTATCCCACTAAAAATAACCCTTCAGGAAAATGTTGTTTAAAATATTCTGCATAACGCAGCACAAATTTGATCAAAAGAAAATGGGTCATGATAAACTCACACAACGTGTCACTAAAAAATCCTGCCTCCACCACGGAGTCGCATCCGTCTGCTCCTGACCAATATCCACAGCTCTCCCTTAGCCGGGCTATACTGGAAATGCCCCATTTTATTTTTCCAACCGCCCTTTCTTTTTCTTTCCTCTCACTCCTTGAATTTGTCTTTGCCCTGATCCAAGGAGCAAAGCCCTTAATCAAACTTAGCCTTTGCTAAAGGAATATTTCCGAGACGGACCTGTGTAAATATACAGTATCTCAATTACCCTCCGATAGCTGTAACATTTTTCGGTTTGAAATGTTGCCCTCCAATGGCCTTCACCGTCCTATTCATCACGGTGACCCTTCAAAGGCCCACAACACGGTAATAACAGGAAAGGCATTTCGGGAGCACAGCGGAGCTGCCTGTGATATACACCAAATGCCGAATGGAAATATTTTATTTTCATGCCAGCCAATATATGAGATGCAGCTACAGGGATTTAAATATGATACTCAGGCTCATTAGTAAAGCAAGCACAGATAACAAGGATTTACTGAACATTACCATCTGACTTGGCCAGCTTTCCCAAAGGGGCCATTAAGACGCTAAGGAAGTTTTTTGTCTGTATTTTTGGGGGAATTAAGTCTGCATTCAAGAGTTCCTGCAAGTTCAGCAAAAAAAACCCCTCAGATATTTAAGTTCCACTTGTCCAAAACTCAGACAAGTAAAACTGCAGCAATTGTGTGTGAAGGACTCTTTAGACAATTGTATTGTTTAGTACTTTGCCCCTCATGCTAAAGCGGCGGCCGGGAGCGACCCATGGAGCCACCCACGGCACGAATCCAGGACTGCCGGCTGCCAGCGAAGGGCACATCGCTCCCGATAAATGTGGGGCAACAGCATGGCTTGCTCCAAAAACCGGCTGCTGTCAAATACATGGCCAGCGAGTGGTTCTACCCACTTTCCTTACAGACGTAACCCCGCCGTGTTTCAGCGCACGCCGTCTTCACTGTCCCCCACCACATCACTTTGCTGCTGTTGCATATCGATTCGCGGCTTGGGCTATTTTTACACAAATATAAGCCCTGAAGGTGGCATCACCTGAATTTCGACAACTGACCAGCAGGATATGAGATTAGCTTGATGTACAATTTTCTTTATTCTCAGCACATAAGCACAGATCTTCTCAATCACTGTAAATCCAAATTCATTGAGCTTTGCAAGGTCCTTTTGAACCGTATTTTTATCCTGACCTTTTTTCCTTCCCCTATATTAGTATAATGTCCAAATGACAGGGCACATAAAAGCCGCTTGTGATGCTTTGTTAATGGGTCTGCAGCAGATGGAAGGTCCGATTTTTATTTTTTTTTCCTCAAGCCCTGGACAGGCAATGAGGGGGTTTTATGTGCTTGAACTGCAACGTGCTCCTCATTGCCTTTAATCTGCCTTTGCAGATCAGTTCAGGAAAGGTTGATATTGGAGAAGTGTTTACTTCAGCTTAATTCATTAATGTTTATGAAGTGCTGTCAAAGTACAAAGTGGTGTATGTTTAGTGAGGGTGACTTTAATATTATTGTGGCTTCAACTAATACATAAATAACAATGGGACAAAGTGCTGTCCAGTAACTGTCATTGTGTCTCTACTGCAACTACTTAGAGCCAATTTTTGGCCTTTGATTACATTATGAAACTTTGGTTGCCCGTGTGCACGTAAACCGTGATCCACCATGGTTCTATACATCTTCTTCAGTCGGCCTGATATTAACAGGTTTTCAAGGTTTGTAAGGTCAACATCAAGTCCTTTTGGACACAGGAGTCTAATTCATGGTATAGACAGCACGGTTTGCATGGAGGGCTTTCTTTATAAAGCCAGTGAATGTAGTGGGAGAACAAAAAAGCTTTTGGCCAAGCAAGCTCTTCTGTAGGTCAGAAACTTTGCATTGTGAAGAGCCGCGCAGCACAGCTACAGCCGCATCGCTCGTGACTTTGTACTGTGGTAAACCTTTAGTAGAAACCATTTTATTTCTGAAAAGCAGCCATTTTCTCCCGGAATTGCATTAAAAGGAGAGCAGATTTCTTTATCGCTCTGTTAGGTCAGCGAGGGCACATCTTCATGGTACCACGGAAGACAGTACAGAGACATCAGAAATAGCATTGACCCAAGGTGGCAAGGACAGCTCGACGCTGTGCAAATATCAGCGTGGGTCCTGAATTACATGTCTGTATTGGTGCCTGGTATAATCACCCTAGCTTTTTATGTGGTTCTTCTGCTCCCAGTTTTAAAATGGCCTTGTCCTTTTGGAAGGACACACATGTCCTAAATTTGCTAGCTGGTGAGGATGGTGCAATGTCAGCACAGCTTTGCTTTGGGTCAGTGACACAGCCCGGCACTGGGACAGAGCACAGCAGTTGCATAGGGGCTGTCCACCCAGACTCTGTGCTGTGGGCCCATCTATAGGACCAAAAAATAAAATAAAATATTGCCCTCCTATAACAGACATCCTCATTTTGGGATTTCTTCTGTCACTATAAACCTTCGAAGGGGCACCCAACCATTTGTTCATTGGTTAAAGGGATCATCGGAAATTTGCACTCCTTATAACTCCCTTTTCAAATTAAATAGATCTTCTATTGCAGTCACTTGGGGGAAAAAAACCCAACAGTTTTCTGCCTAACCAAGACTTCACATCAATCAGGTTAATAGGAGTGATAGCACATTTCCTAATTACAACTACAAACATTTGTAGGCTTCCTGGTGATGAAAGCTCATCCCACCCCATCACGTTCAATCACCTCGGGGCTGTCTGACGAGTGAAGCCCAAACCCAACGGGATGGCAGCGGCACTTCAGCCTGCCCTACACAAGGTGCGACATTCGCAGCATCTAACGCCGGGCTCCCGGTCCTCCGGCTGATAACGTACAGACGTAATGTGCATAGGCAGAGAGGTGGTGCCCCTGGGCAGATTCGCAGCGGTGTCACTCCCGTATAAAGCTCTTTCCTTGTTCCATTTAATAACCTGACACCAGTTCCAGGGCAGCCCCTTGTCAGGCTTTTCCAGCCTCGGGCTACGGTGATGAGCTTACAGCGAGAGCAGGGGAGAGAGGTCAGGCTAGAAAAGAAGAGCACTCACTAGCTTCGAGGCCAGCAAGGAAATACTATAGAGCCCTAAGTCTCTAGTCTATAAATAAAAAACTGGTACCGAGGGCACTTGGAAAGTGATATGTTTAATTTGAGTCATTCAGCTCCAACCAAACACTCAATTGTATAAAAAAAACATAACATGGTCATAAGCCCGCGTTCACAGTACAAGCACAGGCAAATACACCCCACCACACTCTCAATACGCATATATGAAGGTCTTCAGTGGAGAAATACAATTATTTCACTCCCTAGATTTATTTCAGAGTTTGCTTAACCTAATAGAAAAGTGGCATTGCTGCTGATATATATATTGCTGCACTGCCCTATGTGTTGGATGTGTCCGTCTGATAAATTCAGCTGTCATTTATTTTCAGTGCTTAGCAATAATTTTCTAACACGAAATGCATAATCACCACGTATGCCTTTAAGGTATATATTCTCATGTCTTTCTACAGGATTCGCCCACTTCTCTCTCATTAATACAAACTGAGCTAAGTGATTAAAATTAATGCGTCAGTTCCAAACTGCCCCATATCCATTAATCTCGTTACAGTCAAAAGTATCTTGAAGAATACCTATACTGCACATCTTGAGTTGGGTTTCTTAAAGTACTATTAATAGCCTATACTTATCAAAAAGTAACCAGCTGGCACATACACTCGCACCTTCTTAAAGTTTAATAACTTCAATAACTTCGTTTCAATTTAGCTTTCAAAGCGTTGGAGGAACCTCTCTGGTTTGAGCCCTTGCCTGAGGCATTGCACCGGGGAGGAGTTGCCCGAGCAGGAAAACACCATCAACAACATCAAAGACATGCAAACAGCTTAACAGGGCACTCTCTGTTTGAATAAAGTCCCCAAACAAGCTCACTTGGATTTTTTTTTTTCCCCTCAAAGCTATGGCAATTTCTCTGCCTTGCTGTAGCGACCGGCTCACAACGGATGGTCCCGATGCTAATCACGATGCTCGTGGTGCTGCAGGACCCTGGATCCAGCCACAGCCTCTGGATATAACAACCGCCTTGCCCACACTGGCTGTGCGCCGAGCCAGCTGGACAAGCAAGCTGCTCTGCTGGCTACCAAAAGCCAGCGGACAGGGTCAGTTATTTGGGCACAGGGGCTGGGCGGGTTCAGGTGCCGGAGGTCTGGGTGATGCTTTCGCTGGCACTGAACAGTGACTGGGCAAACGAGACACGGTGATGGCACTACATGCACTTTTGTGCTCTAAACATAGCTTGCAGGAAGGTAGAATTTAAGTAACCACTTGGCATTGACCTAACGGTGCTCCCGCAGGAGTCAATTCATTTTCGTTCCTGAGACCAGTGACACCAACGCTGAGTCCTTTGAAACAACCCGCTCCAGGTGTGTAGGGAAGCCAGGGCAGGCTTCAGCTCGAGTATTTATCACAGAGTGGTCAGGGTTGGAAGGGACCTCTGGAGATCATCTAGCCCAACCCCCCCTGCCACAGCAGGGTCACCTACAGCAGGTAATGGAAAAATTTATTTATACAGGTAATGGAAAAATTTCTGCCAAACCTGACTCCTGAATGTCTAATAAATGTTAGGGTTGGGGTCTAATCACTTGCAGCCTGCCTCTGTCCTCCTGCAGGCAACGGGAGGCTCAACCAAGGCAGAGTTTCTAAAATTTGCAAAGATTTGCACACGGTTGAGGGAAGGGTGGATGGGTGGATGGATGGATGGATGGATGGATGGATGGATGGATGGATTCTCTCTCACTTTTTTTTTTTCCAGGTTGAGATGTAATTACCCAAGACAATATTGGCAAAATTTGTTTACAGAATCTGTGGATATATTCTTGAAAGAAATAATAGAACAGAAAACACCGGACAGGTTCTTGAGCTACTTCCAAATAGGAGGGAAAAAAGCCAGTACCCAAAATAAACCATCTGAAAGGCTCCAGCCAGCCAGGTTATTCAGCTTCTCCCCAAATCAAAAGCATCTCTGTTTCCTACGTTTACTCACTGGAGATACTTGCATTGAAAGTAGAACCTTTAATTCTCAAGATTCCCTCTATTCCTTACTCCTCAATTAAAATCAGTCCAACCTGCCTCAGAAATTGTTCGGTTGTATCACGGGGAATGAGGGCTGCAGGAGCAGATGGAGCAGGGAGTGGGAAATAAGCAGGAAGATAAGACAAACCCTTAAGAAACAAGGATTCTGTTTTCATGCAAATTCCCTTTAATAAGAAAGGTTGAGAAGAGATCTGAGCAGAAAACACTGTATGTGAAGAGCTCCTCAAAACATAATTGCTTCTAAATATAATACTTTTGAGTCTTTTCCAGCAACTATAAACATTTCCTTAAATATTCTTTCCCCCCCTCTCTTGCAGTATTTCCTACTGACTTTAATGAAGTGCTGCGTAACCATCTGAGTTTGGGAAGCATTTGAACAACAAACAGAAGTTCCTGGGAGGAAAAAAAAAAGTTTTTCATTGCTGCCAGGTGTTTCTAAGAGCTTTTACAAAGTTTAATTTGGTATTTTTTCAAGCTGACTCATATTCATGTGTAATATAGATAACTCCAATGCTGTTCTTAGTGTTTTCCACGTAGGAATGTGCATGTGCAAGGGGGAGTGCATACCCACAAAATCGCATTTTGCTTCTCAGATGAAAAAGGCTTCTGAGTTCTGAAGGGAAATTGCATTACTATTATCTTTAAACAACTGCGTCCTTCTGATTTTTCTGTTTTCTCAGACATACCAAAATAATAAACTGAGACATTAATTGGGAGGGCGCTGGAAATCATCATATACCTTTTGGTCTTTGGAAGCTAAGAACTAAATTACTGTAATTGGCAGTTTATTAACAGGAAAATTATGCTAAACAGCTTCATGTTGCTGTCAGGAATTATATTCGGTAAGCTATGAAGATGGGGCCCTTGGTGTAACATTTGCATTTTCTCATTTAGAAAGAACAATGATAATAGATGAGTGAAGCATGTACAAATTATATACCAAAGAACATTTGCATGGCTGTAAAAAGGCTATCTTGATACCAGAGTGATTAAGCCTGTTATTCATTAAGATACAGTATAGACTAAGGGGGAAGGGGAAGTAGGGAACACATTAACTTTCTTTAGAGGCATATATAAAACGAACTCCAGTCCAAACCACTTGAATTTCAAGGAGAACTAGATTATAATAGGTTCTGATTATATCGCATTTATTATGCAGTGCTAGTATCGGGGGTTTTTTTTCCCTGTCTTGGATGAGGTCCAAAGATGTGATGATGACAACCTCTGTCGTTATCCACATCTTTATTTAAGCTTCCACCTCCCCAAACAATTTGCCTGTCTGTGCACGGTTTCTGCCTGGAAAGCAGCGAGCCCAGAGCATCATGGCATGGACGTGAGCAAAGCAGGCTACCTGCAGAAAGCTGCGTCGCTTAGTCCAGAAACCAGGTTTTTGGGGGATGCTTTTCTCTATTAGCAATTTCCACTACCTGTCCTGATGTCTTAGCAGTTGACATTCTGCAAAGAAGGATGCCTTATATATCACTGATACCTATAAGCGAGGGAGGATAATAGCAAAGCAGGAGAAAATTGGGTCATTTTAATGCCCTGATGAAAACCAACAGGGACAGCGCGCTAAGTGACATGGACTGCCTCTATAAACCAGGACACAGTGTCCTGCTCTCCGTTTGTACATAGCTGTCTTGTCTACCAGAAATCTCTGAAGCACAGAGAGTTCAAGTAAGTTTTTCAGTAACTCCAAAATTTGACTGATTTGAGAAGTTAGCTTAAATGAAATGTCATTAGGATTTGAAGAGTTCCTTGTAAAATGGCAGTTTCCGAAGTTATCATTTTGTACCACAGCCCGCAGGCGAGACCCATATGAAACAGCCCTTTTTAAGTCGTTGTTATTTATGATGATGACCTATGAGAAATTTATTTAAGGACGCGGGGCTTTTAAGGGTGGAACAGGTAAAGCCACGGAGCAGGAGGAGGAGCGGTAACCAGACTGTTTCCATGGCTGTCACTGCCCTCTAGTCCCAGACGTTCGTCTAACCTAGTTTTGAAGCCTTTTAAGATGTATTGTGTGGAGAGGGTGATGTCTAGTTTTAAAGACTATTCCCACCTTTTCCTATCTTTAACACTAAAAAAGCTGTTCCCTAATGTCTAACCCGGTTCTCCTTCAGTATAAGCCTGTTGCCTCTTGACATGAGGGAAAACAGACTATTCCCACCGTTCCTGGGATGGGAATATATCCTTGAGGACACTTCTCATTTCTGTCCTGGCTTTCTGTCCTTTGGCCCAAGCAGTGCCAGTTGAGACCTCCTCACCAATTCAGTGGAACCGGCCACTGCTGTCCATGGGAGCAAGAACAGCTATTAAATGCTGCTCCTCCGAAAGTTTTTATTGTGGCTCAACATCGGATATTTTGTTCATTTGTACAACAGAAGCAGCAGCACCACCAAAACACAAACAGCTGTTTTAAGCTGGAGGAAGGGCTGTTAGAGGGTACCTTTCAAGGCATTTCAATACTCTGCCGTGGTTTTGGCACCGGGAGCGGTGCGATGCAGAAGCCGGCCGTGCCCTCACCGCACAGCTACAGTGGAGTGAATTATTTACAATGAACAAAGCACGTGACAAATTTGGCCTCGTTCTTCCCTGGGGGAAATATCCTCTAGCAGACCACTGTTTCCTCAAAAATAAGTGACTTTTCAATTAGCTTTTGCAGCTCTAAGTGACGGGGACTGCCTCAGCCCCTTCGCTCGGTTCAAGCTGGGTGGTTGGTCTGACTTCAGCACAACGCGCTCGTTATGGATCACATCTCCTTCCACTACATGAATCAGCGTGCGTTACCTTTGTGTGCAACAACTTGCACATAATGATGTGGAGCTCACTTTCCCTGCATAATTAGTTTAGAATCCGATACCAACATCTTAATTAGGCCTGACCCCTGGAGTATTTGACTTAACATCATTCGCCAGCTCCAAAATATGGTTACATCCACACTGCAAATAAGTATCCTCCTAGCAGCTGTATGGCTGATTTCAGTGTTGTTCTCCTATAACGCAGCCAAGTGCAGGTATCCCTGGGATGCTGCTGCAGCCCCACAGCCCCGACTGCAGCCCCCTGCCCACCCTACGTGTGGCTGCGCTCTCGTTGCATCCCTACATCGGGGCCGAAGCTGTGGTTACGCTCCCTTAAGGTAACCTAATTAGCTAAACTAGGCTGACTGTCGCAGCATGCGACTCACCCTGGATGTGCCACCTAATTCTATTCCCAGCAAATTTCCTGGGGGAGATTTCCCAGCCGGCGCTGAGCCCTCTGCAGTCACTACCAGCCACGCTGAGCAGCCTCCCAGCTCGCGGGGGTCCGTCTGCAAGGGCTTCAGTCACACCGTTATCTCTAGCAAAGACACCGAAAGAAGCAGCCGGGGAGCGGTCGAGATGGTCGGCTGAGTGCGGACCACATAAAACATCACCGCATTTACCGACATGAAACGCTGCGGCGGGGAGCGAGAGGTGGGGTTTGCGAGCGGGGCTGTATCACTGAGCGGCAGGCAGAGGCTGTTCCCTGAAGCACAGCACAACTTTACTCCAAGGAAAGCATCCCATACATTATGCAAAGAATTTACTGTTGGTTTTTTTGAAATACTGCATGATAGGAAGAATGAAACACGTGTCAGATGTTAGCCGCGACACTTGAAGCGCTACTGGAAGGAATGCAGATAGCGCAGCAATGAAAGTGATATAAAAGAGTAGATTGGCATCTGTATTTTCCCGTTTAAAGAAAAAAAGCTTTTAAATGCACTTTGTTTCATTTTTAGGACCTGAATCCAACCTATAACTCTATAATACAGTACCCTAATTTTTGAAGCTAAGGCACATAAAAAAAACCAAATCCAAGCTCAGCATTCAAAAAACTCCCCAGATTGCTTCGGTACAATTAGCGTTCAGCCCAGGGAGCAGAGGAGAGCCTTGCTGGCAGGCTGCAGTACGGCTCCTGGTTCCCCTGTGCTCCGGGGAGGCCAAGGAAGAAACTCGCCTGTACCTCGTTGCGGGAGTTAATTTGTTTTCCCCTCTCCGGCAGATCGCGGATTGGGTCCCAGCCCCCACAACGCTCATCCACTCCCCAGCCGAGGGAGAGGGACCGACTCCTTCTGCTATTTCATCTCACCCTGAAACTTGTCCTCTTCCCCTGAATTCCTCCCTATTACTGTGCTTGTAATAAACTAACCTCGCTAACCTTCTCCAAAACAGCAGCGGCAATTTAGCGGCGACTGAATTATGGCCAGACTCTCACACCATTTGAGGCTGTGGGAGTCCTGCCATTAGCTTCAACAGGTATTTAGTTGCCATTTCACTCCCATGGAAATTCCTCTGTTTCCTTAACACACTGAATTACCTGGGAACGTAGGGGCTGCGATTCATTTTTTATCTGATGTCCTCTCTCTTGACCCCATAATGTAATGCTTTGTAGCAAAGGCTATACTGTACCAGAGGAGTTCAATAACCACCTTTAACAGGGAAGAGCGTTTCTGCACTTGGAAGGGAAGAGCGCACAAACGAAATAGAGCCAAATAGCCACAAAGTTCTTTTCATAAGCTGAAAAGTAACCCCAATTCCAAGTGTTGCAGTCAAAGGGATGGAAACAACTCCCATTTACTAGACCAAAAATGAAAAGGGAAAAAGTGTTTGTTACATTATCGAAAACTGTTTGAAAGTCTTCCATTTGCCCAAGTCTCTGATTTTCCCTTATTAATTAACATTTCAGCTATTACAAGGCTCCACGTTAAAGCCTGAGCTACGCAGAGAACACAAACACATTCCTGTGCTTGCACACACAAGTACGATTTCAGTCACCATGGCATTTTTCTAAAAAAACCCCTTTCTGCATTAGAAAAATTTGTGATAAAACACATTTTAATTAACTTTATGTTAAAACTTGATGATACAGAGATCCTGGAAGTGGTCTATGCAACCCGTTAGCCTCCAGCATAGGACACCTGAAGCTGGTGCAGCCCTTGTCTTCTCCAACAAAGAACTGACCTTGCCCCCAGCGTGATACTGGATTGACCCCGACAGCACACGAGGACTCTGCCCAGCCCCATTCTGCTCCAGTTTACGCCAGTCCCATCCTGAACTCCATCAGCCAGTGAACACACTAACCCCTGCTGCTTTTCCACTTTTGCCCCTGCGCTGCAGACAGCTTTGGGTGCTGATGCTGACTTACGGCACACCACGACAGGCACAGCCTACCGCACCAAAAGGTAAAGCTCCCGGTGACTTAAGGAAGAGCAGGATTAGGACCGGCGGTTTTTCATTTTATTTTGAAAGTTTGCAGACATCTCTTGTTATAGTTACACTGTTTGTGCATGTATTAGCCCTGAAACTGGCTGTGTAATTAGTTTCTGTCAATAATAGTAGCTGACGAGCCTGTCGAAGTCTGCACTGCATTGATCTTAATGTTTCATATATACAAACATCCCCTGTCATCCAAGAGGAAAAAAAAAAGTTAGCTCACTCAAGAAAACTTCAAATATAGCCAGCCACACACCTCCACTGATTCCCAACTTGGATTTGTCCAGGCTTGTAAAACAACAGGAAAAACTATAAAACTAGATGAAAACACTTATACAGCAGTTCAGTCCTTCTCACTAAAGCTGAGCAGTGCATTGTCTTTGCACGGGGAACCTTACAAGCTCTGCAGTGACTTTGGTGGCAGATTGCAGCAGCTTGCCATGAGCTCGGACCCAGCTAGCCACCACGTTGCGGGTTTGATTTGTGACACTGATCATCCAAGGTTATGGAAATGTGAAATTTTAAAAAACACTTCGAAACTATAAAGAATTTAACCACGTCCTTAATTTCACACAGTGTCAGAGCAGGAGATTTAAAAAGCAATAAACAAACTTGTTACTGCAATAGAATCGAAGAGGAATCATAAACTCGCTAGAGTTACAGAGCTGAAATATGGTGTGGAGAATGGACAATGGCAACATTTATTCAATAAAACTCATCTATATGTAAAAGATTGAATAAAAATATATACTATTATGCAGGCACAACAAATTAGGTAAGAGAAAAAAAATGGGCTATGGGCAATATGTTTTATATTATGCATGCAAACATCATAGCTGTGCAGGCAAAGGTGTTAACCACATCTGCAATCCAGCTCTAAACTGCCAGAGAGGCGATGGGAATTGTGGCATTAGCCACACAAAGGATGACACCTTAATAGTTTTCTGTAATAAGCCAACTGCTAGAGCTACTGCTATTTACTATTTGTCCCTTTCTGCTGAGATATAAAGCCAGTCCTCTATCTGCTTATGAAATCTAAATATCCAAAGGCATTTCCTTCAAGAACGATGGCTTATTAATCCTGATGGCTGGGTCAAATTTCAGCCTGGGTAATTGCTTTCTGCTAAGACATAGTTAAACTTATAGTTTTAATTTAAAGATGCTCCTCTACAGTCTGTTGCCTGTGCTGTACACAGTTACTGTACGCTTTCAAACAATCTCCACTATGGGAATCAGTATTTTAACATGATACTTGTATCCTGCTAAGGTTTACCTGAGCTACTAAAGTTACAAAGACTTTATCTAATAGGAAAGGTCACCTTTACTTCCCCTACCACAAAGTTGGCCTTAATATTTGTGATATCTAAAAATCATTTGTGGATATTACACTGACACAGACCAACAGGTAGGAAGATGCTACGGGTTTTTTTTATTCAAATGTGTTCCCAGTGTTAATACCGGGACTTGGCTCAGGGTAACAGCACTGCAACAAATGTTTCGGGAGCACCCAGACAGGTTTGCAATTCTGTTAACTAACTACCTTGTGGCAATCAATCAATTAACTCAAGGTGAAAAACTAGTGAAGACAAGTCCGCAGATAAAAGTAAACAATCTGGGCTGGACTTGCAGAGGAGAAAGTGAAATTCCATTTCCAGGGCTGTCAGAGGGGTTTAAACGATCACTCAGGAGAAGAGTTTTATTTTTTCCCTTTGTTTTTCTTTATTTTCTCCAGGCTGAGGGTTTCCATAGATCTTCTCATTGATCTGAAGTAGCCAGGGGCAGAAAAAGCCAATTTTGGCTGCATTATCCTGTCTCCCTTCCACTACAGCTTAACACAAAGAGAAATGCCACCCACACCCCAGAATGAACCCGTGCCAAAGACTCGCCTCGAAAAGCGGGATTCAAGCCAGGCTCTTCAAATCTGAAAGTCAAATGCTCCCAAAACCAGTGGAGGGAGAGATCCTGAACTGGTACCGGCTCATGCGCTCCTACAGGCAGAGGCTCTAGGCAATGCCCTTGTGCAAATTGGGGAAGAGACACACAACTACTCATCCATGCACCAATGGAGCTGAGGTCTGGATTTCTTTTTCCCCTGTCTCTATTTTTTTTTTTTTTTAATCTGCGAAGGCATTTGTTTCCTCTTGCCATCCAGACTTCTATTTCTGTTATTTGACAGAGAACTTAAAAATAAAAATCCACATTATATAAGGCACCCTGGAAGGCTGGGACACACGGCCCCGCAGGCGAGCCAGCAGCTATGCGCATATAGGGGATCTTGCATAAAAGTGTTTAGTTCTCTGCTTGTAAAGTCTCCAGCAGCAGCCGCTGAGGGAGCTGCACTTGTCCAATTACATTTAGAAAATGCCTCAAAACCAGAACATATTTTTTTAAACACAGAAACCCTCCTTTCTCCCTCCAGCCCTCCTTCTCTCAAATGAGCTAAAGAGCCCCTTTCCGGGACCATGGCACAGAATTTGCCTTTATGAGATGACTTCAAACATTTTTGTGGCCAAGGAGCATTCGCCTGCTGCCTTCCAGCTCCCACCAAGAGAATCCCAGTGGCAGAGACAGTATTTTTGTGGGAGAGGACCCCAGGCCCACACTGATGATCACTGGTATCCAATCCTCACTGGAAAGAAGGGTTTGGGACCGCTTCCTTCTGCACCCCAAATTCAGTGCGAGGTGGAACAAGAAGTGCCATTTATAAATCTCTCCCTGCTTGTACCCTGCTCAGAGGTTATCTGGTGAGCCTTTCTCTGGCTCTGCATACAAGTAACACAAAGTACATCAGGGTAGCCATACAGTGTCATTTTTGTAATTAAAGCTCCTGACATAGACTTTCCTATTTAACCTGCTGTATTGGAGCTGCTCTCTGTTCTTCCTTTAATGTAGGCTGCTGATCTTTCAAAGATCTTGGTTGTGTCTCAAAAGCCAGCTGGAGGTGGACTCTTCAAATAGAGTCAAAGAAAAATTGACATGGGGAAAGTTAACTAAACTTTAACTCAAAGTGAAGTTTCCTCTTTGGTTTGGAACAAATATTGAGACCTGCTTTATTACAAAGTGACTCTGCCATATTGCCTAGGGCTTATTTCTGGCTTAACACATACACAGTTAATCTCTTGGCCAAAAAGTTGAAACCTGGGAAAAAGAGAAAAATGATCATCATAAATGTCATATTAAATCAGAAGATCACAAGTTGCAAAGTAGAAGATTGGATTTTTCCTGTATCTTTATTTAATCACAGCAACTGCACTCAGGCTGTAGACTGCAACACAATGGGGCCATCCATGTTCAAACAGGAGCGACTACAAAAATACCAGACCAAGCAGATAAAGAGACGCTTCAGTAGGAAAGTAAATTCAGATGGAATGAAATCTATAGTATGCTTTGCACGCTGAGTATTCCCACATACAAAAATCGACGTTCAGGCTCAACGATACCTAAATGCCATTGCACAAACGATCCTGACAATTTCTTACTGAATTACAATAAAAATGAATTCTTTTGCTGATGTGTTTGCAGACACGGGTGTAATAGTTCAGCAGAGGCAAGTGCTCAGGGCACGAATTTCCCAAGGAATTTTGCAGTGTGGGAGACAATGAGGTGCTGGTCTACAGAAGGGTTTTAGGCACCATCCAAGAGGGTCTGTTCTCAGAGGGCAGCTCTCTGTTGGAAAAGAAATCAGGTCTGTCCCGGAGTCATATTTAATGGCATAAATTTCCAGGTTCTTGCTGAACCTTGAGACAGAAGATACCAGAAACAGGACTATCCAAAAGTCATTTCTGCAAACAAAAGAGGCATCTTATAGCTACATGATAAGAAAAGCCTTGATCTTTGGTCTTGTTGACGTAACTCATCTTAAGCATCTTTGGGCTGCATATATTCATGTTGCTTTAGACAAATAATAGGCACTATGGGTTGATTTTTGTAGCTCTATTTGCTTTCAAATTTAGAGTAATGAATAAACTCTTGGGCACTAATTCTAGAAACAAGAGACTGCCTTATGAGATTATCTCCAGCTCAATAGTCAGGGGACAAGGGAAATAAAAGGATTCACATTACGAATTTTATAATGACTTACTGCTTACTTATCTGAAAAATAGTCGAAGTCATAATTAGCCAGCCTTTGCAGTGCAGATTTCTATCTGCTGCACACCTTAAAATTTGCATTTTAATGGGCTAAAGATGTATATCAGTAATAGCACCAACGTATTCTCTCTTATCACTCGTAATAATACAATATATAGCTTTGGAGACTAACCTATCCACAGTACAGCAGGTTTGATCAATAAAGAGCAAACAGTGACCAAAGCAAGTCAAATCTAAATGTCACTGTACTGACATGCCTCTAAATAACAAAACCTCGGCTGCAGGTCGAGGTCAAAACATATTTGTACCATGAACACACAGATGCTTCAGCTGCTTGTGGTAAATATGGGCTTCTTTTTAACTTGTGCAATTATACGAGGTAAAGTTCGATACAGATGTAGCTACTAATGGTTGGAGAGCAGTTTACACCTAAACAACTTATACCAAACTCCTAAGCATCATAATTTGGATTTTTTTTTTTTTCTCAAAAAGCAAAAGGCTTGACTGCAAAAAAACCAGCATATTATTCTAGTTCCTGTTTATTTTTAAGTCTAGACCTATAATAGCAACTGCTAGGGAGGGTTTTCTTCCTCCCTTCAGCTTTTAGGAGAAAACCCAACCTCTCATGACCAGAAAGCAGTATTACTGCTCCCTCAGTGTAGTTTGTACAACCACAGCAGCAGGAAAGGGGGAGGGGGAAAAAAAGAAAAAAAAAAAAAAACAAAAGAGACAAATCTAACAGAAGAAGCCACTGGTGAACAACCCAGAATCATTTCCACAGCTCCCTTTGTGTGGCTTACCTGGGAGCGCTGTGAACACCACCCAACCATCAGCACTACCGTTTGCCAGGGATTAACTATCAGTATTCCCATACTATATACACAGCTGTTTCTGCTGCACATTTGATCCGAACAGGACAACTAGAAATCCTGGCAAATACCCAAGCTGAAAACAGATCAGCAACTGCAGTGTGCCGGAGGACTATGAGGAAGTATTTCATCTCCTTCTCTTTCCATCCAGAGACAAGAAGGAAAAGGCAAAACAGAAGAGCACAACAGAGAAGGAATAAAAAAAAAAAAAAAATAGAAAGAAAGAAAAACCACAACTCCAACATAAAAAAAAGCCCACAAAACAAAAGGAAAGGAAACGAAGGGAACAATAAAACAAAGATAGTTTATTAGTCATTCCAAAAGGAAAACATAGCCATTGTCAACTATAAGTATGTATCATCATTGCTTCTGGCTACAGGCAGCACCCAGTGCCAAGTTTCCAGAAGAGTTCAATGGAAGTAGAAGTGATTCTCCAGAGGTGAGCTACATTCCTTAGCCAGGAAAATTAATTGCCACTCACAACACTGTAAACTTTTCATTTCCTTAAGATGCAGGCAAACACCAGTATTTTAGAAATATAGTAGAGTTTTATCTGTGCCACCCTGATACCAGTTTACCACAGACCAGTTGAAGCAGCTTCTTCCAGTTGGGCATTGACACAAGGAAGAGGGTGAGAAAAGTTGGCCGCAGAAGAAAGATGTGAAATGTTACAGCAAAAGGTGATGGAGGCCTTCTGACACGCAAAGAGCTTCATCTCCAGATGATATATTCCCCCGACAAAAGGAATTAGAGAAAATGACATATTTTTCTCTTTAAACATCAAAGGAAATATTTAGCTTGGGAAGATTGGATTAAACATGGATTAAGTTCACTGTTGAAACTGTCACTCCACGGCTGGAGGGAACCGGGGGGCTGAGCAGCCTCCTTCTGCCGTGTTTTCTCATGCTCAACTCAGAAATCACTTCCAGTTTTAGCTCTGCTTAATTTTGCATCAAAATAGTGGGACTGGGAAGGGAGACCGAAGCTGCTTTCTGTCTTCTTAAACCTGGGAAAATCGTGGTGTCAGCAGCTGACACAAACTTGAATAATGGCGAAACTGCAGATAAGGAGTAAACTTAAGGGAAGACAGAAGAGAAAACACAGAGCTATTTGCCTGAAACTTCAAGTATTCCTCGTGAGTGAAGTTTACGGACAGAATCCAACCAGCATCTCATATTTTTAGTGAGGGTCTGTGGTAAATGTTGGTAAATCAAGGGCACATAATTCAACAGCAGAAGGATTGGATAAAATTGCTAAAGCCTTTCAAACCCTCTGGTCTTCCAGCAAGCGTAAATGGCGTTTGAAACCCCCAGCACTTTGAGGGCTCTTTGCAACGGCAGCGAGTTGCCTTAGAGACAACTAAAGTCGGCCTGAAAGGAAACTACAGAAACACAGCCTGACTTGGGGCTTTGATTCAGACTGGCTGGAAAACAAAGATTCATTTCACAAAATCATTTCAAGGCCCTGGAAAGGGTTTTTAATTTGCATTATAATGAAAACAAGACACTTCAAGAGAAGCAGGAGAAGGAGGAATAGAAGCAGAAAAGGGGAAATATCCACACTGCTGGCCAGTGATTACAGCGGTCGCTGCAATACAGGATGTCTTCATTCAAGGGCTGCAATCCATAAAGCACCAAACCCCCTGTCAGTGCAATAGTCGCTCTTACAGTCGTCGCAGAAGTGGGACAAAGTCTGAAGGACTCGTATCAAATGGGCAATTTCCCTATCAGAAGATTACTTTAATCACTTTAATTAAAAAGATCTACCACTTCTCCTCATCAACAATTAGTAGCTCCTCAGAATATTCCCAAAAGGGAGCTCGGATGCCTCTTATTGACAACTCCAAGACCATATGTTACTTGATGCTCGTCATTAGGACAGATTTTCTTGCAAATAAACCTTCCTTGATTTAAACCCATTGACGTTCTGCAGCAATCTTCCATCTTTTATAGTTAGGACAGTCCTTCAAATCTGGAATTAACTCCTGTTGGCAGCAGTGCCGAGCTGTATCAATTGCAGAGGGAACTGCACTGTTATTCTTGACAATGAAGTACGGGTTTGGGGCTGTGCTGGCCAGGTATCCTCCATCACTTTGAACTGCGACATTTGCTAATTGTTCTTTTCTCAGTGTTGGGTTAGTACAGGGAAATCATCGAATCAAAGCCAAAAAACCATGCTGCTAGTGAGTACTCCGAGGCAAAAACCATGATATCAGTCTTATAACTCAGGTTTTTTGAGGAGGACAACAGCCATGGGTGTAGGGAAATTCGGATTTCTCTGGGGAAAGAAGATACTCCAGAAGAGGTTTGTTTTGGGGTTTTCTTTCCTTTTCAATGTAGAAGTCTCCAAGCTTTAATAAAAAAACACTGACTTTCTTTTCAGAAATTAATCTGCCTTTTCTTTTATATTCTGGGTTTTTTGTAGTTTTATATAGAACCATAGAATCATCTGGGTTGGAGAAGACCTTTAAGATCATCAAGTCCAACCATATGATAGAAACCGTACAATTAGCTGATACAGAAAAATCCATGTCAAACATTATCAACCATATTCACTGCCTGACAAGCAGACCTACATATTTGCTGGCTATTAATAATTACTTTGGGTCTGTTTTATCTTCTTTGGCTTGGAACTTTGCCTGTTTGGGGGCTGAAACCTCTTTGGTTTGTTTTCATAAAGTAAAAGTCTTTAATAAATTAATTGAAGTTTCTCTAGTGTTTCATCTTGGAAAGAAAAGGAAAAAAAAAATCTCTAAATATAGCTATTTCATTTCAATAGTTTTTAAATGCATATTTAATGATTTAGATGGGATAAACTCATATTTAGAGGGAATAAATAATAAATAAACTCAGTTTTTGATGGAATAAATTAATCTATCCTAACTTTTGCCATTTAAGATTTTTCCTCCCCAATAAGTGTCATGAGCCATAAGTTTTCCAAAGCCTTTCAGCACCCCATGGGCAGGTGGGTCAGGGATGCTACAGGGTGAGGGGGACCTGGACACCACATGCAACCTACTCAGTCTGTGCATGTCCCTCATCAGTTGATGATGATATCCTGCTACTGTTAATGAAATTCCTTCAACTCTACCAGTAAGGCATCCTGGTTATAATCCTTGGGTAGCCTGTGACCTCATTTCACAGTAAACTCCAGAAATGAAAGGTGTTTCTCCCCCCGTGTTTACCTGGGGGTAAGCATAAAAGCAGAATATAAAGTGTCTCATGATCTACTAGGAGCGGGGAGACTGCACTGAAATTTAGGAAGGACATTTTCAAAGGCACAAATCTCAGTTAGGAGCATAGCTGCAATCTCTACCTTTGAATATGTCCCTCGGTGTTTGAAGCTGGGCTCCGAAAGGAAATTCAGCTCCTACCCAACTGATCTGGTCTCCCGAGGACCTGCCAGTTCCCACCACCACTCCTGCCACCACCCTGATTTGCAGTCACAGAGAGACCCCCTCCGTCTACTTCTCTTGCCTGAAGAGATTATATTTTAAAGTGTCGTTTTAGGAACTCGTGAAGCCTGCAGTACATTTCAGGAGGTAGAAAATCCAAGCAAAAAGTGTCCATCCTGCTCCTTTCCTTTCCCCTTTCCTGAACTGCCCCTCACCTCTATTTTCATCTTTTCTCCATTCTATCTTCCTGGGCTTTCTCAGGAATTATACTATTAGATTATCTCATCTTTTACAGTTCTGGCTTTCCTGGCCAGAAGAGGACAGACAGCAACCCTAGACAGGCACCCGACCCCAGCCACCCGCAGCTGGGACACCAGGTCAGGACCATCTGGAGCATCTCAAGTTCAAAAATTATGCGACGAGTTGTAAAATGGTACTTGCTAGAAGTGCAATTGTGCAATCTACATTAAGCAGGAGAAAAAATAAATAATTAAAATACACAATTATGTCCTTGTACAGGAAAAGCAAAATAACTAAAGGAAGCAGGTATTTCAACTAAACTGATCAGTTTACAGGGGAAACTTAACTGCTCACATAAGAAACACAACTGGCTGCTCCATGCTGGTTTTAAAACATTACCATAGAAACAGGTAAAATTAGAGGATAGTGATGTTGGGTACGAAATAGCACAGAAGAAACAGGAAGACGGTCACAAGCACCAGACACCCCACTTGCATTAAACCTACATCTTTTTATCATGTGCCATTGTGAAAGGCTTTGTATTTAAGGCAGATCATGAATTTTAAAGCCAATTCCTTGGCTGTGATTAGTTTTTGGTTGTCTCAGTTGAAGATGTACATTCAAAAACTAAAACAAGCTTTTTGTTGCCTGGGAAAACTATAGACCACTTGGATTTAATTGCACCATTCTTAGGCGGAGCCTTGACTTGTATATATCTTACTGAGAAAATTAAATGTTTTCATCATCCAGCCATACTGAATAGTTAAGACTGCCAGTACTACTCATTAAACACACAGATGTTTTAAAGTTTGATTAGGGAACTGTAACAAACAGCCCAAATTTCATTAGCATATGGAAAAGAAGATAGCAGAGTTGAACATGCAAGAAGAGTTACTTAAGGACTAAGAGTATCACTGAAAAATAAGAGCCTCATGGAAAAAGAAAAAAACCTCTAATACCAAACAATACGGATTCACCCAAGGAAGTGGGTTTGCCTTTCCTGGTATCAGTTTTCTCCCCAGTAGAAAGGGGAACACAGCCACCTCCTTCCCTCAATGCTGCCACTTGAGCGCAGTTCAGCTAGGTGCAGTCATCTTTATGCCTTCAACAAAATTAAAGCCTTTAGACACAACTGCCAAATAAGATGTACTTTCCCCTGGAAGAATAACAGATATTGCACAGGCCAGCTTGCTTATTTCCATACTACGGGGATCCACATAGATGTGGTTGTCCAGACCTCAGCGAGTGCCCAGTATGTCGGCAGCCCGTAGGGTACTAAATGAAGAATTTCTTACTTCCAGCTCCCAGCCTGTGGGTGTACCAAAGCCCACCCTATGCAAACCGGTCTCAGCACTGGAAAAAAGGGGCTTTCTGAACCCCAGCCTGCAAGTGGCTCAGCCTGACACAGGCAGAGAGCCTGGATCTGAACTCCCATCTGTGACAAATATTACTGCCCAGGAGAAAATATTGTCTCTGTCTGCCAATACTGACAGTGACAGCGTTGGAAGTGAAAATATTTTGCATCAGCTCCCCCCACTCCCTTTCCAAAAATCACAAGACTGCATCAAAAATCATAAGGCTGACTTAAAATATTCAATTCTGGGTTATTTATCTTTGTGATTCAGAGACTTCAATAAATATTTACTTGGTTTGGAAATATTCCCAACAGCCAAGATGGTTAAAAACTGTACTCTAAAATAAGCATGTCAGTTCTTTTGGAAGTCTTTTAAATTCAGCAGCTTGGATATACTTAAACGTGTAAAAATTGAGATAATCACTAAATATGAACCCAGATGCATCTGTGAAATTTTCATTCCAAAGGTGAACATCACCACGATAGCAGCAGAGAACCTTCCTACATCAATACATTTCTTAAAAAGCTTTAGCATTCAGTAATTTCCACTTCTTTTCTCCAGCCTGTCACACTCGTTGCCTTGCACAAATGCTTCCTAAAATTTGAGCATGCACACACAGCAAACCACCAGCAAAGTGAAAATAAAAAAAAAAAAAAAAAATTAAAGGCGAAGCAGCAAAACAAGCAATAGAATTGTTTTCCTGTCCAGGATGTCGTTCAAATACTCCTTTTCTTTGCGTATGGCGAAATTAAACCAAACAGCAGAAGGTGACCACTTTTCTGTTTTACTAACCCCAACCCTGGACAGTTTGTATCACCAGCATCTGAGATGCTCATGGTTATTGGATTTCTTTCTCTTAGTACCACCCCTGACAAATGGAAATATCTATCCTATTTTAGCAAAAAGGGAACAGACTGACCAAACATGAGGTGTGGGGCTGAGCTAAAAATGTAATCTACAAACCCTAATCCAAGAACTCTTCTATGAAATCATCCTTTCATTGTGTCTGTAGGATTTAATCCACGCTGAAGCCACCCCATGGATTTCAGTGTTCCCTGGCTACTCCCAAGTATCTTCAAAATTTGAAAAATCGTTTATGTTGAGATTAATCTGTGAAAAGCTTAAAGCTAAACACACATCCAAACCCTGTACAGAAGACAGAGAAAGGGAATTTTAATTCTTATTAGAGCTGTGGTTCTCTGTTCGTCTTCGAGACCTCAATTACAACCACCCTTCCTATTTTTATCAGGTTTGTCCTTGGCCACAAGAACTTCCTGTAAAATTCATGAAGATCCGACTGTCAGATGCTTTGATCACTTGTTCCATCAAGCAACACCTGTGAACCCCCAGGTCAATTTACTGAGTTATTGCCAAAATGCCACAAAACTCATAGACAGGGTCCCAACATGCAGATTTAATAATTCCATTAGTTAACATTTCAGTGTTAGGGGTTTAAGTAAGAAAGTAAAAGATTAGAGAAAGAAGCACAGCCTTCATAAGCATTCATTGCTAGGAAAAAGCCTAAAGTCTTGACTTCAGACTTTTCCAAAACGATGCAACAGAATTGGATTTAGAGGTTTTCTCCTTTAACGTTTAACCCAAGCTGCTTTTCTTTCAAAAACCTGCAGTTATTTTTCAGTATTTTCCAGGCAAATAAAGATAACTTGGCTTAAGTTAGAGCTCCGTAAGTTTTCCTATTGACAGGAAAAGTAGCAATGCCACCCCACACGCTGGTGTCCAGACCCTTATTAGGGCTGGCCAAAATGCATCGCTGCCCGCTGGAAATAGCCATAGTCTGTGCAGGTTTCTGGTTCCTCACATGCTCATATTTCGTGCAGATATGCAGCCGGGTTACATGGGGTCAGGATGAGTGGGTGTCTTCTCTTTCGCTAATATTTCTGTTACGGTGTGAGGGGACGAGAGAAAAAGGAAAGGAGTATCAAGTGCAAGGAGGAGATGGAAGTCCCATCTGGCTTTCAAATGTCCATTAATACTCATCTCTAAAACAGACATCCTTCACCATCCTTGGACCACGCAGATGATGACTTGGAAATATAGAGCCAGATGGAAGGAAAGAGGAGATAAATAAATGCGTGTCTGTACGTGTGATGGTGCTTTACAGACGATCACTTCTTTAAATGTGCTGTGCCTGAAGCGACTGTTTAAACAGTATTAAGCAGCTAAAGGGCAAATCCTGCAACTCCCAGCCAACACCTGGGGTGCACCGGGGGGTAACCCAAAAGCTGCGTCTTCCAGCACTGAAGCTCCATCAGCCAGGCCAGCAGTCCTGGCCAAAGACGACAGAAAATAAGTAGTTCTTATGAAATGGAAAATACCTACTCACCCACTTAATATAACAGCTCTGGGGAATACAGAATAAACTCTGCAATTTGCGTTAATGGCCACCTGTCCTCCAGTGAAATAAGCACATTGTGCTACTTCTGTAGTCCGTTTGGCCTTGCACGCCAAAATATTTTTGCCTTAATATGTCCTACTGGCATAAAACAACTCTCTCCTCCGATGATTTTATGAGGGTCTTTAAGTATACATAATATTCAATGTAATTGCACAGGAAGATGTGCATATTAAATATTACATTTACTGATGTGTCTTAAGGTATGTGATTAATGGCTTCATTTTACCTGTCCTAAAAATAACAGAAATTCAATATAAAGAGCTGTGCAATCCAAGTTCACATTCTATGGGGATTTTTGTGGGCTAAAATCCAAAATAAACTAATGAACAAATGAACTGGAGAAAATTTTAAAAACACACTCTGTGCTACTTTGGTTGAACCAGGAGAAATCCAGTGACCTGGGAATTAAATTGACGCAATTCAGTACTTCTTCACGACATATATTTTGTTCAAAGTTAACTGCTTAAGTGCTCAAGGGACTTTTCAACCCCAGACTTCAGCAGAAATAACGTTTCAGCTTTTAAATCATATTAAAAACATGAATTATACATTATAAATATAAAATTTCTAACACTTAATTTAGAACAAGTCCCGAATGGGGTGGAGATGACATTGCTCGGGCCAAGCGGAGAAGACTCGTGGGATCTGCTCTGAATTGTATCGCTGACTTACGGATTGACTTTGGAGCAAGTTGCACAGGCCACCCTCCTTCAACACCGACCTCAAAAGTTACCCTAAGCAAGGGACACAAGCGTCGCTTGTTCAAACGCCTGTATACCGACTGCTTTACTCTGTGCTCCAAAACTTAAAAAAGCCCTATGATTAGTATTATGTGGCTTTGAACACCTGTCATTTAGCTGTAATAGCTCCTCCACTAGTGTAGTGAGAGTCTTCTTAATAGCAATAAAGCACTTTTATAATTGACAGGTCTGCAATATTTATTCCCTACCCAAAATATTAACAACTGAGAGTTTCCATCCTTCTTCCGGTACCTCTTCTGGTAAATCCTCTCAGTTCTCATCCAGCTCCAAGACCCTTTTGGCAGGAGGTCAGGGTCAGAAGTGCTACGCTTCTGCGGAGTTAGAGAGTTGCAATAACAGGTCTTAAACATGCAAGAGGGAGCCGTTCTGCATCGAGTCAACTGTCCACGAGCCATCTCCAAAGCCTCAACCTACCTCACCCCAACCAAACAGCACCTTACAGAACAGGACTAGAAAACTCAGCTCATGTGTGCAGCAGGAGCAGGGTTAAGCCGGCTCCCTACTCAGTGCTATCAGGTCTCTGCCGGGCGCTGCATACACCTGGTAAAATCCTTCGCAGGAGAAGGACATGCAAGATAGAGCCATGAAGGAGGCCTCAGCACACCGCTCCTGCCACCACCATGGCAAGGCAGAGATGAATTAGCACAGCATCGTCTGCTCCACCCATAACCCACAAACGCACAGAGCTGCTTTCCAGCTGCATCCCAGCCCTCAGCTTTCTGCATCTCTGACTGCACACCTATTTTTTTCCATTCACAGTTACCTGGTATTTGGCAGCTCTCAGGCCTCACTTAATTCATGCCTCTCACTATATAAAACCCCTCAGGACTCACCTTAACTCCTCCTCCTCCTCCAGAAATCGCTCCCCAAGCATCCCAGCATGGCACACGGTAGTTCTCTAACAAACCGCTCCAGCCTAAGACAAAGTCACGGCTAACTTTCTTTTTTTCACATAACAACTTCTACAGAGGAGTTCCAGTCCAGTACAAGCCCCTGAGATCACTCATACCCTCCCACCCTTGCGACTCCCCTTTTATAGAGGAGGCTCATCTCTTCCCACTGCTCACAGCCCTGATGGCCTCCCCAGCAGCAGCTGTCCCCAGCGCCGCCACCCACGAGCTGCCCGTTCAGCTGTGTGCCCATCAAACCAGAGCCAAAAGCAGTCAAAAGGACCCAGTTATTAGTTAGAAAGCTGAAAAGCATAAATCCAATTAAACATGTGGAAAAAAGGAAACCATATTAGACCTTTCCTCATTGTTTTGAGTAACCCTTGTGATGGGAAGGACTTCAGGGGATTTAATGGATTTTCTGGGTCCAGTAAGAGTCCCCAGATCTCGTACAGGAAATCTGGACACGGCGATTTCAAAGTTTAGAAGGGCTGGTTGATGTTGTACTTCTGCTCTATTTATTTATTTAGCCAAAAATAAAATAAAGGAAGATAAACCTCAAAATACCTTCCAGAAACATTAATTCTAGCTGAAACTATGTGTTTTGCAGCTTTTGGAAGTTAGCTGGCACCAATCGTCAGTCTTATTGTTTAAGAAACCCTTCATGCAAGAGTATCCTTTTAAAGAAACCCCCAAAGCATGTGTTTGCATTGCATTTATTTGCAGATGCCACTGTGAAAACTTGGTAGAGTACTCAAGATTTCACTGAAGGAGACTGGAAGAGTCTTTCGGAATCATTGTTTTATTAACACATGGGAATAAATCATTTAAAACTAACAGCATAACGTCTGTGTTACTATATCAGGGAAGTATGAGCACTAGTGCACGTCAGTACTTGAATTATTCAAGTATCTGAAATGCATCTCATGACTTTGATACATTCCACAAAAAATACAGTAGGTTTGTATCTGGAGATAGGACTTAGAGGAGAAAACAAAGTGCTGGTAGACTCTGTTGGTAAACATCCTGGATAAAAATGCTAGATGAGATCTTCCCATTTAACCTTGCCTATCTCCTCACCCAACAGAGAAAATTATTTAGTAACAGAGGAAGTCTCAGAGATTTGTTTGATGCAAACTACAAAAAGTAAATTTGAAAAATCAAATTAAGCGTTCCTGAAATTATTCAGACCTCTGGCCTTTGATAAGTACCAATAGAGAGTCTCTGACCCAGCTGGAAACCCTTCAACCTCCCTTTGCCCAGTGGACTTCACCACTGCAACAAGGAAAAAGAAAACAAAAAGCTATGCATTTTCCCAGCCTTAAACCCTCATCAATTTGTTTCCTTTAATTACTTTCTCTGAGCACTCCAATGGGTCAAGGACACCAGCACGCTGCAGCATCTGGGATTCATGCTGTGTTTTCTGAAGGGGAAGAGTAAATGGAGGTAGGTGTTGACATTGCATAAGAAACATGGTATTTCTCAGCAGACCTAATGGGTTATTACACAGGAACAAATGAAAGGTAAACTTTGCTGTGTGAGACCCTTCTGTCAGCAATAAGGTACAGAAAAGGGAAATGATCTGGTTTAATTTAAAAAAAAATACCGTCTTGATACAACTTATAAAATCAAATAATAGCCCAAATTGACTGAGGATGTACCTTGATGTAATTTCGGCAGAGTTACGCAGACTTGCAGCAGAGGTGAATTTTCTCAAACACATTTGCTGTTAATGAAAAACTGCCCATTGAATTCTTCCGTGAGACCTGCGAGCTGGCAAGGCTTTGTGTGTTGGACGGTCTCAGCGGGCACCCTGGCGTCTCTGCCGTAATGTCACCCCAGACGCTTGGGAGGTGGCACAATGCTCTGACGCCTGGTCCAAAATGCAGTGACCCAGCCCTGGATGATGACAGCCAGGACAGAGCAGAGGTGGCCATGGTCGCAGTATAGTGGCAACCTCTATTTTTCCACCCTTTGGAAAATTTTATATATTCGAATATTGCCATCTTTTGGCAAACAGAGCCACAAACAAGTGTGCATTGATAACACCTGTTATTAAGGCTGCTTTTGGAAGGAGGTTGTTTTATTTTAATGCTAAAGGCCTTGATGAAACACCCCATCAACCCCATCCACGGGCTTTGAGTATTACAATTTATTACCCACAGAAATGAGACCATTAAACAACCGGATGGGTAGCCTATTAAAACCAAAAAGACAACTGCACATTTCAGCCTTCCCCTTCTCTTCCTCCCAATCCCCCCTGCCCTTTTTTTTTAAGGTGAGGTCCCCTTCATTCTTTTCCCAAAGGACCTTCCCCTCACCAAAAGCCATAGAGCAGCTCAGTGAAGAAAAACTACCCCTGTCACTGTCCCCTGCACAGGGCCCTTCTCTAATACAGCTCAGAGGACTTTGTGTCATTGACATATAGGAAGTCATTTCATCTTCTGCTCTAGAAAATTGCCAGTGGGACAACACCTAGGAGGGGAAATTTGTTTTTTCCCCTTTCTCTGCAGCTGCGTTTAGGCAGCGGGGGCTCTGCCCCACACCTCCCCACCGAGGAGGGGCACAGGGTAAAACGAACCTCTGGGTAAGGGAAGAGGACAAGCGCCAGTAAAACCAACCCAGGCTTGTTTCTATACCCAGGAAGGTTTATGTGTCTTTTTCTGGATGTGCAAATCGTTATTCCCTTCTTCCTTCTTACTTCCATTTGGAACAGAGAAGAAATGATAAAAATGCCCACATTTTTCTTGTGCTGTTTCACATCTGGAAACACACATAACCCTGAGGGGGGAGTGCTTGACCTTGTCACATCTGCAGTCTAATCACCTGAGAAAACACGTTGTGATGAGCCTGGGAGCCCTTCAGGGCCCCTGGCCCCTGCCCAAATCCAGCCCCAAACCAGGACCCCTTCCCCTTTCGGTCAGAGGAGGGGAACCTCGTCCTCTTCAACCTGTGCTTTATTTCCAGACCACACCTACAGTCATTAACAAACTTAAAGAAAAGTATCACTGATTTTGCAATTGCAAGCACACTTAACGTTTTCTCCTTGCTCTTTTTTATCCTGTCCCTTCCAATAGTCATTAAATTTATTAAGTGGCTTCTACAAGTGACTCCTCTCACTTCTAAAAACGACCAGATCATCAGCACAGAATATATATCTAGGTTCAGTCCCTCTTTTCTTATCTTTCCTGACAAACCACTCTCCTTCACAGTTTTATCTATATAATTGATGAACCGCACATGACATAATTTACAGCCCTCTCTAGCAACCTTCTAAACTGCACACCAGTCATTCCAGGATCGCACTCTCTCAACTCCGCCGCTCTGGCCAGCCCCTATAAACTAATTTTTTTTTTCTTTGGTCTATACAAAACTGCAGTGGAATAACCAAGAACAGAGGCTTAACGAAGATTTCAGACAAAATATGCCAAATGGCTTAAAAAAAAAAAAAAAGAAGAAAAAAAAAGCTACAGTTCCCAAAAAAATCTGCGTTCATTGTTTGTGCACACAAAGGCACAGCTCAGCCCTTCGCCTTTGTGCAGGTGAAGGGAATTCAGGACTAGTAGATGCACTAACAGATGGGGCATGGAGGAAAATGATGCTGCTTCTGCTCTCTCTTCCCTTTCTCTTAAGGCATGGGAGACCTTGCATCTATCGCTCTCTTATTAAGAAAGCAGGAGTTGTGTCTGGGAAAGGAAGCCCTTCCATCGCGTTTCCTAATAGCGGTGCGCAACAGACAAATGAACAATATCAATTCTTCCACAAAGGGCAGAATGCGGCAGCAGACGGAAAGTAGCTCCTGCATAACAGAAGCCATCATTATGGGGACAGCAAGCATGAAAGAGTGCGTTTATGTGGTCTCAGGTAGATTACAAGATCTCTATGAATTGAGGGAAAACTGAGAGAGAAAGCCTCTCCCAACAATTACAAGAAAAATACAAGGGCGCACATACACGCAGAGAGAGAAAAAAACACAGTGACACAGAGTGTCCTACACTGTGGAAATGCGGGATCTGGCCCCTAATTCAGGTTTCTTTATGAATTCATTTAAATCCAGAGTTTCAGCCTGAGCTTCTGATGTTCAGACGAGCGAAGCTCACTTTCACCCAGGAAAATGGCACTCTCTGCCTCTGTGGAGCAACACTGAGCACATAAAGCTTTCCCTTTCCTTCCCATTTCATTTAGATCATTTTATTAGGAATGTTTTTCTGCCATGGTAGGCAGGATCCTGGGAAGAGGAGATAAATTCTTTTAATTATTGCGTATCCTGTAGCTCAGCAGCGAGCTGCGGTGGGGCAGCACTGCAACCTGCAGACATGAAGGCATCTGCCTGGCGCTGCCTGGAAATGCGGCAGAGATGCCCCCTGCCATTTCCTTACGCTCCGAGAGACAAAGGCTCAAAGCAGCCTGGGGAAGAAAACCTCATCTCGTAGGGGACGCCACCGCTCCTTTCCTGAAAAATGAGGAAGCGGGTCCTTTTATATTTATTTTCCAAGGCTCTGCTGTGTCCTTCAACTTTATTTTATAGGACTTGCAACACCCATCGTTCCCTTTAGGCTACTCCCCAACATCCTAAGGTATCACCGGAAAAAAAACCTGCAACAAGCTAAGAGTCAACTTTTGCCCTCCTTTTTCATAGGTATTGCTTAGGAAACGTACCCTGCAGTCAAAGTGCGTGAAGTCAGCTCAGAATAGCAGTGTCATCTGATTTATTTCTGACTTAAACTGGAAAACGCGTTGTTCTTAGATAAAAAAGTCCTTTTATTTTTAGAAGTGATGTATCAAATATGCATGAATGGGCACATGTCTTTTCCATTGAGTGATTCCAAGCATAGGGTTTGGCTCAGATACTGCCACCCTCCTCGTTAGACCTTGAAAACAAGCTTTGAAACAAGGGGAGAAGTTCCACAGAAAAAGCTAGAGAAAAATCTGCTGTCAGTAGGAGAGTGTCATGCACTATAAACGGTCAGAAGGGGTAACGATCAGAGAGACAAATTAATTTTCATGAACTTCCTTCTCCTCCTGCAGAAAAGTCCTAATTGAGGAGCGTTTTCCCTGACCACAACATGAAACCTCTGGTGAATGAGCTCATTATCCGAGTGCCACACTGGGACAAGATTTGCCGCATATTATTTTTTAATAGGCAAGTGCTGACTATTTGCAAATAAGTAGTTATTTGAAAGTGTGAGAATAAAGCTGGCTGGCCACATTTTTCTACTTCTAACTGAGAAGGAAAAATGGTGCCTGTTTTTTGCTTCTCCTCAGCACCCAGAATCACAAACTGTGGGACTCTTCCCTGCTCACCTCTTGCTCTCCGCCGTCACTTCAGCGTGGGTCATCTTGGTGCCCCTGACCTGCTACAATTCACCACCACGAGCTTTGGCATTGCCTTCAAGCTGGGAGGGCGAGAGGGAACAGCTCTGACTTCGGCTCAAGCCTCTTGCAATTGCCAACCCACCACATTCCATCCTGTCTGGTCCAGGATAGACCGGAGGAAAAGGCCTCATGGTCATCGCTGGATATTAGCTGGATGTTTTAGGAGATGAAGATTCTTTTATTGTTTAATTTGATGCCATACATAGAGTAAGTGTGTAAGCACTCACCCGACAGTTTAAAAGCAGGAATTTTGTTTCCTTGCTATTTTTTAATGTATCCGCTTAACTACTTTATTATCTGATTTCCAAATTGCCCTTTCAAGCCTTGTGGCAAAATGTGCATAATTGTGATGGATTTTTTTCTTTCCCTTCCCTTTGTCAACAAATGCATAATCAAGTCTAGTAAACTAAAAATACCCAAAACACCAGAAACAGGCTAACAAGTTCTTCCAGCTATTTATCTAATTTGTATTGACATGAAAACTCATGAATTCAATTTAAAAGAATAAATAAGAGTCAGGAGCAAGGCATTTACGTTTATGTGTCCTTTTTGTTGAACGTCAAAACAAGACCCCTGCAGTGCTGGTCACATGAAAAAGCCATTAAAGGATTTGGTACTGAAGTGGCAAATTTCAGCTCAGTCGTGATAAATGCGTTCAAGTTACTTTGAACAAGATAAAGCAAAAGAGACCAAAATGATACGATAAGAGTGGTTTTCCTGATGTTTAAATGTTTATGTCAGTGGATGCTTGGGACACTGATATTTATCTCAGGAGCTTAAATATTACCCTGCACTCTTTAGCTCATCTTTAAGTACTCGGTTTAATAGTATGCTAACTTCAGCTGTGCATTTTGTAAATGCACAGACCAAAAGAGATGCTTCATTCACACCAACACGTAGGAAATGGATGAGTGCATGGGTATTAAATCTACTCTGGTTTGATTTTTACCACTTATTGCTACAAATGAAGCCTAGAGGAGCCGGAGATGCTCGGCAGCACTGAAGATTATGCCACTTCTTAAGCTGTGCTACTCCTGTCTGTGATGCTGAGCACTGTCTGACTTTTCCATGCCCCAGTTTACCCATGTGTAAAATCTGCATGATAAAATGAAGGTGTTTGGAAATTAATTGTTACTGATAGAGCCCTGAGAAACTTGAGTGAAAAGGGCTTCAAGAATGTGTAATGGGATCATTAAGTGAAATGCCAGCAGAAAAATTAAAAGCAGGGTCAAATTTTTCAGGCTATGAGGAAAAGTGGAGGAGGTAGGGCAGAGAGATGAAGACACCAGAAGAGGATGAAAGTGGAGAAGAGGCAATGAAACAACCTGTCAGGCATCAGGAACAGAGATGGAACAAAGGTCTGAATTATTAAAGCTAATTAGCAACTTAATGAAGAGACAAGTCTTTAAAAATGAAAGGATTAGACTACGTTACAAAGGAACTTGAGAGACATTGGTCACCTAAGGAGAAAACAAATTGTAAGAGAGCAACGGTGAGGCAGATTGCCACAGAGCTGGAGACGGGATTAGAGAGCGCAGGGGCAGCCGCGGAGCAGGGCTGGTGGATCCCTGCCAGCAGAATGAGGTTCATGTTTCATTTACTTTCTCTGGAGACCTTTTGCCTCCTGAACAAATCAAGATCACGTCCAAGACTTTCCATTGGTTTTAGGCTGATGTATGTCCCAGCAGCCTGGTAGCCAGTAGTTCAAGAACCTTTCCATCTCCATTGCTCTGAAAGAATGCAGAACGATAGAAGTAGGAAGGAGATAATTTCTGTGTACGAATTCACTATCACCATTTTATCGGATTCTGTAGTCTCTGGAAACAGATCTGGAGAGCTTTCCATGGGGCTGTGCTTAGAGCAGCCTCTGGGAGTTTCCTTTACATATTTCATTGAATTGTGACATTAGAGATGTTGTTTTGATTCCATCTGCTTGCTCAAGACAAACAAAAAAGAGAAACAAGAAGTCATATTAAATCTTTATCATGCCTATTTCAGTGTTCAAAAGATGAAACCAGTGGTATAGGAGATCATCAACTTCTTCAAAATGAAAAAAAGAAAGCAAGAATAAAAAATATATTGCAGAGACAATTGTAATCTGAGCTTCAGCATTAAGCTATGGGAGAAAAGAGATGGAAGAGAAAAACAAGAACAGACTGTATTATGGCATTGTCAAATAAAAAGTAGAAAAAAAAGATGATATCTTGTCCTGCTTGGCCAGCAGGGTATTTCTTGAAGGTCTTGTTCTTTCTTTTTGTAAACGGTGAGGGTACATGTATGTATGTACACTTATGTGCTTGCAAGGGCATAGGTTAATGAGGACACCTTGTTGCATGCCTACAAGAAGGGGCTTTCACAGTAATAGGTCCGAATCAGGCACTCAGACATCAAAGAGAGACGATGGAGCCCAGCACCAGCCCATCACTGATGAATCGCTTCCACACAGCCAAAATAAAAAGATGCTCCTCATCAGCCGTACGACTGCTCCCTCTCTTCTTTCCCTCTCCTTGTTCAAATCTCCATAGGATTTTCCTGGCCACATAATTAATTCCACCAGTTTGATAATTGCCCTTACAAGTGATACTGCAGCAAAACTGCAACTACTAAATAGAATAAATAACATATTTGTGAAGCAAAAAATCAATAGATCTTTGCTTTCCTTCAGTAACCTTCTTGATGCTTAGTAATTTTTAATGGCCTTTTTGTCAATATCTGTACAGAGAGAACATATTACCTAAAATAACATTAAGGGCATTTGTCACCAAGTTTTCTGCACTGGGGGCTTGACTGTCCTTACCCAGTTCCCCAAAAACCTCAACAGATGGGAAGCTTCACATACAGGTAATATTGCCTCCTGAAGCAACATTAGCAAAACTGCTGTTAAATATTATGCCCAGTCTCTGGGTTCAAGAGGGACATGGAAATATTTGGAAGAGACTACAGAAGACCCTAAGACAACAAGAAGGACCCAGAACGTACCCAGTGGCTGAAAAATAAAACACACCTTATTTCTGTGTAAAGATTGTTGAGCTGAACTCACTGGGTTGGCCTAAGGGCAACACAGAGTAGTAGCAAACACACTCACGCATGGGGATGCTTGGTATTAGGGAACACTTGACATTAAGGGAAAGGTATAATGACAATTTAGTGTTGCAAGTTGGACAAACTCAACCTCAAAAGAAAATATACAGCTTCCTAGCACTGATTAAAGTTTGTAACCCAAGGCAGGTGTTTCACTTTTTGCCACTTAGAGTTTTTAAGCCGTGCTTCAGAGCTAGAGAGCAGAGTTTTACCCTCCTCTCACTGCACAACTTAACTTTGTGCTGTTTCTCTTCTGCTCAGTGCTAGCAAGCCAAGCTGAGGAGGGAGTTCTGCCCCTGGCAGACTGATATTTTGACATCATTCTGACAGTAGAGAGTATACATGTAGGTACTTGGCTTTCTGTCCTTGGGAAGTTGGTGGGAGTTGAAGTAACTTGTTTGTTTTTTCAAGAACTAAAATAATTGGGTCACTAAAGTATTGAAACAGGGTATTCATGGAAATACAACAAGGTTGTACAGGCTTAGGTTTCACGTGGATGATCTAATGGCTCCCCCAGAAAACAATTAGAAACAATTTCTGTCTTACCTCTATGCAGAAATTGATTTGTTCCCATGCAGCAGCCAACCAAGTCAAGCTTGACTGGCAGGTAAGTAGAAAACGATTTATGATGGGAAAATATGACACTAATTCTAAGCAAAACCTTGTCTATCATGATTCAAAGATCATATAGCTACATCTGAACATGGTACTGATAGCTTTTGTGAGGAGTTCAAGCTAGCCATATTCACGCCTCTGCTGAGCTGCTATTGATGCTGCATTAAGATGTTGACATCATCACATTTCTGATGATAACACAAATCTCCCCCCTCTGTGAACATCGAAGAGCCATATGGTCAATTAGCTATGCCCAATACTTGCCCAGCATTATTAGAACTTGCAACACAGAAATATATATTTTAAATTCTTCCTTGCATTCAAATTAAGAGCTGTTAACATTTAGAAAAAAACAGATTTATGGTGAGCTTATAGCTCTTTATAAGATATCCTCGGGGAGAAGAGGCATTTAGAGACACAAAAAAAGAAAATTCACTACAAATTTGAAGCAGAGAGAATGAAACCCATGAAGCGAGAAGTTTATGTTCATAATGATGTATAATAATATAAATAATTTATTCCAAAAAGTACATGTTGTAGATCACTTGGCATACAAATGTCTTTGTTTAGGACTCATGACTTCTATTAGTATTAATTACTTATGCTGGCAACTTTAAATGTATAGTGGCCTTAAAGCAAGGGCAATACCTATTAAGTTTAATTACTTTCTCCTTCAGCCTAAGCAATAAAGAAGTATGGTGGAGATCTGGTTATTAACTGAGCGTGGCGTCCAAATGAAGACACAGTACACAATAATCGTACTTGGCCCACAAGTTGATGTTTCTCATTGGTCTCCCCTGGTCCAGAGGTGAGACGGGCTGTAGGCAGACAGTGAAGATTGTCTTCCCTTGACCTACTTTGGACAAAATCTCGTCCTCAGTCACATTTAGACCCTCATCACTTCCAGCAGAAAGCCCTTGTATCAAAGGACAAACAAACAGCTCCCCTCCCTGCTTGCAGATCAATCGTCTCAAGCCAGGGCTGCAAATAGTCTAGGGACTTATCTTCTGTATTTTGTGGTTGGTTGGCTGATTTTAAACAAAAGAGGTATCTGCCTAGATACCAGCGTGTTTCATGTTTTTCAGAAGAAAAATGATGGCTTTGCTTGCTTTGAACAATTTGTACCAGCATTTTTATGAAGCTACTGAAATTCGGTCTGAGGATGTGCTTTAGCAGTAGGAAAAGTGATGTTTATGTGGGTTTGTGCCTGTGTATCTACATTTATAGCTTTGAAACTTGCTTAAGTTTACTATTAACTTTGGAATTCCTCGGGAGCTAAGTCGTCTTACTAATGCAAGATCAAAATATGACAGGAAAAAGAGCTTGTTTAAAAAGTTAACAAAATAATAAGTGACAAGGGCAAAAGATTGCCCAAAATCTCAACGAGCTCCACAGGACCAGGATACCGTGCACAGTCCTGCCACCCCATCCAATCCCACTTTCTCTTATTTAAACTCTTCTGTGCAGATTTCTATGTCGTTCCCATCATTACTGTTTCCAAAATGGCTCTTTCTACCACGTCAAGCAGTTTCCAGACACAGTTCTTCTTTTCTCACTTTTCATCCTAGAATAAATATATTCCGTGGATATTTTAGAATAGGATCCCATAGAGTTTCTGCATTCAAACCAGCCTACATTTCTGCCGAACAGTGATCCTAGGTCATCCCTGTCATAGTTACTGTGAGTGAGGTATCAAAACTTTACTTCCCGAGTATTCAAAATAGGATGAAAAAGGAATTTCAAATATTGCAGTTCTCACACTAGGGATATTTGTTTTTTAAAAAAATCAAGCACATAACACAGCATATAAAAACGCATCTGCTACTGCTTGTCTAATCTTCCCACGCAGGTTTAACAATTTGCATGAAATTAGTAGACCAGCGTATGCTAATAAGCGTCAAAATGTCTAACTGCCCATTTGCATTCACAGGTACCCAGAACAGCAATCAAGGAACTATTAGTACAAGCTTAAAATAGGAAGGAAATTCCAACTTAATTTTTATGAGTGGCTTTTGACCATTTGAAGCACCAGGCATGTGCTGAGTTCACAAAATGAGGTAAGATCCTGCTCTCCGTTTTCCAGTCAGCGAATAGATAAATGTGGGTCCTACTTACAAGTGTTTATTTACATCAATAAAAAAAGTCACACAAAAAAGAATCTATACCATTGACCCTGGAGAGAAAGACTGTAACGACTAGCCTAAATCTCAGATTAATGGGAACAGAAGCAGTGCTGCAGCACAGCCACCCAGAGGAGAGACTCCACAACTGCCACTCACTGCGAGGGAGCAGAGGGAGGAGGAGAAGCCAAAGCTCTCCTGGGCAGCATGGACATTATTTGGGATGGAGAAAGTTTACCCACAGAATAGGAGTAAAACTCATCCTTGCGTGGATTCCGGGGGTGAAGCAAATGTTAATAAAGCAAAACACCCAGCCACAAAAGGGCAGAAACGTTTCCTTCTGCTTTTTGATGTAGGACAGAAATACCGCACTGAGAGTATTTCCCCCCTATTCTCAGGAAACCTTTCCCCTATTTGTGCATCTACTGCATTTTATGGTTTAATCAAATAAGAAGCAATGAAAAAAGCAACAAATTTCCTTCTTTTCCCAGCCCCCCAAATTATTGCCTGTTCTGGTTTAGTTCGGGAGAATAAAGTCCATTTTGCTGGGGAAGATGCCGTGCTGGTGGGCATCCCGTTGGGACTGGTGTCCTCCCATGCCAGGCTGAGAAGGCAGCCCACTGCCTCTCCTCCGCAGCAACATGGGGATCTAAGAGATCTCCGTGAGCTGCAAGTAAAGAGACAAAGAAAATAAATTGAGTACAGGGAAAAAAAAATAAAAAATAAAATGAAGAGACAGAAGATGGTATATAAAAAAAGAGACTAAAAAAAATGTTATGAATGGGGGAGAAACTATCGGTGAAGAATTTTCTGCGGCATGTGCTGACGTTGTGGATAAAGAACTAGCAAAATAGGGAGAGTCTTTTCAGGAGTGTCTTTGCAGACCAAAACTAAGGACTAGGTGTGGGGATAATGGTGTGCGCACAGAAATACCCTCAGCCCAAACATCAACATCGGCGGCTGTGGAGGAAACTTCTCCAGGAAGGCAGAGGCTGCAGCAGAAATAATTTGGGGCTGGCAAAAGAGTGCTGGAAGGGAGGATGTAAGAAAACAACTGCACCGTTTTTAACAAAGCACAAGTGAAGCTGGAGAGGCAAGAAAGTAACGAGCAACTGGAAAAAGGCTTTAATTGCCAAACTGCCAAATTGCTGTGATCTGACAGATTGTACCAATTGGTGCCGCACAGTCTTACTGTCAGCATCAGACAAAACTTCCTGAGAGGATAATTTTATCACGGGTGAAATCAGAGACACACAAGCAACTAAAAGAAAAACCAGAAGGTTTCAGAGGAGAATTGGGCACCCATCATCATTAACTTTATCGACTTTGAAAAAGCCTTTGATAGTCTCGACAAAAATGCTTCCAGAAGATAAAGGCTAAATGTGGATTATCTGAGGAGATAGCGAGAAGAATAGCAAACATTTATGGAGATCCTGACTAGTTTAAGAGACTCACAATAGCAATTTGAGTCAAGCAAAGCTTTTCCAGCGCCTATGCATTTGTTTATTACAAAATTACTGGAAGAAGGAAGCCAACAACCCACAATTTTGCAGACAGCAAGGCCGCCTTCTCATTTTCTGCATACAAGAAGCAGGTGGAGACCAAACGTTGGGTGACACAGGGGAGGACTGAAAAGGGGTGGAAAAAAATTTCCATGAAAAAAGTGCAGGATATGTACAAGTGTAAGAACGACAAACAAACCCAGCATAACTGTTATTCAAATTTCAATGGAGAATGCTGAAATGTTTAACTCCCCTTCTAGTCTAGCAGCAGAAGAAATAAAAACAAGAGTAGCAGGAGCAGGTGGAGGTATGAACCAGTTAGGTAGACAGGGGCATAACAGACTACACGTCGTTAACAACAGGCTGTTGGGCTCTTCTTTTTCATAGCATACCCATAAACTGTGGATATTTTTGCAGGGTAAAAAAGATTAATAATGTTAGAAATGCAGAGTGAAGCGCGCATCAGAAAGAATTGGGACCAAGACGCACAGTTTTTTCTCACTTAAGACAGAAGAATGCCTTTAGATTTAGGCATGATAGTCACTGAAATAATGACTGGTGGAAGAAATTAAATCATGCAGGAAGCCAATGTGCTGGAGAAAGCACTGGTAATCAGTGAAGGAGGAGGAAAAGCTTGTGCTTGTTATTTTCCTCTCTACTTTGTGTGCCTGTGTTGCATTCCCCTTCCTTGGAAAAAGCAGATGCCTTGATAAGTTGTTTTCCTAGCTTTCACATTTCTAATTCATGTGCAATATATAATTTGCTTTTCTTCAATTTTCCTCATACCATCATCTTCCCAGGCCTCTTTCCCAGCAGCGAGTAACAAACAATGTTGATCACCTCCTGCTATTTGTAAGTCTCTACCTGAGAATATATCAAATTACCGTGATGATTTACTATTCCCAATTAAAATTAAGGCACATTGAGACAGAGAAAGAAATTAAATGCTGCAGTAGCCCATCAGGGTACCAAAAAACAACACGGAATGTAGATTTACATGTGCAAGTGAACAGCTCATACAGTAATAACTGTTTTCACACTGCTCTGAAGATGCTTTTGGGGAGTACTGGCCTAAATGTGACACTGTAAAATAAAATGTGTCATTCTGCAAAACTTGCGTATGCCCTTAAATAAAGTGTATGGCAAAAAATCATTAATATGACATAAAAAGTTCTTCTGAAGAAATCAATATTTTTGAAGTATAATTTAAAAAATATGTATTTCTGAGAAGCATATCACAGCCCTCCGTTTCCAAGCACAACAAGAGGCTGTAAAACCTCATATTAATTTTCCAGCTCATAGACCTAAAAAGCATGATGTGAGCTCCTGTTCAGGAAAGGTGAGCCTTCCCGGTTTACCTTGGCATGTCATCATCAACAGCATCATTAATTTAAGCAACACAGGCACTAATTTATTTATATCAAGCTTTGTTCATCCAATGCGTCGCTTACAGCTTCGCAGCCTCTCATCCTCAGTTCAGCCGTGTGGAGGAAGCGGCAGAGGAGAGAGCACACCGCTGTTAGGTGCACAGGAGATGATGGACACGCGGTGAGGGGAGTGATGCAGCGCAGCAGAAACAGGCAGTGACAGTGATGTGAGTGCATGTCACAAGTGGGGCTGAGGTACATTTTTTAGAGAAGTTTGTGCTAATCTGCTGGCTAAGCTGTACCTTTTCAGGCTTTGAAAAGCCCTGATCCAAGGCCTGGAGCACCTCTGCTGGGAGGACAGGCTGAGAGAGTTGGGGTTGTTCAGCCTGGAGAAGAGAAGGCTCCGGGGAGACCTTAGAGCCCCTTCCAGTGCCCAAAGGGGGCCTACAACAGAGCTGGGGGGGACTTTTTACAAGGGCATGGAGTGATAGGACGAGGCGGAATGGCTTCAAACTGGAAGAGGGGAGATTGAGATGAGATATTAGGAAGAAATTCTTGACTGTGAGGGTGGTGAGACACCAGCCCAGGTTGTCCCGAGAAGCTGTGGCTGCCCCATCCCTGGAGGTGTCCAAGGCCGGGTTGGACGGGGCTTGGAGCACCCTGGGCTGGTGGGAGGTGTCCCTGCCCAGGGCAGGGGGGTGGAACTGGATGGTCTTTAAGGTCCCTTCCAACCCAAACCAGCCTGTGATTCTATGATACGGTCTCAGTTTTCATCTTCTCATACCCCTCACTGATACAAATTCCCTTTTATAAAAATAAAACCCTTTCCTTTCTCTCTCACTCTGTTCTTCTGCATGTAGCAACCATTAGAAAATGTGCTAGATTTTTACCTCATCCCTTCACTGCATGGTGCAAATATTATGAATCTTATCACACAGGAAGTGAATGTGCCAGTAAAGGTTGTCCTTTTGCTGGGCCATAGCAGCTGTACCACAGGCCTCAACATTCATCTCCCTGAGAAAAAAAAGCTGCTTTGAATTTCATGCTATCCATTTAGTCTGTCAGAGAGGTGACGAACATGGTACAAATGCAATCCATGATATGAAACCTGAACTCACAGTGGTTTAAATACCGATGCCCATGCCAAGTGTTCAGGTTTGCCAGGAAAGTAACGGCACAGTGTTGCTCACAATGGTTTACTTTTCTGAAGAAACTCTAAAAAAAGCTTTTTTTCAAAGGCTGGGTGTACAAGAATATAACATGTGCGACCATGTGAGCTCTGCTGGGTGACTGTCACAGACAGGCATGTTGCGGTCGTCTGCCCCTTCTGCATCACACTGCAACTCTCCCCAGGAGATGCGGGATGCAGGATGCCTTCCCGGACCAAGTACCAGGCTCTTCTAAAACCCAGCTATTTCTGCTCCTTCTTTTGTTGTAGGTATTGTAAGAGAAACAATCCACAATTCTTTTAAGATATTTACTTATCTTCAGGCATGAAAGTGTTTCAAAAGCAATGCCAGAATGCATGTTATTGAATTGCTGCTTGTTTTCTTAAATTAAAGCCATACAATGTGATACAATGCCCAATTACAATAGTTAGTCATCCCATTATAATCATGTGTTGCTGGCTTAGCTCTTGAAGAAAAATGTATTTTTTTAATACATTTTTGTGACTCTGCTTGTAATTCTAACCAGACGTGACTCCAAATATTGATTAAAAAGCATACAACTTTTGGGATGCCTGTTTCCATTTATTGCAGTAATGAGGATGTGGCTATTCAGGAAAGAAGGAAATTGCCAGGATATTATAAAAAAAATCAAGACCTAAATCAGCCAAGGAATGGGCTGCTTCAGGACACAATAGAAGAGCTTCCACATTCTTTTACAGTCCATGGTATACATACAGGCTAAGCATTTTCCCCGACATGATGTTCTGGTGTGGGTTCAGGTATGGTGGCTGATTTTACTGCAAGGGCTGAGCCAACTCCTGCTACTCGCTCTCCGCACTACCCGCCCCATGGCTTTCTGCTCCCACAAAATGAGCATGTAGAAGCTCCCAGGAGACCACAGTTCACAAATTGGCATATGAAAATTAACGGCTCTCTTTATTATGTGGGTGGGGATGGGAGGGAGAGCTGTGTTGCTTGTCAATGTATCAGTATAATTCACTCCAGCACTTGAGTGTTTTTGAAACCGATGCTAGAGCAGACCTTTACAAGCATTTATGCGCCAGATTTGCACTGACTTCACACCTCTAAAACAATGACCCTTGAGAATTATGGGGGCTATATCCAAGCAACTCGTCAGGGCACAGGGTCAAGAGCCTGACTTGCTTTTGAAAATTTTGGTCCACGGGTCAGTAATAAAAAGTCATTACAATTGATGACTATTTGATGACCATTAAGAGAAGTTTATGGGCTCTGTCCAGCTCCTTGTGGTCATGTCCTCAGCAGAAAAGGATTGTCAATGCACCTTTAGCTGTATTTAAGACCCAGCAGCACCCTCTCACCCAAACCACGACACTATCTGGGGTCAGAGCTGCTCTGTGCTTCCTAAAGCATGACCCATGATCAATAAAACACCTATGTTGCTTTAAGTAGCAATAAAAACACTAAGTTATGACATAGCAAATGTGTTTTTGCAAATTTTAACGTATCCAGGAAATACATACCTCTCACAAATAATGAATTTTATGAATTTACAGCAGGCAAATAAAAAGCTGAAGCATTTAAAAACTAATAAAAATAAAATTCGTAACATTTTCTAATAAATTACATGTGACAGAATCTTTGTAGTCAACCACTTTTCTTAACCCTAATGATACCCCTTAGTCAAAATCTCCGCAAGATCAAGGTAAGTGGTTTTCTTGTTTCCACTTTCTTAAAACAAACCTGAATAATATTTTATCATTAGAGCAAGTAAGAGCCATTTTCAGAAAAAATGCCTACATTTCTGAGATGTTTTGACCAATAACAGTGACACATCTCTCCAGTTATGTCAACAGATGTTGTCCTGACATTACTGGAAGTGATCAACATTAGTGAATGTGACAAGTCACGGAGCAAAGATGCACAGTCAGAAGAAATGAATTTTGAATAGATGTACCCAGGAAGGTAAGTGAAACACCGAAGAGATCAACTACACCCTGCACGAGTCCTGACAATCCCACAGCACCGACGCCTGAGCTTTCCGATAATTTACAATGGAGCATTTTAAATCTCCTCACTTCCACAGATGATAGACCATGCAAATTGTCCTTCCAGGGAAATACTGTGCTTGCTGCTATCTGTACCGACAGGAGGAAGAGCTTGTGGATGGCTCAGCACAGCTCATCATGTTTGTTGGTGTGCTAAAGCCCTGCCCAGTTTTTTAACTGTAAGCATGGAGATATGCACTCAAAACAACAGGTACCTAGCAATTGTGCATGCTAGTGGCCAGTCGAACAGCTCACGATTTGCATACATAAGGAATGATATCTCTGAAAGCACAGTAACCACATGCCCAGTGTACCGGAATAACACACACTCGCCATGTGTTCAGCATTTCAATGTGCTCTTCATTAACGCCTCACAAAGTACTTTTATAGGATCCTTAAAACTCACAACTTGTTCTTTTGAAGCTCACACAGGCCAAGGAGATAAAGCAATTCCTTGACAACATCTGCTTGCTAGAAATTAGCCTGGCCTTCTGCTTCACTGGACCAAATTCCCAAATGTTGCTTCTATTAAAAACTGGAGCTTTTGCATAAGGCAGACCAAGAATAGTTGGGGTAACCACCAGCTGATTCAAGGACAAGGTTCATCACATTTCAACACACATGCCACCGAGTGTCCTGCAGGCATCATCTGGGGCTCTGCACTCAGGATAAATCATATCTGTGACAAAGATATTAAGACTGACCACATATTTAGGGGACGCTGCTGTGTCAAAAGCCCTGGAGAGGCTGGATTCACGTATACATTGCCTCAGGCATTTATTGCACGACATACATATAGTAGAATTGGGGCACATATTTGCACCAAATACCATGGTTCTACAGTAGAGGAAAGTTTCAAAAATAGTTATGGAACTTCATTAACAGCACCTGATTCCTTTTGAGTGGGAAATGAGAAGTTAATTGCCTTTGTGCCTTCAAAATATCAAACTGATCGTTTTGTTCTGACTGTTGTAAATAGTGATTGCCAGGCAACAAGGACAGGATTTTTAAACAAAGCCAAATGAAGATGCTCAGATCCCAAGACCTTTCACTGGAACTTATGCTCCAGAGTAGTTCAGGCAGTTTTGCAAAACCTTATTTCAAAATACATATTACAGGCAGCAACCTGGAAAAAAATGGCTAGTAGCATAAGCCCTGTTCATTTTTCTGCTATACATGTATTAACATTTTAGAGGCTGAGTGGGAGAACTAAACTGAGGACATGTAATAACAGACTTTGTACAAATAAGAGTTCAAACAGAACAGGTTTTAGTCACTGTAGAAGGTCATGGTCTTTAGAAAACGCTAAACACTTTCCTCTGTAGGCAAAAAACAGGCCCTCAAAGATGTCACAAGTTGGACAGCTGAAGCAATTATTCACCTGGGAAATTTTAGGCTATTATCTCCAATCATACCTTCAAGGATTGGATGCTGATAATTCACAGTCATGGAAATGAAATGCTCTGGTATGAGACACGAGTGAGGGAGATGAATTACGCACTTCCCTGATAATGGAAAAATGAGCGGCATGTTGATCATATACACTAAAATTACAAACTTGGTCAGCCTCGCTGCAATGTAGAACACGTAGCAGGGCACAGTAAATTACAGCACAGCTAAATTATGCTGTCACATCCCTATAGAAAGTAGGACTGTTGAACTGAATACTGCCCTTGCACTCAGAAGACCTGACTTTGGCTCCTGGCGCTGGGTAACTCTAGACGAGTTGCTTCTGTGCTTTGCTTTGCATGTCAGGAAGAGTGGGCAAAGGAAAAATGATGACCAGTGTGTATCCCACCCTTGCACATGGCCAGCATCAGAATTTCTTGTGAAATTACTCGCCATTCAGTAAAAGCCAATATATACCCCTTTTAATGGAGTCACCAGGCTGAGGCAGCTCCTCTTTGCATGCACAGTACCTGTCTTGGACAAGCACAGACCACATTCCCTATACATTTAAAAATGCACCCTTCCAGCCATTGGAAAGTTGGCCAGGACCTGCTACGCACCCTTTGGTTCCTCATAAAACATGAAGGTTTGGTCAAAGCTATACGTGTTCGTTAAAGACTCTCATGTGAAGAACACACTCTCTAAGCAGTGCTGTCCAAGCAGGGATTTACAAGTGTGCTTCTATGCACATCTGTATCATCAATAATAAATATGGAAAATACATATTTCCACATGGGCTCTGAGACTTCCCCAATGCAATTCCATCAGCAGCAATAGCCACAGAAGATCTCATATCTTTTTAATTTTGTTCTACTTTATACGAAACATCTCCTTTGTGGTTTGTGTAAATCCTCGTGACCTGAGCTCGGAGGCAACCGCCAGAGAGTGCGGAAACAGCAGCCGTGGTGCAGGACGGGAGAAGACGGGCAGTGCTGGCAGCCACACACGGGCAGAGGAGACAACCGTGAGCAGAAACAAGCCTGGGCAGCACTCAGAGGGAGACTGTGTGGAGTAGGGGTGAACCCATCCATTAATGGGAAAGACATAGAAACTGGAAGATTAAGCCAAACCAAAACGATCTTATAAAGTATAAAATACTGTACAGTGGTCTGTTCGAGTGATACAGTCAAAAAGGAGAACACAGCTCAGGAAAAACAGACAGGAAGGAAATCTAAATAAAGCTGGTTAAACCATTACCTAACTGAAAGCAATTAGGAAGCTCTTTGAAGTCCTCAGAGGACTCAAAAGTTCAGAAGATTTCTGAGCTTGGATTTGAGACCTTTGCTGGAAAAACTAAAATTAGCAGCTGCTTCCTCTCTTAAGAAATTAGCTCTTACAAAAATTCGATTGAAAGAAATAAAGCAAAATATATCTCTTGACAGCCGGGTACTTTATGTAGTATATACACGGTACAGCAAAAACAGGTCACATTTAAATTCACACTGCAGGACAATTGATTTTTTTTTTTTTAAGATTTACTTTTTCATTGATTTTTTCAGATATGCCCAGACACCATTTTGGTCACTTCATCAATAATATTAAACCAGAAAAGGGAAAGGAATACAGAAAGGAAGGGCAATTGATTTACTTTATTTCAAAGTCTTCAACTCCAACATCTCTGCTGCACAGTGGGCCAAAACTTCCCCTGGGACAAATCCAGCCACTGAAATTACAAGAGCTGTTCCTGTTTATACTTGGCCTGATCGTGATCCTTTCCATTCAAAAACGCAAAGCAAGCCACGGAAATCATACCAGCGCTAATTCCAAAAATACCCAACTCAACAATTGCTAATCAGTTCATTGATTCACCCTCATGCTGCAAGACAAATTCAGCCTGACAGTCCGCAATGGGAGAAAGCCTTTTAGTTAACCAACTTTGACATCGGGATGGGAAGCCTCGTAGCGGTGTTGGCCAACCATTGAGTCATTACTACCTTACGGCATTCCCTCTGGGAAATTTCAATTACCCCTTTCCTCAATGATTTTCTTTTCAGAGTAATCTTTAAGAATTTAGAAACAACTATAAACAGGGAAAAGTCTAAGAGACAGGGAGCATTCTAGAAATGATGGGACAGAGGCAGAGCCCCAAATCCTTTCTAACAAGCTGTTTTTGAGATCTCCTACTTGATATCGGCTGTAACGTTATGGTCTTAGAGCTGGAAGGTGCAAAATGAGGAAAGCAGCCCCCGTGTTACACGGTAACCTTATTTTCTTTATCTTAACCATTTTGATTGCTCAGAAGGAGGCAGATACCACCACGAGGGTTGAAGATGAGAAGTTTACCGTAGATCTCAAATTCACTGGAAGCTCTGCTCAAGTCCAGTTCGTGTGTGTGGAAATGAAACAGCCAAAAGCCTCAGTCTGTTTAACGAGCTGCCCAAAACCATCTGATAGTCTGGAGCTGCCTCTTGTCTAGAGTACCTGGGTCAGAAAGACCCAGGCTGGATGGATCTCTAATACTCTTATGGGTGTTTGTCATAAAAAGTGTGCAAAGTGTTCAGTCAGTGACATGGTCACATCAGTGAAAGCCTATCAGACACACCAAAAACACCTGTGGAGACACCATCCTCTCACCAAAGCTGCAAATGGCTCCACTCGTTCTTCTCTCAGTACCAGTTTTTCTCCCTGGGTTGTAAAAACCTGGCTAAGTCCTGGGGATGGTGAGTCAAGAGCTGCCAAACTCTTGTAGGTGTAGGTGACCTTTCCCTGTCCTCCCCTTGCAATTCAAGCTGCTCCCTCTCCCTTGCTAGAGGAGATCAAGGGAGGTTAAGTTACACCTTCTGGGATACAACTCTGTCTTATCCTCCAGATGTGCCAGACTATCTCTCTGCTCTGGTATTTTACCTTGGGCCTTTTCCTACATGATTTTTTTTAGGGTGGCTGAAAAGCAATCTTGATGTTATGGTTGATCTGCTGCCTCCCTCAGAGCTCAGAAACCAGATAATTCATTTTCCCTCCAGATATGTGAGCTGCTCCACGGATACTGGATGGCCACTTGGAGAAAATTAGTTTTGACAAGTGTCAGGAGTGGCTCATGTCACACTCCTCAACTCCAGCCTTCCTCAGCTTCTCCTCCACCATCAGTGCTTGAAAGATCAGCTACAATTTCCCTGGAATTACCAGACAGGTAAGTTTATAAAGATGTGTTGCAGTCTGCTTGGTCCTGGACTTTAACCAGCTGCTAAAGTTAGGCCAGGGGCCAGCCAGTATCTCTGCACTGGTTGCATTAGGGAAATTAGAGATTTCATGGCCTGATCTAACATCTACAGGAATTTCTCGAGTAGGGTTAGATTTGGGGTTAGGGTAGGGTCTCGGAAGCTAGGTGGGCTCACTGGTTGGACCTGTGTTGAGCTAGAGTTAACTCAGTTAACCAGCTAAGCCTACAGTCACATGTCTGTCCCCTGAGCTTCCAAACAAATATATATTCACCACCTGGAGGAAGAAAAAAATAATAAAAAACCCCATGAATGTACCATCTGGTCATACACGGCCAGATCACACATAACCAGATCGCCAGAGCTTCAAAGAAATGTGTACCAAGGTGTTCAGAGGACATGGCGAGGCAGAGACAGTGATGAAGGAAGGGAAGGCTGCCGAAAATCAGATGGTGATGATGCTCCGTTCTGGGGAGCGGGAAGCTGAGGGCTGGTCTGGCTTCAATCTTCCCCATTGCTGTCAGGAGGCAGACATGAGCAAAAGGGCAGTTCTGATACGAAAAGAGCAAAGAGGATCTGGGCTCAATCTACAGCTCTAATTAGCTGATGTATACTCATGAATACACTAAGGGTTCATACATACATACATAATTAATGTTAAATTATACAGATATTTGTCTGTTCATATGCAGAAAGCAGGGATAAAGGCTCATAATACACATAATTGCTATGTAAGAAGAATGACTAAAGGCACATAGTATTTGTGCTATTCATAATTAATTAAATCACCACTAAAACTAGCTGGAGGCTTTTATTCTGCTTAATGGTACATTTATAAGCATTTTTCTACTTACGGCATTGCCCTGTATAATACTGGATGGTAAATGCCCAAAGAGTAAAGAAGAAATACGTGGTATCCAACATACACATTAGAAAGAATTGGCTCCTCTGAGGCATTTGAGCTCATTTTCTCGTCATGTGGATTGGCTAAAACAAATTACCCACAAAAGGAACATGTTTTCCAACTCAAATAGGATAAATATCAAATAAGTAATCTGAAAACACAAGAGGACTTGCTGGTTGAAGCAAAGAGTTAAATCTACCCAAGGGTAAAGCTTAAAAACTTCCAGGAAATATTTCTGGATTACAAGGGTTCAGGATGACAGGCACACAAGCAAAAAAAAAAAAAAAAGGATTTTTTTTTTTTTCCTTATTTTATTCAGACATTTTCATACAACTCACAAAGAAGAGTTACTGAAAGCCTTAATCTCTTTTGTTGCCTCACATTATTACCATTTATGATTACCCAGCAGCTTCCACAGGCTTCAGGACGCTTTCCAGACTTACAAAACCAAGGGTTAAGTCATGGCCAGAGCTGGTACAGAACCTCTCCCTTCACCCCGTCCACCAAACAGCGTACCATCGCGGCAGCCAAAGCAGCTAGGCACAACTTACGAGGACAAAACAGCCTAATTCTGCAAAACTTGATTATAACCTTTGGGAAGCGATTTGCTAGCCTCTTTCCACCCGTTAAGGAACTTCGTTTAGTGATGGTGTGTGGCAAGGCCACCACTTCGCAGCACTGCAAACAGATGATTCTGGACTGTTTGCTCATCCTGGTGTTGGTGAGATGGGGTTGTGTCTGCATGGCTGGCACTGATGCTGCTTTGCCGATGCAGAACCATTTCCAGCCTATAAAGCTCCCTGATGGGCACCTTATATGTACCAGGTTTGTTTCTAGAGTGAAATATAGACTCCAGAGTCAGGGCACGCTGCATGGTGGCATTGCGAAGCTGCAAACGGACGTTAGAGAAGGGCTTGTAGAAACCCTGGCATGCCATTGCCACCAGGCAAGGTACCCAGACACGACAAGCGATTTATGTTAGCGCCAACTTGTGAAAAATGAGAAAGCAAACAAATACACTCCTCTCAAGCTCTGCCTGCATAAATTCCTTTAACATTAGAGATGAAAAGGTCAGTGCCCAAAGGCCACTGGCTTAATGGGTGGCTGTAATGTAATTGATACTGTCAGCCCCAGACACACCAAATCACAGGTCAGATCCTCAAAACATAAAAAAGGATTTAGTATCACAAGATTAAGCTTTAATGTAATTGAAAGCTTAATTTTAGCCCTCCAGCTTTTAATCTTTTGAAAATAATGTTTTTTTTCCCAGTACCATGAAGGTTAGAATTTTACTTTCCTTTAAAAATGGAGACGTATTTCTATCATTCCAGCTATAATTACAAATTATAGCCATCCTATAAAAGTATGGTTAACTACTAGTATAATTATTGTCAACTAGCATCAAACTAGGCTAAACTGACAAAAGTCACATAGCACTGTTGTCAGAAGAAATTAAAGAAAAAACAAAAAAAAGCTTGTCAGGAGACTAATGATAAAATCCCTAGAGCTGGCAATGCTGTCACATAGCACAAACAACAAAATGCATTCAAATGAAAGTTTGTGCAGACTGTCAGAGGGTATATAATATGCAGAAAACATTTTATTTTTTTTTTATAAAGGCACAGGACTGCTTTCCTGTTGATGCTAATGCACCCAGAACAGCTGCAGACGGGCAGTAGCATTAATTTTTCATCATTCTCCCCACAGTTTCTGAGGGCTGAGGGTCAAAAGAAGGAGAATAAGTGTAGTGGCCACCTATAAAGCCAGATTGTCCCTCGTTCTTATTTTGTAGCAGTATAAACAACGTCATTGAAATTAATGGGATTTTTCTACATACACCAGAGGAAAAAAAAAATAAATATATAGACTGCTTGGAGACAAGGTCTGCAGACGTGTTCAGGAGTCACTGAGAGCCATTTGAGGCGTTCAGAGTCCTTGGCCACGCTCTCAGCAGGATGGCCAAATCGTTGCCCCTCTCTGGATGCTGGTGAGAACATGCCCCTGATGAGCCCAGCTGGCTGCTGGATCTCTGCCTCGCAAAGCCTGCTCGTTTGTGACCCATTTCTGCACTAATTCAGCTATACTGAAATTACACACATCTTTAAAAAATGTTATCTACCGCTGTGATGATGATCAAGAAACAACATTAAAACTGCTCTACATTGACAAAAAACCCCACCACATAATGGAGTTACAAAAGTGGCAATTTTTAGTGACTAGTGCAAACTTACAGGGACTTAAGGATTCACCTTCTCAGACACACAGAGACACACATGGAGCCTGACCCACCTGGAGGGACAGTGACTGCTGATCCCAGGTCAGGAATAGGGACAAGAGAATTTGGGAATCTCAGAGAGATCTGGGTGGTGGGAAGAAGCACAACTCCTCCACACATTCCTGCAGGGTTTCTCCTTCCCTAAAATAGCCCAGAAATTAATGACTTGGTTAATGCCTAATCATTATCTAATTTCATTTCTTTCAAAGATACTTCATTTCATCCCTTCCTCTGCTTTTTCATAAGCAGCGCTTCTTCATTGTGCTATCTAGAGAAGTTACTCCAAATTTCAGCCCAGGTGCCAGAGCACTAAAATGGACATGATCACCACTACGTTCATCTGAAGCAGCGAAGGGTTTTTCAGGTTGTGAAAACACCCATGATTCAAAACTGCTACAGCTCACAAATTGAATAAATGCAGTTTCTTCTTCAGATTTACTGATGGGCATTTCCCATGACAGAGCTAACCATTAAGTATAATCTGCAATTTTGTGTCTCATCAGCATAAAATTAAGTGAGTTTGTAATGCCACAGAACCACGCTGTGGTGAGTCCCCCAAGTACCTCCTGCATGGCCCCAGTTCAGTTACTGGGGACTTAAACCTCTTGGTGGGGTATGGGAGATTGACCTGCTGCCCCATTCCAGCAGGGAGCAGGGCACAAAAGTGCTGCTAAGTCTTTTTTTCAGTGGTGCCCAGTGACAGGACAAGAGGGAACGGGCACAAACTTGACCATAGGCAGTTCCATCTCAACCTGAGGAGGGACTTCTTCCCTGTGCGGGTGGCAGAGCAGTGGCACAGCTGCCCAGAGAGGTGGGGGAGTCTCCCACTCTGGAGCCATCCCAAACCCGCCTGGACGCCGTCCTGTGCCACTGCTGGAGGTGCCCCTGCTCTGGCAGGGGGTTGGGCTGGGGGAGCTCCAGAGGGCCGTTCCAAGCCTCACCATTCTGGGATTCTGTGTAATTCTCCAAGAATTTCATTTAAAGACTATTCCTCTCCCACGGTTGTGATGTGACACCTAACCAAGAAGTTTTCAGGGAAGTCCATGAATGCACTCCAAAGGAAATCCTCTTGAGAGAAGATTTTGGCTGCATAAGTTTGAAGAAGGCCAAAAGACAAAGAATGTGTTATAAAAAAAGAACAGGTAAATGTGGAAGAAAAAAAAATAGAGAGAAAGATTAAGACACCCATTTTAGACAGGAGTGAAACTGCAGGTTTTTTTCACAATACCCAAGGAAGAACTTCAGTGACAGTGATAGTTTCAAATACACTGCTCTGTCTTATGGTACTTCAGTGTGTCACCCCCGAGCATCTTTCACAAGCCAAATCCGACATTAAAGCATTACCCATCTAAAAAATTCTAGGCACCTCTTAAGGGAAAAATGTTTTGAATGTCAAGAGAGAACCATAAAAACTCAAGTTTCAGCTACCACCATTTCCCATTTAATATCACTCATTACAAACATCTGCATCAAGAATTAGGGGTGACCATTATTTTCACGCTGTACGCAATTTTGAAGTTTCAGGTGACCATTCCGCAGGATGTAATAAATCTTCTGTGGCTGTGAGCAGCTGATATGGTTTACTTTAATGGCCACAGTTAAGGGTTTCATGGGATCAGGCCACAACCAAATCTCTTTATAATAATTCTTTAGGCTACTGCATAATTTATAGCCCTTATGCACTTTTCATGATCTAATTTACCTTCCTCTTAAAATATTTTGTAAAACCAGTGTTCCATTTGTAATGATATATATCCCATTATAAAACATACTGACTACTTTGTTACCAGAATAGCATTTTATGTGTGTAAACCAAGGGGCATTAGCATATGCCAGAATTACTCTCCCAACTCGGTGATATACGGAGCATAATGGAATTATGAGCAATTTGGTGCACACTGTCAAAAATATAAATGCAGCGAGAGTTTAATAGCAGGCCTGCAAATAATGTTTCATAAGAAAAGCATGTTTTCGCAAACGAGATTCCCCAAAAAGAGTAAAATCTAGAATTGAGGTGAAGGAGGGCAGAGGAAGCAAAGGAGGGAGTCGGCTACGGGGACTGTGATCTTACATTCACCGGACATAACCACTGAGAAGGGAGAGGGAAAAAGGCAAACTCCATGGATTCACCACCAACATGGCCCCAGGATGTGAGGGAATGTAAAGGCCAAAAAGGTTGCGGGAAAAGGTTCCAATTTTTCTCAAGGAAGATTCACCAGGAGCAGTCATACTAACAGAGCCAAATTTTTCCACTCTTTTAAACTAAAACGTCAGAAAATGTTTCTCTTTTAAGCCAGTAGCAAGTGATCTCTATGGGCTCCTTCAATTCAAGTTCTCTCTACCCATGTCAATAGTATTTAACCATATCCAACTTAAACAGGACTTTCTTGACCTTCACGCTAAATATGTCTCTCTGCTGAAACCATAATCTACTCTAAAGGCATATGATAGTTCAAAAGACACTCCAGCATGTATTACCTACCCCATATCTGGCCTTCCCTAAAGAAATCCTCTCACTCACTCAAGCATGGAATATACTTTCCTGGTAGCAAAAGTTGTGAAACATAATTTTCTCATGTTACTGCACTATGTAAAATATTACACCACCTGCCATATCACAATTCATTAAAACAACACCAGTTTGATAATTTTTTCCTTTTACAAGATTGTGTGTACACACACTTACATGCGGTGGTTGCCGTGCTGGAGATACTTGTGATACAGTCATTTTCATTTTTATCAGGGTATATTCAAAGACTTTTTGTTTCCCAAAAATACCCCCACAAATCAGGCACTGCAGAGCTGGGCTGTGTTTACTCCCAGAAATGTAAACTCTGAGGTGTATTACTGGAGATATCTATGGGAAGCAAATATCAGCAACATCTTAGAAAGTTGTTTTTCCCCTTTATTGATTTGTTCATTTACTTATGCTTTACAACATCAACATTACCTGGCAAAAACACAGCTACATATTCAAAGATTTCCACATGCTTCACAAATACCAGTGACTGACTATAATAATGTTGTCACTTAATATTTAACATAGTATCAAAAACCTGTGCACTTATTCCCATTTTATATATCATGAAACTGAAATAAAGGAAATTTTACTGGGTTTCCAATAACTTTTCTATAATTGAATGTTTGGGCCAGAGTCAAGAATAGAATCCAAATTGCTTCATTTCCAACGTTAGGTTTCAAAAACAACCACATGTTCTCTCTCAGAGCAGTTCTCTTGGCAATTGCTACCATCTCTGCCTCAGGAGCACACAGTCCCTTTCCCTATTTCAAAGCTGGCAAGAAGAAGATCTTAGTTTTATGGGAACTGGATGGGAACGTATTTATTTCCTCCCAAAAGGTACGCGCACGTGTTCTTAGAGCACGTAAGATTCAGCCTAGCTATTCCCTTCCCTCGTCGGATCCCTGGAAAGCCGTGCTCACTTCAGTTGACAATAGCTTGCACCGATTCAATAACCCCATTCAAACTCATGACAGTGACTATTATCCGTATGCCAGCTGCTTTGATATAACCAAAAGGCTGCACAACGGTAATCCAAGGGTACATGCTCCACTAAGTTAGATTTTAGCTACCATAGCCCACTGACTAGAAGCCACGTTTCTGCATCTCCCGAAGTCATATATCCAGAGAAACACAAATCCCATCTGCAGCTGCGCCACTAAGTAATGATCAAGTTCTGTAAGAGGCACAGCATTTGCCAGGCTCTTTTCTGCTTCTTATGAAAAAAAAAAAAAAAATATTAAGAATCCTTTACACCTGCATTTTAAATGCATCTCGATTTCCAGAGGGTTACTGAACACACGGCTGCATATTGCATTTGGCAGTGATAAAATCAAACTGTCATTGCTACTGGAGACTGAGCACAGCTCATATATATCTTACCTTTTAAGCCCATTCTATCGAGGCTGTAGCACAAATAAAGATGAATACTATCTCCATCTAAGCCAGCACAAAAACACCCCTCAATCTAGCAGGAGCTGCACAATACTTATCACCTTTTCACAGGATCCTGTTTAAGCTTATAAATACTTTTTTATTATTTCCAGATTTCGTTCAAGATTTTTGTTAAATCCTTTCTACAAAACTCGCTGGTTTAACCTCTCCCTATCAGTTTAAGATGTGTATCAGTTCCTAACGGAGAAGCTACCTGTAACAGACAGATCTGCTGTCAATGTATACGGGCTCGAGAGCAGCTGTCAAATTTTATATATAGCCAAGAGCTTTGCTTTGCTCTGTGGTAGGGAAAATATTTAAGCCACTGAAAATTACTAAGGGCTTAAGTCCACCATCCTACTAAACATTAAAAAAAAAATAAAAATCAGTTTGCTATATACTTCTTTTTTTTTCCATTTCAATCTCCTTAAATAAATAATTCTCACTATGACAACCCCTATCAGCATTGTAACAGTGCGGAAGGGATAACTTATCCACCTCTCCAGTCACACTGCGCGATTCTGGTCCTCAGCACTGGCAAACTGCTGATGTTTCTTTTACATGTAAGGTCTAGAGAGGGGGAGAGAAGTCTTATAACCATTACTGTGAGTTTTTAGTGATTCTGTACCCATTTAGATATTTTTTTTTTAATCATTTCTTTGGCTTTTCACCAATGCTGTTAAGCAGAATAAAAGTTAAAGGCCCAGCCAGCAAGATAGGGAGATTTGACTGCTGCTGGTGTGACATTCCGCCTTGGGCCAGTGTCCATGAACTGTTTAAGTTCTACTTATGCCCTATTTTGAAGGTTTAAAGAGCACATAAGCTTTGCAAGGGCCTTCTGAACAAGGCACTCCACAGGCTTTTTCCAAAATAGGATGAGTGGGAGAAAATCCTAGTGGGACAAGCTGAATGGCTGCCTTCATCCAGTCTGACCTCCTTGGTCACACTTCCATTTCGTGCAAGGGTAAGAGATACCTAAACCTGAAAACTTTGAGATGTCTGAATTCCTCTCAAAACCATGGGGAGATAATAATTCATTTTGCAGACCTCACGTACACGCAGGCTGTAGACTGGGCTCTCCCGTGTAGCAGAACCCTTCAAGAGATAACGAAGACCTGAACAAAGTGAAGACAGAAGCAACACAGATGTCCATTTCTGCTGGAGTTAGGAAAGATGTTGAGACCTGCACCCACAGAACTTTATCATATCTTCAGTACCCTTGAAATCAGAAGAGCTGCAGCTTTGATCTTGTACCAGATACTGCCGACCTCTTCAGAGCTGACATGGTGGCCCTTTCTCCAGCTGCCAGCAGAGCCTAGCTGCCAGCAGAGACGCAGCTTTCTTCTCCCCTGGCCACCTTCAGGCTACTCTTCAGCATTTCAGAAAGACAACTGAAACTTTTTGGAAATGTTGTATTTACATAACAGCACAAACTGTTTATCCAAATCTAGCCTGAATGATAGTCTTCAGCAACTGTGTATTGAGTCTGATTAATGACAAAATCCTGGTCTACTTGTTTTTCACGACAGCTCAATGCCATTAGGAGAGCACCCATTACACCCATCTGCTACATTTGTGCTACGGAAAGGAAGCTGCAGGCCCAAACCAGGTAAGTCTGTAAGCAATTACCCATTTGCATGGACATTTATTAGATTTGTAAATCTAAACTTTGCCTGATGGGCTTTGGAGAAGGGGTGGAGTAATTTTAAATCAATAGTGAGATTACGTTATGTTTTATGGGTTTCTTCTAAATCTCTTTTGTTACATTTCATGCGTGTACATCTTAGAGTTTCTATATATATTTCCAGTCTCTGCGCTTTGTTATTTATGTTTATAGCCTGTTTGAGAGAGACATTTCTTTCCAATGGAAACTGGAAATATTAGAGCAGGAAATTTAATCTCTTTAGAAACCAAACGAAACAGAGAAAAAAGTAATGTGCGAGAACAGTTTTCTTCCCTGCCAACACAAAAGACTGCAGAACATTTAACTGGTACGGAGGTACAGGGGGTGACAAGGTCAGTTAGTGCAGGGAACAGCTCATCTCGGTAATCCCTGGCTCTAGGAAACGCTGGTCAGCTGAGCTTTCTTTTTTGCAAGTTCATTTCCAGCTTGAGAAGGGTTTAAGCTGAATATTCTTCTGTTCAGAGTCCAAACAAGCACTATTACCCCTGGCCCAGCCAGCTAGAAAGCAAGCATGAGTGATTCAACAGAAGGAAAAAAAAAAATCTTATTGCTTGTCTACTGTGAATAAGAGAAATGTGTCTGATCACACCAAGACAGATATGGGTTAGAAAAACATTTGGATTTAGAGACCACTCGAGGTACACAGGACTAGAACTAGATCTTGCCACTTCCAAATACATTTGGCTTGTGTATTGGCAAACCCACAGTGGGCAGAGACATCTAAAATGAATTCTTATTTTAATGTTGATATTCCAGCTGATATTTCTCCCAGAGGTTTTGGGTTTGCTTGGCTACTAATATTCATTTCTACTTACACCCACAACCATGACTGGAACCATGTTCTAATCTAAGCAGGACACAAGTTCAGCACAAACTGAAGAAATCCATGTAAGACACAACTTCTACCTTCTTTTTCCTAAGGGTGAAGGAGAAGTGGAGAGGGAAGATGGGTGAAAGAGAAGAAGAAGTGGGGAAGTTATGGATGGCGGTGGTGGGTGAATGCAATCTGTATATCCCAAAGGTCCGCCCCAGAGAACGAAAACTACCAATTATGAGGAAAACAATAAAAATAGTGTAGGTAGAAAATCCCACTTGGTGGTGTGATCCCCCCCATTGTTTCCTCATCAAGCTACTCTGTCGAGCGTCTGCACCTTCTCTCTGCTTTATTGCTGCAAGTTTTATTGCAAATTTTTCACAGCTGTATATACCTACTAAAAAAGGGGAAAAAAAAAGAAAATCCCCAAGACTTCCATCTACCTCCTGTTGTTGATAACTCTGAATGGGTTTGATACTGAGAAAGCAGTAAATCTGTAGCAGAGCCAACAGCTCTGCATGTATGTAGCCCGTGCTGCCAGATGTTTGCTCTGTCCGGGTAAGAAATAGCTTCTCTCTCATTCCATTTCTGCTTGCATAGCAGGAGCTGGATGCACTGAAGGCAAAAGTACCTCTATTACCTGCTCATCTCTCACTCCCGTGTGCATTTGCTCCTCACGCAGGAGAAGATTACCTCTTTCAAGCTGTTCTTTCCCACTTTTGTTCTCTGCTGAGCTACTGCTTGTCAACACATTTATCCGTTTGCTGCGTTCAGCCAAAGAAGTTAAAAAAAAACAGGTTAAAAAAGGAGCAGGAGGAGGAGAAGCTTCACTTTTGGCACTGTATCTGTGCAGCTGAAGAGAGAGAAACATTATCAACTGCCAAGTGATCTGATTCTTCAAATAAAGGGATAAATAAAATAAGAGGGTTTGCATGGATCAGCTCTTCGCGCTGGGGGCAGGTGAGACCGAGATGCAGACTTGGCCCATCTCCCACCTGCGCTGGCTCCAGCCGGGGATGGCTGCGCACCCTTTATAAAGGCAGCGGTTGTTCTGCAGGGTAGAGGTCTCCAGATGTTCAAGGTCTAGGTCAGGGAAACCACCAAGATCTTTCACGACTGGGAGAGAAGAGCTTCCAGCCTCAGGAATGCTCTTCTTCACGCTCATTACAGTTTAAACCTCGCATATCTGTGCGGCATGAGACACCACCGAGACCACAGGCAAAATTTGGAATTAGGTCCAAATCCCGAATAGCTTTTATCGGTAGGCAGTTTTGAAGCGCTGGGCTTTGCCTTGGGGTTGTCCAACAGACACAAGAAGTTTTATTCTAGTTTTCAAAAGCCTTTAGAAGTCTTGCTGAGTCAGGCTAAGAAACCTCAGCAAAAACAAACGTTCATATTCACTAATTAACACTAACGATAATTTAGCAGTCCCTTGGAATGACACGCTTCTCTCATAATCTGCAATCTACACCCTCAGCTCTCCTTTCACGATCTCCCCGTATTTGCTCTCTTCCCACACTCGACTCAATGTTTTTGGTTCTTTTTCCCTTCGCTGCGTGGTACTGACAGGCGCTGTGGATACACTTGAATTTGTTACATTTTAGACAACCTTGTTAAATCAAAACAAATCACTTCCTACATTCAGAGACCCACTTCGCTGAAATAAACAGTGTTTTCCTGGTATGAATGCTGGTAGCCACAGCACTCTCGATGCATTATTTGCATCAGAAGAAACACAGAGGAGCGGCCGCTCTCACAACACTGATGAGATGCTGCTTCTCTCTCTACAGGGCACCAAGAAGAGGAGAGGAAGAAGAGGCGTTTTGTAAGTGGTACTAAAAAAAAACCCAAAACAACAAACAAACAAACCCCACAACCCAATAATATTTCAAGGTTGCATTAGGGTTTCTCCAAGTTCACATTTTTACCTTGGCTCAGTTGGTCTTATTTGATTCCAGCTGATCTGTTAATCTTTAATTAAGACCTCTTGGGCAAAAGGAAGAGACAGAGCAAGAACACATGTTTAAATAGATAAGAGAAACTAATACAAAGGCTAGAATATTGATCGCTGAGGTTTTAATTAGTTTGATATTGATGGAAATAAGGCTTGCAGAATTGGCGAGAAAGCATTCTTTTCTAGAAGGCTGTTCTGGGTTCCTTTCTAGATGGGAACCATACAGAAGAAGACAGCAAAGGGTACTCCAGCCATGGTAATAACGAAGCAGTGACTTCAGCAGGAGACGGATTGAGCCCTAATTGATGCAACCCATGCAGAGAGTGCAGCACATAATTTCAGTATTGTCTTGCCAGGCTACCCAACAGACAGTGAGCAGACACCAGCATCATCTTCTTTAATGCAATATTTATCAAGAAGTAATATTTTTCAAAGCAGAGTATTTATTGATGTCTTGTGTCTGGCTGAACTTCAGCACGCAGATGTTGTATGTATTTCAAGGAGAATGTCATCATTATGAAATAGTGCAGAACTTTAACTCTCTCTTTTTAATTAATCTTCGGTTGTTTGCAGTACGCACCGTTCATCATTTCAAGCTGTCACCTCTAAAACTCGTATCACGAGAAGGAGAGCTTCTTTCTCAGCGCCAGATACATTCACTTTCTACTCCTCTTCCTTAGAGTAACTCTGAGCATGTAGGTCAAAATTCATCCTGAGCAGCAAGCCAGCAAAATGCCTACGCACCACTTACCTCCTCCAAATACAGTGTTTTGAGACATAAATGATGAATAGAGCTTGTAGTGACACTCAGTACCGGGGTGAAATTCACCCGTTATGATGAATTGGCTACCAGGAGCTCCTGGAGAATTTTCTGTGATGGTTATCATCGGCTGTGCTTCCCTTTCTTGTACTTGCTGCATCCCAGCGTGAATCCTGGCACAGTTAAGGGATGAGGTCAAGCAGATTTGAATACTCTCTGGACCTTGGTTTCTTTGTTCCTTATGTATGTAAAAAGTATGGTTACCAGAATAGCTGGTACGAAACTTTTTGTAACCCTGATTATTGCCAAACAAACTAGGCAGAACAAACCGTATCATGAATTCTATGTAAAAAGTATGGTTACCAGAATAGCTGGTACGAAACTTTTTGTAACCCTGATTATTGCCAAACAAACTAGGCAGAACAAACCGTATCATGAATTCCCTCTCTTTCAGTTGGTTTAAATGTACCCAGCTACTTATCCTTCACAGTCCAGAGCTTCAGGGAAGGTCAGGGAGCCCCAGGCAAGTCAATAATAACATTCAGGTGCGGGGCTACTGTGCTAAAGGCACAATTCTGTGCTTGATGCATAAACATGCTATTAAATCTACCAGGAGTTTTGGTTTCGTAGCTGGTATACAAGATTTGATGAAGAGCTAGGCAGAAAACGTAGTAGATCAAGCTTAGGATTTTCACATAAGTACTTTCCAACTCATATTCTTTGCCTACATTAATTAAAAAATTGTTAATGTGCCAATGTCTATCCTTCCAAGTATGTACTCAAAATGCTAATAATTCACTTACGTTTCTGTGGTTCTAACTTGATAGATTCCCAAGGGTTTCTTCCACCTATTGTCTATCTGTTAAAAGAAAGCTCTTCTACTCAGTATTTATGAAACAATACACAGCAGACAAGGCAAACCAAAAGGGACCGGTGAGAAGTTAAATCAGAATGGGAGAAGGGTATAGGAGCTGTCAGCAGCAACGTGAAACAATAATTGAATCTTAAAAGCTCAGTGCTACAGTAATAACTGATAATAAAATGTTCTTTTAGTTGTCTCAGTAGTCTAAATTTTAGCTAATCTAGTTTGATTTCAATAGCCTTAAAAATAGAAACTTATAGTAGAGTTCAGAATAAGCGACATATTAAACAGTAACATTTATGCATTTGCAAAGATCTGCAGAGGATGATACAGACTGACATTTAGCCAGTAATTTTCAGCCAAAGATCATAGAGTACAAACTGATTATGCTGGGAACCTCTGAACCTACCACTGAAACGTAATTGGGTTTCCTCTACTTGCGTACCCCTCGTTTTACCCTCAAGCTAAAGACACCAAAAAACAATGAACCACTTACCAGCATTTGTTGACAACAGGATTTTAGGGAGGATGAGGGCAACCACACCTTAGGACCACCATGGGGGCAGCCGGAAAACATCTCAGGGGACATGGGCTGCAACACCCATCACCTGTCCCTAAAGCACTGGTTAGTCCAGCAGCGAGGGCCCTGCTCCTGCAAATGGGTTGATGTCTGGCACTACATGGTCAGCCAGGCCAAGTCTAATCAAACTGCTTCTTGGGTACACATGAAAAATTTTGCAGGATCAATGCCCACGTGCCAAGATATGGATGCATTTCTGGATGTTGCTTAGCAACTCTGCAGGTTTGCAGTGTGGACATGCCGACACTACTAATGGTCACAGTATCTCCTGGCTCCATCACATAGGGCTGGCTGCTTTGCAGAAGAATAAATACCATTTTCATCTCCAACTGGTTTTTCACATATCCATAAAAATTCATGAAAACACACATTTTTATGCGTTGGATTTCACACAGTCGGGGAAGTTTACAATTCTTTGACTCCAGTGTCAGAAAAAGGAAGATGTGAAACATCATCTCTAAAAGGGCAGTGCAAGTCTGAGGCATTGCTCTAAAGATAACACTGTGCACTATCGCATATTTACTGTCTTTCAGGAATTTCATGGCAAGTCCTTATGAAACACCTGTAACCGGAGCAGCCCATAACCTCAACCTGGAATTCAAAAATGCATCTCAGTTGTTCTTGGCGCACAGCTCATTCCCAGCGAGAGAGGTGCTGCGGGTGGACTCCCACCCCCGCTGACATCAGCAGGGGACTAAAGGGGTTATACAGGTGTAATCCTGACCAAAATCTGTCCCTGCAATTGCAACATAAGGAATTTGACTGTCACCTCTATCTACTCAGTTAGAATTTATCAGTATCTGTTGCAGAAACAAGTCAAGAAAATGCTATGATGGGTGCTTTCTAAACTCGCATTTTAAAGTTCATTACATTGATTAAAACAAACAAAAAAAGGTGCTGCAAGTTGCCTTTGGTAAAGATTTTAGGCACCACACCATCACAGCATCTTCTCCAGCTCCACTGGCATCTGCCATTCCCACGGACTATCTTAGAAGTCTCCTTCTCAAAGGCATTTTTTCCCCGAATGAGACACGCCAGGCACCGTGCATCACAGCCAGCCTTTGCCAGACAGTATCCACCAGGAGGGAACTTCCCTCACGTTCCTCTCAAAGTTGGATGTCTACCACTGAAGCAAAAACCCAGCATTAAAGGCTACAACAACACACATACCGATCAGGAGAGCGTGTCCCCCTCGAGAGAGAAATGTGTCTGCTTGAATTAAGGTTCACTTCATAGCCAGGTCCTGTTTCATTTTATTACAGAGGCTGCAAACCAGGCACAGAATAAAATATTTCACTAAGCACACTTTCAGTCCTCAAAGCACTAAGATGCTTCTGGTGTTTTACAGAGTATAATTTTCTGCATCAAATAAAAAGTAGCAGCAATTAATTCGTGGGGTTATTTAAGTATTATTGGGAGGGGAGGGGGGAGTTATATTTTGTTCTAATGACTTGAGCTAGATACCAAAAAGTGAATAAACTGCACTCTGTGCAACTTTTTGGAAGAGGCTACTGTTTTCTAGGTGTGATTTGAAGCATAGCCCCTCTCCTAATATCATCCTGTGAGAACTAATGCAGAGTAGGAAGGAAGAAATAAAGTTACAATGATTTTTTTAAAAGCAGCCTGGGGCTTTGTTTCTATGAATCCCAAGTAGACCACCATTTAAAGTGTGTCCCTCAGAGCAATAACATGAAATTCCATGTAAAATAAAAACACGTACTACTAAAACATCGAAATATACCCAAAACATTTTAACTGTATCGACAAAAACTATTTCAGTCGCGTGGAAATATTTTGTTCAATTATATTTGCATTTTCTAATTTTTCATTGAAGTGTCTGTCCTCCACAGAAGAGAAATGTTAAATTTCAGATGGTTCTACTAAATAAGAACATGCTGTACATACGCATTCTAGTGTTAAGACTGACAATTGTTTTTCACTAGATGGCTTGCTGTTCTGCTACTCTTGTTTTTCGTATTTCTTTTTGGTGAAGATTTATATTCATAGCATCCTGCATCTCTGCAGCGCTGAAAATACAGATAAAGCTGGACCAACAAACAATTCTTCATAGCCAAGCCCCTGGATCCAAAAGGTCACCTTTCCAGACACGAGCTGAAACCCCTTGTATCAGTAGAACCTATTTAGTTCGCATCCTCAGTCCCTTGCAGGAGACATGAATAGAAATGTTCAATGAGCCAGATCGTGACATTAGTGTACATGACCCTTGCTTTCGCTCCTCCACCATTTTGGCGGACACAGGAATAATTTTCCTCTTGTTCCAGGCGACTGGACAGCTCGGAGGAGTGTGGAGCAAGACAGTGGCACATTTCCACGTTCACAGCACACTCAAGGAAATTCTGCTCCATCGCCTTTCTGTTTCCATACGCCCATGAATACCCGGCAGCCCATTTTTGGAGCCTGTATCACAACATACACTCACAGGCGGAGATTGCCAAAGCCCCCTTAATACCCCACAAATAGTTGTGGTCTTAATAGTTTACTCAGTGCTCGACACGAGTGACTTTGACCTCCTTGTCCCTGCTACACCTCTTTTCCCAGCCCTTCTGAGCTCCCAGCCATGCAGGTCTCCACCAGATACTCCACAGCTTCCCACCTTGAGCAGTCAGCACAGCCCCAAATTGTCGGTGTCAAGAGATTTCACCAATGTGATAAATCGGTAACGTTCTAAGGATAAGAAAACAAAATAAATACATTTTTTTCTTTGTCTTTATGTACACGTAAACGTGTGACTCCAGGTACATGCAATCTGAGCATGAGTAAGCAGAGGCTTTGGCAAATACTGGAGGAGTCCTGGGCAATGGGGAGACCTCTGCACCACCTCACCGTTCCTCCCCGATAAGCCCCGGGAGGAGCTGAAGGTGATGAGAGCGCTGTAGTGTGTCGGGTCTCGGCTTGCAGCAGGTGAGTTTAAATCAGCTTAGATGGGGTAAAAATCCCTGGCAGGACCCTTTAATAATCCAGTAGTTTTTAGGAGGAAAACAGTAAAACTAAGTGTATCCTGGAAAATGACAACCCCTTTCTCTCTTCATTCAATTTGCCACAGCTATAGAAGCACACGGAAACACACCTGCTTACACACACTAGTTTAACATAATGGTCACTATCTCAGCGTGGGACATGCCCTCGCTGGACTGTCCATGGTTAAATAACCAATATTTGCTTTGTTTTCCTATGCCATAAAAAAAAAAAAAATAGTAAAATGAAAAAAGATCTAAATTCATTGTGCACTGCAGGGAGCGACAGCCATAGAAAGCCCATGAAGGCAACATAGTTGTCTTCCGTAAGTTGAAAATTACATTGATCTCTATTGACAGGTTTTGTTCATTATGCACTTGGGAATATTCTCTGCTGATCCCAATGCAGAGCTAAATCCCTGAATTTAAGCAGACTCTATTATACCGACAGAAAAATCACATCCCTAACCTGAGATCCCCAGAGGTACGATTATTAACCTCCGTGACAACTTTTAAAGAGCAGTTCAGCAGATAGAAAATAGCAGCTTTCGGCCTGTAACGCAGAGCTGAACAGAAAATTATATCCTTGTGTCAGAATCAGATGGGAAGGGCAGAGCCCCCACCCCGGCGAACGGATCGGCTTCTCCATGGATTTCGGTGAGGGCTTAAAAGAACTTTCCATGATGCCCTATTGGATTGCCACTGGCCCCACTGCTTCAGACCTTTTTAGCCATCCTAAGCCATTTCCATTAGGCTAATAAAGCCCTTCTTAGCACACATGCAAGGTCTGCATTTATCTAAACACGCCAGAGGCGGGAGATTTTTCAAGCGAAACGATCATTCCCTATTAGATTTGCATCTTCTGATTTCTTTCCTGTGTAGATTAAACCTTAATGCTTTTTTCCCTATTGGAAATAAAACTCATCCAGGAGGTGCATTAGACTGTGGCACTTCTACCTATACAGATGTTGGAGAACAGGAGACCTAAACACTTCTTCTTCAAGCCTGGGAGCCAAAGGCTTAGAGGAAAAGAAGCCCATATTGCCCCAAGTTAGAGTGGTCTGGACTAAGAATCGGTTTAATAAAGGGAACCATAAATTTTTTAAAAGCTTTTTATGTGAAATGCTTCAAGGAAATGTTCCCCTGGCTGCACAAGCGCAGGGGGCAGCGGGAGGGATTTCTCCTCGCCTGGCAGTGTGTGCTGAGTGATGGGGGCGGAAACTTCACATAGTGGAAAAGGTTCCTTCCTTAATATTTTTGGCTTTTGCTGATTTCATGGTTCTGGAGATTGAGACCTACCCAAGCCCCTCTTTTGTCAGGAACATGCTGGGGCTGGGGGGAAGGAATGGAGAAGGCTCCAGGGAGACCTCATTGCAGCCTTCCAGTACCTAAAGGGGGCCTACAGGGGAGCTGGGGAAGGACTTTTTCCAAGGGCATGGAGTGATAGGACGAGGGGGAATGGCTTCAAACTGGAAGAAGGGAGATTTAGATTAGATATATCAGGAAGAATTTTTTCACTGTGAGGGCGGTGAGCCCCTGGCGCAGGCTGCCCCGAGAAGCTGTGGCTGCCCCATCCCTGGAGGTGTCCAAGGCCGGGTTGGACGGGGCTTGGAGCACCCTGGGCTGGTGGGAGGTGTCCCTGCCCAGGGCAGGGGGTGGAACTGGATGGTCTTTAAGGTCCCTTCCAACCCAAACCATTCTACGGTTCTATGATTCTATGGTTTCTTTTCCTCCTGAACTGATAAGAATTCCTAATTAAGATATTCATTCTTTAAGATTTCCCTTAACGCAGGGAAGGACAGGCTAGGGACTGGTGGAAGGTGGCTTGCTGGGAGCTGATCCTGTGTACAAGAACCATGGGCTGGTGGGAGGAGAGAGATGCACAAGCGTGGCTCACGCCAGCAGCCCAGCGAGGCCAGGGGAAATGCCTTATCCCAGCCGGGATATATAGAGCTGCAGCTGCCTGCAGCATCACAGCCGTAGCTCCCAAAGATACTTGCCCTGTCACCACCGAATGTGTCACATACAGTGAATTATCACCAGCCCAAGGACATGAATACAGCTATATTAAAGTGACACAAATTCCCACTTCTTCTAGTCTGGTGTTCTCAGCCCAACCCTTTACAGCGTGCAGCTCTGACGCTGCGCACAGCATCCTCTGTTGCCTCATGGATTTCTCACCCCCCTCTTTTTTCTTTCTTTTTATTGTTCTCCCCCCTCCTTCCTTCTCTCACTTTCCCCACTGCCAATTCCAAGACAGCCTTGGCTGGCGTGTGGCAGGGGGTGCACCCGTGAAATCAATTAAGTCTCTCCCAGCCTCCCCGCACAGAGCGCCTCAGTGCCCCGGTGCTTCTCTACACTGGGGGATATACAATACAGCCTACAAGATTAGCAAGATTAACAGTATACAAGATTAACAATAGTTAAACAATACCAGCACCATCTTCATCCCCCTCAAACCACTACAGGTCTTCTCTACTTATCAGAGAGAAGGAGGTTGGAGTGTTGTTTTAGTTGCTAAGCCATCAAAAAAACAAATCCAAATATCATTTTAACACGTTTTTAGATGATTACTCGTCTCTTTAAACATAAACCTAGTCCAATGATAAATATGCTAACATACACATTAAAATTGCACACTGCAATTTTCTCATTATGCGTGGCAAACATAATTCATACAATGATTGGAGACTAACTATTAAAGCAAATTATTTATTTAATTCTAAATAGCGGAGCTGTAAGTAAAAGGAGATCCCACTTCATTAAATAACTGGGGAATATAACTACTTCAAACACATCCTGTGGGACTTATTACATCATCTTTTCATGACCTCAGAGAAGATAATGTAAAGAAAATGGACCGTGTGTTTTCCCACAGAAATACAGCCTTCCCATTCCTTTCCACTTTCCTTCACCTAATTCTACTGAGAAGCACTCAAATTGCTCAAGGTGCTAAATAATAATCCAACAAAATGCCATCTTATCCTCTCCTATTTCCTCCTGGAGCTGATGGATAAAGTCATTTGAACCCTTAAGGATGAATCTTGGTGGGGAGGTAATGAACACTGACGCAGTGGGAGTAGCTTGGCCGAAGCAGTCAGGGGTTAGTGGAAGAGTCAGGGGTTACTCACCAGTGTCCCCACACACAGGGTGTAAAATACAATGATGTTGACTGTGTATACAAGGTAGGAGTGTGTATTTCTACCCATGCGCAGAGAGGAAATCAAGGATCAGGTCAGCCACCAAGCACGCAAAGGGAAACCTGCACCTTGCACATCAGAAAGAACAATTATTCTGAAAGCCAGTGTGACGATCTGCGCAGAGAACCTTTTCTTTATGGAGGTGTCTTCTTCCCTGAGACCTGAGATTACCAAACCTGACCTTGGAGCAAAAAACCTTGCACAATATCTTCAGTATTTGACAGTGGTATCTGTGTGTGCAAGTGTCAAAACGTAGAATTGTTCAGTCTTAGATCAGCAGTGGCTTTGGCATTCTCATTGGAAACCCTTTTTGTCCCAAGGCTGCCCTGAAGGTAAGAAATTAGTGCCACATCCTCACTGGGCTGCAGATAAAACTAAAGTCCATCTTACCGCTTCAGCTCCCTGCTTTGGAGCACCCCACTGCTGTGCCGGGGTGAGGAATGGCTGACAAAAGCTCCTGTTGGTCTTTCAGCTGGAAATCATGTTCTTTTGAGAGTATCTAACAAGAATAATCCCTACCATCGACCTGGGAGGAATGCAAGAGCCACTCAGAGTTTGCAGAGGCCATATAAAGTGCACCAGATCTACACACACGGGTGCTCCACACCTCACTAACAGATCCGCACCGGCGTGAACATCCACGGCTGCATGAGTTAACCCGGGAAACTGCGGATTTTGGGTACATCTGCCAGTGAACTTCCAAAGGAAACTTCTGCTTGGAGGATTTAGCTGTACTCGGTGCCGCTGTGCTCTGCAGCACTGGCTGGCTTTGACAGCTTAGCAAATCTCCAGGTTTGATCCTGCAAGGCTCGGCGATATTTTTAGCTGCCTTCAGAGGGGAGAACCTGCGAAGCAGCTCACCACCTGGTGAGTGACACAGCACCAGCGGCTGTACTTGTACGGGAGAAGAGACAAAGGGAATTAAGCAGGTAGTAAAACTAAAAATCTGATAAGCAGTCACTGTCCTGTGCATTAACACGGCGACGTCTCACCTCGCAGTGCCGGCGGTGTTGGGGACAGGGTTCCTTGGACCAACCTAAAGGCACAGAACTGTAGGAGCACAGCAGTTGTGCAACTTGATGTCAAGGAGCAATCTGGCTCCCTTCATCCACCCGGTTGTTCCCCGTTTATCGGATTAATTAAAGACGGAAATCTAATTTTAATTTCAATTTCATGTTTTAATTTTCAAGAACTATCAGATTTCCCTTATGTTCAGACTATAAAATATGATTCTTTATTCATGCAGTCCTGTTTTAATCAAAGACAAATGAGGAATATCCAGGAATCTCCTCTTACTCTTAAATTTAAAAGATCAGAAAAGCAGTAAGTGTGTGGGCAAAGCAAAAGCTCAACTAAAGGAGGAAGATTAGAAGGAAAATGAGTTTATATTCCCTAATCTAGTGACCAGCCGAGGAGATTTTCAATACAAGGCCACACAAAGGGGCATTACGTGCTAAATATCTTGTTGAAAGGAAATCCTACACTTATGCTCTAAGTAGAAAAGCTAGCTAGAAGGAAACTGAACATTATTGCACATCTTAAAAGACACCAAGGGACATTTCCAGTGTGGGAAACCCAAACCTTGTCTGCGTCTTGGTAGTCAGAACAAATTTACCGTAAAGAGACATGGCCATTGTCATCTCATCATAAAAATAATTCAGGTTCAGCAGCAAGCATGGGAGAGTGGGAGTAAGGTGAAAGTCTTGCAGCTGGAAGCCCAGATGTTAAGGGACCTCTGCGCAAGATGCTCAGTGTAAAACCAGAGAGAAAAGTGAAACTCCACTGCCCCAAACTGAGTGCTACAGGATGACTTTGCGAATGTTGATGGTGAAACTATAGAAAGCAACTCTGACACCCCAAGAGCGGCAGGAGAAAATACAGATCATAGAATCACAGAATTACAGAATGGTTTAGGATGGAAGGGACCCTAAAGACCATCCAGTTCCACCCCCTGCCCTGGGCAGGGACACCTCCCCCCAGCCCAGGGTGCTCCAAGCCCCGTCCAACCTGGCCTTGAACACCTCCAGGGATGGGGCAGCCACAGCTTCTCTGGGCAACCTGCGCCAGGGGCTCACCGCCCTCACAGGGAAAACTTTCTTCCTGATATCTAATCTAAATCTCCCTTCTTCCAGTTTGAAGCCATTCCCCCTCGTCCTATCACTCCATGCCCTTGTAAAAAGTCCTTCCCAAGCTCTCCTGTAGACCCCCTTTACTGGGGGCACTGGAAGGCCGCAATAAGGTCTCCCTGGATGTGTAGTTAAGACTACATGTTGCTTTTGAGTGATCAAGGTCCAATTTCAGCTCTACTCTGGTCTTCCACTCTCTTTTCAGGTAAAGCATTGGTTCATCCCGTGCCTCGGTTCTTCCTCTGTAAAATGGGGTCAATAACAGTTTTTTTCTCCCAGGTGGTGCCTGTCTTACCTGATGTCAGTGCAAGCTTGTGCCATACGATCCAACCTATGCAGCAGAAAGCCTGCTTTCTGAGTAACAGATACATGAAATGAGGCACTGGCTAAAGAGGTATAACTTCAAATACTAAAATTGGAATGATTTTGTTCCACGGGCAGCACCTGGCTACAAGCAATATCCCCGGTGGGGCCAACTGGAAACACCGGTTATTTGTGCCTGGAAAATCTCCATCGGAACACGTGGCACGAGAAATGTGGTGGTTTATATGTTTAAATAGATGGATTCTTAATTCCTGAAGATGTAGCTGGGGAAGGCAACACAGAAATCTAACTTTAAACCTCTCTATCTTGGAGCACAATGTTTTCCAAAGGGGCTTCAAATCAACGCCTTCATGGGCAGTTAGAAAACTGCTCATTTGTGCGTATTAAATTGGATTTGGGTCTAGTAGATGTTATTTGTAGGACAGAATTCTGAGTTTACACTGGAATACTTCAGTTTGAAAAAAGAAGTAAAATAAGCAGGAAAGAAGTCAAGGAATAGGGTTTTTTCAATGCATTACTGCCCGCAGCAGTTTGTGTTTCAATACGAAAAAAAGCAAGCTAGCACAGCTCATTGATGCGGAAGGGTATAGGTAAATGTCAGTGCAAATACAATACAAATCTCTCCTAATATCATTCAACATGGAAAAAAAATACTGATTTTTCTGGCTTTTAACTTCATACAGGTCATGTTTTTGTGCTGATGTTCAGTTCAGAAAATTAAGAGAGAAGATAGCTGCATTTAGAGAGAGTTAATAGACTCACCATAGATAAGATAATGCAGAGAGATGCTTCCAAAACAATAATAGATGCAGATCATTTAAAATTTGATAGGACCACTTGAGACCAAAGACAATACATGCCAAACACAGCTCAATGTTTGCCAAGTAAACAAAATAATGATAGATGGGGCATGTCAGCATAACCCAGGTGGAAAAGTGGTTTAAGGGATGTGATGGCAGCTGTCCGTCCAGAGAAGCAACTGTTTTCTTTAGAGGTTTGGTTTTGTTATGGGTAGTTTTAGAAATGCACTGAGCAGGTAAAGGCAAATGGCCACAGAGAAGGGAATGAAGCAGCTGCGAGCGGGAGGCTCAGGAGAAGCTCGCAGATGTGCGCCAGCTGATAACATACTGGTGGGTCTTCCAGGTGCTCTCAGGAAGACCATGCTTACAGCGTTAAGGTGCTCCTGCCTTCCAAGAAACGGCTTCTTTGCAAAATTACAGATCCTATCAAAATCACCCACAAAACAAGAAGGAAGACTGCAATAATCATCGGATCCTTCAGGAAACATCACTAGAGTAATAAAGCACGGCAAAGCATTGGTTTTCCAGTGAGCTCAAGTGCCACCCTGCTCTTTAACTCTGTCCCTGTGTACAACACAGAACAAAAATGCTATTTGGTGAATTGGTGCCTTGACTTACATTTTGGGCAAGTCACTTTTTCTTACTGCTCAATGTTCATTGAGTTAAAAGGAAGATTAGCCCAGTCCCCAGGAAGCCAGGGCCGCGGTGCAAAGCCCTTCGATAACACCCCTCACTCCAGAGGTTGGGAAACTCTTCCGGTATATGCTGCTTTTTGTTTGTTTGGGCTTTTTTTTCCCTTTTTCTTTCTTCACCTTTTCAGTTGTGGAAGAGTCTCCTCACCTCACAGATGGGCTCATCCTGATGGGGTTTGTCTCCATCCAAATTACTCCAGCAATTAATTTCACACCTAAGCATCTTGGCTAAGAACAAGTTGTTCCCAGCCCCGCTGAGACTCATCTCTGGGTTTATGTCCTTCACTGAGAAACATGCAGATGTCCTGGGGGTCACAGGCATCATAAACTTGACTGAAGCTAGGAGGCCACAGTTCAAGAGGCAGCAGTGAACGTGCCTGTCTTGTCCTGGGCAGCCCACACTGGGGCAAAGAGAGTTGTATTCTCCATACAGCCTTTTTATCCCCTTTCTAAATGATGGAGAGTGAAAAAGCACCTTCCACAAGCATGACTTAGGACAATTTCTCTTTTCAAAACCTTTCAAACCAGAATGAGCTTCTCGAGGAAGATCCTCTGAGTTGACTAAAGGACAACATAAGAATGGGTAAATTAAACAGCATTACAACTCTACATGGACCGTTCCTTTCAGAATTAAGTCAGTCTGTTTAATTAAGCTTAACTCACTTCCAAAGAAAATATTTTTTCAGGGAGATATGACTGATATAAAATACAAGTCTCCACCAAAGACCAAATGTAATTATTCAGTATAAGGAGAAAAGAATGAAGCAATACAACCAGCTTTTAAAGGCGATGCTATTGAATCAAACCTGAAAGTTTGACAAACTTTAGAAAAATGTAACAATATAATAAAAAAGATTTAAATTGTATTATCTAATAAGAGTCAGACTCTCAGGTACTGTGTTTATTTCAAATGTTTTGTCACATCTAGGACACGTTTAGGACAAGAGGTAATGGGCACGAACTTGAATATAGGAAGTTCCATCTTAACATGAGGAGGGACTTCTTCCCTGCACGGGTGGCAGAGCAGTGGCACAGCTGCCCAGAGAGGGGGGGGAGTCTCCCACTCTGGAGCCATCCCAAACCCGCCTGGATGCCGTCCTGTGCCACTGCTGGAGGTGCCCCTGCTCTGGCAGGGGGTTGGACTGGGGGAGATCCAGAGGGCCCTTCCAACCCCCACCGCTCTGGGATTCGGGGATTCTATATGATTCTTGCTTTACATAAACATTTTAAAGTAAGAATTTCCTGTGTAATTTTTCTATCTGCCCCTTGTACAGCCACGACTTTCCTTCCAGGTGGCAGGACAGGGAGAAGGGAAACTGTTCTCACCACTTTTCAGGTGCACAAATAGCTGAAATTTCTATGTATTACTCTTCTCTGAACTGAATACTTTAATGAGAGGAAAATCTGAATTTGCCATGGAAAATCATCCTGTGCTCTCACAGCAGCTTCCCTCAGGGTGAAATTCTGGCCACGTTGAAGGTAATGGCAAAGCTGTCTTTAACTTCAGCACAACCTGAATTTCAGCCTCTACATCCAAACCTGAAGCTCTAAACTACATAGAATGACCTGGGCTTATGAAACTTGAATTATTGTTATTCTTTTTTAATGCTTATAACTTCAGTCATTTCTTCAATGTATGTTGATTCAAAACCCGAAATTTCTAACTAATGGCCTACTTATCCTCTATGTTTATTTATGTAAACATAAATCCTCTGTTTTTCCATTCAAAGACTGCACTTATTTTTCCAGTAACAGTTTCTTCTATATCTTTTTGTGAAAATAACAATCCAGTAAAGAGAAAACAGCAAAATGTTATTCTGAGAATAACTTCCATCTCTCAATAGAAAATTTAAATCAATTTGATGCTTCACCTGGAGTTAAAGTCAGAAATCTCATTTCGTGACATATGGCAAAGCACCTCCAACGCAGCTGGGAGCACCCGTTCTCACATGACAAATCTGCATAACAGGCTTTGAAAGAGAGCAAACACGTGTCTAAATCAGGGAAATCACAGCTCCTGACCTCAAAGAAGGCACACAGCTCCATAAACTCAACAACCCCTACAAATATTCTCTGCGCTCAGGGGAAAACCTGGGCCCATCAGAGACATCCATGGGCTCCAGGGATAACTTCTCACTCAAGTCCAAGCAAATCCAAGGCAAGAAAAGCAGCCCCGTCTGTATGACACAGAGGGCTCAGGGTGGCCAGGCTCATGCAAAGAGCATGGTCTTTGCGTGGCCAGCAGGAAACCCGTTTTTTTAGTGGATAATCAGATATATCTATCAATTCTCTCCACATTTAGTAACAACCTCCACCATACTTTTTCCATTCACACCATGCGCCATTCCACATCTAAAGATTTCCCAGCAAGATATGAGCATCACTTAGACCTTTTAATGGAAAGTCACGTTATTTTCAATTTATAGACAAACAAGACACAGAAGTACGCACCATGGATTGCCAAGGCATTGCTGTTTTCAAAGGCATTACACACCCCATGACTTAATTATAATAATCAGGTTTCGTCTCCTCCAGCCACACGTTGCAGCTCTGCACCGTGTCGCTTTGGCGGGAGGAGACATCTCTGTCCAGCTGGGAGGACAGTGGACACGGGGCTGAGGTCACCACAGCTGCGGACACTGTTGGAGATGCCTCCCCTGCACGGAGATGCCTGTTCAGACCACACAGCCTTTATGGCACTTACCTGTGACTGCATCATTTTATATTTTGTTTAAGGGCATAATTGTGTTTGTTCTGGGGAAAAGATCACGTCTTTCTCTGCTGTGAAAGCCACAGGGCAAGGCAAGGTGCATGGTTAAGATTTCCTTTAATTCTTATAAACTGAATCCACATAAAGCTAAATCTAATAACCTCACAATGAAAACCTGATCTTTGCCATTTTACCTCAAGTAGGAATCTTGAAGATAAAAAGGCTAGCATTTTCTAATTTCCTCGTAAATAAAAAATGTGGTAGGTAGAAGCTTTGGCTTTAGGGTTTTCTTTTTTTGTTTGTTTACTATATCCTATATATAAACTGTAAACTGTTATGAATATAGAAACATAGAACAAGAACAAATCTTTCAAACATAACACTGAAATCATAAATATTTCCACACTCCGAGACTGTTCTCGTTGAATTAGTGCAGTCCTAATTTTCCTTTCAAGGTATACTGACTTCTGCTAAAGCAACAGCCAGGGCCAAACCCACAAATAGTCATCTTTCTGAGCAAGATAATTCCCATAATCATGTCATCTTAAACAGGGGGAACGTCCTATCAGAAATACTCCTCTCAAATTCCACCCTTACTGAGAAATACAGAAAATATCCCCTCCAAAAACAAAAGACCATAGGAATTTGCCTAAAGCAGCCAAAGCAAAAACTGAGTGAGGACCTCGGGGTCTGAACTTCTGGCGGGCACTTTAATTTGAAGACAGTGTAAAACATGCAGGGGAGCCAGGATGCCTCCCACAAGACAATATTAAAAAGTTTCCCTTTTATTGTTATGCCTGTCTATATTGCAGTTTAAAATCCACATAGGGATTGCCAGAGCTTGTTAGCTGGCTTTAATAGTTGCATTAATAAATCCTATAAACTAATTGTGTAGTGACTAAGTTAATTACATTCAAATGAGATAGTATATTTCTCTACAAATATGATAAAGAATTTATAAAGAGATATGCTCCTGTCTGGGAGCCCAAAGATAATATCCAGCCAGCAACCCAAATCCAGCTGTAATATGTGATTAAATTGATGGCTGTGGGGATAAGCAAACTGCAGCAAAGGCAAGAGATCACGAGAAAATATTAAACTGAATTATTTACACAACAAAGTAATGAATGAAAGCAGGGCACAGAGCCTTCCTCATGGCCAGCAGTTTAACTTCCAGCCAAAGGTAGAAATCTGGTCCTAAACCTCCATTATTTTTTTTAACGGGCAAGGACAAGTATATGACCCTATGTAATAAGAACCATTTTTTCCATTGGTCTTATAAGCAGACCGTGAACTTTAGCTCCCATCAAACAGAGGTGATGCTTTGTGTGCTGAGCAAATAAAGCCACTTTGGAGCTGAAGGTAACTTATGGGTCCCATCCTGCCCTGCAGGCGCCTGCTGAACCCAGAATCACCCTCCCGGGCCTCCTTCTCTGCTAGAACATATTATTTCTGCCAGACAGCAAGTCCCAAGCAATCCTCCGTTCCCAGATGAAAGTTTTGGGTTATTTTGGGCCAGCGGTCGTGTTAAAAGACCTCAGCTAACAAGCCAGCAGCAAGCAAAGCCACAAAGTAGTTCCAGGGTACAAGGGTATTTTACCTCCTCTTTATTGAATCCAATCATCTTGCCCTAAATTTCATGGAGAAGCTAGTCCTGGCAGAGCTGTTGTCATCACCAAAGCCTTGCTCCAGCCCCTACTAAAGGCGATGCAAAAATTCATGGTTACTTTGGTAAGCCGAGGCGAGGCTCAGGTTATTTTGGGCAGGGGGGGTGTGAAACAACGGCTCCTTGCTCAGCTCAGCATCCCCGAGGAAGGGCAGAAGTAACCTCAGAGTTGCTAACCCAAGGGTGAAGCTGAAAACGTTTGCTGCAGGTGGGGTGAGTCTCTCAACCGGACACTCAGCACCACAGGAACACCAAATTTAAAAATACAGGCATGAAAAAACTGGGGTGGTGGAAAGAGAAACTTGAACTTGAGCTCTGAAATCTGTAATTCAGCTCACAAATAAGTGAGTTGATGTGAAGACTGCTGAGTACCCAACTAACAGAATGACAGAATCATAGAATCGTCCAGGTTGGAAGGGACTAATAGGAGCTAGCTGAGGTTTAGCATTGAGAAAATCAGGTCTTCTATTTAAGAGCCAGGTTACAGATTTAGGAGATTGATTTTGCCTTCTATTTTGAAAAACATTGGCTGAGAAGGCTTTCGTGTCATGCTCTACTTGCACAGGCCTATTCATAAAATAAATGCCAAAACTCAAGGTTTTAAACTCTGTACTACAATATTCCTACAAGCACGCCTATGGATATGAGACAGATGGAATCGCAACTGAGGCGGTTGCAATTTTGTGGAGTATGGGCCACCTTGCCCTGGGTACCGACACTCACAACTGTAGTTGTGGCCCTCAGGCGGCCTCCAAAACCCTCCCTCCCTCCAAAAAAGTGTTGTCTGAGGTAATTGCTCATTAGCTTTCCCTTTTCAGATATGCAGAAAAACAGTTTTCAATAAAAAGTAATCAGAAAAAAAAAAATCACTCAGCTCTTTGGGATGTGAGCAAAGCCTGCTTCCAAGCACACAGCTGGTAAATCGAGTTTGAGTTCAGCCATCTGAGTGGATAAAAACCCAGAAAAATGCATGAAATGAAAATGCTGACAAACCTCTAACTCCAGCAGTATGAATGGTGTTGCTATAATGATAGAAAACTATTGATTGGCAACTACTGTCTCGTTCAATTGATCAGGTCCTGCAAATCTCAGATAACACTCATGTCATTAGAAGTCAGCATTGTGCTCTCGGTGGCTATGACTGATTGCCGCGCTATCAGAGCTTTGATTGTCTGATAGTACAAGTGTTGGGGAGCTTTGCTATTGATTTGTAGATAAAAATGTTCTGGTACCTTCAGACCTGTCAGTGAAATTCTTTGGATGGAAAATAGCATTGGACCTTAATGGTAGGTCATTTGCTAATTAAGTTAATTTACAAAGAACTTTTTTGGAGAAGAGCTGTTACATACACCCCCTGATTTGCTGCTAGGCAGGTGGGAAAACCTGCTGAAGGACCAGGTCAACATGCTCTACCTGAGCTAACAGCTCCTTGAACAGACCTGCATATTCCCAATTTTAAGGTTAAATTTACTCTTAGCTGATCGGTGCATGGAAAACGCTATAAAATTTGCACTAATGATGGAGGTGCTTCTCAAGAAGAGACTGACAGCAATAAGGTCAGATCACTATACTTCTATAAAGAAGCTGTATGGTGCTCTACACTGCCGTGCACCTTCCTTTCAAGCCCTTCCTATGCCTGACCCCTTGTGGGACTTCACTGTTTATACATTAGTCATTTCAACAAAAAGCACTATCAAATCTACATCCCAAAGCCCATAAATCCAATTATTTTCTTATTCAGGTTCTGTTGGCTTTGCTTAAAAATTCTCCTCTGAAGGCCACTGACAGGGTTGCTCTAATTACACTGCTTATTCATCTCTAGCACTTAAGGATGATGAAATTAGGCCTTATTAGTTGGTAACATTTTCATTTAGTTTTTCATAAGGTGATTGGCACATTGAAATTGCAGCACTACCTGGGATGCATTCAGCCCAGCTGTAGCTCTACGTGGAAAAAACACACAAGGTCAGCACCGGGTGTGAAGTCTCCCAACAGAAGCCTCGAATCAAAGCTGCAAAGCCGAATGCCCATTTCAGATGCAACCTTTTTCATTGCACTGCAGTTTTAACACAAACTGGGCTTATTTTCATCTTTTTATGATAAACTTTGGATAATAGCTGTAGATTATATCTTGCTTTAGATTTTTTCTTTTTTCTTTTTTTTTTCATTTTCATTTAACCCATTTGTGGATTATTCCACTGCTGTTAAGACTTTTAGAATGCACATTCACAGACTAAAAGCTCAAAAATTCCCAAACTTACCACATCAACAAACCTGTATATCCAAGGGGACTTTATCTAAGACTTTAAACCCATCTCACGATAATCTTTTTCATTCTGTAGCAAGCAAACTGAAAGAGCCAATAAACAAGTTTCTAAAGCATGAAAACATATTTCAACATCATTATTGTACTGGAGAATTTGAGGTTTTAAAAGAATAGCTGGCGCGTGTAGATGACCTTTGTCAGGTTGCCAAAAATGTCTTTTTGGAAAAATAGACTTTTATGTTACAACACGGGTTTCTTTATGTGAAAAATGCACTTTATATACAATGAGATGTAAGACCAGAGCATACAGAGGAGGTCAAAGCAAAGGACTCCTGGTGACCTGAGAAAGGGCTCTCTCCAGGAGAGGACGCGTTCAGGGGTACTCTACGTCCTTGGGTTTGGATATCCCTCTCCCAGTGCAGATCAAATGAACTATTTTTAAACTGTGCATGCCAAAGCATGTGTCCTTTGCCTGAACTGAAAGCAAAGACCTGAAGAGCTGTGATGAAGCTTGGCTTCATTAGCGGCTGAGAGCATCTCTCTCTGGCCCGCCTTGAGCTATTTTCTTCATAGGGAAGAACCATCTCCTGTCATCCCACTTCGGCAAGAGAAAATTCGGGTCATGCAGAGTGGCTCTTGCTACTCCATTTAAAGTAGAAGAATAAAGACAGCAAAATTGTACTTTCCTGTAGACACGCTGCTTTTAGTTTTACCAGCTTATGGCAGCTCTTGAGCACAGGTTTGTTTAGAGAAAACACAATATGGCCAGGGCGTGAGAGAATTCAGTAGCGTACACTGGTTCCTGAATTGGTTGATTATAACCCATGAAAACTTCTGATATTTCCAAGCAAATATGCCACGCTAGGGAAAGCAAAAATATTTCTCAGTGACATTTTATTCATGGAAAAGATGAGGTCTGGCACCGCATTTATACAGCTTCTCTTAAAAAGAAAATGAAGACTGTAAATTTTCAAAAGAAGCTCTCTCAGTTTCCAAATTATTTGATACTTCTGTCCTGATCTTTTTTTTTCTTTTTGCATGACATGGTTTACTTCTTACATTAATGCTGTTAAAAGTCTTGGCAGAGTTTTAAGTTGTAACGACCAGGTGATCTCTGTCAGCTTTGTCTGAAGTTTTCTTCTGGATTTGGGTCCATTACAACCAGCCAGTTCCTGATTACAGAATGGCAATGTCTCTGATGTTCATCATCTTTAATACCACCTCAGGGCAGGAACCTCTGCTGATGGGAGGAAGAAAGGGCTCATCCTGCACAACTCCCACCGTTCACCCTTAAAATAAGCAATATCAACAAAGGGAGGATCACCCCCCCAGGATGAGATCCCTATTCTCTTCCTCATCCTCTGCTCTCCTCCTCTCCAGTCCGGCAGCATTTAATATTTAATTAAAGCTTGATAATATTTGTGTCTATTTTTATCTTTATTTGAGGTGAATTACTTCAGTTTCAGTTATTCCCCTCCTCTGGAGAGGGGTTTCGCCATGAACAGGTGACTTTTGGACTCATGTTTTGTAAAAGTGTTTTCAGGATCCCAGAGGATGTTTTAGATGGTAAAACAAAAGCGATGCTTCAAAAAGGAAAGGCCTCAAATATAGGAGGCCTCACTGTTCATTATTTCAAAGCCTTGAACCTTTTAAAGCAAAAGGAGCATTTAATTCAAAGACCCTATGGGGCATTTTATTTTTTTTTTAATATTGCAGAAGCGGTCTGTTACCTTTAGCAATAATAAAAAAAAAATCCAGAATATAAAAGCAGTAAAAAAACCCATTCTGTTAGCAAAATCCACAAAAATAGCCTTAATTGTGACTTCCTGCTTTTACTGTAAGAAAGAGACACTTCTCTGCAGCTATCCCCCACCTCTTCATTTACACGACCTCTGCAAAAGTTTAAAACAAATTAGAAGGAATTGAGATCTTAAGGATACCCCTTTGCTTCTCTGAAGTTAGGAATACTGACTAAAACTAAAGGGTATGTTCTTTTCCCACCCTTTTAGAGACGTTAGAAAAATAAATATTTTGCTGTTGTGCTTCTGACAAATCATAGAATCACAGAGTGCTTTGGGTTGGAAGGGACCTTGAAGATCATCTCGTTCCAACCCCCCTGCCCTGGGCAGGGACACCTCCCAACAGCCCAGGTTTGTGGTAAATTTAGTCCTAGAGTACGTGTGGAAGGAATTTTACATAGTGCACAGAAACCTAAAGCAAAGACGTCAAATTTTGTTTAATTTAGGCATTTACTGCATTTTCTTAGACTTTGGTAGAGAAGTGCTTAAACCCAGAAGATGGATTAAATACACATTGCTGGGTGATCAAAGCTGGTGAGGAAGATTACTTCTTAATTCGTATTAGCTACAGGATCTACAAACTAGCAAGAGGTAAGAAATCCTTGTGAAAGGCGGACACCAACAGATTGAGGTACGCTCTGCCTTCAGCTTGCATTCTCTTCAAAGAGCTACAGCCATATCCGCTCGCTGACCCTAGTGCAAAACCCTGCACTTTTTTCCAAGAAAAGGCAAGACTCACATCCCAGGGCTGCTGCAAGAAGACAGCAGATCGTGAAAACATTTCCAGCAAAATTGTCTGCACTTACAGCATGCATACATAAGGGAAATTATATACAGAGAAACAGAAAAGCTTTGCTATTTATTTCCAGTTAGCTGGGATTCAAGTACATTCCCCGTCAGAAGTCCTTTTCCATAAAGCCCTTCAGAGTTTAACCTGGTATGCTCTGTGATATTCCAGCTGTCAAACCAGATCTCCGTCAACTTTTTCTTCTTTACTCTTGACCTGAGTTTCTCTAAGAAGACTGTTTTAAATTAGATCCCATGAGGAACATGACAGTAAATTCTTAGTTTCATGACGGTTATAGAAGTTGCCATTGTTTTCCCATCATTATAGTGATGTTTGAGGCACTGAAGGAGAGGAATCATTTGTTAGTTTGCTTGTTGTCTGCTTTCTGCTCATGAAAGGAAACATAGCTGGAAATTTATTGACACCCTTGACAAATAGGGTGCTGCTTTCTTTTGCAAGAATTAATTTCTCCTATTACACTAAGACATCATTGCACATTTGGACTCTGACTCCATGCCCAGTTGCACCGATTTTGTGCCACGGAGATAGCACTTCCCCATGTCACAGAGGAAAGAAGTGATGCTCAGCATTTCTCTCATAGATGATATCCTTCTATATAATACTTCTGAGGATATGTCGTTACCTTGTGTCGTGTAGGAAGAAAATGGGGGAGGAGGAAGCTTTTGTTCCATAATGCTGTATTTCATTCATTTAGTCTTATTGGTTTTGTGCAGCTAGGAATGAAAGATGTTACTTCAGGCTTGCTATTGCTCAGGATATTGCACTGAGGAAGAAATGAGAGCAGAAAACCCACAAATCTGCAATAGAGGGAGCAGAACTTAGCATCTACGTATCTAAGGCTCCTAAATATGCAGACAAGTACTCAGAGAGACCCAGGACTAATTCCAAATTTTTGTCTGTCCCTTTGACCCAGACAGAACATTATTAAATGGAAATCTCTCCCTCCCCTCTTCCCCCATCCATTATTCTCAACTGTAGGATTTTCCATGCAAATAATTATATGTCCTTAAATATCTTCTTTTTAGCATTCTTCTCCAACTCTACCTATGGTCTACAACAGTCACTTGCTGAGTTTTGTGCTAACATATAGAGATGTTTTTATGTGTTATATGGAGTCTGGCACAAAGAGAAGGAAAACATTTGGATTCAGCAGCAGGAATCCAGCCCTGATGCAGGACGGTGGGGACCAACCTTTGCCGAAGACATTTTGCCCATTTCTTCATTGCCCAAGACTCACCCTCTCTGTAAACCCATGACTCGGGGTAACTTCACCCAGTCTGCAGACCCGTCACTCTAACTGAGACATGTAACTCCTGGCTAGATAACTGTTCCTGTCAAGCATAACATCATGAGCATGGTATTTTGCAGCAATAAAAACCCCACTGAAGATCCAGTTATCCCAGCAAGAGACTGTTTACAGAACTGATATAAATAATAACAGTGCCCAAAGCACTCTTTGGTTGACATTAACTGTGGCTACAGCAGGAGCTTGTCATGACTGAACAAAAGGGATGCATCTTTTTAGCCTAAAAATACTCAGGGCACAGACTCCAGCGAGAGCAAACCACTTCAGTTTTACCAGAAGTAAATTCGTCGTTAGTCAAGGCACTGTAATTAATGCAGCCAGCCTTTGGGGTGATATTTGTGTTGGCATTGTTTATACATTTTATTTTTATATTAAACATTCGTTTGTGAGATGAAAAATGTATACGGTTTTTAGCAGCGAAGATAAACTCTTGTTTATTCCAGCTATTTTGGCAAAGCTCTCCAGCACGTGCGGAAAATCCTACAGCCAGTGCTTAGGATTTCCACGTCTCACAGGTTTTTGTACCTGCAGAAGAATCTCTTAAAAGGCTTTGGATGCTAAAGCAAGATTCAGAACAACGCAGCCAGCAGGCATCATAATATTTTGTCAGTAATAAAGCATACAATACTGCTTTTGATACAAAACTCTTCCCAGCGGTTTTCTCCACTAGTATTTTGGGCATTAGGGATTGCCTTCTGCAAAGATTTCATACTAGATATAGCCAAATAATATATATTCCTTATTTTTGAGGAGAAAAAGTGGCTTTGATCCCTTAAGCTGACCAATCCCACCAGCATAATAAACCTACCAGCATAAATAAGGCTTCGCATTAAACATGATACACCCTCTGCATCCAGGGAACGAGGCGCGAGTAAGGGGAAGGTGTATACTTCCTCAGTAATCTGAAAACCATTTAAATTTTGAGAGGGCCAGAAAGGGTCAGTGGTACTTTACATTAGCTTTCCACTTCGCTTTTTGAGATCACAATTTCAACGCAGTGTTGACCACTGACTAAAAACAATTTGAACAACACGAGAGTGGGAGTGCTCCATACAAGTGAATGTAATGGCTTTGCCTCATCATTATGCGAGAGCATTTATAGTCAAAGACAACGGCACTAATAGATTCATTCATTCAGAAAGAAAGAACCCCAGACCTTTCAAGCATGCAATTAAAATCTCTGTCACTTTATATGGAGAAAAGAACTAGTGTTTTACTGTCTAGTCACCAAGGTGTAACACATCTTATTTGACTGATTACAGCACTGAAATCCACAAAACAATCAGGATTCATGAATATTTTCGTGGCTGTTGAACAGGTATCTGAACTGAATTACTTTGCAAACAGTGATGAAGTCATCCAAATAATAAGTGAAGGTACTTATTACTTGATCAAGTGTAAGAGAAAAAAAAAAAAAAAGGCAGAAACACGAGACTGGAGGGACTCTCCTGGGTCACTTTGTCCCCTGAGAAACAGGTAACCGCATCACTTGGGTCAAACATCATCTTAAATGACTTTTTTCTTTTACCCTGCCAGCTCCTGCAAGGGCTTCCCAGGACCATGCTGCTCCCAGCTCCTGTTAATTTACGGCTCATCAACACTCATTTGCTCTCACCACAGTATCATGTTCTAGGTTAAAAAGTTCTTCCCTTACTCTTGCTCTCCATCGATATAGAGCAACATTCAAAGGTTTCATTTTGCTGGGCCAAATAAGCTATGGGTTTGGCTCTTTTAATTTCATCCTGCACGATACTTTCTTCCCACATAACTATCAAACTCCCTACACTTTGCTCACATTTTTGTCAGCCTGAATCCATCTGTTTTGACGATGAGGGATCGGTGCCGTATTCAGTACCCTTACTGATAATTCCCACCGAGACATTAATGCCTCTGTATAAATGCAGGGAACACTTCAGCTGTTTAATCTTACAGTACATTTGATTTTTATACAGCCATACTGTTTTAGTGGTTCATAATCACCCTGTGATCAAACACCACGCCAGAATCTTTCTCCTCATTAGACATTTCTAGCTGATGAGTTTCCACCTTATAGCGCCAATCCTCACTGCGAGTCTCTAAGCGCATAATCAATCTCACTTTTCCCTCCCTGTCGAGTCTCCTACGTATCCACGGAAAAGGTAAGCACATCTGCAGGCCTTCTGTACAATTGGTTTTCAGGCAGGGGAGCGATGCCAGTGGCAGGAAGGTTTTATACCTCTGGCACAGAGGTGCTCCATGCCCTTCTCATGAGCTACTCACTCCAACAGGTTACCTTCTCAGGTTTGCCTTTCTGAAGTAAAATATTAGCTAGAGAGATCATCTTTCTTATTATTCCTTATAATTTAAATGGAGTTATTCATGTCACCTAGTTAAAGGTTATTTTCTCCAAGAAATCTACAAAGGCAGGTGTAGAAAAGCACTTCTTCCTGTGGGTTCAAAGAATGTTGGATAAGAAGAAGATGCGCTACTACATCAAGGAATAATTAGGCTCCACTACGTATTACCTATAGATGTTCCTGACATTATCCACAAAGTTGTCTCCCCATCACAACAGCATTCCTAATAACAATCATTATTAACAGCTGTATTCCCATTGCCAAGATTTTTTTAAGAAATGCCTGTGAAGACAAGTTTTTTCACCATGCCAATAACAACAATCAGTTATCAATACAGACAATACACATGAATAATATTTACCATCTGAAGAGTCAAATTTCTTCCAGTGACATTAAGGTGCTGAACAACACAAATACATATTTTTGAAAAACCCACACTTACATGAACTGATTAGATGGCTGAGTCTTAGTAAACCAAATAGGAGTTAAAGCTTAAAAAAAGTCTTTGAAAATCTAATCCAAAATACAGTTCAGTACATGGGTATGTGAGAAGTTGGATGAGGTGGGGAAGGGGAGAAGAGAGATTTTAAAGGCTTTTCAGTGTGACTCTCATTGATTCAGCTCCAAATTACCATGGATTTACTTGCTACTCGTAGCCTTGATTTCTGTCTTCCCAAAAGAGCATTTCTTCATCCTTGGGAAGGATTCACAGTACTGCTGCTGGTAAAGGGGCACCTGCTGCAGGGCTTTTATTTCGCTAAATCCTCAACTCATGTCATCTGAAAGCCACACAAATCAACCAAAACCCCATGTACTCTCCTATTAGACATTCCCACTACTTCCCTGCACGCCTCCTTTATGGGATGGTGTGGTGCAACTGGGGCCATCACAGAGAGCGCTACAGTTCATGGAGGAGCCTCTAGGGTCTATCACCATCAGCCACTGCTGGCTCCATCTTCCAGCAGCTCATCCCTCTGCCCTGCTCATAATCCAGTGCCAAGCATGAAGCAGGCGCCCAGAGCTCCTGCATCAAACCCAACTCTCATGAGTACAGACAAAGGAATTTCAGTTGCAGACCAGAGCACATTAACGTCCAGGCTATTGAAGAGTAGTCAGAAAAACAAAGTAAATAGCCAGATGCACGCCCACAGGTGCGCAAAGTCATCTCGCGTTGAGTTCTGTGCTTCAGAACATATATGATAGTTATTGCATTAAACACAAGGAACTGCTGACAGCTTTTCTTAAATATTGTGAGTGTGTTTACTGGGTTCAATCTAGGCAAATGCTTTTAAACACAGGCATTCGCTCAAGTGGCAGAAAGGGAACAGAGGAACAAACCGTGCCTTGATCTGCTCTTGTAGTAGTGTAGCAAAACAACAATTTAGCCTGAAAATGTATCTTTTTGTCAATAGAAAAATACACAAAACAGAAGGCTCCAGGTTAGCGGGTGAGGATTTTTTTTCAAGTACCTTGAGTTACTTGAAAGGGAAGACTCGGGGTGGGGGAGATAATTTTGGCAGCAAAAAGTGAGGAAAAGCAGATTTTGTGCTTATCTTCATATGACAGTGATGGTTGGTGTGGATGTGGGTGTCAATCATTGGATATGCAAGTTGAACTTACACGAGGACACCATTCTTTCCACATTTCCAGTACGGTTCGTGGATGCAAAGTGTCTCTTGCTCTCCATCTTACGCATGGCTGTCTCCTACTGACTGCGTGGGAAGCTGGACTCACAAGCCTTGACTTGGGGTAGGATGAACATCTGGGCTGGTCATGACAGCTTAGAGTCTTGCTTTTGCCAAGGCTGTCAAGGAAATGTCTTTGTGTCAAGGAAAGAAAACAAAGGGAATTTCAGGAAAAGATATGCCTCTGCATATTGCATGTTAAATAAACCCAGTTGAAATACTGTGTTTAATTAACTCCCTTTTTCTTAACAGAAAACCAAACAACAGTACATGACACAAAGGAGGAGCAAGAGCCCAGCCCGGGCAGCAGACAATGCAACTTGCTTGAGATGCTGAGAAGTTCATAAAACATAACATTTCTGGAAAGTCTTAATTTTAAAAAACACACGGGCCCCTGGCTGCTCCAGCGACCAGCCTGAGAGCACCACCAACCACTTCGCAAGTTTAACAAGGAGGGATGGTAATTTTGGTTTCTCCATATACAGAAGCCAGTATAACACATCTATGACATATTTTAGAGCTACATATGGGTCTCAGAAAACATGAGTCAATCTTGGGCCCCAGCCCAAAGTCTCCAAGACCTCGTCCCAACTTGTGTCTCGCACACCACTGCCTGGACTGGGGTGCTGCATCCTCAGACATGTGAGCATGCTTATTAAAGAACCTGCCTTCCATCCACCAGATACCAAGAAGTATTGCCAGTACGACATCAGATTGTCATGTCATTCAAGACAAAACAGGTATAATGTCTTCCCACACTCAGTACTGTTGTCTTTTTCTTCCACAACACAGCCAGGCACAGCTCATCTAACACCAGACATATAGAAGAATGGAAAAGGGCAACAACATGTCAACAACCATACCTGCTCCCTGATACGAGCAACAAACCTTCCCCATCCCTGCAGCATTTATGAGTGCACTTAAACATATGGATCAGGGACCTTTGGTAGCAGCTGAAAAGCCTGTTAGGATCACTGCATCATTTATGAGTGCAACTGAGAATATTAGCTTATTAGCACAGGGCCTTTCTCATCAGACAAGGCAGAGGCTGGATGGTCTGTCAAAGCCAATCAGCCTGTACATGTCTGTAGGAAAATAAAATCTCTGGGTAAATAGATCTAAAAGGTTTCCATGCGCTGTGGGCTTCTAACCTTTCCATTCCAGGAAACAAAGAGGGAGAGAGAGAGAGAATACCCCAATATTACTCCTCCATTGGTTATGTCTCAGAAGTCTCATAGGACGTTTTCAAGGTGACTTACCTATTATCAAATCCTTATTCTTTGCACCAATTAAGCCCAATTTGAAAGCCAAACCATAAATATGCTTTCAACTCCTTTGTCTCATTTACCTGAGTAGCCCCGAGCCTGAATGCCTGAGGTGATTTTAGCTGTGGAAGAAGGAAGATGGAGCCTTTTGTGTAGTAAAATCTCAGTCCATCGGCAGCTATATGACTGAAAACTAATGCCTCAACGCTGCAACACAGATGTATCTGGTTTCTGTGAAGCCATGCTGATATATTCATGGCTGGATTTACTTATAAATGAAAGCTATCAGGGGTAGGGACATTATTTTACGGTCTGTTTTGCACTGACCGTAAAGGCTTCCTAATAGATGTCTGGAGCTTCTGGGTATTACTGCAATATAAATAATAAATAATAATATATCATTTTAAATGTAAACAGAGGCATTCTGCATTCAAGTACCTTTTCAAGTCTGTTTGAGATGCAGCTGTATTATAGTTCACACTTGAGTAGCCTACCCTTGAGGTAACAGAGACATAGATATGAGCTGTGACATTTAAATTAGCAAGAAACATCAAACATAAATAAAAAAGTCATCTTTGGTTGTTTCTGGAAGCTGATCACCCAGCATCACTTGAGCACTAGGCCTTATGTTCTGAGTAAACTTACGTGATTTAGTGCAGAAACACTGTAATAATTAACATGCTAATGCATGTTCTTAAAATTGCTTTCCTTAGACCATTTCCTATACTGCTGAACTGCCATCATGGAGAAAAATTGCCCCAAACTTGGGCAAGTTCCTCTTTTCAGGAGCTGCTGTATACAGCAAAAGTATGTCCTTTCACGCAAATCTCGACCACACTGACAATTTTGTCACTCATGCTTGAAAGCTCAGATTTGTACCTCAGGAAGACAAGGCCAAACAGGGCTGAAGGGAAACTCATTATTCAGGGGTTTGATGGAGAGAGGTCACGACCACTGAACAATTAAGAGACATTTCACTTTTAAAGTTTCATTTGATTTTCTCTGGTATTTCCTCTTGTGTCGAGTGCGTTGTAGAAGTACTGGCTCCATTCCCAGGCATTTACGTGGTCATTAGGTTGCATCTCAAAGCATCACCTCGCCGGCTGGACCCAACGGGCAGATAGCCGGGGCAATTTCCACGCCTCCTGCCTACTGCGCTGCCAGCACCTCGCTACCACTCGCAGGTCACACTGCTCGGTTACTCTGGGACCTTGGTGGCCTTGTCTAGCGAAAGGTAGCGCTAAAGGGAGAGAAAAGGGAGCAAGACCTCAGCCCCTTGTTGGGTAACGGCATTCTTTTTCTCTGTAGAGAGAGAAGAGCAAGTGTCGTCTTCACCTGTCCCCAGCGACAGCCCCCACCTTCCTGAGCAAACCCCTCTGACATTAAACAGCTTTGCTTTTCTGTTTTTTTGTTTGGTTGTTGTTTGGTTTTAGGGTTAGGGTTTTTTTTTCCTCATTTATCCAGCCTGATTTGTCCTTATTTCAATTTAAGCCTATTCTTTCTAGTCCTATCCACATGAAGACTTGTCAGTTGGAAGGTCCCTTCCAACTGAAATATTCTACTAAGACCACATTGTTCAGTTTTTATTCATAACAGGCTTTTTTGTGTACAAAGCCCGTCCACTTGGCCCTCACCTTATCCACTGCGCTCTGTGCAGAACAGGCTACACTTGCAGGGCACATTCTAGTGCTGGAGTAAAATTTTCCTGCTGGTTTTGTATTTACTCTGTAAATGTTTGCTTATGGTAATGTTATGTGAAACTGGCTCGCTACCCACATGGTTTGTTGCTGCTATAAATGAAAACTGAATAGTTTGACATGACTTCTCGTTAATTGTTTTTCTTCTGTTATCACCTATATGCTTACAAATACACTGCTCGATTGCTACACTGCAGGCAGTGACAGTCAACACACGGTTAAATAAAATTTAACAATAGCAGGGTTAATTATCGTAGAATCATAGGTTGGAAGGGACCTTGAATATCATTGAGTTCCAACCCCCCTGCCATGGGCAGGAACACCTCCCACTAGAACAATGTAGGTATTTTACACATATAAGTATGTAAAAACTGTGTCTCATACATGCATATACACTCATACACGTGTAGTACTTGCATAAGCTTAAGTCTAATAGAGGTGTCTCACACTGTCCTGTCAGATACTTGTGGTATTGAATTTAATTGAATATACAGATCACGTCAGCCTAGGCCAGCTGGAAATATCTTGTCTCTGGAACTGTGTGGTCCACAGCCTTATTCTGTCAGCTCAGCATACTTAACCTGCTAAAAGTCCTGTAACTCAGGTCGGAAATTAAACCTAGGCAGCAAAGAGCAGATTCCTTTTGATCTCCTCTTCACTGCAAAATGCAGATCTAAACTGAAATGCTCGGCTGAGGCCTCCATTAGTGCCAAAACAATGTTGTGAACTTTGCTATTAAGACCAGGAAAAAGTCAAGGAAACATTTCTGGGAAGCCAGTGGAGGTGGCAGTCCAGCCTTAGCCCCACAAGCCGTGGTGGCGCCTTGGAAGTAAACCCCATCTCAGCTCCCTGGGGCCAGCTTTCGGGAGGGATGGCTGGATGGGGGAGAAACCAGACAGGCTGTCCCGGTCTTTCCATAGCTACATGAATTTGTTTATCGCGGACCCAAGAACACTGCTCTGAAGACCAGTCAGAGCCGGTTAAATGTGGAACAGGTGAATGAAGTGAACTAGGACCCATTAAGGTATGCTCACTGACCAGGTCAGCACCCATCTATTTCTCAGTGTGCTTTTGGTAGCACACTCCCAAGCTGCCCAGGAAGCCTTGAAGGGCTCATTGTAGATGGTGACATTCATGATCGATCCTTAACTCCCAGCCAAGCCTACGTCTCCCACTGCCATCGAAACAATAAACACAAGGAAGTTTCAACTTTCTTTTTTTCCACTGCATTAATCAGGAACATTTTTCTTGCTCGTATCAGTTTGCAAGTTTTCTTTCAACTGCTCTCCCTATGCATCATTTTAAAACTCCTGGTTAGAGATACACACAACTTATCATTGTCAGCTGTTCACGCTTATAGCAGCTCTGACATTTCCACAGATTTTAAAAAATTTGAGTCAGGGCAAAATTTGGCAGGTCCACTAATAAGTAATATTGTTTTTCTTTGAAAAGGCCCAATTCTAATCAACCCATGGCAATGTAGTGATTTTTACATCCATTTGTCCTTGGCAAAAGCCTTCTTTTTCTAGAAGTAAATTTCATCAGCTTCACTGAGAGGATTAAGTTGCTTTTCAACATTCAATCCTTTCTTTCTGACCACTTACGTTTTAGCCTTACAGTCTTAATGGGGACCAAAAAAAAAAATAATAATTAACAGGAAACAAGAGTGAGGGCCTTGCTCATGGGTAACTGTTCAGGAAAGGTCATCTTCTGACCCAAAAGAGTCTCTGTTCTCCTCTGCTGTGTTCCACTTAAACCTGGCCCAGAGGTGGTGGTGTCCACTTCTTGCATGACAGGGGTTTTTTTCCTGTTGTCTGTGAGATCTGGAGCTGACACAAGAAATTTGTATCAGAAGATCATCAGATAAAAGAAGTCATGTGAGACTTGCTAAAAAAAGCAGGGGGGAAGGAAGGGTATGTCAGCAGGACACAGTGCTTCATAAGAGCCCGGACTTATCTTTATAGTGAATGTTATCTGTAAGATTGATAAATGTGCGACAGGCTGGAAGGAGGAGAGAGGACAAAGTCGTTGTACTGAAAAACTAGGCCTGGCAACAATAAAAAACCCTATAAAATAGTTAAAAACCTAATAGCTCACTAGAGCTTTTTGCAAGAGCAAGTCCTCTATGTCCAATAGCTCTCTAAAGGCATTAGAAAATGAAAGGAGTTTTAATGCACCCCTACATTTCTTTTCTTTCTAGTTTTACAAGGGGCGATGTGGCAGTCTAATTATATTGTGTTGCGAACTGGTATTATGTCCTGCAAGCAAAGGTAAGAAGCCGTTTTTTATCGTTCCATTATGCAATTTTTGCTACTTTTTACACTTGTTTCAGCTTTGGTGCAATAACTCTGTATTGTAGCCTACATTATTTATTTTTTTTCTTTTAATCATTCATTGTTTCACAGTAATAAACTACGCTGTGCAAACAAAAGCACGTTACCCAGGCAGTGTATGAGCAATGCCATTCCTTCACATCTTGCTTCCTCAAATAGCACGCAAGCCCCAGAGGAACCTATAGCAAGGCGGTGGGGACATTTTAGGGACATTTTTTCCCTGTCTTGATGTTAAGAAAAACAAAAGGTTATATAGCCAATAACAGCAGTCTCCACCTGAACTAAGCAGAATACAACGGCCCTGGGACCTGCCCAGGTAAATACGGCCAGACGAAGCAAGCCACCACTCAAATCCTATTCTTTTTATGTAAAACCCTCACCCTTTGTCCTTTTCAATTATGTATGGTCATGTTCTTACAATAGCTTCTGCTGTCACTATGATTTAAAGATAAGGTTTATTTTAAAAGATCATTTGTTTCCCAGCGCCAATGTAGCTAGTCTAACCAGATAAATAAGTGCACAGTTTTGAGACAGCCCCCCCCCCCCCCGCCCGAATTTCTTTCCTCCTTCCCCACAGCCTGCCACCTGAATCTCTTGCTAATCATTTCAAGGCTATTCGGAAGGTAGCCCTTGCATAATTTTTAGCTTAGCATAAAAAACTGCCTGATTGCTATTCATTTGGCTTGGCAGCTATTATACACCGAAGTGACCTCTGCTTCTCCGTTAATTATAAATAGTTTTGTCTATTAGATAAATTGAAGTAAATTAGCTCAGTTTTAAGATCTTATCAATAATTTAAATAACCATTTCAAACAAATAAAATAGGGAAAAAAAGACCCCCAAACCCCCCAAAAAGAAGCAATCTTAAGCAGAAAAGGCCAACTTCCAAGTGTAAAGCACCCACAATTTGTTCATTTAGTAGCGAAGGCAGTATTTAATAATAATGCTAAATGCAGAACAGGTTTTATTTTTCCATGCACTCAGGCCTGTACATTTGCTGCGGAGCAGAAAGAGTTTCGAGGTCTGGTCCCTGCCCAATGCAGCAGCCCATTAGCCGCAGCTGTCGGAGACATCTGCCCAACCCGATTACCATCAAAGCCAAGCGGCAACAGCGGCGCCGTCAGCCCCGTCGCAACACCCCTTCACTCCACGCTCAACTGCCGCCGAGCAATTGGGCTTCTGCTAGGCCACGCTTAAAACAGAACTCAGAAATGGCTTTATTCTTAAGCAAGGTCATGCTTGGGTGAAACGTGTATGCAAGGTTGATGGTATCATTAAGCCTTGAAGAAACAACATCTCTTTCTTTCTGCTAAGAAACATCAGCCAGAAATTCTTTCCGGTGCAAGGTAGGCAACCATGCCTGATAAGATAAGCTCTAGTCATAAAAAATACATATGGCATAAGGTCGGGTTTCATTTTGTTCTGTGATTCATTTTAAGCCTCCGGAGAGGCCATCCAATGTGAAGACTTCACAGAAAAAACTGCAGAAGGCTACAGCAAAGGGAAGGAGCTGAGCACTGATTTATCTATCTAATTCTATTACAGGCAAAAAGAAAGCTCTTCTATTTACAAATAACTTGTAAAGGTGAGCAACAACAAGAGAAGATTTACTGTAATATATAACACCCCTCACCTTATGAGGCTCTAGTGAAAGCTAGCAGTTTGGTGTCCAACATTAGATGTTAGATGAAATGACGGGTTGGAGAACCACTGGCTTTCAGACTTTGCCTTCAGCTCTTCCCTATGACACAGGGAGGTCTTCTCTCCCCCAGTCCCTCTGACACATCCAGGTTTTATCTCAATCTTTAGTTTTGCTTGATTTTAATCGCTAACACAGCTTAATGAAAGCATAAGCCAGTGACACACGGACCCAACCCACCTGCCTCAGACGTGGGTATGCTGAACTTGTCCAAGGTCAGTGCCACCTCGGCAAGCTACTGTTAATTCACCACAGCCAACATCACCGACTCTAAGGTCAAAACATATTGAAAGCATCAGTACTTATCGCTGTCAAGCATCCTCTGTTTCCTCTCTGATAACCTCCGACGCTGGTCAATGCTGGCAGAAGTGTGCTATATTCCCAAATACCCCATAGTGTCATTCTTCAGGGTTTCCTGAAAGTCTGGGATATTTACTTACAGCTATAGCACTTTCCTTATCTCACTGAGCAAACAGTTGGACACAAAATGCCAAGAAAAGCTGTGAAAGACAGAAAAGACATAACAGAAATATGTAATGACTGGTGGTAATACCACCGATTGCGTTCAAAGTAATTTGTAAGCAGGAGAAAGCTATTTCTGGCCACAAAATAACAGGTTTGCAGAACCTTGCGCAAGCATTACATTTCTTTTCATATATACTTAATATATCTTTCATTCACAAAAACACCTTCTTCCTCCTAACATTTGTCATCCCCAAAGAATATGAAATTAATTTAAAAGGCAATAAAGCAGAGCTGTTATAGATGCCTGTTTACTATTTTGGGCAAAATTTCACCTAATATGATACTGCACATAAAGCAAACCTTAACTTTCAAAGCGTAAAGGAGCCTTTTTTCTGCTGTATCAGGAAGGATGGAGCAATGGTGGATGGAGCCTTAATAATCATAAACTGTTGCCTTTTAAAAGTAAACTAAAACCAACAATTACAAAACTCAGTGTGTGAGACATTAAAGAACCAAGAAATATCTAAAATATTAGAAATGCAACGAAAGCAATACTGTGAAAAGATCTAAGTTTTGCTCAATCATAATGAGGCTTGGAAAACAAGGAGGGCACCCCACGTGTCCCCCCTGGGAGTTGTCACAAGCCCCAGCCTCAGCACTGCAAATCAACCAAGTCTATCAGAAGATAAAGATCTACCAAATGTATTTGTTCTCCACATTTAATATTAATCAAAGAGCATTATATATTTCATGCATCACTTGATTGTCCTAGCTGTAGGGGAAGAAATGCTGGCTTGATAGAAGTAATGCAAAACAACATACATAAATGTGTAAACCAGTAATAAAATAAAAAAGAGCAATCAGTTGATTAAACAAAGGATCTTTGAAAGCTGGGACTTGGTTTGCATCAGCACAGAAGGAGTTAGGCTATTGGAAAAACCCACAGACATCAAGATAGACAGTCTGATCCCACGTGGTAATCCTTACACTTCTCTTCACTCTTTATTTTGGCCCCCGAGTTTGGCAGCAGGTTTCCAAACCACTGACCACATCAGAGGCTGCCAGCCCATGGGCTGGGCTCCGGACCTCCTACCTTGCTCCCAGCTTTGTCCCTGAGACACCCGGAGATTGACCTCACAGAAGCGACCACGGGTGTAATTCATGTATGCAGAGCTTTTGGAGAGCTCGAGGGAAAAAGCTTAATGTAAGGGCAATATGTTCACATGAACACCATCAAGGAAAAAAAACCCAAACAGATAAATGGCTCGTAGTACTTCAGCCTGGGCATACACAACCTTACATCGACTCTCTGCAGAGGCACAAATGCATGTGGGACACAAAACCAGAAGCCCTGGTCCATAGGAAGAAGAGCTGCTTGCTCTTGTCCCAACGCAAGAGGTAAGAAGGCAGACCCAAGCCTGGTGAACCTGCTCCTTGCTGGTGCAGGGAGGGGAGACACAGCATCCCTCCGCAAGGCCCAGGAGATGAAACAAACCGGTACGTGAAAGAACAGAGACTAGAAATGGCCATGATGCTGGATGCCTGACCTGCACATAGAGACCACTGAGTCACCTGGCTGGCTGGGGATTAGAGCCCAACCGTGTCCCACCCATGGCCACCAGGATTTGCTGTTCACATGGAATGGGCTTGGAATTACCAAACCTGCTTCAAGTTCAGCACCCACCAGGCTGCAGCAGCTCTTGCTCACGGTCATGGTGGCACATTCAGAGCAGACGTGGCAACAACGAAAGGGCTGGTAGCCCCACAGTTCCAGCCCCAGCCCCACAACCTGCCACTCCCTGACACCAAAGCTTCACTCCTGGTGATGATGCTCAATTTTTTTATATTTTTTTTTAAATGTTGGCATTTTCAGCTATCATCTGTTGTTCCACAGTATGAAAAGGAAAATGGAACACATCTAGTGCTGCACACACTTCTCCATCACGATCATTGGGGTTAAATCACGCTACTTCTAGTTATTGAGATGACTAATGCCAGCTGTACATATCTGCTTGTATGCTGGGTTTAGAAAACATTCAGTAATGCTAAACCTAAATGAAAATAAAAAAGCTCCTAATTCTATCACTAAAAATGTATTTTAGGACTGAGATTCAGCTGAAGGAGGATTGCTTCATGTGTTTCTAACCTTTTATTAATATTGTGCATGTTTTGTTTATCAAAGCTTCGGAACTTAATTTGAGATTGCCCAAATCCCAAGTTTTCTGGGGCTTACACCATAACGCAAGGTATTAAACAGCATCAACACATGGGAAAACACTTGGCTTGCCAAGCTAAACACTTCTTGTATGATTTTTGTAACTGGTTTTCCTAGATAAGACCTCGTGGTGGTTATTTTTAGATTATACACCAAGCGAGTACACAAAGTGTACTGTATTAAGCTAACTCCACTCCATTTGCCTAAGTGTTCTGAAGCACTTTGGGGACTGTTAACATGGTGGGGGGGGGTGTTTTGTTTGTTTGGGGTTTTTTTTGTTATTATTTTCTTTTGGTTTTTCCCAAGTCTGATCATCTGGTGGCCTCTCATGTCCTGCTGTTGTCGTAAAGACACAGCATCCAATTTCTATCTCACCTGGAAGATAAGAGACTGCCCCAGAAATCCGTGCCGGCGTAATTGCGCTCCACCTGGCACTTGTTTATAGCAGGGTTTACACTCGCATATATACCACGCACGCTGAGGGGAACCTTTCAGACAAGGACAGTGTAATTCATTTTGAGAAACATCTTCCTCCTGTTTAAGAGTTAGTATAAATTGAAATTCCTCAAGGGAACCAGGCATGATATTTTTCATTTTCTCGGAATCCATAAGGTTTATTGTTAGATTTATTCCTTTATTATTATTGATTATATAAGGGCTGAAGATGGGGCCGAGCTGGAAACTAAACTTTTTTTTTCTTTATTTTTTTTAAGAGCAGGTTACATGTCAGGGCTATTGATTTTCAAAATAAAAGGAGTGTGGAAACTGGAATTTTTCAAACAAATTTTGGAGTCAAGAATGCAGTGCTCATTCACCTGGGTAACGCCTGAACCATAATTCTTTTTTATTCAGTCCCACTGACTCTCTGTTTGGGATTCCAGTTTATCTCCCTGCTCCTGCCTGGTTAAACACCATCTAGTGCCACAGCCAAGAATCACATCCTACATTACCAAAACAACAACAACAACAAAAAAACCACTGCAAAAAAATCACGCACAAAACCAAAAAAAAGCCAGCCTTTCTTATATCAGCAATACCTGAGAATTCTGAAAAATCCTTAAATTTAACCCTCACAGTGTCACTCAGGTTTAGAACTGAGGGGGAAGATACTGCATGAATTGGAAAAAAATAATAGTAAAAAAGAATCACAGAATAGAAGGAAACTGAATTAGTTTCTCTGCAAACTGGGGCATGTCTTCAGTCAAAGCCATCCTCCAGCTTCTGCTTTTAATCACCTTCAGCCAGCAAGGCCAGGTGGGAGTATTGTAAATCCACAGTAATATTCTCATCCATATAGGCACAGCCCGTATGCACCGCACATCCACAGGCAGAGCAGAAATACCCGGTGTCAGCATCACTGCTCCCCTCCTGCAGGCCCTGTGCCAGCGGTGATGCTCTGGTCATGGAGGTTGGCAGAGGCAGCTTGGCCTGCACCACGTTGCCCTCATTTTCAGAGATATTTTTTGTAAAATAAACCAGCGCCCCTCATTTCTGGATTTCTTTTCTTTTTAATTTTTTTCAAATCTGTCTTATCTGATAACGTTGCAGGATGTTGCTTTGGGACAGATTATAGCATGACATACACAGGACATTCGGAAAGAAGGAAGTTCTCTTCCTCTCCTCATGACAGAGGAGAATAAGATGCAGCATGTTTAAAATCAAGCTTGTTCTCCAACAATTACAACCTTTTAATATTCCTCCAGCTTAACTCTAGAGATAAATCATCATTATCGACATTCAATACTTGGCACTATAAAAGAACAGGGACATTTTTCTTGCTTAGGGCGAACCCTGGAGAGTTGCGATGTGGTCCCTGGCACGCAGCCGCACATGGCTGCGGTTTTGCCCCTCACCCGCCGCACGTGTGCAGGGTCCCACGCTTTTTTCGGAGGAGCGGGAGCTGTGAGACAGCAGGGGCGCGGCTTTCGGCACTCAGTGATTGAGTGAATCACATCATCCTTCTGACTGATCTCTTCATCACCGCGCTACGAATAACAAAGTCGCGGGCTTCGCATTTCACTTGTCACCTGAACAGTTCAGTTTTTCTCCTGTTTGTAGTATTTTAGCTATTTCATCCCTGGACAGTAACAGAAAGCTCCTGTATGCCACCACTGCACCTGATGGGTTCCACCTTAGGACTGAGCATCTTCTAACACGTGATGATCACCACTGGATGTCCATCACAACGGCTCTACTGCTTTCACTTTAAACTAATTTACATCAGATGAGAATGCAGCCGTTAGGTTTGTTAAACGAAAGTATTCAGGAAACTTTCTCTTTAAAGTGCATTGGAGCACACAGAGCTTCGTCTGAGGTCAGCCAGATGCTGCAGCAGTTATGGTATTCATTAAGTCATTGAATATTAATGACAAATTAACACAAACTATAAATGAGAAGAGAATTTTCACCTTCAGACTCTTTTAATAACTCCCATTATATATATTTTCCAGCCAGCAGTAATCTGACAGACAATATTTTTCAAATATTTCATTTACTCCATTTCGAGCTATTTTTTCCTTCCCAATAGGCCCATTGATTCCACCTTTAATTACTGCTCACAGCCACATCTGTTCCAGATATTCAAACAGAAAAATCAGATAAACACTACAAAGTAATTTCTTATTTACTTCTTAAATCATTAAGCAACCATCTTTTCCTGCATGACAGTTTGAAATAGTCCTACAACCCAGGGCGGCGGGGAAACGAAACAGTAACTGCTTCTGATTTTGGAAAGTCAGGAATCAAATTCAGTCCAAATTCCTGTTCCTGCTTCTTCTTCTCCTGATTCCCATCAATTACTTTAAAATAATTGTACGGGGTTTCTAACCCAGAGTTGTGTTGCTCAATAAAGCACAGACAAGCAAGTGCTGGTGGAGAGAGGGGACATTTTAATACCTGGCATGCACTTGTGTATGCCTCCGTGTGCCTGTTTTCCTTGGAACAAATGCTGTTATAATTTCTTCAAGGAATCAATAACGACCGCTGCCAGAGCACTGCACTGTTTGAGATGCAGATTGCATAGGGAGACTGAAAATTTATTGCATTGTAAACGTAAGCAGAAGGTGGTAGGTAAGCTGTAATTAAAGTTTTGCTGATAATAAAAAATGGGGGAAAATAAGCAGACTCCATAGTCAGTAAATGTTAGTACTGCCGCACAATCACACCATTTTGCAGAGAAAACTGCAGCACTCGGCTCTTTTTCTGCACAATTAGCCTGAGGAAGTGTGGTTTACACTTCAAACCCCCCAAAACGCTGGCGTCCCGTGTGCCCTTCGTCAACACTTAATGTCTCCAGAGCCTTTCATAACTTCAACTCCTGGCTTTTAAATCTCATTCCAGTTCTTTGAAAATCACGTCTTACATTTATTATTCTTGGTACGTGCTTTTATCTGGGAACATAAAATTAAGTAAGACCTTTACCATTACACAATGGATGCATTTATGTGTTTATTCTACCTTGTAACAGATCTGGCTGTGCACGAGCTGGTGGGCTGAGAGATGCGTAATGAAAAGCCAGCAAACCCTCCTGCAAGGGTTTATATCTCAGAGCAGGTAGAGCCCCGGGCTGCAGAGAGGGCCCCCCATCCTTCCTCCCCACGCGTGTCTCTGGAGCAAGGAACTGCCCCTCCACCTGCTCCAGCAGTCTCACATTCTGGTTGACTACGTAAAAAAGATATAAGGCAAAAAAACCCAAACTGCTACCTATTTTCTTTTTCTTTCCCCTCCTTTCAAGACTTCCTTGATTTTCATATTTCTGTCCTTGTCCCAGGATTGGGATTGCTCACTACTAATTATCCAATAAAAATAGAGTTGAAGTATTAAATCTATCCCTAGTTAACCCAATGTCTTTAATAATAAAAGAGATTTTGCACAAGGGATAAATACTGTATCTCATTTTCCCACTCTTACAAGTCTCCTGTCACTCCACACTTATTAATACTGCTACTAATATACTGTTCCCGAGTGGCCACTAAAATAGTTTGGTTATTCCTATTAATTCACCAATAAAATGTGGCCTCACAATGTAATAAAAAAAAGGCTTTGTTGCTTCGGGGGTTTATTGGCAGCATCTATTTGCCCAATTTGTCAAGAGGTTTTCCCCAGTTTTCTGATGTTATAGGCAAAACCACTCCGGTATGGAAATATGATAAGAAAGCAGTGTCTGATCCCATGCCAGGTGTCACCAGCTTCTCCCCGCGTATCTAGCATCGATTGATGGCACAGACAAGTGTCCGTCCCTCCAGGTTAAAGGTGAGTGGATGCTGCAAGAAGCTTTTCTCAGAAGGAAAAACAGCTACTTGCTAGTTAAAATTCAGAACACCTCAACTTTCTGAGAGAGACGAGCAGCCTCGCACCAGCAGGATTCACCGGTGCTCCTAAAAGGTACGAAAGCCCAACACCAGGGACAGAGGCTGCTGGTCATGCCAGAGTCACAAACACATAATTTAGCCCCTAAATGAGCAGCCTAGTGCTAATTTATGAACTCCTCAGTCCATTCCGTGGAAGCAAGAACTGGAGAAGACCCTTCCCTTCCAAATACCATCCCTGGAAATCACACACAGTCTTCCAATGGATGTTTGAATCAGAAAAACCCACTGAAAGTCTACCACATACCTCCCTGGACGAAGATGCAAAATGCTTCCCTACAGTCTATAACACACTTAAGACTAACAAAAAGACCAGTCAAGATGCCCCAGAAGAAGAGAAAAAGGAGGATGCTCGAGGTCTTTTTGACAACAAAGAATTTGTTAGGTAAAATACTCAGATGGTCCAAAGGAGCAGACCGGGATCCATGCTAGCAGGGAACATGACGACTTCAGCCCAGGTAACCTCAAGGAACTTAATGATCATTTAACCTGAGCTTCTCACCAGGCTTTTCATTCCATGAACCTTGCCTAGCACCCTGCCCACAAGTACAGGCAGGCAGATATCCTGCTCAGTCACCTGCAGCGGTTTGGACCGCATCACCTCCTCTGACACTCTTTTCCTTTCAATTTGGTCTTCCTCCTTATCAGACAATAAGATTTGATGGTGCTCACCAAAAAAAGGCAAAGAACCAGCACTTTGCAGAGATGCCAGAAAGCCCAATGCAGCATGGTTCCTGCTGCGGGGAAGGTTTGGGGTCAAACACAGCAACAGCAGGAATTTCCAAAAACAGGAGAGCTAAGCCCATTGAAGAATTGGGCCAGGATTTTTCAACTGGAAAATTTTATAACTTTGGATTCTGAATCCTAATTAATAAGCAGCCTGTGTGACTGTGCAACACTGTCCTCTATTGGAAACAGCTTACCAGACCACCTGAAGCACTGCTAGACATCCTCTGCCTGAGCGCATAGGAAAAAGCCCAGTCATTTGTTAGGGCTTAACATCTCATGTGATTTGGCTGATGTCTGTGCAGGCTTCCTCAACATTATGCATCACCCACGAGTTGTTCCAAAATATCATTGTGCTTTGACTTTGCTTTGTGTTTATTCGGTGCTGGTAGCAGTAAAAAGGCTTTGCACAAGAGAGCCATTGAATTAATACAAGCAGATTTATTGTGCAGGCTTTATAATCTTTCTTGCACACCAAGCTCAAAATCTCAAACGCATATATTAGGAGGAAGGATCCTGACAGAAACGCTGCGAGGTGCCCCATAAATATGCCGGTGCCTCTGTAGATGGGGAACCCAGTGACCTCCTGGAAGGGGTGCAATTACGAATAACTCCTCCTTCTCGCAGAGATGGGACCCAGGATAAGGCATCGTTTTTAGAGCTACCATCTCTGGAGACTTCTGGGAATAAAAAAAAAAGCTGATTCATAGGTGCTACAGAAGAAGGATGAGGACTGGCGGCTTGCTGGGAGGAGGATAATAGCATGGTGCAGTGGCTGGCAGCCACGTAGCTCTCGCATCACCTTGCCTCTCGCTCTGAAAAGCTGGGCAACACATGGGTGGTTGCTGCAGTAGGGAGGAGCAAAGCTCCATGTTAAAGCAAACGTGATTCAGTGGCACAAATGCTGCCAACCTGCTGCCCCCTCCTCCAGACCTGCACAAACTTTCCTCCCTCCTCCTCTCCCTCAAGGAAAGACATTTCCTGACGTTACCACGTGGTTTGGCATCCTTCCTCCCATGTATTACTTCTGTAAAATTGTATTTTCCTATTTTCAATCTCCAATTTCTTGTCTTCAAGGGCATCACTATTATAATGGGGGGAGACGGGGAATGCTTTCCTCCCACCCAGGTTGGTTTACCTTTCTAATGGATGTGCTTTGGGGAGACTAGCAGAAGTCACACATCCATCTACTGGAATATCCGTGGCCCCTTTTGCAAACGGCCATTGGCCCAGTGACACCACACTGGGGTGTGAGATGGAGGGAAAGAACGTGACCTTTTTTCAGGGTCTGATCTTAAGTAAAGCGACATCTTCCTGCTGATGTGTGACCTGGGTTCAGGCGCTTTCTGTCTGAAGAGGGCAGGCACTGTATGTCACCAGCGCTCCGTCATCTCTGCCCACTCGATGTCAGCACTGGTGACACCATCCTCAGCAAGACTGGCTGCAGCAGGGATAGTTCACACCTGCTATTCTGAGAGACCTTGCAGTCATTAGTCCCCAAAATTGCTTTCCACGGTGTACAAGGGACATAACAAATGGCTAATTTAATAAAATTGTGTCAGTTCATTCAGCCAGAGAAGCCAGGATAATAGCAGCCGATTCTGGAAAAAAATTGGAAGTAGCTCGGATGTTGTGGGTTCAAACTTCTTGTCATGGGACCGGTGGTGCCCAGGTTTCAGCTGGTCCCTGCTTACTCCTCCCCACCCACCGCACCGTGGTGAAGGGAGAGGAGAACCACAGCAGCGCGGCCCCAGGATGGCAGAGAGGCAATACAGCTAGGCAGCAGATTGCAATAGGGATGTTAAACTCTTCAAAAGTTCCTATTTTCAGGAATTCTCCTGTACTAATACCGTTCAATTAAAAGCATCCACATCTTGGAATCAATCCCAGCAATCACCAGTTCTTACGCCCAACATCCAACCACTGCTTTCTCCGCTCTCCCTGCTATAGAGGTGCTGGTCCTAAAGTTAAATGGGAGAAACTCCCTCTCCAGTCCAGCCCCAGCTCTTCATTCCAGCTGTGAAAGCTTTACTGTCATTTTTAATGAACACAAGAACAGGTCCAGATTCACCATGGAGGAAACAACCAGATACAGGACTCCCACAGCAGACACCTGAAATGATGACGTTGGCTGCAAGAGTGACCCAGGTTCGGGAAGGGGCAGATCTGGCAGCAGAAACCATAAGAAGCCCCTGTGTAGGTCCACAGTGCTTCAGATAGGACACATATGTGCAAACATGCTGAAGCGAGCAACATATTACACAAAGCAACACCAACAGCAGAGCAGATTGAATTTTTTCCTTGGACATTATGGATACATAATCATCATTGTCACCACTGCAATAGCAATCAAGGTTGAATCATCAGCTTCCACATTACCTTAAAGGGGAAATGAAATGTTAAAATAAAAGTCATTGAAAAGGTGCCTTCTGCCTCGTTTTACCCAAGAATAAATCTGAATAACTCAGAGAAGCCCGCTACTGAGTGAGCAAACAATTTGATCACATAACCTTGCGGATGCAAGATCTTTAATAGATTTTTAAATAGCCCTCACCCAGTGACCTTTAAACAAGTTCTAGTTATCATGTGTAAATTCATTATTTCCTAAAATGTTTTAATTTTATAATTAACTTGAATGCGCTGCTTGTATTCAGTCTAGATTCAGAATGAAACCGAGTGGTGGTTTTACCTGTACCGAAGGAAGTGCTGTGGATGGAGGATGCTGGTTATCTCACTTTATTGTTTTGGCTGGATGAGACAGTAGGGTTTTCTCCAGGTGCCTGCAGCTGCCAAAAGCTTCCCACCACCTGCAGTCCTTCTGCCTCTGCAATACCAGAGCACGGCCCCATCTGGCGTAACAACGCTTCCCTCCATCCCAACATGCTCCCAGCTGTGCCAAAGGCACAACCGCCAGGCAAAACATCTGCACAAGTGTTCACCTCACAGTGCCGGCAGACAAAAAATCTGTCCCAGGAAAATAAAAAGTTTATGACGCCTGATTGTCTGTGGCACTTTTCTGTGTGGATTTTCTGGTGTTCATTAGGTCTCCCCCTTCCAGCCAACCATTTCTTCCGACAAATTTTCCTGGGGATTTTAAGCCCTCCAGGTCCTTGTCAAGATGCACTTGAAAAAGGCTCAAAAGTTGCTGGGGAAGCGGAGGCAGACTAGCAGACAGGAGTCTGAACGTGCCTTTCTTAATCCTCCCTTTCCTGGAGGCCTTTTGTGGGTCCACCAAAGGCCATTGGGACTCCCAGTAGAGGCAGCTGAAAGTCCCATTTCAGCTGCCCAAGGCCCCACTCCTATTCACAGCCCACTCCCATGCCCAGACCTGTTCCCAGCATGGGTGTTTGAGTTACCATCAAGCGTATGGGATGTCATGAAAACCCACTGCTCTCCTGCACAGATTCCTGCTCCCCTTGGCCAGCTCCCTGCATCGTGCTGGGGCTCCCCACTCCTCCCTGCCACCCTCTCCCTTCCCTGCCACCTTCTCCACCGCGTTAGGGACCTTGGTAAGTCTCTGGGGAGCAGTTGAGCTGAAGTCTCTCATTCTTGAACTCTACATGTTTTTTAAAGGAATGCAACTCTCAAATCCAGCGCAAAGAAACCAGACAGACATCATCCATCGCTGTCAACGGCCGCAAAAGTCAAGCTGGAGCTGTGGGGAGCACTCAGTGACCCGAGCAGCTCCTTTTTATCACCGGATGGTTTTGCTCTCATGCATCCAATAAGGCACACGTTGAAACACAGCTTCCAAATAACGAAGAGAAAAACCCCCAACCTGGTAAAATCTGCTATGTCTGAATACTTGCAACTTCTTAGCAAAACAGTCTCAAGTCTTCCCAGCTCCCTGCCAAGCCCTCAGCAGCTGAACACCTGCACGCTCCATCTGTCCCTACGTTCACAGATCACCTCCTACTTCAATCACCTGCCACCAACCTGTCCCTCACTGCTTCCTCCAGACTACTTCTCTCTCCAGACCTGATGGGACCAAAGCACTCCAGCCTGCACCGTTTGACTTCCCGTGGTGTCTGCCACAGGGTGTAACCTTGGAAAAAACAAGCACTCACCAGCAAACTGCTTGTCCATGTTCTTCATGGGCTTGCTTAACTACAAAAGCTTGTGTTACTGTTGGCTTTGCATTTAGGATAAAAATAAAAAGCTCCAGCACTGGCAGAAGTTAGAGAGGGGAAGAGGCATCACCAGTTGTGCCCCTGTAATTCAGTGCTTATTAAAAAATACACGGGTTTGGGAGGTCCAGACAGGGACACGAAGAATTGGGCGTAGATGGAAAATGTAACCTTTGATGAGTGACAAGTGAGGTTATACGAATGAATACTAATGAGAAAACTCTGAATAATTCATACTTGGGGTTCAAGGTAAAACAGTTTAACCTGATACCTTAGTAGTTGTGCTGTCTTGCTGGCCTCAGGAATATTACCTCAAAGAACAAGATCTGAACATAGCCCAGGTTTTAGATGTTAATTTGTCGAGGGGTATTTAAAAATCACAGCTCGCTCAAAGTTGTCTAAAAATTGCAGCACAAGCACAGTAGGTGGGATGGCTTTCCTTCAACCCCAGCCCTCCAAACCTTGCCCTGCGCTCATCAGTGCTTGCACCAGCATAACTTTTTGGCTCTATGCTTCAGAGAAAACCTGGACCACAAATTCCCACAAAGGTGAAAAACCAAATTAGAGGAGTTTCAATCACAATTCTCCAAATCACAAAGGAAAACGCGTTTCTTGGGGGAAGGTTATTTATCTTAGCAAGTTCAGGAAGAACCCAGTTTAGAAACCGGGCAGAGTTTCAAAATTTTGGATTACATTTTATCCTGTTTCATCTTCTGCCTTGCCGAGTCCTTCACAGCACTCATTTTAAATCTTGAAATAAACTTATACCTTTAGACAGAGTCCCAATTAACCAGTCCTCCGAGAGAAAGCCCTCTGTTCCTCCAGCGAACAGGAGGAAACCTGGACAGCCACCAAAGTTATTTTTAACTGCACTGTAACATGTTGGTACAAATTCCACTTTCACACATAACCTTTGGAGTGATATAGAAAATGACAACAAGTGATATAAACTGGGAAGCAGCAGCCATTGAGGGCATCAGAAAAAACTCTCTCTCTTGCCAGGCAGGAGATAAATCCAACATTACAAATTAGCACCATAAATATTACACACATTTGTGGTGATTTATACACTTACTTTATCTAAGCCAGGCATTTCTTGCTTTCTAAGGAGGGAGAAGGATAGCGAAAGGATACCCATCCTTCCCAGCTGCTGCCGCCCGCATCAGGGACTTTCTGCTCGCCCATTTCAATAACGCCATGCAGCTCTCCAGGGGCTTTTTATCTGTAGATCACCACATGCTTATACAAATGTAAATAAATTGGAAGTTTATCCTAAGGGCAAATTTGTCTCATTCAACCTGATGTTTTAGTGCTTCTGCCGCACTTGTGTATCAGAATTGCAATGCAGCTGTTATATCGGGAAGCTGTAAAACCCAGACACATTTCATTTCCCTATGGTTTCTTTTTTTTTTCTTCCTTCCTCTCTTGTGAACTTCACATCACCTTTCATACTTTATCATTGTGCTGCATAATCTCTATCTCTGCAGAATTGCTGGGTTCACTACAGCGCCTAATACAAAATATAAAATATGGCACTGTGCACCCATGCAAAAGGCCAATTTTCATTAATCAAATATTCAGAAGAGTCAGTGCTCTATTATAATAAAAGCTCAGAAACCAGAGTGTGAGGAAAAACACATAAGATGGAACTTCACCACATGACATGCTGAAAAAGTTCCCACCAGGAAAATCTCAGCGCTTCGTTTCAGAACAGCCATCAACCAGCTCCTGATGGTGGTGAATGCTCTATACCGTTAATCACAAATAAAGTGCAATAGCAATGAACATTCCCCTCTCTCTGGTAAGATGCATTCTGCCCTTACTCCCTTACCTGCTGGCAGCAGGAGCTCTAAAATATTGCATAGGAAGTGTTGCAGTACACTTAGTGCGTGATGCAATACCAACCAACCCATAGCGGCATGAATGGTTGCAATCGCCCACTGCAGAGAAGTGACTTAGAGGTATAGCAAATGACGCTTTTGGGTTTGTAAGCGTGATTTTATCCCACCTTGCAGCAGCCAAGAGGGTGAGGTGTAGCTACAAACGCTTCTAGGCCTCCAAAGGCACTGAGCTCCACCAGGAGAGGACTTGGTGCGTCCCCCAGCTGCCAGCCTGAAGGAACAAAGTTGTGCCAACGTCCACTCTTGCATTAATGACTGGGTATTTATTAAATACGCCCACGCCACTTGATTTGTGCCTTTTCATTTCTGAAGCTTCCAGTTTGGCGGCAGAGGACAGTCAGGCCATAAGGACAGAAGAATCGCAAGCTCTCATTTAGCAGGCGCATAGCAGGATGACCCAAGAAGTTCCCTTAAATTGTTCATATTTTAAAGGTGGGCTTTCCTCCCCCTGCCACATCCCCAAGCTTCTGCTTACAATATTATACACCAGACTCCAGCTGGGTACTGCTGCCAGCCCAGGATTATACCCACAACCTTCCCATAAAACCCTTCCTGCAAAACAAAAAAAAAAATGCTGCTCCACTCACACCTAAACCTTGAGGGTCTCCTCTCCCCAGACCCCCCGCGATGCTGTGGGCAGCTTTTCAGTTTAATCCTGCAGCACATTCCCCCTCTTCAGCAGCTCCCCATGACATCTGAGCCCCAGCAAGAGCTGGATTCATGGGGAATGGCACCCAAAACCCCACCAAACCCAACACCCACCGCAGGGACCACGTGCTCCGGAGCATGCTGCGAGCCAAGGGCTGCCACCCCTCCACGTCCTTGCTGTCCGCTTCCAAAAAGAAGTGATTTCCCAAAAATAAGTCATTTCCCAAAGTGAAGGCTCTAACCCAATTCTAAATTTTAATTCTATTTTACGCAGTACTGCAGAAAAGTGGACACTGAAAAATTATCTGACTGGGAGCTTAGCAATAGAAAACCATAAATCATGCTGGCAGTTATACAGTTTTCTTGTGAGGCAGTGCTTATGGGAGTAGCTGTTAACTAACGGAGGCGTGCGCCTGGCACTGGCGCTTTCCCGAGTCTCCAGTCAGAAGGTGCAGTGACTATCGATCCTACTGCAGTGTCCCGGTCCTGTATTTCCAGCCTTTTCCCAAGGGACGGTGAAGCAGACACAAAGGTTTGTCACTCCCGAAGGTCATTTGGGGACTCAGTGAAGGATTTAGGGGGTGGATCCTTTGTGAGAAAAATAATAATAATAAAAAAAAAAAAAAAGCAGAAGGAACAGGCAGCAAGAATACAGACAGATTACTTATAGTTAATTAAATCTGCAGTGAGCACAATGACAGAAAAAAAAAATAGGAAATTAATTCATTGTCTATATAGCAAATGAAACTAATGGATGTTTGGGGAGTTTTTGACAGCAAAGAAAAAAAAATAAATCGGAAAACCTGTATAAAGCAGGAAATTAGACTACTTTTCCAGACTCTACAAGGCCCCATTAGGCAGAACAATTAGCAAACCTTTCAGCAGATAAAAATAGAAGAGCTTGTGGTCACACTGCTGGATTTTGCCTCAAAAAAACCTCTCATCTGCGTTAATTGAGTCTTATGTAGGATTTTGCTAAACGTGTCAGCTATATCCCCAAGTGAAATAAACTGATGGAGCTCAATGGAACTGGGACAATTTATCCCAGCTCATCTTTAATGCTAAAAACAATATTTGTTTATGAATAGATCCCTCGTGCTAAAAGCTGAACTGGTTTCAAACTTTTAAAAGATTTTAAGTCTCCTTCAGTTGTGGATCAGAAGGAGTGAGCAGAACTTTCCACCAAGCTGCCAAAGCCTGATTTAAAACAGGGAGAACCGAGACACCTGACTCTCGTTTTAAGGAGTTACTTCCTGAAATAGTTATTCGCCCCCCCCCCAAAAAAAACAAAAATCAATAGCTACAAATCCACAAATCCAAATGGATAAAACTACAGAGGAAATAGTAGTTTGTTTTAGAGCCACTAAAATACTTGGGTTGCGAAGCTTAGATTTAATCCAAAAACATTAAAAGCAAGCAGAAATATATCAATACTGAAGTAACTCACAACTACCATTGTCTAAAACGATGGCTGTGTTTGTCAAGTTAACTCGCTTGCTAATTACCTACTATTAAAAAAAAAAAAAGAGCTAAGCACACGTAGGTGTGGAAACACTTCAAGAGGGAGCTGGGAAAAAAAAGTTATTTGAGCATTTTGCATATTAATACTGCTCTTACTGTTCTGACTGCTCTTACATTTAATTGCAGTGGTTTCAACCACATCAGGATAATCAATCATCACTTTAAAATGTAATTAACTCCTGCAAGAAACTGTTCATGAAAGGAATTAAGAAATTTACTGTCTGAAGCTAAATTTGAGGTTACTTATGGATTTCTTCTACTCGCAGAAATATTGCAGTACTGGCCCGTTATCTCCCAGCTCTGCATGTGTTGCCCAGGTTGTGTTTCTGCTGAGGATGGGGAGAACTGGATCTTAATGGAAAACACAGGACAGAAGGAAGGACATTTGGGGTGGGTTGTTTTTGGTTTTTTTTTTTAGGGTTGGGCGGGGTTTTCTTGGGGGAGAGAATGTGGGGCGAAGGTTGATTTTCTTTATTCTCTGGAGCTTTTAATGATTTTTCCAGTATATATTCGGCAAAGATCCTCTAAAGATCAAAGACGGGGATACGTATGGGCAAAGATGGGGATACATTTAAGTCAGTAATGAAGCTGCTCACGAAGAGGCAGATGTCATTTTTGCTTAACACAGCAGCGTTTCTTCTGGCTCGGTATGTACACGCTGTCCCACCAAGCCCTGACCAACACAGCCTTTGCCTCCATCGCCTACTTGATGCAGGGCAGCTTCCACTCGGAGAACTGGGAGTCATTCCCCATCCATGGGGATGAAACACCAAGCCAGCTAACCTATTTGCAATAAATATCATGTTTCCACCTGTGGGAGGACTGCAGACTTCATTCTTTATCAAATTCAAAATACGCAGATTCCTAAATCCAACCTGGAGGCCCAGTGCAGTCTTTTTTTCTTTTTTTTAATCCAGAAAAATAAAACCCACAATAAATCAGGGACATAAATCAGAACAAGAATTTCTTCTCCACCAGAAGTTCTCTACAAGACAGCATCCTTGTCACCTTCCATTATGCCCTGACATACAAGTTAAAAGGGAGTTAAAAGATAAATATTCATCAGTTATTTGATTTTATTAAAGTCTAAAAAATACCCTTGATACACACTTTGAACAAGACTGTTGGCTTTGCAGCTGCCTGAACTGTTGCATTTACCACACAAGTAATAAAAACAAGGGACAGAATTAGCAAAGGGACAGCAAATAAACACTGCTGCCTTCCAACTTTCTCTGAACCAGAGGTAGACTGGGCATTAAAGACAAAAAAAAATTAAAAATAACTTTGCCTTAAAGAGTTTCTGTCAAAGCAGCAGCTCATTGAAAGCTTTTCTTGCTCTCACTTGCACGCACAGCCGTGCCACATATGGTTGGTCCCAGAGAGGACGATGCCCATGAGAAGTTTCAGGCAAAGAGCAGCAGCTTTTGGTTCCAGCCGCAAGCAATGGCCAAGGGAGGGCTGCAAAAACCTCCCAGCAGGGAGGATCTCGGTACCCCCCTTCTACAAAACAACCCAACCTCACCATTTTCCATGTTAGCTAATGAACACGAGTTACACAGAGGTGTTTTAACAGGTGGAGCAGCCAGCTGGAAGTTAGAGACCACTTTCCCTATAGCTGGACACATACAGAGCTCCATTAAATTTTAATCAGAGGAGTTCAAAATTAGACTTAAGTCTCCGATTTTAAGGTTTGGTGGATGAAATACTTTATCAGACAAACGCCCTTTAGTTGAAGGAGTGGGGGTGTTACTCCTGTTGTAAAAAGCTGGCATACAGGCAACTCATTTCCCCTTTGCCCCTCACAAAACACAGGAGTTTCACGCAAAAGCGGGATACCACACTGCCAGGCCAACTCAATGGTTTTCAAAAATAAAATAAAAAATAAAAATTAAAAAGCCACCATACCTAAGGCTTTTATGTGCAAAACCTTAACAATAAGAAGTGTAACTTGAAACAATTTTTCCGCTGCTCACAAGTCTGTACTGTAAATCCTAACGCGGTCTCATGTACTGAAAGACCAGAGAAACACCTTATTCGGACCCCCACCCCACGAGACCACTCAACACCCAGTGCCTCCCCCATTTCACATGAGCCTTTACCCTCCAATTACTGCGACATAATTACACAGACTCCCCAAATCTCAAACTGGTGGGGGTTGGAAGGGCCCTCTGGAGCTCCCCCAGTCCCACCCCCTGCCAGAGCAGGGGCACCTCCAGCAGTGGCACAGGACGGCGTCCAGGCGGGTTTGGGATGGCTCCAGAGTGGGAGACTCCCCCCCCTCTCTGGGCAGCTGTGCCACTGCTCTGCCACCCGCACAGGGAAGAAGTCCCTCCTCAGGTTGAGATGGAACTGCCTATGGTCAAGTTTGTGCCCGTTCCCTCTTGTCCTGTCCCTGGGCACCGCTGGAAAAAGACTGTTCCCATCCCGCTGGCACCCTCCTTTTAAGTATTTATAAGCATTGATAAGATCTCCCCTCAGTTGTCTTCTTTCTAGACTAAAAAGACCCAAGTCCCCGAGACTTTCCTCATAAGTAGAAACCTTACCAACCACCCACCACCGCTGGGATAAGAACATGGGGCAGATGCTGAGCTAAACCCAGCTTGGCCAGGGGATGCGGCAATTTTATTTAAATTGGAATAACCTTCACTTCAGAAAATGCCCATTTTTGGAACAGCCAGGAAAGGAAAATATTTTCCCCAGGGGTCTGCGGCGTGAGCTTCTCCGGCTGAACTCAGCTCTGTGCGGAGGGGCTGCCCACCCGTGAGATGCACGCAGCGTTAAGGCATTCAGAAGTGCAATGCAAGAAGTTCCCAAAGGTTCGTTTCTGCATAGACACACCAAGATCGAGCCTGACATAACAGCACCTTGATTCCACTTGAAAAACTAGGAATTTTTTGTCTCGGTACTAATCTGAGGCAAAGATTAACCCAAATAAGTAGTTACAGCCTACAGTCCCTCGCCTGCTACCAGAGCACAATCTGACAAACCGGTGGACTGGATCAATAACGAAGTCTGCGCTCTTTTGAGAAGATACATAGAGTGAGTTATTTTGGTGCACTCAGTGTAAAGAAAGAGAAACACCTTTGGCTTTCTACTTTCTAGCTTAAATAACCTTGACAGCCTAAGGAAAAGGAGGGATAAATGGCAAGTATCTCTTTATAGAGAAGCAATGAGTCATCACCTCAGACCCTGAGTAAACCTTTCCAGCAGGCTAAGGCTATTGGGTGGTGAGGGACTGCTGTAGGAATTTATTCCACCTGGGACAGACTATGTTGTCTTCACTAAAGCCAGAGGAGTTACAGTCCCAGTGAGATTTATTTTTTTTAGTATGTTTGTCACATCCTGGCTCCACTTACCACATACAAAATCTGTGTGGCATACACGGGTAGCACTAAGCACGTAAGAAACATCGCTGCGGTCATTGTACAGACATAGCTTTTACAGATAAAATAACTGCATCTCTCCACACACTGTAGTATCGCTAGGTAGCACCAGAAAACCCCGTGGAGACTGAAAAAACTCAAAAATCCCATTCTGAACCCTGACACAGCTCTACTGCACTCGGCCAAGTCCCTTCAGTCTGTTTTTTCAGGATTTCACCAAAGGACAACACAGACGTGTCCATCCAACAGGCCACGTGCTCTGATAATAAACTAATCGGCCATGAATCCATCAAAGGATGTTTTGTACAACACCAATGCGGTTATGTTTTTATTACGCGGATAACTAGATTGAGACAGGATCCACCTCAATACTTATAGTTTTATCATAAAAGTTAACAATGAATACCATTCTAAATTTACATGGTCTGTCTTCCCATTTACCAGTGAAGGGCAGGGATGAAATTTATAATTATTCGTATATTATATTTATCGCTAATAAAGCAGATATATCTTTTTTTTATTGTCACGTGACAGTGAAGGCTCGGATGATTGAAAGAACCATTTAAACAAAACCTGTCATTTAACCTCAAATACACATTCCTCATATCTTGAAAATAAATGAAAATAAATTAAAAAAAAAAAAAAAAAAAAGAAGAGGAATGAGGTTAAGCTGTCATCTCTCCCTACCCTCCACACCATTAAACAAGCAGACAGACAGACTTAGGTCACTCCACCTCTCGGCAGTTCTGTTCTCCTAGCACTATTTGGTCAGCGATAGTCCTCCTCCAGCGCCCAAGCCTAGGGTGGCCGAGGTTTACTTGAGCGCAGCATGCGTGCCTGTCGGCTTTCCTATTCATCACGCTCTGGCATGAAGTCTCCTGATAGTTTCTGTTCATTTATCCACAGACTCACAAAAAACGTGGAAAGCCTGAAAGGGAGATCGGGAAAGGTTAATTGGTTTCGTTGACCATCTGTTTGTGCTGTGAATAAACGCTGAGAATAATGTGTAACAAATGGCATCTACAAGGATTAAATAAATCAATTCTGGGGATTAGAAATAACCTATGGACTGTGTTAATGGAGCAGGAGCCCGTGTAACAAAATCAGCCTTACTGAGCTGTAGAGTTTGTGACCTTTAGGGGATAGAGAACCCAGGTTTCCCAGGAAGCCTGAGGTGAAATAGGAAAATAAAACAAATAGACTGCCAAGTAAAACTTGAGCAAGCGCCTAGAGGAGTACAAATGGAGGACAGAGACTGATCTACCTGATTCTAAAAAGTGGTAACAAGCCTGCAATCTCTTCTGGCTTCTTATTTTCTCTTTGTCCCACCCCATATTGAAGCAACACTTTAACTCCTGTACTGATAAAGTTAAGATTTGTAGGTTTTAATTATACTTTTCCCCTCTTGTCTTATCTTTTCCTTTCAGTTCTAGAAGAGCTCAGTGCAGCTCACTGAATAAGACTTCATCCCACTGCAGACATGACCCTTGCAAACCAGGATCAGCCAGACATTTCTGGAAACAAAACTTTGATTCGATAACCCACGATGTATTTGAACTACTGGACAACAGAAATAACTCAAACTGGTAAGTGCTCCCCTTCAAACACATCAAACCATTTAGGAACAGTCATAAAGACCTTTGGGGAATTGTGGTTAACTTTTTCTGTAGATATCCACCAGCAGCGGTAAACAACACACATTTGAAAAAAAAAAAAAAAAAAATCTGTAATGTACCTAAACCTCATATCTTAAATTCCATTGAAAAGTATGTATCTCAGTTCCAGGAAAAGAGAAATACTTGATAAACAGCAGATCAGGAAAGCTGCAGCATTCTCCAAAGTGTGGAGAACAAAGATGGCTCTTTGACTGAAAGGCCATTTTTAAACATCTCTGAGATGCCTCATCTGTTTAAAACAATTTTGCACATTCAATACATTATATTGTCTCTACAAAACCAGTGAAAAGCGTCCCAAACCCAGAAAACCACAGAAAAATCAACAACTGAAATAATTTATTTCAACTTTCTCCCAGTGAGATTGCCAGACTGGTGGTTGTTGCAGAAATAACATCACTCTGCTCTGTGTATAGATCTTTCTTGCCATGAGCAAGATCAACCCTTACTTACTTATAGCATCCTGCAGGTGTTACTTTAACAATACCATAAAGACATGCTTGAATTCTTGTTTAATTAGCAGAATAGGGACATGCACCTTCAGCGCTTTAGATATGCGGGCATGAAAACTGCTCAAGAATAGATCCCCAACAGAAAATCCTCTGCAGCAAGTAGTTCATTTTAAATTTTTGCCTCAAAAGCCTATTGAAGCTAAGTCAAATTTCACACCAAAATGAGGGGAGAGAAGGTCTAGGCGCTGGTAGCTGTGTTCCAGGATAACGTTCTAGTGAGTACCATAAAAATCTCTTAGTAACAACGGTATTAAAAAACCTCCTATTCTAACTACCTGATGATACCACATAGACAGCTGTAATCAGCCCCACTAGACATGACACAAACATAACAGGAGAAAATTAAGTAAAGTGGAATGTATCTTCAGAGAACGGTGTTTCTTTTCTCTTGAGCTTCCTCGCGATTTACAGTCAGGATGAATGGCTGCAGTCTTAGAGTTTAAATTTATTCACATGGAAAGAATCTTATAAAATTAAGAGGAGGAAATAATTCAAATGTATTAGAAAAATCTCAAGGAAAACCAACAAGCAAAAATCCTAAGGGGAGAAAGAAAAAATTTTATACTGACGGAATTCATATTAGAGATCTTTTAAGCCTATTATTTTAGCCAAACTCCCATTGCTAACGCAGATAGAGGAGAAAGCTCAGCAGAGACGGATGTTCTCCCAGTGCCACAGATGAGTTACAACAGGTCTTAAAATACATCCTATTTCCTTGTAACAGGCTGTCTCTTCCCGTACCCAAAATCTGAGTCACAGCACCGGGGTGGGGAGCAGGAGAGCCCTGACTGCTCCCCTCCGAATTTCATTTTCAAAAATTGTAAATATCACTCAAAAGGAATAATATTTTTATACAAATCGGGTAGAATGAGTAACATAAATTTAAGTTTCTCCATCAGAAGACTTCAACAGGTGAGTTCAAGCACAGTGGGAGTTAGGCATAACATCTTGCTAAAAAAACCACACGTGGTAGGGTACATACAAGAAGCTGTACATCCTAAATGTCCTTGAGAGGGAAAATATGTAACAAGGAGGAATGGGCCATTTCTTTCAAATGAAAGAAATGCTGGATTTCAGATCATTGCCCCAGGGGTTTTTTTATGGGATTCAAAACAAAAAATGCTAATCTTAAAAAGGTTTTAGTAAGTTGCCTGGATGAAAGCTGTGGCCTTCAGCATGTACGTGTAGACAGAAATAGTAAAAAATTTAAAAAAAAAAAAAAAAATTATTCTGGGATAGTCCTCCAGAACCGGCCAAACTTGGTATGAAGTGATCATACCAGTTTTGGTAGGACTACAGGCACTGTGGGATGGGTTTCCTCACCAAGAAGGATGAAAGACCTTTTGAAACACAACATCCATATGGGAACCTGGTGAGATGGTCTGATACATTGTCAAATGGTTGATTCTGTTCGGCAGGTTTTGTTTAAATAAATAAATAAATAAATAAATATGCTTTGCTCAATATTTTCACAGAAAAATTCCAGACCAGTGCTTGAAAATGCTAACATGAAAAGATGAATTTAATAAAAGGCACTTTACAAGTTTAAGTGACAAGGTAGATCTCCGATACAACTGTATCAAGAACCATTAGTTTAGAAATACATAGAAATACACAGTGAACACATTCTGAACACAATGATTGATGATTAATGATCAGTTTATTAGATGTGACAGTAGCTAATGTAGTGTCTCTAGCTCGCACATTGCTTAAAATGTTGCAATTCCATTGTAAACATGAGAAAAAATACCTGCATGTTTCCTGGTTTCATGATTTTGCCCTTGAGAGCACTCCACTTGCAGGGCATCTCTACAGCCTTACAGGACCCACCAGGACCAGCAGCTCACAGTAAAGCTTTGCGCTACCAGGCCACTTCCATCATTTAGCCTACAAAATATCCTACCCACAACACAATGGCAGCCCCTCTGACAAACAGCCCGTATGGGCTCGAGCTCACACTACATGTAGCTGAGAGCCCTTATTTCCCACAAGCAACAAAGTGAACTTCTCTACTTGTTGTTTGGAGATCATAATTCAGGGAGAGGACAGATTTAGATTAGATATCGGGAAGAAATTCTTCCCTGTGAGGGCGGTGAGCCCCTGGCGCAGGTTGCCCCGAGAAGCTGTGGCTGCCCCATCCCTGGAGGTGTTCAAGGCCGGGTTGGACGGGGCTTGGAGCACCCTGGGCTGGTGGGAGGTGTCCCTGCCCAGGGCAGAGGGCCTGGAACTAGGTTATCTTTAAGGTCCTTTCCAACCCAAATCCTTCTATGATTCTATGAAACACCTGTGGCAGTCGCTTCAGAGTAACCTCGGTACAAGCACACCACCTTCTCCTGCAAATCCAGAGATCAGTCACATCTGCTCGTGGCACAGAAACCTCTGCCCCAACTTGTCAGAAAGTTGAGATTTACTTATTCCTTGTACACAATTGTGCCAGAATTATTGATCTCATGAGTGGCTGTAACCTTTGGAAATTGTATTTCTCAATATCACGCAGCAAAGAGAGTGAATAGGATCTCAAAGAACCAGAGACCTGAGTAATCCAGCGTGAATGTAAAGTCCATTTTTAAGTGTATATAAAAATGTATTGCCCTTAAAACTAATGACATCCTTTTGCCCCAGCCCTCTCACTGAGTCAATGGAAGTTTGACCTCTGGAAACAGAGCTTGCCCCTGACTTTACGGCGTTTCAAGAGTTTGTTGAACCACCTACCTGAAGACCAGTCTCCCATTTTTAACAAACCATAAGAACAGAAGATGTATTTTAAACCCAGAAAGTTAAATTAGACAGTTCCACAGTATACGCTCAGAAAACCTCTAGTTGTGCATGACACTACACAGAGCCTGTTGAAAACATAGTGTCAGTGCACATCCATGTTCGAGCTGCAATAAGATGACGAAATAAAACTACATAACCAAAAGTGACGGGATTTTTCTTAGGAGTGAATTGAAAGAAATAAACTCTGATAGAAAACACTGTGTGTTAGATCCCTTTAGAACAGATTCCCTGGGATTTATTATTTATTTGTGTTAAGAATGGAACAACTTAAAAAGAAATATCATGTTCGATTTCAGTAAGCTGTAATTTGCAAAGAAAGATCATGTCTGATTATCCCATTTCAGGTAAACTCTTGGTGTGAATTAAGAGAGGGGTCTAATCTTTTGCACTTATCTGGAGAACTTAATGGTCGGATGTTAACTGTGCTAATATTTGATGGGATCTCGAAAAGCAGCACACATCTGCCTCGATTCTGCACTCCGGTTAACTCATTAATCGCCATCACAATAACCGGTCTCTCCCCGTTTCTGCAGCTGCAGGGTAATGCTTGCCAGAATGCGTAAATTATTCAGTGGCCTCTTAATGCAAAGATAAACTGCCAGCGTTAATATTTGCATCAGATGATACAGCAAAACCTCCAAGGATCCCCATTTTAACACATTTCCTGTCTGACTTAATCTTATTTACGCATTAGTATAAACCTCTCTGCCCTCATCAAATTGGTTTTGCTGATACTTAAGGATGTCCTGCAGGAAGCCTCAAGGTACATGGCCATCTCTTAAAGCAAAGACTTATATTTGATCTGGGTATTTATACTCCGAGGGTTTGAATAATCATCACGCTTATATTTATCCTAACCGGAATCAGCAGCATTACACGGCACAAACTCACTATCTCCCACCTACTCCATCTGCTCACCTACTCCTGCAACCTCCTCGGCACACCCGGATCACCTAGAGCTAGTATGGGTTAACATCTCCCAACCTCATCCTCTGTTGACACAAAGGCTGGGACCACCGCAGCCATACGGGAATAGACTAAATTTCCTAATTCCCCTGTATGCCAATGGAAGTCAAAGGCCTTCTTTCCATTTACGCTTTTGAATTATTTTTTCCCTCTGTCCTTTGCCCTTTGGAAACAGGGCCAGTCAACCAGAAAATTGCATAGAAATTATCCACAAGGTTTGAATTAACAAACTGATGTTCCTGGGGTTCAAACGTGGGCTCCCAAACATCCAGATTTTGCAGCAAGAGGAAATAAACTGCTTCTGGAGCACAGAAATTGCCAGCCCAGCCCTTCCCAGGAGGCGTTATTCCAAAAGTGCTCTTCAGAAATTCATTTTTCTCTCTTGGCAATTACACAGCTCCTCTATATTTCACCTATAATTTATCAAAGTTAAATAAAGACGTATGTTGCATCTGTTGCCTGTAGACAGAACGAGTTACACATCACTATCATGCCATCTGAGTTAGTTCAAAACAGAGCTTATACCACTAAACCATTTCCCAGTGGCACTACATATCCAAAACGAGCTTTTCTTCCCTGCCAGTTCCTAACAAAATAAATTTAGAGCACAAATGGAGCTTCTCAAGTTCCTCGTGTTCATGAAGGCAGGAATGCGTCTCGTTTGGCAGACTTCAGCATTCAAATCTGCCAGGTAAAGTCTCCTTTCTAACAACCATGAAGGACAATCCCTTTAGAAACTCCTTTCACAGAAACTCTTGGTTTTCAGTCTGCTCGTAACACTAGGATTTATGATTTGGAGCACACTGTATGCGAGAGCAGGCTAGCATTTTATTTAGAGAAAGAAAACCTGATTTAGTCAGAGGACCTGTCCACTTTGAACCACCATACAGAGTCACAGATACAAGCCACGAGCTTGCCACCTGTGTTTGGCATCAGGTTTGTTACTTTTGTTTTAGAATCCACTTTATTTTTAATTTTATTTTTAATCTCATCTCCTTTAATTGTCTCTAAGCCCAGGGAGCAGCTCTTTGGATGGTAGCATTGGCTGTGAGCCCACAACAGTAAGATCTATTGGGTTTCTTCATTTTCTGGGTGTAATTTTTGTTTACTTCTTTTACTAGATAAGAACTTTGTTTGCACCTCACTTTGCTCCTGAACGCAATGCTCCTTTGGTCAGATTCAACAAGCAACCTGCCATTGGTAAACTGTGAAAAATCATTTCTCAAGGGTTTTGCAAATTTTTGAAGGACGCTAAAGAGCAAAAGTAAGTTGAATGACTTTGGATTGTTACTTAAGTGGTGCCAAACCCACAAACAAATTATCTGAAAGAGGAATGAAACCAGGAGCTGTGAAACCTATTTCAACCTCCATCAAGTCAAGATGTAACATGTCAAGATGCAACTCTCTTTCACTCTGAGGGTGGCGAGTCCCTGGCGCAGGTTGCCCCGAGAAGCTGTGGCTGCCCCATCCCTGGAGGTGTTCAAGGCCAGGTTGGATGGGGCTTGGAGCACCCTGGGCTGGGGGGAGGTGTCCCTGCCCAGGGCAGGGGGGTTGGAACGAGGTGGTCTTTAAGGTCCCTTCCAACCCAAACAATTCTATGATTCTATGATCAGAGGCTGAAACAGCCCACGACAAGCCAGAGCAGCAGGTACATACCTGCAGAGACTCATCCACTCGCTGGGATACCCAAACACAAGATCTGAGTTCAAGTTTGCAAAAGAAACACTTTTGTTCCAGAGCAAAGCACAGGGCCCAGGGGAGGGGAATGGGAGATGGCATTGCAGGGAGCTGAGCAGGTCCAAAGCTCAGATTGTGTAGCCTGGGGATAACACTAACCCCATATTCCTTAAACTACCCCTGGCTGAGTCAACTGGCGCCCACAGAGGGATGGAGAGGAGTGGGAAGGATTAAAGACAGCTACTTCCAATTTTCAGGTGTCCATAAAACTTCTATTCAAAGGTCCAGGCTAAACTGCACAATCTGAAGAGACCTCTCAGGGACAGCGTTCACAGGATTAAATGAAGTCATGTTCAGGCAGTAGTATTTACTTAAACCCGAGTTTCCAAAGTAATATCTTTTAATGAAACTTCAATCCATGTAAAACAAAGATTTAAATATTCTGCCTACAGATCACATCGTGCAAACGCCACATTTATCTCACATTATGAAGGTTTTTTTTAAAAAAAATAATATATTTCTATTTCCCACTGAGAAGAGATTTCATCCATCCTTTCCACATATGTCAAAAATTGTGAAAGGATGGGAATTTTTTTATCCTGTGTATTATTAAACATAATAGTCAGCCACCTCTAGAACCCATCATTGATTGAGATAAATGAAGCTATTTAAAAAAAAAAAAAGCCTAATGAAGTCTCTTTGGTGCCTCTGAAACTCGGCAGTAAAGATAAATGAGAAACAATTTCTTGATATCCATTATTTTAAATTACGGATATCAGCCCTGATGCTGTTCTCAAGGTTTATTGAATTTTCATAGAATATCATCAACTTCTACATTCCACACATGTAATTGAAACCCCAGACCAACGTGTTTTTCTCTGGTGTCATGTTTAAAATGTGGAGAAGATCACCTCTGGCACACCTGGACAGCCAATTGCCACCCCAGCTGATGTGACACCGCAGCTGAGCCGCACACCCAGCGGCGGTGGGGACATCAAACAGGAGAGCTTCACCTCTGCTCTCACCATTTATTTGCCAGCCCAAATATCTGGGAATTCTCATTGCAGATTTAGCTTTACCACAATCTTTCTCTGGAGAATTAGTTTGTGCTTAGTCCAGTGTTGGTTTAAGCAGCCAGTATTGCCAATATTTTTGGATTTATGGGGACGGGACAGATAAGAAATAAAGAAAAAAAGTTTGCAAGTCAGGGCCTCAAAATGATGTTACTGGCTTAAAAATTCAAACTATTTTTCTTTTGCTTGGTCTGCAATTTACCCAGTGCTCTTTCTGCTCTCCTCAAAAGACTATAAATACGAACAAATCACAGCCTCCTCTCCTCCAACCTGGGGTCCACACACCAATCCAAAGCCAAAGGGCTCAATATCTCCAGCTGCCCAGGCTCTGCCCACAAAGGACATCGATTCTGATCATGTGCCAGTGATGGGCTTCCCTGCTCGCTGGCCCCCCACAAGATGGGCACTGCCACTCTACGCCTCTTCCTGCTGCCCAAAGCTCCCACTCAGGCACGGAAGCATAAGCGAGTATATAATTCAAAACAGAGATCATAATTCAACACAGGCATAACCCATGAAGCCGTTCCCAGCCCCCGTTCCTTTGTAATTGCTGAGGATCGCGTGAAAAACCCATGAAGCAGCGCGCGGGAACGGGGTGTCCGTCTCGCTCCTGCCAGGGTCTGGTTTGGGGACAACACGGATGTAGTTAAACCCTTACCTTGTGACTTCCCTGCTTCTCCCCTGGGGGAACAACTCACGGCATCTCCTGCTGCTGCTCTCAGTCTAAAAGCAGCCTTGTTTTTCCTCCTCTGTATTGTAGACACGGAGCAAGACTTGCAAATATCTCAGCAATTGGGAGAAAGTTAATGACACAGCAGGAGGATGCTGTTGGATTTGTCTCTTACGGTTTTAGTATTTGCTTTATTACATTGGTATGGGGGTAGCAGAGCTGCTACTGGGTAATTTAAATTTAATCATTTATTTTGACACTTTTAACTAGAATGCCAAAAATACCTGCAACTGAGAAGCAGCACTTTATTGTGCGCTGCCATAAATCTACATTACAAAAAATACTCTTCTTTAGTCTACTTTGATTTATCTTCGAGTGAGAGCTATCCAGAATTGCATAACGAAACATAATACTGCTTAGATTTAATATGGCATTTTATCTATAAACTGGAAAAGGATCTAAAACTCATTATTATAATCTCTAAAAAACGTTGAATTCTTAACTTCAGAGCATTTTATAAGAACTTGAGAAATAAGAGCTTAATCAGGGCAAGGCTAAGGTTCAGGACTCTACCATAAGGAATCTATTGGATCTAAAAGCTTTCTACATGGTAGAGAATAAAGTGGTGTTCTATTAGATGTAACCCATTCCTTAATATTGTCCTTCATTTTGCCAGGTCTGTCTGAAATCCTTAAAGAGATAGTTGCAAAGGCCTTACTTTTTTCTTTTTTAATCCTTGCACACTCAGCTGGGTATCTGCTTCTTCTTGCATAACCTTCCCAAAGCTCATCTCATTTTGGAAGTTAAACCCTGGATAGCAGTTTCTTTAGTTTCTTAAGCTGGAAGTGCCTTGCAAAAGGCTGCTGCTCTGAACTGCTGACAGCTGTTTCATCTTCTGTCTCTTAATTGCACAGACTACTCACAGATCTCGAATGAGATAAAGCAAAGTAGCACCTTCCGGAGCAATTCCTACCACAACGGTTAACAAAAGCAGCCCACCGTGACCATGGCAATTTCTAGTGTTTCCAGGGACTCCATCGCATGTGGACCTGACGCCCAGGAGCCCTGGGTGCACGCTGTCATAGCTGTAGCAACTTCTACTGTGGTAAGCAGAGACAGGCAGGACAGAAAAATTTGGCATTTAGCACATCCAGCCCACATATACTCAAGGATTTTAAGTAAGTTAGGGGTGTAATAGCAGAGTCTATTTGGGGAGTGAGAGAATAGAGCAATATTGGCAGTTCACTTTGGGTATTTGCTCAAGGTCCGTATCTAGAAGGAATCTTGCCATAGAATTAGCCGCTAATGTATTTTACAATAAACTAATCCCTTTGGTGCAGATCTTCAGCCTCCCTTTTTAGCGGGTGACGCAGGTTACCCTTCCACTTCTGCACTGGGCTGGGCTGAAAGCCCTTGCGGGGTGTGGGCACTGGGACGTGGTGCATCACACCCAGCTTCACCCCACATCTGCTTCTTGGGAAAGCTTCATGCAGCCACCCACCCTACAGCACACGCGGCTCTTCAAAACTACGTCCCTTTGCGCCAGACTGTTCTCTTATCGCTTAATCCCAAAGCGCCTAACGTGATCTTGAAAAGCAGTGTGTTTATGTACACCAGGTGGTCTTCTGAATGCTTCACGAGTAAAAACAAAAATAAACGGAAAGAAAAAAACAAAAACAAAACACCAAAACAAACCCCACACACATTGCATGCAATCTGCAGGGCTGATTTCATAAAAATTGTCATAGTACAGTGGCTTTCCATATTACAAATATTTTTTGTAATAAAGAAGCAGGATTTGTATTAATCTGGGAGTTTCATGGTCACGGAAGAAAGCTAAATTGTCTGTGTTTCAGTGATAATCTTGTGTCAGCGAACTGGTTAACGTAGTAAGAAAAAGAAATCAGTAAATGAGGGTTTGCAACCTCCTGCCTGATCCGGAGGAGCTGGCTGTTACAGATGCAGCTGCTGGAGGAGCACAAGGCGGGAAGCACTGAACCAGCTCAACATTTAAGCGGAGGAGCCCTCACCCCGCCGCAGGGAATTCAAGTGCTTCCAGCACTGGAGAGACCCATTGACTTTACTCTGTGGGTTGCCTGTACTTATAAGCACTTTACCAAGCGGCTTGCTTTATTCCCTCCCCGCCTTGTTTTTAGTTATTAAAGAGCTATGTGATTTTCCTCAGTCCAGTGACGTAATTAGGAAAAATCGGCGCTGAACAGAGGTGATGCACCTACAGCGTACATCACCCGGGAGCGCTTCAGCACATGCTCAACCCGAGAGGAAACAGGAGCACCAGGAAAGCCACGGGCACAGACCAGAGATCCCGAGAGGTTGCAATTCCCTCCTAACTCAGAGGGGTCTTGGGGGGACCACCCTGCAAACCCCCCTGCTACTGGGAACAGGGTCACTCGGGGTTTCACACCCTGTCCCCTGCCACCCCAGGGTTACTCCCACCTTACAGACAAAGCATCCCAATGTAGAATGGAAAGACCATTAACGCACACTGGGGAAGGAAGGGAGAATGCTGTCTTTTTTTCCTGTAGTTTTAAAGTTTGATATCCCCAAGCTCCCTGGAGCATGGGTTGGTGCGATCCACCCCGCTGGGTGCCTGTGCTCAGCGACCCCTGGACATCACCGTGAGCAGCAAATGTGCTGCTGAGACATCCAACATCTATCAAAAGCTTCCTGTCGACTTCAGTGGGCTTTAATTAAGCATATAAAAAAATAAAATAAAAAAAAAAAGCCTCAAGGATCTTGAGACTTCACTAGATTCAAAAATAAAATAAGATAAAGCTGTGTTTTAAGGAAGAACAGAAAACGGAAGCAATAAATTAACAAATAATGATTGGTCTATTAAATATTGTTATCAGATTATGAAATGTTAATCCACACTATATTATCTTCAGAATCCCAGCTGTTTGAAACTACGGTGTGAATAGAGATTAATAGAAGTAAATCCAAAACTAGCAATCAACAGCTGAATTTCCTTCCCAGACTATTTAGAACTAAGTAATTAGGAGAGAGACAACTCAGAGAAAATGGAGAAGAATCTCGAAATATCTGTCCCCATTAGGAGATTTTGTATTTGCATCCCAGAAGCAAAATATATCAGGCCATGTCCTTAGCTGGTATAATGTGATGCTGTCTCATTGATTTCAATAAAGTACAGCAGCTTAAAGACTCTGGGCCCTTTGGCATAATCCTTTCATTTAAACTCAGTAAATCAAAATAAACTCCCCTGATTTCTGGGGAGTCACTGATCTGCCTTTGGGTAAGCTAGAGGAAAGCTGGGAACTCTCTTTCAGAGGGATTATCACTGTCCCGTAATTCATAATAAATTATCTCCAGGATGGAGATTTTCGCATGATCTGCAGAGAACAGGAGACTCTTCCCCTCTCCAATTCTGCCTTTTCCCGGTGCACGTTGTCCCCACACCCGCGTGCTGCTGACCCTGACACCCAGAAAACGCTTCGCTTGCTTTCTGTGAAGCTCCATCTCCCCTACCTTCATCACCAGCTTCTCCCCCAGAGCACGGCCTCATGAAGGAGTCAAATTTTTGACATTTTGTTCTGGATCTGTGTTTCCCTAGATCCTTACCCATGATATATCACTGCTAATCAAGCCGCTGCCTGCCTCCCCTGGCTCTTCTGAGAAGTTATTACCCTTCCCATTCATCACCCAGTCGAGTTAATTCAGGCAATCTTCCTGATCCATGGCCTTGCACACTCAATTGCGATATTTCAGGTGATATGATATTTCTCTATAATAATAGTTTCACCCTTTGAAGATTCAGATAAAGGACACCAAGACATTTTCAAGTAATTAGCACTACAGTAAGATTCAACGTCCCTTCTTGGTAGCCAGGAAGAGAAGAGCTACTCCAGCAACACCATCTTTGACACGCGGTGATTGAAGGGGCATGCGGAGGGGAAACAAATCAGAATTTCTATTTGGGTTCTCTTTTTTTATTTTTCCCCAAGTGTTTTGAACCTGAGCTATAAACATGTTGACTGTTTTGTTTTCCAGAAATATTGCCTGTGATGAAGACAGGGTTGGGAAGCTTCTGCAGGAATCTAATCCAGCTCTCTGTGCCAGCTGGGGAAGGTCAGCTCACCCTATACATCCTTTGATTTCTCCACAGGTAGGGTGGGGGAGTGAGGAGGGAGAGATGCCTTTTTTTTTTTTCCCCACTTGGGAAAAATAAAAAACAACACAAAAATGACCGTTGGTGCTCAAATCTTTTTAAAGCAACCAAGAAGTCCTATGTTTTCAGAAGGTACATTTGGATTAAAATGCATTTAGGGGGAAAAATAACTAATATTCAAATGCATTTTAAATAATTTAATGGAAGAAAATGCAGGTTCCTCTATCTGCCTAAGAAAAGAGACAATCTCCAAATCCATTTAGAGCGATGCTAAATTTTCCACTGCAGACAGTAATGCAGAACACCAAGGTTTTAAGTCTTAAGGAAATTTGAACATGCTACAAAACTACATTTGGAAAAAAAAACATGGAGATGTTTTCAAGAGCAGGTAAGCAACTTGAGAGTAGGAGTCAATGTGTTCTGATAAGCCTGTACTCACTTGAATTTAAAAAAAAAAAAAAAATCAAACCAGATCCTTTAGCAAAAGCCAAGAAACATCTGACTTTCTGAAAATCATACATCAGAATGAATGACTGCTGATGGGATGCCTTCAGGAAACTCTGTGATGCTCACCATTCTGCCCTAACTCCTTTGGGCTTAAACACACGTTGGAGACTATAGGGAATGAAGTTACACGGTCAACCTGAAAATCATGCACGCGGGAATTAGAAGGAGAGGTCACATTTGGTCAAAAACTTAATTAACCACGGCAACAGGTAAGAGGAGAATAACTGGGAAGAATCAGAGATAAATCACATGCCCATTTATCCAGTTTCCTGCCCTCTGCCTACCCCCAGCATTTCCTCCTCCCTCAAATATCATCAGTTTGCCTCTGCTGGGCTGGAGAAAGAGAGAGAGGCCACTGAAAACAGATTTATATCCCAGCCAGCAAATAAACCAGACTCTCTGGCATGCACTGGAACTGCAAGAGCTTGCCCCAACTCGACTATTTGCAGACACTGGCTCTGTTAAAAGAGTGATGCTGATGGAGGCAATGCAGGAAATCACCTCCCAGATCCCGGCGTGAAGCATTACTTTTGTAAATTACAAAAGGACACAGTGGCTAATAGGATCAGGACCCGGAGTGCAATGGAAGAAGAGAAAGGACAAATGAGTGATGTCTAATATAAAGTGCAGCTTTGTTTGCTCTTCACCACCTGAAGGCAGCTAGCTGCTTCACAATATTGCCTGCATTTATAAGGTCACAGGGTTCTCTCCTAACATGGTTACAAGAGTGCAATTGCCATTAATTTCAATAGAAGTTTCAAACATGCAGCAGCAGCAAAATAAGGTCTTAAAATTCCCCCTGTCCTGAAAGATATTTATTGTTCTAGAGGGCGAAATCCACTGCAACATGCAGTTATTGTTAAAAGCCAAGAGAGAAAAAGAGATTCTGCTTTATCTAGCAAAATAGGCAGAAACGTAGCCTTTCCTGTACTACTGAATATGGTGTTTAGAGAAGGTGAGTATTACACAGTGCTGAAATGAACTCGCCTGACCTAAAAAAAAAAAAAAAAATCACATTTTCTTTAGACTACATTTGCCATCGCTCCCTCTGGATGGCTACCCAGAACAGCTTCCTTCCCAGTGTTGTCTGGGTATAGACTCCACTTGACATTCCCCTAATGATGCTAAAAAGATGTAGGATTAATCCATCTATGGCTCTTACGCAATGCCATCTTTAACTGGGAACTATGGCATCAGGAATCTTTAACCCAACAGTTTTTTTCCTAGTAACAAGCAGTACCTCTGACAATGTGGAAGCTCCAGGGCGGCAGCCACAGCCTCCCCCTCCATTTGCAGGGCAAAATACAAAATAAATGTTTTTGGCTTCTAACTTCCGTGACTGTGAGTACTGTGCTCTTAAAACCGGACTGGGAAATACCGTTCAAAAGCAAGCCAGGTTGAAGCACACTAACTGTTAAATATGTTATTTGTACCTCTTGATATATTTTACAGCTTTTAGTTACTGTTTCAGAAAGAACAAGTCTGGTACTGTAAACGGCATAATCTGTTACTTTCCAACTCACACCAGCACTAATTTGTTTTTTTAGGAAATTTGCATAAAACCCCAAAACATCCAGCACTTTCCCGAGATCCATTGCTAGGGAGAACAGACAGGTACCGATGCATCAGTTGCCTCCAAATTCACACCTTTTTACTGGGGTACTAGCACGTTTTCTGTGTGTCCTTCCTACAGCTGTCAACGCCTGGCCACAAGAAATTAAAAGTGGCTTTGCACTTTAAGTGAAAAAGAGCACATAACAAACCAAAACAAGTGTCTGATGTTGTACTATAATGAACCGTTTCTTTCTGTGAAGTGTTTGCGTGTGTTCCTGGGTTATAATTTAATAAAACCAGTTCTAAAGGAAACAAAGGCATTATAATAGGCTCTTCTGTGCAAAGCGCTGCAGATGAACAGACAGGAGAGAAGGGTCGCACCAACCCCGTGGACGCCACAGGATGGGGCAGAGCGGCTGTTCACGCTGCCCAGTGGAGAAGGAGCTGGGGGTGTTGGTGGACGGCCGGCTGGGCGTGAGCCAGCAGTGTGCCCGGGTGGCCAAGAAGGCCAACGGCATCCTGGCCTGCATCGGGAACAGTGTGGCCAGCAGGACTGGGGCAGTGACCGTCCCCCTGTCCTCGGCACTGGGGAGGCCCCACCTCGAGTGCTGTGTTCAGTTTTGGGCCCCTCACAACAGGACAGACATGGAGGGGCTGGAGCGCGTCCAGAGAAGGGCAACGGAGCTGTGAGGGGTCTGGAGCACACGTCCTGTGAGGAGCGGCTGAGGGACCTGGGTGTGTTCAGCCTGGAGAAGAGGAGGCTGAGGGGAGACCTTCTCGCTCTCTACAGCTCCCTGAAAGGAGGGTGCAATGAGGGGGATTCGGTCTCTTCTCCCAAGGAACAAGCGACAAGAGAAGAGGAACCAGCCTCAAGTGGCACCAGGGGAGGTTTAGACTGGATATTGGGGAAAATTTCTTCAGCAAAAGGGTTGTCATGCACTGTCACAGGCTGCCCAGGACAGTGGTGGAGTCGCCGTCCCTGGAGGTGTTTAGCAGCCGGGCAGAGGTGGTGCTGAGAGACATGGATTAGTGGTGGGTTTGGCAGTGTTGGGTTGATGGTTGGACTCGGTGATCTTAAAGGTCCCGTGCAACCCAGATGATTCTATGATTCTGTGAGAAGGAAAGGGGAGACTGAAAGTGTTGTGGCTTTGTCACAGAGCTCAACAATACCCCACAGGTGAAAGGGTGCCTGCTTTCCAGTCACCCCACCTCAAATGGATCTGGCAGCACAAACAGGAGCACGGAGCACAGCACCCATGGCACTGGCATGCAGGCAAGGAGAGGATGTGAACATCATCCTCATTTTCCTGCTCTGAAGCACCCCAAAAGCACTGTAACCCCCCAGTAGATATACAGGGGGGCACTGGATGGAGCAAAGCAATACATTTAAAGGTGCTGGTAAAAAAGGCAATACAAAAGGCCTTTTTGTCGTGTTTAGGGAGGTCTGTGGACCACCTTACTCCAACTTCTCACATTCTCAGCAACCCTTAAAAACCAAACATGGGTCCATATGATCTCATGATGCAGCTGCATCAAACAGAAATTAGAAAAATGAAGTAGATTGAATGCATCTACCACTAATAAAAAACTAGCTAAGCCACAACTACACACAGTCAAATACCAAGATGCCACCTGCACCACTGAAACCAGAGCTGCTGTCAGTGGTGACCTCCACTTCAGAGGAGAGAAAGGTGGCTGCTATGTGCTGACCACACAGCCACAACCCAGAACAACTGTGGCATATAATCTTCTCCAAGTACAGCTGCTACTAGCACTACTCTGAGATTTAAGATCAGGGTAATATTCAAAACCACCCCTCAACCAGCATTTTGTCCCAGGCAATTCACTTCCTTTCTTTTACTATTTTCTTTTGCTTCCCCATGAAACAGCATTGCAGTGAAAAACACAACTAACTTAGCCACAAGATATACAACGGCGCATTTAATCGGTGACAAAAGAAGAGAAATGAGTTTATTTCCTGCCACATCTCCAAATGTGTTCACACTCAGATATGGCAGTGAGCAATAACAGTAATGGGATAAACCACCTCTGTGGCAGGTTAACTTTGTCCGTATTAAGGGTTTCATCTACCAACTGTAGCTTTATTGGTACAACACCCAAGTACAACCCAAGCCCATCTACACACCTACGCTGCCAAGGGAGGAGGACAGCAGTGGCAGGCATAACAGGTCTTGCTTTAACCTACCAGCCAAGGTACTGATTGCAATGATGTTGAGGCTGCACAAACCTCAGCACAGGTAAACGGGTATACGTGCACTGGGTAGCACTGGGAGCACTCACGGTGCTGAACCCCAGGTTCCCGCAGCATCCTTGGCACTCGGGATGCAGCTGTGGAGGTGCAGCTCAACTCGAGGCAACACATCCTTAGTTTAGGCATCACACTGTGTTATTCAGCAGTGGCAGGAGGTAAATCCATCGACACACCCCCAAATCCATGGATTTACTACTGCCAGTTCTGCCTAACACAGCTGAATCAGAGATACTGTGTTTGGGAATCAGATGGGATATCTCCTTGCAGAGGGTCATACAAATAGCAGCTGCCCTGTGGTTTATTCCTGTCTTACTCCCTGCAAAAAGCAGTGGGAAAGTTTGCAGCCATCAATACCAAAGTTTAAAAAAGGGCCAGCTGGAACTGTAATGATGCAGTGCACTGGGAAATCCCAACCCAGCCAAACCAAACCCCGGACGAAGGGTTTGTTATTGCCAGTGGGGCATTACAAAGGCTGCCAAAGACAATGAAAATACAAGATTCGGATAGACTGCCTGTTTCCCTATCCACATGACAATCACTCCAGTTCCATTATTAATGCACTTGGGCTCATTTGTGAAGACTTTCACAAAAATGAGTTGAAAACCAAGAAAACCTCCAGCATTTTTATGATAATGCCAGTAAGTCTGTAGGATGGAAGATTAGGCTGCACACTGTGCTTCTCCCCAGCAAATCCCTCCCCATCATTTTAGATTATTTTAAATCAAAATGAGGAGAAAAATGAGCTGTTTAGAGCATCAGTAAACAAACAAAGGCCTCTTACTAGTAGGCCTTTATCCCCAATTTATGCCGCTTTTATCTTTTGTTTTATATAAAAATGTAGTGCCTTTAGCCTTCCAACTCTGCTGCTGCTGCTTTTAACACTTTTACCCATTCAGACAATCATTTATTTACCATTTCCATTTTTGTTTTCAATTCGAGATGAATGTATTCTTTTATCAGTTATTTATTTAGGATTTCAGTAAATTGATTTTTCCCTTATATGTGCGCTGCACAGCTAAAACATTAAAATAGATGAATCCCATTCTGCTCATTTATTTGATTTTCTCTCCCCCACTCATCTGAGTTTCCAAATTCTCCCTCTGCACCTGGCAGCTCTTCTGCAGCACCCCTCTATGTACCGGGGGGTGCACAGTGCCCACGCAATGCCAATCCAGTCTTTTAGGTGCTATTCTAATAGCAATAAGTTGTAGCAACAAAGAAGAGGGATGAAATTAAGCCTGCACATAACAGTGCCAATATTATGGGCTCTGTCAGCCCTGGGGCACCCAGAGCATTCAAACAGCCCCAATACAGCCCATGTCCCCAGTTCAGGTCTTCCACCTTGGTCTGAACCTGTCCCAAAAGCTGAAAGGGATTCTCCCCCAAAACCACAAAATTCACTTTTTAAATCAGCCTGCAGGAAAATAACAAAGTGCTACTTCGCAGTCTTTTTCCCTACCCATTACAAATGCAAACACATATGTGCTCATCTCTCTCCTTTCGTCTCCCCAGGCCTGGCACGTACCCAAGGGACCATGGACACGCTGCACCAAGCAGAGGTGGCCTTCACGTTGCTCACCTCTCCGCCACGACACAGGGTTTAAATGAACCAGTCCTTGGTTGAAGCACCACATCCCTCGCAGCGCTCGGCGCCCAGGAAAGTGACAGCATGCAACACACTTGGGAAAACTGTTAAGTCACTGTAAAAATCCCCTTCGTCATTTTCCCCATTGAAGAGCTTAAGCTTCTTTCTGTTTTAATAGAGCAATTTATCACCGGATTCCTTTTAAAAGTAACTAATATAGATAGATTAGATAGTAAGACATGATACATAAAGAATAATAGTCCATTATTAATAATAAGTTTCCAATATATTATAATCTTGTGTGATTGATTAGAAAGTCCGTTGTTTTACTCTAACATCTTTTTAAAGACGTCTCAATATCAGTTCAAGATTAAAAAGTTAAAGGAAGCTTAATCATCAGTTCTAAATGTAACTTGGAAGAGTACTGGATTCAGGGGCACTTGAAATTGTCATCTGGCTTCTTGAACATCAAAGGGGGGAGCATTTTATTCACACACACACACACGTTTCAGTATCACTACATCCCAATTGTTCAGTCAATAAAAAAAGTCTTTCCCAAAGAACAGAAGGAGGAATCAGTTTGAGTTAAATAGGTGGGACTGATACAGCTGCTCATGAAATTACAATTTCTTCCCTACTCTTTAGTGAGCAGCATCTCTCCTATACCCATTAACTTCAGCAAAGACACGCTTTTACAGACAGCTGAGAATTTAGTTTATACATACTTCTAAAGTATACATTCAATCAGGATCTAAGTAGCATTCCAGCACAGAAACATGCGTGCATCAATGCACCACAGTAACGAATCATGAAAAAAAAGGCAAGTCAGTTAAAAACAAAAAAAAAAAAAAGGAAAGAGGAAAAAGGAAAATAATCTCTTAATAGATTGATTTGTATCAAAATATAGTTACCTTGTCTACAACACAGCTACAGTCCAGAGCCACAGTGTCCCAGGGCCTTACAAAAACTTACTTCTTTATTATGCTGCAATAAATCAGTTAATATCTGTGACACATCAGCCCGGATATTCAGCATATGCTGCACATCTGCCTGAAGAACCTTGCAGCAACTTCTGCTTCCAGGCACAGAAATTATGAATAAATTCAGCCCTGGTGTAGTGCGAATGGCCTTGATTAAACCTCAAGGAAATTGGCTCACCAGTGAAATTAAGCATGTATTACAAGAAATAATTTTTAACCTCTATTCTAATTCAGGCACTTTGAAATTTCAGCCCGAGAACCATCTTGGATCTCTTTCATGAATGATAATTCAGTGGGAGAACACTGCAAAAACAATCCTGCACCTGGGTGTGGTTATCGCTCTGAAAAGGCCCTTTTCAACCAACAACTTGCAATAAAAATCTGCGCTGTCAATCACAGAGTAGTCAGTAGTTTAAGGTCAGAAACTTTGGATAAATGGTTTTTACGATAAGGAGCAGCAGTCTGACTGCAGACGCCTCCTGCCCTCTGCGACGTGGGACCCTGGTGCATGGAGCTGCGCGTCTCCCGGGCTGCCGAGGGGCTGCAGCCGCTCTCCAGCCAAAACGCCAACAAGCAAAGCACTGGGTCGTCTTCCCTCCTCTGAAAAACTGCAGTACATCTGCAGACAGCAAGAAATAGATCTTCCCGAGCGCCTGGTACCTGCACACACGCTCGCAGAGCCACCACCCAGGGCAACGGCAGAAAATGAGTTCATGTTTCAAACGATGAAATTAATACACTGGCAATAGAATATGCAATTTCCTTGTTTATTGCCTTTCAAGTCAATCCCATCGCCAGAGGTTGTCATTTTAACAACAGGGAGAAAATTAATTTGACAGAATTTTAAAGCGGCCCTGTTAAGTCACGGGGACCTCTCAGTTGCATCCCAGAAAAGGATGAGCCCGTTCCTTTTCCATCCTCTCTCTGGCTGCAGCACCTTTCCCCGGACACTCAGGAAACAGGGACCAAGTGGAGCTGTGGCAAAAGTGGACTTTCAGGCAGGAAAACCCTAATGTGATTGGAAAAAATATTTGGGTTTCATCCTTATGATGATCTACCAGATTTTGTTTCTGTCAAAGAACGAAAATGTTGTTTACAGCCAGAACATCTCTTTTAGTTCTTCTGATTTAAAAGAAAAAAATCTATATACTGACTAACTTTACTCTCAAATCGTGCTTTTGGAGCCAAAGAGAGAAACATTTTGTTTTGGAAATGTCAAAATGAGATGTATATTATTATAATGAGACATACATTATAAATTATATAGTTAATATTTCAATACCCCCACCCCCAACTTTGGCATTAATTCATAATTTCATCCAAGACTGACTTCGCTAACAGCGTAGCAGAGATCTATACGACCTGTCTGCGCACACAGATCAGCATCACAGCACCTCTTTCAATATTAAAACCCCTTTTCAATCAACTCAAAAATGTGCTCATTAGCAACAAACAAATCCAACCCATCGCTCAGCTGCTGCAGAGGCTCCGCGTCCGCCTGCGGTGCCCATCCCGGGCTCCCGCCAGCAGCTGTTAGAAGAAGGGCACAGCTGGACAAGAGCGCTGTGTCTCAAATCGATGGCTAGATAAAGCGGCGCCCTTTCTTTTCTCATAGGGGCACAGATTACATTTCCACCATTATAATCAGCAAGGAGATAAGAAAAGGAGCATTTGGACAACAAACGCCTGCTGAGGAACAGGATGGGCTTAATCAATAGCCAAGAACAAAATTGTCTCAGCAGATTTCAGCTCATTTCTATAGAAAACGCAGATTCTGCAAAAAAAAAAAAAAAAAAAAACAACACCCCAAACAAGTAAATAAATAAAGCAAACTTCTCTTCGCCAGCCCGGTGGGGAGGGGGATCCAGACCACCCGCTCTGCTGCCCCGGCACGGGCAGGCTCTGCTCAACGCCGCTCGGGCTCGCAATCTAACATCAAAGCTGTTCTTACAAAAAAAAAAAAAAAAAAAAGGCTCCGAAAAAAAAGCCCCGCAACACAACCAACACGAGATGAAAGCTTCGTTCTGAAGAAAACATCCTGCAACCTTTCTGGCCTGAATTGAGCAGATTACATCTGGGCTTTACTCTGCTCTCACTCACATGAATGGCAATTCAGAGCAATTTGCCCAACTCATCAGCCATATGCTAAGCAGAGATTCTCCTCCTGCTGCCTTCTTTCAAGTTGTCTTGATAGGTACTGGTTCAGTCCTGTTTATTACTTTTTTCTTTTGTCCCTTTTTCTAAACTACTGTAGCCTCTGTTTTAATGTCATTTCCCCCTACATGCAACACAATCTTGTTCAACATTTAGTGTTATTTCCCTATATCTAAAATAGAAAATACAAATGCCTTACAACGTCTGTGCGATCGTTATTGATAACAAAGATGAGTGAGGTTTTCTAGAAACCACCAGTGTGTGGAAATCCATCGTTAGCAATGATGAATTCCCTGACCTGACTCCTTTCTCTACACACAAAGCATTGGTGGCAGCCATGAACAGCAGCGATGCCCGTCCTTTGCTCGCTGCAGTTGCGAACACCATCCCAGTCCAGCTGCAAATGTTTGGTCCTGGATCTATACTCGGTCAGACCTCGGGCTTCTCTTCCTTTCTATTTGGGTCCTATTCAGGAATCAAAACCTGAACGCATCCATGTTCAGACACGAAACTTCCATCTTGAGCAAAACTTGAGACACGGGGCAATATTTTTCCTGCTGGTGATCGTGCTCAGCGTGCATTTGTGTCAACCTATTCCTCTTCATTACAAAAACAATAAAAAGCAAACAGTGACAGAGCCAAGAGCGGGGGCTTGCAGCTCCTTATCGAAAGTTGAGCTTGGCCATAATGTTATTCATACGAAATCTGATATGAAACCTCCTGGGTGTCATGATGTTCTTTATATTACAGTAAGTTCAATACATTAAAGATGCAGAAAAATCTCATTTGGGACCGCAAAGCAGCCAAGAGTCCTTGCAGATTCCCCAGGAGCCAGGAGAACAACAAATCATAGCGGCTCTCCCAGGCGGTGCAGAAGTAAAATAATCCCGTGTACCAGCACCAGCATCCATCTGAGGCAGCACAGAGCGCGTTACAAACTTTAATAAATATAAACTTTACAAATCTCTCTTGTTTTACAGCTGGTTTATCGTTGCCATTCCTCACAGAGGCAGAGCAAAGTGCTGCAGCGCAGCAGAGCCGGAGGCATCGTTGCCCTGTTCCAGCCATGCCACCCTCCGCAGGGGTCCGGGAGCACGGCCAGGGCGAGCAGACACAGCCCAGTGCAGAGCTCCTGCGACACCTGCGCTAGCTCCACGCGTCTTTCATCCCTGTGTGGGCCGCCAGATCCCTAACGCAGACAGCACATAGCCTAACGATCTCTGCAGAGACCACAGCAACAGTCCCACCCCGGGATGCTCTTGACTAACACCAGCACAGCCAGCGTGAGGACACACAGCCTCTGTTACCAAAGACCTAAACAAAGAAATGCACAGAAGTCCACATGCAGCTTGTTAATACGCCATTATCTGCACACAACAGGCATGAGCAAAAAAAAAGAGGGTAAATAACTTTCTGCAGTGCACAGGAGCCTGGGCTGCCTCCTTGCTGTCACCCAGGAGCATCCCTCCTTGCCTGCTGCGCACGCGTCCCAAAGAAAGCAGGGTAAGGACCCCATCGCCCCGTTAGTCATGCTGCAGAGATGCTCAACAGCCCTACGCTCAGCTCTGCTGTTCTGGATTTGTCCGACTCAGCAAGAATTAGGCAGCCCAGGCAAGAGGTTTACTGACAGAACAACAAACCCAGGACTGGCGGAGCCAAGTGCCTTCCACAAGATTCTTTAAATCATCTGGCTTTTCTGAGGCTTTACATGCCGGTCAAACGCCAGCCATCTGCCCTCCTCATTTCATGCCCAAGCAGAGAAGCTGTGCCTGCCTCCCCCCGGGTCTCCGCTGGATCAGCGAGCACTGGTGCACGGCCTCTGCTGCTGGTGGGGAGGGGGCATCCCCCCGGGGAGCCCCGGCGGCTGCTGGAGCCATGCACGGCTGCCACAGAGGTGGCTTCAGCTACAACAGACTTTTTCTCAATATACCATATTTCTTTGCAACTAGACACCACCTCTGGGCAGAAGGAGCCCTTAGGAAAGGGCTCACCCTGCGAAGAGCCCCCAGGTACCAGCCCGCCGAGCCAGGGAGCTGTTAGATCTGCTTCCCGCTTGGCACAAAGAAGGTAGAACATCCCTCTGAGATGTCACAAAATCCCTGGGCGCTGTTATCATTTCGGTTTAGAATATCAGGACAAGATTTATTTCTTGTTCCACTCCAGCAGCAAAGACGGCGCGCGTGTCTTTCACACGCTCAGCTGGCACGGGCCCATTGCACCGGTCATACCCCACGAGGAACACACACTGTATGGGGAAGTTTGTGTGGTATCAACATCATCACTTCAGATGCCACACGACACAGACCACCTTTGGTACATGGAGAGAAAACAAAAAAAAAAAAAAGAAAAAAAAAAAAGATACTACCAGTCCAAAAGACTCTTGCCTCAAAAGAAAATTTTGTATATTTTTCACTGTTTCCATCCTCAGTGTCCTGAAGAAATGGATGAGACATTCGCCAAGGGCTCAAGGGCCAATAAAACCTGGCTCTCGGGCAGGGGATGCCACCGCCAGCAGTTGTCCATTAAGAATGCTTTGCCTCCATTTGCCAGACATTCAAAGGCAAGGAGAGCTGTCAAAAGCATCCCAGCTGAGCACTACCACCATCATTATCTACAAGGAGACACAGAGGAGGGAGAAAGCTTATTTGGTTTCTTTGAAGCTTATTTATTTCAATGGAAATGTTATCAGAAAGGACAAATTTTCAAGCCAGCCAAGAGCGGCTCCTTCCCTCCACTTTCACCCCCCATATTGAGCTCTTCTCTGGACTGCAAAATACCAATGTTCAGAGGAAGATCTTAAACCCCACCATGCCACAGCCCAAGCGACAGGCAGTCTCTGCCTCAAATTCAAGCTGCTCCATTTTTGTATGCTCCAAAGAGAAAGTGATGGTAACACTCCGGTGCTCGGAGTCTCCGGGACGGGAGAGCTGCGCGGTGAGCACAGGGCAGGTTCCTGTTATTTCATATTCCCATCAAGGTTTTTGTTCCTCTCAGCATAGACTGAAAACCAGACTGAGAAGCTGAAGCTTCTTCCATTTGTTCTGGCATTGCTGTATACATGCACTGAATAAAACATTTGGGACGCAGTCACAGGGCAGCCCCTGCTTCAAAGGAGGAGAATCGTGTTTGGGGCCCAGCCTAGGAGGAGTATGGGCACACCCCATGGTGGATTCAGCACATTTAGAACGTAGGGACCAAAACACCAACCACTAACAAGGGATACAACCGCGCATCACTCGATTTCTGGTTGTTGCACCCATTGCATTGCATGACCTGCGTAAGAAACTGAAATAAGCAGAGCTGTGAGGGTACAAGTCCTTCCCACCACGGTCAGGTCTGAGATGGTCCTCCAGGAGGATCTGACCACCCACCACAGGACACACAGCGTGTCCTCTCTGCAGGATTCCCATCACTCCTGCTTCCCTCCTTCAACCTCATCCCAAAGTCATCTTCTCAAAACACAGTGCTTCACAGCAGCTGCTTTCAAAGGTGCTGCTTAGGTCCCCGTGGTTTGCTCTGCCACAAGATGCTCCATCCCTAGCAGGCACAACACAGGGCACAAAGGGGAATTACCCCGGGGACAACGGTGGCTGTGCGAGCCAGGAGAGTAGCAGGCGATGCTGCCTTCACCAGCTTCCAGCCTCCAGGGACAGGAGACAAAGAGAAAAAAACAGAGGGGCTGTTTACCCTACGAGTGTGTACTAACAGCGATGGGCATGCTCTGCCCACAAGTTCATCACCAGAGGTGTAATATGTAATCAATGAGCTATTTATTCAGCCAGAATAACTCCATTTGTGAATTATGCTGCTTTTCGAGCATATCGGGTTATACTCTCAGAAAGGTGAGGAGTCTGCAGTTGCGCAATTTGCTGATGTGCTGTGCAGGCGACAGTCACCACAGTTGCAGCCATCCAGCCTGCGGGTCCGTGGCTTACCCCGTAGGCTCCCCAGCACAAGGCTCCCCTCTCCCAGCAGAGCCCAGTTTGCAGCCCCCATGTGCTAGCGGCACAGGGCATTTGCAGAGCCTATCGTCAGGCACTGCCAGAGCAGCATCTCTGCTCTCAGATGTTTGTTCACTGCTCGAGGTGAGCTGCACCCCGGGGCATCCCCATTGCACCTCTCCATCGGAGGAAGAGAGAGTAGAAGAGGATCAACCGCAGATGCACTACATCCAGAGAATGCCTGCCAAACTGCTGACAACACCTGTGCCAGAAGAGGTCCAGGTGCCAGAAGGAGAAGATTTTTCTCATGCAATTCCAAAGTGGAAAGGGGGAAAATAAAGGCAGAGAGTTTGTTACCCCCCTGTCCACCACTAACCCTGACCCAGGTGGGACCGCTCGGAGCTGCGGTCTCGCCATGGTCTGCCGTGCATCTCTGCGTACTGCCATGCATTCACCGTGCCGAAGGGAGACAGCAGCACGTGCTGAAGGAGGAAAAGCTTCAAGGTAAACCATAGGTGCTGAAAAGAAGGAAAGGACGTTCTGGCCGTGATACCCCCATAGCTGTATGTCCCCTCCCTCCCCATCCTCTCTCTCCACTATCCAGTTATTCACTAAGCTTGCGGGGACTGAACATTTGCCCACCTCTGTCTCCCCCAAGTCAAGCCAAGAGTGGTCAGGGGATTCAAGGGTTACTAGAGATAGGGGAGGAAACAAGAGAAATTGCATAAACCTCACTTGTTTTAGAAAGCACTTTAAAAACTGTAGTACCATATACAACACCGCAACTCTGCCAACATCATGGCCCTGACTACTGTGAATTGCTATTAAATACTGCAAAAACCACCCCTGGGATCCTGCGGAGCAGCAACACACAACTGATAGCACAGTCCCGGAATCCGCTTATGATATTCCTACAAGCTGTTGACTGAATACATATAAGAACACCTCAGCTATTTTTGAACTGCAGATTGCTTATATCTGATATATTCAGGGTTATAATACATCAGCTAGTCAAACTGACTACGGGAACAGATACCTCTTTACATACTGGTTTCCAGCCTCATTTTGTACAGGTCAAATAAGGTGCTGCGGGCAACCCCACCAGGGCTGCCGACCGCCCTTTGGTGGAGTTGTTTTCCTGGAGAAGACCCATGCCGATAAAACTGAAACCATCTGTAGCAATACATCCATCCTGGACAAACAGAAAAAAGTCAAAGAGGAATATGGGCAACTCTCACTCTGTTCTGAAATGTAAAAACTTGTATTTTACCTGTTATTTCAATTAATTTCATTTCAAATTTTATATCATGCTGAAATATTAACTTTATTCCGCTTATATATGTTTAATGTACTGTAATATGTTTTGAAGTAATTGAAATAAAATATTTTATCACATTAAAACTTCAGAATTATAGGAAGGCAATAATTCGGTCTTATTGAAAGAATAAAAAAGTCGTGAATAATTCACATACTTTTCTTTAGTAATTTTCTTTCTGCACATAATTTTATCTTTTCATTCCAATTCTGGGTGAAAAGCCTTGAAATGACAGAATTTCCCACCTGTCCTGGTTTGAGGACCACCAAAAGAAAATTACAGCTTCTGACTAGTTCCAGTCCTTGACAGAAAATTCATCTTGTGCTAATTTATAAGACAGGAAAAAAATATAAACTGGATGCTAGTGATTATTTACATTTATGAGGCTTTTTGGGTGCTCAATGCAACTTCAAATCATTCATTCGTTCAGCGGTTTAACACTGCTGTGGAGCAGGGGGTGTTGGCAGACCCCCACTGCAGGAGGGGACACAAAAAGCATCCCTTTTTTGCCAAAGTCTTGGCACTGAAATAGTCTCCATCAAATAATCTGCTGCTTCCACAGACTGAGCAATGCCCCGAGTAAACCCAAAAAACCCACCATGGGCCAGGAATAGAAATCAGAGCTGAAGCGCATAACAACTCCATCCCTAAGTCAGGAACTCAGCAGAAATTAATTGGACTGCATGAAAACAACCCCAACGGCACCAACAGAGCCCCAGCACCGTCTTGTGTCCGCTGGCAGCGGGCTCAGCCCGGGCAGCCCTGGTGAGGAGGGGACATGCGCCCCTCGTTAGACCCCGACCCCACAGACAGGCAGGGCCCTGCTGCCAGCCTGTCCCCGCAGGGACACCGGCTCTCCCGAGCCCTCACCGCGTCCTGGCGTCGAATGCCATCACTCGGGGTTCTTGTCCGAGGTTGATTAGCCTCAATACTTTAATGCGTGTGTTTTGAGTCAGCTTGGAGAAATGCTACATATCTACACATACACGCTTTCCCCTGGCATAAAAATCTCCACTTTTCAGCCACTCAGCCTTGTCCACCCTACTAAAATGTTTTGCAGCTGAGAAGCTTTTTAATCAAGCTTTTGCATTAGTCATTAATGAGGACCTTCTCACATAGGGTGGTTTTGTTTATTTTGATGTTAAAAACCCACAATTTGCAGTGGGGGAACAATTTCTGCAATAGAAATCAAAGCAGGAGCCTCTGAGTTGTACCTTGCTTACAAAAAAAAAAAAAAAGTGGTAGAGAATGCAGCTGAGATAAGAAGTGATTCCAACACAGGGAGGGATGCAAAGGAGAGTTCAATATTCCTTCCGCACTCTGCATCCTTCTGAAGCATAGCTGTTATTGCAGAGCCACAGGGTTCCCTGCCACAGACATCACCTCCATCCAGATTTGATGAGTGATGATCCACCTTGAAAGCCTGACCATGGAAAGCAGCGTTGCACACTTATTTGCCTTTCTCTCATCATCAGAATTATAGTGAAAGTCCAGAAAAAAAAAAAATGTAAAGAGGCTATAAAAGCTTTACACAACACAAATCACTTAAGGGATTTTACATTACCTAGGAATGAGAAGTAAAACTGAGAACACATTGCAAGGGAATTGATCCTCTCCAGGAACAAGTCAATAAAGGTCCAACCAGGATTAGGACAAATGAGATCCCATCCCAGCAGGTCCCAAGGAAAGAGCTGCAGCAGACAGCCACCACCACCCCCTCACTTACTGAGCCGTTTTAGATTTCTCATAAATTTTTTCTTTTTTTGCCCTTATCAATAAAGGAGCCTCACCGAGAAGCAAGGCACACATCCAGGAGCACCCACGACAGGTTAGCTCAGCAGCAAAACCAACAAGCTGTAAAGCGGATGCGCTAATGACCTCATGCATTACAAAGCTTGCAGTGTAATAATGCCATGTATAAATAACAGACTGCAAAGATCATTAAAGCAAATCAAAAGTATGGATTAGCCCATAAAAATCTCTTTAATGCCTCCAATATTCTGACATATGGAAAGAGTAACCCCAGTCAGCAAGCAGATGCAGGCACTTTGTAGCACCGTTGGGGTTTCAGCATCTCCACCTGAGAGGTTGGCTTCCACCCTTTGTGTTATCTGTGTGATTTTTCACCTGGTAGTTCTCCACAAGGAGAGGTGTAGCTGCCAATTGCGGCCATATTTCTGCCTTAGGCTCCCAAAAAGGCCAGATCCAACACAGCTGCTCTGCCAATTCCAGTCTCAGCACCTCCGTCCCCTTCTGTCACTCCACCAGCACAACCTGGCACCACCATGGGAACTTCACCCACCCCTCCTGGGATGTGTGTGGGGTGGGCAACAGTTAGAGACACACAGCTCTCTCCAGCATTTCCAAGTCACTTGGGTACAGAAGCAAAGTTCTCATGATAAAACATCTCTTCAGCAAAAATCTGTGTCAGCTGGAGGGAAAAGCAGCTGCTTCTATGTTCCCCACAACAGACAGCCAAGGGACTCCATGTTCCTAAATGGCTATTCCTACTTCACCAACCAAGATCACATTTTCACAGTTTCTGCTTTTCATAGAAGTGCTTCACGCTTATCTACCATGTCTGATACTTCTATTTACATATTTCCTAATTAAATTTTATTTACTGCCGTTTACCTACAAAAATATAATTACATTTTTGCTTTTAACTAGATGCATTTGACATGCCAACATGGCATTACGCATGCAAGAAAGATAGATGGGAGAACAGGTGAGGAATAAGTCACACCTACATCAGTATTTTGCAAATCATCTCCTACATCCACAAAGTCTGCTAGTATTAGCAGATATAGTTCCTCCTGCCGGAAGGCAGGCACCAAATTCTGACCCGAAGGGCGAGCTTGCGGTCTGACTTCCCATTTCACAGCAGAGCAATCTTTAGAGCCCAGCAAACTATATTCTGTGCTCATATATTTCTCTGGATGAAGAGCAGGGTCAACTTGTCTACCACCTTTTGGAAACGGATGCACTAGCAAGGAGCCTAAAATGAGAATCTTCCAGGAAAGACTTCATGTTTTACCTTGCAGAAGATCAGCCAATTTCAGTCATGTTGCATATGTTAATAAAAGCAATTCCTTAAGTTGCTGTTTAGTATAAGGAGTGTCTGGTACCGCAAGTAAGTTCAGCAATTAATATTAGCCATAACCTTACTGCAACAATTTTTCTTAAAGAAATTTTTTTTTTTTTTTTAAGAACCACAATTTGTGCTGAAAGCACATTTACATTTTATTACCCCTAAATGCTTAACTACCATAACTAATGTTTAATTAATAAATATCTATCTACTTCCGCTACTTTAAATCTCACAGTTCACATGCGATTCTTTCCTGCCATCCAGTATTGCTCCTTCTTAAGCAGTAACGTAGGAAGAAAAGGATCAAAGGAAAACAGGTTTAATTCATGGTCTCTTATAAGCCACACTTTATTGTTCCAGCCAAGCTCATTAAATGCTGGGTAAAGCTATAAAGTTTAAGTCTTATTTAAAAGTGAAATTGGGGGACAAAAAAAAAAAAAGTCTTAGTGTGTTCATTTGGCCAATCTTCCAGATTGCAAGTCTCTGCTAGACACATCCATTTTGGAGACTTCAAGGCAGCAGAAAATTCTTAACGCTCTTGGGGTACCCTGACCTTAGCCCACCCTTAGCACCCAGAATCAACCTCCAAAGGACAGGGGGGTTTAGGGCTGGTTTGTTGTTGTTGTTGATGGGCTTCGATTTTTGTTTGGGTTTGGATTTTTGGGGGAGTTTAGGAGTTTTTCTTAAACACTCAGACACTATTTTTCCCTTTTTTATTATTTATTTATTGAACACGCCAGTAACTCACCGAGTTTGTAGCTATCGAAGCATGAAGGCTTTTGGACTAATTTGAATTAAAATGAAACATTGTGGATAATATTTGTTTGCTCCCAGGCCTTCACAATGGAGCCTTCGGGGGGGAAAAAAAAAAATAAAATTGCAAAAGAAAATATGAATTGAACTTCAAAGCTGTTATAAACAGACTCTGGCTAAAGGCCTTACCTGGAGTTGCTGCTTTTTCAAATGCAAATATCTAAGACATTTAACTATGCATGAAGCAGACCTCAAGTGCTTTCTATTGCTTCAAACGTTCTCTCCCCAAATCCCATTTCCTAAATGCTTGTGCCTTTCAGGTGGCAGCCGATTTAGCGGCTCCAGTTTGCTTTTCTTGGAGATAAGTGATGCTCGGGCTGGGAGCTGCAGCAATGCTCCTGAGAACCAGCCCTGTTTGCTCTTCACCTTCACACTTGTGGTGGTCCACAAAGCCCAGGGAGGTAAACCACCTTCCCTGGCCCCGATCCTGCACGCTGTACCAGATGTCAAGTTAATAAATACGGCTTCCGATGACAATCATGTCAACAGAGCTACATTGCTGGGACTGATAACGCAATAGCGGAAAGCCAGTAAGAGGCAGAATAAGAAATCTTCCAGTTTGGCTGTTTTTAAAGGAAAATAGTGCAGCCCATGAAAACGTCAAAGTGCAGCCAAAAGGAGGAAAGCAGAACTGACAGCTAAGAATCAACTCTCGGTCTGTATTTTCAAGATGTCAGCAAAGGTTACAACCTGCTGCGTGGCAGCTGTGGACACAGCTGTCATTTTGGATTTGATTTCGTAATATCCGCTTTTGAATTAGGCAGACTTCAAAACTGATTAGGAACAGGCTTTTCTTCTGCAAATGCTTATAACACGAAACACTTTCTCACAAGTCATACAGCCTTGTAACCCTTTGGCTAGGCTCTAGAGATACATCAAAAAAATCCACCCCCATAATCACAGCCTTTTTATCTTGGCAGGTCCTACCCAAGCACTCAGTACTCTGAATTTTCCACTGCTATCAATAGTGCTAACAACAAATACTCTGTAATTTTTCAGAACTCCTTTCAAGCCTTTCAGGAGCTTACTTGTATGAAATATTAACAGGAAGAATGTTGTGAAGTACTAATAAATTTGTCTCTCTCCAGCCTCTAACAGAGATGAAGAGCTGCACAGCAGATTTTCAAGTTCTCTTTTGGTCCTGCAGGTCTTCGGGATGTCGGTTGGTAACAGCATCCTGTGAGCCCAATCGCACCAACCCGCTGCAACCAACAGGATCACCAGCACAGTCCTTCAGCCATCACAGGTCCCAGACGTTCTCCATCCCAATCTCCAGGGATACCCTAGCTGTATGTTTAAGCAGTCAGCCACTTCTTAAAGATGAGCAGTCAGGTTGATAAATATATTTAGCTGCCTAAAAATGCAGAAAACCACCCAGGGAGAGCTGCTGAAATCTTTTGAGTAACTCCAATTCACTCTCTCATCTGCATGCATAAGCCCCCTGCACCTCTGGCAGCAGAGCTGGTCCAAAACCGAGCAAAAAAAGAACACTTCTACATGTGCAAAATGTTGCCTCTCTACTGCAGGGCACCTTTTTTTCAAGGTTAAAAAAGCAGCCAGCAGCTCCATATGCAGGCGATGCACCTTCAGTCATCAGCGTGCAATAATAGAGACCATCCATTTTCCATAGACAAGAGCGCAAAGCTAAGGCGTCTGCACATTTAATTGAGATTATGGTGGGAATTAATTATAAGATTAACAATCTCCTAAAGTGATATGACAGAGCAATACCCATAACCGCAGTACAGGTTTGATAGGACTATAAGGTCATAAAAAATTGCGACTGAAGTACATGTGAATGAAAAGAAAATGACACGTGACACTCCTGGAATGAGACGGTCATCAAGCATGTTTGTATGGCCCAAAAATATCCTTTTAAGTTCTAAAGTATAAGAGATATTTCAAAACATGTACAAAACAAGCAGAGTAGGATTAATCCCAGGCAGGCAGAACCACGGCAAGGGAAGGACTCATCAGGTGCGCCAGGAGCTAATCCTACAGGGGCAGCAACAGAAGGATGCAAAATTAACAAGTCAAATCGCCCATTGTTTGTGTAGGTTGCCTGTTGTAATTCAGTACAAGTTATTATACTGCAAAATTTGAGGGGATAAAAATCCATTACAACTATTCTGTATACCCCGCTCCGAGGATTCTTTGTCTAAAAGAACCATATTTTAAACTATTTGCCAAATGTTTTCAATACAGTCCTTCAACACAACACTGTGTTGAGCATTTCTGACTGAAAGGAAGGTCTGGTGCATTATTTCTATTGTTCTGTTCTTCAGCTCTTACACCTATACAGATGAAACAATGCAGCAAGGGAAGATAGCCCTTCCATATGAAGTGTTAATAAACTTTTAATAATAAAACGTTTCTCCAGGCATCAAATCCTGCCCCCGCTGAGGACACTGGAGTTTTACCATTAACTTCAGTGGAACTGAGACATAGCCCCTGGCTATATATTTCGTATAAATTACATTGCTATTAGACTTGACTCCCAACAGAAATTACATTCATACAGGCTCCAATCCAATACTCATGACCTCCAAAACACTTCCAAATATTTTCTTCTTGCTTCCACTTACATGCACAGGGTTTTTTTCTCTTTAAGTACTATAGCAATTAAGACAAATTACTGAGAATAATTTTTCCTCTTTTAGGCTTACATCAGGAGTTGCATACTCCTGATAGACTCTGGTCTATTTTAAAAGCAAAACCTCAATCTTTCCAAGCTTGGCACCTACAGACACATGTCCTGGTGCAGTACACAGGGGGACACACGAGCCCGGCAGTCCCATCGCTGCACTGGAGAGGTCCAGGTCAGCCTGGAACATCCCCTCCTTGGAAGCACATCATCAACTGGCTTGATATCAAGCAGAGTTAGCTCCTGTTTCAAGAGAAACGCTAAAAAAGTGTGCTTTATGCACAGAACCAAAGTCCATAGTAAATGACACTTCAGTTCTGCCAATGTGCCTGGAAGACCAGATTTCCCCTCCCCAACCCAGTGCCTTGGCTGCACCCCACTCACAGGCAGCGCGGGGAAGCCAGAGCTCCAGCAAACATCAGTTTGGAGGGCTCCTATAAATCAGTGCAAACTTCTGCATCAGACAAAGCACACAAGTTCACCCACGTTGAATGCAGCAGCCAGGACTTGTCCAAGGCACCAGACATCTACACTACCTTTGGTCTAACCCACTGTCCAACACACCTTGACTTCAGCATAAAAAACCTCTTAGACACCCGGCAACTCTGTTGAAGCCAACCCCACACAGCCTTTGGGAGACTAAGGAGCACATCTAGCCTCTCCTGACTGAGCTTCAAAGCTGAAAGACATTTTTTAAGTGTTTTTAATTGGATGGAATGATAGATCTATCCAACAGGGGAAGCCAGGAACCATGACCAAGATCTACCAGGATTGTGTCCCATCTCTCTGATGCTGCCTGGTGAAGTACCAGTCCATCCAGCTCATATTAGGGAGCGAGCAGTTTTGAGTGTGGTACTTTTTAAACTGAGTTTTCCTCACGATTTGTTACTTGTAGGTGAATCCTAGCCCCCTGTCAAGCTTCACTATCTCCTTTTACCATAAAACAAACCCTCTGGTCTGTTATTCTGAGCTTATATCCAACTCATTCTAAGAAAATGAGATCTGGAAAAGAATGAAAGTCAGCTGCCCAGCAATGCAGAATTCAGGTCTTTGAGTATGAAATTAAGTTTTATTTTGCATTTCTAAATCCCACCTTCCTCAACCTCCATTCTCCCAAAGTCAGCCAAGACCGTATTTCAGACGCCCCCAAAGTTGAATGGTTATTCATCAAGTAACCCAGGGAAAGGACAGTCAGGCAGTGTATCTATCTCACAGGATGCTCTCGTTATCCAAAGCAGCTTTAAACAAGATACCAAGTGCTAAAAACGGTGAATTAATCTATGTTAGGCTCCCTGCTTTACCAGCTAGACAGGTCATTTAAAGCCATTGTGAGTATCTTTACACTATATTGCAGACGGCAGTAGAGACATTTTCACAATTCATCCTGTAAAGCAGTACGTTCTAATTATTATATGCTTTGTTTTCTGTTTAGGGCTTTACCCACTAAGCAGCTGAAAATCAAAAGGATATACACAATAGTTATTCTCCCGTCTCCATTGCCATTAAATTGCTTCTCTAGCTTACGTCAATGTGTAAGTAATTGTGCCAACATGTAAGCATTTATGTTCTTAACTAAAAAGAACATTAAAAAAAAGAAACATCACTAGTTATTTAGATGCCAACTAGAGACTCTGTGGTCTGCAGACATTCTCCTGTCATTTGCAAGCAAAGAGGCATCTCATTCTTTCTGTTTTTTAGGTAACTTGCCCCCCCTCACCGATTCCCTGCGTCCCCACAGCTGACAGTCCCTTAGTGCTATGACTCCTGGCACCTTGGGGGTTTTCTGTCACTCAACAAACTCTTATTCTGTGTCATCACTGGGTTACGCTAACATCCACGCAAGCAAACTGCAGATGGATCTGGACTATCAGAATGGTCTTTTCCTCCCTCCGTCTCTTGACTCTTGCAGTTGCAACGTTGGCATTCAAGCACTCGGTGGGACCTGGAGACAAGCAGAACATCTCCTTTGCTGTCACAACACCTGGGGTACGCACAGAGCAAACAAGAAAACAAATTGGCTCAGCAAGTTTTTTGCCTACACAGCTCAAAGACACCAACTGGGGCAACCTGCAGACTCAAACAAAAGTCGAATCCTTGTTTCCCCTCCTAAGGCCGCTTTGCTTTCTCATGCGGGACACACCTTTCTGTGCAATGTGCCCCTGGGGGCCCCGATGATGGGTTAGCCAATTATACGGAGAGAAGAGGAATTTGATGAATGGATCATTTTTGGTGCACTCTGCACTTTTGACTCATAAATTCCACAGAAAACAAGGTAAATGGAGCATAACTTATTAATGAACAGAGCCCTAAATATCAAATGATCTGCTGTGAATCATCAGCTGGAATTGTAGAGCCTTCATATCACGCCAGTTATAGCACGCTGCAGCGGTTCAGCAATGGACAAACTCCGCAGCCCGGTGGTAAGACTTACAAGATAATCTGGGAAATAACATCCTGCTTTATTTAAAGCACAGCACAGCACAGCAAGGAACTTGCCAGACCTTCAAACTGTGACCTCCGGAGAGGGTGATCTTGCAAGCCTCACCTTGCATTGCAAGCCTGAAAGCACCATTAAGCCCGTGATGGATCGTGAGCCTTGCAAGAGGCACACGCACCCTAAATCTCACCAGGAAGCCAGTAGAAATTCAGACAGCTCCAAAGAGGGACTTCAGTGAAGTCTCGTTACAGTGAGGGAACTTGGGAGTGAGAGCTTTTCACACTGCATCACTTTTACCCCTTCACTGATGGGTCAAAATGGACAATCCTACCAGGTTTGCAAGTCTACTGAGATCCAGACTAAGCCTGAAGCACCACAATAATTTTTCTCAGAGAACACCTCAGGCCAAGGTAAAGAACATGAAGGACCTCCATTTTCCACCTTTCTAAAAGCTTTTTTTTTTTTTTAATGAGTTGAAAAAGTGTGAAAGAAAAAAAAGAATGAAAGAACAAGGAAAAACAATGCACCCAGCTACTTCTGCTCAGATTATCCCTATCAACACAAGGATCACGCATACAGAGATGAGCGTGAGCACACACATGCCCACATGCTGACTGTTTACTAGTCACTATGAAATACCCGGTCTGGGCATTTTTCTCGTCACTGTTCTGCTTTGAAGTAACTGGCTTGTTTCTCTGCTTCTTCTTTCACAATACAATCTATTAGCATCTCCAGAACATCTCTTTTCTGCTGGTTTCCAATTTTCTTTCCTGCCTAATCTTTTCTTAAGTGTTCTCAAGCATTTGGCTACAACTCTGCCTCCTGGTACTGAGCTCCAGTTACCTGTGTGCTGTGGAAATATCTTGAAAGAAAGTTTTTCTTTCACCTGTATTGACAGAAGTAATAATAATAATAAAGAGTGACCACTTACCTTCTAAACGCCATTTCTTCCTGTATGTGTATGAATATGTGATCATTCAACTGTCATCCCTCTAAATAGGCTTGAAGCGAGTTTGTCCTGCAAATGCATCTCTTCTTGTAGCAACACCCGATCTGTATTCTCCTTTCTTTCCTGCCCTTGTGCACATCATCTTGCTCAAATAAACTGTCTGCCAAAATTTCAACCAGCAGATAGCAATTAGAGCATAAAAGCAAAATAAACTACCACTGCTTGTTGCATAGGCAGAAAAGTCAATTGAAAGCTACTTTAGCTGAAATTGATACTTAAAATATATTCCTGTAAGACCATTTTTGCTGAAGGCTCTGAGACCACCTTCTTGTCAACCGCCCATAAGGTTTCAGCTGCGCCTGCCAGGTAATAGTCTCTAGAAACTTGCTCTAAGTAAGACAAAAATATCTAGACAAATTAATGCAATCTGACTGGAAAAAAAAAGAAAAAATTGACCAACAAAGTCAACAGAAATAATAACTTTCTACCAGCAAGATGTGAACTCCTATCAAAGGGAGCTGGGAAGCATCTTCCTAAGACAAGGGAACACGGTTGCTCAGGCCAACCTGTATTTCCCCCTGTTGTGGTTTCAGCTGGGATGAAGTTAATTTTCTTGCTAGCAGCTGGTGTAGTGCTGCGTTTTGGATTTGTGATGGGAAAGAGTAATGATAGCACACTACTGGTTTTGGTTGTTGCCAGGCAGTCAAGGACTTTTCTACTCCTCACACCACCCTGCCAACACGCAGGCTGGGGGGCAGAAGAAGTTGGGAGGGGACACAGCTGGGACAGCTGATCCCAACTGACCAAGGGGATATCCCATACCATGGGACATCATGGTCAGTGTACAAAGCCAGGGGAAGGAGGAGGAAGGAGGGGGGCATTCAGAGCGATGGCGTTTGTCTTCCCAAGAAACCATGACACGCGATGGAGTCCAGCTTTCCTGGAGATGCCTGAACACCACTGCCCACGGGAAGCACTGAATGAGTTCCTTATTTTGCTTTGTTTGTATGTGCCGCTTTTCTCTACCTCTTAAACTGTCTTTATCTCAACCCACGAGGGTCCCCCCCCTTTTACTCTTCTGATTCTCTCCCTCATCGCAACCTGGGTGGGAATGAACGAGCGGCCACGTGCTGGGGTTAAAGCACGACACCCCCTTACTGATATAAAGGCATATTAGTAACTAATAATTAAAAAAGCAAAAGACAGACCAGCACAAGGAGTTCAGAGATTAGCAGCAGCTCTGTCTAAAGGAGACCCTTTACTGCCCGACTTCGCTATTTTTATACAACAGTGATCTTCCTGGAGATACTGTCACCACTAAAAGGAAGAAGGTCCTACTCATTTTGTCATCTTCAAGTGATTTTTTCACAGGTTACCCAAGATAATACATGGTGTTTACTTAGCTAGCAAATGACAGATAAGCAAGATTTGCTGCTAATTCCCGATATTGATGTGCTGAAAGTGTTTTCTGCTGGGAACATAAAGGGAGCAGGGTAAGGCTAAAGTTACCCATCTACTTGAATAATGTGTACTGTTTATTTTGGTATCCCCTTCCACAGCTGTCCCCACCTTCGGCAGCACCACCCTGACAGAAAGGAAAATAGTGTTAATGCATTAAATCGAACAGCCAGATTACAAGGGCTGCCTCTCTGAGACAAAGTGCATTAACTACTGATAAATTCCACTTCTCTTCAAAATTAGAATTAAAAAGTCACTAGCCAATACCTGCAGAAAACAAATCGCATCCCTAGAGCTATCCAGAACCTGTGCTTTGTCCACAGATGCCATTGAGAGCCAAAGCCACGAGCAAGAAACTAGATGGCACAAGCAGCTGTTTGGCTTACAGAGGGGAAGCAGAGACTCGGGGAGACAAAGTACTCCCAACCCCAGCCAAGAAACCTCTTTTCACATGACCTACTTCCCTCAGATCCATTCTTCTTCTCACACCTAAAGGAGAAATATACTCCTTCAGTGTAAAGAGGGAGACACAATTTCCAGAAGAAAAAAAAAAAAACAAAACAACCCAACCCAAACAAAACCAACCCCCCAAAACACAACTGATCTTATCACAAGCAATCAATTATCCTAAAGATCTTTTTAGAGGTTCCAAATTGTCAGAGATGGCACCAGGGACAATTTACCATCTCTCCTCATGTATATTTTGGCGATTTCAGGAGTGGTCAGGTATGCCAAGATACATCTTTCTGATCCGCTCCGAGAACTGCCTTCATTCTTCATTTGCTAGATCACATCTAAAACAGAAAAATGCAGATTTCCACGGCAGCAGCAGATGCTACCTGGATAGATCCGGGCTGGTGAGAGCACTCCTAATGTGGGAACACGGCGTTCCTCCCCACTTCCCTCCAATATCGTCAAAGGCTTCGCACAGCACCACTCGACACCACCGTGCTGGCACAAACACAACAAATATACTTTGAAAAAGCAAAATTATTTTTCTTCCCCTTTTTGTATTTAGAATAATGGCTTTTCAACAAGCCAAATAGGAAACCGTGTTAATGTGTTTCCATGGGCAAAGCTTGAGAACACTGTAAATTGCCTTGCTTAATGGACTCAGGAATTCAGTTATCCATTCGGAAATTTCAGTCCTTTAAGCGAGACCAAATCAAATGGTTCGGTCCTCAGGAAGCGCACACACACAGTTTCGCGGTTCTGTGGGTATCATTATTTATGTCTGTTGAATTTGATGGAGCAAACACCTTTCGGAACGCAGGAGCGCCCGCATCTGCCATCCCTCCGGCAGAAAGGCACCGACAGCGCTCTGCACCCCAAGGGACTCCGCAGACTCCCCATCGCCAGGGCTCCGCATCATTTCAATCAGCACAGGAAAACTCGTAAGCAAAAGGACCAGCGGGCAGCTGCATCTGGCCGTAAATGTAATGACCAACAGCTTGAGTGTGTTTTTAAGACATTCAAAAGAAAATCAACTCAGTAGACTGTTTTCCCTGCCACGGGCAGGGAGTGCCTGGGAGGAGGTGGAGGAGGGACAGAGCTGGCCGTGCCACGCCACCACCTCCCACGCCTGCAGAGCCACCGCCGAGCCAAGGAGCATGATGAGAGCAGCGATTGTGCCGAGTTTGGGGGACACAGCCTTGGCAAAGGAGCAGTCGTTGGCATTTACCACCTCTTGCCATGCTGTGAGCTGTGTTTGCCCAGGAGGGGAAATCCCAGGAGAAATCCTGGTCCCCAGCCCAGGCTGCAGAGGGGCACAGCCCCGGTCACCTCGTCCCCTGCCCCGGGCAGGGTCCATCGCTGCTGCCTGATGGCGCTTGCACACGTACATGAGCTGAGGGCAAAAAAACTCAGACTGTTGCTTCTGCCCTGGTGTTCAGGATAAAACAGAGTCCAACAGTGATGCTCATCTCTCTATTGCATTTTTATATTTTATATCATTTTTAAACACGTGAGTTAAAATGAGAGCACGGGCACAGTCATTCAGGATGGGACTGGCTGCCGGTTCAGGTTTGGATTGTCTCAGCTCTGGGCGCATTAGAAGATGACAGTACAAACTGGTGTCTGGGGGAGGGGAGCTGCTTCCCAGCCCCCTTGACTCACTGCTTTAAATGCTGAGACATAAGAGGAGATTTAACATCACGTACGACCTTTGTCACCCGGGGGGGCAGTCAGGCACATGTCAGCCCCAACTCTCAGCCCATCAAATCCCGACTGTGACAGTGCAAATAAATACATCCAAGAAGTACAGAGCCTGCCCGCACCAGCGGGTACCAAACACCACCCGAGCCCTGCTCTCACCGAGACTTTGGGATCCCACAAACAGCGCAGGAAAAAACAAGTAGATTTTGTTCTGTGTGCAAGAATCTTATGAAGGAAGGAGTATAAATAAAGAAGAAAAAAAAAAAAAGGGAACTAATATCCTTTGCAATTTATGCAAAGTACAAAAGATGCCAGAGAGCACAGGTTCCAGATCTCCTTACTGCTAATTTACAGAAATGTGCAAACGTAGGTACACACACCCCCCTATGCCAACAATAAAACATACATATCCACAGCTGGGACCTAAAGCAGAACTAAAACATACTGAAAATACTTAATTCTTTTCCCTCCTGTGTACCTTAACTGCTCAGAGGGATTTTTTTTTTCCACTCAAAATTGAAATGAGAAAAAAAAAAATAAAAATCACTTCTAGGATTAGATCCTGAAAGCCAGATTCCAGCTGGGAGCTCAGGCACCTGCGGAGCAGTATTTATAAATGAAAGCACTGACATGACTTTAAATACAGTGTCGTCAGAAACTTAATTATACAGCAGCAAGTCTCTAATTGGAAGTCACAGAGTAATATATTGGCTTTGTCATGTGACTTGACACTCTCCAAACTGCTTTCCCAGGGTTGTTTGTGTTATCTGTCTGGGGTTTGAACAGTGGTGTTTGTTTGCAGGCTGCGGTGGGATTAGCCCTATTTATCTTCACAGGCTTTGTTTCCTTGAACACAGGCTGGATTCATACGGATTTGTTTCAGTGCAAGAGGAAAAGCCTCTGCTTTGCTTCACCCAGCCCAGAAGCATGTTTGTGCTGGCCCAAGAAGGGTAATCGGGGCACCCAAAAAAGCCCCACCACGTTCAAGCCGGCACATGTACGTCCCACCAGCCAGATGAGCTCAGAAACACCAGCTTTGTCCCCAAACCCTTCAGTGCTCCAACCCCTCCAAGCTTTGTAGCACGGGGTGGTTCTTCCGTCTGCAGGCACGGGCTGAATAGGCATCTCCAGAGATTGGCAAGAAGGAAAAAAAAAAAAAAAAAGAAAGAACAGGCTGAAGAGGAATGGGCTGTTCAGTATCTGCATTACAGGGCCTGGGGAGCTCATTTTTTCCCCTCAATTACATATTTGTGTGCCTGCACCCCATATTGCTTGTCTTCATTCTACTTTATTAAACGTGTTCTTCAGTAGCTTCTCCACTTTGCCTACCTTGGGGCTGCCGGATCATCACCTGAGAGATCCTACAGCACTTCTGCAAAACCGAGACTGAGAAGGGGGGAGAACTGAGCTTTGCTTCCCAGCTCCTGACTGCCTCAATAACACTCGTGCGCTGGGTCCGTCATTGTCCATGTGGTGCCCATCCCGTTTTAGTTTAGAGGGTGTCTCCTCCTCTTGTTTCTTACCAGTTGCACCACACAGCAGCCCTCGTACCCTTGAGCAGTTTGGACTTTTAAAAACATTTTCATAGCTCTATATTGTGGGAGGCTGCATCTAAAGAAAGCTGGCCTAAAAGTAACTGTTTGGATGCTTTTTAAAATACCAGAAATTTGACAATGGGAATTCCAGCTGGGCACGTGTGGTGCCATTGTGTGATGGTGCTGCAATGAAACCAGTTCTGCTGGGGTGAAAATAAAGTGTGTTTCACTTCTAGTCTGTGGGAACCTGCACAGTGAGCAGGAGATAGGATGGAGGAAAGCCGTGGGTGCGTACATGAAAGAGAAACGTCTAGAGGGAAGAAAGCCTGTATTTAGAGGAAACGCACCCATGATAAATCAATTAGAAAGTTTTAAAAGCAGCATAGTTTCACACTGGAATATTAAATTATTTCCAGTCATTAAAATCAAGTGTTCCGTAAAAATGTAAAATGTTATTATTTCAAAATTTTTTAAAAAAGTAATAAATGTTTCTAGAGAAAAGCTCTGAAGAAATTACTTAAAGAATTAAAGGTACATCCTCAGTGACCTTTGTTTTCCCCTACTCATGTTTTCATTTGGCTGAACTCCTGCAGACAGAGTAATGCAGCCTCCCTCCCCTCGCTGGGATGCTCTCTTGGCTGCTGAACTGCTCTGCCTTAAAATACAAACACCAGCTTGTGAGCAGTTATTTCACTTTCCAAATCCGATTCTTCCTTTAAACTGAATGTGTATGATTTAAACATCAGTTTTGTTCCCCAACTTGTGTTTTCTTGATCTGGGTATCCTGTTGGTGTCACTGATACAGACATTTAAACATTCCAAGTTGGGTCTCTCAGATCTGAAAATCATTTAATGTATCCCTCATCTACCTCCATCACACCATACATCTCCAGGGCTTACCAATTAATTGAAGGAAAGTCAAAACAACGCTAATCACCCTTGTGTTATGCTTGCATTTCATCCTCTACTTGCTTAGCCTGATGTATCTCCTGCCTGGGACATCCTCTCCCCGTTTCCCTCCCGTTTGCCCTTCCCCTCCCCTGCCCTCCCGCTCCCCCGCTGCGGAGGTGCCTTAGGATCTCTCCGGTCGGGATCCAGCTGTGCTAACTTAGCTCCCGCTATTCCCCTAACGCCTGGAGGCTGGTATCTGCGACACCAAATTTTGAAGCAGGAGATTACAGAACTGTAATTACTTGAGCTGGATGCTTCCAGCCCTACTGATTTGTCCTGTCATTTAAAAATCTGCTTGTTTCCAAACACGTTTGGGAGAGATATAAACACGCAGCCCTTTGGCAGGGGTCCAGCCGGTGTTGTGCCGCATGCAGCGTCGCAAGAGAGATTTTCCACGGCTAAACAAAAAAGATAACAATGAAATTGATATTACATCTTAAACTGGGGGTTATGAAAAGCCAAGACAATAAATCCACTCAACTTCAGATAGCCTGAAGAAATGTGACCTTTTCCCTATCGTTTATAACCCAGAAGACTGAAATGAGCACCCAATCCAATTACGTTCTATTTTTATTTACCTAATCTACCAGCAGATGGCCTTTAAATTTTCCTAATTTTGGAGACCTGCTCAGGCAGAACTGCCAGCGCAACTCACGTGCCCCCGTAGGGAAGGGTTTGACGACAGCCCCACGCTTGGTTATTGCCTTCCCAGGCCTCCGCTCATCAGACCCTTCCCTTGTAATTAGATACATATATTTTCTTTGTCTTCCTATTGGCTGATGAGGTATTCAAGGCAGGTATCATCTTTTTGAGCTATGATTGTACAGTATCTAAAGCAAGCAGAGTCTAACCCTTGGCTGGAGCTCCTAAGCACCACGGTAATGAAAATATTTCATTTTCAGTATAAATTGAAGAGTCAGTTCTCAATTAACTGGAATAACCAAAGTATAAATACCTCAAGTATAAAAAAAATATGGTTAAAAAGGCATGTAATTTAAACTGAACACAATACGCTTTTATAACTTATGTATAAAATTAAATTATAGAATGAAGCTGTGGTCCCTTCATTGTGTCAGCTCTATTGACCACATGTCTGTGGAAAGGCTCAAGCTCACAGGTCCAACTGGAAACATTTCCTTTTGTTTCCTTTTTTTCCCCCCCCCAGTTCTTTAGGATAATATTTTTGATGGAAGCACCTGCCCTGGCCCAAGAGGAAACACTCACTATAGCCAAGGGTAGGTCAGAAACACCCCTTCTGCCAGCTGTAGCATCTTAAACCACCCATAACCTTGTAGCCTGCACTAACAACCCACTCAGTGCTGGGCAGAAAATACCAAGTACCCATAAGGAAACACGGCATCAACATTTGCTCACAGTTCACGATTATTTTAAGCTTCATTTTCCTAACTGGATATTGCAGAATTGCTTCTGGAGGCCAAGGATGCACATTTTCTATGTTTAATTGTTCAAGTCAAAAACTCCCTGTGGGCTTGAATCCCACTGATCTGGTTGTACCTCAACACCATAACTCAGTACTGAATTATTCCCAATCTGTACCCGTGCATAAATCAGAACCGGTCTCCATTCCTTTACAATTTCATCTCTTTAGTAAACTCTCTCACAAAGTGCATTTGGAAGAGGGAAAACAACCTAATTCATGGACAGATGGTGGCATAGGAGTATTGCATCTTCCTCCCCAATGCACTGATTTTCTTCGCCAGTCCTTGTTGCACAGAAGAAGCCGAAGCATTGATAAAACAACCAGCCAGCAGACAGCCCGAGGAATTGGGAATGAGCAACGCAACTGGAAAAGCAACACAGCCCAGAGGAACACGAGGAGAGGGAGCCAAGGCTCCAAAACCTGTTGGCTTGGGGATTTGGTTTTTCTCTCTCCATTTAGCTGGTGTCAGGTAGAAACAGGTGGAATTCAGGAAAAGTTTATCCAAAACTAACACCTGTGCACATTGTGCCTTGCGCAGCAGCAAGCACTGGTCGTTCTGGCAGCGCTCGAATGGGAGACACATGCCTGAGGAAGGCAGGCTCCCTCGTCCTCACTGCAGAGCCCATACCCTCGGAGCAGAAGATGGCTCTCCTCAGGAAACACAACAGCAGGGACAGTCAGGGACAGCCACACAGCAGCCTACCCGGCCGTTCAGACATCCCCGCAATTTTCTGAAACACTGTCATTTTGTGGGAGGATAAGGGACTGCGCTTTGCTCCCACCTTTTCAACTCCACCGGTGTTGGCGTCACCAGAAACTGAAAAGCTTCATCAGCTACTGCCGTTGGCAACGGCATGTTCCCTCCTGTGGCTCAAAGCCATCTCATCGGCATGAGCCCACGGCTGGCTCTTTCAGCCTTTGACAAGAGGGCTCATGGTCGTCTGCAACTATTGAAGCTCAGTGAATAGCAGGATGAACATTTTGGATTATTTATCGAATGTAAATCAGAACTTAGCTTTGCAAATAAAGGCTACAGAACTTGGTTCTGCAGCAAATCTGGGAGGGCTCCCAAAAGATCCACTTCCCAGAGGAACAGCAGATAAAATGAAAAATAATAGTTTAAGTCAGCTGCTTAAAAAAAAAATAAACAAATCAAACCAAAAGAAAACCCAAAGCCACACACAAAGGCCTTGAACTGCTAGCTGACAAGAGGGAATGAGAAATCAAGATTAAAAAAAGTCTTATTTGGTTGTTCATGGGCAAGCATGAAGATGAATTTGTGTCTGCTCAGGACTAGCTAACATCAGGAGTGTAATTTCTAAGTTATTTCATCCTTACCATTCACCTCCGTTAATTTGTATTTCTGTAGCAGCTCGAGAAAAGTTCACAATGCAAATAAGTTAGCGCCTGCGTAGGAATGCAATATCCACTCTGACATGACCAAGGAGAGCAGCTGAGCTACGGTGGGGAGATGAGCAGCACCACTAGCAACAGGAAATTACCCTTCCTTTTCCTGGAAATCACCCGGTGACTCTCACACAGAATCCTATTTTCATAGCTGAGGTGTCACCTCCCGGGTATCGGCTTCCCAAGGCAGTGGGGTAAAGAAGTGCCCTCTCTGCATTATGTCTTTAAGCCTCCTTCCATCTTCAGGAACAAACCCCAGAAGCCTTTAAGCAACATTAGGAGCTCATTTATTGCAAGAAAACCTGATCTGTAACTGAGCCACCAGCTACCAAAGGAGTTGGCTATCCCCATCTTTCAGTGCTTTGACAAGCTTCATCTCATCTCCACATAAAAGGATTCCCTACACATCCCAGTGTCTTCTTCCAGACAGCTTTCCCCTACCTGAGGCAGCTCAAAGCGAGGGTTTAATGTTCCCTTACATCACAACAGACTGGATGGAAGCAGGTAACCCCCTGGATGTCAGGCAACCTCCTTACGGATGTGCCGAGACCTTTCTCATCCCACGAGAGGTTCAGGTGCCCGTTAACTTCCCAGGACCACTTCAAACACCTGTTGTGAGCACAGCCTGGCTGTAACAGCCGCTGATGGGACAGGGACACACTTTCACCCTCTGACCTGGGTGAGCCCAGCCATCTCCAGGGGTTGCTCAGCTGCACTGCAGAGGATGAGCAAGTTCATCTTTGCCCACACCCAACAGAGCCTGAGTGAAATAAAGTGCTGTTACAAGTAAAATACACAGACTTCAACAAATCCATATTTGCATGAACTTGTGTTTTTGCTAACTACAAAATGTAATATAAATTACTTGAAGACACTTTCCCCTCTTTCTTGCCTTTTAGCAGAGCAAAGTATGATTTACATTCTGTTTGCAGGCAAATCAAGTGAAATGTTTAATTATAAATAGCACTTGTAAATATAATCCTTTCAGCTGGAGTATTTGTATAGTGGAAATGAGAGAGACCTTAATAATGATTTCAGTTACAAAACGTAATTAGACCTGTTTCTCATTTCAGCTCGGGTCCTGTGCAATGCTCTGGTGTAAATTTGCACTCACTCGATGGGGCCATGAAACACCCAGTGAGACATCCAAACTCCTCCAGCTGCGGTGATGCTATGACAACTCCCACCAGCTGAGGATCTATCCCCAAATAGATATAAGTGGTCCCTAGCAAAAATGAAAATTAGGGCCATTATTTTATTTATGGAGAGATGAAATGCACACTTTCTAAAGCCAAGTTTGCATTCAGAAGGTGAAATATTTGTATAACTTGCCACCAAGGTTATGGAAAGGTGGAAGAGGATGTATATCAATGTTGATAGGATATTTTTTTTCCCCAGATTATTTAGTAGGATAGATCATCTTCTACAGTTAATAGGGTACAAGATGTTATTTTTATGCTTGATCTAATTGCTCAGACATCACGAGGTGCCACCAAGTGGGAAAGCTCTAACTCTGACCAATAAAGCTGCAGCCTCAAGGCCATCAAAACTGCTAGATGATACAAAGCTGGAACTAGAGATTAAAGATGATGTTTAAGAGGCAAGAAGACTCCATGATAAAAAGTTGAGAACATTTCAATCAGGAAAGGTTTTTTTACTACACCCACTATACCAGCCCTTGGCCATCCAAGGGAATTTAAGTGCAAATGACAAAAGAGAAAAGAAAAAAAAAATGTTGTTTTGTACAGCTAGCTCTTTTTCTTAAATTAACTTTTGAGGTTTGGTCTGTTTTTGAGAGTTCATTCCTTCTCTTTGCTCTTTGGGTGAAGCCCTCTGTTTGCCATCATAGCTCAATGGATGATAATGAATGCGATATCATACACAGAATTATTCTGACATCAGGCTGAGAATAAATAGAAATGGCGTTTGCATGAATTCTCTTGAAAAATAAGAGGCTCTTATTTTTATGACACTGTCCTTTGTCATCAAGAACAAAGGAGAAAGATGCTAAAAAAAAATCCTGAGTAAAAGACAAACTGAATCTTTGCAGATCATTACAGGCTCCAGACACAAGAAGCTGTGGGAGAGCCTGACTGCCTTGACTCACACATACAAACCAACTTCACCTGGGCAAGTAACTACTGTGAGGGCCCACCTTGGTCTTCAAAGCATATCATGAAAATTCACAAGAGATAGGCAAATGGAAACTGCACAAAGGTTATTTTTTTTTAAAGCCTGGGAATTCAACCAGGTTCAACGTTAATTTCAATTTATTTCCAGAGAGGCTCAAGCACTCCTGAAAATCCAGCTAGGCCAGCATCTTCACCTGGGAGCACTGAAGTACTTCAGAAATCCAAACCTTAACCCTCTTCCCTAGTAAAACCATTAGTGGTGGAAGGCAGACAAAGAGGCAAAGCACCCCAGGCTATAACCGGGTAATCCAAGCAGCCTGGGACTACAAAGAGGTTTGTGTCCTCCTGGGCAACAAATGCTGTCCTAATCTTACCAAGTCCACATCATGAAACAGCAACTCCCTGAAGGCTGCTCTCCACCTCCTCTGACATGCCAGAGCTGTACACAGCTTAACCATGAGCAGCAGGGAGAACCCCAGCCCTGACAACACTCACAGTCAAAAGGATAAACCCCACCATGAGCAATGCCTTTGGAACCTCTTCCTTGATTTTAAGGGGAGGTATTTTAGACTCCTAGCTAAAGACTTGAAGTGTACAGCTGTTTCCATCATGCTAAAGCTCCACCATACTAAATAGCACGTGAAAGTGTATTAAGGATGCACTGCATCAGAGACACCTCATGATTTCACAAGATCTAAGACAACTTAAACCAATGAAGCCAAAACACCACCAACAGATTTACGGCAATGCAAGTTACCTCATGGCAGCTCCAGGTTCAGATGCACTAAAGTAGCCAGCTAGTCAATGACGGGATTGCCCTGAAGAGCAGCCAGCAATGCCTGTGCACAGATTATGCCCCCAGCCCTTGGTTAAACAAAGAAACGATGTACTGTCTTAAAGCCAGCTGCCAACACGAGTCTTACGAAGGACAAAAGATGCCGGGACTTGGGAGCTTTGTTGAAGAAGGGACTAACACCTGTCAGCTTGGACAGGCTTTAAACACCTCACAAAAGTACCCAGCAGCATCAGATACACATTTCTGCTTTAGCAAGAGAAAGCACAGGAGATAACAACATTTTTTTTTTTTTTATAGTATTTATGTTAGGAAAAAATCCACTCTGCAGCAATTACACCGTTGGTTAACTTTGGGGAGAAACTTCATCTTTTTATTAAGAAAAAAGAATGCAATTTTGAATTTGGCATGAAACAATTTATCCCACACTTGGTATTTCTTTCTCTTTGTCAGTTTAATGCCTCAAAATTATTTATCTTATTATTTATCTCTATGTTTGTTTTTGAAGGACAACTTTTTGTGCCTTTGAGCCACTTTATTCATTAGTTCTCTGGAGTTCATGTCCTATTTCATTATGTTTTAATCTTTACAGTTGTTAATTTGCATTTCATTTCCTGTTGTAGCAAAAAATTACTAACAAAAAAGTTATTGTAAATATTAATACAAGTCAACTGATAATCATCCAAGGAAGCATTTTGCAGCAATAACAATTACCTGTGTCTAACGCAGAAAATAACAATTCAAGTAGTTACAGAGACAAAACACTTAGTTGAGGGCGCAGTACCTTCTCAGAAGCATAGAATGGGCAAAACAGCAGTTATAATTACCAACAACTTGCTTAAAAGAGAAAGTGCCTGGAGAAAAAGCAAGACCTGTTTGGTAACCAGGTGTCTAAAGCCCATCAGAAGTTGAGCTACTTTATCCTCTCCACAGCACCTGTTAAGTATAAGCAACTGCTTAACTAATACCACAGCCATGACACTGACCTACAGCAACTTGGGAAAGAGTAAACCAGACTAAAAAAAAAAATTCTACACCAGAAAACCCAACAGAGCAGGCAGGTCTGACTGCCCCATCCACCCTCTGCCTTTGCCACTGACTCCCTGGCTCCTAGCATGGCACCACAACAAGCTCAGCTTTTGCTTTGGGAGAGACATACTCAACTCAGCTTAAACAAAGAAAATCTTTCCAACTTACTCAGATCTGGACCGCCATCCTGCAGGCTCTGAGCTTTGCTTTCGCTGCCCCAGGCCAGTTCATCCCCAGGCTGCTCTGCAGGGACAGGTCAAAAGCAACCAGCAGCAAAACATCTTCCCCACCTCCAGGCGAGCTGTCTTGGCTCAAATGGATCATGCCATTTTGGAGGCGGGTAATTATCCTCGTTAGATAAATACAAGGCAGGCTTGTAAATGCATGTTAGTTTTAATAGAAGAAAGCACTTAGTGACTCAAAATGTGTGAGTAGAGAGCTCCAGCTTTGCCTGGCTCCCTAATTAACCTCCTGCAGGCACACAATGGGCTGTGGAGGAGTTAGAAGGGAAGAGGACTGCAGGAGCTGCTCCTTAAAAACCTCCACAAAAGAGAGAAGGGAAGGTTGGGGCCTGGTGTTTGAACTTGCCCTTTTGTAACTCTGCTTGTTGGCCTCAGACAAAGTCCCCATTTTATCCCACAGAGAACCCCATAAACCCTATTCCCGGGCTTGGTTATCATTACGCATCCCCAACACGTTGCTGCGGTATCGGTATGGAAACAGTCACTGTGGAGCGGTGAGAGAGGGGTTTTGAGCAGAGCCCATAAAAGCCAGGTCCAGACATTCAGCTCCCTGGTGTTTGCAAAAGGATTGCCTCTAATTCCTCACACTTGTGCCTTCGTAAAAGCTCCAGCAACTTGTACCAAAATGCCCATCTAAAGCCACTTCTCTGAGCAGTTACGGCTCCTGTCCATCTATCACAGCAACCTGCTCTCCTGGACGTGCTGTGTGCAGGCGAAGCAAGACAGCTATATGGGCTTAACACTCCTAAAAAAATAGATGAGGTTCTTTCCTTTATTGTTTTCCTCCCCAGTTCCTCAGGTTTTCTGTGTTTCCACAGTAGCTTTGATAGGGACCAGCCCTGCACCACCCACACAGCCCCGGGGGACCATTGGCAGCTGTTTTCATTTGCAACAGCCGGACCGAAGGAGCTGTCATTAGGACAAAATGCCCTAACTAAACTTCTGAGGATCTTACAGGATTAATCCCTGCAATAAAAAATTAAGAGCTTCCACCTGGAAAATAGAGCCTTCCTTGAAGAGAGCTGTGAGATAATTTACTTTAATCATTAACTTAGAAAAGCCTTGGAGCTGACCTTTTAGATGTCCTCACTGAGTTCCTCCTTGCAGGAACAAGAATTTGTTTCACGGGGTTTTCAACATTAAAGTCACTGCATGAATTTTTCTCCAGTGTCTGGGAGGAAGAGAGAGGGAGGAGGTGAGCAAGGAAGAAGTCCTGATGCCCTGCAAACCCATGGAGAAGAGCAGACCGGCTATGCTCTGCTGACAGTGCCTGTTTCCCAAAGAATTGGAAAAACCAGTGCTGACCCATCCAGGGCAAGAGCAACCTCCCACTGGAAGAACACATTATAACTTTAAAGGAGGAATGATTGCCAACCATACAGGAAAAACCTGTGCTAATGGATTCAAATAACAAAGCACCCAGGAATTAATGGGAATTTTGCAGATTTCCTGCTAAGCAAAGTCAGTCTCACATCTGCTGCCTCCCTACAGATAACATTCCCTGCCCCCCAAAAAAGAACCCATACCCAGCACATCTTCTAGGTGTGCTGGATTCCCCCAGCGCTCATTGCTTAGAGCTGCAGCCCACACCGAGAGTGGTCACCCAGCTTCATCTCCACCAGCCTTGTCCTGGGGGAGGCCACAGGTGGGAAGGGTCTCATCAACTTTAGTGGATTTTCACATCCCCTAAAACAAATCCTCTGCTCCTCTCCTTTCCAGAGGAACAGGCCAAATTCTGCTCTCGCTAGGTAAAGTCTATAGCAACCTCTTTACAGTCACTTGAGTTTTGCTGGGTTTAGAGCGATGTAACTGGAAGCAGGGAGGCTTTAGCTGACAGATAAGACAAGTTTGGCAGAGACATCCCAGATTCTGCAGTGGCTGCTCTGATTCACAGGTGAGAAAAACACACAAGAAAAGTTGAATCAAAAAGATAAATGTATCGAACAAGATGAAGCAAGAACTAAAATAACAGAAGCACCCATCCAAGGGTCAGGCAGCAGACATCGGTCTCATCCCTGCTTTATCATCTCTAATCCAAGATGAGTTAATTCCCCTTCTCCCTCTTCCCAAGCTCATTCAGGGAAATCTGGCACAAGGGATGGTTTTGTAGCGTCATGCACAGACACAGCACTGAGGAGGAAGCCAAGGCCCCCGCTCTGACCAGCTTAAACGTTAAACAAACGTACAATACTCGCCTTAATCACCCTCGGTTTTGCTTTCTTCCTGCCTTCCTCTCTTGTTTCCTCCCCATCAAATCTATTTCTATGGATCCTGAAAACCTTGGAAATGGCTTAGGTTTTTAAGCTGTTGAGACCACTCCCAGTCCGTCTTTCCCCGATCCTCCCTTTTTTTCCTGCTGCCCAAATCCACCCCTGCCTGGCTGTTGCCACTTCTCTTCTTGTTAACGGCAGGCTCTCCAAAGCGACTTTCCTGGGCTTGTACTGGGCTTAGCGGGGACTTGGATCGTGACCAGGGCTCCGAAGGACTATGGGAATCTCAACTAGAATAGATTTCTGCAGCCATAACTTTGGTGACAAAAAGCACCTGTTTTATAATCATCATGAAATTCTCCTTTTTCGCTCTTCCGCACTGCCATGACACTCCCACGGTGCAGAATTATACCTGATCAGTAGTCTTCTCTACTCAGGGTTGAGCTCTAAGTGGTGCAGAAAGATGAATTCCCTTCGAACCACGGTCCCTTTAAGCTGATGGAATGGTGTCCACGATCTTCAGCAGATGATGTGGCCACCGAGGAGGGAGGAAGCAGCTGCAGTTCCCTCCCCATCAATAACAGTCAGGCACGTGGCTCGACTTTGGCTCGTGAAGCGATCATCAGTAATGATGCATCAAAAAGTTTTTGATGAGTGAATGATAAAAGTAAACAGGACACAGTAATAATCAGGCTTTATTTATAGCTAGGTAAAACACCACTGTTGTCGATTTTACAAAGTGACTTTGAGGGAACTTTTTAAAGGGGATATTGAGAACATTTCCCCCCCTCCCACTCGCAAACAACCGTAACCATTATTGATAGCATTTCTAAAATGGCAGGTACAGAGAAACAGAGACTGTTATTTTGTGTCAAAATTGTTTTATGGCGCCATATTTTTCCCTTGTTTAAGGCAGCACCACTCATTTACAACATTAAACAATGTGATTTATGTACTTTAGCAGAGCTTACTACATTTAAATGTTTTAGGCATTTCATTTTTACAATGTACCTTGTTCCAATATAATCAATGTGCTTTTTTCTTGGGCTGTGATAGGAATGCAGTTTGTGTTTTATAGCAAAATCAATGTAAGAATTAATGGGTGACGAACAAAGTAAATTGTAAAAAGTACGGAGGGGTTGTGAGATCTCTTTTGCTATATCGATTCCATTAGCATTAGGTTGCCCAGTTGTACACAGCTTCATATTTGATAAGCAAGCAGCAGACTTCATACAGTGCTGGAGACAAAATGGGTGAAGTTCAGCACTGAGACAACTATGCCAAAGTCATTGAGGTTAAAGCAAGGATGGACACGAGCCAAGGTGGACGCCGAAACACAATGCACTTTAGAAGCAGCAGCCGTAAACATCAGATGGTCACGAACGGGGCCACTCTGACTTTTATTAAAGGCTGTGATACTTGAGAGATGACATTCCTGGCTCTTTTATACTGCTGGCTTATATGTTTCCTAATTAATTCCAAAAAATGACGAGAAGAGAACACTACTCCCAAGTTTTCTTGCTAGTAGATGAAAAGCAACATTTTTTTTAAAATGCATGCAACCTAGTTTTCTTGTTAGAGACATAAACAGGGAGGAGCTCTAGCAAGCTACAAGCAATGTCATCCGTAAAACATTTTTTCTTTCCTTTGCTGTCTTTTCTTTCCTGAATTTTACTCCTACTCTTGACAAGAGTACATGAGCTAGGGCCTGGAAAGGCCCCCCCGCCCGAAAATTTTCTAGAGCCTGTTTCCCCATCAGAGACTCCTGGCAAAGCTAATGTAATGTGAGCAGACGGTGAGACGCCTCCTGCCCGGCACAAGGTCCCAGGCTGAGCCAGCACCCCAGCACGCAGCACCTACAGCACAAGTGACACCAAGCAAGGGACAGGTCACAGAATCACAGAATCTCCTAGATTGGAAAAGACCTGTAAGACCATCTAGTCCCATCGTTACCCTAACACTGACAACCCACCACTAAACCATGTCCCTGAGCACTGTATCTACACCACCCTTAAACACCTCCAGGGATGGGGACTCCACCACTGCCCTGGGGAACGCCTTCCAATGCCCTATGACCCTTTCAGTGAAAAAATTCTTCCTAATATCCAACCCAAATTTCCCCTGGCACAACGTGAAGCCATTTCCTCTTGTTCTATCACCTGTTACTTGACAGAACAGGTCGACTCCCACCTCTCTGCACCCTCCTTTCAGGGAGCTGTAGAGAGCGATAAGGTGTCCCCTCGGTCTCCTCTTCTCCAGGCTGAACACCCCCAGGTCCCTCAGCCGCCCCTCATAAGACGTGTGCTCCAGACCCCTCACCAGGTTCGTTGCCCTAAGGGTCCCCTTCTGTCTTCGCGTCACTATTCATGGCCAGCAGCACAGGCACGCTCCTACCGCCTCGTCCACGGCTTCCGCGTCTGCAAAATTCAAGCTGCCCTCTGCAATACTCAAATACCCAGATTTATGGAAAACTAACAGATTTGGATCAAACATGTTTGCAGACACCTTTCCAAGTGTCCGGTTAACTCTAATTATTACTTCGCACACTGACTTATATTTCTGTTTTGCAGCCTGTATCAACAAATTGCAATGATGACCTTCCACACTTAGAAGCATCTATGATCATTCTTATTCTGAATATCAGATTAGATGCATCTGTTCATTTTGCTACATTACTTTTCAAAGCTATGACCCAATAAAGCAATTACTGTTCAAATCAGGCTCTAGATATCTTCCACAGCCAACAGTAAAGCATTCTGGGGTGCTGTAGCATCTGTTACTATTCTCATCTTCTCCCTTTCCTTTGGGAACATCCTTTTCATTTCCATAACTATCATCAGGTTTTAATAGATCCCAGCAAACAGGTCCAAGAACAGTCGTCATGACATACAGTTTCTGCAAGAATATTATCCTCCAAATGTTCAAAATCATCCTTACATGGCGCCTTTTGTTCACTCTTCATTATTTGAAGTCTGAAAGTTTATTGCTCCTCAAGATGTACTTGGAGCAAAAGAATTTAATTATATTCTATTTCAAAACAAATTGTTGATACAGACTCGAAGTGTCAGTAATTAGATAATTTCACAGTGCACATTCCATTATCACTGTCATACTTAATGACTGTTTATTTGAAGAGTCCTTCTAGCATTGCAGCTACCCCAGTACTAAATATAATAATAGATGGTGTGATTGGTAAGGTTCACCCATTGCTCTCATATTTAAAGTAATGAGCTCTAGAGGAATTTCTACTCAAATGCGGAGATTTAGATGGCAAGGATTAAAAAGCTAGCCTTAATGAAATTGGTAATAAAATACTCATTGACTTCCCAGGGTTTGTATATAATCAGTTCCTTGCAAGTAAAGATGATTAGTGACATAAACTAAGTATTAAATAAACAATTATTATGAACTCTAGCCTGACTTGAGTGCCAAAAGGGCTAATGTAGAAAGTCCCTGTTTATTCACTCATGGACCCCTTAACCTGATTAAAAGTGCGTGCTACGTACAGTAAAACAGCATAAAGCACTCAGAGAAAGCTTACAAAGAGCACCCCTGACCTCTACCTCTGCAAGCCCTGCCCGTCTCCGTACGCCTGGAGAAGAGGATGGGGTCCCCCAGCCACACCTACCGCGGGAGGACAGGGGGTGGGAGCAGAAGTCTTCTACCACATCCACGTCTTCCCCCAGCTCCAGCACTGGCAGGGAAAGGGCAAACCCTGCTGCCTCCCTGGGAAGGGCGCTGACACCCCAACCTGAGCTCCTGCGGGGACGTGCCGGAGGGGCTGGGCAAGCGGCCCCATTCCCCCTCCCTGCTCCCGAGCTTCCCACCTGCTGCAGTCCTATGGTCGCTGGGATTTTGGGTCATTATGCCATGAACTTCCAGCGGGTCATTCCCAGAGCAAAGCACACAAAAATCTGTGGCACTTTCTAATTTAAGAGAGGTAGGATTTTTAAAATTTTTCATTTTCTGCTTTTTTTGGTTTTTAAGAGAGCAAGATATGCAGATAATAGAATGAATTTTTTATGATTCTGTTAAAATACTGCATAATTATGCATCTATATTTTTGTCATAACTGATTTTGATGCCTTTTTAAGTTGTTGATTTTAGATGCTTGAACCACGCACCACCAAGCATAGTGATTGCCAAGCTCGTAGCATAGGATTTTATGATTCTTGTGTTATTCAGTAAGGCATGGACTAAATTTAAGCCTACTTAGTGAGGCTGCTTTGAGGAATCACCAGCTGAAGTATCCATCAATATGCAGTGATCTCAGCCCCTAGCAGCTGGAGCATTCAAGGGAAAGTGCAAGCATCATTATAGGCTGGATATTAATGACGGTTAGCTTTCAACACACTTAGCTTAGCAAAGTGTCGGGTAAATACAACTGTCTGTTAAGAAAAAATACTGCTTTATTGGTGAAGTGCTGTACTACATCTGGAAATTAGTGGGAGCACTACAAAAAGCTTTGGTTTTGGTCCACTTACCGTAATGGAGGAGGAGCCAAGGTCTTTGTCCTAAATAGACTGATTGAAGGAATGTGTTACTATTTATTAATAGTGACATGCCTTTAACAACCATCAAGAAAGACAGACAAGAAAAACACCCACTACATTTTCAGACATAGCTCTTCAAAATATATTAGGAGCCATATTTACTCAACATGCCAAGGATTATCCTTTTGATTTTAAGTTAGACACTAATTTGAGAAGAAGAGCTGATTTGCTTATATTTCTGGTCAGTGGAAAATATAATGCCAAATTGTAGTGACGTGGGGGATGGAGGCTCAACTCCTTAACACAGAGACAAGCATTCTGCCACCATGACTTTAGCACCTTAACATGTTCAGAAACTCCCCTTGCATTTTCAGTGGCTTTTGCCTTGCTGCACAGTTGAGAGCACGTGCTGCAGCCGGTCCATCTCAGATGCCAGCTAATAACCTACACATCAGCAAAAACATATAATAACCAACTTCTCCCTGGTTTTACCCAAGCAACATCTTTGCTTCACCACTGATTAGTGCAGCAGTTCCAGAGATTTAACAGCTCTGAGCCTTCATCTCATGATCAGATTCAGGTGAGGCTGGTCAAGAGACTCAAAAGTGGCTGGGCAGGAGGTGAGGAAGTCAGGCAGGCAAAAAGCACAATCTCATAACCCTAATTTGCTTAAAAAATTAGGCCTGGGAGGAAAAAAAAAAAAAAGATTAAAATATAAAATACATAAAGGAACATTACAATAATGGCTATCTGAATATGCGGGATGTCATCCACGGCCTCCTTTTTCCTTAAGTAAAGAAACTGTCAGATAATGGCCAAATAAATCAGTCAGCGTTATCAGCTGCGGCTGCTGCCCATGCCTGTGAAGTGCAGCGTAAGCTCCGCTCCAAGACTTATGAAGCACTCCAAAATTCAGATTGTTCTCCATGAGGCATGCTGAGATCTGGATATCATATTTCACTTTTTAATTAAAATATATTTTTCACTCCCGATCTACAGAAGGAAAAACAACATAAAAGTAATTGAGACTTCACGTTTCACATGTCAAATCATGATAGCTTTTCTTATTCACTGGCATGCCAAATAAGTACTTATAACAAGATTCACCATCAAAAGCAAGCTGCCTCCCTTCCAAGGATGACGGAATCAGGCTTAGATAAAATAGGAACCAGCTCATGCTCAAAATGAATCCGGGTGTCAGGCTGCTGCACCTTTGCAAAGTCCTTCATCTCTTGAAAACCTGCCATACTTCATTATAGTATATGGTGAAATGCTCCAGCCTCTCCAGGCATTTCACAAAAATTACCTACTAAAGCAGACAGTATTCAGAAATTAATGCCTTTGGTACCCACGAGCAGGATGGAGCCATATATTGCCGGTTGTAGTTTCAAGGTCTCACTCATCCCTCCCTGGTATCAAGTCTTTTGTTGTAGCTTTTTTGTGGAGAGCTTTTATTTCAATTGGCTTCTCTGCCACTAATACACCGTTAAAAAGAAAAGCGTAAAAAGCCAACAAAGAAAAGAAAAGAAAGTATTCTTGCACTTGGAAGGCACGGCAGGTCGGAAGGGATATGAAACCATGGGACACGTCCCTGGCGATGGGGAGCTGCAAGTGCCTGATGGTGGAAGGACTGTTCCTGCGGCACGGGAGGGTTGTGGTCCTCAGAGGGATGGACTGCACGGGGGCCTGGCCAGAAAACAGGGTTTAAATTTCCCTTTTATACGCACACATAAACAACATTAAAAATGAAGCTTCAACACGTGGTTTTATTCTTATGGGGATTTTTAACAATCTTTCTGGTGCTGGCGGGGTGGGAACCCTGCAGCCCTGGGATGGTCTTCTCTTTTAAAAGAGGGAGTGCAAAGCTTACTGTAATTTAAAAAGTACCTGCCTCCGCCACGATGCCTCGTCAACTGCAGAGGTAATTTGGCAATCTATGCTATGCAAACTTAGAAAATACAGGACTGAATGGTGCAGAAATAATGATTAGCATAGTAAGATTTGGAAGAAACCCGAGATCACTGTTGAGGAATGCCGAATTTGCCCATTACCTCAGCTTAATGGAGCACTTTCAAGTCTAAACAATTAATTTTCTGGAGATTTTCTATAGCTTCCTGAAGATCAGAGCACAGGCACGAACTCCCAACACCAACCCAATTTCCTTTTCATGAGAGCTTTTCAATTAGTCTAGGTAGAGTAGGTACAGAAAATACAGCACTTACATCAATCTCTGTACCTTTGCAAAACTTTTCAAAAGCAAATAACTGGTCTCAAGGCTGGATAAATAGTAAAGGAGTGTTATTGAACTGCATCTAAAACATTAGAAACCTTTTCAATTACTGTCATTAAATTTCCTTATTATTTTCGTTTGTTAGTTCCACCTCATTTTGGATCCATTCTTTTATTCCTACATTAAATCTGATTAGTTCAGAGCCATGATCTGATCGTGCCTAAAGTCCGTGCATAGCTGGGACATCAGACACAAAAGAAAAGTGATTAGAAACCCCACGCTTAGCATGCTCTGTCTCATATCTACTGAAAGGTTGTTACAGTAAATGCAAAACCAATGTGGCCTGACACCGGTGAAAGTTAGAAGACTTGGAGACATAAAATGCATGAGTTATTTTTTACATTAGGTAGCAAACTGAGTTCTCCTTTAACCACTTAATTACCTTTGGCTGACAGGAAAAAACATTGCTGTGAAAATTAGTATTATCTTTATTATGGATGTGTCCCTGAAGATGCTGATGCACTGACTTATATATCCACGGACAGGGCCTGGAAGCAATGAAATAATTCTACCTTGTGAGCAGATGCAAAGGTTTTGTACTATCGCCAAGGATTTATTACGTAGTTTAACGGTCATTACTTAGCATCATCTGCTCTCTTTATATATTCTCTATCACCATACCCATTTTCCTCTTTCAGCCTTATTATCTTATGTATATGAACAAAGAATATGAAAGGGTGACGGGCAGTGGAAATACAAACCAGCCCTAACTGGCCACAGGCGAGTCGAGCTCAGCTCCCCTGAGCTCAGATAGAACAGCCTCAGCGGGAGGCGTATCGGGTACACGACACAATTTCAGTGCAGTGCCCGAGGGAAGGACAACCTGATGCTTAAAACAAAGCAGGATCTGCCTCACCTTCCCTCTTTGATGGTACTTGCAGACACCTACACACTTTTTCCTCAGTTTTCCTCAGTTCTCCACCCATTAAACAAGGACAACATCGCTGCCTGTCCTGGTTTGAGCGGCACAGGACCAATTTCTCTTCTAATGCCTGGGAAAGCTGCACTTTTAGAAGACTCGAGTGTCTGAATTTGCAAAAATATCTACTTTATAGCCAGCTATGGTGTGCAGGTTTCAAGGTCTCAGTGTTTTCGAGCTCACCAGGTGCGGGGACAAGGAAGGGCGAGACCTGAGCACTTGACCCAAGCTGGCCAACAGCATTATTTCATACCATCAGCGTCACATTCAATATAAATTAGAAAGTTTGCTGAAAACTCTCCCGTGATGGCTGCCATCCTGAGAACTCCTTGCCCCGGTGCCGGATCCCTGAGCCCTTCCCTTCCTCCCGAAGCCGCAGCGCTCGCAGTGTCCCACAGTGGCTGTCCCCTGCTGGGAGTGCACGGCTTCCTACGGGTAGAATGGGCTGAATATAATCCTTGTATATTTTATATTGGTATTGGGATCAATAATGGTTCTTTATTGTTATTAATGTTAATTATTTAGTCTTATTCTATTAAATCTGTTTATATTTCAACCCTTGTGTTTCCTTCTTTTTTCCTGATTCCCCTTCCCAGGTGGGGAGGGGTCATCAGGTGAGAGAATAATTGTCTAAACAACAACAAATTGTTGTGGGTTCCTCAAACCATAACACTGCCATTCTGCCAAGACCAAGCTCAGGGTTTCAGCAACTTTCTTTTTTCCTGCAGTGGACGTTACTGATGTTCGTGGCTACTGTCCAGGCAAAAGCATCTGTATTTTCACACACAGGTCCTGGAGCACAGCTAGACATAAACACTGTGCACATCTCCCCTTCCTTGGAGGCTCCGCACTCCAGAGCTGATGCTGCCAGACAGGAGTGTGAGGTGAAAAAAAAAATCTCCTTATTGCTGCTGAGATTGCAGGTCCCTCTGCGGAGAGCTGTGCACAGCAGAGGAAATAGCGGCGGGATGTCTGCCCTGAGCAGGCTGTTCACTCCAGCACTGAGATAAAGAAATGGTCAGAACTATCTCCGGTAACATCTGCTGCCGCTGTACGTAGAATAAATCATTAATATTTCAGAGGAGCAGGCTAGGGACTGCAGTGTTAGCAGTTACCTGCACATACACAAGCTATCCTCTTCCAGTATTCGCTTTTCCAGCATCCCCTCCATCCAAAGACTCTGCAGTTAGTTTTAAAAGATTTCTTGCCCCCTTCCAGTTTCAAAACTTATATGGTGTTTCTTTTGCTTTTAGACACATTAACAGAAACTTTAAATATTCCAGGGCTCATAACACATTTAATTACTAAATTTTATATTTTTTTAATGCAGCCTTCTTACAGTTATCCATAGATCTTCAGAATCTTCACTCCGCTCTGGTGAGCTCCCCCTGCAGCGCTGCCTCCAGCTCGGGGGGGCCCAACAGCAGAAGGACACAGAGCTGTTGGAGCGGGGCCGGAGGAGGGCCCGGAGATGCTGCGAGGGCTGAGCCCCTCTGCGGGGAGGACAGGCTGGGAGAGGGGGGGGTTCAGCCTGGAGAAGAGAGGGCTCCAGGGAGACCTTATAGCCCCTTCCAGTGCCTAAAGGGGGCCTACAGGAGAGATGGGGACAGACTTTTTAGCAGGGCCTGTTGCTATAGGACAAGGGGTAGTGGTTTTAAACTAAAAGAGGGTAGATTTAGACTAGAGAGAAGGAAGAAATTCTTGATTGTGAGGGTGGTGAGACACTGACCTAGGTTGCCCAGAGAGGTGGTAGATGCCCCATCCCTGGAAACATTCAAGGCCAGGTTGGACGGGGCTCTGAGCAACCTGATCTAGTTGGAGTTGTCCATGCTCGTGGCAGGGGGGCTGGACTAGATGGCCTTTAAAGGTCCCTTCCAACCCAAACAATTCTATGACTCTATGAAAATATATCAGATATACCTGTTCTGAAAATAGATGACCTTTTCAAATGTCTCTATTCCAAACAGGTTGCATTGGAAAGAGCAAAAATGACATGAAAGACTTTAGCTTCACTGCGGTGTCAGAGGGGGGTGTTCTCCACCACTATGGAGTTCCTGGCAAATGCAAATACAACAGGATAACCAGTGAAATGTATGTCTATTTGGGGCTGCATGTACGTTTTCTTGCATGCTCCAAAATTTACCTAGTCTATAGTTCATAAAATTCAACAGAAATCATGCAAACATCCAAAAATGTCAATATGCGAAAATACTGAAACAAACAAATAGAAAGAGCCTTTGACTTCCATTGCCCAAATAACATAGCTCAAAAGCTACTGACTGGCTACTTGTGGTGATTAAATTCCACAGTGCGTTGACATTTGAGCACTTGGGTTACTTTCGCTTTAACCCACTTAGTTTCCTTCTAAAAATAAATCCTTAAATTGAGGCCATGCCCTAAGAGAAACTTGCATTAGGCTATAATCATAGTAATGTTAAAGCCTACTTTCAGAAAGGTAGACTTCCCGGCACCGGGGGACATACAGCCTAATTTACACTGCACCGAACAACAGGGACTCTGAACTGAGATGTTTAAGGGGGAAAAAAACCCAAACAAACAAATAAAAAAAACCCAAACCAGTGTTGGTGGAGAGAGATATTCACTGAACTGACCACAGAGGCCACTAACCCTGGACACAAAGCCTTGCACAGGCTGTGCTGGCAGCGATGTGTCCCTACGGCCACGTGGAGTCACGTTGAAGCCACCAGCAGCTGGCCAGGTGGGAAGGATGAGCCACGCAAATCCAACTGCAAAGTCAGCATCCCAAATTACTGATGAAATTTTTCACCCGAAGCCTGTTATCGTGGGGTTAAAGAATATGAAGTGCAGTTTCTTTCACACATTGCAGCAAGTAACCATGTGCTATCGCTATAATCCCACCTTAATTTAAAAGTCAAATGTGTGGAAGTGCTGCCTCCAAAACACTTCACTCCAAGCATCACAGTGACCTACTAGGAACTGGGAGGAATGGTGTGGGAACCTTGTCAAAAACTGGGTATCAGATACATCCTCCTCAAAGCAGGCGTTTCAGGCAGCAGCAGGTTACTTTGCATCTCCCACCACCAAGCTGGAGCAATGATCTTTGTACATTTAAATTTTACCAGGTCTTATTTTTTTTCAACGAATTTCCAGGCCCTGCTCCAGAAGGACTAAAACTTTCCTGGGTGCAGGATGTTCACAAACACAAAGAATGGTCGGACTGAATTTTTTAAAAATCTTCGAGATTTGGGGCAGCAGAAATAAACACTCCTTGTGGATTCCGTATAATGTCACCAGGAGTGATAAAATACCAAGAGCTGTTGGACAGAGAGCCCTCCGCTCTGCTGCAGGCACCTCCATCCCACGTGCATGGGAGATCTTCCTCTGCCTTTCAGGGTCAGTCTGCCAGAGCTTCAAGCTAGACCATGAGCTGTTTATTCTATGCGAGAAAATACACATAAATTTACTATAATAAATATAGTTTCACTGAAAAAAAATAAATTAAAAGATGCATTATTATTTGCAGGCTGATTTTCCTTCTTTCTGCTTGTCATTTCACGTCCTGAAAAACTAGTAGTTGTCTATCTTAGGTATGTACCCCTGAATGACATTTTCCTACTAACAGCGGGAAGCCCATATGTGAGGGAGTGCGGAGTTACAAGATTTCCTTCCCCAGATGAATTCATTCAACGCAACTTGGCTGAAATGTCACTGGAGCAATGCTAAAAACAGGTTCAGGGTACTCCTGGTCTGCACAGTATTGAGCGCTTCCATGCCTGCAGGGAAAGTCTTTTGCTGCACAAAAGACTTTGAAATTCAACTTGCAAGGACCATTTTACCAAAAAGTCTCTGCAGGCCCATGGAGGTGAGGCAAGAGATTTGTGAAGAAACAAACACCATCACTGCTGAGGCATCCACAACTTCTCTAGGCAACCTGGGCCAGGGGCTCACCACCCTCACAAGAAATATCCAAATATCTAATGTAAATCTCCTCTCGTTCAGTTTAAAACCGTTCCCCCTCGTCCCATGGCTCCCCTCCCTGATCCAGAGTCCCTCCCCAGCTCTCCTGGAGCCCCTTTGGGCACTGGAAGGGGCTCTGAGGTCTCCCCGGAGCCTTCTCCTCTCCAGGCTGAACCCCCCCTCTCCCAGCCTGTCCTCCCCGCAGAGGGGCTCAGCCCTCGCAGCATCTCCGGGCCCTCCTCCGGCCCCGCTCCAACAGCTCCGTGTCCTTCTGCTGTTGGGCCCCCCCGAGCTGGAGGCGGCGCTGCAGGGGGGGCTCCCCAGAGCGCAGCAGAGGGGCACAGTCCCCCCTCGCCCGCTGGCCACGCTGCTGGGGATGCACCCGGGATGCGGGGGGGCTCGCTGGGCTGCCAGTGCACAGTGCCGGCTCATGGGGAGCTTCTCATCCACCACCACCTCCAAGTCCTTCTCCTCAGGGCTGCTTTCCATCCATCTCCACCCAGCGTGGGTTTGTGCTCAGGATTGCCCCCACCCCAGAGTAGGACCCTGCACTTGGCCTTGTTGAATTTCATGAGGTTTGCAGGGGCCACCTCTCCAGCCTGTCCAGGCCCCTCTGGATGTCATCCATCCCCTCCAGCGTGCTGAGCATTCCACACAGCTTGGTGTTGTCGGCAAACTTGCTGAGGATGCACTCAATTCCACTGTCCATGTCGCCAACAAAGATGTTAAGCAGTGCTGGTCCCAGTACCAACTCCTGAGGAATGCCATTCATCCCTGGTCTTCCCTTGGACATCGAGCCCTTGACCACAACTCTTTGAGTGTCACCATCCAGTGAGTTTCTTATCCACCAAGTGGTCGCTCCATTAAATCCATGTCTCTCCAATTTAGAGATAATGATGTCATGGGGGAGAGTGTCAAATGCTTTGCCCAAATCCAGGTAGATGACATCAGTTTCTCGAGAGCCCTTACATTATCCTTCCTCTAAAAAACACATGGTGAGGAACAGGACACTTCTTCCTTTTGCAATTCATTTGAATTTTTTAATTCGATGCTACCATAGAAAGGCAAATACAACCTCAGTTACCTGTGGTGGTGTTTTCCTATTGCTTGCAGAATGTCTGCAACCATGGACTTTGGTTATCACCAGGTGTTGGTGTGCCCATGAGCTGGTTGTTCCCCTGGATCTGCCAGGCATGCTTCTCTCCAAAACCTGCAGAAAGAGTCACGGCTGAAGTTCAGCCTGTGACAGCAAGTTCTCGCATGGTGACCTGGGTCACTGTTGAGCCTATTGCCTTAGAACTGAAATTAAAAGGGAAAAAAACAGAGATTAATCTGAAATAAAAGCATAACTAAATGGTGTGTGGAAACTAAATTGCCATATCACAGCTTAGTGCCCAGCCCAGATCTCGGTATTATCAGCACTTATGATACAACAAGCCATTGACTCATCAGTGGCATGACAGTTAACTGCTCTGCTGACAAGCATAAATCTATTCCACCACTATTTTGTATTATTAATTAGGAGAGGGGGAAGCTGCATTTGTAGCACATACAAGTGGCTCATCTACTGCCTAATGTGAAAGGTTTTATTTGGCTTGAAAAAATCATCTATTTAAATTGTGCATCAAGGTCATAACACATGGGTAGTTTCATTCACCGTGGCATTTTGATGGTGGCTGCGCAAGTTGTGAGCTTATATGCCATATCATTATTTCCCACACATCAACCAGAGAAGCAAATAAACTTTTGATTCATAATGGGAATACAATGGCAGCAAGCTGAAAACCTGCCCTGAACAGCTCTAATTAAAGGTATTAGGAGTTTAGGTACAAGCTTGCAGATGGATAACAATATAAATCTACTCAGTCTCTACAGAAATATTTATCACTATCCCCCAATATTGCTACCCATGTACGTATTTGATCAATATTCAGTATTGCCTCCGCTTTTCCCAAAGTCTGTGCAATATGCTAAATTAGCTTTTTCTATTACCGTATCAAAGGTATGTTTGAAATTGAACATCACAGTAATTTAGCTGAAATTACAGGCAGACCAGGTCTGTCTTGATCAGTTTGCAAAACCCTCTACATTAATCATATTAAAGACATTGCAGATGAACAAATCAGCAATGCAGGCAGAAAACTGGCTGCCTTGGAGAAAGTCCTCACACGCTCCTGACGCTGGAGACACAGGGATGGCTATCTGTCGCTGCAGATGGCCATGGGCCATGCTAGCACCTCCCCCACCATGTCCATCCCCTTCCCCAGTCTCCCACCACCCAGCAGTGTTTCACCATCACCGACAACATTCATCATCCCCAAAGCATCAGCCAGATGCTGAGGGCTGGTCGTGGTTACACCCAGCCTAGGTGTTTTGGCCTGATTTGAAAACACCATGATTTCCCCCAGATCATGAAGCAATTAATTTTCCAGACATCTGTCAGCAGTGAAAACATGTGGCACTGTGCAGATGACTTAAGCCATGCAGTGAGACTGGCTAGCTCAGACCCTACGTGATGGTACCCACAACAACATGGACATAGGTGGCTGGAAGAGCCAGTGGCAGAAGCTTCCATGCATCCAGCTGAACTTAGGCAGCGTCTACCCACAAAGGGTGGAGTAGATACATCCAGTGCCATCCCTGACCCCAACAGGTGTTTGGCTCCTGGTTCTGTTCTTTCCTAAGAACGGGAGCTCTTGTCTTCGTCTTCTCCGTCGCTTCCACCCTTGCTGCCCACCAGCCCCTCCTGTTGGCCTCAGACATGTATTGTTCAGTAGCACCTTCTCTTTTTTTTCCAGTGACTTCTTTTTTGCTCAGGATCTTTCTTCCTGATTTTGTCAATCTTTAAATTATGTCCTTAAAATAAACCTCACAATCAGCAATATATAAATTATAATTTCCTTCTCCACATGCTTCAACTATTATCTTAATCAAGCAATCATGTCACTTCACATATAGCCCCTCATTATCCAAGTCGTGCCCTGTTTGTATTATATCATCCTTATCTGATGGCACACCAAACCGTCTGCCAAATCCTCATGGCTAATGTGATCCTGAGTCCTTAAATATCTTCCAGTTCTTCGGTACTCTAAGAACTGATTTCTGTGTAAAGCAATGCCCATTAGATGATCTTCAGATGATAAAATGGCTTTCTTCTCACGTTCACCACATTATCTGACTTTTTAAACAAGACCTAAAAGAAGGAAAGTATCACTCTGCTAAATACCAAGTGACCCAGGGTGCCACTTTATCTTCAAAAGGAAACTCTCTAGAATCAAAAGGTCTTCACTGGGAACACTTGCACAAGTGAAGCTGACAACATTTGGGCTGTTGTTGGAGACATTTTAAACAGTATAAATTCCCCATGGGATGGCCATGCATTTGCCCAGGACATGGTCCTTCAGCTCAGAAGCGCCCTTACCAGCAGGCACAGAATGCCTGACCGGTGCAATGCAGACTCCTGCTCCTTCAATCACACCCGACCACTCAGCCAGCAGCGGAGCCGCTGATACTTTTCCACACAACGGCTGCCCAGAAAGAACATTTCTAACATGGAAACACCCCATTTGTATGCTCGGAGCCAGCCCGCCCGCTCGCCCAGCACCCGGCCTCCTTCTATGCATTATTAATGAGCAACATCAGTCTCCAGTTTTCAGTCAGCTAATTTGTTCCCACAATCATGATTCCAAATATCACATGAATAATTCAGCAAGTTATTTTAACTGTAGTTAGATAAGCCTGTTAGCCATCATAAATTTAAATAAATTATCTTTTTCTCACAAATGAAGGTGCAAAGGCAGAGCACCTTGTCAGGTGAGATATACCCTTCTGCATCTTAGGTAACACATACGGTACCTGGTGACTCAAAGCCACGTGGAAGTGTGCCCTGAAGACTCCCTTTCTGGTCTGTGGCAGGGAAAGGGGGAGCCAGCCTGGCCACCAGCCCCGCTCCACGCCAGGGGGCATCTGGCATGCCTCAGACACGTGTGGCAGTGAGATTTCAGTGCCACAAATGTCCCGAGCTGAATGATGAACATACCCCAAAGATGGAGAGGCTTGGCTTGGTCCTACCCCTCAGGAGCTATTGGGTTTTGTTCAGACACCTTATTTCCTTTACAGAAGCCAAACACCACCTTCTCTCCCTCGCTCTGCTCCTTTGAAAGAGCAATTTTACAGTAACTCAAGACTTCAGGCATATATCCTCCCTTAGGCTTCTCAGTGCAGGATCCCATTTGGTGCTTTGAAATTCTTCCTTCTCCCACATCTTTGGGAAACAACAAGGCATGCTGCTGCCAGCGCCCCAGGGCTACGAAAGGAGAGGAATCGCCAGGCAGTCTTCTGTCACCGTCCCTGCTTGCTTTGGTCACGGGGACTCACCTTGCTCTAGGGAAGAGGAACGTGACCCCAAATTTCTTCATTCCCGTGAGGCCCAGCCTCCGCCAGCAGAAACCAACAGAAGAGGATGAGATACTGCAAAAAAACCCAATGCACAAACAACGCACGTGAAGCATCTGTTGTAAGCACCAATTTTCATAAAAGTAACCTCTGTGGTAAGTGACAGTCCGCAGATGTAAATTGTTTCTGGCTTTCAACACGCCGCGTGAGGAACACCCTTGTGCTGACACACAGAGTCGTGTGAGGGGATGTCACGGCACGCTAGCAACAGATTTTTGCAGAAAAGCCACAAAGCTGTTGTCTTCATCACAGCAGGATGACAGTAAACAACTGTAAATAATAGATAGGAAATCTAATTTTAGTAGGCGGAGAAAAAACATTAAAATACCGGTCTTAGTTTAAATTGCTGGTGTGAGAATTTTTTTCAAGGATTGCAGCTGAAGGTGCAGGATTTAACTGAACTTTAACAAATAGAGTGAGGTTTATAATTAACAACAGGAGAAAAATTGCAAAGAATATCAAACCTTGGGCTTTCTGGGATTAAGGAACTCGTAGGCTATTAGGGATTAGGATCAGATATTGAGAGGCAGAAGTAGATTATCGCACATCTGTCTACGATGGAGCTCTTACAGCATCTGGTATCCACCACCATATGAAACACAGGTATCAGACTCAACAAGGGCTGGAGCAGAGTCACTCAGGCAACTTCTAACATCCTTGCCTCTGCATGGATGCCACTACCTATGGGCGAAAGATGTATAGCTCCTTAATATCACAGATCTAAAGATGGAGTTTTAAATTAAATTGGTACAAGTACAGGAGTATATTTTCAAATATTGCTTAGGAAGCATAAAGAATTAAAAGGTATTTTTCAGTCTAGTTGTCCAATCTCTTTTTTTTTTAAAAAAAAAGGAACAAAGGATGTGAAATCTCTGTGAAAGGGAGCCGGCCTGTGGGTTGGGTTTATTCCGATTTCTGAAGCAAACACAGAATTTCAACCGCCTCATATCTGTGGGCTACACAGACAGATTCAATAACCTGAAAAATGATGGACTTTTCCCTTCACATTCATTGCTACATGCAGTATGTGGCAGATATGCACTCACATCAATCATGGCAGCAATTTTCATTAGCATATCTTTTCAAGTGGACAGTATAGGGGTCTGCCTTCTCAGCAAGGGGCATTGCTGGGGTCAACATGTTGCCTTGCTGGGAGCTCCAAGTGCCGAAGCGGGGCAGTACGGCCTCCAGCGCTGGGTGATCTATCAGCTTCAAATGGAAATAAAAGCCAACACCACATGTAACCTAGCTAGAAAAAAACACTCATACTGCTGTAAAAACAGGGAATGTGTAGGGGAGTGACTCAACCACAGCCATCCCACAGACAGAGGGGCACATGAATGCTCACAGAGGTTTTCTAGCCCTTCCTGGTAACTCTCATTTTCCCAGCCCATACTTTTTGTCCCTCTTTGAAGGCCTCTTTCCTGCCCCTGTTTCTTGTTGCCTTCCAGCTCCTGTCTTTGTCATTCCCTTCTCACTCAGGTCTGTCCTTCCCTGAATTCTCCTGCTTGCTCTCCTGCTCTTCCTCATCCGTAACTGTCTATCCCAAGATACTTCAGTTCCCTACGCCTGCCCCAGGACAGCTGAGAAGTGGGACATCATTTTTGACCTTGTCCTCCATTTCAGCACCCATTTTATCCTCCCACTGTACCCGTCTACTCACAACTCTGTTTAATATTGCTGAGCTCCCTCATCTTCACCCTCCTTAGGCACCAAATTCAAAGCTTTCCTCTCGTTTCCATAGTGCTGAAGGCAGAGGTGTCCCAAAAGCGCAAGCAGCTCTGTTAGCAAACCCCATAGCACCCTAGGGGTAGCCACGGGGGTGAGCAGTCCAAAAGAGGATGCCCATGTCCTCACACAATGGTCACTAGGTGGATGAAGGAGCTGAGATTTTACCCCAACCCTGCCTGGGACTCACTGCAGAGAGTGAATCCCTCAGCTCTGAAATGAATCTCCGACCCCGCCGGACTATTGTAAGACTCAGTTAATAAATATTAGTGAAACGCAGAGATCCCTGGATGAAAACTGTAGTGGAGGTGTAGACTGCCACGTTTCATTAATTTCTTATTATCTTATAAGGGTTTCACTGGAGCCTAGAGGACTGCATGAATAGTGCATGAATCTGAAGAGCTTGCTGTCATCCTCACCTTCAACTGGAAAATGTGGCTTGTTGGAATCTGGACCTGAAGGTTCCCTTGGCTGAGGATGGCCAACGCGCCCAGGAGCTGACCCCATCCATTAGGAGGGGGCTGGCCTCTCACAGCCTTTTGGAATTCAGCACGATGTAAAATAAAACACATTTTGTTAAGAGGAAAACCCTTCCTGAAGGTGGAGCGAGCATGCTGGAGTGAAGGTGCAGGAAAGTGATGGGCTGCACAGGTAAAGCAGGAATGGTCACGCACAAGGTGGGAGGTGGCAGGAGAGGAAGGAGGCTGCTTTTCAGAGGCTGCTCCAGTAGGCAGCGAAGCAGCCAGTGTCCAGCACCTCCAGGCACTCCAGCACCCATGAGAGACTCCTTCTCTCTTCTCACTGAGAAAGAAAGGCTCCCAGCTACCAAAGGAGATCACCAAGATTGGGGTTTTTCTCTTCTAGGAAACTTGCGCTGCCTACGGGTCGGATGGGATCGGGTAGGCAACGCATCGCTGCCACAATTGGTGATGCATCACTCTCTGAGCAATTAAGTGATCTCTGTTATTGCTTTACAGGGGCTTTCCAACTATTCCTCTAATCAGCGCAAGGTAACACTTAACTTGTTTGTAAGCACTTCACCATGTTATTTTAAAGGAAAATTATATCTCTTTTGTTTAGCTCAGCAGTTTGAAAGTTCATACGGCTGAAACATGGGAACATCTCTCACCAGGAGAGAGAGTAGCAACCAGGTTCTGAAAACAACATTCTAAATCACCACTGGCATTTATTTTATAAGGATAATAGTACTGGTATTGGCTAATTTGCTAAGGAACACGGTGCTATTGCAACATTTGCACGGAGAGTGTGAGAAGACCCATGAGTCATCTGTTTAACCTCACTTTCGCACCGGCTCCAGCATAGCTCTGTACCCAAACCCACACCTATGCACACTCTGTACCTTGTGCATTTTACAGCTGAAACCCACCTACCTGGAGAATGCAGGTCTTCAGCTGACCCAAGCAAAAATGCTGGGCAGTGGTGAAAAACACCAAATCACAGATTCTAGCTTTAGCCGCTCTTGGCACTGTACGTTTTCTCACCTGTAATTGAAAATTTATTGTGTCAGAGATACTTTGGTACTTATTCCTAAATACAGTCTGATTCTTACCCCTCTGCATTCTCAACTGGTGATCTGAGAAGACAGGCAAGACTTTAGAAACCATCATGAAAATGCCAACTGCTGTCTTGGAGATGGAGCTTCTAATGGTTAGGCACCCCTTATCTCAACCCCTCAATGCAGTAAACCAAACTAGTTAATGCTGTGGCTCTTGAAGAAGTACTATTATGGAAGCAAAACCGTCCGGTATGTCAGGCTGGTGGTCTCTGGGACTCAGACAGCAGACCCTGTGCGACTCCAACCAGTGAGAAGGCAATGAGAGCACTGGTTTGAATTGCTTGGAGAACAGCAAAGTGCAGAGATACTTGGAAGGAGAAATAGTGGAGGCCTAATAAATGAAAGTGGGTTTGGGGATCTCCTATGTATCACATACATCCAGGTCCCAGACCCCTGCCCCTGCCCATGCAGCTGCTGGGCTGCACAACCCACAGCTCGTCTCCAGCTGCTTCCTACCAAAACACACAGCAGGAGACTGAAGACAAACACCAGCAGCCGGGCTGACAGCCCGGGGGTGTTTTTGAGGTGGTGGTGGCACTGACATCTTGGTTTGCAGCTGGGAGGGGGGAGCTGGGCGCAAGGGTGCATCTGAAGGAGGAGGTGTTACCTCCTTGCCGGACCCCAATACACCCCTGCAGCAGCAGGGGTGCGATAGCGCTGCCGTGCTAATTCCAGCCAGAAGCGTGTGTGCGTCCCACTACATAAAGCCCTTTTGGATGTTAATGACTCCAGCATCACGGAGCTGGTCTTGGCTAAAAGTCTTTTGATGTTGCCCTCCCTCACTTCACCGCCTGCTGCTGCTCCGCCGCGGGTTTTGTTTTGGCGCTGACGTTGGCCTCCAATCGCAGCACAAAGCTTTTGCATTTTAATAAATCCAGGGGCTCCTCAGACCACTGCAATCTGTGAAGTACAGACATTGATGAACTTCACATTAGCAACAAGGCTGAAACTTCCATTTTCCTCCAAAACCACAGGTTCTTACGACCCTAAAAGAAGATCTACTCGGTGTCGGCAGTGCAGGGCCAACAGCACACGGCGGAGCTGCGCTGCTTCCAGTTGGCAGAGAGCACCGACCCCGAGAGAAATCACCCCCAGCGCCAGCCAGTGCCCTCGGCTCTGCCCCAGCGACTTTACATTGACTTTGGCACACACGGGATGAACTTGATGCAGTTTGCTTTCCCAGCCGACATTGAAATAACTTTGCAGCAAGCAACCCACAAACACCCCGTGCTCCATTTACCTCCCCCGAAACAGAAAGACTGTGCAAAGCACTTTTCTCCATCCAAACATATCATGGAGATGCAGTAAGCATCTTTGCTTCCTAATTGAAATCATACATCACTTACTTAAGTGATACTAAATCAGACACAAACACCACTGGCAATTCAAGCATTAATAACCAGTTCCCCGCTCCAGAGACAACAGGTCCTTTGCCGGCATAAACCTCAGGGCTTCCCACGAAGCCAGCCCCGACCCTGCTCCTGCCACCCTATCCCGCATGTGCGTGCGGTCCCACAAGAGGAGTCTTTGCTTCAGTTGTCATATGCATTTTAATTTTAGTGGCTCAGTGTGACAGTGGAGGTTGCATTTTGCAGCAAAGGCACCCACATTGGAGCACAGCCAGCACCCATCCTTGTTCTCCCCAACCACATTTTGCCCCGTGTCTCTACCTCAGCCGGCAGTAGGTGCCAGGCGATGGCTGCAGCTGAGCTGTGCCTCCTGTGAGACCAGAGGAATGGGGCAAGGGCACCTCTTGTTCCTCAGGTGTCGGTACCAGGACCGGTGCTGTTCAACATCTTTGTTGGTGACATGGACAGTGGGATCGAGTGCACGTCAGCAAGTTTGCCGATGACACCAAGCTGTGTGGCAAGGTAGACACGCTGGAGGGGAGGGATGCCATCCAGAGGGACCTGGACAGGCTGGAGAGGTGGCCTGTGCGAACCTCATGAAGTTCAACAAGGCCAAGTGCAAGGTCCTACATCTGGCTTGGGGCAATCCCAAGCGCAAATCCAGGCTGGGTGGAGATGGATGGAGAGCAGCCCTGAGGAGAAGGACCTGGGGGTGCTGATTGATAAGAAGCTCAACAGGAGCCGGCAATGTGCAGTCACAGCCCAGAAAGCCACCCGCATCCTGGGCTCTATCAGAAGTGTGGCCAGCAGGTCCAGGGGTGTAATTCTTCCCCTCTACTCTGCTCTGGTGAGACCCCACCTGGAGTACTGTGTCCAGCTCTGGAGCCCCCAACATAGGAAAGACATGGACTTGTTGGAGCTGGTCCAGAGGAGGGCCACAAAGATGCTGTGAGGGCTGGAGCCCCTCTGCTGGGAGGACAGGCTGAGAGAGTTGGCGTCATTCAGCCTGGAGAAGAGAAGGCTCCGGGGAGACCTTATAGTGGCCTTCCAGTATCTAAAGGGGCTCCAGGAGAGCTGGGGAGGGACTTTTTACAAAGGCATGTAGTGATAGGATGAGTAACGGCTTCAAACTGGAAGAGGGGAGATTTAGATTAGATATTAGGAAGAAATTCTTTGCTGTGAGGGTGGTGAGCCCCTGGCCCAGGTTGCCCAAAGAAGCTGTGGCTGCCCCATCCCTGGAGGTGTTCAAGGCCAGGTTGGACGGGGCTTGGAGCACCCTGGGCTGGTGGGAGGTGTCCCTGCCCATGGCAGGGGGGTTGGAACGAGTTGATCTTCAAGGTCTCTTCCAGCCTAAACCATTCCATGATTCTATGTTTCTGTGATCTCTGCTTTCTCTTCCCCAGGGCTGGGGGCAGTGAGACCTCCTCCTGCCAGCCCCAGGGCAGAACAGATCAAGGTCACCCCGATCGATCATCTCGTAGAGGCAAACCACAGCCCACTCCAGCAACCTCTCGTGCAGGGGACAGAGCCATCTCAGCTCCCTGTCCCACCCGAACCCGAGCCCTGCAAGTCACATCACCTCCAAGGCAACTTGGACTTGCGGGAGCCATTCAAGATATTTTTAGCTGGGTCTGTGATCTGACCCACAGCTCTTGGAAGCAATGACTGCCTTTATTTCATAGTTTTTTAAAAAAAAATTACAATGGATTTTTAACTCCACATGTGGAGAAAATACTCTTTAGTGGGAATCAGAAATAAGCTTTTAATGTGCTGCCTTCGTGCATCTCCTGGATCTCTCCTGTAGTGATTCTCCCTCACCACTGCTTCCGACAGATCCGTGTTCCTACTCCACACAAAAGCTCCATAGCTTTAAACATGAAGAAAAGGTCATCTCAGTCCCATAAGAAGCTTTTGCATTGCTTTCTCCATTAATTTGATGTCTTATACCCCAGCAAAAAGGGAAGCCCTGCACGTGGTTATGAATGTAGCTGAGCTAATATGCAGCAAGTAATTAATTTAACAAACTTTTCCTCTTCAAAGAGGCCTAATCCCCTGCCTGGCCAGCGCGGACCTCGGCTGACATTGTTGGAAGAGCTGCCGGTGGGAAATGAAGAGTTAACATCACTGAGCTCCCTCCTCTCTCTCCCTGTTAAGACCTGCTGATAAAGATGCCTATTTAATTTACCTGTCCTGTGTGGCTCTCCTCTGCTCAAGCCCTATGTCAATAATAATAATAGTTATTATGAATAATCTCTGTCAATTAACTAATTTACAAGACTATGCAAATGGCCTTACGAGTGGAAGCGTAATTTGCTCATTACGAAACCCACTCGACTGTCCTGCCCCTATGCCAGAGGAAAACCCACTGCCTAACTTCATCTCTGCTTCAGAAACAAGGTGGTTTTTTCCTTACTTTGATTTTCATTTCCCATTCAGCTATTAGAAGAAACCCATTCATCAAAGCTATAGGTTTTCCCTCTGAAAACCTTCAGCGTTTAAAAGCTTTTGACTGAAATATAACATATTAATGGAAGCCGTGATTGCACAGCCCCTCTGCTGACCTTCCATAGGCTGAAATTGCTTATTTTGCTAAATTTATTTGCCACCCATTTATCAATCTAAATCTAAGGTGGTTTTAAAGGTCATAAACCAAACAGCCACTGAAATATGATTAAAGAATATGGAAATAAATTACAAACTCATAATGTTATCCCTTCCTGTGACTTAGTGGCAGAAGCTTGGATGAAGTATGGGAACTTGTTTAACATCTTACGTATTTGGGGATTCATCCACCTCCGGAGGGTTGCTCAAGCTCCGTTAATTCACAGTGTGCTCCTTTGTGCCAGCTGAAAGGAGGATTATAGGAGGCAAACTCTGGGTCAGAAGCAGACTAAGAAAAGGCTTTAACTTTCCTCGGAGGGAGAAGTCTCTCCTTGGTGACCAGACGGCATCTATTAACGGGGGTTAACATTGTGCTGAGAAGTTACTTCCCATTGAATAAGCAGTGCAGTCATTACCCTGCGCAGTTCCCAGACCACCTCCAAAATAATTAATGGAGCGTTAAACTGCCTTAACACTGCAGGATTAGCACCGAACCCACTGAAGGTTGTAGGAAAACCAAGCAAATCTTTGTGTTTTCTGTCTGGAGGACAGAAGTAAAGGCGAATCTTGACATGAAGCTTTGAGGCATGTAGAGTGAATTTGGTTAACGTAAAATAACTGGGTTTGGAAACAATTCAGTGGTGAACACCAGGGAGGAGGAGTTTGTGCACAACTGGAGCTGGGGAGAAGCAGCATCACCAAATAAGCTGCTTGAGGAGCATCAGAGGCAGCATCAGGTCTTAGACAGCGCTTATTTGGGAGCGATTAGATATAAGCACAACAGCAGTGGCCACGGTCTCTTCTCCAGCTGCCACCCAGACGCTATCCGTCGGGTGCTCCTACCACCAGCTACGGAAACCGAGAGGCAGCGTGAGGATCTGTGCCCAGGTCCTGCCCTGGCATGGGACAGGGCTTCTTCAGACCGAGTCAGACCAAGGAACACGCGCAAAGCCAAAATCTCCCTCTCTGAGAGGTATTAAAAGTAACAGGCAGATGATATTGGCTGTAAAAACAAGTTGCCTGCTCTGAATTGGGCATTAATTCCTACATGTCATCGAAACAATTTTGACTTTATTACCAGAAGCTTCAGTGAAATGACTGCGCAGTCACTGGTGAATTTTAATTCTTGATGAACCTGTAATTGCTTTGCCCGGCAGACGCTGGTAAGCGCACAGGCGAATGTCTGCTTCCCTGCAAAAATCAAACACTACCTCCAGAAACACGGTGCCATTTTTGCTCAATATCAATTGATTTCCCAGGGAACGTTTTTCCACGTAACAAAAAAGAACACTTTTCTTTTTTTTTTTTTTTAAAGCAGACCTACAAAGAAAGACCTCCAGATATCTCTGGCAGGAGTATTGCAGGTAGCGCCAGCGAACGATGCAGCCTGAGGTGCAAAATATGCACAGCGCAGCTCCCGAGCTGTGATCACTTCTAGCTGTTGGGTTTGGTGCCTTTTTTCTCTAGTCTAAATTGATTAATGAATTATTAATAAAAGAGAGACGTGCATAGCAGATAGACACTGTTTTATAAAGACCTCTTTAGGGACAACAGGATGAAGATAAAAACAAGCAAGGCAATAAAAAGGCAAGATGAAAGCAACCAGCAGCCTTGAGAGTATATTCTGAGTAACAATAAACCCAACAGATGATCAGGAAGGTGAGCTGCTGGCTGACACAGCCCCTGCAAGGGTGCTGCATAGATGGATTGTTGAAAGAAACACAGGTACCCAATACGCTGTTGCAGCCAGAAATATAACCTTGCACATCAGAGCAGTAATATTAAAAATGTGTACATATGCAATCTTTCAGATTGCTTTACCTCTGGCTTTACTCCGAGGCAAAGGATCCAAAGATAAAATAGAGAGTGGGAAAGATGCCTTATAGCGATTAAGAAAAACAACAGGGCTTGTGGCTCGGTTAAAAAAAATCCAGCTCTCCTCCTCTTTTTCACCTAAACAAGCAGTTCTGCAAAAGCCGGCGCAGCTCCTGCTTGCCTTCCAAAGCCCGAGCTTTGGGGAAGCTTTCTGCTCACCTGCAGCATCCCTGCGAGGTGATCCATCTCCTCTGCGGATTCCCCAGCACTAAGCAAGGAGTTGAGGTAACACTTCAGCCTTTCCCATAGCCTAAAGCTCTGAAAAGGATTTTCTCTGTTGTCTGTCTGTTGCCACTAAATTTGTGGGAATATCATCACTTCAAAGCCTCTACTGTTGGAAAACAGGGTTAAAATGTGTTAACAGGTTCAAAAGTTGCAAGGAGAAAGGATACACCCTCACGCAAGCATCTGCGCTGGCAGCCTGATAACACAAGTGTCATTTCTTTAGGGAACCAGCCTAAAAAAATAAATTGGTCCATGCTGTGACCTGTATCACTCATGTCAACTTTTAGCCGGTTTTTAATTCTGCGCCCTGCAAATCCAAAGGATACAGAGGCTATTCTGGGCTTAAGGAATTGGAAAGGGACCAGCTGTCAGGCAGTTGATTGTACTGACACCGATCCAGAGGAATGCTTCGGTGGATCAGACCCAACGTTCAAAAGATATTTCAGCAATTTCTCCAAGTCCAATTAGCAACTGATGTGCAATGCATCGAGAAAGCCTGCAGTTAAAGAGTGTTTTCCTATTAACACTTATTACCTGCAGAGTTTGACATGTTTTCAGCTTAAAATGAATTGTAAAAAACTGTGTTTTAAATAAGGGTCAAGAGAATGGATGAATAGGCATAAACAGCATTTTACAGCTATCCATAATAGAGCCTCAGCAATAAAAAATAAGTGACTTAGAAAGAATACACAGCCAATCTGAATTATATGATCAAAAAATTATGTCTTGATTGACCCTTTGCCTTAATGCTTGCATTGGCTGGCACAGTTGGATCACAGAATTTCCTTTGAATATATTAACATTTATTAAAAGAATGATCAATTTTCAAGTTATGAAATGCCTCTCTTATTCACTACCGTGCAATTTACTGCTAGGGAGCCAACCACTTTTCCAGACAGACACCCTGGGAGTTCGTTCTGGCATGTCATTTCGTTCAAGAAAATTATTTGTTTGAGTTTTATAATAATACTGCTTGGGGGGGTTGCTGGGGGAGATAGTAGAAGTTAGGCAGAAAGATGGTAACGGCTGTAAGGACCGAACTGTTTCTTAACCCTGGCTCTATAATTAAAATAAAAAGAGATTATCCCACTGGGAAAGTTGCATACAAGAAAGAAATATGAGAGCAATAGTTTTAAGTAATTTTTGAGACCGTTACGCACAGGCAGTCAGAAACGAGGGGCTAGTCCTGACCTCATAGACATAGATGGTGAAAACATCCAGAATAAGGATGCTTTCTTACTGCTAGGCACCTGTAACACTCATGAGCTGAAGCGGACACACACGTGGAGCATGCTGTGCCTCCGAGTCCTGTCCAACTTCTCCAAAATAAAATAAGAAAGCCATAAATTTCTGCCCTACCAGCACCTGAACCTCCTCCCACCATCAAGGGGATGAAGAGCCAGATTCCTATCCAGGACACCATCGGATGAACGACGCAACTCACCAACTAGCCCATAATGGTCCAGGAACGATTCCTAACCCCAGTGACACCGATGGACATGAATTAATCATCACAATGTGAGCAGATGGAGACCCAGCTCTCCCCTCCACCACATGCACTTTGGGCAATAGCTTCCCTCCAGCACCAGAAGAAACTCTGGTTTGAAGAAGTTGCACCCAAAGCTCAGTCCAAGCCAGGGGTGTCCAAGGCCACTGCCTAACCTGGCTCTTCTCAGCCCAAAGCCTGAGCACAGGCAGGTAGTGGGTCTGCAGAGGAACAGCCCTCAAAATGTGTATTTGGGGCTCAGCTACGTGAATGATGGCTGTAGGTCAAGATCCACATAGCCCACGTTTCTTTTGATCTGTGCAAGACTGGAATTGTAGGAATTCGTAAGGCTCCTGACTAAAGCAGCAGGTAGGGTGTTTATTTGATAACGCACCTTCCTTCAACTGAAATAATAGCTGCCTCAATTAAATACACATCTTCAGAGAATACAAGTTTCCAAGACAAAAGATCTTCTACCTCACTGCTGAGGTTTTCCAGGCTGCCAGGGCTTTGATTGCCAAGATCTCAGTAGGAATTGAAAAAAATCAATTATTGACGCTACGAACCGGTGCTTACAACAAAGCTGTTCACCTCACTGGAGATCTGGCAGCAAGAGAAGGCACTCAACGCCTCTGCGAAACATCTGGCCGGGGACCCCGGCTCCAATCACAGCACCCCACTTCCAGCAGCCGCTGCCCCGAGAGACGCTACCCAGCCAACGGGGCATGGGGGGGGCACCGGGCAGAGAGAAGGGAGACTCTCCAAACCGCACGCTTTCAGTTTAATAGCAGTAAGCAACTCACAACACATTTGGCTCCCGATCCTTATCTATCCCAGTTGTCTCGTTAAACATTTTGTGTAAGTTTGGAGACTCAGCTTTAGTGTATGTTACTACTAATTGCCTTACTCCTCAGCTATGCAACAACAAACCTCCCTGAAACACAGCTTTCCATTAGCACCAGACAGGGATTAACTAATTAGTCAAAAAATAAGATTTTCTTGAGATAACATTACATAGATAATTAAAACTGAAAAGCTACATCCAAGAAGGACAACCCTTAGCTAAGCTAAGCTACAGCTTTTGGCTTGGTTATTCCCCAGCCACACTTTTTCTTTTCCTCAGCCATGCCTGAGGCATAACAAATCATTAAAACTGGACATGCATCCAATTAAATAACAAGATATTATTTACTCTTATCTTCAGGGGTCAAAGAGAAAACTTTCCTACTTCATTTACCTATTAATGAATGACTAACCTGAAACACCGATTAGCTGCTGAGTGCTCGCGCAGAGGGATACGGGGCTATTTCTCTACTTGTTGGTTTAACCAACAAACTCAGTGTGCAAACTGGCTCTGAAGCAAAGGAGGAGAGGGGACAGAGTCCTTTACCTGGGAGGGACCCCATACTTTGCCTAACAATAAGTCCACAGTTCAATAACTCAAAGAGAAAGGTGAGAAGTGGGGAAAAAAAAAAGAAGAAAAAGAAAAAAAAAAGGTGCAGAAACTTAGAAAGAAAGTAAAGGAAGAAAAAACAGCAGAAGTGTTTAAACTGTCTCTGAAGCTATCATGCTACCAACTTAGGAACTTTTTATGGGTGTAAGAGCTTCAGCTTGCACAGCTGGAATTTCTGCGGCAGCACTGGATACGGTCAATGTGACAGAGCGAGGTTGCAAGAGCATCGGATAAAAACATTGTTGATACCAGCAAGGCAGGAGCTTCTATTAGATCCTGATGTCTACGAAAGCCTCTCCTGGAGCAGAGCTACAGATGGAGGCATTCTAAACACCAGGAGCATCACCACTGCCTGCAGCTGCATGACTTTCCCTTTGAACAAGCCTGGAAGTTAAATGCACAATACTTCTTGCTATTCTAGCAAGTGATGAACTTGGGTTGCAACAGCAGCAGAATATGCTTACTTATTTTTTACAAAGCATTAAGTAATAGGACGATGTCTGTAATTGCAAGCAGGAGCCGAATGAAGCCAGGAGATGATGAGACTGGCTGTGGCCACCTCCTCCACGCAGGTCGGGATGTGGTCTGGCCAGGCACGTGCTGGGGAGGAGCTAGCAATCCTGCCCTGGGAGAGAGAGGCATGAAGGCATCCCTCCAAAGCTGGGAGTAAAAGGAGCAATTAAAAGCTAGAGTTATGCTCTAACCTCATGGGGATTGCTCAGAAGCGGATGAGAAAAAGATTGAGTTGGACCACTAATAAGCATCAGTGAGTCTGTAACTGTCTGACCGCAGAGCCTGAAATCCATGAGCGACCATTCTCGGACTCCAAGAGCGTTTGGGATTAGGCACAGCCTCTTCGTGCATTTGCTCACAATGTTGAGCCGTGAATCCAATTTCACAGACTGCACTAACTCTTTGAAAGGAACTCGTCTATATTTTCTTTGCACCAGCTTCTGCACTGATCCATTTGCAACAGCTCTCATTTTGTTTCCCGGATTCATGAGGTTCAGAAATTGGAGCTCGGGAAACATGTTAACCCGATTCAAATGGACCAAGAAAAGTCTTCCCAGATAACAAATCAGTATCTTTTTCCATCATGGAAATTACTAGCGCACAACCATGAGATATCGGCATGTGTCCACAGACAGGTCTGAGCATCAGGCTTCCGTCAGAGGAATACAATCAAAAAGTTCTCCCGGCTCGCATCAAACTCACCCCTTCGCTGCATTTGATAATACTTGTTCTTTATGCACAGACAGGAGAAGGGGAAAAAAAGGTATTATCTCATTACTGACACTGATCACAGTTCAGGCACTAAATCCTGCCTAAGAGAACATGCATCAAAATATTCATAACTTGATTGCATGAGAAGAAACTATTATCAGTCTGCAGCGTTGAGAAGCGTTGTCCTATGACATTCAGGAGAAGAAGACCAGAGCATGCCCTTCAAGTTTTATGACTGAGACCAAAATTCGCCAGCATTTCATTATGATCTTATTAACGTTATGAGATCAGGGGAAGAGTGTGGCAACAGGCAGAATAGAATTTTATTATTATTATTATTATTATTTCAGCTATGTACCCATAACAAATCAGCTCTATTATGTCCCAGGGCTTTCTCTTTGGCTTTCCTAATCTCATTGCCACTACATAACCTCCAGCTGGCTTTAAATCTGACTGCCATGTGCCACTTTCCTATTTAAATCCCCTTGCTTTTTATCGGCTTCATTTCTTAAGTATATAATTTACATTTGGTTGCCAGTGGCTATAATAAAATGTCCAAGTGAGTCATTCTCATTGTCTCGCCACAACATGAGGAAATCCCAAATGATGTGATTTCTTCTTCATTCAGCCTTGAGTTATGGGGGACAGTAAAAGCCAACTTCTCCTGGCTCCATCAGAACTTTGGGCACTTCAGACTATTTTGTTCTAAATAGATAGGGAACTGTGGATTATCATGGTTTTGAGTCCATTCAGATCGTGGATATTAGATATTTTTCCACAGATTTCTAGCCCATCCTCTCGGCTGCTACCCCCCTGGGGTGACTTCTTGCCCCAAACCATGTCCAAAAGTTCTGACCTGTCCATGCCTGAACATTGACACCAACATCTAATTCCTGGCCACGAGCAAGTGACTAATCCTTCTCCTTCACTTTCTCTCCGGGTGAAAAAGGAGCAACTCTCCTGGTATAAGTCACTGTTGGCAAATTATATCTGTTTTCCAGCATTTATGGGATAAGACAGATTCATTCAGTAAATCCAACCACTTTCTACCTAGATCCCCACGCTGCAAGTCTTCAGCTGAAGAACCACCACTGCAGAGCAGGGACCTGCCATGGAAATTTCTTGCTGCCCTTCCAAACAGGCCCAAATTTGGGAAGCAAACAAGGCCAACCTGCCCCAGGGCCAAGAGAGGTCAGAAAACTTTGGGTCTGCGCAACTCTTGGGGAGCTCCAGGCAGAAGTCCTTCATGGAACATGTTAAGGGACCTGTGAGCTGTGTCACCGAGGAGAAAGATGCTGTAATTTACTCTCTGTCCTCCTTGATGTGAATCCTCCCCTCAGGTGCAAGAAAAGGTGCCCAACCTAAAGCCCCAGAGACCGTAGAATGGGTAAAACTGCCTCGATAATCAGGTTCCTCCCCTGTATAATATTTTCAGACCACTACTCCTAACCGATTCCATGAAATCCCTGGCATGTCTTGAGAACAAACCCCATGATTTCACATGGGAAAAGGGTGCTGAGATGTCATTCATACGGGAGAAAGACATTTGAAGACATCATTCATGCCCCCTGGCTCCTCGGGTGTCACTTTGTTCAGAAGAGGTTTCTGAAGATGGCATGATCACGGTTTCCATCACTCTGTGAGTCTCGTCTAGCCCAGATTTAGATTAGCGCAAGCACCCACTCGAGTCCTGCTCTTTAGGGAACAGCACCAGACGAGTAACACACGCTGCAGCTGTGAGCTGGAACCGGCAAAAAACACAGCAGCCTCTGTGGGGCAGTGTGTTCCTGAACTTCCCAATTTTTGGAAACCTGATAGTTTGGGGTGGGGTTTTTCCCCCCCAGGATTTAATTCTTCATTGCCCTGTGAAGCCGTGCAGCCGTTTGCGCACATATCAAACGCATGCAAGACAGACGTGAGGACTTGCTGCTGCGGCTGCAAAGCCCCGTGACGAATTCAACCATTTAAAAGTTCCGTTGAGTGCTTGCTAATATTCAAGTATCTACCTAACACCTGGGTTTTGTTAAGTTTTCTGGTAGCGTGGCTTTCGAAACTCTATTACTACATGCTGGGGTGTGATTAAAGCGTTTGGCTTTCCATGGTAACATTACTCATCTATAATCTTGTTTCTTAGCAAGATCTGCACCAACTGTACTAGCAATTTCCTTTAATAATAAGTCTTCAGGAATAACTCTGCCCTTTAAACCCAGAATCTGAGGCAACACGTGATTGACAGATATCACGGCTTTCAGCTAATTAAATATTCTGAATGCTCAGCCGGGGGAGAGCTTTTAAAGGAAATAATTATAGGTGCCAGACTCCCTATAGCTGTTCTGCCATCGACAAAAGGTCCGGCGCAGTGCCGGGATGACCCCACTGCACAGTGGAGCCACTCTCCCTCTGTACCGAGGGGGCTCGCCAGGCTCCCCCCTCTCTGACTGGAGGTAAATGGAGCTCCACCCTCGATTGCGCAAAGTGATTAAGCATGCCGTGTTAATTAGTTACAGCAACGATGATCTTCTAGACAAGGAATGTGCTATTCCTTGTAAACGATGCTGCCATGGAAGTGTTAACTTCCTTTTAAGATTAAGCTGCGTGGGTATAAATCAGATGCTGCAATCACCCCAAAATACAAATTGCCGTGCAAAGATCATCGTCAGAGGCAGGGAGAGCGAAGCGCTGGAATGTTTTGCACAGGCTGGATAGCCTTGCGATGCTTGTGGGAAAGTCACAGAGGTGCACTGTGTTGTATCATCTTTATTTTATTTTATTTTTTTGGTGGTGTGAAAGCCCGTTCAGCACATCACAGCTCTGAGCTGGGCTTAGGCCTTTGGACAGCGCTGTAATAAAATTATTTGCAGGGAATTATAGAACTGCAAAGGAAAGGCATATTGCCACTTTGAAAGTGTCATCGAGGATGAGCTCTTCTGCGGTTTGTCACGAGTTCAGTCCCACTGCTGTGACTGCTGCTCTTCAGGAGACAGCCCGTACAGCAGCAACGGTATTTGAAAGCCCACCTCCAGCGGCGATGATTTGTTATGATAAATCTCAACCAAATCAAGCGTTTTGCCAACAGCCGTTGGAAGGCATCCATGTCTTTATTGCATGCACATTCTACATATCCCATTGCTATCGTTGCAATAAATGTATTCATAGCTCATACCAGTTCCCTACCTCAGCTTCAGATCGCGTTACAGCCAGAGAAGACACCTGTGCGGACTGGAAAACACATACCTAATTCAACAGTCTCTCTCCCCCTCTGTAATACAGAATAAGTCAGGTGTTATGCACAATTTCGCCGCAAAGCATCTCATCCGCTCTAGGGCCTCCGGGTCAGCCGTAACCCTGGGTCTCCCAGGGCTCTGTAAATCCTTGGGCTGAGTTTTGAACGGGCTCCCTGGAAAGAGAAGCAAGCCAAAGGGAAAAGAAAAAAAAAAAAAAAAAAAAAGGCAAAAGCTGCATTCTTGAAGATAAAAAAAAAAAAGCTTGACAACATTTGCAAACCTAAACCCGTTCACTTGGCAATTGAGCCTTGGGAAAGTTTTAGGCGCTCCGCGCAGAAGGAAGTATTTACATCTTTTAGTCACAGGATGCAGGTGGTGATATTCTGGAGAAGATTACAAACAGATTGTAGGCATCTTGCAATTTTAGCGCTGTGTTATTGTAAGTACATCTAGGTCCATGACAGCACACCAAGCCCAGATGGCCGTCATTAGGCACAGAAGTTGGAAATAACCCCCAAAGGCTGCAGCTCTGCCAGGATGGGGCTGTGGTCCCGGCCCTCGCACCCACCTGGGGACCACGCCGGGCTGCGATGTGTGCAGGGTTCAGATCCCGCTGCTTAATGAGGATGCGCGGATGAGTGGCACGGACAAGGAAAGGCTTGTCTTTCAGTTTGGCATCAAATAAAATCCGCGTCGCATCTTGCTGTTAATGAACACACACACATCACTGGCAGGGCTACTGCATAATTTAGCACCACAAATACCGTCTTTCTCCGGAGTTTTCATAATTCTCTTATCTTTATTTATAAAGCGTTAATTTGTGTAAAAAAAGGGAAAGACAAAATTTCACGTGTAAGCCCAAAAATGTGGTAAAATAATGGAAACTGTTACTGGAGAGGAAACGATTCAACTATATATTTTTGCAACTTTCAGATGCCACATGTTCCGGAAATTCTGAGTTTTGTGACAGTTATACTCAGCACATGGGGTCTGAATCCTGCCCTGAGCCGCAGCGCGCCGCAGAAGAGGAGGAAGAGGCTCTGCTGTTAGACTGCAATTGCCTAAAGCTGGGATTGCCTAAAGCCAAGTGTTACGTTCCCCATTATAAATTATAATTATAAATCCAGCGAGGTAAGGGTTCTCATTTTTCTGCATGACAGCCGCGTACTTCCACATGCAACTGTAGTACCTGAGTATTTATAGCAACTGCAATAACTTTGAAAACGGTTGCCTCTTGCACTTTTTGGGGGGGGTTAAAACTTTGCTAGAAGCAACAGGCTTTTGTGTGTCTTCAATAGAGGAGAATATTCAAGGGTTTGGATTTTTCTATTTTTTGATTTTTAAGAGTTTTGATGGTAATAGGTGACAGATTACATATATCATTTTTGTAGTGAAGACCTCTATCTGACCAGTGATTTCCACAACAAATGGTAAATGCTTATATAAAAATCTGTAAATGTCCCACTCACCAAACAGAAGAAATTGTGACATTCAAATATTCTCACCCAAAAGCAAAAAGACAGTCTTTAGCAGACCAGAAATGAAACAAGCAGATTATATCCCCAGAGATAAGAGAATATGTTTGGAAAAGCTTTTAAGTATCTCAAGAGCACGGGGTTATTTGAAAACCAACATGTCAGTCAGACATTTTGACATGAACATGCTGGTTCCATCAACACCTCTATAGTAAATATTTCAAGATAATCTTGTCCTGAAATAGAAAAACTAGCTACTTTATTTGAATACCTTCATCGCTGTTGGGTTCCTAATGGCAAACTAAGGCTCAGCATGATCAAGCTGGTCGAGCTGTGTAATCCTGGGGCTGGGGGGGGAATACAACCGGGCTTAGGAGAGGTATCTCAGTCTGAGGAAGGTTTGCTGGTACAGCGTAAGCACGCTCAACCTCCATTGCATGCAGAATGCTTATGCAAGACCTACCTGCCCATCTCCTGCCCTGAACACTGGTGTGGCTCCACCTTTCCAAGAAGGTTTCCCTAATGTGAAGGGGAACGCAGTCAACCCCTTCCCTGAGCCAATGGGACGTTTTGAGCCGTGGAGTTGAAGAGAAAGAATTGTTTACTTTTAGAGAAGTGGCATCCTTTTCCTCCTTAGTCACGCCACAGCAGCTCCCACCCGTGTCCCCAACAGGGCATCCCTCCCCTTGGCGAGGTGGCGGCAAAGCTCAGCCACGAGCCCCGGAGAGAGGGGAGGAAACCACATTCACCCTGCTCTCAAACCAGGGCCAAGCAGCCAAACCACTCCCCAATTTTTTGTATTTTCCTTTATTTCCTCACACAGACAGAGTGTTTCCGCTTTGCTCCTCGCCCTCAGTGGCGCCTCCTGCAGAAACCACTGACATTAATCCCAGAAGCAATTCAGGGAAGGAGCGCTGTAAACCCAAACAAGAATGAGACCATCTGGCGAAAAGAAGCAAAGCCCACTTTGTCCTTCCTGCGCCTCCAGCACAAGCTGTCGGTGGCATCTCAATAAGAACAAGTTTCATTTACAGTGCTGCATGCAGCACTCGGTTTAATTTAGGGTTTTTTTTTTCCCCCTCTTCAACATTGTTTGGTTTATTGTACCGAAGCTGGTGGGATTGTTTATGAAGTAAGGTATAATCCAGCTTGAGCAACAGCATCAGCGCCTGGACCATCATCTCTAAAGCCTAAGCCCTCAATTACCCAAGCATCTGTTTGCAATTCAGTGTAGAGAGGGAATTAAACAAGAAGAAACTGGACAGAAATATGTAGACTCATTCGATCTTGCTGTGTTCATGGCACCAAATCCTTCCTGCAATAGTCACTCGCACTCTCGTCCCGCCTTTTGAACACAGCCTGTCTTGGGTAAGGTGTTAGCACCACAGCGAGATCAGCGGGGAGCTTTGGTAGGGTCCTTACTCATTACCACTATTAATATCAGGACCTGAGAAGTTTACATGACCTTAGAATCATAGAATATCTCAAACTGGAAGGGACCCATAAGGACCGAGTCCAACTCCCTGCTACTCACAGGACTACCTAAAGCATTACCAACCTTACCATGAGGAAGAAGCACCACATCACTCCCGCATCCATCACTGGATGGAAACCAGAGAGGCTTAAAGGAGCTACAGCGCTTTTATTAAATGAATAATACAAATGAATTAAATGAATTCAGTTCAGTGCAAAACTTCTAAGGACATTCAGCTTATGCAGAGCAGTTTCAAATATTTAAGACAAGCACTAGAATAATCATGAGTCGCCATCCAATATTACTCTGCTGCTGCTGCTGAACCACCACTTCTTAAACATTGTGTCATCTCCAAACTATCTCGAGGTCTCACTGGTATATTTTTGATCAGAAACCATCTCTGCTGCTGCTATGTCCACCTCTGGATCCTGCTCTGGGTTCTACGACTGGCATGTTACAGAGAAATAAAGTGGGAAGTCAACCAGGAGGCCTGGTGGGTGCCATGATGGTCGTTTTCCTTTTCTTTTAATAGTTCTGATTAACCTTTGTTAGGAAATCAGTCACTTTAATCTTGGGAAAAGAGGCATGTTAATGACCGCACCAATTTAGTGAGTGTTTTAAGTTTTACATTCAATTTTATTTTTTGCATGGCGCATGAAGAGGAATAGCATCAAGGACTGACGTGCTTCGGAGGTACATCAGAGTCCTCTGAACATTAACAGAGCTCTGCTCTGAGCACTCCCTGTTGGGAGTTGCAACCGGTTTTGAAAGTTCATTGCTTATGAAAACATGAAAATGAATCGCCAGTACAAGGTTGGCTTTAGTCGCTCCGGGACTGGGATTCTAACGACAGGGGATGGGAGATGCTCTCCAGCTCTCAGCTGTTATACACTGAGTATCGTATCTGTGCATCTTCTACAGCCCTCACAAGGGTTCATATGGCCTTTGACGGCTCAATAGACATTGGAGGACCCATAGGGAGCATGTCAAGACTTGAAGAAGAAAGGGTGATGCATGGATACCGCAGAAGATGTCCAAATCCCACAGGGGTGCTCGCTGGTCTGGGATCATTTTCAGCACTGGCCACTTCAGCATTTCCTTTAGCACCGGGGAAGGAAGGAGAACTTAACTGGAGATCACCAGAGACCAAGCAGCTGTTAGCTGGGGAACTTTTAGGTCTTTCTCAAACAGAGAAATGTTTCTTCTCTGTTCTGAGCCTCTCCCACCTCTTCTCAGACACGTTCTTGCCCAACAGTGCAGCTCCACAGGCTCCATGGGCAATTCCCATACAATAATGCACATGTGTGCAATTGGAAGGAGAAATGGCTAAGCAAGTAATTAGGCAAGCAAACTATTTACAGATATAAAATAACCACCACTTTTCAGACACCAAGTTCAACAAAGAAATGTGTATTAGCAGCATGCATGTAGTTAATCTATTAACTCGTGTTTTGGTGATGTATTTCTAAATCTGTACTTACTCAAGCACGTAGCAATCATTTGTATATTGCACTGGAAAAGGTTAGATGCTGTCAGGTAAAATTCATCATATTATAATCCCATAATTAGCCACATTTTTTCTTTTTATATATTTCTGTTACCACACGGTAACATTTAGGGAGATTGGTGTCTTTGTTTTCCAATGTTTTCCTCTTGCACAATAACAAAAATGTATGTCGGTCTGAGGAAACAGATTTATTTTCCCCAGGGTTAGAGAAAATCTCTGTGGTTTCAAATTTGAAGGTTATTTTGCTGAGCCCCACAAGACTAAAGACTATTTTTATTCTTATAAACATATTATTACAGCTCAGGCGGATTAATATATAAGAGCTCATGATGTTAGAGATCCACATTTTTCAGGATAAAAAAAACCCAAACCCTACAGGTCTGGGGATGCACTGTAAGAAGAACATACTCAAAGGAAAAAAGTCAATTTCTTGAGGGTTTTTTTTTATAATTACATTTAAAAGAGTAGGTAAACACCCCTCAGCATCTCTGTCACGTCAGTACAGGGACCATGGAGGACCCGCTACGGGCCAGTACCCCAGCTCACCTTGTCCTTAACACCAGCGCTTGCCTCGCTGAGCAGAGGGGCTCCCGGAGCCCCTCCGGCCTCATCCCACCACCGCATCCCTGTGGGTCCAGCGCCCGCAGGCGCACCCAGAGCCTGCTGGACCAGACGCTCAGTGGCGGGATGAGATACAGCCCCATCCTGCCTCGGTCCCCAACAAGCAGCCAAACGCGAAGGCGTGTGCTTTACGGGATCGCGCCGTCTGTCTCACCCTGTCATCTTCTGTCTGAAGGGATCCCAACGCTCGTTTCTGAACTTATTTTGCACTTCTCCAGCTTTTCGCTATCCTGGAAGGCTGCATTGCATGGCGCAGTCACACTCCCCCCTGCTGGCTGCTTCTCCGAAAGCAGGGCAGCAGCAGGAAAAGCAGGGAAAAAGAAATTATTTTAATACCTAAACCGACGATTATTTTTCTTCTGGGTAGTACTTAGAGAAAAGTTGTCCTCTGCAAGGATGGTTTCACAGCATCAGCAAGGTAAGCTTGATTGCCAGTTAAAATACCTCTCTCTGCCTCAACATTGAATTCTTTCTGTAATACAACTTTCATGTAATGCTTTATCTGCTCACCCACCAGCGGAGTGCCAGGCAGGGAGCGGGCAGTGCTCCAGGCAATGCCATGGAAGACAGCGGGATCCTCTTGTTCTCACAGCCACCACCCGCCCAGCAGCAGAACACATCTCATTTGTACTCTGATACCCATAAAACACTGAAATCCCCGAATCCCAGAGTGGTGGGGGCTGGAAGGGCCCTCTGGAGCTCCCCCAGTCCCACCCCCTGCCAGAGCAGGGACACCTCCAGCAGTGGCACAGGACGGCGTCCAGGCGGGTTTGGGATGGCTCCAGAGTGGGAGACTCCCCCCCCTCTCTGGGCAGCTGTGCCACTGCTCTGCCACCCGCACAGGGAAGGAGTCCCTCCTCAGGTTGAGATGGAACCTCCTATGGTCAAGTTTGTGCCCGTTCCCTCTTGTCCTGTCACTGGGCAACACTGAAAAAAGACTCTTCTCATCTACCTGGCACCCTCCCTTTAAGTATTTATAAATATATATATATATAAAAATGAGAAGGGGTGAGTGTAGGGCTTTTCTGGGTTGGGGAGATAAAGAAACCGCCCAGTCCTTCGTCCTGCCTTTCTTTTAAAAATAAACTCCTTCTGCAAATCAGTCCCACGCAGACCAAGGATGGTGTGGAAAGATCAGCCGTGTTTGTGAGGCTCCATCCGTTGACATATTCCTCCATGGGTCACCAAAGGTGAACACACACTCCCCAGCTTCACCTCCCCACGCAGGGCTCAGGCCCCTGGGACCTTCCAACCTGGATGGGCAGGAAACCTCCTGAGTCAGCAAAACTCCCCTAAACCTGTCGCACTGGCATGGGACTGCTAAGGACGGGGGAAGAGGGAGAGACAGGCAAATGCATCCAACCTCTTGCAAGGTTTTGACCTCCAGAGTGAGAAATCAGGCACGGAGCTGGCAAAAGGAGCAAGTCAGGACTCCCAGAAGGTCACGTTCAAGAAGATTGTACTTTCATCTCCACCTTTCATCAGCTACGAACAGTCGGAGCGTGCAGCATATAAAGTATACGTAGCTGCTCCAGGGCTTTCCACTGCTTACTCAGAGCCAGGATGATACTGAGACTCAAATATTTACATCTTATTACTGTCTGGAAGGGGACCATCTTCATTTGGTTCCAGGTAGGACAGGAGATCCCAGACAGGCCCATCTGCACAGCCCGTTAGCTGATGGTCGTTCCTGCTGGTGAGCCTGCAGCGAGCTTTTTGGTCAACGCTAACCACCACCCAAACACCTTGTCACAAACCACACAGCCCCAGGAAAGCACTTCAGATGCTACCGCCTCCCCTAGAGTCACCGCACTGCTACACGTGAGCATGCCACAGTCACCCCAGTATAAAGTCACGTATCTTAAATTAAGCTACACATAATCACAGAGAGCCCAAAAGGCCAGGTCGGACGGGGCTTGGAGCAACCTGGGCTGGTGGGAGGTGTCCCTGCCCATGGCAGGGACATTGGAACAAGATGATCTTTAAGGTCCCTTCCAACCCAAACCATTCCATGATTCTACAGTTCTATGAAGGTTGCCTCTCAAACTGCCCCAGTACCGCTAAGAAAACGTGTCACAGAGCCTTTTTGTCATTTTGTGGTAGGATCCAGCCCAAACCCTCTGTACTCAGATAGGATCAAGGACGCTTTCCCTTCCCCAGGGAGCACCTGGTCAAATGCAGAGAATCTTTCCCATGAATGACACTGAAAATATAACACCACTGGCTGGGAGAAGGTGGCTTAATTTCTGCATGATGCCATTATGCCCTTTACTTTCACCTTCTTTTCCTCCTCAAACGTCGTGGAATATAATTCTCCTTTTCCGAACATCTGGCATTCCAGCTGTTGGGATTCACAGTCAGCATGCATTAGAAATTAAACCCTATTGTAGATTAACCGGTAGAATTTGCCAGCTAATACTGAAAGGACAATTTTTAGACGTGGAAAACACTTTGTACCTTTTTAAAGATAATCAGCTCTTCTTGGCCCCAGTGACTGCAGCTCAAGAACAGTCACCCTGTTACAATTTAATTGGGCAAATGAACAGAACTATTAAGTATAAGCATGAGTTAACCTTAAAAGATACATCCTAAAGCGAGTCGTCGCTGCCACGTAGGTACTTTTGAAAGTCGTATTCGCTGTCCCCCACTTGCAGAGGGGGAACAGTGGTGTGGAGAGTGTAACCATTTTCCCCTCTGACAAACAGTAAATAAGTGCAGGGACAGAGGGGACCTCCATCAGTCATCACAAGTCACCACGTGACGCTGGAAGACGCGAGGCAGCAAGGTGCTAACAAAAATATACCACATAATTCCACTGCCTTGCAGAGCTAGCTGATAACGACTATCAGCTTGGTGATCAACAAATGCAAGAGGCTCCTAATTAACGTAATCTGAAATTGAAATATTTCCGCGTCCTTGGTACATCTGTGAACCTGAACTTCAGCTCTTAACCCCAACAGCTCCCTTAAATAGCTTAATCGCAACCATTTCAACATTGTTTACAGAATAGTACAAAGTGATTAAATCTGGTTTCATTTAATCTTTAATAAAACCTCAATGAGGGCACCTCAATAAGGATAGCACGACCTCTGTATTTTCATTTTAATACAGATAGGAAATTGCCAAGATTAGTGATTTTCAGTGTTAATAACTTAACGAGGCAATAGACCTTGTAATTAAAAATAAGTTTAAGGAGGCTGCTAAATTATTTTGATAATGATTTAAGGACCAATTACAGAAAAGATGTAAATTCTTCCCTTTCTAATTAGATATATCGGAAAGAGTGAAGCTGAGAAGTTTTGAAATTAACCATTTTTTATTACAGTGAGGACGTTGACATGCTCTGTATCAGAAAAGTTTAACAAAAACCAGTATAGGGACTCCTCCTTAAAGGCCACTTGATTGTAAAAGAAAAGGTGGAAGAATGATGTTATTAGTTCTGCTGCTTCGTGGTGGCTGAGATATACAGTCTTGAAGATTACCGCTCTATCAGCTTTAGGTGAGGATTTAGCGCTCCTATAAAGTTACTCAGCCTTATAGGAGCCCAAAACGCAGCTTCAGTTTGGCTTTGGGACGGGAGCGGGAAGCTGCACGGCCCAGCAGGCACCGTGCTCTCAGGGTGTTGTCGTAAAATTGACATTAACTAGGAAAATTAAATGTAAAATGTAATTGAAGCAACCAAGGAAACCTGCTACTGCTCAAGTCCTCTACACTGCCCCAACCCTATTTAATTATTTACCTGATATTTAAATAGATAAATAGTAACTAAAGATGATTTATCTACGATTCAGTTAAAGAACTGCCCACCAGACAATGCAGCATCGTTGGTAAGCAGGGGATTCCTGGCGAGAGAGTGGTGAACTGGGGGCCTGGTCACCAAACCGAGAAAACCACTTGGAACTGCCAAGATGAGAGGAGACGCAGGTAAAAGGTAATTTCGGTGGGGGGAGATCGCGACCACCGACTCATCGACCACCTGCCCAAACAATACCACCTACTCAGAACAATGGAAGAAGACAACAGTCTGCGCACTAATTTACATGGGAAGCGAAGAAATCTCAACCAATCATTAAAGAGAATAACAACGAATATGTATTAATTGCTTGAATATGTAACAATCAATGTATAAGAGGTTTTTGAAACGAAGAGGTTTTGAAACGAAGGTGTGCTCCTGTTTTGGGACGAACACGCCATTTCTGCGCGTTAATGGAATAAACTGGGAAATACCTCTGCTCTGGGTGTTACTGGCCTGCTCACCAAGTAAAGAACCCAGATTTGGGACAACAAGGGGACCGTGCGCACAGCATCGCTGCAGCGGGGCAGCACCACCCCTTGGCCCCCCCAGTGAGCCCGCTCAGGGACTTCCCTCCAAGCAAACAACCACAAAAAACCAACCCAAACCTCCAATCCTTGGGCCGGGCTGGCCTCTCAGCAATGAGACGACGACATTATGCCGAGACAGCAGCGACCACCAGCTTACCTGGACTCTACAACATAAAATGCTCTTGTTCAGACTTGGTTTTAGGAGATAGCATAATTACAGCTTTATGAGAAACCAAATTAACAGTTTGCTGCTCCAGAATGGGGAACGTTCCCACCTCTGTCCTAAACGTTCCCATCGCTTGGCCTGAGCCAGCTCTGGCACTGGTCCGACCGTATGGTAAACCAGCTCAGTGCCCCACGACGACTCCGAAAATCAAGGCAGGAAGAAGAAAGATGAAAAAAGAAAGAGGGATTGTTTTGCTGGGTTAGGAACCTTCCCGAGCAGAGGAGCGTGGTGCAGCGAGGCGAAGCCAGAGCCTCCTCTCGGGCACTCAGGGACTCACAGTCACCCAAGCCCACCCCCGGCCGTACCCGCAGGACCATTCCACCGCCCACCTGCAACCTCCACCTTCCTGACGGAGCTCAGCCCGGGAGGACCCGGTCCTCGCCTTTCGGAGCAAGAATAGCTGCCAGATCCCACCGCCCTTCTCACCCCGGCCCTGGGCGGCATCGCTGCCTCCAGATTTAGGCAGAAAATTGAGGTCCAAGTGGGTGCCAGCTGACAGCCAGATTTCTCTTTGCTCAGCACGCCAGCTTTTCACGGACAATAAAAAAAAAGCCAGTAAAATCTCACCCACTGTGGCTCATCGCAGGTTTCCTAAACCGATCCCAACTCGGAAAATCCCTGACCAATGTTTTGCCCACCTTGGCCTGCAGCTGTACGGTTCCCTTTTTGGAAACCAAGCAAAGATTTCCCAAGCCTGAGTTATAACCGTAAGAGCATCCTCCTTCTCCTTCTAATATTAGTAGTAGTCTGTGCTGGAGCCACAGAAATATCCCTTTTCCCTTACTATTATTTTCGTACCATTTAAATTTATTTAAGAGCTATCGCGTTTTTCATCTCCACGTTGCAAATTAATTTTCCGTAACTGAAACCACTCTGCTCAGATACAGCTTTCTCTATTCACCCTGTACACAACTGAGCAGCAGCCAAGGACAGTTGACTTCGCTGAATAATATGCACTGGTGCTAAATGAAAATTAAACTATAAATATTTTAAAATACCTGATTTCCTGGATAGTAAAAGTGAAATGTATCATTTGTTTAAACTATCCTATTCGTTATTTCTTTCTTCATTTCATAAAACCCAACCACTAACGAGAACCTACATAAATAGAGCTTCAACTTTCATCTTGAGAAGTTTAATCAGAAAGCTCTTCAGGAATATTTTATTCCTTTTATCAGAATATTGATGGAAGCCATAATTCACCTTAATGTGAGAAAGCTTCCTTTCTTCAGTAAAGAAATTCATCAAGACATTTCTTGTTGGTAAGATCTGACATAAATCTGCTTGCTTTTTCCTCTATTTGATCTCGGCACTTTATGAATTTTTGATCGCCTGCTCTTAATTTTCCACAAGCAAAGTCAATTAAAGAAATTAAAAAACAGTAGTTCAATCCTGATTACCCCATCAGCTAATGGCTCTTTATTGCACAAGGGATGACATACGCCCCGCTCTCCTGGTGCTGGTGGAGCCCTTATAAAACTGCATCACGAGAAACCTTTCCCCCTTTATTGGTACCATTAGGGAATGGCGTCACCAACCACCCGAGTCAATTCAGCCAGGCACTTCCCCTCTTCAGGCAACAATCCAAGGGCTATTGCAAAGGAAAAAACTTCCTGGGGAAAAAAAAAACGTGTCGAAGTCACCGTGTGCATTTCAAATCTTCCATCTGTACAAGGGTGCGGTCCCTTTTTTCCAGTACCAAGGTGACAGAATGGCACAGGAGCGTGCTGGAGAAGCAATTCAGCACCGTCGTTAGCCGGGGTGGAGGGGACCATTCACTATTTTCTAACTTTGTTTCCAGTATTATCTCACTATAAGTGAAGGTGAGCAAGTATACGCCACGTTGCAGGGACCGGGTGGCAAGACGCCTTTGGTAACAAGCTGATTATTTAGCACTCACCTTTTCAGGACACAACCAACCAGCACTAATTGCTCCTGCAGCCTCGATGTGATGCTGGCATTATTAGCTGAATGTGGAGCGGATCAGCAGCGGATAGGTTTTAAGAATAGTGATATTCCATAAACATCATTCCCTAAATTAATTTGCTTAGATGCATCCACAAACCCTCTGCTTTGGTATGACCAAACCCATCTCTCGGGGCAGCTTGCTACAATCACCGACAACCTGCTGGAGCGAGTCTCACCCCAAGCACTTAAAATACATTACCATCCTAGAAGTGAATCCATTTAGACAATTCCCCAAATGAAACCCCCTGTTTAAAGAACTTCAAGGGATTCAAATTCATGTTAATCCCCTGAGAATTTAAAAACGCTCAAATAAGCTGCCCTTAGTACCATCAGTAAAGAGGCTTGTTAAAAATTATTTGTATAAATATTTAAAAGAATTTTTTTCTTACTTGTGAGATAAAGAGGATGAGAAGAACAGGTAGAGCAAGCAAAGAATAACTGCTCAGCTTAACTGCTCGGAGAGAAGTACGCGGAGCGAGGCAAAGCTGCACTCTGCTAGAGAAGACACGTGTGCGAGCCATGATTTCGTGACCTCAAATATCAGTTACCTAACTCAATCTATTTCAGTACTGGTATGACTATCCACAGCAAAGGGCTCAAGATATGATTTTCTCCTCTAAGGTAACCTCATGCGAGAGCATCTTCAGAGAAAACAGCTAAATGGACATTTCAGAAGAGAATTTATTAACATTTGCAGTACAGCCAAAGTGAGTTGCAGTCCATTAGGCCTAAATACCGTTAGGTGCACCTCATGAATACTAAATCTGTGAGACAAGTACTGTCACAGAACAGCTAAACGTAAGAGCAGTTTAAAACACAATGACTGCAAAACAAGCTGCAAAGAAGCAGGTTTAGTAATTGAGGTGACGTTAGGCCTTTGACAGTTTTCCCTAAAAAGCTCAAAAAAAGCAATCCGGCCATTAGCCGGTGCATTCCTCCTGCAGCAGAAGTTACGTGGTTTCTAAAGAGTGGGTTTGTTGGAAGGAACAGCTCAAAACCTGGAAAGCTAATAAATTTCTCTCCCTACAGACATGTCTTTTCACAAGGACAAACAATTTGAGGGAGGGAGGGCGGGCAAGGAAACGCAAGATTTTTCCACCAATATATTAACATATAGTCTTAAAGAGGACATTGTTATTCGTTCAGAAAGCCTGGAAGAAAAACATTTAGATTGGTTTGACTCAGCCAGAGCTCAGAGCTTTGGAAGGCATCCAATATGGAATAAGGTAACACGTCTATGAACTCTGGAACACAACAAAACACACTTTATTCCTACTAATTTAGGTCTATGTTCATTTTCTGTATTTTTTAAACAGTATTCCAACTAGTCAAGTGACTGAAAATGTAACGTGCCTCGATGGCCTCATTCACTGGATGGGTTGAAGAGAAAATAACATTTGAAATGAAACTTTTGACACGGGGATCATTGTACTTCTGTGCTGCGGTGCACTTCAGTACCTCATTCAGGGTTCTGTGCAAGGCCTGTGGTACCAAGCTGAAAGGAAACACAAGTGTTCCGCCAAGTCTGAACACACCATTCTCCACTGTCAAAATCACTACACTTTATGAGTGTTATGTATGGAGAAAGCTATTGAACTTCTTGGGTGCGAAAACATTAGCCACCTCCTCCCAATTCCAACATTTATACATCCCAAAGGAGCTTTTCAAACTAACCTTTTCCCTTTGGATCTTGACCACAGCAGTGTTATGCTTTAATGTGGGTACATTCAGGTAAGAGTTTCAAGTATCTTCCACGAGAATTATTATTATACAACTTAGGTAAAAAATTACTTGTTAAAGAACTTATTCCCACAGACTAAATGATTTCATTTAAGCCTTGCTATCTGCCCTACGTACCACTTAACAGCTGCATGAAACAAAACTCCACACCCCCTACACAGAGAAAATTTAACCAGTAACAGAAAAGATGGGTTTGAATGGGTTATCCAATCCCAAGCATAAGCAAGCACTTTATCGTCAGGTACTGTGTAAAAGCAGTGAAAGAGTTGAGATAAAAAAACACAAGCTTATTATTGTCATTTATTTTAAAAACCTTATTCAAAATATTAAGTGATACAAGCCCAAATACAATAAAAATTACTGCAAGAAAAGAGTTTGGGGATTTTTTTTTTTTTGTGCTTTACTGCTTGTCGTTATGAAAAGAATGCATTTAACAACAGGATTTCGAACTTTTAGCACTTCATTCTTATGACAGTATCATGCCTTCAAACTCCTCATGCCAACAGCTGTAAAGTTGATTATTTCAAAATGTTACATAACTACTTGAATACCAAGTCATTAATTATGGGGTTCTGATCCACCATTATTTACATATTTATCAGTTTGAAAACTAAATCATAAACAGAATGTACAGAAAACTAAAATTTTATATTTTACAACTCATGAAAACATAAATAATGAAAGTACAAAAGACAAGGTAAAAAAAACCCCAAAACTACTGTACCAGTAACTTGATTTACACTAATGCGTAAATGTTTGTCAAAAATTAGAGTGCGCTGTCCACAGACTGGCAGCCCCCCACACCATTACTTTCACCTGCCTGTAACCTGGGTCAGAATAACAGCAAAATAAATTATTCTTACATCTTCAGGCCTCTCCCATTTATAATATAGCAAACCACATAACTGTTTCCCAACTGTCTTAAAATTCAACAGAAAGCTTTGATGTATTGACAGCCTGTCAACTACCTGTATTTTAGTAAGATTATTCAACAAGGCTTATTTTCCATTCATTAATTACAAAGATAATTGAAAGTCCTAAATACCATTACAGAAAAAAAACTGGACAGTCAAGAAGCTGCATACCTTCACAAAGATCCTGAACATTTTAAAGAAATATAAGGTATATAACTTCTGAAATAAAATGGGTTATACATAATTATTTTTAAATTATTTACGGCATGAACACACACAGAAATTATGAAATTGCCATGCTAGCTATTCTGCCCAAAAATAGGATCAAATTATGCAACAAGAAAACAGAATCAACAAAAAAAAAAACCCCAAGATGAAAGATTTTTGGCATCGGGATTTAAGCACAGAAAAAAAGTAATTATATTTTAAGTTTGCAATATAGTAGGATTTATGAGCCATGTAAGTGATTAGCAAAGAGATTATTAATTTGATTTAGTGATGCCAAAGTCATTAATTTACTAGACCTAAAATATTTTATGCTTATTTTTTGTATTACCACTATTAAGACTGCTCCAGACAGAAGGGATGATGCTTAATGAATGGAAAGAGCACTAATTATTAAACTCCGTATCTTTATAGTTGATATAAAACCTGACCAAAGTAGCAAACAGATGTATCATGCCCTTGATCTTCCATGAGATTTAATCTCAAAAACATTCAGGTCAAAGAGAGTACATCTCATTTCAGTACAAGCAGCATATTTAGAATACCTGAATATCATTACATGACTAGGCAGGCAAAGAGTGATAAGTTCAGCAAACTCAAATCACAGTGCTTTCAAAATACGTAGTCATTAGTTATTTTCAGGGAAGGCATTGCTTCATTAACATTTTGGTCTAAACGATGATATTCTACTGTCCTAGAGCACAGGCCATCCCTCCATCTTCGGCTCTGGACTAATAAGAAGATCTGAAAGAAAAAACAGCCAAATTACATAATGCTATGGAGAAACATTTTGGTTTTGATAGACAGCTTAACAGTTCTATTGGTATCACAGTTCTACCCCTTCATCCTGGCAATGGCACTACCGTCGCCATAAAGCACAGCAGCAGTAGTCGGACATTTCCGTACCGCCTTTGCCATCAAGTCAACCTCAGCTGCAGTTTGGCAAAAAGAGCATTCAACCCATAGCTCTTTCAGTAAAGATACGTGTGTAGCTTCAGAAGTACGGCACATACAGCCTATTAAGCTGCCCCCAGATGGTGACATTTGTTAGTTTATTCATCTTACCTATTCCGGCATTTCAACCTTGTTAAAAATAATTGTATTACTGGTGCTGAAACAAAAGCAAGAGAAGCAGCAATGGTGTCATCTGATAAACTGTTTCTGCGTTACAGCTCAGTGCCCCCTTCAGCAGTATCAGCAGAGCAGTTAAAGAGGCTGCATGATAAATCAAAGCACTCAAGTGATCAGATTTTTAAATGTCTATTATCTTCACCCTATTTAGCCTTGTTTCTTACCAACATCATCTAAGAATCCACTTTACGAGACAGGGCAGCTATACTGGCAAAAGGGGAAACAGGATGGGGGGACAGTGAAAGAAGAAGGAGAACCTAAACCAATTTGACTGTTGTCTCACACAAATACATGCCACTATTTATGTACTTAAAGTACTAGGGTATTTTCTGTTACCAAAATTATTTCTAAGTGCTAAAAATTAGTATAGCTTTTCCATTACCCAAATGATGCTACAAGCACTATTTCACTTACATAGCAAAGACAAGGCATTTTTTAATCACTTATTTGAACTTCCCTTGAAGTTAAATTTTCAAATGTATAGTCTTCAACATTTTCCCCTATACTCAGCAATGCACATTCCAGATACGCCGTTGCACTGTAAAGCAGAAGCTTTTGTGGTTTTTTTAGCTGTGTTCTTTTCAGAGTTCCCCAAATCCTCGACCAAATCAGCGTTCTCTACAAGAATTAACACTAAATTTTCCTCCTATCTGAAAACTAACCTATGATTTAATTGCAAATTTATGCATGCATCTGTACAGGGTCTGGCTAGGCTGGAGTTAATTTTCTATGCTAGCAATATATTTTGAAATAACACGAATCAGGCTACTTTTGAGATACAGAGAATTAGTTTGCAGTGAAGAAACCTGAAAACACTAACTTTGAGCTCTTCTACGTAAAACTGTAAAGTGTTAAAGAATTTCCTAAAAGTTTGTAGTTAAGTCCTCAGAATATCTATGATATACAGATCACCTTAAAGTGAATACTTATTACAAGGATTATCACAGTTTTAACAAGAACATTCCCACACTATTTGGGATTAAACCTTTCTTAATTTGCTGTTTATAATCCTGTGCAGAGAAAACATTGGTTAACCAATCACCTTCACTCGACTTGGCTCAGGTCTCATTTATAGATCTCATGTTGTACACTGCCAGTGTCCATTACTGAATTGATTGATTACTGATGTTATCAATTAACTGATTTTCTAATCTAAAACATTTGATTCAAATTCATTTTCACTGTGCAGATAAAAGTGACAGTAATGATCTGCATATTAGTATCACAGCAAGACTAAGTGGTCAAAGATTTCATTCTCCAAAAAGCTAAGTTCCTCTTATTAAGAAAGAGTACAAGGCAATGCAACTTCATTTTTAAATACTAAAGCTGTTTCTCTCAACCTTTCACAGCATACCTACCTTCCTCTTATTGTGATAGGTGACATAAACAACAGCTACTAAGAAGGCAACTACAACCAGATGAAAAAAGAAATGGCTGTCTTCTTCTTCTTCCAACCCTGTGACAGAAACATCTTTTATCTTCTCATCAAGGGTCTTGATCTCTTCATTGTAATTACTAATGGCATCAGAGTCATCATCTTCTGGCATCTCTAGAAGGTCTGGGTTGTCTCTGGAATTCGATGTCATTTCATAAGGACCATAGTCATCATCTCCATCTGACTCCATAGGTTCTTTTATGAGGGGTGGTGAACTATTTAGTGTGTCTTTCAAATCTGTTAGAAGATCCTCTTCCTCAATTTTAGTATCTTCAGAAGCATCAACATCCATTTGAGATACCGGACTAGCAGTCACCGCAGGAGAGAGAACATACATAGGAGAATCACCTTTTGCTGTAGGTGGTTTTACTGCAGTCACCAAATTGATTTTAACTGTTGTTGGGAATGCCTCTTTTTTTGTTGGGCTGGCCTCTTTTTTGGGGGGGGTTATACTATGCGAGCTGTCTGTCAAATTTTGGGATCTACTTAGCGTTTCATTCTCACTTTTAGAAGAAATATTCTTCTGAAGCACCTCCACTTTCACAGAATCTGAGAAAAGGATGAGAAACAGTCAATATTAAGCACAAGGCACTAACTTCTCTCGTGATACTTCAGCTATAAATGAAAATTATTGCAAGGCATTTACTTTATAGACAAGAAATCATACGACAAACAGGGCATACTTCACACTGCAAACTTTTTAGAATTCATGTGCAGAAATACACACTCCTGTACTTTGGCAACTTCAAAAGAGAAGTCTTGAGTAGGACAGGAATTAAAGCTTGGAAGTGCATGCTTTCTACATTAGCATGCCAAAGTGTCCCTGAAAAATTTATCATGCGTATTTTCCAGACTTAGAACTTCAGAGACATGTCCTCCCTCCCTTTCTGGATTTATTATATCTTGTAGAATCATATGTAATTAGTATTTCCTCCATCATCAAACTCTTTCTCCCACAGAATTTGCTGAGGTCGACAGAGGAAGAAGTTCTCAGTAAAGCCTTTCCTGCAGTTAAAGTTTTTAATCTTTCACCATTGCATATTTTGCCAACAAAAAGTAAGAACACGCTGCGATGTCTCCTTCAGTCATGACACAAGGTCCTTCTTCCCAGGCACTTATTTTTATTGAATTTGTAAACATAGAAAAAGATTTCCAACCTTATGCTAACTCGAATGAAACTATTGAACCACAGCTTAAAAAACAAAGCTGAAGAAAGAACAATCTGACTGCATATGCTCCTGTCAGAAGGTAAGTTGTCAGCAGCAAATTATTATAATGAAGTAAGTAAGCAACAGTACTATGTAACAGTGTACCCTTAGGAAAATTCATAATCTCTCCAATACCAGGATGGCTTTGCAGAACTACATAAAAAAACAAGGTGAGCACTAAAACCACATGCAGGGCCCATCATCCCTCTTCTCTCTCCAAAGGAAGGTAAAAAAAGATGCAGAGGGAGTTTATAAATAGTCAATTGGTTTTTAATCCTAAGAAAAATAGCAAAGGGCAAACTATTCATGTTTACAGCACGTCACTTCCAGACTCAAATCAGGAGGCACCTTAAAAATGAAGAACACATTTTAGACTTTTAGTACACATCATAATTTAAATAGGGGGACCATACATGCCTTGTATTTCGGCATGCCAAACTATTTTTTAATTTTTTATTTTAAAAAAAGTAACAACACTTTCATTAAGAGCTCCCAAGGATCTCCCTGGTTCACTGGAAAGTTACAGATTCCAGAAATGAAGCATTCAATCAACTGCTTGTGTCAAATTACTCATAAGTAAAATATTACACAGGGGACACTGAATCATGTTATTCATGAAACGTATATTTACAGAAGATCAGTTACAACAGACTTCTCCTTGTTTACACGGTACACTTTTCCAGCATGAATTGCTCTTTAACCAGCTAGAACAGAGAAGACTCAACTCTGGTAAAGTTTCAAGTCAACTACTTCACATTTAACACACTTACTGTTGATAAATTACTACTCTGAATTACCACATCAACAATAACTGGTTTAGTTCTTGTACAGGACAAGTTTAGGGAATCCTCACCTCCCCTCAGAAGTCAACCCAGCTAATTGCGTACATGGAAATAAACGAAGAAAGGCAGCTGCAAGATAGTTTCATATTTACAGCTGTTTGGCACATTACGAGTGAGGTAGGTAGACCTTATGGCTACCCTCACCAAACAGACAAAAAATATTAGAGAGTAATAGCTAAGTTGTCTGAAATACAAACAAGCATAATTCTCCTATAGAACAACACTGCATGTATCCTTATACTTCAAATTATTCTTAAAATCATTTTAACATGAAAGGTTTAGAAGAATATATGCTTAAATGCAAGGGATTCCCACCAGCTAAATCTGCAACTTCAGAGTGAGAAAGAATAATTTCCTATTATTCCTAAAATAAGTGATTTATTTTTTTTTTAATAGGAGTAGCAAGCTTAGCAACTAGACCACAATTGATTTATGATATCCACCCAAAACTATTTGGCATTATAAACGGCGGTTGCACTGTTTACAGTTACACAACACTGTCAGATGATGTTACACGTACTGCCTGGACTCCAGAGATGCCTCAGCTTCAGAAATAGATATTAATGTTCAATCACGCTGGCAGAACTAGCAACACACATCTCTTAGCAAACACTGCACTTAAAATCACCTGACAGGCTCAAAATTCACTTCCAGGAAAACTTACTCTTTAGAAAGCAAGTTGTGCCGTGATTTTTAAAAACTCTCGGCTTCCTATAGGTTTCTGTCCCACACCCTGAACCTCTTCCCTCACTACTGCCCACCCGTTAGAGCAGGTGAGGGGCAACACCGATAGAGCTGGCTCAGACACACCGACTGACACGCAAGAAAGGAACCGCCAGCTCAAAACAGCTTCATCTCCTTCGCTGATTCCCCTTCCCTTCACTGCCCAACCAACACCCCACCGAAAACAAAGGTTTGCGGCCGCAGAGACCTTTAGGCCCGAGAGCGCCGAAGAGGAGTCCGCTGAAAGACCCCAGCCCCCCGCCCCAGCCAGCCGCGGGGGCCCGGCCCGCCCCCCGCCGTGCTCACCGGAGCCCCCCTGTCCGCGGGCCGCCAGGGCCCAGCCGCAGAGCAGCAGGAGGCAGAGAGCGCGGCCCGCCGGGGCGTCCCTCTCACCGGCGGCCGCCATCTTCCCGGACACCCCCCCACCGACGTGGCGATGGCACCGCCCCCCGGCGCGCGCGCGGGCGGGCCGAGCCGCTGGGTTGGCGTGGGCACGGCGCCTGCGCGGGAGGGCGGAGACCCTGCGCGCTGTGGTGATGCGGCCGCGCATGCGCATGGGCCGGAAGGCGGGAAGGGGGAGCGGTGCAGCTGAGGAGAGGGCGGCGGGACGGCGGGAGGCCTTGGGGGTGGCTGAGCAGGCAGGGCCCGGCCACCTGGAAGCGCCTCCAGCCCCCTGACAGAAAACAGGCGTTTTCCTTTGTCTTCCTTCAGACAGAGGTAGATGTTAGGTGAAGGGTCTGGAGGACAAGTCTTATGAGGAACGACTGAGGGAACTGGGGGTGTTCAGCCTGGAGAAGAGGAGGCTGAGGGGAGACCTTATCACTCTCTACAGCTCCCTGAAGGGAGGTTGTAGAGAGGTGGGGGCTGACCTCTTCTCCCCAGTGACAAGTGACAGGACGAGAGGAAGTGGGTTCAAGTTATGCCAGGTGAGGTTTAGGTTGGATATTAGGAAAAGTTTTCTCACTGAGAAGGTTATCAAACATTGGAATAGGCTGCCCAGGGTGGATTCGCCATCCCTGGAGGTGTTTAAAAAAGGGCAGACGTGGTACTTGGGGATATGGGTTAGAAGTGGTTTTGTCAGGTGAGGTTAATGGTTGGACTTAAATGTTAATGGTTAATGGTTGGATCTTAAAGGTCCCTTACAACCTCAACGATTCTGTGATTCTGTTAGGGGTTGGGCCCTCTGCACAGGGCCACAGGGATGGTGCTCACCAGTGATGACTCACCAGTGTGACTGGGCTTTTCACAGAATTTGATAGATTGATGGGGAAAAAAAATGCTTTCCTTTTCTCACCCTGAGTGAGGTGATGCAAGCCCTGAGAGAAGCCTTGAAGCTGATCACAGGAGAACAAATTCCAGAACACAGATGCCTCAAGCATGAGAAAACAAAGAACAAGGAGCCCAAAGGCTTAACGGGGACGCAGAACATGAGCCCTGCATGGCATATAGGACCATAAATTGATTTTGAGTATCTGCCAAGTTACTGTGAGCTGGCTGCATGTGATTTGTTTGGTGAAATCTAGAAGAGGACTACTTCCCCCAGGAGTGTGAAATTAAATATTTGATATAAGATGTTCTAGGAAATACTCAGGAATAGCCTGTGGTGAGAGGGAAGGCAGCCGGCGTTGCACAATGTGCAGGCTGTGGCTGAGGCGGATCTACCCATCTCACAATGCCGTAACGCCATTGCCTCATCAGCCACGTGCTCCTGTACTACGGCCTCTCGCCATCTGCACACTACCCACGTCGATTGCTTACACAGGAAAAAGTACCGAGTTTTAATGAAAAGCTGCTGAGGTTTATCCCAACTGATAACTGTTCGTTGCTTGCACCTATTTGTGTACAGAAAGGTAATTCAACTCAGTGAATTCTGCAATAAAAGAAAGATAAACAAGTCACATTTCCTTGTTTTCTCCATGAGTTAAACACGTGCTTATGTGCAGTTGCCAGAGCTTAGCGAGCACTTAGAACATGGCCATGTCTGGAATTTAAATCTACGTATTTTTTTTTGTCTGTGTGGTACCAAATATGCACAAAGATATTGCCAGTCTGCTTCTGGAGCCCATAATTAATATGAAATTGTTTTCACAATTAATATAAAGACAAAGTAAAAGGTGACATTTCAATATTTTATTCAAGTTGGGTTTGGGTTTTTTATCCATTTTTAGTAGTGTCAAGTACAGCATTTTGGGGTCTAGTTCCACACAAAATGGAAGACTCTCTAAAAATGTACCCATTGAAGTTGCTAAAAAAAAGTGGTAATAAAACAAAAGTCCATTTTAAATTTAGTGATGCAACTATGTGATTGCAGGTACAAAGACTCTTCCCTGATTATGGCCCTGTCTTAAAAGCTTTCCAGTCAGTGCAAGGGAAAGGAACCACAACACAGGACAGGTAGTATTGGCTGAGTCACATCAAACCTCCTCTGCAACGGACTTACACAATGTGGACGACCTAAAGCATTCTGGAGACAATTGTAGATGTAAGATAACCAAAAAAAGAAAAACCATTCATGAAATGCCTATCTAAAAAAAAAAAATTTAAAAAATCCCTTTTTCAGACAAGTTTGCACATTCCATTGTGAATTGAAACCTTAAGTGCCGGAATATTTTGCTTACGGAATAAACAGTACAATATAGTGGTCAGCGATTCTTAACGTCTCAGGTTTTATACGACATTAAAACACGCCTTGTGCAGTCAATACATTAGTGAAGGTAACCAATGCCTTCCTACTTCCTTTCACGTGGCAGCTGACAGATGGCATGGGCAATAACATTTAAAAAAAAAAAAGCCTGGAATGAGGATTTTTTTTTATGGTTTTGTCTCCACTTCGTTAACAATGTCATTTTTAAAGCTTAGCTGTCTTTACCCAGGACTAGCAGGACTGATACTTAGCAATACTTGCACCCCAGACATAAAACATTGAAAGGTACACTATATTCTGAAGGTAGCTATGCTGTATTTTCCAATTAGCGATTGTAGAATCACTCCTTATGCTTCAAATTCCAATCCTAGACCAAGTTTGTGACCACCTGCGTTGACATTCTTGCCATCCAACAAAGCTGACAATGTCAGTTTGATACCTGCGAAACAGAGAAAAGTGAGAGAAAAGACAACTGTTAAAACTTGGAATGAACTTTACGTTCAGTAAGTGCAGTGTCTGTGTTGCCGCTTTAATTTATTGGGTAGCTAGGTGAACGGAATTCGGCGGCTAGCCTTGTAAGGACTGGGCATTTTAAAACAATTTGCAGATAGGAAATCTTTCTGAATTATGAAAGTTATAATAAACCGCGGTGACAGATTCTGCTTTTTATCACTGCAAGTAATTAAAGCTCTGAGTCAGTTCACTGCTGCTGGTCTACTGATTAATCTAATTTTAGAGTCCAGTATTATGAAAAATTGGGACCTTGATACATGCCATCCTTTCTAAACCACTTTCAAATCTAGGTATGAAAAGGCCCAAGCCCTCTCTACTGTAATATCTCATGTCAATCTGTTTGGTATTCTGGCAGCAGATTTATTAGACCACATTAAAACCAATTTCACAGCAGTAAGATTGTTCTCTTCCTGGACCAGGGCACCTTGAGAAAGTCACATTTTCCAGCAAAATAAACTCAGTAAATAGAAACCTCTGAAAGTACTAAAGATGCGTTTACTTATCTGCGAAACGCCTAATTGTAGACATAGTTTATATCGACATAAAAGAGTATCTGACTGGTCAGTGGATGGTGGTCGCTAATAATTCTGCTTCCAATAGACCTCCAAAATTAACAGAGCAGTCCCTGGGAAAGTTCATCACTGGGTTGCCATGCAGAACAGCAGTGTTACAAAACACGTCACGTTTTGTCACAACAAACCTCTTTGATATTTCCAGACTAAAATATCACTTATTCATGTCTGCATTTCTTCTGCATAGACTTACCTGGCTTTAAAGTCTGAGTGTATCCTAATCCGATCAGACTGGAGTTGTTCACTTTAGCCTTAAAGGGAAAAAATGCCATATGTAAATAATTTGGTGTCTTTCTTCAAAGTCCTTCCAACTTGAAAATTAAATAACACCTTTTAAGCACATAAAGGATTTCATCTTTTAAATCACAAAAAAAAAAAAAATATCTGGAGTTAATTTTGCCTCAAAATTAAAATCTCAAAACAGTGCCCAATAATACGATAAAACATTGTGTCACTTTTAAGGAAAATCCAATAGTTGTGCCAAAACTAAGACAAATAGATCTATGTGCCAACTATATACCGCAAAACTGCATCAAAAACACACTTTACTGATGTAAACATTGCTTCACATTTCTGTTATAGGCCCTATTTTCAATGCTTATAAATGTACACGCATAATAGCACTCACAGAAAAAGAGGCATCTGGGTCGATCTGATACTTGGCGGCTATTCCAAAGCGAGTGTTGCTATTACCGGCTGTCCAAGCAAGATTCACGGCCGTTTCCAGTTTATCATTCACCTTCTGGTAAATGGAGCCTCCAAATTCCGTTCCATCGTTCCTGGAAGGAATGCATTACTCTAGTTTTAAACTATGCCCCAAAACAATCATTTATTTTTTTTCAGTGAGCTCTACGTTTGCAGAACGTTCACTTACACCTCATTTAATATCCCTGTAACAACTAAGATAAAGACATTAGGCCAGATTGGTTACGAAGTTGTTTTTAAATGCTTAAATTCATTGATGGTTACTATAGATCAACAAACAACTTAGGAAACTGAAAAAAAAAAAAAAAAAAAGCCATAACAAACTATCAAAAATAGACTAATGATGACAGCTTCCAATTTTCCCTTCTCTCTAGATGGGAGTCTTGTGTCGTAAAGAGATTTATTCTTCTCCGCGTATGTCTGAAATAATTCTTTTCCCAGGCACACGTCTCCGTGTGGTAAACAAAATGCAAAACGTTAGAGCACGCGGATCATACAAACAAGAGCAGAAGACTTGTAAAAGCCCTGCATTCCTTGCAAACCAGTGAGCATCTGAATTTCCATTTTCGCTGATTTTCTCAAAAGAGGATACAAACATACAGCACAAAACGGGCTTTAAACCACAGGAAGACCTCTGCAAACAAAATAGTTAAAATTATTTCTAAACGATGAAAGAAACTGGTTCCAATTATTAGAGTATACCAATCCTTTAGAGATTAAAAAAAGGGGCAGATTTCGAATCTTTCCACTTTTACCCCTTTAGCCTGATGTTCAGAACACTTGCACAAACAGTAGCACTGTGCCTACAAGTTCAAGCAACAGCAGCAGCCTTTTAAATTGTTAGAGCAATTCTTCCAGAAAAACACTACAATACTTACAATAAAAACACTTACAATACTTACTTCAGATAAGCCTGAAGCTCACACAGACCTGCATGTGCTTGGCTCTCCAGAAAAGGAGGGGTTAAAAAGGACTGAGGAGAGCTGGTTATACAGGCAGACTCTGTGCAAGGTTCCCACACAGCTCTGCCTTGACCTGCAACATTAGGGGGGCGCGGTCTGAGCTGTGCTTAAAAAACGAGGAAAGTCATGTTTAAAACTAGAAATTATCCAGCCCTACTTCCCTTTAGTTATTATTAAAAAATAATAATTAAAAAGTCAAACCTCCTTTCAACTCTAATAGTAATAATAGCACTTTTCAGATGTAGATAAAAAAACCCCAACCATTATCCCGCTATGAAAATCAATATATTAAGGCACCATTAAGGAAAGTAACTTGCTAACGTCCCCAGCTGATGTGTGTAGCGCCAGGAACAGAAGACGATGCTCCAAGCCCCACCTAGTTAAATTATCAGCTCTGCCACTGCATCCCTGTGCAACACCGAACTCTCGAGATACACCGCCCCAGCGGGCTAGCGATGGGAGTCCCACGCACAACTGGGTCTGGGGTTACAGAAAAACTCTGACACCTTTCAGAGCTGAAACGCGTCAAGCACCTAACTCATCTATTAGTACCAGTAAAGAAGATTTCTATTCACATCACACATTGACGGGTTTGCCTGTCAATTGGTGGAGAAGGAATATTAAATAAACAAACCAGGCATCCTCCTGAGGATGATTTATCATCCGCGTACAGTTACAGCAACCTAAGACCCTCAGGAATCCAAGAAACAGTACGGTCCGATCTGGGCCCCTGCTGCTGTTATAACGTTATTCTCTGCTGTTGGTTTAATTGAGAATAATAATAATTGCAGCATGTTATAGCAAAGGCCAATAATACAACGTTTTCAACTGCTACAGCATAACAAAGTTGAAAGTCATTGTGCTTGAAGGAGTAACTCCTAACTACGGAGCGGAGGGGGAACCCGCATATTGTTTTGACGAAAGTTTTCTGCCCACATTCTTGTGCTTTGGCAATCCTTCAAACATACTGTCTGGGCTGCAAAGGTTCAGTTGTTCTGTGAGGCAGTTTGAGCTTCCTAAACCAGATCGCTGCAAAACAGCATGAAACAGTAGAGAAAACCTTTGAAGCAGCAGCTCCAGGAAAGCAGAACAGTTGTTCATCCCCCATACGGGAACAGCCTGCAACAGCTCGGCGACATGCAAAATACCCAATTACCCAAGGGAACAGGAAAGGGGAGGAGGGGGAATGGATTAGGGATTGCCTAATCTTAAAAACTGTCTTCTCCAAAGGCATAAATTGCTTTTTTAAGAGGAACAGGAGACAGAGAAATCAAGGGTTTTGTGGAATTTGGTCCTGGTTTCCCACTGCTCATGCCTTCAGAAAGGCCAAACGCTTGCGTAAATTGATTATTAGAAGTTACAGTACTAAAACAAACTTTTATACCATATCCCTTCCAGTACTAAAACAAACCCAGTCCACATCTCTTCCATTCATTCCTTTGTCTGTTCTCGTTCATCCTCCCATTAACTCTTTCATCTGCATCAAGCCACCATTTTGTTTGATTCTGACATGTGCAAAAGGAAGGCATTGCTCATATTTCAACTTTCACAAAGAATATTTTTATAACCCACTTGTTTTGTTATTCCACTAACAGATTCTAATAATCCTTATCTGTTAGAAAGATAGACACCGGATGCTTGGCTGCTGAGTTCCAGTTCCTTCCATCATGCACTCCCCCACCCACACAATTCCAAGAAAAGTTAATGCAGGTAAAAAACTGCAGCTTGCCGTCTTAACTAAAGAAGTAATTTGAAATCCACCATTCCCTCTTCTGCCGCCGCTAAAACTCCGTCCCTTTCACTGTTCTAGTAAGCAGCAAAATCCTTTCCAATTCCTTTTTAATGCCTGTCTGCCAATACTTACACATTAGTATGAAGCTGGAACTCATCAGTCTTATAGCCAACCGCAAAGTTGCTCTGGGTTACTCTGGACTTCGTTGTCTCAAAAGTCATTTGGTAACCTGCCAGCCACCCCTCGTAGCCAACCACCAGGGCTCCACGTATTGAAGGACCGGCAATATCGAAATCCATGTCGCAGCCAATGTTGATGTGTTCCCTTTTGTACCCCGTCTTAACTTTAGCGCTCTTTTTCCTAAAGAGAAAAGAAAGAATCTCGTATCTTTGAAAAGGCACGCTCATAGGTAGCAATCAAATCAGTTACTTTAACTCAGTGTCATAGTCCTTGAAGACAAAGTATAGATACCTGGAGAGCCCCATGATATGTCACCGCCTTACCTTTCCCATTTGCAAAACCCTAATTCAGCTACAGTGAATTATCTGCAATCAAGCAACAAAAGGCGGTGCGGCGCCCCTCTAAGCGCTTCTGGGCTGTGTTCTGGAAAGCAGCAGCACGATAAGCCAGACTGGAAAACAAATCCTTGTCTCCAACTAATCTGATGGTTCTGGAAGTTTGGTAGATACAGGCAAGGAATCGAAACTGTAGCAGTTTACAGGTTTGCCACAGAACGTCAATAGGAGTTGGCCTCTACCAAACAATTTTTAGACAATCCTAGTGAACTGGGTAATTTCATTCACTGTGACAGACATTGAGAAATCACTGCTTTGCCTCCAGCTTCCTGCGGGAAAGTCTCTGCTGCTAAGGAAGCAGGCTGCTGCAGTGGCACTGACACCCTGTTTTCTCCTTAGCGTGCTTTATGAAGTTTAGTAGTGACAGCCATTGGAAAGGCTCCCGGGTTAACACAGAAATAAACTTTCCTGAGTCACGTTTCTTTTTATACTATTGCCCAGCCCCGTGTTTTCTCATGCATCCTCAGGTTGGCTTACATCACGGGTGCAGACTCTCACAAGGCAAGAAGTTATGTCTAATATATTCAGCTACTTTTATCTAAAATTTTTTTCTTCTGTCTTTACCTTACAAGTGTCTTCTGTCTTTGACCAAATCTTTTACTGAAATCTTTCTGGAAAAGTCAGGCTAATTGGAAATTTCAAATCAACCTTTCACTTCAGCTAGCAAAAACAGTCTCCGAGATCTCTTTCAATGTTGTATCAGACCCACATAGAGATTGCTCTTATTATTATTATTATTGTTGTTGTTGTTGTTGTTGTTGTTATTATTATTACTATTTCGGACTCGGGAATTTCTTGTGTTTGGAAAAATTAGAACTAAAGAGCAGGCATGCCAAAAGCACTCAGCATTAGCTCGTCTGCAGCTTCTTTGAAAGTCAGCAGTACCTCTCCCACCAACGTCAACAGGGACAGGGGCAAGCTAACATGGAGCGCTCCTAAAAATGACTTTCCCTGTTGAAAGACAGATCATAGCCAGTACGTAGGAAGGAAGGGGGAGACGGTGTCTCATACTCAGATGTGATGCATCCCTGTCGATCTAAACCAGGTCACACCAGGATTGAATCTCACTCCATTTCTGCTAATTATAATAGTCCTCCCACAAGGCAATCGTTGTAACTCAGATACTCTAGTGTCTGTGACGTGCCTAAGAAACAGCTATAGAGCTGTAACTTGTCATTCTCATACAAGGTTTGTTCTTTTTTATTTAAGAATCCTACCAGTTAAGAAATAATCATCAACAAACACTAGAGATTATTCCAGTTAACAAACACAAAAATACCTAGTTAATCTAGAATTGGGAGTGGACTGGAAGCAGTTGACAATGCAGGACGCTAAATCTAAAAGACAAGGTGAAACCTCCGCTGGGACTGTAACCCCGGCAGCCTGCAGTGCAGCGGGCTGCTCTGGAAGCTAATGTGCAGAATATTTTGACTCCCTGGCAGCACTGCTTGCAAAAAGATAATCGGGGGGGGAAAAAATAAACCATCATCTAGACCTACAGCTGCTGCTTAATCCCTCTGGCCCACATAAAACGTGGCATCCAATCGCCGTATCAGAAATGCTCATCCACCACCAAGGCAGGCTGTGGCCAGCAAGAATTCAGATGATAAATTCAGCTCGGGAAAAGAGCCCAATTACCGTGTCGACCTATTAGAGCCGTGGCCAACTGGCTCCCGGAGCTTGTTAAGCTTTGCATTACAGCTGACTTGTTTAGCGCTTTTATTCAGACAGTAGCTCATCCTCTGACATGGCCAGAAATAAGCAACAGGAGTGCAAACAAAACCTCTTCTTCCCACCCTAATTCTGACTATAATTTTCAAGTTCAAGTATTTAAAAGTTTGTTTGCTATAGGTTTAGGATTAAAAAGGGATTGTTAATCCTACAGTTTAAATCAGATGTACATGATTTCATCATACACAGGTTTATTATTAACTGTCTCGATATCTTCGGACAGGAGTAAAGAAGCAAGACAGTATTCTGGAAGACTAAAATAAAAAATGCCTTTTTTTGTCACTTAAGCTTACTCACTTCTTACCCAGTGTTAGGAGAGAAGGAGGAGTCAAAGGTCAGCTTCAGGCCACGGGCAAGCTGAACAGAAAAGAAATTCACTGGTTGGATTTATAATTGGAGATTGTCATAAGTTAATTTGTAAATTGTATCTTTTGAGCCAAAAATTACCTGATCTTCAAGAGTAATCTCAGTGCCTAGTGTGTTGTCGGTGTTCCACTTTTCTGTGAACATCAATCCATATTCCACCCATTTGTATTTTGTTTCCAAACTACCACTAACTTTGCTCGTTTCTGAGTTTGCTGAACCTGAGCTTGTGAATTCCTAAAAGGGAAAAAAAATTATATAGATACGTGAGATAGATACATATATATATCTGAGATAGATACATACATATATTTGCAAATATATACGTATTTGCACACAGGCAAATACTTATACTTGTAGCACATATTAGTCATTATAATTTGGGATATTATTCAATACTGCAGAGTTCTCAGAAGATTTAAGAACGTTTGCTAATCATTAATACCAAGAGACTCTGGCCCCTCAAAGCAATTCAGCCTCACGTTGCAGCAGCACCGCACGCTCAGGGGGTGGATACGGGACGGGAATGCGGATATCCCCTCCCAGCAGCGCCCCACGGAATACGGTGCTGTAGTCTGTACGAGGTCTACCCGCGAATCAGCATGCAAGTCTGCAAATGCCTCGGAGAGATGTTCTAAATACAGGTTCGAATACACAGTTACATTGCAAGTGTACTTGTTTAGTGACTGCTAAGAAAAAAGAGCGTGCGGCGCATTGAGAAACCTCGTTCCAGGCAGTGAAGCAGGAGGGAGGCACTGGCACTGCCTCCCAGCACAGCCCACCGGCACGGCCTCAAGCAGCAACACAGTTTTCACAGCCAGCGAGTCCCAAAGCCGAGCAGCCCCTCACTCTGTCTTCTACTGGGCACAGTCTCGTATATTATACAAAAATTATAAATGCAACGTAACCTGCAGGGTAATAATATATCTGACAAAGGGTAAGGGCAGAATAAGGGATTCTACTTTTGAAAAGAAATATACAGTAAACACAAGAACATTGCAATGTTTTGGATTTCAATGTCTTTCCAAACTCACCAGTCCATTTTCGGATTTTGTTTTCAAATCGAGTTTTATTAACCCAAAACCTAGAAGATGAGTAAAAAATATGAATTATATGTATGTTAATTTGAAAAGCATTTCCGATTTATTTCTTAAACTCCCTTTTACATCTCCTGGGAACTATTAAAAAAATGAACCGAGGGTCCAGTCGTCAAGCCACATGGTTTTATGAAGCGGACTACGCAGTTCGTACTCACTTCACATAGTACTTGACTGATTAATCCTACTGACCTCAGCAATATAATAGGGACCAAATTAGGTAATAATGTCTTTATTCATCCTGAGCAACATTTTGTTCATAAGCAAACTACTGACATCAATGATCCTATTCATGATACAAGGAAACAGTCAAAATACGTCACAGCATTTTCTTTCAAAACAGACAACAGTCCTGTGGAGAACAAGAAGACTTTTGTCAAAAGAAAAGTTAAGTTACCCTTCCTTTCCAGACACCAAGGGCAATGCAAAGCTACACTACAGAACTCTCTGGATTCGAATGGAAATTGTTGGAATATTTATCAGAGGAAAGTAATAAAATCCTAACATTTTCAGGAATCGGGTAGACAGGAAAAGACCAAATTTATTTTGGCTTTACTTACCATATCCCTTGGTGAAAACATCTCTGGCAGATTTGCCCAGATCAGCATAAGCAGGTGGAACAGCCATTTTCTGTAGGGGCGGGAATAAAAGGAAAATTACAGTGTTCAGAAACTTATTTAATTCATGTACACAACAAGAAACTTAAGCCCATTTCAGCCAGTTTTATTTTCTATCCACCAGCTATCAATCAAGTACACCCTGAAGAATGTATCTATAGCAAACTGTGATTTGATTTTGCTTATTAACCAGCAGAAGCAATTACCATGCATTTGCCGTCAAGGATGAGAAACAGGTTGCAGAACAAACATACATTAAAAAAAAAGCACTTTTATGCCTTTCCAAAGAGTGAACTGTTGTTCTCTTATCAGTATAGCTGCATGAATGAACGACTTCTTTTTTTAAAACCATTTCTCGGAAACATTTCTTCTGTTTCTTGCAACGCATCTACGCACTGCGATGCAAACAATTAGGGCCCCCAGTCTCCCACTCAGGAAATCTAACCAGGAGCAGCTGCCGTCAGGAGCCTCTCTCTTCCCCCTAATTTGCAGCAGCAAATGGATATCATTTATGTTAGCAAAATCGATAAATGGCCATTCTTCCCCTTCAGTTCTCCTTGACTTTTTCTGTTCATCAACTGGGGAAAAAAAACGAGCTTGCTGAGAAGAACGCAGACGGGAGGGATGCGAGACGGTGAAGTCAGGCAGTCAGAGGGTAGCCACAACCCCGCGCCGGCAGCCAGCGGCAGCCCGGCGCTCTCAGCACAGCCCGGAGCGAGGTGCTGGCCCAACGGCGCGGCCACTGCAGGGCCAGCTCTCCCCGTCACGTTTTGGCAGTCGGGATGCCCACGTTGCCACCTAGGTCCACACTTTCACATCTTCTGCAAGCCCTGGCCATTCTTAGTTCAGTGGCCTCCCGCAAGAAATTCAATGCATCCCATTTTCTCTGCCGCTGAGAAAACTGCCGCATCGTACACGGAGGAGAAAATAGGATCCTGCGAGGAACAAACCAACCACATCTACTTTCTTATCCAAGTACGGTAATTTGTTCTAGGGGCGCCAAGTCAAACAGTCTGAAACGGTGTACATCTTCTGTCTTTATAGGCAAGATTTCGTAATTTTAAAAAGGCAAAGGAGATAAATCATACTTAAAAAGCTGGTCCTCTCAATACCCAACGTTGCACTAAAATTCCACATTCCCAAACTCGTTGGTTTTGCAAAAGTAATCAGCAGTTTGTTACACAAGCATGCAAATGCTTAAAAAAATTGCCTGCCAATCCTCACTCCAGACTATCCAACGTTAGCAGAAAACTATTCCTTTAAACCACAAACAAAACAGCCAGGTCTGAACGTGAGCAGTGCTCTTAAGAGTCTTTCTGGCCGTAGACTTGGAGGCCGTTCTCGGGGCAAGCACAGCGCCCCACGAATATCACACCGGGAGCTTCAGCAGTCACTCAGCGCCTCAAGCACTCCATCCGACAAGTTGTTGCCTGTTAAAGCAGGATATTGCTATTGCATAAATGAAGAATCCCTGTCCTAAAGGGAACAAAACAGATCTGGTGGCTAAAGAAAAGCAAACAGTCTTCTCAGAACATAAATAAAGTAGGATACGAGGGCACACACTATGATGTAGCTTCAGTTGCAGAGACTACCTGGATGCTGTGTCATCTCTTTCCAGTTATAATTCAGTAATACGGTGCAGCGCCAAATGCATAATCATAGAATCATAGAATGGTCTGGGTTGGAAGGGACCTTGAAGATCAACGAGTTCCAACCCCCTGCCCTGGGCAGGGACACCTCCCACCAGCCCAGGTTGCCCAAGGCCACGTCCAACCTGGCCTTGAACACCTCCAGGGACGGGGCTTCAACAACCTCTCTGGGCAACCTGTCCCAGCTAAACAGCTAAGCAGCTAAACAGTTAAATTAAAAAACAAAAAAAGAAAAAAAGAAAAAGAAAGTAGTCCATATTCCAAGGCGGTTTTAGCTGCTTATATTAGACCTAAATGTCTCTCTTCATTTTTTGTGCGAACACGAAAGCAGGGATTTAATGTTTATACACAAAACCAGCCTTAAAAAAAAAAAAAATACCCACAAAGAAAAAACCAAACCAAGTATTAACAGATTTCTTTAAGTAATTCCTCCGCTCCTTATTAAAGTCGCCAGAGGCAGAGTACAATGCCCTGCCCGGAGATCGCAGCTTAAAGCCCGCGCTGGGGCAGCGCTGGGGAGAGGCATGGGCAGACTCCCTGCGGGCTGTACGGGCAACGCTGCCGCCCTGCCACAGCAGCCCGGCCTCAAGAGAACCCTCTGGTGGGTGTTTCTGCTTACCACCATCCAAAATTAAAAATGTTTAAAATCCCTACATTTGGAAATCAAATAAGCATCGTGTTGACAGATAACGCAGCGCTGTGCCAGCTGCATTTTGGGATCCACCAGGTGTATTTTATCAATGGGCCCTTTGAGCGACTTCACAAAATCAAAATATTTTCTTGCAAACTGAATGCTTTTGGTTTGGATTTCGTAGGTTATGTTTTTCCCTTACCCAACCCCCTGAAGCCGAGTTTTGCTCCCACTGACGTTTGTGTACCTCCAGTGTGTATCGGGTCAGGCGGACGAGCTGCGACAGGCTGCTCCACGGCTGCGGCCGTCGGACAGTGCGAGACGTGGAGATCTCCACTTAGGCAATTACTATAATTAAGGGACAATATTGAACGCCAAATCCCTGCCGGTTGTAAGGCAAATCATGTAACGCACGCAGAGCGAGGTGTTTAAAATTGCTGAGTGTGAAGAACACCTGGGGGTTAACCTTGCCGTTGTCAGCGAGAACAAAAATAATTATTTCTGTTTGCACTGGCTAATCAGAAGCCTCTTGTTTAACAGATGGAAAACAAACCTGATTACATCCTGTGCGAGTGCAGGTTGTAAGACAAGCATGCTTAACAGGGATTCAAACTCTTAAAGGATCAAGGCATGGCCGTGGCCAAGTGCCCTTGCTTTTCACCAGTGGGATCCCTGCATGTTAACTCTGATTAGAGTAGGGCTGAAATGAATTCATTGCTTTTATCCTTGGCCAACCGTGCAAATCGCTCAGAGTGACCGCGTACCTCCACTCCCACACACAGCAGGCCAAGTAGAATATACCTAACGTGCTCCAAGTAGGAAAATATTTTTATTTTCTTGAGTTTTCCTACTCAAGTATTCCAACTGTAGTACACGCAGTCATGCCTGAAGAAAACCTGAACCGAGGAGTTAGCTCCAAGTGCTGCCGTGAGCACCACCACCGTGAACTTATCACTGGCACAGGGAGAAAAGAGGAAGCATCCTTCGGAGCTGTGGGACCCGAGAGCCAGCCCTGGTGAAGATTTCATTAAAGACCAAGCACTTCCAGCAGGGACAAATCTGAATAGTTTCCAGTATCACAGATGGCAAAGTTTTCACCCTACGATGCAGTTCTGGGCAATTAAATCAAAATCAGCCCAACAGGCAGCAAACCCCCAGGGTGCCCTTGGCAAACGTGAGGACTGGCTGCAACCAAAGGAAAACTCATCTCTGCTTGATAACTCTCTTACGTGCCTCGGTTAAAGTTTCCCTGCACAGACTTATCAGCTTCGTGATATTTACATGAGGGCAAGGAGCCATCTAAAAACTGAAGATAAGAATAAAATTCCCATGAAGAGAACGGGAGTCTATCAGGTCCAAGGCTAAGAAAATAAAAAAGCTTGGGTTTAACCTTACTCCAGCCACATTTTTTCCTACTAACTTTGAACTTGAGTACCATTTCTTGACAGTAGCAGTAGTCCTGAACATTTCAGTTCCCCATCTCCACAAGAGATGATAACTGCAGCGCTGCCACTAACAGCTGCCGGTGACACGTCCCACCAGCCTTTCTGCACTCCCAGCCTGTGCAGTGTCATCTCCCGACCAACACGTGTTGTATCAATAAATAGACCACGAAGGACGGTGCTTTTGTTCTCAGGCAGAACGGGGCCCAGCTCTCCCCGCGTGCCACGGCAGGCTGGCCGGAGTCACCAGCTCCGCACGGCGCCGGTGTCCCTGTCCCACCCTCCACATCCCAGGCTGCCAGGTGAGCACGGCGCTGGCTCCACAGTTTGGGTTTTATGATCCAGATCCCAAATCCATTCAGGTCATGACTACAGCCTGCTTTGAATCAGGTTCAGAAGTCTCATTCTGCAGAGACTTAAAAACATGCTCAGTCCCGCTGAGATCAAACATCATAGAATGACAGAATGGTTTGGGTTGGAAGGGACCTTAAAGACCATCCCGTTCCACCCCCCTGCCCTGGGCAGGGACACCTCCCACCAGCCCAGGGTGCTCCAAGCCCCGTCCAACCCGGCCTTGAACACCTCCAGGGATGGGGCAGCCACAGCTTCTCGGGGCAGCCTGCGCCAGGGGCTCACCACCCGCACAGGGAAGAATTTGTTCCCGATATATCAAGTTCGGCACATTCACAAGGCTTTTGAGCAGCCAGCATAAGCACGTGGTTTGTAAATACTCTGCATTACGGGACACAATACTCAACACCACTTTCTGCCCCAACTTGCTACTGTGCCCACGTCATATAATCTGCGCACCATTATGACTCAAAATTTAAGACTCTGGAGTCCACGGTTTCTTTCATGCAGGTATTAGTAAACCCATGCCGCATCCCGCTGACACTCGCAGGATCACAGCCCTCCCACCGCAGCTTTCTTTTGAACTGCAAACATGATAGAGCAGATTTCGGTTTATGAAGATTGGCTTATGCAGTTATCTCTGTAGCCCAATAAACACAGGAGCACAGAGGTGCTGAACCCCTTGAAAGCAAATGTAAATATTAGGATTTAGTCTGTACTAATGTTTATGGAATTAAAGAAAGAAAGGGCCTGCTCTTAATTGTATGGGTATAAATTAAGAACGACAACCCCTTATTAAACTATCACATCCAAGTATCAATTAAACAAAGTTGGGGGATATTGCAGCCTGCTGTAGCCGCTCTACTTACTAAAACTGCAAGGGAAGAACAAAGAACCACATACCCTATACGTTAAATTAAACACGCGGGTTAACGACCTGTCTCTTTCAAATATCTGCAGAGGAGGAGGTGAGCAGCGCTGCTGTCCCACCCGGTGCCACCAGCACCGCGCAGGGGCAAGGCTGGCGCACGCCCCGGGCACAGCGCTCAAGAAGGGACATGTCCCTCGCTGCCGGCCCCGCTGCGGGAACACCCAGCGCCAGATCAATGGGGATGACTAATTAACACGGCATTTTGTCTCCCGGCACAATTTGACAGCTCGCTGCCCTCACGCAGAAGAGGAGCATCCACCGCACCGGAGCCGGTGGATGGGTTTTTCTCTACCTGCAGCAGATGTCAAAGCCGGCAGGGGCTGCGCTGGGCTTCCCGACTGCATCCCGCCGGGAGCCGGGGCTGGGGACATCGCTCCTGCGGCTACGGCAGCCACCGGCGATGTCCCACACACCATCACACCCCACACACCACCCAAAACGTGGGCAGGAAGGTGCAGACTGGGGACCAGCGTCAACCTTCGATGGAGAGCGCTGGGGGGGGAGGGATTAATCTGGGATGTCTTTTTAATAGTGCAAAAGCCCTTTTTGTGCAGGGATCCTGACAAAATTTCACAGATGAAACGCCATGAGACAGGTGATCATTCAACCATCCCCTGCACCGAATAAAACCAACCGCGACGCGCTTCTCATCCTCACCAGACCATCTGAGGGACGAGATGGGATCTGCTTCAGCCGGCACCCCCATAAATATTCCCCAGAGACACGACCCTGCGCCGGTCAGTAAGGATGAGTCAGCTCCCCTTCCTTTTCAGAACATTTTGTTACATTTTTTTACTTTTTTTTTTTAACAAAAGCCCAAAGACTGAATGAGTCTTTCACCCTCCAGCAAGAGTTGTTCCCAGCGAGGGCTGTGACGAGGCAGAATGGAGGCAATCGCACTGCTGCGTGGTTTGAGAGTCTTGGGGATTTTTAAACTGACATTATTCCCCCCTCTCCCTTCCCCCGGTAAAGAGCTACGTTTTGAGAAGCAGCAGAATAAAATGCAACAAAAATCAGTTTGGCTGCTTGGGGTGGGGGTTTGGGGTTTCGGTGCGTGTCGGGATGAATCTGCCAACCTGCCAAAGCGATCCCAGGGGTGCGGATGAGCGAGGAGGAAGGGATGTCAGCGCTAAAACGGTGCTAAATCCGGGCAGGTGGCACTAAAACGGTCCTAAATCCGGGCAGGTGCGGCCACCCACGACCTTTGCTCCCCGGGAAGGTGAAAAACGATCCCCGCTTGCGGAAGCGTTCGTGGAGAAACCTTGGCGGCACCTCGGCGGCCGATCGACCTTTAAATCCCCGTCACGGGGCCAGCGCCCGCACCGATCCGGGCGGATCGTCATCACCATCACCCCCACCATCATCTTCACCATCACCCCCACCATCATCTTCACCACCATCCTCACCGTCACCCCCGCCATCCTCACCATCAGCCCCACCATCCCCACCATCAGCCCCACCATCCCCACCATCAGCCCCACCATCAGCCCCACCATCCCCACCATCAGCCCCGCCACCCGGACCATCCGCCACCGCTGGCATCGCCCCCGGCAGCCCTCCCCCGGGTGTCACCCACCTTCCCGCACGCCACCGCCTCGCCACCCCCCCCCACCCCCCCCGTGTCACAATCACCCCCCGCCTCGCCAGCAGGGCCCAGTGTCGTCATGCCCGGCATTACGTAAGAAAACAGTTATCCCCATTCCGGCGGGGCCGTGGGTGGCACAACCCCTCCCGCCCCCGCCGCGCATCTCCCCCGCTCCCACCCGGGACCGACCGCCGCCGCCGCTGCCCGGGCTGGGAAGGGGGCGGCCCCGGGGGCGATGCCCGGGATACCCCCCCCCCCGCCCCCGGCCGTCGCCAGCGCCCGTCCCCCCCCCCTACCTGCCCCCGCCGCGGCGGCAGCACCCTCCCGCGCCCGCCTCGGCCTCCTCCGGCGGCGGCTGCCCCTGCCCGGCGCCTCCCCGCGCTCTGCGGCGGCGGCGGCTGCGCGATGGCGGGCGGGGAGGGAGGGAGGGAGGGAGGGGACGGGCGGCGGGGCGGGCACTGCCGCCGGACCGGGCCGGGGATACCGCCGGGCACAAGGGAGCGCCGTCGGGTGCGGGTCCGGCAGCGGGTGGTGGTCCCCGAGAGGCAGCGGAGGCACCCAGGGAACCTGCGGGGTCGGTCCGGGGCAGCGGGTACCGGGATCGCCCGCTCCTGGGGGCCCCCCCCCGGTTAGCTAGAGTTCGTTCGATTGGGATTGCCTAGAGTTGGAATCATGGAATCACAGAACCACAGAATGGTCTGGGTTGGGAGGGACCTTGAAGATCATCCAGTGCCACCCCCCTGCCCTGGGCAGGGACACCTCCCCCCAGCCCAGGGTGCTCCCAGCCCCGTCCAACCTGGCCTTGGACACCTCCAGGGATGGGGCAGCCACAGCTTCTCGGGGCAACCTGCGCCAGGGGCTCACCGCCCGCACAGCAAAGAATTTCTTCCTCATATCTCATCTCAATCTCCCCTTTTTCAGTGTAAAACCGTTCCCCCTCGTCCCATGGCTCCCCTCCCTGACCCAGAGTCCCCCCCAGCTCTCCTGGAGCCCCTTTGGGCACTGGAAGGGGCTCTGAGGTCTCCCCGGAGCCTTCTCCTCTCCAGGCTGAACCCCCCCTCTCCCAGCCTGTCCTCCCCGCAGAGGGGCTCAGCCCTCGCAGCATCTCCGGGCCCTCCTCCGGCCCCGCTCCAACAGCTCCGTGTCCTTCTGCTGTTGGGCCCCCCCGAGCTGGGGGCAGCGCTGCAGGGGGGGCTCCCCAGAGCGCAGCAGAGGGGCACAGTCCCCCCTCGCCCGCTGGCCACGCTGCTGGGGATGCACCCGGGATGGTGTTGGCCTTCTGGGTTGTGAGCACAATTAGTTAAATTCCAACTCCCCATCTAGTTGAAAGTCCCATTCCCGATATTCTTGTTGAGCCAGGACTGGCAGGAGAGGAGGAAGGGAGAGTTTGGGAGGGGGTTTTTGAGCAGGTGAAGCCACGTGTGATGGTGAGTGTCCGTAGGCGCTGCTGGAGGGACAGGGCGGCCGTGAGGCAGCGAGGCAGCAAGCGGGGACCACCTGTGGGGCGCGGAGATGCTCCGGTGAATTAGGGAGCTTTACATCTTCCCTAACGCCCACTCAGACACGTGAATCAGCCCTCACGGCTTACAGGGAAGCTGGGGCTGAGTCCAGAACGAAATTGTCCCGGTGCAAGAAGGTCAGGCGGGGAGCGCTCTGCTATCAGAGAGGAGCAGAGGCTGAAGCCGGGCCGCTTTCAGGGTGAGATATAAAACCAGCCCTTCACTGCTGGAGGCTCCCGGAGAGCTCAGAGCACCATCCACAAGATAAACAGGAGAATCGTCCCACCCAGGAAACTTCTGGTGGTCTTGAGAGTCGCCCTTCAGGCCCCGGCACCTGGGGGACATTTTTGTTAGAAAAAAGTTCTAACAAAAAAAGTTCTAGAAAAAAAGCGAAGAGTTCACATCCCGCCCACATGAATTCTTATCTACTTTTTTCTTTTTACAATGAATTCTTTCCTACTGTTTTCTTTTTACAATGAATTCTTTCCTACTCTTTCTCCCTTGCACCGTGGCAATGGACGGCCAGAGGCGGCGTCCCTCCTCGTGCCCTCGCCTGCCTCGTGCCTTTGCTTCCCCCGCAGCATCTCTCCGGACAGGCACTGCTCCCGCGGCGCTGGGAGTCGTGCTGCTGGGGGGCACCGCTACAGCGCACACACACACACACACGCACGGCGCTTGGGAACTCTGAATCAGGGTTCAAACTAAATAAACCTCGCAAGGGACTTTATGTTGAACAGAAACGTATAAATGAAGTGGCGCGTTGGATTCGGGGAGATCTCAGGGATCTCTTGGCCTTCACCGTGGGCGGGCAGAGGGGAAGGCGTTGCGTGGAGCCACGTGCAGACCTTGGAAATGCAGCTGGGGCAGGAAAGGCTGAAGTAATTGTGCCCGATACCAACTCCACATTAAAATAAAGCGCACGGTCTGCCACCAGGATGGGAACCCACGGAAACAAGAGGTCTCTCTCAAATTTGGAGAGTTACTTCTAACCACAGTCACCTTGTTCATCCAGCTTCCAAGGCAAGCCCACGAGGGAGGGGGTTTCGTAACCAGAGCACGGGGTTGAAATCAGGGTGAAGTGTCGGCTTTGGCCGTGCTATCGGCTCTCCCGCTGGCAGCAGCCCGTGCCTTCCCTCTTCCCCTGCGCTCTGGGGCTTGTCGGAGCCTGCCCTGGGCTGACTTCACTCGCTGGCCCACGAAAAAGACTACCCCAGCAAAAACGGCCGGGCAGCTCTCTGCTAGGGTGCATGGAACCCCCTTCGCCCGAGGGTCAGAGCAGCGAGGGAAGAGAAGGGGCTGCCGGCGCGGAGGCAGCAGCCCGGAGGGGAGCAGGGGCAGGGGACGTCCCCCATCATCCCCCCGGCTCAGCCGCAGGGTGCGCTTTCACCCCGAGCGGCGGTTCCTCAACCTGCCCCCTGCCAGAGCGCAGCCCCGGCTCTTTGCCCTCTGCGGAGGTAAATCCCACGGCACCCAGCATGATGTGTAGAGCGCTGCCTCCCCGCCTCGCTCCCTCCCCTAGCATCCTCCCTGCTGCCACCCCATCATCTCAAATATATTCTTTTATTGCCCCCAGGCATAAAAAATTTCTTTGATTACCTGCGGACGTGCAGAGATTCCCCGTTCCCGACAGCCTTTCTGCAGCTCGGGGGGGGTTTGTAGCAGAGAGGGCTCGCGGGGCGGGCAGGACGCAGGCGGAGAGCCCTCGCAGCCGGCGGGTGAGGTGAGGGCACCCGCAGGGCCAGCCTGGCTCCTGCCGTTCCTGCTGCAGGGGCTGCTGCTGGCGGCGGTGGTGGGGAAGCAGATGGTTCATGGGGTGGTCCCCTCTGCTGTGGGCACAGGGGGACGTTTGCCGGGCAAAACGTTGAGCCCTCGCCACGTTATTTTGAAGAACCCATCTTGCGCGCGTGCCGTTTACTCGGCTTTCGACTTTTCTGGGTTTCCCCAGTGTTCACATTCCTCCTGCCGGGCTTTCACCCCTGCAATCTCTGCCTGAGCATCTCCCCTTCGCCAGCAAGACGGAGCAGAAACCAGCCAGGCCCCGTGCCCCACACCCGGCCCCGTACGCACCCTCGGGGTGCTCGGGAGTCTCCTTGGGGGGTGTCAATGGCTGAGGCGCATTTCCCCGGGCTGCCTCTGCAGCGGGGGCCGAGGGATGCCGCAGGTGGGCAAAGAACGAGCGGAGGGATGGGATGTTTTGTGTCTGGGCAGAGATTATGGTTTTTTCCCTTGCTTTCTGGAACGTGCACCTACCAAAAGATGGCAGCAAACCTCCTCGTATGGAGTTGGGCATCGGCGTCATCTGCTCTCTTGGGCTCTGTTTTTCATACAGGCTATGAGCTGTAGATTATCCCGGTGCGTGCCAGATGAACTGAAGGATTACACTCGGTGTTCTCAAGGGAGAAAAATCCACGCTTGCGACTTCGGTTTCAGTTTTAGAGACGGCTTCAGCAGTATCAGGAATCACTAAAATGCTCTGAATGTCAGGTCCGTCTTTTATTTTGGCAACCTGTGGTCCTGGTAATGCCCCGTCTTAATTTACTTTACCTGGTGAAAATGGAATAAAAGGCACTCCATAATAATGGATTTGATCAATAATAATGCCACAAATAACTCAGATACGAGGTCCATCTCAATGTTCCTTCCTTTAGGTCGTGAGCACTGGGAGAGGCCTCTTTAACACCAGTTTGCTGGGAAATCTGGAACTGACCCCCCCCCGCTGTTATACAAATCCGCGGTGTCAGCCAAAGGATTATTTTTAAGCTCTGTCCTGTATCACTGATGGCTATAGCCGTGACGCTGGTTCTGATACTGTTTCGTACTCGATGAACTGGGAATAAATCGAAGCCAGTGGAGTTTCCCCACCGGTACCAACACCACCAGGCTGCCGTCCCGGGGCTGCGCTCCCCCCGTGCCCCCGTGCCATGACGGGGCGCAGCTTTACGCGTGTTCTGCACGGCAGTTGGTGGGGAGAAGGCGGGAGGCGCGGGAGGATCGGCCCTTCTGCACGTCAGAGTATGTTTCTGATTCAATTCCTTCATCAGATGGGATCGGTGACTGCTGTTTTCAATAAATAGCACATTTACGTAGCTAAACTGTGCAAAACTGTAATTTCTTCTTCTGCCCCCCAAAGGAATTCAGCTGCCTAAAATGAAGCTACGAGCAAAAATTGCCCCGCTGCTCGCTTGCAGCTCATGAATTCCAAATGAACAACGAGGTCTAATTCAACTGCAGCTTCATTCGTATCACATATCGCGTCTGAACAGCTGAAAAACTCTTTAGCCGTAGATCCAAGATGTTTTTTGTTCAGTAGTGTTTGATTTGGCCCCCTTTAATAATGTTTTCAGCTTGATGTCTTGCAAGGAATTCATTCATAATCAGTCAAGAACACGCTGACAGAATGATAAAAGCAGCGAGGATGCCTCGCTGTTCGATATCGCGCTATCTAAACGCATCTTCATGCCTCTTACGCTTATAAACCCAAAGCAAGCTTTGTTGCTCAGAGGCAAGCCCTCGCCGCCTGCTGTTCCCGGCTTAGAGGCCAGGTTGTTTCCACTGCAGAAAACGCTGCGTCGGGGATGCTCACGTAGCTCCAGTGCGCCGTGGGGCACCCGGGTATCGTAATAAACCGTTTCTGCCTTGACCAGTGTAAATGGGCTGCTGCTGGTCTCCAAGAATGAGCGGAAGGAGGTATTTGCCACCATCAGCACAGCCGCGTATCTGTGTGCATCAGCAAACAGCCGCTTGCGGGGGACACTCAGGGCTGTACCCCCAGCCCCGAGCAGCGGCACTGCGGCCAGGCGGGAGCCCCAGAGCTGCGGGCAGCCACCGCGTGCACCCTCACCACCAGCCCTGCTCCTCCCTGGACACTTATCCATCTCGTACCCCCGCGTGTCACCGCTCCCTCCTGCCCCGTTCTCTCAGGATAATCCGAATCTCTTTAAAACTCTTCAAAATAGTTGAGTGGTTTTAACCGGCTGTTTTCACAAAACACAGTGTGGACCAACTAATCGTGCAAGTTATCCTTGAGGGTCCACCACCTCTGGGACAAGCAGCCAGGACAGTGACTACCTACACCGGCCCAGCTGCAGCCGGGACAGGCGGGCGGGAGGTACCCTGGGGTCGGCACAGGGAGAGGGACGAGCAGGTTCAAAATGTGGTTGTGCCGTGATAGGAGTTCTGGGTGACCAGCAGCAGAGATGGCTCCGGTTGGAAAGGTCACTAGTTGTCCCCATTCCTGTCTGTCCAGTCCATCACCCTCCTGGAGTTTCCAGGCACTGCTTAGGAACTTAATCAAGATATGGACCCACACGAGTTTATATTCTGCCCTGGCACGATAAACCAACCCAGAGCCTGGTTTTCCCCAGCGCACCGGGCTCAGTCCTTTGTGATGCTGACAATACCGCCATAGGTGGTAATGAAGGAAAACGATGTTATGAATTGAATTCTGTGCATGGATGCTGTGAGGTTCAGCACATCTCTGGCACGGTGGAGCCCTGCTCAGGCTCTCTCCTGGCTGCACCCAAGGGCCCTTCACCAGCAGAGCAGGGTGAGCTCCACTGGGAGAATAAATCCCAGCTCAAAGCACAGCAGAAGGACACGGAGCTGTTGGAGCGGGGCCGGAGGAGGGCCCGGAGATGCTGCGAGGGCTGAGCCCCTCTGCGGGGAGGACAGGCTGGGAGAGGGGGGGTTCAGCCTGGAGAGGAGAAGGCTCCGGGGAGACCTCAGAGCCCCTTCCAGTGCCCAAAGGGGCTCCAGGAGAGCTGGGGAGGGACTCTGGATCAGGGAGGGGAGCCATGGGACGAGGGGGAATGGTTTTAAACCGAAAGAGGGGAGATTGAGATGAGATATGAGGAAGAAATTCTTTCCTGCGACGGTGGTGAGCCCCTGGCGCAGGTTGCCCCGAGAAGCTGTGGCTGCCCCATCCCTGGAGGTGTCCAAGGCCGGGTTGGACGGGGCTTGGAGCACCCTGGGCTGGTGGGAGGTGTCCCTGCCCAGGGCAGGGGGGTGGAACGGGATGGTCTTTAAGGTCCCTTCCAACCCAAACCATTCTGTGATTCTATGACTCTAAGAAAGGTTTATTTTGGCCTTTCTACCAGAGTAGCTCCCAGCAGGCTGACCAGCGATGAGCATCCCTGATGGGTGTGCTGCACCAGCGCCGTGCCACACAGTCTGCAGTGGGCTTGGGGCTCGCAGGGGTGGGGGGCACGCAGGCGTTACAAGCTCAGAGAGGGTTGTATTGATTTTTAAGGAAGAAAGCCAAAAAGCAGAAAACAAAAGGGGAAGGCAATAAAAGCTAAACTCCCCCAGCTTCTTTTGATCTCGGAGAATAACAAAGAGATTGACCTGATGTTATTACGTCCCTCGCTCACTCCCTTTGGGTTATGTTTTTATTTCCCGTAACCAGCACTGATCAAAGACGAGAGCCTCTCCGTCACTGTGTATTTTCCTTTTCACTCCGAACAAAAGTTGCAAAGGCCGCAACACTTTCTCTCCCACCCCTCCTGGACCAGTAGTCTGCTTCAAACAGAGCCGTTGGCAGGAGCACGGGCTCCCGTGGTCTCGGTAAGCTCATCTTCACGCTGCGGAGGCAAAGGGGCACCTCCCCGGGCAGGGGAGGGGGGAAGGTGACACGCACCCTCAGCTTTGGGTTTGGGCTGTCAAAACAGACGTCGTGGCTTTCCCGACTTGAATTGTTTGGGGAGGGTTGGAAATGTAATACGTCAGGCGAGGCTGGCTGGAGCAGTTGTCGCTTTGAGGACAGAGCGCGGATGAGATCAGTAGCCACGGGGAGGTGGTGAGTGACACGGAGGCGTCAAGCGCGGCATCACTGCAAGGAGCTGTGGCTGCAGGCACCAAAGAGATCTTCAGAGAAGAGAAGAGGAAAGAAGCTGAAGTCGTGCCCTCCAGTCATACTTTTTCTTCTTTTTTCTTCTGCAGATGTTGAAGGAGGCGACAGCCCTCTGCACTTCTCAGGAAAAGGAAAAATTGAAACCAAAGTTTTCACAAGCCACAGTATCTTCTAAATAGACACGATTATCTTGTCTTGACAGCACCGTTAGAGCAGCAGCGAAGATCTGGTGTGTAAGATAAAGAGGTGATAAATACACGCCAAGCAAAACATTATTTGTAGGCTATGTAAATTCAGGAAGCATTGGTATTAATTTGGCAGGTAAAGTCTTCCACGTTGTGGTTACAGAGCTGCAAACGTGATTATTAGCAATAGCGTGTAACACTTCTTTTACTTGTCCAGCACCAGACTGCTGAACAGAACTGGAACAAACCTCTTCATCAAACAAGGGACGAGCAGGGGGGGTGGCAGAAGGTGGCCTCTGGCTGAGCCATGTTTCTGGCCACCAAACACAGCTCGCGCTTCCCTGCCAGCTGTTCCCGGGCATGGACATGGTCAGGAAAGGAAGATATCCAGTATTTCTCATTGACAACTTGTTCGAGGGAGGCCGGCCCTCGCACAACAGGTTAGTTGGGTATCAGAAGTGCAATCGCGGCATCCCCGGCGTGTTTGCCAGGGAGCTGCAGCGATGGACGAGAGATTCGGGGAAGGAGGAAGCTGCCAGGGCTCGCTGCTGAGTGCCGGCGTTGGCGCGGCACCAGGTTTCGTAGCCGTGTAAAACGTTCAAGGAAAATTCACCTTGGCAAACAAGAATGGCTGGAGCTAAAAGGATGCTTGCTTTTGTCATCTTCACAAATGAAAGTTAAGCACGAGAACACTGCTGGAAGCAAACAGGGGCTTGGCAGCAAAATATTCACATTGGGTTGATATTTGCCAAAAAAAAAAAAAAAATGTGAGTGGTTCAGCTCTGTTTAAGTGATTATTTAATCAAGTCATATTTAGGCTGCCTGACTGAATAATCCTGCAAATACAGACTAAATGTAACATTAAAAAAAAAACTAAAAAGAAAAAAAACAAAAAAAAACCCTAAGAACATCTGTTCATCAGCCGCAGTGTTTATTCTGTACAGTTAAACCAAATGCATGAGAGCAAATCTAAACTGTGTGCACATCCCCAGCCTTAAACGCAGCTGTCGTTTCAGTACCCCATAAAATCAGACACACAGGTTTAGACTACAGGTCTCTCAATTCCTTCAGATAAAACCGAGTATATAACACGAGATCTGCTGTGCGTCTAAGCGCTGTGACGAAATGTTTCTGCTGTTGCTGAGTGGATGCGACTGTGATTGATTAACACTGAAGGAGATGGTGGAAACTACCATCAGATGAGGATAGTCGAATAATTTTACCTATTTAGTGCAATAAATAGCATTCGTTAAATTATTGGATGCCCGAAAGGAGACAGATACACCCATACAGACGGGTGTACTCAGAGTGTATATTATCTTATATACAGCTTTTCCATTTGAGCTGCTTCTTCCCATGGCAGAAAGGGGCATCTCTGGTTCAGGGCAGAGCAGCCCGTGCCAACGAGCTGCATTTTCTTAATTTCCTGCCCACACAGTACCGCAGGGCCCACGGAGAGGACCAGAGGTGGGCAGTGGGTCCTCCCCACCTCACCGTGGGTTTAGACCCGTCCTCGGCGGTACACAGGAACAGCCAGGGTTCTCGTTTCAATTCCACAACGCGCGGGTTTTCCTCGTCAGAAAACTCAACATATTAGGACTGGCCAACGACTGGGAAGAATAGGAGGGATGTAATATCAGAAACTCGAGAGGAAGGGTTCCGTGGTCGGGAGCCTGCAAGGGAAAAGACCTTTGAGCGAGTGCTGGCATCAGATTAAAGCTGGGTATCAAGTGCGCTCGTAACCCCATCCCTCGCAGGAACGGGAGGACTGCATTAGCACGAGACAAATTGCTGTTTGCAATTGGAGCCAGGGGGCTGCTCTGGGAAAAGACGGTTGGTTTGGCGTGTTTGGGTTTTTTTTTTTCCTGGAAGATGAAAGAAGATGGGCTCAGCTGCGAAGGGGTATTCCTCAGAGGGCACGGATCCTGCTGGCGGGGGAGCAGGCTGGGCCACACTGCCAAGAAAGTCTGTCACCACATCTGCTCCAGGCTCCTCAAAAAGGAGCTCTTTACGGTCCCTACAGTTTGCACTTCCCAGGCAAGGATCTCACACAAAGTGCTGGCTGAGAGCTCTCCTTTCCAGCCCGCTTTACGCTTATAGAAACACCTAAAAAAAAAAAAAAAAAAAAAAGATTTCTTCCTAAAGAAATGTTTTCTCGAGCTGGTGATGAGCGTTGCTGGTTGCCTCGGGGTCACACCGCTGAGCCTTGCAGGGAGGATCAGTGGGTGACTCGAGCCAAGAATCCTCAAAATTTCAGGTTTGGTGTTTATACAAAAATAAAGGCAGGTGCAGGGTGCAAATGCTGCAAAATGGTGGCGCAAAAGACTTTGCAAATTAAGTGCGTTGTGGGAGAGGTGAGGAGGGCTTCCCTTCCACGACGGAGGGCAGGTCAGAGCAAAACCTCCCCCCGCTTGCTCAGACGCAGGTGAGGACACAGCTCAGGTGCTTCACCGCGCTGAGCTGAGCTCGGGGCAGCCGTTCCGTGGATCCCAGCGGGGTTTGGAGCAGGCATTATTTCCCGAGCGCGAGCCAAAGCATTACCCGGCGTCTGGCACTTGTGCTGAGGCTGGGAGCAGCCCGTCTCCCGGGGATGCTGGCCTGGAGAGCCGGGCAGAGGTTTGTTTTCCTTTCTGCGTCCAGCCTGGCTTACGTCCAGCGAGCAGGACGGTAATAGCAGCGCGCAGAGCATCCTGCGAGGATGTGGGTTTCCTCTTTTGGAAGAAATTCTGCTCTTTGATCTCCTCCACCTTAGAGAAGGAAAAGGCAATTTTCCTCTCAGCTCTGAGAAACATCAGCCACAGCGTGGAGATACAGTTAAATTATTATGAGAAGAATAAGGAGGAAGTTGACAATAAACACCGACTCCACGCACACATGTGCACGTACACGACAGCCTCTTTATTTCATTGATTACAATTGGCGCTACCAATTTCTATTCTCTTTTGATCAAAGTGTTTTATTTCTGTCTGTCCAAAAGCCTCTTTTTGATCTTTGGTCTTAAACTTTGCTTGAAAGATTTAGTGAGGGAAATTCCTCCGCACACCAAGCCCTGAACAAGGCACCCAATAAACGGAATAATTCCTCTGAGTGGATGTGACAAAGGTCTCATTAAGCAGCAGATGTTAACACCAGCCCGGGGTAGTTCAGGAGCACGTTTGACACTTGGTTTCAGCCACTGCAGGTCATGAGTTAGATGCGTGTCACCCCTGTAGTGACGGTGGGGGGACAGACATCCCAGAGGAAGGGCACCAGCTGCTCGGGGCCATGCAGTGGGACAGCCACCACCCTGTCCCCTGCCAGCACAGACTGCTCTTACTCTGCGTTTTAAGACTTTTATTGCCAATATTTTTGCAGACAGTTATTTATACAAAGGTAGAATTCATGAAATACTATAGAAGACAATCTTTATAAAGATAAAGCACTTGTTTTATTTATTACATGGTGTATCTTGGGCGTATGTTTAGTGCTCGTGAAGGATGGCAGAGTAACAGCTCTATCCCGGTCTGTCCCTGGGGTGGAGGGTGGAGAACAGGGAGGTGGCAGAGCCACACTGGATAACAGGACGGTGTTTAATGGGGCTACAGTGCAGCTTTGGCTGTGTTATGTGTATCCTGCTGGCAGAAGCAGCCACTGAAGTGTAAAAAAATAACATTGAGGGGAAAAAACCCTCACCGCCGGGCTTGTCCTGCGCTAGTCAGGCAAGAACAGCTCACATGTGCCATCTAGTGATGCTGATATTTCATATACCAGGAGTTCTCCAAACAGGACCGAAAAACACTCAGGAAGGTTTGAGGGCCCGTAGCCACGAGGATGGGCACCGGCGAGGCTGGGCAGGCACACGGTACATCCCCAGCGCAGTCAGCCCTGACAGCCCCAGGCTGCCGTGCGCAGGCTTAGAGGTGATACGAACCCAGACCCAAAAAAACCACCCCCAAACCGAATTTCCCAAATATAGTAGCAAGGGCTCTGTTCAAATCCATGCGCTCCTTCATGCAAGTGCACAAAAAATACACTTTGCAAAAGTGGAATAACTAAATAGCTAAGAACTAAATAATAGAACTATTCTGTAACTAGAATAACTCAGACCAAAATAGCACAGAAGGCACCAATGCTTAAATCTGAAAAAAACCCAAGATTTTTTAAAATATGTTAACGGAAGATGTTCTGGGACCCTTATCCAGGGGCAGGGCATACAGGCAGGTAAAGCCTTGAGGTTGCGTAGGATTTATAAGGGCAAAGTAACAAAGGCAGCAAAGGAATGGAGACACTGGGATTGCCATTTTAATTCCTGGAAGTGGCTTCGAAGGGTACAGACTGGAGGAGGATGTGGGAATAACCATTAAAGGAAAAATGGAGATGTCTTGTGCCAATACGCTTACTGCTGCATTTGTCACTGGGATGCGGAACGAGTCGTGCAGAGTTTCCCATCAGGGCTGGGGAGGAGATGGGCAGGGAGACACTGCGGAGCCAACAGCCTCTCCTGTGCTGGTGGCCTCCAGACCATTTTATGAGGTGGCGGCGAGGGATGGAGAACCACGGCACTCGTTGCTGGTGAAGAAGTGCTTCCTCAAGAGGTTATTAAAAATCAGTGGGGCGAGCAGCACGCTCTGGAGCAGCTAACAGCGGAGAAAACAAGCCAAGAAAGTCAGGGCAGAGAGCGACTGCCCAGGAGAGCGGGCTGCGATGCGTTTTGGGGTGGACAGCAGAGGGGTGCGCATCCAGCTGCCACCTCGGGAGGTTTGCTCCGACCCGAATCCATGGCCAGGCCAGGCTCCGTCACTCGGGGTGGTAAAGCTGTGCTGAGGGCATGGGCATAGGCTGCAGCCCAGGGCTCCTCTAATCCCTGAACTCATTAAAGCTGTGACACAAGCGCTTCGTCTGCGTCCAATCTGTCCAGACAAGTTTCTGTGTTTACCTATAACTGCTCTTTCTTGCTCCCATTTACCCTCGTTTATTGCAGGATATTTTCATCCTTCGCAATTACATCTCACGCAGGATTGTTGTAGCCCACCTACTATTCCAAGAAATACCTTCTCAAAACACAAGACACGGGAAGAATGCATCAATGTTTTCCTTCCCAAAGGCTTTCACTGGAGGCAGTACTCAATTTTCACCTCCTGAGGAGGAAAGCTGCTCTCTCCCACGTGTCTTCAGCCACCTTGAGGGGTTGGCTCTCAGGGATGTGACCCGACTTTTTTCCCTTGGCTGTTTCAAACTCTGCAGTTTGCTGAGACCTTCCATAGGACCTGGAAGACACCCCCAGATTCTTCCGAAGCTATTTAATCCCCTACTTCTCCAGTAATAAGATTAATAGTTCGACTCGCTTTCAACCCCCAAATGATTGCCCTTTTCCCTGAAACGACTGAAGATGTTATCTCTCATTTCCCTATACACCTACTCCCATATTTCTTTAAGTTTATCCCTGAAAGCCCTGAGTTCTTCTTCCTCGCTTTTCATGGCCTGCAGCTTTTCTTTTAACATTAAGAGCATTGTTTCTGGCAAGACATTAAGGTGCTCATCACTTGCCAACCTGAAAGCCGTAAATACCCCATTTACATTCACATTTTGATAGTCCCTCCATCTCTGGTGCGATGGTGTCTCTCTGCTCTCTGGAAAGCCTGGCTGTCTCCATCCTCCTGGCCCAGGCTGGGTTCCTTCACCCAAGCTGGGATCACACCTTTCCCCTTTCCACCTAAGGTTACTCTCACTGTGACAGTCGCCCACTCGGTGCAGCAACAGGGGACGTTGCTTGGCTTGGACTTCAGGAGCTTTGCTGTCTTCTGCCTCAGGTCTCTTCTGCAAAAATCTTGTCTCCTGGGGGAGAGCTTGGAGTCCCCGTAAAACTGCAAGTCTGGGGAGGTCTTGGCAGGCTGCTCACATACTCGGAGATAGTTTCTCTTTCACTTTGTGCACAATTCCTCCACTGAGTTCCCAGCTGCCCTCTGCAGCTCCAGCAGTCCCCTTCCTGGTTTCTACCACAGTAGAGACAAAAAAATCTGTCTGCCTTTATCGCTGACTTCTCGAAAATGCTTCAAAGTGGACAAAACCAGACCTCCACTGGATTGTGAAATGGGATGAAGCGTGAATGACTCCCAGAACTTGTGATTACCGGCTGATATTTTTACATCACCAGGTTTCCTTGGGTCTCATCCCCTTTTAAATCAATTTCAGGACTTCAGCAAGAAGATTTCAACTATGAAGTGCAGGAATGTGATTAAAAGCAGCCACAAAAAAAAAAGAAGAGCAAATCTCTCAAAAATTATGGCCAGCACAATATATCTTGCCAATTAACAGCTTCTTACACTCTGGGGAGAAAACATCACTTGTTTTTAGCTTTCCTGCATCCCTTGGGGAGGTCAGTTGCCATAGCTCTCCTTCAACAAGTTCTCAGTAGATGGAGGCATGAGTTAAAGAAATTAATTCATTCGCATTTTAGGACCAGTAAGGTTTGCACTGCCCACATGTGATGGGTATCTGTGTAGCTGCTCTGAGTTTAACCTCATAATTCAGAGATGACAAGTTAGAAATTCCCCAAAGAGTAAAACCCATGTTCAGCCCTCTCAAAGCCATGGATGGCATTTCCCAGGTTGCAAACTCTTCCTTGTTTGAGTCTGCAGCGGGCAGGGGAACCAGGGAGAAGAAAGACTACATTCACTTTTCTTTTTTCTTAATATTACTGTGCAAAAGGCGCTTTCCGAGGCTGATTTTGGAGATGGGCACCGACACCAGCCTTTGTGCCTTAGCCTTGCTGGAAGGTACACTGTTCAGAGGCTCTCGCAGATCATCTGCGGCAGCGGCTCAGCTGTGAACATGTGCAGTGCACGTACGTTACCGTTTGAACCCCAAAGTGGAAATGGGTTGTGAACTTTCCCAGCGCAGATCACACACAAGGCATTAGCGTTTGGTTCTTCTTTGAAGCCAAATTTGACCTAGTTTAGGTCTTCCTTTCTCTTTCTCTTAGTTCCTTTGGCCTAACTGAGCTCTGGTGGATCAACTCAGCGATTTGGAGGTCGCCCTGTTCCTCCCATCTCGCCATCCTTCCCAACCAGCTCAAAGCCTCAAGCCACGGGACTGGCTCCGCTTCATCTCCTGCCCTGATTCTTCACACCTCTGCCTGCACTCTGTGGTCTCTAAGCCAGAGACTGTGCCACGAGAACAGCCCAGGCTGACACCAAGCACCTGAAGGGCTGGCAAGAACTGCCCAAAAATGCACCAAAACCTCTACAAGCTGTACCACCAGCAGAGCATCAAACCGAAGGTGCAGAGCGCTGCTCTGCATGGAGCTTCTCAGGCCCAAGTAGGTCACAGAAGAAATAACGCAAGGTTTTTCCCTTCTCAAAAGAAGAATCGTGTGCTTTTTATGTGGGCAAGGAGCGCCCGATGGAAGCGGCTATCGCAGCGTGCTCTGTCCTGTGACGGGCTGGTGCAAAAGTCACGTTCACAACCGTTTTCAGGAACAGTGTGGTATTAAAACAAAGAGGCTAAAAGCTTTGAGCTTTATGTCAAGGGGTTGGGGGAGTCTTTTGTTTGTTTTTTAAGTCAAACTAAGCAAAACTTTTTAATTTTAAGTTTTAATGCTAAGTTATAAGTGTTAACGATGGCTGCTCAGTGGGTTTCTTCCTAAAAGGCAGCAGAGTCTGTGCAGAGTTCCCTGATGAACACTAGGTCTCTCCAGCCCCCAAATAAAACAAACAATAAAAAATAAAATACAAATTAAACAATAAAATTGTTGCATTGGTGAAGCTTTCCTTCGGCTAACGCTGCCAGCCCAAACCACCTGAGCCGGGGGCAGAGGCATGGCCACAGCGCGATTAAACCAGGTCCAAACCCCTGTTCTGGGACAAAACTGGTGCCGGTGGGGCTGGAGGAGGTCAAACGGCAAAGCTGAAGCTCTGCTTGCCCGTACCCTTGCCATTACACTTGAGATGGGTTTTTTTCCTGAGTTGGTCTGATGGTCCCACAAGATTTGAAGGCCCTTTTGTTCAGCCTCTCAGGAAAAAATAAATGACTTAGTGGCAGATTTTGCCCAGCCTCCCAAATTTCCCCCGTCTCATACAGACTCACAAACATCCTTTAATACCTCTGAAATCCAGGCCGGGGCGGGGGGAAATCAATCATAAAATCCTACTCCTTCACCGTACTAAAAAAGGCAGTGAAAGCAAGTTCTCCCTCCAAGTCTTTGCTGGGCTCAGCTATTTGTGCTCTTACGAGTGGGAACCACGATCGGTCGAGCTGGGCTGTGACAGAGACAGCCCGGACTATGAGTGTGACACCTTATGGAGGGGGACTCCTGCACAGGGACACCAAGGAGCTGTAGCAAGATGTCCTCACATTGCACGCCAGCAGCAGCACCCCCAGTGTTACTTATTTGCTTGTCTTTTTTTTTTTTTTTTTTTTAATTTTCCTCTAATAGCAGCAAAATGAATTCCATACCAACAGCTGAAGTGCGTGCAGCTACTTCTGACACCGGTAAAAACCAATCTTGCGGTTCTTTGAACATTCGCCTGGCATCTTCCTGAAGCACTTGACCTACATCTTCCTCCTACTCTTCCTTTTGCTTCTGTATATTCAAATTAACTACTTAAAGGAGTTCTCTGTTTTTCTGTGCTTAACAGTAACACAGTCTCTAATGATACGGAGAAAAGCCTCGCAGATCAATCACGCTTTCAGTCTGTGACATCTACCACATACCTTATTTATGTAGCAAATCCCCTTCTCCCTTTAAACTAGCTCACGAATTGCTGAGGCCCTTTCACACTACCTTAGTCAGAGGGGAGATTTTAACCGAAACTTAAACGGTACATGGTTTTTGCAGGCTGTAGGAGCTAATGAGCAGTTTCCATTGGATTTGATCAAGAAATATTTAAGCAGAGCTGTACACAACCGTGGCCTTTATAGTAGTGTGGCTGTGTACCAGGCTTCACCCAACTCAAAACACGTGTACAGGAACATGTACGTGTACACGTACAGGAAGATGACAACAGCTCCCTTTTTACCATTTTTCATCCCCCCTCATCTCTTGCCAGCCCGCACCTATATCTTGCGTCAGCCAGAGTACTCCTGGCTGTGGGTGTGCGGGTTTGAACTGAAACCAGACCTCCCGAATCCATTGCAAATAATTGCTGTCATAAGAAAAGCATCCGCTGGGTCTCGTGCCGAGGCTGGCACCGCCGGGGTCTGCTTGTGGTACTCAGCACACGTTCACCAGCGAGGACATGGTCACTGCATCACCTGCTTTCCGCATCGAGAAGATGTAGGTCCCATCGCCCTTTTCTGATGCGTCATGCACTTCGCAACAAACGTTGAGAGCTACCAGCTCGTAGTACGACTTCTGGTAAGCCATTTACCTTATTTCTACAGGCAGCAGCCACCAGCGGGCCGCTTACAAGGGCCAAGTGGTTCAGTTCCTCGGTGTGTGCGACAGTCTCAGACGGGAAGAGGTACAGCGTGAAAGACCAGCCACCACTACAAAGGGACTTGCGTTGTTTTGATCTTTGCAGCATTCATCAATGGGGGAAGAACCCTGTTTCATCAGGTCTGTGCCCTGGACAAAGCCAGAGCTCCATGGTTCGTGTCCAAGGGTGGCAGCAAGTACCAACCCCACCGCCACGTCCTGGGCTGCCCTGTCACCCCTCCATCCCAAACGTGCACACAGCAGCCAGGGAGGAGCAAGGCTTTGCAGCTCCGAGTAACAGAGGTGCGTACCCGATACCCCTCCCAGCAGCAGCGCGAGATGCCGTCTGTTGTGGTCACCTACCGCGGCTGCTTTTGTCAGCCACTGGACATCAGCAAACTATGCAGTTGCACCATTGCAAAACCTACTTCCCACATGCATTGGGCACAGCGAGCAACCTTGTACAGCCTCCCGAGTCAGGAGTCTACTGGTGTTAGCGCTGTGGTCTAGCCAATGCTGTTTACTCCGTTACACGTAGGCGGTTTGCATTAGTGGTGTGCATGGCCTTAAATATCCGTATGTGTTACAGAAGCACTTGGACTAATTAGTAAAATCCACATCAGAAAGTGCAAGTTCCTGCTACCCCTCCCGTTTCATTATGAATACAAGATCAAGAGGTTAAAGACCAGGCTTTCAAAGGTGACCAACACTTAAGTACCTTGGCAGCCTGGCCCCGAGCGGTTAGCGTGAGGCTGTGCAGTGCCTGTGTCAGAGCCAGGATCCTCTTGGGAAGACATCTGTTGCAAATACTGGTTTTGTTCTTACAGACACAAACCTTCTGTCCCTTCAGTAGCAGCCCCATTTGCTGAAACACAGAGGGGTAACCTTAGGAGGGAGCACAACAAGGTCACGGAGTCTAAGAAAATCAGATTTGATCTTCTGAATGCACCTGAGAAGTGCAACCCATTTCCACTACTCGAAGTCTTACTCAGAGCTCAGCCAGGGCCAGAGGAGGGTATTTGGAACAAGAAGGGTATGATCTTTTTCAGATGTTTCTACTGAGATACTTCCACAAGATGGAAACACATGACGCCACAAAAGCCATGAAGGGCCTTCATTTACCATGGAAGAACTATTCCCATGAGAAGACCGTAGGTGTGCACATTGCTCAGCCCAGGCATGTCTTCTAGGTCAAGCAGTGGGTGTCATTCCCTGTCCAGTAAAGGTATCCTGTATTCACACCAGCCCTGAACGGTGTACGTGGCAGTTCTGCCTATCCCATCAACTGACCGCCTGTGAAGAAAAGTTAAAGCTTTATCAATAGCACAGAGTGACGCTTTTGGATCCTACTCACATATACAGAAGTGGCAGAGGAGAATTTGTGCAGCTCTGGTTTTGCTGACAGAAGTAAGGGGCTGATTTAGCCAAGCAAGCACTTTGCTGCTCCAAGAGCATTCTCACCTGAAGTTGGTCATGTTAGCTTAAACTCACAGTACAGGGGATGCGTTATGCTGGTGTGGTGACGATCTCCTTGCCAGGTTATTTGGTGTAGAGGATCTTGGAGAGGAGAGCAAACCTACCCACTATTTTCCTTGAGAAAAAAATGTAAAGCGTCATTTCATTTTGATGTTTAAATATTTGGTTTCAGGAGAGATGCATTTAGACTCCTACGGAATTGTTTTTAAACTGCAGTTTGCCCCTTTGTGAAAGGAGTTTGGATCTGTTGCCCAGCAAGACGGATTAGCTCTGCTCTGTGCATCTCGATCACCTTGCTAGGGCCTGGGAGCTTCCACGGACACCGGCACAGAATCCACATCCCTTGGTGGGTCCTCCCAGAGACCCTGACATTTGTAGTGATTACATGTTCGGTGGCCACACAGCTAGCTTGATCTTCATCTGTGTGTTCATTAAAGCTTGTAAGTACAGCTGGACAGTGGAAAAAGCATAGGATTGGACATGACTGTCATTTTAAGGCATTTTCCATATGAGAGATTCTTTCACGGGTATCCTTAAAAATTACATTTAGGTAATTCTCAATAAGACCTCTATAAATTCCCTGATTACTTGCTCTTTGCTGACTTTCTCACTGCCAATAATTATCGTGGTTTGCCCGTCTCCCAGCAGAACCTTTCTTACTTTCCTAATTAAAATTCTTTTGTGGCCATCATCTAAGAACTCGTAATCCAAAAAAACTCAAGCCATTGCACAAACCAGATCCAACTCATACCTAATGTAAGCCCATTGCAATGGAGTCAACAGTTACACCCAAAACCAAAGAACCAAAGCCAGTGAAGAGCTCCTGGGCTCCTCCAGCCTGCCTTTCTCCCACTGGGATCGCTCTTTACCAAACCTGCCGGAGACTTGTAGCAACGTAGTTTTCAAGGGACTAACCTGGGTTTTAAAGATCTCCTTCTCCAAGGGCACATCCTGATATTTCATCTGCGTTTTGCTTCTCCCCACCCTTAACTGCAGCTCCACGCACTGCACTAATGAACGGTGGCATTCCCAATGCCGAACCCCTTCAGCATCACAAGCCGTGACCACCTTAAGCATCACTTGGCTACGCTTGCCCTATTTTGCTGGTTTAACCTTTCTTCTCCAACACCCCAAATATTTTTGCCCGTCTCACAACGCTTAATTAGCTAAGGAAAAACCCCAAACCCTGGTGATGCCCAAACCTGAACACAGCCACTGATGAGGAATATGTAATATCATGTGGTAGTGGGTAATACCATGAAAATGCCCATTTGTCTGGATAACTGAGGTTCATTCCAAAATCATGCCTAACATGGAAACTAACACACCACCCTAATGCCAATTATTCGCTTCAAAGGCAGCAGCACAGACTAATGCTGTAGACAGATAATATCAGACATCCCTATATTAAAGCAAACACAAATGATTTAATTTCATTTCAGATTCACCTGGAAAATTCTGGCTCTCCCGTTTATTGTGCTGGTCCCCGTGCGTCATGGGAATGGCATCAGCCGTGTTCACCCATCCTACCTCCGTCCCAGATGTCATTGGGGCCTATTTGCCAACCTGGGCTGGTGGCACCACACCTTGGCTAACAGTCCAGTCCGTCACCGCAGCGTAATAGCAGCTACTGGCTCTATTAAGGTGAAAATCAGACTCTCGAGGAAGAGTTAATCATTAACTTTGGGTATTAAAAAAAACAGACCAGTCTCTCACCCAAGTTACAATGGGATTCTTATCTGTTTGGTAGTAATAAAATGAGTATCAAAGAAGTTTAAAGTGCTTTGGGCTGTACGGTAAAGTTGCATGGTATCTTCCGATTCAATCCATTTTTAACAAGGCGTTTTATTTCTCAGTTCAGTAGCGTTTCAGTAGCTCTCGGGAAGTTTTAAATAGCTTGTTGCATGGAACAACATGTTGCAACACACGCTGGTTGCATGGTGGATGACAGGCAGTCTATACTGACTAATCCACGTGGGTCCTGTTGGAGAAACCACTCAGGTCAATGGGAATTGTCCGAACCGAAACCAGCTGTTTGTGCAAGCTTTTGTATCGGCCTGCTTCACTGCAAGAATTAACTCACATTTGCTCTACCTACTGGCTGAAGACCTGCTCTTCTCACAACTGTTTGTGTTTCTGGATCTTTCTGAAGAGAGCAGGGAACCACCCCCAGCCCTGTTCCCGGCCAATGCCCCACGATGAGTTACACGCGATGAAAGAAGGATGATGAGGAACAGAGAGAGCGTGCAGGAGTCCTGCACCACACAGATTGTGTGGAAATGCAAGGAATGAGAATAGTGCAGTTAAAAGAGAATATCTGCATAATGCATATTTACCTTTATTTGCCAAGAATAAATTCCATGAATGTTTTTATGTGCCTTTTCCAAGGTTTCTGGCTTGAGTTCTTTGCAAAGTGACTGTAGGTCTTTCAGCACAATCTTGCACATCTGGTCTCATTCATTAAACAGTTCGTTTCCTCATATGATAAAAACAAATCTGGCAGTTGACATATCTGTGCAGAGCAAGAGCAGTGCCAAGCCATCGTCAAAGCTACTGCAGTTTGAAGACGGATGTAGACCTGACAAAATACTACAGAATCCCAGACCGGTGAGGGTTGGGAGGGCCCTCTGGAGCTCCCCCAGCCCAACCCCCTGCCAGAGCAGGGGCACCTCCAGCAGTGGCACAGGACGGCGTCCAGGCGGGTTTGGGATGGCTCCAGAGTGGGAGACTCCCCCACCTCTCTGGGCAGCTGTGCCACTGCTCTGCCACCCGCACAGGGAAGAAGTCCCTCCTCAGGTTGAGATGGAACTGCCTATGGTCAAGTTTGTGCCCGTTCCCTCTTGTCCTGTCCCTGGGCACCGCTGGAAAAAGACTGTTCCCATCCCCCTGGCACCCTCCCTTGAAGGATTTATAAGCATTGATAAGATCCCCCCTCAGTCTTCTCTTCTCCAGACTGAAAAGCCCCAAGGCCCTCAGCCTCTCCTCATCAGAGAGATGCTCCAATCCCCTCATCATCTCTGTAGCCCTTTGCTGGACCCTCTCCAGCAGTTCCCTGTCCTTCTTGACCCGGGGAGCCCAGAACTGGACACACACATGTATTCCACATGCTTTTCTCCTCTTTCTCAGGTAGGAACTCATCTCTGTGCAACAGCAGCCATTGCAGTGCCTCCAGCATCCGAGATCTGATGAGCGACTGCAAATTCATGGACAACTCCATTAGAATGCAGACAGAGGGGTAAATAACTCCAGAAACTCATAGATCAGCCGTTTGGTTCCTCGCTGCCAGAACACTGGCCATAAGAAACTCTTTTGCAATGGCGATGAAAGCAGTGCAGAGCTATAAAAACATTACAAGGCTTTACATAAAGTGCTGCAAAAACATAGAGTCTTGTTTATATTCTCTCCTGACACATCCTATAGAATTCTATAGGACTGAATAACCCTTATTCACGTTATGGTTATAAAGCCAGCAGAAACTTTGTAGTCGTACTAAATTCTACAATTCCCTCCAATACTTGCATGTCAGAGGGACTCTCGAGGGTTTGAACTGTACCTTAGGAGAGGCCAAAGTCTCTGGGTGCTTCTTTTCGTGTGATATAAGTCTTCAGCTATAAGGGTTCTCTAGCAATTCCCTCTGCTCACTCAGAGTGAAATTTGCTGTCGTATCGAGTCAGCGCAAGGTCTGCATTTCACTTAAATCCCCCTTTAAACTGTGACAAGAAAAGAGTATCGCTCAGGACTTTGGCAAGGCAGCAAATTTCACTCTGACAAAAGAAACCCGCTAATTGCTAAGACACATCCGGCACATCGCCTAGACCAGCCGTGCAATAACTGGTGACCGTTTCCCCTTGTCTCCCAAATTGTGAATTGCTATTTCCATCGCTAACCTGATTTCTTTCCATCAGTTTCGCAGCCATTTGTGCTGGCTTAGTCCAAATATTTTGGCTGGAGTTTTTAGAGGTCCCTCAAGGAATTACTCAGCCTTATTCCTTGGACTCATTTGAGGAGGGACGTGTAAGGGGAGTATTTCCATTATGGGGAGCTCACTCCATTAAGGCCCCATGAAACGCCAAGCCTAAAATGTATAAATCCACCACTGGGAATAGTCACTGAGGCAGGAAACTGTAATCCCATATTTCAGGGTAAGAGTGAAATGCACATTTTCAGCTCATTGCACTCAATGATGATCAGATGCTGAAACCTAGAAATACCTACCCCTAAAGAGGGAGCAGGAGCGCATCATGCAAAATATGCGTCCAGTGGGAAACAACGTGGATTTACAATCCAAAGACACCCACAAATTGCTCAGAAGCACACAGAAATACCTCATTCACAGAACTGACTCAGTGGACAGCACAGAATAAGAAATACCTTGCAGAAAATTGTTAGGACCTGAATTAGGCTCCTGCCTGCGCCTCCTCCGGGAGACAGAGAGGCGAGCAGGCAGCGGGTCTGCGAGCCAGGGGCACGCATCTCCTGGCCATGGCACCCCACCACAGGGCACGCTGGACCATGCACTGGACCACGCGTGGCTGCAGCACAGCTTGCTCCTGCTTTGGAGCAAGAACAAGAGCCAGGAGACAGCTGCCTGTTTTCAGACACGTTGGATGTCCGGCAGAGACATGCCCGAGCCCTTCCCCGGCACAGGACCAAGCACCACGAAGCCGTGCCTGGTCTTGCAGCAGCCCAGGTGGTGATCCCATCCAGGATTGCTGCAGCCCAGGCAGCCCACTTTCTTTCCTCCCTCCCTCCCTTCTCTTTTTAATTTCCCAGTAAATTGCTGGGAAGTCTTCTTTAAAAGTCATCAAGTCCATACAGAAGATTTTTAAACAAACAGCTGGCAAAAAGCCGGGCTGCAGCTGAACTGATGGGCAGGGATTTGGTGGGTATAAAAACCCTATGTCCAAGCACTAGGGGACAATGGAGTCTTTCCCCCCTCCCCCCCTTTCACAAGTGTTGTGGCAAGAAAACTCTCTAAAATATGACAAGGAAGGAATTTTGATTGATTTTCCTTATTTTTTTGAGTTTTCAGAGATCATGTCCTTCTTATGTTCATAGAATTGTAGAATGTTTTGGGTTGGAAGGGACCTTAAAGACCATCCCGTTCCACCCCCCTGCCCTGGGCAGGGACACCTCCCACCAGCCCAGGGTGCTCCAAGCCCCGTCCAACCTGGCCTTGGACACCTCCAGGGATGGGGCAGCCACAGCTTCTCGGGGCAGCCTGCGCCAGGGGCTCACCACCAATTTTTTCCTAATATCTGTTCTAAATCTCCCCTCTTCCAGTTTGAAGCCATTACCCCTCATACTATCACTACATGCCCTTGTAAAAAGTCCCTCCCCAGCCTTCTTGTAGACCCCCTTCAGATACTGGAAGGCTGCTATAAGGTCTCCCCAGAGCCTTCTTTTCTCCAGGCTGAACACCCCCAACTGTCCCAGCCTGTCCTCCCAGCAGAGGGGCTCCAGCCCTCAGATCATTCTCATAGCCCTCCTCTGGCCCCGCTCCAACAGGTCCATGTCCTTCTGATGTTGAGGGCTCCAGCGCTCGACACAATATTCCAGGTGGGGTCTCACAAGAGTGGAGCAGAGGGGCACAATCCCCCCTCGCCCGCTGGCCACGCTGCTGGGGATGCACCCGGGATGTGGGGGGCTCGCTGGGCTGCCAGCGCACAGTGCCGGCTCATGGGGAGCTTCTCACCCACCAACACCCCCAGGTCCTCCTCCTCAGGGCTGCTCTCCATCCATCTCCACCCAGCCTGGGTTTGTGCTTGGGATTGCCCCAACCCACGTGCAGGACCCTGCACTTGGCCTTGTTGAACTCCATGAGGTTCGCACAGGCCACCTCTCCAGCCTGTCCAGGCCCCTCTGGATGGCATCCCTCCCATCCAGCGTGTCAACTGCTCCAACAGCTTGGTGTCGTCAAACTTGCTGAGTGTGCACTCAATCCCAACATCCACATTGCCAACAAAGGTGTTCGCTCCAGTCCCAGTACCAACCCCTGAGGAACACCACTCGTCACTGGTCTCCACTTGGACATGGAGCTGTTGACGGCAACTCTTTGAGTGCGACCATCCAGCCAGTTCCTTATCCACCGAGTGGTCCATCCATCAAATCCATGTCTCTCCAATTTAGAGACCAGGATGTTGTGCAGAATGGCATGAAATGCTTTGCACAAGTCCGGGTAGATGACACCAGTTGCTCTCCCCTTATCCACCAACGCTGTATCCACATTGTAGAAGGCCAATGGGGAGAGTGGATTGGGGTTTTCCCCCCTTTGGTTTTTTTTGTTTGTTTGTTTGTGTTGTTTTTTTTTTCCTTGGTCTTGACTGATCCACTGGGCACCACTACACACATTGTTTTACATGATCCAAACTTAAAACTCATATTTCTGTCACCCGGTCACAGAAAGCAGCCCCCTGTCCTCCCAACCACCAGCCAAAAGCAGGTCACGGAAAAATGCATCTCTTAGCACATCTTTTGACAGAAAGTTTTCTTACATGAACTCCAAAACACATTAAAATGTTTTGCCTTCACAGATCTCAGCTGTGGTTGCCTTATTTTTGTTTTCACATCATAAAATTCTGCCAATTATTTTTAAACAGAAAATGAGACCAATTAGGAGAATGAGAAAGGAGGAACCCATAGACTGACACATATGAGTTTGACCCGCACTGTCAGAACTTGCATTTAATGGGTTTAGGTCCATTACCCATTTGTGCAAGTCCTAACCGAGCCCTTTGTGCTCCAGCTCTCCGGGAGATGCACCACGGCTCTGCGGTAATAAGATGTCAACTGAAACCAAGCCAAAGCCCCAAACTTCCTTTCACAAAAGATATAAAAACAGATTCTACGGAATACCTGTGTAAAATATTATACCCCCTTCGCTTTGCGTTTCTCGTGGGGAGGGAAGGCGAAATTTAAGTCATTGTTTCTCTATAGAAGAATTAACACCTCAGCGAGAAGAATCAGAGACTTGGAAGCAAGTATCAGAGTAGGTGTCCAATTCATCTTTTGGACAAAGTCAGCAGAAAAGGTAAGTGGATTTTTCCCCATGCACTAAACATGGTTTATTATGCTGGGCGTAAAGGATTGCTACAGAGGGAGATCAAAGCCTGACGCGTTACACAGAGACATTAACTGAAGGTTTACCATACCTGCCATGAGATGCAAAACCAAGTTCCTGTGGTCATTGGAGACCTCATGACCTCTCACAAGAGTTTACCACAGCATCCTGGTCAAATACCAATAAGTTAATTACATTTTGGCTTTAAGCATCCTCTGCTGTGTGAACAGACGAAGGGAACCTCTCCTGCCATGTCCGGAGAGCCCCACCAGCCCATGTTGGCACTTGCCTTTCAGTGGGGAACATACATGGGGTAGGCAACTGATTTTAGCTGATGAGGAGCTATTTAGGTGTTTAAGGGTAACCTGTAGGTAGATTTGGATCTACAGGAACAAAGCTGCTGTTGAGGATTGATACTCCTCAACTGCTTGGTAAGCATGATTTCCCCTTCCATGCCCCAATACCCACAGCGCTGAGGATCATACCCGTAGACAAACTGACCTCCATGTACTGCCTCTTAATCAGGACTGAGCTTGCTAAATATTTTAATTGGCAATACCCCAAAAGTAGGTTTCCTGAATACAGTCGCGTTCTTCTTCTTAAAGTGCGTCAATAAAGGGAAAATGAACGGCGAGTTCTTCCTTTGAAGCTGAGATTTCGAGGTGAATAAATATGAACATGCTATCAGTGCTGTTAAGACGTACATTCTTCCCAATTATCATGGCAAAGTAACAAAAAAAAGGCCTCCTCCGTTTCCAAGGTCCACGTGCACGCGCTGCTCGAGTGCGGGTCCCGTCCTGTCCCCTCCCCGCGCTGATGCCCAACGCCTTTCCCAGGGGAGGAGAGGGGACAGGAGGCGACCCCGGTGAAGCCAACAGATTCACCACTGATTTCCATGGGGGTGCAATTCCACCACCACAATGTAAAGTTAGTCGAGGCCAAAAACTTTCTTTTATTTGCATACATCGCACTCCTGCTGAAGAGAAACGCTGCGTATATCCTGGGGAAAAGAACTGGCATTTAGTCTTTTGGGCCATCCCTAAGACAACCTTCTGACTACTTATTCAACCCTGGCACCAGGGAGACACCAGTAACACTCCCCTATAAAAGATCTTTACGGAATCATTCACCTTTCTTGGTAACAATTTTATTAATTTCTTTCTTTCTCCCCCCCACCACCATTAAAAATATGCCAATGCCATAAAGGTATGGCTGCTCCGTAGAGAAGTGTACGCTACTATAATCACGTTTAATAAAAAAATAAAAGTAAATTAAAAAAATCACAGGTTCCAGCTCTCTGGCCTGTAAGTCATATATACAACATCGCATAAAATTCATAACAGCTCAGCTCCTCTAACTTAATTCGGATTTTGACCAGAACCCGTACAATTGGTTCAGTAGTTCGTGTCAAATCGTCATAGGAGCTGATAGGTATCTCAGGGGAGCTGACTGTTTGCCATTTCACCATGCTTCGTTAGCTCCAAGCTCTGCCAGGAGTAATAATAAATTTTAAAAAAAAAAATTAAGAAAAAACAAGAAAAACACCCAACAGTTAGCTTAATTGGTCTAAAAGCAGTCATTTTCTTTCTCTGTTCTTTGTGAGGGTTATGCTCTTGTTTTTTCAGATGTGGTTACCTCCATTTTTCTTCGAATAGCTCCTTGCTTGCTGCCTCTCCCCTGCTCATAGGGCACTTGCTCACTGGAGAGGCAGATGGATAGAGGAAGGTATCTTTTAAATTTAAAAACAGAAAACTGAAAAACCACATGAAGTTTTCAGCGCTGTGGCCGAGACGCGAGCAGCGGCGTTATTTGTGGCTGGCAAGGCTGCTTTACGCCGGACCAGGGCAGCACGCGCATCCCTTGGTGGCGTTTCACACAGGGATGCGGCTCTCCCTGCGGGGATGACCTGACTGCATCGCTTTTTGCCTTCCTGGAGCCAAGACCTTTCAATCCTTCAGCTGCACGGACAGACACTGGCAGTAGGAGAAGTTACAGTTAAGCTCCAGTGCCTTTCCATTTTCTGAAGGTCTCTCCTACACCGAGCCGGGCACCCAAGGGTGGCTGCAGGGGGTCCCATGGCCGCCTCGGCAGGCGCTGAGGCTGCCAGCTAACACGGACCATGCTGGAGGATCCCATTTCACCTTTTTGCTCTGTACTTTTAGGACTCCTTCCTCACTTAAGTACACAAGAGAGCACCTTGCAAGCAGCTCTGTTCCCCGGGACTTTGCGTGGGGTCTGTGGGAAAGGCAGAACGAGCTGGATTGACCAGACCAGGCTTCGCTTTTGCAACAGAGCCGATGGCCCTATTCCCTGTTGGTACACAACGCTGTGGGCCACCAGTGACTCACAACCGAAGAAAACTCAAACCAAAGCTGCACATAGGGAAGAAACGCCCAAAAGTCACATTATTATGTAAAGTGAGTGGGATCTATAGGGCTGAAAATCATTTCTGAGAAACCCACAATACCAGGCAGAGTGCCACAGCCCTCATCCTGCAGAGTGTCCCTTCTCAGCCTTGGCAAGGGGAAATTGCTGCTTTGATTTATGGGTCCATTGCTTGCTTTCCTGTGTGGAAATAAGCCCTGTAAAAACCGAGGCACCGTCACACGGCAAGCGGTGTCACCCTCCAGCTCCTGCACAGGAGCAGCCATGAACGCATCACCCACCCGTGGGGCATCACAGAAACCCACCGGGGGCTGTCAAGAATACAGCGAGAGGGGAAGAAAGCCAGGATAAACACATAACATCGCTCATCTCAAATTTTTGAGCATTAGACAGGAAAGTGAGAGCTGGGCTTTGATCATGAGAAGCGAATGTTTCACGCCGGAGGGGATGGCACGGAGACCTGAGCAATAAGCGGAGGGGGGGGTGGTGGTGGTGTGGTGTGTGTGTCTTCACTGTACATTTCCTTCATGAACTGAAACAAACCACTAAATAACATAATCACAGCTGTATGATTAACGCACATTACACACACCCATCCCCGCTGTGTTATTGCCAGAGATTATTTTAGCCGGTCACAGCTCTCTGCATTCCCACTTCGCCATACAGCCCCAGCGTTCAGCAGCGCAGATCTCGCCCACCAGCTTTTACCTCCGGCACTCGCACACCTCTCAACGCAGCCCCTTCCAAAGACACCTCACCACGGAAATCCTCCTCGTTCAAGCAGGCAGAGGTGTTCCCTAGCAGAAGCGGAAAATTTGGCAGGATAAAGCTGCCATCACACCTGCAGGCTTTGAACGTGCGAATTGGCAAAGTGCAATTGATACGTGGGAGAAAGGAGTGACCGTGGGGCAAACCCCACGGGGAGGGGGGGGATAATGCGGCAACTGCCCCTGCAAACCACTAGCGAGATGCCACTAGATGGTGACAGTGCCCACAGAAATTAAACTACCCGGGGGACAACCCCATCTCCAGTACAAGGCCACCGTGAAATGACAACATTTTTTTTGGAAATAAACGGTTAGCGCTTCTGGTTTGTGAAGAATGGGAATTAATTTAGGCAGTGTTATGGTCAAGAGCACCAGGAGGCGGTGGTTTAGTGATAAATAGCAAAGTGAGCGAATTCACCTGCTTGGTGCAGTGCGAAATGAGCTGTTTCTGTACGGCCCACATCAGAAGTCAGTAAATTCCATTTATCTGCATTTCCCTGTGCCTCCTCCCCTGTGCCTCTGGTACCCACAGGCTGAGAGCGAGCATCTTCTGGGCTGTGGGAGTCACCCCTCATTCCCAAATGGAGCTGATTAACCTTCCCTGGGGCAACTTAAACCGCTCTGCCCCGTGTCCCCAGCACAGGAGGAGCTCACGTCTAAGAGCTATCGCTGTCAACCTGCTGGATGCTGCCCTCATGCTGCTTTTGCAACACGCGTTTATGTTTCAGAGTGACATTTCAGCAACGTTCTGGCAGTCCATTAAATAATGCCGAATTCAGTGAAAATGGATGGTTGCAAATAATCCATAAAATCTATTAGCACCAGCGCCGACAAGCAGGAATTGGCTTGTAACTGGTTACCTCGGTTTCCCTCCTCTGCAAACACTCGTGTTAAGGGATGTTTTACGCCGGCAAAAGGCTCCTGAGCCCCTTTCCTGAAGTCAGAGCTGCGTGAGAATGAGCAGGTTCACTCACCTGCTCCATCTACAAGCGTGACACGTGATAAGATCCTGGAATTGTCTTTCATTTTGTATTAATCACCTAAACGATGCATTCGGGAAAATGCAAGTTTTTCAATAAATGAGTAGCAGAAGAGAAACCTTTTTCTGGTGTTTAATAATCTTTGTCATCTCTGATCAAATAAACTTAAGGGCTCATTTACATTTGGCCGGTTATCTTGTTACTGTAGCGCTCTCATCCAAAACTCCAGCTAAAACATGAGAAGGAGCCCAACTTGAAAAAAAACCTACAATACCCAGATTCTTAAAAAATCCATCTGCGTGTTGTGACCTGCTGTTTATTAGACTCATGCTAGCTCTCGGCTCGCTGCAGTGCAACGCTGAGCAAAGCTCCAGCGATCACTGTAATTACCGCCGAGCAGACAGCAAATCCACTTCTTTTCTCTGCTGTTAAAGAAAGCCGCAGCGGTGATGGAAAGAGGGGAACGGCTGGAAAGGACAGAGAGCTTGAAGGAACAGTGACGAGATTTGCAAAAGTACGGGAAAGATCATATTCTTTCCAAGATGGAAAGATAAAAAAAAAAACCTGTGGGTAATTCTGAAAAAAATAAGATGACTGTTACCATGTAATTAATGACTTTGGGCTTTGTTTAGCTCCTCCTTAAGACAGCAGAAACCTTCTCCTCTCTCCCAAAGCAGCGGCCCCAGCGATCAGACTGTGTGGGCACTGCAGGACGGGGCTCTACAGTCACATACAGAAGAGCAAACGGAGACGAGGCGCTGTCGAGCCTAATATCAGTGCAAATCACGGGCAAATCGGAGCGTTCAGACCACCAATGTCAACAGCACTCATTCACTGACAGCAGCACGGGATGCTGAGGAAGCGTGGCCAGCGCTCCTGCAGCGACGGAGTATTCCTGCTGCCCAACTGCTCAAAGACAAAGTATTTACAAAAACACAATTTAAGAGAGTGTAGGAAGAAAAGGATTTCTTCTCCAACTCGGCAAACAGCCAGCAAGCGTATCTGCGGAGCATCTTCACCGTCCCTTTTCGGGTGATGCCGTTGCCCGGCTTTGGTTTTCCGTTTTGTCAAGCAGAGTTCTCACATAGGAACATGCACACGTATGTCACTGCGCAAACCGAGATATTCCCATTGCAAATCCCCTCTGCTTAAAGATAGGACAAATTTTACTCATTTCTAAACAAAGCCTCATCTCTTTATTTGAAAATAACTCATTTCTAAATGGAAAAAAAAAACCACCAGTGAATTTTTTTAACAAAAAAAAAAAAAAAAAATCAGGTTTCGTTTTTACAGTGAGTGTGAAATACCCAATTCTGACAGTTTTCACTTTTATTGCATGTTGCATTTATTTGCACAGCTCTTTTACCCAGGCCAGTAAGCGACTGGAAAGTCAAGGTTTCTCCTCTTCCAAGACCATATAGCCCCTGAGAGCAGAAGCTGCCGATGCCATGGTCAGCACCGGGGTTCCCTCCTGGCGGTAACCGGGAGGCCCAGAGCTCTCCCGAGGGAGCAGCCAGCGCGGGGACATCTGACATGGAGGGGTCCCCACGCAGGGACGGAGGGTGCTCCGGGGGAGCCCCCGAGGGTGGAGGGCGTCCTCGGCTGCCAACGCTTCTTCTGGTGGGACCGCCGGCCCGGCAGTGGACAGCACGGCTATGGAAAAAATGCTGTGCTAGAAGGTACAAAGAAAAATATCCCTTCTCAAAGTGATGCTCTGGCTTTTCCCAGCTGTACAGGTATTTTTGTGAAAAACGGAGGCCAAAAGTCAGCTCGTGTATGCAAACACTGCTCTCAGCTTGGAAGCAAAGGAAGCAAAGAAATTCAGAAAGAGAAGAAAATTGTTTTGTGTTCCCATCACGGGGCCTCGGCGGGGGCAGGCGGGTGTTTCTCTGCTAGAATATTTCTGTTGTGTTCCCCGTGTTGGTGCCAGCCCGGGGCACACGGCGGGGCCGTGGGGCTGAGAGCCGGGCGAGAGGCACGCAACCCGGACCGGGGTTTCCTGGGCAGAGCTCTCCAAATCAGCTCCTGTTCTGAGCTTCTCAGCTGCTTCTGCAGCTGGTAGACATCAACACATTGTCTGATTGCTAGAGGTGACACCTCAGCCTGCCAACTGTCACCGCCAAACCTCACAGCAGCTCTAAAAACCAGATGGGAAAGTATGGTACCAACTCACAGATGGGTAATTAGTGCTTGGGGGTCAACGCCTTTGTGGTCCTTCTTGGAGAAGCTGGGGGTGGAAAGGAGCTGGTGTCCCCAGGGATATCAGCCAAGCTTGGGGCCAAGCAGACACCTCATGGGGACAACCAGAGGTTTGGGGAAAATACCTTCAGCCTTTCAAGATTAAAGTCAAGGTTTCAGGAAGAGCGAGCAGGTGCTCTCAGCATCTGCAGCTCCTCAACCCGGCCCCGCACCGAGCCAGGCACGAGACGGTTGCCCGGCCAGGGCTGCGCTCTGGGCCCCGGAGCCCCGCGGCACGTTGGGGTGTAAGATGGGGAAGCGGCCATGGGAGGTACGCGGCGATGCAGCCTATTCCTACCGCAGCGCAATAACCGAACTGCTCAAAAACAAACTGCCTGTGGTTAGTTAAATGGAAAATATGCAAGATCGTTCCCTTCCCCAGTACGTGCTCGCCCCAAACCCGGCCCCACGGCCGAGCTGCTCCTGTGCCCCACACCTTCGGCAGGGCAGGAGGGGGCCCAGTGCCTCCCCATCACCCCTTCGCGGGCATCCCCCAGGGACGTGCATGAACAAAGAGGTCTTGCGATTTTATTCCAACTGATAATCCCCATCGCTCACATGGCGGTAGACTCCAAAGTTCCCTCCGGGACCACCTCGGTGCTGAGCAGCCTTAGCAGAAGCCTTGTCCCCGCGTCAGTTCAACTGAGTGCAAATGCATCTCTATTTTGGAGAAAACTGCTTTCCGTAGCGGCCTGAGCTCGCCTGCAATAACAGGAGGGCTTCGTTATTGTAACCCACACCACCAAGATAACAATTATTTTTCCAGACTTACGAAAAACAAAAATGATCTAAATATCGCAGCGTATAAACAACCTGATTCTCAAGCATGGGCTCATTTATTCCATCCCAAAACAGATGTACAGTGGAGGATGACAAAGCAAAGGAAAGGGACCACCAAACCAATGTTTTCTACAAGCAGACAATTTATCTAGGTTTCATTGAAATAATCTGCTGTATCCCAGCAGTGAACGCTGCAAACTGTCAATGATTTCCATGTTTCCCCGACTTTCTGGCGCGCACATGGAAATACGCTGTTATAAAACATAAGCAAAAATTTCAGACTAATTAAAGGGATTTTATCTGGTTAAAATCATATCTTGTTTTGTTTTTTAAAAAAAAAAAGAGACATCTCCTTTGCCCGTGTGTTCTAAATGGCAGCTTAGATTATTAAAGCAGAAAGGAGTTTTACAAAGCTAATTTACATCACGCTGTTTATTGTCTTCTGTTTATTTTTGCATGTCTCCCAGTACAGTCTAGTCAGTCCCACCTTCCTTCGCCAGCACTTTCTAATCAATGGCGTTTTCAGACTCTCTCGCCCGAAAGCAGGAGACAGGATGGTTCAGTGGTTAGGGCACTAGACAGAAATGCAACTCCCTGCTGCCAACGTCCCGTGGGATCCTGGGCAAGGCGCTCACCCGCTCTTTGTCTCTACTCCCCATCTGTAAAACACACCAATTTCCCAACTCACAGGGCTGTCCCCAAGCGCACAACGTTTTATTGGAGCGGGGTAATGAGGCACAGACTTAGCTTGTATGTGCCTCTGTGCATGCCACCCCTGTTTATCAAAAAGCTGCAAAACGATTGATGGGAGCTGTACGTTGTAATTGCAGGCAGTAATGAAGCTGTAGGTAAGGCATATGACTTTGAAGAAAGGAGACACATGAAAGTGTGCAAGGGAGCTTCAGTCCCCGGGGTGGAATGTAAATACCGGCTTTCCAGGCAAACACCCTGCTCCAAAATTGGAGTAACTTTATTCAGGCATGAATACTCTGCTTTAAATAGCACGGCAGTGCCTTATCTTCCTATCTCGACTATTAAGGAACCCTTTGTTTCTCAGCAGACTGCCACTGGCCCCAGTGATGATCTTGCGGCATGTGACTGCTGTGGTTGAAATCAGCCGAAATAGGATTCGGCACAGCAGCAAGGGACGCTCGGTTTTCTCCGGTGAAACCCTTGCACGCTGCAGACGGTCTGTCCAGGGGTGGCTGGAGCCGCAGGGGTGAATGTGCAGGAGCAGAAAAGGAAGGCAGGCCCATCTTCCCCCCCACCACATGCCATCCTGCCGTCTTAGAGCGAGGTCATGGCCTTGAAGACGCGAAGCAGCTCTGCAGCCTCCCAAAAGTACATCCCAATGCAGCCGGCCCAGCACGGGACAGGCCGTGCTTTCCCAGCGGTATCTCCCTGCCCTGCTGAGCCTGGGTAAAGCGGACAGGTACCGGTGCATGGCGAATCCTTCCCCATGCTGCTGTGAGCGCACGTACCCCGTGCTGCCTCAAACCCCAGGGTCTGCCGCCTTGGCAAAATGTAAAACCCCAGCATGTACGAGCAGATGGCACCAGCATCACCGTAGGTGGAAGCCACAGAGGAGCTTAACAGCACTCCCTCCCGAGGGAACCCATCTGCCGCCACGCGTGCACCAGCCCGAGCCCCTCTCTGAGCTCCCACAGAGGCTCAGGGCTCCCCAGAAAATCCCCTTTTTTTACCCTGTGGAGTCTGAGAAATCACTCTTGAGCAGAAACTGGAAAACATTTGATTTCATTCAAGCAGCTGGTGTCTTTGCCTTCTGTACTGCAAAGTACTACAGGTAGCTAAATGAAAGGGTATCGGTAGAGAGTTTGCCATTTCAAACAGATAAAACCCAGCCCAGAGTCCAAAAGAATTGCCATCAAACAACCAATATAAATAAGTTTGCGTGTCCCGGTTTGAGGTAAAAGAGGACCAATTTTGCCCAGTAACTTTGCTGCTCAGCTGGGCCTCTCCTAACCGCTGACATTAACAGCGCATTGTGCAGACACCGTCCGCTCTCTCCGAGGGATCAGAGCGGTGTCTATAGCTGATGCCCGGGCATGGCATGCAGAGAGGCTCTCGCTTACCCTTATTGCCCCGACCCCCACGGCCAACCCACTTTGGTCCTCGCCCCGTTGGAGGGGCGGCAGCGGAAAAGCGCAGTGGGGTCCCACCCGCGGGGAGGAGCGGACAGGACAGGGGACCCCGAACTGACCATCGGCGTATTCCGTCCCCTCTGCCCCGTGCTCGGGATAAAAGCTGAGGGATCAAAGGGTCTCTCTCGCTCTCTTCCTTCAATGGCCGACATCTGAGGAGGACTCTGTCTGTCCGTCTGCCTTTGGTCCCCATCCTGAATGCAGATCCGGAATCCAGTTCCCGTCCGTCACCGCGTGCAGCCTGGGACTGCCCCAGTGCCAGCCGGTGCCGTGATCCTCATCCTGGGAGCTTGGTACGGTTTTGTATATATTTCATTATTTCCTTTTGGTTTTATTATTAATATTTCATTAAAGTAGAGTTCCTTCTAAACTCACATGTCTCTTTTTCCCTCCTGTGCCTCTCTCTTTGAAGAGGGGTAGAGGGGAGCATCTGTCGGTCTCATCTGGGGTCCCCCACATCCCCAGTGGCCGATTTGGCCTAAACCATGACATTGTGGCACCAGGTTAACTCCTTCTCTCACAAACGCCGCACCAGGTTGTGGCTGGCCCTGCGTGGCTCTGCCTGCACTAACGGGAAGCGTAGCTGAGATGACCGCCAGTGCCAGACCTCCCGGGACCCACGTGCGAGACCACCACCCAGGCAGGCTGGCGATGTAAACTTAACGTGACCCCAGTAAAAGCATGAAGCACAGTTGCAAACAGTCAGTTCTTATAATAACCAAATTCCCAGAGCTTGGCCATGCTGGTAGGAGCTGAATTTGGTGGCGTTCAAAGCTTGGGGCACACTCACCGCACATCGCAGGGGGTGAGCAAGCTGTGCCACTCTTTGGGCCATGATGTTACACTCTCCATAGGTTTGTTCAATCAGTTTAAAACCCTCCATAAATCCAAATGCGTATGTTCATCACAAGTGCTACGGATGCCGGGTTCCATGAGCATATGGTCCTAACGCATGTGCTACTCTCCAGCCAAGTGAACCCATTCCTTTTCCAACTATTATGGAGTGATCAGTTCTCCTATTTGTAACAGAACCCATGAAAAAGCAAGAACATTATCTGTTTTCTCCCTGATATACAAGCTAGTAGCAATAATCTATCATTCAATTACTACCAAGCTTTCATAACCATAAAAATACATACCACTGTATGCATGCAGTAACACCTACAATTACTGGGTAAAGCTCAGTTTGCCCTAAAATAGTAGTTGACTGTAATTACTTATATTTACCTAATTGCTGCTTATCACACCCCTGACTAAGCGGGGATCAGCAGCACTTTCATGAAGATACCTCTGAACGTGGTGGTGCACATGGAGCATTTAGTTGCCTTTGGGGAATGTGAGCACCAAGAATTAATCCGTTTAATCAGTACCCAGATGACGCCGGCCGGCTCCCAGGGGCAGCCTGTCTCTTGCCACCCTGCGTAACGTCACCCTGCAGTGAGGGAAGCCCAGCTAGACACATCTGCAGAACCCATGTTCATGCATCAGCATCCTCAGAGTCAGGCTCAGCACCCAGAGAATCACAGGCTGGGGGTGAAGATCCTATGGACAACGTGGGGTGTCAATGAAGCAGACACATGCAGCTATTTTGAAAAGTAGACGGCAAATAATTAAGAGCTTGAAATGGTCTGTAAATGCTTGTCCAGCTCTGGAGCCCTCAGCACAGGAAAGACCTGTAGCCCCTTTAGGCACTGGAAGGGGCTCTGAGGTCTCCGCGGAGCCTTCTCCTCTCCAGGCTGAACCCCCCCCTCTCCCAGCCTGTCCTCCCAGCAGAGGGGCTCAGCCCTCGCAGCATCTCCGGGCCCTCCTCCGGCCCCGCTCCAACAGCTCCGTGTCCTTCTGCTGTTGGGCCCCCCCGAGCTGGAGGCGGCGCTGCAGGGGGGGGCTCCCCAGAGCGCAGCAGAGGGGCACAGTCCCCCCTCGCCCGCTGGCCACGCTGCTGGGGATGCACCCGGGATGCGGGGGGCTCGCTGGGCTGCCAGCGCACAGTGCCGGCTCATGGGGAGCTTCTCAGCCACCAACACCCCCAGGTCCTTCTCCTCAGGGCTGCTCTCCAGCCACTCTCTGCGCAGCCTGGATTTGTGCATGGGATTGCCCCGACCCAGATGTAGGACCCTGCACTTGGCCTTGTTGAACTCCATGAGGTTCACACAGGCCCACGTCTCCAGCCTGTCCAGGCCCCTCTGGATGGCATCCCTCCCATCCAGCATGTCGACAGCACCCAACAGCTTGGTGTCGTCAGCAAATTTGCTGAGGGTGCACTCGATCCCAACATCCACGTCACCAATGAAGATGTTAAACAGCACCGGTCCCAGTACCAAACCCTGAGGAACAATGCTTGTCACTGCTTGCCACTTGGACATGGAGCTGTTGACCACAACTCTTTGAGTGTGACTGTCCAGCCAGTTCCTTATCCACCAAGTGGTCTGTCCATCAAATCCATGTCTCTCCAATTTAGAGACCAGTGTCAAACTCTTTGCACAAGTCCCGGTAGATGACATCGGTTGCTCTCCCTTGATCCACCAACGCTGTAACCCCGTCGTAGAAGGCCACCAAATTTGTCAGGCACAATTTGCCTTTAGTGAAGTTCTGATATGAGCTGCTGATTTGAGACACAGGTACTTATTCAGCAGGATGTTACAGCATGTACTTGACTTTAGCCATGCACCCTAAGTACGTGTTTCTTTTCTGAATCAGGCTTATCGGTAGCCCATGCCTGGAATACTCTTTTTTCACTGAAGTACCATGGAATATTAAGAGCTAGAAAGAAAATTAGAAAGGAAAGGTTTCTTTTACTCAATGCAAATAATTCCTTTCATCTTGCCACTGGTCTACAAGCATTTAAGGCAGAGAGGGGTTGGGGGAGTGAGAGGTGAAGGTGTTTCCAGGTCTGCAGCTGAGCAGTGGGAGCACGCTGAACACCAGCACCAACTCGCCCAAACAGCACGACGGTGCCATTTTCTGGGAGCCTTTATGCAACGGGTTTTAAATAAAGTGCTTGGCTCCTGAAACGGCTACTGGAAACAATGTAATGGAATCAAAATAACTTAATCATTTGGGCAGAAACCCTACTGAAAATGTAGAAATAAAGAGCAAACAAAGCACGTTACCAGAAGGGCCTGTGTGATTTCAAGGGTGACTCAAAAGGACATTTTACCAGCTCCGAGGTACCCACCGTCTCACACTCCTCTGCCCCAGCTCACGACTGAGGAACTCCATGACCTCTCTCTGCCCCTTCATCTTGTGAGTCTGTAACCATCATTTCAGCATGTATCACTCATAGTAAGTATTATTACTAGTCATAATATTATCCAGCTGTTTGTTGTTGTCAAAAAAGAAAAAAAAAGAAGATGACAACAATCATATTTAACTTTATGGACGTTTTGCTGTAACAAGACTTTGCCAGATGTTCTGCCCCTTGATTATGCATGCCACAAAAGCATGTTTTATAATGACATAAATACAAAGCAAGATGAAAGTCATGGAAATGCCTGTGTGTTCTTTTCTTAACGCAGCTGCATCTGAGATGGTTTTCGCATCTGTCAAGCATAAATCAAACGGGGGAAAATGATCCTCAGGACTAGCCCATTCCTTGATAGTCAGTGTTTTCTGTCACAAACATTAGTCAGTGTCAAGAATTATTCTCCGTTATAAACTTCCACTTCCCACATTCACAGGGAGGTGAAGTTAAATGTTCTTAAAGCATTTCCAACCCTGGACTGGAAAGCGCTGAGAGTTTCAGGTTTGGCTAGGTTTATTGATCAGCATTATGAAAGATAAGTAATGAGTACCGCTTAAAGGGGATGTTTGTCAGCTATAATTCCTAATTCCTATTCCCAGCAGTGCCAAAACACACATGAGTGGCTACAGTGAAATCTCTGACATGGGCATGAGGCTTTTTTCATGCTTTTTGGGGACATGTTAATTAATTAATAGTTGAGATGCTCAGATAAAACTTCCTCACGGCAGATACAATTATTTATTCTGTTCAATCTTTTCACGTGACATCGCCGGGCGAGCAGGATATCATATAAATGACAAACAGGCTGAAGCGATAAAAAGTGTTACCGTGTAAGCACAAAATACAGCGGCACCAGGAGAAAGAGTACCCTTTTTTTTTTTCTGACCTTTCCCAAGCAAAGCACTATCTGCGGCGAGCCCTCGGCTGCGCGTTACCTATATCCTGTATGAATGAATTCCTTTTTTGTGTGATTGTTCAAAGCCAGTATGTCCGTTTCTATAGAAGCACCCACAGGATCACCAAAAACCACATATTCAGCTCTTGTTAATGTCAGCAATGACGTACCAGAGCAAGTACTTGTTTGTCCTAAAGAAATACAGGACTTCCACCGCTCGAGCACGAGCCTGCTGCCGCCGAACGCCTGTTCAGAAAAAAAAAAAAAAAAAAAAAAAAGAAGAAGAAAAAAAAGTTGTTGACATGAGAGGAAAAACCAGGTTTCCTGTTTGAACTCTGACAGGTACTGGAAGATATGAGTAACATCAAATCTTGGTCTGCTCTAAAGGCAGTCTGTGGTCAGGGGGTTCTCACATTTGTTTGTGTGGAACAGCTTTGAATTGTTTGCAGATACCGCGCAGAAGAAACTCAGAGATCCTTATCGGGGCGCAGGGCCTGTTATGAAATATATGCATTTGTGAACAGGTTACAGGAGATCAAAACGGCTCCAGATGATATGCCTCACATGCTGTAAAATGTGGTAGATGCTCCCGAGATACCTCCGAAAATATCACATGTTGCAGCGTTGTCGAGTACAGGCAGTGGCCACCTTTATTTCCATTTCTCGCTGCGTGGCAGGCGAAAGGAGTTTGGGGGATTTTTTTTTTCCAGATTGTTCTTCTTTTTTTGTGTGTGTGCGTGCCTGTTTGACTGTTCAAATTAAAACTTTCCTTCGTTATGATTTTCACTAACAGAACTACCCAAACAATTGCAAAAGAAACTAGATGCTGGAGAAAATGGCTTTAAGACGCCCCGGGTTTGCCCCGGTGGCATGCCACGCTCTCCCCTGCCGGTGACACTGCCGGGGGACGATGCCGATGTGCCCTCTTGCCGGCTCCTCCAAGCTGCAAAGCCCAACGGAGAAACCTGCAGCAAGGAGAGCCAGGAGGGACTCTGCCGGAGCAGTGTGGACTGGTTTCCAGCAGAAATTAAACCCAATCGATTTGGGTGGGAACGCTGCAGGCAGACCCCGCGGCGAGCTGAGGGGACAGGACCAGACCTCGACACCCAGCTGGGTTCTGAGAGGTGCTGGTGAGAATTGTCCCGTTTGTAAGAGACTTCCCAAAGTGCTCTGCCAAAGCGATCAACCGAAATCGCAGCGGAAAGCCCGTCTCCCTCGCGACACAGCCCGCCAGCCAACAGCACGCGGCTTCATCCCGTCGCAAAGATCAGCCCCTACAAACTTCTCTTTGCTCATAACTTTGGACAAAGTCTAACCAGTCGACCAAACACCTTCCAAGGAGCTCAGCCGTCTGCAGACCAGCAGCTCACCCCCCAGCCCGGCTCTCCAGGTGTGAAGTGAAGAGCTCAGAGTGCCCTTCTCAGTCCCGTCCTTGCCACAAGCGGATCTCCAAGTCCAGCATCCCCTTCTGCTCTCGCACGCTTGCGATGCCTTCTCCTTTCGACCACTCCTAATGTTGCACTACAGTGCCTTTGTATACACAAAACAGCCTCAATTTTCCTTACAGTCTAATGCAAACCGTCTTTTTCAAAAACCCTACTAAGAGGAGGCCTCCCAGCGCTCTGCTAAACCCAAGCCATAGCAGGGGATGCAGCCAGGTCACAGCTCCATGTTACCATTTAATAAGTGAATAACTTTGAGCTGCTTCTGCTCATTCATTGAGGCAAAACTCCCTTCAAAACTATGGATCCGAAATTCATGCCATCAGCTCTCTCACAGCCCAAACTGAGCCCCACAAAGAGCTGCCACCGAAACTGGAGGCAGTTCTGCATACACACCTGATGAAGGAGACACGGTCCTTCAGGAGGAACGCTCTCCTTGGAGAACACCACCACCTTCATCCATTACCATGAAACCACCATGCCAACACACTACCAGGAGATTATCTGAACTTCTCTCCTGAGCTGTGTCCCACGCAGCGACATTGGTCCCCAGCTGATGGGGGACAGTGCTCAGCACCACACAAGGTCAGACCTTCAAACCCATCGATTTTAGGGCTACCTGCACATCATTAATGTCAAACCCACAGCTGACAGTGGCCGTGAGCTCCTCTCAAAAACCCATGGGACCTCAGAGCTAAACATTTCACCTGCTTACAAGCACAGGAATGGGTCACAGCTGCAGAGACTCGCCAAAGACAACGCCGTGAAGATCTGCTACTATTGGATTCCGCTTATTCTCACGGATTTTTGTTTTGTTCTTTTCAGTTTTGTCTTTCCAACTGATGTGTGTGAGCCCCTTCTACTGCAGTGAATGCTCACAGAAAGCAAGTTCTCAGCTTGCATGCTGTAATACACATGGCAGTAAACTGAAAATTAAAACCATTCAATTGAGGAAAAGAACAGTTCCCTACAACAGGGCTAGACAGTTGCAGCTAAATAACAACTGGGATTTCAGATCTGGGCTAGTCATAAACTCACTCAGCTTGCACAAGCCTTCCTCAAGCTACCTGTAATGAGTAGTAAGTTTGAAGCAGAAAACAATCTGCAAGTTCCTCAGACACATGATGCACGGCTCAACCCCTCGGAGCACACGGCTGGAAGAACAGAAACTCAGCAAATAATTATCCCCTTAATATGCTGGGTATTGTGTCTTCATTTCTGAGCTAGAACCCTTTCAGATAAATTCATGATTTTCTATATTAATTTCTGTAAATTTAGTGAAGTGGGTTTTTTTCCCCTGCAAGACTGGATGGATTTTGCCAGCTCTATTTTAACTGGTTGTTCCGGTGCAGCTGACAAATGCAATATAAACAATATCTTCCCAATGGTCTGGTACCGAAATTCCCCTGAAATCACGGGGACTTAAGTAAGTGGTTTACTTAACACCTGTGCTTAAGAGGTTCCCTGAATCAGGGCTGTAAATCACAAGAGAAAGCTGGAGGAATCCTCCTCTCACTGAAATCATTGCTCAGTCATTTATCTGAGGATATCAGGATTAAGCCGTTAACTTTTTTGTAGTAATTCATACCAATGTCATTAGAAATGGACTTATATAATTAAAAAATGTATAAGATCAAACCTAACAGTATCACGAATAAAAAAAAAAAGTAGATTCATAACTGGAAATAATATTGAATTAATTGAGTATTACATGACACAGCAGTGAAAAAAAATTTTAAAATGGGAACTTTGGTTGTACGTGCACAGCTCTACAGCATCATAAATTTACAAGAGTGAAGGGTTTGTTTTAACTGAATGCTAATCTACGGCCAATTTTTAAATAACTTTCGAAGTGAAACTGCTTAAAATAACACATTGCAGACCTTTGTTCTTTTGAGTCTTCAAGTCCTGATGTGAATTATTACATTCAAAGTGCTGTCCCCACTGATTCAGCCTTGTTTTAGCAAATAATAAGTCCAGGTGTGCTCGTACTCTTTGTACATTTTGAATATTAATGGACAATCGGGAAGAGAATCAAATTTAGCCAAGAGATAAGAAAGTCAGACCAATTCAATTACCAAATGTGATTTCTGTTCATTATGTTCATTCAGTACAATTTCATTAAGGAATTTTCCCTTTTTAGTTAACTCTTCATGCTTAAGTGCTGCTACTAAATGCTTTGATTTTTATTTGAATAAAATAATTACAGGGAATAGTCCTCAATCTTATTTAAATTTCTTTCTTTTCAGCTTCTCCTTTTAGTTTGGATTTTGAGACAGTTAATAAGATGCAGCAGGGCTCTGTGTGCTCTGAGCAAAAGCTTTATTTACTATACCCAGACATTCCTGGTAGCAAACAGGCAGTCCAGCCCTGCTCTGTAAACCCACCGTATCGCTCTTAAATTCCAGTCATCAGGTGCCACACACTGTACGTGACTCCGGCTCTGAAGTAATATTTCTCAGTGATATTACCCAATTTCACGTTATCAAACAGGACACGCAGAGGCTGAGAATCAAAATAATGTGTTGGCTTATAAAAAAGAAAAAAGGCATTTTTAACAAAGCAACTAATTTTCAAAGTGTCTAAATCTTTTTTTGTCTTTTTCTCTTTTCTTTTTTTTTTTTTTTTTTGAATTCTATACTTTCAGAATATCTAACCACAAACATTTGAGCAAACTAGAGAAAAGAAACTGTTGGTAATTTTCTGTAAGTTTCAAAAGCCAGCAGGATATACACGCCGTTTTATGTTTCTATCTATAGAGACCTGCAGGCAAACGTACAGTGGAACAAAGATAGACATCTAGATATATTTGTACCTGCTGTTCGTGTGCCTATATGGAGATAGATTCTTAATTAGATAAGTAAACAATGGAAACTTTTAAAGTTCGTAGTTTGAGTGTACCGAACTCTTTTTCTCTCTCTTACTTCTTTAGTAATAAATTTTTATACGCTTTCCGTGAGTTACAGCTGATCAGAACCCATCCAGCAGTGCTGGCATGTTGTACGGCGGCTGTGGGCTTCTGGATCTGGCCCTGAGCTGCACTGAAGCCCAACCAAACATATAAAAGTGAAATAACTATCTTTGATTCACATACTGGTTCAGTGTTTAGCACATGACTTTTCTTTTTTTTAGCAGAAAAATAATTTCTGAACTACCGAGTGAGGTGATTGCAACGTGGAAGTTCTGAAGCAGAACTAAAGCAGCAAGATAAAATTTGCAAAATATGGGTTTCTAATTGGTGTAATCACCAGGGTCCTGTACGGGACCTTCGGTCACGGATGGAGCTCCCCGAGCAGCCCCGCTCTCCGTTGTCCGCTCTCCCCTTCTCGCTGCTATCAATCAGGTGGGTATTCAGCGAAGGCAGGATCTTTCTCCAACTAATTCTAGATGAGAAGACCCAAACATTTTCTGAACCGGAGAAAACAGATACCCACCAGATTACAAAGAAAACACATCCAGTCCTCCTCTTTCTTTCTTTTTTTTTGCCTCTCCCTGCCTTTTATTACCACGCTGCTGCTGGGATCTAGCCCCAGGCTCACTGCCAGCAACCAGCGAGAGCCGCTGCTGCTGCAAGGTGCTTTGATACAGGATTCAGCTTATAGACCCTGAAACCAAGAGCCACAGTCGGGTTAGATGGTATTGCCCATAGTTTGGCTGGAGGTTGTCCCCCGTAGCCTTCACACTTGACTTTGGGGGTTGGAACGCGATGATCTTCAAGGTCCATTCCAACCTAAACCATTCTATGATTCTATGAGTGCCTGGTCCCCACGGCTCTGGGGACCGTGCTCTTGGGCAGGTGGGGTTTCTACCAGACCCTGGAGCTCAGGTTAAGCCTGCAGTGAAGATGCTCCTCTAACGCACTTAGTACCTCAGTTTATAAAAACCACAGCACCTGTTTTGGGAAAAAAAGACCGCATCATCAGCTCATGGGAACCAGTAAAGCTCTGGTGAGTTCAGCAGGACTACGACGACTCACACAAGGTGCAATTTCAGAGCAGAGGGCCTGATTCAGAAGCCCATGAGATCCATGCACCGGTTTCCCAGCACTGCTGGAAGAGCCATTCAAACATCTGCAGAAATCAATCATTTCTAGCAAACTGAAAAGCAATTTGCTTAGTTTTATGAAGCTTTCTTTTCCCCTTACTGGCAAGGCTTTAAGGAAGCAAAGATATAAAACAGAAATATTTAAGAGAACATTCATTAATTTGTAATAGCTACAACATTGTGTGTTTCAAAACCCCATCTCTCTGGGAATCATGTGTTAAATATTCATCCCAATACTTATGCAATTCCAAAGAGGATATATATTTCTTTGCAACCAAACTTTAAAAATTAATGAAGTGAAATAAATAAGTCCAATAAAATCCAGATGATGACTCTGACTAGCTGTGCTTTCTTAAAGAAATCTGATGGCTTCAAGAGCCTTCACCTTCCCTCATGGTCAGTTCAGTTACAACTGTAGCTGATGGTTTCTCAGTCTTTGTAACAAAGGATTAAAAAGCACAACGTTGATAACAAAACTTGTCTGTATAACCAAAATGTGAATGAGACAATCAATTAACAGGCTGAAGACTTTTCCAAATTTATCATTCCATTCTCCAATGAACTTCTCCCAGGTGCCCAGATACGGGAAGGGCTGTATGGCAGCGGGTTTGGGAAAGGGAAAAAAAAAAAAAAAAAGGATATTCCTGGAGAACACCAAAAAAAGGTGTGAGATCTAAAGCACTGTAAAATCAGCAACCTACCAGCAGGTGGAAAAAAAAAAAAGAAAAAAATCTAATGATAAGCAAAGTCCAGTGACAATGCTAAAATGCCATCCAGGACTCTGGTACGATGAGATTATTCTGGTACAGAGAGTTTATAGCCTGTTTCCCAAAGCCTTCCCGGAGGTTTGAAGCAGTACTCCAAAACCTCAGTACTTCTTGGACACCTAAAATAACCTCCAAGCGTAGGACAAAATCTAACATACAGCTAGGTACACAAGTAATAAGGTCAGATCCTTTAATATAACATATAGCTGCGTTTCATCTTATGCAAAACACGAATTTTGAGTGTTCATTTGAAGTGAAAGTTGGCACCTAGATGAGGCCAGCTCAGTATCTCCTGTTTACGTCTGTCTTCAAACTTCACAAGAGTCATAAAAGCTGAAAAGATTTTGCGACAATCCCTCGCTTTATTTTACTCCAGGCTGGAGGGCCAATATAAAGCAAAAAGGAGAAAAATAAAACAAAAAGGATTAAGAAAAAAATCTTTGCTCTTAAAAGCAGAAGGTTACTCTTAGGTTGCAAATGTCACTTTTCAGTTGATGAATTTCTCATTCCTAGGAAATGTTTCTGTGATTTTCACTTTCAGGGTCTGTGTTGTGTAAATATTTTATTCTTGGCCACAATAGAGGCTGTTCATAACCCCTTGATGTGTTCCTGGGGCTCCTCTTGATGCCATTTCAGGATTCTCTATAGCAACACTTGTCTTGCTAATTTTATCACTATCAGTTTTATCCAGCCTATTGCGCGGCTGGTAAAATTGAAAGCACCGCATGAAGTCCAATGTTAGGAAATCGCCATGGAATTTTACGTCCCGATTTCAACACTAACTGTTGGGTAGCTGGAAATCCAGGCTAAAAGCAATAATTCTGTTCCTGCAGTACAAAGAAAGTAAGTGGTTGTAAGTACCGCTATTTTTAGCCAGTACAAAGCTTCCGCTTCCCCAAACCAAAAAAAAAAAGGCAGAAATGAATGAGAATCGTCTGCAAAGTATGGGCATCTACAACCCTTCAAGTGTGTTCGCTCTAAGTGCTTTTTGAGAGTGGGGATGATTCCAGTTTTCCAGTTAAAATCCACATCAGCTTCATACACCGGGGCGGTACAACGTCACTTTTTTAGCTTTCTGGCTATGATCCAGCTCCCAGCCACGCTTCTTTCTTGGGTCATCTGGACTCACCTTCACTTTCTGCTTCCAGTCCTGGTTCTCACCTGGCCGTGACCACCGAACCGAGTACCCAAACCCAAACCATGCCGTACCCACGAGTTGCTATCTACAGGACAGGATTTCCCAGACAGGATTGTGCAAATGCATATGTGCATTGTAAAAAACTGACTCGGAATGCAAACTTTCCTAAACCCTTTGATGACAGCAATAGAAAGTGGGACTGCAAGTGCTGATGCGGTGCCTGCTTACTTGCATTTCTCATTATTGTAACAAGCAGTCAGTCTACAGGCTCTAGAAACCAAAGAGCAGCTAGGGACTAATTCTCCTCCAATTGCTACCCTGCTGCTGATAAAACGTTACAGCATAGACAAATTCTGCCTTCAGACATTTATATGAGCACACGTACACAGGCAGGCCCACAAAAGGCACCGACAGCACCACTTTTAATAGCAATTAGCAGGACAAGACAGGAGGCAGAGTATTTATCTGTTTGAGGAAAATGCTGCACCAAACCAGCAACATCACAGCCCTTTTATTTGAATGGGAGCAAAACGCACAAGTAAAGAGGAGAACAGGGAAGAAGCTGCATGGCATGGGGTCCCAAAGACACACAGAGCCCACGGCTCCATCGTGCCCTGCTGCTGGTGGAGCCCATGGCTCCATCATCTCCTGCTGCTGGTGGAGCCCACAGCTCCATTATCCCATGCTACTGGTGGAGCCCACAGCTTCATCGTCCCCTGCTGCTGGTGGAGCCCATGGTTCTATCATCTCCTGCTACTGGTGGATCCCACGGCTCCATTGTCCCCTGGTGCTGGTTGAGCCCACAGCTCTATCGTGCCCTGCTGCTGGTGGAGCCCACGGCTCCGGCCCTGCAGGCAGTGGGGCAGTTCTCCGTGTGGCACTGGTGATGTGCTCACTACCCAGACAGGAGAAAGTAAAATTTCAAAACAGAAACTCTAAAACGTGGGAAGGCTGGCACATAACAACTGGAGTTTCAGAAAGATAGCAGTTTGTTTGGTTTAATTTTTCTGAATTTGTTGCATTTCTGTTTTGTTTTTATTCTGTTCCACCTCCTCTCTCTCTTTCGGGTCCCGTGTTATTATCATTACTTAACTGGAAAGGGCTTTCTCTAAACATTTCCAAGTAGCCTTTGGAAGGATATCTTCCCACAGCCCTCAAAGTTTCTACAGAAATCTATTTTCCTCTCCTATCTTAACAATCTTTTTGCTTCTATAGCATATTTTTTTCTTTCTCTGCTCTTCTTTTTTAACAGCTCTCCACATGGCCATGAGCTCCCAGTCAGAGAGTTTCCAGTGACTTCACTGTGCTTTGGTTCACACTTCACATTCAGAAGTTTTCGGCCCCATCTCATCTTCAGATCCCTTTACCACAATGCTTCCTACCCACACAGAAGCTAGTTTGTACGAGCTGGAAATCTCGTGAGACTGTGGCTCTCAGGTTGTTTCCAGTTCCCAAAGAAGGCAATGTTTTTGCCCTCAGGGGGGTTCAGTAACTCCCGTTCTGAACTGGCAACAAACAGAATTTTGCAGGCACAAAAGAGCCTCAGATTTGGATAGAGAAGATGGGGGTACTTGGCCACTTTTAGCCCTATAGATTCCATAAGGTTTGAGTGATTGTTCAGCACGGGTGCCAAAGTGGCTACCCATTCCCAGGTACCTGGGTACCCAGCCATGCCCGGGGGGGAACATCAGCGACTCATTATCAAGTTGATTCATCAAAGTTCTGACGGAAACTGTCTCAGATCCAATTCTGTTCAATGTTTTCCCTAAAATCAGGGATGATAAAACAGAAAGGGCACGTTTAGATTTGCAGAGGATGTGAATGTGGAAGCCATTGCAAACGTATCTGAGAACAACCCTGAAGTTCAACGTGATCTTTACAATCGAAATAAAAACGGATGAAATTCCGTGTGGACAAGTAGCATAAATGAAAGGAGTAAGCACTAACACACACCTGCAGATGGACCTTGTGAAAGGGTTATAGTGAAAAGGAGTCAATAATTGCAGGTTGTTTCCAAAAAAATTTCCTGCAGGGTACACGATGAAATGCATCAGCTATGTTCAGTATCAGTGCGGTCTCAGCTGTACCAACAAGCCACCTTGGGGCTTCAACTTCAAGAAAGACATGGAGCAGTTGGAGAGAGTGCAAAAGTCAAAGAGAGGAATGATCAGGCAACCTGAAAATATGGCCCATAGGAGAGGACTGAGAAAATTGAGGTTTCTGAGCTCAGCTCAACACCGAGCCCCTGCTCACCAGCAAGGGAACAATACGATCACAGTCGTAAAAAGGCAGCCGAACAAGAAAATAGTTTATTGGGCACATCCACAGATGATATACCGAGGTGGACGGGCAAACTTTGGCAAGAAAGACTTAGGTTAGACTTCAAGAAAACCCTTTAGGGAGAGAGAAGCACTGGAACAGGCTGATTGCAGAAGCTGTAGGGTTCCCATCACGGGAAGTCATTAAGAACGGGTTAAAACGTTTTTCACTAGAACGACAAAGGTAGTTTTTCCTGTAGTGGTTCAGGGGATGGGCCAGAAAACTTGAGAAGGCCTTTCCTTGCTTATTAAACAGCTAGCTATGGTTAGGTTCTCTGGGAAGATCAAAGCGAACACTTAACCAAGCACAATGCAACTGCAGATTCATGGATGTTGTAATGATACAATTTTCTGGATTTTTAAACCCTCAACAACAGTTAGTGGCCAACCTTGCCCAGAAGGTCCACAGAGATGATGCAATACCACTCTGCTGACAGAGATCTACGGTGGGAACAGGTAAGAGTCCACCTTGATTGCTTTTCACTTCCAAAGGCAGAGAGTTCTACAGGAACTGGCTCGGCTTGAGCGAGAAGGATGGAGCTCCAGTGACCAAGTGCTTTTCCACAGAAGGATCTCCACGGCATGTCTGGGCTTATATTTACTTTCTTAGTCTTTTTTCCAACAACAACAACAACTGTCATCCTGTTTCCACTCCCACCCACCATCTGGCTGTCCCTTACCCTCTCCCACCACCTTCAGAGCTCCTCCATCAATATAACATCTAAGCATTGACAAGAACATCAAGATTTTGTCCATTATAGAGAAGTCATTTCTGAGATCAGCCTTTCCAAGCACTAAGAGAAACGAATAAATTAAGGAGCAAAAAGCTGAGTTACCGTAACTGCCCCAGAGGCAGCAGAATCGCATGTTCTTTCAGCGACTGCTGTCCCAGGAGATCCTGCCTTCCGCCTATATCCTTCCCTTATTCTTCTCAGCGTTGGTCAAGGCAAAAGTAAACAACCAACAGAACATCCTGCACTTCAACCAGGAGCAAGACATTGTAACCATAAACCCTGGGCCAAATCCTCGCGTAATGCCGGTGATTTATCCCAAAGGAGGATCTGGCCACCCGTTTCCGTCACGGTCTGGCTTATTGTTCACGCACGCTGTGTGCATGAGGTTCACTCAAGTTTTGCTCCCTTAACTAGCTTGATATTTACTTACACAATTATTTCATGTAGACTTATTGTTCAAGCCGTTTCTTTTGTTCCTGTAAAGATTAACTTTTTAGAAAGACATTCAGCCAGCAAAACATTTTGAAATACAATTCTCTGGTGGTCTATTTTCAGAAATGAAGCACTTGGTGGTCACTATATTTCACTACTAGCACTTAGTGGTTTTAAAAGTTGCTTTCTGTTCTACATATTAACATAATTTGTTTACTATAAAAAGACTCCTAAACATATATTTCTCCAATCTTCCTTGTCCATTACAGAACGAAACCTGAATGTTATATCCAAGAGACTAAGGCAAAATCAAGTCTCAAAATGTTCTTACCCAAAACCAACTTCACTTGCACATTCTAACTGCTTATTTTCCAGATAAGCTTAAAAGCCCTTAAAACAACACCACAGACACAGACACCACACCCCATCACAAATGCAGCGCATTCCGTTATTGTCGCAAGAAATACCATGATAGCAAGAATCCCAGCACGCAGGAGACAGACACGCTGAAAGCACAGACTCTGGTCTCCTGCCCTCAGCAGACAATATCGATGGAGAATAAACAGTGATTTTAAAAGCAAGTTACATGACTTATATCTGTGTCTCAGCAACTGCTCCTGCTCTCCGCTTCTGCCTGCGAAAGAACCAGGCAAGCAAAGATCTCAGACACTAGAGGAGTCTTCAGAAAAGGATTTTTAAGTGATCCGGAAAAACCATCCTTTTCCCTCATCCATCATGTTTGCCCCTAATGTTTTATTCTGGGTAAATATTTAACTGCAAGTAGCATTTGACACGCCATGCTCCCGTTTGCAGGGTATGCGATCACATGGTGGGACAGGGAATTCTCTGGTGGTGAAAGCTTCTGTAGCTAAGAGAGGGGGATCAGCCAGGTCGGTACCCAAAACACGACCTCCGTGGGTTGCGTGTACGTGGGCAGGGGAGAGAGTAATGCCAGGAAGGCAGCACGAGCAGTTCAGAAATCAGCATAAAATAGTATCGATAAACGGAAAGCAGTTCAGAGCAGGGCTAGCAAAATAATGAAGAGCCTGAGGGAACGGATGGTAGAGGGAAGATTAGAGGAATTGCATATGTATATCTTTGACCAAAGGAAGCAGTCAGGAGATATCTGACAGGTATCAGCTTCGCAGAGGGGAGGGAAGCATTCAGGATGGGATAGGATGGATAACTGGGAGCAATTATAAGAAAGTGAATAAAAAGAAGTTTAGGCTCAATATGAGGAAAGAAAATTAAAGAAGAAAATTAGAATACAAAATAGTTTGGGGGCAAAAAGGTCATTTGTAGAACCTCCTTCACTGGAGAATTCAAAAGCAAGCAAGATAAAGCCCTAATAAATATTCGGCAAGGAGAATCTTCCTTTGTGAAGCAGGGAAATTGCCTAGGTGACCCACTAGCGCTTTGCCAGCTCTAAGAGCTCGTGCACTATTTATACCTGACCACGTCACGGGATACGATGCAGCAAAGTCTAACACACTTGCTTTTAGGAGAGCCTTTTCCTGATACCTCTGCTTCCACGTGGCCAGTCTTTGATGCCGCTCCACAGACTCGAGCTTTTGTTGTGCTCCAGGACACTTGACCACTACCACTAGCGACAGCAGGAGCCAAGTATACGCGGCGTTACTCCGAATAGCAACCAAAGAGCAGGGAGTGCTGCCAGATGCTGCCCTCTCCCTAGAAGGGTAAAACTCTGGAGCGATGCATGCCACTCGCTTATTCTTTTGCCAGAGTTTACGTCTATGACACAAACAACACAATAGTCTCGCCCTGACATTTATTTCAATAAACGCTGGGAGAGCTTCCAAAAGCCTGTTGCAAACAGTTATGAAAACTAACCGAGTCATTGAACTATTATATAAATGGTCTTCCAGCCCTTCATTATTTTGGTTACTATTGGACAAGAACAAGACTTTGAGGGGCTTCTACAATAGCAAAGTCTTGTTTGTGATCCCGGAGGCTTCTGGCTCAGTGTCTTCTATTTAAGCACACCAGAACTCGTCCAGCTCGCGCTGAATTGCAAGACACTGTGGGGTTAAAACCAAGCCTTGCATCAAGATTAAATACATCTGTTATGAAAATCTTCTGTGTTTTGCATACATGATTCAATAAAGAGTCTTAGCGGGATAATTGTTTTGCCCAGGTTATTAACCAGAATTTTCTTGACTTTTTTTTTTTATTATTATTATTACTCCTCAGAATAATGTTTAAGGTAAACAGCTCATAATTGTGCAAGAATTGCATTTAGTGGGATGCTCTACCCTGAATGTCCATGCCCGGATATTATGTTTTATTACCAAAAGTCATCCTTGCATTCGGAAGTTAATTTTACATTTCAAGAAGCGAAAGCAGCACACCTATGTGAAACAGGAAAAAAAAAAAACAAAAACCCAACACTGGAAATTAAGCCCCGAATATCAGAGGCGATGTCAAAGTGCAAATTAGGTTTGTACAAGCCCAAAACTCATTGAAAGCGTTGTCAGAGCGAAGCAGGGATGTGCGCTTGGGGTCACTGGAAGCCCCCGCGGCTCCCGCCCGCCCCTGAGCGGAGCTCCCAGGCAGCCAGCGGGGTCCCCGGCGCGGGTGGCACCCCGAGCGCTCCCCAGCCACGGCACACAGCCCGCCACAAGCGGTGGCATGGCTCCCCAGGGAAGCCACAACCGCCAGGGCTGCCCCCCGGGGACTCCCACAGCCCCATCGCGCCCGAAGAGCCCGGAGGAGAGCGGGAGGCAGCGCCCCGCTCCGGCCGCCAGGGGGCGCCGCAGTGCCCGCGCAACCTCCGCCGCGCTGCGCCCCCCCGCGGAGCGGCACCGGGGGCTGCGGCGGCGCCCGCGGGACAAAGGGGCCGTGCATCCCCCGGAAAAAAAAAAAAAAAAGAGAGAGAAAAAAAAAAAAGGGCAATTCGGGAGCAAGCAAAGCCTTCGCAGCGTGGGTCGGGTCACTCGTGGCCGTCGCAGCCCGGGCACCCGTCCCAGGTTGGTGTTTCAGAGCACGGCTCATCCTTCCGCCGTCGGTTTCTGTAGTTAAGTGGGATCATATTTAGGGCCTTGAATAAATAGGTGTATCTTGAGATAAAGGCAGGAGGGGGGTGAGGGTGAGCAGAGTGGAAAATGGGTTTCGGGACGCTCAGGTGAACTTTATTAATATACTGCCTTTGGCATCAGGCTCTCAATTAGTTAAATAACTGGCACGAGCCTGTCAAGGAGGACATACGTACATACACAAGCACATACACACATATACACAGCATATATATAGTACATACACACACAGACTAATTTGTGACATTTTCTGAGAGGGGGGGAAAAAAAAAAGTGAACTGACTTGTTCCCAGGTGATAGGGTGGATGTAAAATGCTTGAAAGAAAGAGGAGCTTGAAAATTATGGTCAAAGAAAGAACAAGATGCATAAAGCTGGACTAATGTAGACTTTAAGACCCAAAACCCAAAATAGTAATGCTCAAAATTCCCATCCATTTGCAGGTGACGAAATACCCAAACCCTCTCCGTCTAGGCCAAAAGCATCTCGGAATCTAGCTCGGATCTGAGCCCTTGAAAGCCACGTGACACCGATTGTTATTATTTTTCCTGAAAGGCTGGATCCAGGAGAGTTGTTGGAATGTACTTGCCAGGTCAGGTACTGGCAGCATTTCTTTCTTTTCCATAGAGAAGTTCAAAGGTTGGGACATCAGTTGAGGGTTTCAGGGGCACGGCGCCGTACCCCTCACCTCCACAGGCAGCATCCTGGGTACCAAACTGCAGGTCTGATGCGCGACAGAATCCTGCTCCTGTTTTTCCCTTAGTATGGAACATTTCCAGACTGATTGGACCGGAGAAAGGGAACGGGACTGCATAGCTGTGGGATAAAATTCATTCCTGCTTATTCATCTTGGAGATTTAAAAAAAAAAGAGCATTTCTCCCAACAGAAAATTGCTGCAAAGTGATTTAACTTCTGAACTACCCTGAACTGAAGGGCTCCTGCACCCTGTCCTGGGCTCAGGGAAAACTGCCAGTTTGCAAAAAGCCCAGTCCATCCCAAGTGTTGCTGGAGAAGTCCTACAAGTTTCAGCCCTTCCGCACAGACAGGCAGAACTTTGCCTACTCGGCAAATCCTGCCGGGGCAGAGGTGTTAAATAACTACCCGAAACCCCAGTGTCGCAATACTCCCCGTCCTTGCTCAATTGTCGCCTGACCTTAGAGACTTCTGGAGTCTGCTGATGCCTTTCTTGTCAAATTCAGCTTGCCCCAGAACTCGAATGACACAAGAAGCGGTCCCGCAGTGCTCTGGAGAGACCCACTTCCAAACCACGTTTTGTTAAGGGTAATTAGTTGAGCAGCCATAAGGGATGAGAGAGATAACTGGGAATGCCACAGTCGAAGCTGAGAGTGACCACTAGTCAGCATTGCAGTCTTTCGACAGAAAACACATTGTTTTCTGCTATGTGGACAAACAGGTTGGACTAATTACCACGTATAATCATTATTATTTATGCTCTACAGACATCAGAGTTTTGTCTTGAAATGAATTTATAGAGGGGGAAAAAAAAAATCACAAAGCTGAATAATCCCTTTAATTATACGCTTAAAAATCCTGAATGGAAGAAATTAGGAGACACAAAGGAACAAACATAAACTAATTATTCCTTGTTTCGCAGCTAACATATTTCTATGGTAACCACTATGGTCTTCGAAGAAATTAAATGATTATTTTAAATCAGTTCGTCAGGAAAGTCACCCAGTAAAGCCACAAACCAAAAATCTTTCAAATAAGTTTAGAGATGAAGGAGAAAAGCATGCATTTTTCCCAGCTGTTGATCATTAGAGCTATGAAACTGCATTTTCATTAAAACCACCGAGTAGATTCTCTCTTAGGGGCTGTGTGGGGAGCTTGGTGGGTATGTGCATGGGCAGATGGGCACGCATGCATGTGTGTATGTAGAAGAAAGGAGAGAGACGACTTTTACTTCCATATACCATGTGTCACTATGGCAAAGCGAACAGGAGACAAGAATGCATGTTCTGTAATAGTTGCACTTTCTGCTCACATGCTGATTTTTTTGAGATTGAAAGCTTCCACCCTAATTCTTACACAACCTCATTTTTCCCGTGCAACCTCAAGTAGATTGTTAAGTATCGATTTAAATGCGGAGTCTCCCAGCTCCGGCTCCCCAGTATGTGGAGAAGCATGTCAGGTAGGCAAAAAAGGTGTACAGTTTTGGTAGGTCAACAACACGTGTGAAGTGGTGTAGTATTCAGTAAAGACCAAGTTTACACATCTTTTTTGCCCTTGATATGTAGGGAATTAATCAAAACCATGCGCTTAAAACCTAAACCAGCCTGTCACCAGCTTTACATTATTAAACTTGAGCTCAGGGGGTGCATTGCCAGAGGAATAATTCAAGCAGAATGGTCCACAAAGCAGGCAGATTCTGGCTCTGTGGGAGGTTCACTTCTTCAGGCTGTGCAGAGCTTGTTAGCCAAAAAAGACAGTTCATGCAAGCGTGCCTTACTCTTCATTTGACCACACCACCAAAACCAAATGGTTTCCCCTATCACATCTGTGGCCATGCTGGCAGCTACAGATAAAGAAGTTAACTGAATAGGCTCATGTGAAGGCATCCCTCAGGTTTCAGTTAGGAGGAAAGTCCCTGCAGTTGAAGCTGAGGAACACGGTTCAAACTTTTTCACAGAATTCAGAATTTTTTCCTCCCTTTGGGCTCTGCATGGCACTTTTACGGCCACGCTCTCGATGTCTACCTTCCTTCGTTGGCTGTGATCAAAACAGGAACTTCACTGCAGAAAACTCTGAATTGAATGCTGTACGCGATCTGTCTCTCCGTGCTGGGACGAGCTGTCACAAAGAGGAGAAATACCAAGAAACTTCGGTGTTGGCAAGGACTAAAAGGCTGCCCAGCTCCCCGCTGTACGGCCTTCTACCTAACAGCCATCTTCAGCTTTACCATTTCTCTTAGATGGTTTTCACCACAGCTTTGTAAGGACATAAAGACATGTCACACACCCCAGACACGGTCCAGCAAGAGATTCATTACTGCCTTTGGTCAACATACGATTATTAATATTCTTAATAATAGCAATAACAGCTCCTATTAAGACATCCTGCTGGCTTTGGAGAACAGGTTTCTATTTTCCTCAGGTTCTAATTTTAGAAGCTTCTGGGGACTATGTAAACATGTGAGCTAGCAACAAACACGAGAACCATATAGATTATTTTGCTGAAAGCATGGGGTGGGTCATCAGATCCAAATATCCTGCTGCACTGAAGTCGCTGCCCTGGACTTCCACAGATCTGCAGAACAGAAAGGGCAGCACAGGAGTATCGTGGGTCTGACTGGGCTGCTGCTAAAAAGAGGAGCTTTCCCACCTACTGCACTGGGAGACAGCAAACTTGGGACAGACAGAGGTGTACTCAGAGCGGCCAACACTGAACATCAAGCATGATCAGGACTGGGGAAAGGCAACGAAGACGTGTGTACAGCCCTCTCTGGCACCTCACCGCAGCAGGAGACACTTGCTCCCATTTGATGCAAGGCTCTTCAGCTCTCAGTGCCGCGCTAGTTGTGGCCCCTCTCTGCATCTGCTCTGCCAAATCTTCATGCCCGCTGCTATGTTTAGGAAAAACCGTAGTGGTGAAATGCTCATTTTGCATTTGTAGTAACAGTTTTCTTCAAAAGATAAAGCAGCTTTTCATACACCAAAATATATCTCTAAAGTCAAGCCTGTTCATACGCTGTTTTTCCTTTTCATTAATCCAGCAAAAACAGCAAAAAATACACGACAATTTGCATCGCACTTCTAACAGACAAAAAAGCTGAAAAAACCTCAAGAGATTTTTTTGGCTCTTGATTCTACAAAGCACTTAAGCAGAAGCTTAATTTACTGCAGGTAAGTAGCATGTGGCTCCAGTGGGACTACATATCTGATTAAGGAATAAATGTAATTGTCTCTGTAGATCAATGCCAGAATTTATTCCTCCTTGAGTATCAGATGGATCCTTATAGTCTCTTTGATAAACTCATGCAGTGCAAAACGTTAAATGATCCAGCCTATGAAACCACACACACCCCCCGATACATATTATCATCACTGTTCAAGTATTTAATTTCTGTTACATTTCCTAGTTAAATAAGCTCCTTGCTTTTTTCAGAGGTCTATAGAAAGAGCTCGTAAAAGCTCTCCAACAACGACTTGACATATTCCAGACCAAAAGAAAAAACACCCATCAGGTCAGATCCCTTCAACAGGGACAAGTTTTCAAGACCCTGGAAAAATAACTTCAGGTATTTAGAAGACTGCAAGAATTTTGTAGATCTGCTATAGGGCATAAAATCAGATATTGGGGTTGCTTTTGTTAATAGCTGGCGCTTTGGACACGTGTTTCTTTATCTGCACTTCAGGGACCCTTACTCACTAGACGCTGAAAGTTAGTGCATCCATCAGAGGTATGATTTAATGGCCTTCACGGCAAACAGTGACCCTACAGGAAGAATAAATGAGTATGTGTTGTTAGCTGAAGGCGAAGGCATGTTTTGCACACATGATGTCACTCTTGCAACTCAGGAAGAACTAATTGCTCGGCTTGTTGTAAAGTCTCATACTCGTTGGGTTCACTTGCAAATTATAGTCGTCTGGAGAGCTACAGTATGTCATCAGCACACAACAATGTTGTCTGAAGCGTAATTAATATCTGTCTTTCTTTTCAAGTTCCTTATTTACCCTCTTTCCCCCATGACAAATATGTTAATGACCTCTCCAAAACCCACAAGTTGTCATTTTCAAAGAGCCCCCATCTTTCTGCCTTGAGCTGAACACTTTAGACTAAATCACGGTGAGCCTGTTCTTGCCCCCATTAAAGCTATTGAGGGTTTTGTCAGTGACTTCAGTGTAAGCAAACTCTCACAGGCTGTAATGGGAGCGGGACCACAGACCTATTTTGCTTTGCACCTTCAGCCAGGGAAAAAAAAAAAACCCAACACACCAAACAAACAATAGGCAGGGATTGCCTTACAATTTAGCAGGATTTTGAGTTGAATCAGGTGCCCAGGGCAACGTGAGGATCATCAAACCATCCTGTCTTATGATTTGCAAAGTTTGTGTTGGATTGTGGGGTCCTAAAAGGCTACTTGGTTTGCCTTTGGTTTTGATTTTGAGAATGGGTTTTATATCTTTGAGTTTATTTTCAGCAATATTATCTGCTTACCTGATTCACTTTTAAGTACTTATCTGCAAAGGGTAAAAATACTGCTCAGAGTTTAATATAGTTGCGTGTGAAAATAAACATAAAGAACACATATATCAGTGACAGCCATAACTGTACTGGTAGCCCAGACCATGACTGGGGAACATTTTGATACCAGCTTATGAAGTACTGCTCGCACTTATACAAGGACTTGGATAATTCTGAATGTATGCCCATTTTTTTACGTGTCTCTTTACAAATGACTCAGGTTTACAAATAATAAATGCATTTACACTAAAACCAGAAATAGGATCTCCTATATTTAATTACCCACATCAGTATTCTACTTTTCTTTTTTTATTTGAAAAAAAAAAAAAATCCCCTGATTAAATCATCTGCCATGCAGCAGCAATCTCTGTAGAACAAAAAAAAAAAAGTACTATTTCCACTACTACATAGCTGTTAGTTTCAGATGTGAATAAAGCATGTCCCTTTCCAAGATTTAAACACATGGCAAGTCCCCATGCCGTATTTATCAAGTTTTCACATGTTTCTATCCTTCCACAGTTAGCAAGGTAGATCTTCTGGAATTCTTACCGTACTACTAATATGAATGTACTTGCAGGTAAGAAACTACAAGATAAGTTATAAATTTCTTCTGCACATAGTGCTGTAAAGTAGAGGTTCAGACACCCATTTTTTTCTAAAACACCTGGCTGTGTCTGATTTCAGTGTTAGCTGATACTTAGTGCACCTCTTGCAGACCCTCTTGGGGGTCGTGACTGCAAGTGGATATTCCCCTCTGATTCCAGCTCTGCCTCGGTAGCGATACAGCCGCGTCAGCAGCGGTGCATTTGAGGGTGAACATGGTATCTGAGAGACACTGCAAGGGCTGCGTACCGCTGGAGTCTCAGCTAAGTAGGGGTAAATTTTACCTTGACTGGAGTGACTTTTCCCAAGCACCTTTTCCCCAGTCAGGAGCGTTATACCATGCTACGAGGTTTCCAACGAGAGCACTGGGGCCAGCCTTCCAACAGGGATTTGCAAACCCAGACGATCCTGTAAACGTAAAGCACACACAGAGCCCACACCTGCCCCCTTACACTGAAGACTACGCTAGAGTCTCAGTCCTGCTGACCAGAGGTGGAAGGAAGCCCACGGTCTGCGAGCAGTAATGTACAATATCCTACGAGCCATTTGCCATTTACATTTTTTAAAAGGCTTTTATGTTACATAGGTAGAGTAGCAGAAAGGGAGCACAGAATATAAACACTGCTGAATAACAGGAAAAATCCCTTCCAGCAGAATTTCTTTTTTTAATCACTTATATTGATTCTCATTCCACCGTAGTTTAGATGTGTTTCTTCAGCATTATGTTAAAACCCTCCTACATTCATCATTTAACAAAGATAACCCCTCTGCATTTAAAAGCATTTATAAGTTTCTAAAGTCTGCCAGACTTAGTAGCAAGCCCAGTGGATTCTAATGATCTTATGGACAGCTCTTAGAACAGGGGCTATGATTCAGGATTCTTGGGTTCTGGTCTTCATTTTGCAATACCATTGCTGCCAAGCTCCATTTGACACCTCTGTGCCTCAGCTTGCCTGGTTCATAAATGGGCCCAGCAACACCTCTGTCACGTGGTGTTAAAAGGTTTAGTTAATTGCTGCTCATAAATCATATTGAGAGGCTTGAAAATGAGAAATATATATATATGCAAAGTAGTTTTGATGTTGTAATAGAATTGCATTGCTGTCAGATGCAGCGTTTAAAATTAAATTCTTAGGAGATTCATATTTCTTGTATCATTTTGCTACCCATTAGCATTAAGGATTACATCCAGAATATTCAAAACCTAGGTACAACATTTGTGCAATTCAAGGACATGCTACTCATGACACTCACAGGGGAAGATACTGGAATACGAACAACTTTCTCTGTCCATCTCCCATTGAAGTGGAGTGAGTTTTGCATTCATTTCAAGGGCTGTAGAACGCAAATCTATTCACCATTCTTAATCAGCCTTGAAAAGCAACACTGCCACTTTATAAGACACAAATCCTACATTTAATGGCTCAGTTACAAACAAATGCTTTTCCTCCCTCCTCTTAACTAGCACATTGGCTAGCTGAAGGATTTAAAATTAGGCACCTTCACTTTGTGAAGTGTTTTGAGATCTGCCAAGTATGAAGTAGAGTGTTAAGATTACCATTTTCACTTTGATTTTTTTCCTCCCATGAATTATGTGCTATCAACTACAGCTGCTTTGTGGACAAAAAGCAGATAAGGGGTTTAGGAATGAATACTGCACCTTTCAGGGTATCACACGCACAAATGTAGTTTGCAGTAGCATAAATAGGATGGAGCTATGAAGTTTGTTCGGATTACATGAGAAATTTCCTATTTAGACTTCAACGATTTTCAAAGCCTCAGTTTTCCTTCTGTCCGCTACAAAGGCAAGGGAACATTACAAACTTTCAATCCACATCCAGGATTCAACAGAATCCAGTGAAGCTGTCTTTACTTGGGCTTTTGGCTCAATTTCAGCTTTAAGATAGAACCAAAGTAGATAATTTCTGTGACTCTTCTATGTTGCAGTGAAGCGGCGTGAAAAGCAATAAAGATTCACCGATGGAGGTGCCTATAGCAACATGACTCCATTCCTACACATTTCTCCCACTGCTCCCGCGGGTGGAACACTCCCTGTGCTCCAGGCAAACAGCGTCCGCCACCACAAGAGGACCTTCGGAGGAGAGAGGCCTTGAATCCCTGCTGAGCTGTTCCATCCCGGTACGATTTCTAACCACACAACTACGACAAAATCCCAGACGATGAGACCTTTAGAGACTCATCCCTCACCCCTACCCGGGGCATCAGGGAACACGAGCTCCATTCCCAGAGTGGCTTACTCACTCTGTCCTACGACTCATGTCAAAAAGGCAGGTGAAAGATTAGTCTTTTATTTAACCATTTCAAATTGAACTATTTCGGGTTCTTTCACAGACTGAGTGTGCTTTGCCAAGGAAACCTGAGGTTTGCTATGGGGATTTTTTTTTTTTCTCCTTAAATCTTATGTGTGGGAAAATTAAAAAAAAATTACTAACAAGCTGGAAATACTTAGTATACTTCACAAAATGAACCTGATGTTTTGGCCGTAGTATGGCAACTTGCCTTTGGTGCTAAATTTCAGCTCAACAGAAAGAGGCAAGCTTCTATTAACATTTTAGTAGCCACTACCACCATATGAACAATTCAAGCTACAACAATAGTTTGTAATTTACTTCTTGCTTGAAATCACAATAAACTGCAGGTACATTGGATCGCCCAAATTCTGACCTGAATCTGAAGCAACAAGGTTCTACAAGAAGGGGCCTGGACACTGAACAGAGCCATCTATGTGCTGGAGAATGTAAATGGGGAGACAGGTAATATAAATAATACATGACTGCAGGATCTGGCCCTCATTTGGGGGCAGAACACTGAAACTATAATTGCTCTTGCAATGAATAGCTGATGAATGAAAACAATTAGTCATTTTATTTAAGCTGTTGTTAGTTCTGCCAACACAAGTTTACAAAAGTCATTAGTCAGACTGCACACAGAAAGAACAAAAAAAAAAAAAGAGAGAGAGATTTGATTTTAAAAAAATCATGAGATGAAAAAAAGCCCCAAAACTGATAAAGATGTTCAGGCTTTTTCTTTCTTTCTGGTTGAAACACCAGGGTCCTTTTTCCAAGTTTTTCTTTGGAGTCACGAGGACTAGAATTTTTATTATGCCTTTTTTTTTTTTTTTTTTTTTTAATGAGACAGAAAGCAAGCCAAGCCTTGGGACTGCAGGAGCAAGGACTTTACAGATTCCCCCAAGGCTGGGGGTGAGTGTGGAGGGTAGGAGCAGCGCAGGAGCAGGCAGAGGCCGCTGGGCAGCCTGGCGCAGGGCCGGCTGAGTGAGGCATGGCCTCCCACCCCAGCTGCCGCGGGGCCGCACGGAAACCCAACAGCCCAGCGGAGGCGGCTGGTTGTGGAAGGCGGCCAACGCCAGCACCATGGGGGCAGGAGGAGGGGGGAAAGGCTGGCTCAGCTCATCCCACAGCAGGGCAGAGGGGCACGGCTGTCCCCGAGCCGCCTCCTCGGCCGGCCCTGCGGGGACAGCTGGCTCCTCGGCAAGTGCCGGCCTCCCGGTGAGCACCCACAGTCCTGCCAGCCCCGTGCCAGCCAACCCCACAGCATCAAAACCAGCAGGAAACCCTTCGCTTTTCTGCATTTAACCTTCTCTGGTTTGAAGGTTTGGACAAACAGGGCTGCCAGGAGTCTGTATGTTCTCAGTCTTCCTCCCGCCATTTTGTCTTCCCGCTCAGGGAGTGGCAGGAACCAGGCTGCAGGGGAAGGGCGGGCATTTTGCTGGCCTCAGCCCCAAGCACAGCCCTGCAAGGCATCGACCATCCCAGCTGGAGTCCGCATGGCTGCGGGCAGCCTGTCCAAGGCAGGTTAACCACAGATGCCATTGCCCGGCACTGCCGGGTACTCAAGCCCCACCACAAGACCCGCCTGGAGATGGCGGAGGGCTGCTGCCACAGCACAGCTACCACCAGCACAAGGCTTGCCCCAGGCCCAGTCAGGAGTCTCTTACTCCATTAAGACACAAACACTGTCTGCAAAGAGAAAACAGACATTTTATGCCCCAAACGCTCAGTGCCTGAGGAGGAGACAGGCGAGAGCGGGTTAGCAGAGCAGGGAGTGCAGGGGAAGAGGATGGCCGCAGCTCAGAGCCAGCATGGGTCTTGGCATACCAACTGCCTCCCCATTGCTGAGAGGCTTTCAGCATCAGGAATGAGAATCAGGGGGAAACTTTCCGCTTTCCAATACCTTAAAACAAAAGTGTTTATGGAATTTTTTCCCCTTTTCCTGGGGACATCAGGTAGCGGCTCCAGGTTTGCCTGGCAGCTATTCGTCGCATCAAAAGCATGCTCACAAGCTCGCCCTGAGCTACAGCATAACACCAGCTGAAGAAAAGCATGTGCTGCTTTTATTATTACTTCTAAAAAAAGCCCAAAATGTACCAACCCAGACATTTTGAATTGCTGAAGTGCCACTGACAGAAAAATGGGAAGCAAAGTGCATGACCAGATTCTGGTGGAGGTTCAAAGGGACCACATCCCAAACTCCATCTGGATACAGTCATGCATTTGTTTAACCACGAGGAAGGAAAAATGTTTCATTACAGAAATTTATGTTTCATAGACAAGATGATCTTGATGTAGTCTCTAGATGGTCAACTCTATGTGAACTATCATCTGTATTGCCCTGGATGTTCCAGCCTCCTTTCTTTTCACCTCTGTATTTAGCATTTGAGAGCCATTGTGCTCTTATTTTCCTAAAGAATATGTTATCTTGCTACAAAGTACACCGTCATGACTGAACAGTTGCTGGCATCCCCAGCAAGACCTGTGCACAACATGAGGACATCTTCTTGCTCCTCTTCAACAAGGATGCAGCACAACTACAGGGGAGGCACGTGGTGGTTATGGCTGCTGTACTGCTACTGTAGCTTCTCTTCGGCTAGATGGGATGTGCATGCCTCAAGGGAAAACAGCCAAAGGTTTTACGAGGACTAAATTTACATGCACAAAAATCTCTGACAAATCTTTTTCTAAATTATCACAGGGAATGATTCAACCTCTTCTCCTCTCTTTCTTGGTTTACCGCAGTTCTTCCTAAGAAAGTTGCCACAGTGTGTGGTCACACTCTACATAAGAAACCACCAAAATCCTGCTGGTTTACACCCACTAAGGAGAGACACCATCACAGAGTCCAGAGAAAGAGCTAAACAGGGACATAGCAAAATCGCATAGCTAGTGACATTAACACCTGTGGGCATTTGAGCTCTCTATAGCAGATACATATTCGAATGTGACAGATGCCAGGCAGATATGGGACTGACCTGTTTAGCAGATTACAAATTGGACTGATAAGAAACAGATACATATCAATAATCTGAAAACAAAATGGCCTTTTGAAGGGGAGAATTTAACTCAAGTTTAGTCCTGTCTTCCTTCAGTTCACAAGTTAGAATTTTATTGCATTTTAAGTGCTGCCTCACGTGAACAAAAATATATTGTACAGAGCCCAGGAAGGTTCACGTTGGGCTCAGGAGATTCTGTGCTGTTAGAAATGGACAAACTCAACTACCCCTTGCTTTGTAGTGGTGTACTCCAGTATCAGTAGTGGAAGAGAGGCTAAGAAACTTAGTTTCTGACTAACTTTGTACAAGCAACATATAAGCTTCACTTTTCCAATATGTAAAACGGAAGTACTTACATCCCTTCACTGCAAAGTACCTAAAGAGCAGCGGGTGTAAAATGCTGGAATAGACCTTCACATCATCACAGCCTTCTCAGCCTGGAGAAGAGAAGGCTCCGGGGAGATCTTATTGCGGCCTTCCAGTACCTAAAGGGGGCCTACAGGAGAGCTGGGGAAGGACTTTTTACTAGGGCATGTAGTGATAGGACGAGGGGGAACGGCTTTAAGCTGGAAGAGGGCAGGTTTAGATTAAACATTAGGAAGAAGTTTTTCACTTTAAGGGTGGTGAGGCACTGGAACAGGTTGCCCAGAGAGGTTGTTGAAGCCCCATCCCTGGAGGTGTTCAAGGCCAGGCTGGACGTGGCCTTGGCCAACCTGGTCTAGTGAGAGGTATCCCTGCCTGTGGCAGGGGGGTTGGAACTCGATGATCTTCAAGGTCCCTTCTAACCTAAACCATTCTATGATTCTATGATTCTATGATCATGGATGTGCAATCAAGGGAAAAACCCCAAGACTTAGACTGAAGTCTTATGCACCACCTTGGCATGTGGAGAGGATCATATAGTTCATTATAAGAGAAAAAACTGGGATCCACTTATTCATTCAGCAATTAAAACTGCTGCCGAGGAAGAGGTATTTCTCCACACCCATTAAGAATTACAGCCGGGATACAGTCTGTATTCAGTATACTATGAGGCATTCATGATCTCCTTGGCCCCCATGCACACATGCTTTTTGTGCTTTTATTTAATGTGCCTCACACCCTCATAACCTAGATATTTTCTATTTTTTTAAGCAAAAATTACAGCTAAGCAGAGATTAATAGAGTGAAAAGATGAATGTGTTCGATGGTTATAAAGAGAAGTCTTTGATACAGTCTAAACAAGACTAATTAATAGGTAAATGCAATTAATGATTCTTTGCTTCAGCTAGACCATCTCAGATATCACGAGTACATTCTTTAAAGATGCTTCAGGTCATTCCATCTGCTTTCTAAATGGTACGCAGGGCTCAAGAAAGTCACTCTATAGGTTATTCCCCTGGCTGTATCTCCACATGCCTAGAAGCAGAAAGGAGCCTTTCCGCAACCCTTCTGTTTGACTAAATCCCTGTGAAGCTCTCTTGTCTGCCGGGATCTCCAGGAAGCAGCGTTGAATCTCCTCAGCAGTGTTTTAATTGGCACTGCAAGAACATGTTGTCATCACTCCCCTTCATTTTCTAATGTATCTTTCCAAAATCACAATGCCTACTTCTCTAATTATTTTATTTGGCAACCTGGAAATAAGGGTAATTGCAGTGTTTGCTATTAGCTTTTAAGAAGGACAGAGGATCAGATCGTTTGGAGAAGAGAAAAATCAGACCAGTAAGTCCTGGTTGTACTCAAACAGGAGTCTCCAGAGAAAATGCGTTGCTGTCCATGAAGTATTGCTGGCAACTTTAAGATAAATTTTTCTTCAGACCAATACTGAACCAACACTCCAGCATGACAACAGAGGCACAGTAACTCTGGATATGCTATATTCCCAAACGAGATGTTGAACAAATGTCTTTACCACATGTGGTCATTAAAGATTTGATGTCGAGATGAAAGGTGTTAACCTTGGAAACCTGGCCAGACTCCAACATGGGTAATTACATTCTGCCTCCCTAAGCAGTTCTCTGTGGAGTTTCAGCTGGACATTTCAGATCTCAAACCGTTACGTAGCCTTGCTGTGAGTGGCTTAAGAAAAGGACTTTGTTTGATCACTGTGACAACTCACTGATATTCTGCATCAACAACTCATGTTATGGAGCTGCAAACCTTAGAGCAGCAACAAATCACGTCACGGAAAAACTATTCCGGTTATTGTGCATTGCTGCAGCCCTTTTACACGTGAGTAGCCCTAGGAATGCAGTGAAACCTACTGTGCAGATAACTGTTGTGAGACGGACCTTTTGAAAATTAAAAAAAAAAAAAAAACCCAAAATATTGTATTTTCACTCACAGTGTCTGCCTTGGAAGAAACTCACAGGTACAGGCCAGGGTTGCTGTTTTACTGCGGTTAATTGTTAAAGTTTGCATCCTGTAGCAGTTTCTCTTAAAAGCAGTCCTGTTCGGATCTGTGAGTTACGAGAAAATTTTGCAGAGTCTCGTAACACCATTACCAAGTGTAAGCATCGCATGTGTAGCCTGGCCACGGGATGCTACCAGCACATTAAGTACTGTAGCACTGAGACCTGCTCTGCAAGCAGAGCGTTTACAACGCCAGACACTCTAAAGGAAGGTTCCCTAGAGGCAGTATCTGCATTGCTGGGCAGATGCTTTCCGCAATACACCCAGCAATCCTTGGGTACACACCCTCGCCCCACACCGTCTCTGTTTCAGGAGGAGATCTGCATGCACAGCCGTCCCCCACATGCCCTGGTTGCCTTTGTAAGGAAGCCAGGGCATGCCTGGGGACGGGAGCCGAGCTGCGTGCCGAGAGGTCCCCAGTCGGTACGACTTGGCGACCACGGCAGTGGGCAGAAATGAACTGCAGCTGCTGATACTGCAGCCCACATCGAGAGGGCAAGCAGAAAACAGCACTGAGAATATTTTGCACAAGTTTCCCAAGTGTAGACAAGATTGTTACTACCAGCCTCACTATTACCATTATGCATCTTCTCCTTACTAAAGGGAATTGTATTTTAGCTACAGCAGACACAATTCCTGCAAGTCCCTACTGAACAGCATGGGTTCCATGCAAAACCCTGATGCAGAGGTTCACCGAAACCTGTCACGCAAGTGATCTAAATGCAAGTGACTTCAAGGACTGCAGCACAGGAAATCATTGTAAAACGTGTTGACGAGCTTATGAATATAAGAGTTGAAATAAATTCTTATTTATGTAAAAAATCCTGAGCCTACCTGATCTTGTATTGATTGCCATGCTATCTTAGAGAGATTCATTTCAGAAGACCCTTAATAATACTATGCAATACCCAGAGCCGGTGATGATCTCCTTTCAATGTTAAGTTTCTGACACCGCAAAGAACAACGTGGATCATTTTCAGAAATTTTCCCAGTGCTCAACATGCAACTTATCAACTAACCTTCAAGCGTTCTTCACACCCGTGCAAATAATTTATTCTTCCCCACAGAAGCTTTGTGTTTGATCACAATGACAACTTACTGCTGCTACTCTCTATCAAATATGTCATGGAGCTTCAAACCTTCAAACCTCAGAGCAGTAGCTAAATCACATCGAGGAAACCTATTGAGGTGAATGTCCATTCCTGCAGTCCTTGCACACAATTACAGCTCATGAACTCAGTAAGATTTAGTTATGTCAGCAAGGGCTGCAGACTCGAGACCACGCTTTTGAAAACTGAGTTGTTAATCCTGGAAAGGATTAACACGTTGGAAGATAAGCAAATACCTAGCTCAAGATTATTGTTACAAGAAAGGCACTTTGATTATAAACTACATTTTTATCATTTAAAAGTCACCTGTCCTGCAAACACACATGCACTAATTTGTCTATGAAATACCTGGGAAACCACAAACAGGTTTTAGAATCTGCTGATCAGTGTAAGTAGTCTGTCAGAATAGCTTTAGCAAATAAAAGAAATGCAAAATACTGAAACGTACCTAGAGGACAGAGTCTCCTGGCTGAGTAGGATTGCAGGCTGGGACCCAAATAGCTGGTAATTTGGGATGGAACGGCTTCTACAAATCAATCAGTACAGAAAGCCAACATCACACAAGCTACGCATTTACCAGGCAGTGTTTGACAGCAAGAAACAAGCTACAGCATAGAAAATTTCTGTGTATTTTAAGCTTCCATCTCAAACGGACTCCTCATACAATTCATCTGCAGGCTGTAATTTACTAAATCCATCTGTTGTTCCTGCAGCTTGCTTTCTGGAAATGCTGCATTTCAAGGGTCTGCTTGTTAGAGAAGGTCAAAGAGTAAAGCAGGCCCTTTCATTTTAAGTGACTTGAAAGAAAAGGAAAGGAAATTTATATTTAGAAATAGCAATGATTAACTAGGGGAAATATATTAGAGTATTAAAATAAACGACATCGAATAGCTCTTACTTCCAATTAGGCTGACTTTACTTCAAGAAAAATATTTATATACAAATATAAAAAGCTGGGGAATGCTAACCTATACTAAGATGAAAGCATCTCATAACATAATTCATGTTTAGCCATTAAAATGGGTGATCACATTTTTAGGTACTTTTTCTTCTTGTCCTTCTAAAGTCTCTGCTTCCGTGCTTTCTTCTCTAGTCATCAAAACTTTTAGCAACTTCTGTTGGTCTCTTACCAGGCTGCCATTGCAACTGCACACCTTTGACATCTCCATAGCCTTCAGAATGCATCGTTTGCTACGACTGCATCATCCCTGGATCCATGTACATCCCAAGCAAACGACTAACGGATTCACCACAGAATTAAGGACACAAACTCCCATAACACGTCAGTCCAAAACTGAGGGTCTCAAGAGCTAAAGGCTGGACCAGGATCCACCAAGATGTACCCTGGACTCCTGAGCGCATTCAAGGCTTCTGTTATCAGCCCATTTGTTGGACAAGATAAGGAACACCAAAGCCACTTAAGAAGACCAGAAGAGAGCTGTGGGTAACTCCTGAGCACACCCCGTCGAGTGCTGGTGGTGCAGCGCAGAGCCACCCAAGACAGCACAAGTCGGCCCAGAAACCCAAAGGTGTGCCCACAGAAGCTTGTCTGAAATGAGTGAGCTCAGGTACCACTGGTGCTGTAGCCATCAGCAGGGGAAAGGAGGGAGCCCTGAGACCCCTGCCTAAATACTGAGCAGCCGATGCGGCGGTTGCCCAGGTGTTAGCTTCCAACTAACTAGTTAAAGGTGCATCACAGCCAGCTACAGTCAGGGCTGTGGTATAGACCATGGTCACAGCCTCAAAGGGGACAATAATTGACACCATACAAAGTAGTTACTGAGGGAAAACACAATTAATCCAGCTGGACTTTGACCAGGAGGCTGGAATCACCATCTGTATGTGTGCAAAACTCTCCCAGGACCCTTCCTGGCATGAGTAGTCAGGCTTTCAGTCTAAGAAACATCCTAAACTCGGGTGTGCTAACGTCACACAAGAGCAGTGCTTCAGTCCTGACTCAGAAGAACCCGTGTCACTTACTGAGTCACCAAAATCATCCCTTGCAGCGCGGATTTCCTCGGAGTCCCCTTTGTAAGCCCTGCTTAGGCCTGGCCGTGTTTTGCCTATAAGATTTAACATGATGGGTGTCAAAAGTCATATGATGCAATGAGCTGCACAGTTTGTTTGGGTTTTTAGGGGTTCTCCCTCCCTTCCTCTGACTGCAACCCTACCAAAAGGCCTTTGTCTAAGGAGTAGAAGAAGGAGCATAACAGAGTGTTTGCATTTACTTACGGAAGAGCTACTCCAGCAACTCCTCTCAAGCCTCTGAACTCAGCTCCAGTACAGTTACTTGGCCTAAGTTCATCTAAACTAAATGGGCTGACTTGATTCAAATATATTGCACAACCAAATGATAAAATTTGGGGGGGAGGTGGGGGGGGAGGAATGACTAGTGATGACACATGTATTTAACACCGCATGTCTCCTCTTTCCAGATTAGGAGGAGCTGGCAAGCTTCAGTCTGTACACATGCCAACAGCGGATGTCGGCACATATACAACACTTTTCAGAACAACATACTGTTGAAACATGTAGTTCAACTCAAAGGCACCCCTTCTGTTCAGCTAGCCCAATGCAACTAGAGGAATTGTCTTGCTTAATATGGTAGGATTTGTAGCACAGCTTTTAATGCTGCTTTAATCTGCGTTCTTTATAGCCCCTTCAGAAGCGCAGAGAAGTAGGCAGGAGCAACCGTGCCGTACTTTGCACAAGGTCCCCCACATCCATGTGAACTAAGGGAAGTGATGAAACTGTTGGCAAGAGGGGAATTGCGAGGATAAGGGGGATGGCATAAATGATGCAGGAATACAAGCCTCCCTTCCGCATTTACCTTTCCTCACTTTTCTTTCATTTTTCAGTCTGAAGCGCAGAGAGGTATGATGCTGACAGGCTCACCCTGGCTTGTTGTCAGTGTGTCTCGAGAAAGTCGTCAGTAAAGATCTGAAAGAGGTAACATCTGCAAAATAAATAAAAATATATTCCAAGCGGCAAATGAAGTGTTCTGCATTCATTAGCAAAAAGCTCTGCCTTGCTGAATTCAGATTTGTAAATATGGTTGGTTCTTTCCTCCTTTTCCTTTCAATAATTTTGCTGTGAACATTTATAAATTCAACGTTCCCCCCCTAGCCCCATATTCTTTTCCCTGTGTCATTATCGCCCTCAACTCTTCAATTATTTTGTCTTCTTCCACACAGCAGGCAACAATCAGAAACTAAAAACAATGCGGGGAAAAAAAAAACCCTAATAAGTGCAGAGAAATACACCTTTTGCCATGGGTCTGGAGTGGTGCTGGCAGGAATGTATCCGAAGTGATCAATACACCCCACGTGTTATGGGTGGCTTTTAGACATTGGAATCATTTTCCTTTGGCGGCCAACCTGGCCAACCTACCCCACCACCATTACCCTGACAATTTCCTTTTAGTCTCACTTCCTACCAGCTGTTTCCATTTCTTTCCCCTTTTCTTTCTGCATAGCTGAGGCACTGGGAAGGAGGCGATCAGACGGCAGAGACTCAGGGAGGGCTTCCTGCCATGGGACTCAAACGCATGTTCGTGGAAGGCAGGAGACTGCCAAAGCCTCCAGCTCTGCTCTGCAGGAGTTTGATGTGCTAATGTGGGGATCACAGAAAGAGCTGCAGCCAAAGGTTGTCATAATAATCCTAAACCCTTTTCACTTTTCCCCAGCAGCATCGGTCCCCGCAAGTACCTCTCGGCAAAGCAGCCGAGGTTGGGTCTTATTCCTTTCAGTGACCTCTCTGCGCATTCAGAGGCAGCAGTTCTCCATTCAGATGTCCCAGGTCACAACTGAAATCAAGTTAGCGGATCGCCGCCTGCCACTCAATTCAGCCGTTTCTTGCCACCATCCAGCCCCGTTGTCAGCAGCGATCCTCATTCAGATCTCTCCAACTCAGGTTTTTTGAAATTTTTCTTTTTGTCTTTGAGGGCTCATTCGGACAGAAGCAGGTTGGGGAATGCCTACGTGTGAAATTGTGGTGCCCCATCTGATGGAGCACAGTCACCTTCGGTGGGAGATGTGCAAGAAGGGAAGAAGCGGTTGGAAGCTGGCTCTGGATAACAACCTCTTACCCGGGCTCCACTGCAGCCCGGATAGCATGTCTGACCAGAGCCTGAGCTAAAAGAACAATATTTGGTTTTCTCCTGTACTTTGTTCCATCCAATGTACAAACAGGAATCCCAGGACAAAGTGTACTTTAAGTCTATTGTACCAAATGTACAGCAAGGGGCTACTTCTATCTGCTCGTAAGGATTTTGCTAAAACATAAAGGACACTGTCAGTGAAAAAAAGGAACCCAGTACTTTGGTTTGGTAAAAATAAGGTTTTATAGACCCCAAAATCAGCATACTTTTCCCTATGGTTTATGGGAAAACGGTTGTGGAAGCAATGAGTGTGATTCTGCAAATCCGTCTTCATGGGTCCTTTTAATTTAGAGGCATGACTCATCGGAGCAGGGACTACTTGGATGATGGTATGACCACAGGATGCAGCTCTGGAAAAGTGTTTTTGTAAACAAATAAACATGCTCCTTCCTGTTTGAAACTCAGATCTTTCAGCATTGGGCAAGCGCCTGAGAACCTGACAGTGAAAGTAATAAGAAATATTAAACACGATGCCAGTTGCTTGGTCCGGTTCCAACAGCAAGAGGTGAACCAAACACACAGAGTGAAAAATAGATGAGGTTTTTAAAGTCCTTTAATAATCTGAAGTGTTGTTTGTATCGGGAACAAAGAAAAGACTTTTAAAGTGAAAATTGCCTGAAGAGACAGTCTTACAACCTGACAAAATCGAAACAGAGGGTATCTTCTAAACAAAGGAAAAACCAAAAACGGCGCTGGGAGATTTGACGATGGCCTGTGCCGTGTTTGTGCCGTACGCGCAGGGAGTTGTGCAAAGACCACAGTCTCCAAAATGGATTTCACACTACGGCTTTTGACATCTGATGAAGTCTTTGGAGAGAGATTATCCGCTTTTCCTGGAGAAAGCAGGATGCTGGCCCCCATCGGCAGACTGCCGTGCCATCGCTGCTCATCTCCCAAGGGGAAAACAGGAGTCTCCAGTCCGAAAAGCTGGAAACATTTCCAGAAAAGCACGTACGCATTCGAAAGCAACCGAAATATTGCAATGTCAGGGAGTCAATTTTCTGTTGGTAATTTAAAAGCAATCTTTTGGCGTCTGCCAGTGAATCCTTTAAGTACGTTTAAATCGATGCATGAAGTCAAATAGACACTTAAAATTGCGCAAGACGAAGATGGGCAGCGCGCATCAAGTAGGGAAACGGCGGAGCGGCTGCTGGACCCTTTTTTTCTGTCGCAGACCAACAGAACTGGAGGATGTTCCAAACCAACACAAAACCCCGCTGTACCCTGCGGGCGCAGGCGAGCGAAGAAAAGGCAAAGTGGGAAGAAGAACGCAAGGCTTTGCGCTTGCCTCAGCTGGGTCGAGATGTTTCAGTTGCAAACGATAGATCTATTTTACCTATTAGAGCTTGTCTAGACTAAGGAAATGTTCCTGCTATGACTACGCTGAGGTAATTACACCAGCGTAAACCCCTTTGGGCAAAACAGAGCTTTCAGTGGCCTGATTTACTCTGGTCACTTGCCAGGATTAGTTCAGCTGGTACCAGCCTATCCTCCCGCAGCTCCTGCGCCCAGCTGGAACCTCGCACAGGAGTTTTCATCCGTCTCCTCTGAAAGGTTTGCGCTGCCAATCTATCAATCAAGCCATCCTTATGGGACGAGCCTGCAAATGCGTCTCCAAAAGAATGGTAAATATTTAGAAGGTTCCTCTGGTAGTAGAGAATTGATTAATTGGCTATGAAAAAAACCATGCTGAACTGAATCTGTTTCAAAATTAAAGCGCACTTTGATTTGTGTATGCGTATCAGGGAAACATATTTCCTTCAAATACAATGAAATAGGAAGGCAGATGTAGAACGTTCAACCTGCCAGGGGTAGATGTGTCCCTTACCCACATTAAATAAACTTGTAGGAGAGGATAAAATGTGCCCAAAAAGACTAAAACGGGAGCTACTCCAAACTGATTCTATTAAATGAATAAAAGACTGAGGGGAAAAAAAAAAAAAAATATTAAGTAAATCCAAGTGCTTCATTCCGAAGCCCCTTTTAAAGAAGAGAAGGTGAAACCCTACCCTAAGAGAAATGTTAGTGGCAGCATTTCCATTGCCTTTAAAGCAGAGGCTCCGCTTCATATAACGCGTATGGTGACGCCACGTAACGCCGCTGTGCGTAGTGCGGTGCAAAAATACATGTGCCGAGTTTCACACACAGCAGTCGGAGAACGTGCTGATAAACGCAGGGTGAGGAACAGACGGACTGACAGACAGGCAGACTTGGTTATAATTTAATCTGGTTTACTGTTCTCTGCAGGTGCTACAGTTAAAAAGCTCTAAAAAGTTAGTATACGCCTTTAATTCTAAACAGTTACTGGAAGGACAGTTAGAAACTCTAATCATGTAGCAAATATGCTCCTTTAAAATTCTCCTCATTAAAAAAAAAAAAAAAAGGAGGGAAAAAAAGTATGTCTGAAGCACAAAGATGACATCAGAAAAGTTCTTCAACTCGCAGATGGCTGCACCTTTCAAAAAAAATTAAAATAGGAACCCGAGATTGATTTAATCACCCATACAAGCGAAAAAACGTAATGAAGATACTTAGTGCCAAATTGGTTTCTTGGGACCTTTTCCATGTAAATAATACAAATCAAACCTTGAAGTTCAGTGCAGATATGATCTGACAAGTAAGCCAGGCTTTTTGTTTTACTTTGATCCAGCTCCAGAAATATTTTATCCAAGGTAAAGTCGGTTTTAAGTGTTTTCCATTTCAGTTTTTAATTTTGGATATTCATCATATAGGAAACTTGCTTATAATGCTTAAAACATCAGTCTGGCTGAACTGACTCACAGCACCGAACGTAAAGATTGCCTTATATTTGCTCCTAAGAGTGAAAACGTGAAGAGCTCTCCACGTGAGGGGATCAATTTCAACTCCCTCGGTTATTTTTAATGCTGCAGTGAAGGAGGACAACCCAAGTTGGATATTCCCAAACATCAAGTCAAGCCGACTCCAATATTTTTAGCACCGTTCCACTTCTCGTAGGTGTGCTGGTGAATAATACTTTTGAAAATAACAGGATAGATAGGCCTTTGTTTTCTAAGCGATTCCCCGAATTCCCCACATGCTGCCGTCCCCTCAGGATGCAGTCTGGGAGCAACGGTGCCTTCTCTTGGAAGAAAATCTCCCCGTGTTAGGCTTATTCTGACTTTTTTAGCATTTCACTTTTATACTTCTGTTTGTTAAAAATTAAAAAAAAAACAAACAAACAAACCTCTTTTTTCACTCCATTCTAAAACCAGGATGAAAATTCCGCAGTTCAGAAAACTACATCTTTATAAAAACAGCCCAGCCTGGTTCAAAATTTCCAGCGTTGTGTGCCTAAATACGGATTTAGGCACCTTGCTGTAGGCACGCAGTTATCAAAAATTCAGCTCTTGTGAATAATGTAAAATCCTCCGGATTCTCTTACTTCCACAAATTGGTATGTAGTATATTTAGAATTAACAGGGCCCCTTCTCTCTTTTCACTCCAATATGTGGTGTAAGGTTAATGAAAATAAGATGGATCTTTTATTTTGGGTCTTAAATATAATATTATTAAATGTGCCCACCAGAAATGTAGGATAAAATATTTGCTCTGCTTGAAGATTATGTGATATTTGTATTCTAAGCCTCACCACAGTGGGTTTCTTTAAATAGAAGCTATACTTTACTCCTAAATTGCTTAAGGCAAAGGAAGCAGAGATGATGTTTTTATGAATGTTTAAATGCAAATGGAACTGAGAGTGAATGCTATGCTAGCTAACATCAAAGGCTCACCAAAGTCTCTGCATTAATGAGGCTCTTTGTTTCCTGGATCACAGATTACAACAGGTTTCCAACTCATTGCCAAGGCTTTATCTCCATTTGGGAGGGCTGTAAATCTCAGACGATTTTTTTCACATGCAAAACAAGAGGATCATCTGAAAGAAAGAAAAAAAAAAATCTTAAAGTAGCAAATATTTCATTCAAATGATTATTACTCAAAGTGGCTGCAGCTTATTTTATTTTTGTGATGTTTAAAAGAATGGAAATTTGCAGACGGAGTTTCCTATGGGGCAGCCCGCTCCTCCGTTTGGATGGGAGAGCCGAGCAGGAAAAAAGCAAAGAGCATCCTTTCCCCTCTCCCACCTCCTTTAGCCCGGCGTAAACTGTGCCCCCGAAATCAGAACAATAATTCTATGTCATGCAAAATCAGCAATTAGCAGAAAGACGGATTTTGCTTCATTTAAATACATTCAGTACTTTTCAAAGTGGCTCCAACTAGTTCTTCTCCTCCCCAAAAAGTAATGAGATTATATCCCTAGTAATAATACCCTAATTAACAAGAAAAATAGGGACCGAGATTTTTAGCTTCCTATTCAAGGGCTGAATGTGACAATATGTAGTATATTGGGTCATAAAAAACAATTTACATGGCGTCATTACAGTCTGTAGAAAAGTCTCCAGGACCCAGGGCTATCTTATGCAATCTTAATTAAGGAAAATAAATATCGGCGTGTTGTTTTAAGCTACCGGAGACATGCACAGGACCTGTCGTATGTGATCAGAAGAGATGGGGAGTTTCCTTTTCCATGGGAACTGCTTAAAAAAAAAACTCCGACGCCGACACAGAAGTGTCTAGTGACTTCGAAATTGGCTGCGAAGACGTTAATTTCATGTTTCCTGACCCTGGGGGCCAGTCAGAACAACTAATAATTTTCAGCGATCCGACGTCACGTCTGTGCCTCCGAAGGGGCCGGGGCTGCGGGAGCGATGGCGGGGTGCTATGGGAGTGACGGCGGGGAGCCGCGGGAGCGATGGCGGGGTGTTGCAGGAGCGATGGTGGGGTGCTATGGGAGTGACGGCGGGGAGCCGCGGGAGCGATGGCGGGGTGTTGCAGGAGCGATGGTGGGGTGCTATGGGAGTGACGGCGGGGAGCCGCGGGAGCGATGGCGGGGTGTTGCAGGAGCGATGGTGGGGTGCTATGGGAGTGACGGCGGGGAGCCGCGGGAGCGATGGCGGGGTGTTGCGGGAGCGATGATGGGGAACCGTGGGAGTGATGGCGGGGAGCTGCGGGCATCACCCTGGACCCGGGCCGCGCACTGCGGCCACGCTCTGCCCGGCCATGGGTACCCACGCCTGTCCCTGGGCGCTGCCGGCACCCACTGCCACGGACACACAGCTGCTGTGTGTACGCATGTGTGCGTGTGCACACATAGACCTGTTGGTGTGTCTGTGCGCACACATGTACACGTCCAGATGTGTCTCTGTGAGCACACGTATATATGTCCTGATGTGTGTCTGTGTGCGCACGCGTCCATGTCCTGATGTGTCTCTGTGTGCACACATATATGTCCTGATCTGTGTCTGTGTGTGCACATACATGTTGTTGTGTGTCTGTGTGCACACATGTACATGTCCTGATGTGTGTGCACACATGTACGTGCTGATATGCCTCTGTGTGCACACGCATATATGTCCTGATGTGTGTCTGTGTGCTCACATGGACACATCCTGATGTGTGTATGAGCACATACATGTTGATGTGTGCCCGTGTGCGCACACATACATGTCCTGATGTGTGTGCACACATGTACGTGCTGATTTGTGTGTGCACACACATATACGTCCTGATGTGTGTCTGTGTGCACACGTACATGTTGATGTGTCTCTGTGTGCGCACATGTACATGTCCTGATGTGTATGCACACATGTACGTGCTGATTTGTGTGTGCACACATGTACGTGCTGATGTGTCTCTGTGTGCACACATAATATTTCCTGATGTGCATCTGTGTGTGTGCACGTCACGTCCTGATGTGTGTCTGTGCGCACACATACGTGTTGATATGTGTCTGCAGCTCCATGTACAGACTTCTGTCCTCTGTGTTTAGTTGCGTGCCGCTCATCTGTGCTTGGAGATTCTTGGGCAAATGTGAGCATGCAGGTGTGTTTGTGTGTGCAGTTGTGTTTGTGTGTGCAGGTGTGTTTGTGTGTACAGAATCACAGAATCATGGAACAGTTTGGGTAAGAAGGGACCTTTAAAGGTCATCTAGTCCAACCTCCAAGAAGTGCGTTGTGTGTGCAGGTGTGCTTGTGTGTGCAGATGTGTGCAGTTGTGTGCTCACTTGTGCTGATGTGTTTGGGACCATGTGTGGATCCCACTGGTGTGTGTGTAGGTGTGTGAGCGCTCGCGTGTGCCAGATGTGTGTCTGTGCGTGCTGATGCGTGTGTCCAGATGTGTGTAGGTGTACACACCTGTAGAGTCGTGCGTGGTGCTGCGCGGACGTGGATGTGAGCTGATGCGTGTGTACAGACCGTGCACGCGCAGAGGCGTGCACGCAGCGCCACGCGCGGACGCGTGGGAAGATGTGTGCATGCAGATGTGCGCACAGCTGTGTGTGTGCAAACAGGCACCGACACACGCAGACGTGTGCGCGCACAGACGCACGCGCAGGCACACCTGTACACACGTGCGGGCAGAGACGCGTGTGCGCCCAGATGTGCCCACGCAGGTTAGCGTCTCCAGATGTGCCGCGCGTAGCCGGGGGCTGCACCGAGCCCCCAGAACTGCCCACCATCGTCCCACCCCGCACCCCCAAACCCACCACCACCCCCCTCCGCCGGGCCGGGCTTCTCCCGGATCCCCCCTCCGGGTGCCGCAGAGGGGGTTGAGGGGGGTCCCCCGCTATAGCGCGGTGGCGGATGGTGGGGGGGGGGGTGTGACGGTCCCTTTAAGGCAGTCACCGCGCGTCGGAGCGTGTGTGCGGTGTGTGCATGTGTGTGTGTGTGTGTGTGCATGTGTGTGTGTGTGTGTGTGTGCCCGCCCCCGGCCCCTCCCCGCAGCTGCCAATCACCCCGGCGGCCGCTTTGATGTCGGCAGCCCTTGGCCGCCGCGCCGCCGCGATCGCACACAGGCACCGGGCGCTCCGTGCCTTTGGCTGCCGCCGGCGCCCGCTGCTCCCAGCGAAACTTTCCGGGGTTCGGGGGGGGCGGCGGCGGCAGCGGGGCCGGGGGGGGGGGGGGGGGAGGGCAAAGAAAAAAAAAAGTCGGGGGGGGTGGGGGGGCCGGTTGTGGAGCCCGGCATCCCGCGACGCCTCCCCGCAGCCTGCCGAGCCCCCCGCCAACCGCCGGGAGAGGGAGGGAGAGAGAGCGGAGGAAAGGATTTAAGAAAGGGGGGGGGGGAAAAAAAAAAACCCAATTTTTTTTTTTTTTTTTTTTTTTTTAAAGAAAGGATTTAAAGGGAATTTGAAAAAGGGGGAGCCAAATCGAAGGGAAAAGTTGAAAAGTTGGAAAGAAGGGGAGGGGGGGGGAACAACCAACAACAAACTTCGAAAAGAAAAATTTCAAGAGGGAGCAAATTTTTTTATTTTTTTTTTAGAAGAGGCAAAAAAAAAAAAAAAAAATTGAGGGAGAGGAATAAAAAAAAAAAAAAAAAATAATAATAATAATAGGGCTTGATCCGGGCGGCGGAGAACAATACTCGCCGGGAAAGTTGCTGCGCGGCTCGGGAGGGAGCGGCGGGAGGAAAATGCCGCAGCTGGGCAGCGGCGGCGGGGACGACCTGGGGGCCACCGACGAGATGCTGGCCTTCAAGGACGAGGGCGAGCAGGAGGAGAAGATCCCCGAGAACGCCTTCACCGAGCGCGACCTGGCCGACCTCAAATCCTCGCTGGTGAACGAGTCGGAGGGCAGCGGGAGCCCCACCGCCTCCGCCGCCGCCGCCGCCGCCGACCCCGAGGTGAGCCGGGCCGCCCCCGCCGCCCCCCGCCCGGCCCCGCGCCCCCCGCCCCGCCACCCCCCGGCTCTGCCTCTCTCTCTCTCCTCCTCCCCATGCAGGCCATCAGGCGTGTGCAGGATCCGCAGAGGGTTTATCAGGAGAAGCTGCCGGACCACATGGATGATGGTTAGTCGCAGCGACCCCCCCCCCCCCCCCGCCACCACCACCCCCCCGCCTCTCTCTCCCTATGTCTGTGTGTCCCCATCCTCTGTCCCCCGCTCGCCTCCCCCGGCTCGCCCCGTCCAGCCAAGCGCTGGGTGAACCCCCCGGTCCCCGAGCCCGCTGCCCTGCGACCCCCGGGACCAAGGGATGCCAGCCTGGCCACACAGCCCCCCCGCCCCGGGAAAAGCCGCTTCTGACACCAGTGAAGCATCCCACTGCACCCCCTGGGGAACCCCACACCCCCGGGGGACCCCGACAGCCTCCCCGAGGAGTACGGGGCAAAAAAAAGACTCCCAAAATACACTGAAACCTCTTCGGGGCCCCCCGACGGGCAGAGGAGTTGCCTGTCGTAAGGCAAATCTTGACGGGGAACTTTGATTTTAGCAGGTATGAAGCATCAGGACCCAGGGATGTATAAAGGATCTGCGTATTCTGGCTACCCTTTCCTAATGCTCTCAGACCCGTATCTGCCAAACGGATCTATGTCACCTCTGGTGAGTCCATCCTCTCTTTACGGAGAAGTTTTCGTGGCCTCTCTCACTGCTCAAGTGTGTCGCAGGTATCGTGCAGGCACCGACATGTGCTTTTTCCCCTGACAAATTGCATCCCTGTTTCTAAAATGTCCAAGCCGAAGGGAGAAGGAGTGGGAAGGGGGAAAGATGCTCGGCCGCAAGTGTCTGCTTCGCTCCGAATTTGCTGGAGGAGCTTCTTTTCTGTCCTCCCCATCCTCTAGGGTCGCCTTTACTCCTCCAGCAATCAAAGCCTAATATCTAATGGAAGAATGCCCCTGCCTTTTTCTGGGTCACAGGCTTTGGAGCTGAGCGGCTCCCGGTGTTTGTCTTCAGGGATATATCCCGCAGCTTAACTTTAGTTTGAAGTTGTCTGCTTGTAAAGTGGCCAGGGTTTGGCCTGCCTTCGGTGGGGGCTCTGCAGTGGATGGTGGCCCTGAAAGTGGATCTTACGCTTCTAAAATGGCAATAGAGGTTTTTAGGAAAAGGCTTGATGCTGCTGGAGATTCCTGTCTTCTTCCTGTAAAGTTTTTCCCTCTTGAGTCAAATCAGCTCTATATATATTCTAATGTTTGTAAGTTTTGCTGGCTGAATAATTAAACCAGAGGCTTCTCTACAAAAGCTGTCTTTTCCCTCTATCAGAACTTCAGAAAATAATGTCATGACATTGCAGCAGATAATCAGTGCTCGTGTCGCTCCTGAGGAGCCGGCATTGCTGCATTCATTTCAGACATTATTCTGCCTTTATGGTCGGTAAATGAGAACAGAACATCGTTTGGTTTATTTCAGTTTTAGTTTTAAACCTGTAAAGGGACGAGGTTTAAAAGAATCCGTAATGCCCTCCTTCATTTCAACCCTTTGTTCGCTAGCGGGGCAGGTTGTTAAACGGGGGTTCTGGAAAACTGATGGATTGTGGGCTATGAAACTCAAGTTGAAGTGTGATAAAATATTGTTCGCTGGACCCGGTGCCGTGTCCTCCCGCCCGAGCCTGCTGGCCTGCGCCGTCCGAGGAGATGGGTCCCTCCCTGCGCCTGTCCGTCCCCCAGCACAGCCCTCCTGGGGTGCACCGGGGAGCCGATTCTCCCTGCTGCAGGCTGTCGTAACCTCGCTGAAGTCGCTGGGCAGATATTGAGGATCTGACCCGAAATTTTGAAGTCTTCCTTCAGTTTACAGCAAGAAAAGGTGCATTTGCAAGGCAGGGCCAACGTACGTTTGTTGCAATGCGAAGAAGCATTTCTGCTGTTGCTTCCCACCTTGGGGCCCTTCCTCCAGGTATCCCCCTTGCCCCTGGAAAATACTTTCTCTCTTCTTGATACATTTGAAACGACAATACTAAATTTGTCTTATTGAACTGTGTTTGGGGTGCTCCCTGCTATAGAATCTGCGTAAATTCAGAGTTACGTTAGCCCAGCAACTATTTGCTCTGGTAGAATATTTCTTTTAAATCTTAAACCCTTACTAGGTGTGTAAAAGTGCAATAGCCTATTTATTAGCAATTAAGCTAAAAAAGGAGATTGTGGTTTGTGAATCGCCTTTCCCCTTGATAATGTAATAAACCCCCAAGAGGTTTCTGCCGGAGCACCAGACAGGAGTAAATAGACTGTGCAGAACTCGAAGGGGAGAAAACTGAGTAGCCGAGAGGGAACGATCCCGTCCCCCTGAGAGCCCCCGAATTCACCCACTGCCTCAGCCAGCGCCGCTTAGGCCGGGTCGGACCCTGCGGTGTTCGGTGTGGCGTGATTTAAAAAGCTGATTTGATGTTTTCGGTGAAAAAATCTGTTACCAGACAGACAGGGGAAGATTTCTTCCTCAGATCAAGGCTGGTCTTTTTGGTTTTGGGGCTTGGTACAATAGCTATTCCCATGTATCTTTCTGGGCAATTCTGCCTTGTATTTATATTGACTGTGCAGAGGTTATCGTAGTAAATTATGTATTGCTCTCATATAGATTTATTGCTACTGTGTGTGTTATATGAAGTGTGGGCTATAATCTGGTGGCTGCTTCCAATAATTGAGGAGGTCAGATCTGTGACCGAAGATTGCAGATACTTAACCATCCATAAAAGTGTGTTTAATTAACACTTTAGTACGAGTAGAGTCGGGGAGGATGGTCGTGTGAGTGAATGGGATTACGTATCACAGTCATGCGTGTACTTGGTGGTAGTGGAGATTGTATTTTGGTTAATGGGGCTTCCGGGAAACGGTTGTTTGCAGTTAGGATTAATTTCAGAACCTTCAAAAAAATAAAAAATTAAATAAAAAAATTAAAAAAAAATAGCCCAGCAGTACTTTGGCAAACCGTCAGGGCTTTTGCATTTAACTGATTGAAAAATATAATACAGCTGCCTGAAAGACGAAGGGCGGCCGGCACTGAGGCTGCGGGCTGAACCCCCGCCCTGCGACGCACCGTAAAACCACATATTTTTATTTATTTTTTTTTTTTCTGCGGGCTCCCTCCGAAGCCCGGCAGGGCGCTGTGAGCGGCGCTGGAGCCGGCCCGGAGCCCTGCCTGGGTGGGTGTGTCGCTACCGGCATTACCGGTGTGCTGCTTTCCTCTTTTTTTTTTTGTGTCTTTCTTATTTTCTCAGCAGCATCACTTTTGCTTTGTTTCCCTCAAGGTGGTTGCAGCCCGCTAACTGCTCACCCCCCAGCATCCTGCTCGGCTGCCCGCGTCTCCCCAGCCAAAATCATCTCTTTTTACCAAAACACACCCACTTGGTGTTATTTACATGCTCTGGTGTCGCTCCCGAGTGATGCACGGAACGTGTCTGGGTACCTGACATTGGCAGCAGCGCTGTCCCCAGCGAGGTGACAAGAGCCACCCTGCAGCGGGCAGATCCCGGGTGCTGGGTCGGGTGGGCCACCTTCGCTGCAGGTGGCAAACGCCAGTTTAGGGCAGTTCAGCTGGAGTGATGCTGGTTTGAGCACGCACAAGTAGGCTGGACTGGCAGGAGAGCTTTCAGAGAGAGAAAGGAGGGCTGGGAGGCAGACAGGGTGCACTGGAGAAGGGGCTCCTGGAGCTGGGGGACATGGCAGCGGGCTGAGCCCGGGTGTCCTGTGTTTTGGGAGCGTGCTGTGAACCCCTGTCGGCTGGCCGGGATGGGGAGGCCACGTTTTCGGTCAAGTGCGTTAAGAGCATCTCAGCGCAGGCTCTGCACGCATCCCACATCTCGCAATTTTGCAAGGCACCGGGAGGACCGTTTACTCGCCTGGCTCTCAGGTGTCGCGTGCGTGGTGGTTCCTGACTCTCCCTACTCTCGCCCAGTCCAGCTTTTCTCAGAGTGGAATATATAGGATTTGCTGTTTAAAAATCTGCAAGAAACTTCCCAAGAATATTAACAAGCTGAGGAACTGTTTTGCTAAATGAAATATAAAATCATAAAACTATATCCTTTTTTAAATAGTACAAATGACTTTAAATCAAATTAAGGTACATCCTTAGTAAGAACATCAGCCTTTTAGGTGGTTACAAACATTAGAGGTCAGACATGGTCAAACATGTTAACACTTTGATCAGATTAAAATATTTTTCTTGCTACAGTTGTATAATTGAGTTTAGACCTGAGGGGGTTTTCTGAACATTGTTATATCTTGTACCATGTGGTAGTTAAATGGTAGAAGGAGCACTTATAAGTTCCTTTAAGTTCCTTTTGTAAATAGGTTTATAAAATAGGGGAATGAGCCGTGCTGTCCCATACGTAGGGCACAAGGTCTCCCCGCTCCAGTCGATGGGAGAGCTCTCCGGGGAGCAGTTCACACCTTCTGCGCACCTCTGTTGCGTGTAGTGAGCGTGTGAGGCGTGTGAAGGCAGAATTAAAATGTTTTATATATAAAGCCGAGGCACCAGACTTTGTCTGTGTGAGAAACAGACGTTCCGAGAGCCTCTGTTTCTTTGGAAAACAGACACTACCTAATTTTCTTAATTATTAAGTTGTCCAACCAGAGCTCCTGTGGGAGCAGAAGGGTGGTGGTACCTTCCCCAGCGTTGCACATCTCAAGTCCCCAAATGAGATGGCAGGGCTAGGAAATTGTGGCGACGTTCAGAGCCTGCTCCCTGTAGTCCACGGGGCTCCATGAGCTTGGTTCCCGTTGAGTGGGTTTGAAGTGTCCCCTTGGGCAGGGCGAGATGAAAGCGCAGTTACTGCTGGCCCGGGGCCACAGGTCCCGAACATCTACCATGAGGTCAAAAAGCGCAGAGCTGAAAGTCTCACGCTGCCCTTCGCCGGACAGAAGCGGCATCAGCTCAAGCGGCATCAGCTGAGTGCTGGGACACGGCTACTTCTGCTGCAGCCCTCTTCCCCCAAGGCTGCTCCATCCCTCTGCGGGAGGAGGCTCTTGCCCCCCGCAGCAGTTGGCGGAAGGAAATCTGCAGCTCAGCTGCTTCTGTGTCAAAGTCTTTCTGTCCTAGCTTGCACTGGCGGGGCTACAGTTTAGTATTGCTTTTTCCTGTGTCGAGTTCCGATCCTGTTGAAACCGGTGGGAAAACTCCCCGGAGTCGCCTTGTGATGGGGATTTGTCGCTGCCGCATCCCTCTCCAGATGTTGTGCGGGGAGGGAGGGCAGCTGCAAGCGCGCAGTAGCTCCGCGCGGTACCAGCAGTGTCTGCAGCTGTGGGAGAGCAGCATCACCGGCAGCATCCCAGCCAGGTTCCCTGGCAGCAGGGTTTGCGCTACAGGACCTCGCCAGGACGATGCTCTGCCGCCGTAAATTGCTCTGTTCCCGGCAGAAAGCACTAGGAGCGCGGTGGCTGCTGATGGACGTCCTGGCAGACAGACAGATGAGTGATTTGTTCCTTCCTGACCAGAGCGAATCCGCTTCTTCCAGCTCTTCTACCTAGCTTGAAAAAAGGATAATGGTGAAAATAATTTTTTTATATTAAAGCATAATGTCGGGTAGGTGGATGTACCAAGGCACAGGGCTTCCGAGGTCATTTATTGCATGTCTGATTCAGCCTTGGTTCCCCCCAAGGAAAATTCTTGTGTTAATTTCTGAGTTCATATCACACCCTCAATTTTGAAGCAGAACTTCCCTTTGAAATAAATTAGAGAGTTCTGCTTAAGAAGCAGTGACATGATACAGCACTGCCTGTGTGTGGTCTAATATAACCTTATTTTTAAAATTGTTTGGAATGAAAAAAAAAAAAGAGAGTAAGAAAAATGTCACAGGGAAACAAAAGCAAGCTTTATGTAAATCCGTGCATGTGAATAAGCGTGCACGTGATGCAGACAGTTCAACAATATCTGCTCTCCCACTGGGATTCCTTCGCAGGCTGCCCTGGAACTGGCTTCCCGGGCATGGGATGCTTTGTCGGTGGGGAGTTGCTATGAGATTATGTATGGTAAAGGCACCACCGTTCCTGCGAGCTTCCAACTGTTGCTGTTTGTGAAGTGTTAGTAGCTCAACCGGTTGAGAATTTGGAGAGAAAAGTGAAAAACCTAACATCAACCCGAGCTCCCAGAGCTCATCCATGTTAATGATTAATACTTTTGAAATTTTAACTGTGAAGAACAAAGTGATTTGGGGGTTAGCGGCGCACGTCGTGTCCAAGATGAAAGAACAGAGCCGGTCTGGTATCCAAAGCTTTAACCGAGAGAAGGGGGGAGCGGCGGGAGGGTGGCGAGGAGCTCTGCAACGCGCTCGCGCGCCGCCTCGCAGCTTCCAGTCCCTCTCCTGCCTCAAGTCGACAGGCACCATTAAAGTCCTGCGTTGGGGTGGAAACTCTGACAACTCCGTACAGCGGGGTGTGCTGGCATTTGCTGTTCCGAGGTACCCGCTCAAGGAACCACGCGGGTGTTCCTGTGCCTAAACAGACCTGGCCGACTCCGTAGGGATGACTCTCTTGACTGCTCTCATAGCTCATCTGTGAAGGGCCAGATCCTAATCGCAGGCTGGATCCCTCTCTATCTCTAGCGTGATCTACAAGTGAAGCAGGTTTTCAGGATACGGGTGGTGTGAGCTGCACGCCTAAGATGGCAATCTGGTCCGGACTGTGTGTGTCTGGGAGTACAGGACATGATGGTTATTGGTAGAGCACAGTCAAGTCCTGAGAAATATCGACAGTTTTGAGGAAACATCTATGGCTTGCCGTTAATTTCACACCCGCAGTTCTTTGGCTGCCCTTTGGCCATGAGGGATTCGTCAAGACCGAATTCAGTCTCCGTTTCATACAGGTTGGCCTTTGAGCCCCCTGGCTAATTCAGTGTAGAGGAGGTGAAGGAAGGACCCGTGCATCTGTGAGCATCGTGTGCGCTCACGGGGAGGCTGTGCCGGACGGGGCGCGTTTGGGTGAACAGCAGTCGAGCACGTGCTGCCGTGCAGTCACCGAAATCTTCTGCACCATATGTGTGACAAATTCCTCAAGAAATCCTCAAGGATTGTATTCTCTAGTCTGTCGCATTTATTGATTTGAAGAGGGACTAGATGCCAGACATCCCCAGCTCTGTCCTCTTGGAGAGGGCATCGCCACTGCGGGAGCTTCTCTCCATCCCACCCTTCTGAGGCTTTGGGTTGTCCTCAGCCATCACGTAACGCCTCTCCTTTCGTTTGCTGCTCACGTCCTTGGTTTCACATGCCTTTGCCGCTCCGGCTCGCTGCTCTTGGTGCCAGGAGATGGCTTACGTCAGCATCTCTCCCAGCCTGATGTATATATGCTCTTACTTCATCACTTACCAATGGTGGGTGGAGGGCACAGAAATAGGAGAGTAGGTACAAGTTGCTTCCTGAACTCTTTGCAGAGCCACTGCGGCAGGGAAAACTTCTCAGCCTGACCAAATCCCAGGCTGATGCCAAGCTGGGATGTGTGAGTCGTCGTCCCCCCCACAGGCTCTTTCATGTGCTATTCTTCCCAATCTCTCTTTAAAAAAATAGGCTATAACATGATACTTGCTCATTAATCTGTGTGTCTGGAGGATGAAACAAAGGTTTGGTAGGAGGACGGGTGACTCAGAGGGTTGGTAACAGGATACAGAGCTGGTCATTTCCTAGTTTCCAGTTTTAATCCAACTGAATCAGTAAAGACCAAACACCCGCTCTGTCTGCTGGCTTGTCCGGCGGTCCGTCCAGGAGGGCACAGCTCCCTCCAGCCCCCAGGCGGGACAAGTGTTTCATGGCGTGACTGATGAGATGTGCTGGGAACCTGCAAAGTCTGTACCAAGCCCTCCGCCAATGTCAGGCGAGGTCTTCGTTCTCGCCTCGGGACTGCCAGTTCAGCACACGCTGCTGGCTCGCAAACCCACCTACTTCACTTCTTCAAGGAAGTGATTGCAACATCACGCGCCTCTGAGTCTTGATTACGGCAGGATCTTTTTCTTGGTCACCTCCCAATGATCTTGGACAAAGAGCTCTCACCTTCACCTTCTCATGGAGCAGCTTGTCACTGCTCTGTCCTGTGGCCCTTTCTCTGATTTTTGCCTTTGGGTATTTATAGTTTATGACCATTCCCAAAGTTATGAAGGACTGTTCCACCGCAGCTGCCTCTGTGAGGTGGTTTCACGGAGAAAGTGGGACGTTTGGTCAATGCTGAGGATGAGGAGGGTTAGCAGAACCGGTGGTACCCATCCAGAGCATCCTGCGGGCTGGAGGCACTGGGCGAGAGGTCACCAAAGTGGCTTTAAACCACCGCTCCTCTGCCGTCCGCTGCTTCTGTGCTAAACACAGCTCAGCTGCAACGAAAAGAATCTGGTTCATTGTGTTTCACGGGGTCCCAAAATTAGTATTTTGTCAAAGAAAACAATAAACTCAACAATGCTGTGGTAAGTTTTCGAAACCAAAGTAAAGCTGGATACTAGAATCTGGAGCACTTTTCCCCTCCGGTTATAACAACTTTACATTTGATTAAATGATAGGCAAAAAAACGTCTCAACAGTATCTCCTTTGTTCCATTGAGAATCTGGAACTATAATATACAAAGTACACGTCTGCCTTAAAGAGCTATGCAGTAATCATGGACTGACCAAAAAAAAGAGGGTTGGTTTTTTGGTTTTTTTTTTAAGTGATTCAACTTGTATGCTGTACGTTGAATTTGTTTTCTGCTGTGGTTTGCTCTGAGGAATAACATACACGAGCGTAAACAGAGGTTCTCCTCTGATGGGACTCAGACAAAAGCAAAATGTGAAAGCCCAGGATTGTAAAGTATGCTTGACTCAGCACGAGGGGGATGCAATTATAAACACGCTTGGGGAAGAAGGGCTGGGGAGATACTCTCCCCAGCAAAATGCTCAGAAAGGATCAGAAATGTGGAATTTTTATTCTAACACCGAAGCGATGGCGCTGCGGAGATTGCTTTCATGTTTAGGAAATAAACCGCCTGTAAGATCTACCACATGAAAATTGGTTGTTCTTAGCGTGGAGGGGCTGATGAGTTGGTTTCTCGTTACGTGCCGCCGCCGTGGAATTACTGGCGCGGGAGCGGAGATAGGGAGGAGGAGTCGTCGTCTCCTACAAACCTCGCTTTGTAGGACTTGGCCCGAAAAGAAGAAAGGCCGATTCTAATGGGGGAGACAGTGCACAACCGCTGACACCGCCATATCCGAGGTCGAAAGTTGGCCTTTGAGCTTTGCCTTCCTGCCATAGCGTGCGCCGTGTGGCATTGCCAGCTTTGAAATCCGACCGTCCAAAGGGACGCGCGGGTTCAGAAATCCAGGTGACGTTTTGCGGGATCCCGTCGTGCTATGTTGAATATTCCTTTGGGACAGCCAACGCTGCCACATAGGATAAATTAAAATATGCATATGAGCCCTAAATCCAAAACAGAAGCAACGATATAAAATAAGAAATAAAATTTAAAAAAAAAAAACCAAACCCACCCAAACCTTTTTGTTTAACTTTCTCTGATACAAAGCAATTTCTCCAGGACTGTACACCATATGAAACACATTATAAATGCTCTTGTAAAATCCACATCATTATACCACATGAAAGGCTGGGTCCTAAAAATAGCCATTCAGAGAGGATGCAGGCTAGTAGCAATTTCGGTGATCATGAAATAGTTGTGTTGACATCTCTATGCATGCACACCCACAGAAAAGCTCTGACTTTTGAATATTCTTAGCAACATTTGTGCTTTATGGAATTTTCCACGTTCTGATCCCATGAATAGTCTCTTAACCAGGGGTGTTCCTTTCTGATCTTACCCCTGTGTTTGTAACCCTGGTTTTATTGAAAAAAATGGCTTTATTTATTTATTTGTTTGTTTTACACCAAACTCTTTCCTTGCTATCAGTTTGACAGCGGTTGACAGCGTCAGTTACATTTCCCTTTTTCCCATCAATGAAAATATTTTCTTTTGCCTTCAACAGATGCACACATCCCTGATGTGTGTGGGGTTAACTGTCAAAATGTAAACCTCGAGCATCAGATGACAATACGAGGAGCTGCCACAGCTACCCGGCCTTTGTATCTGCTGTAGTATTCAACAGAAAGTAAATGAAATCTGCAGTAATTACACAGTAACGTATCCACAACAAAAATTTGCTTCCTCGTCCTGGCGCTCAGAACTTGGCTGGTGCTTTGCGATATGAAAGGATGCAGCCTGCTGGCTTTCGTGTGTTTGCAGCAAAGCCCTGGCTGGGATAAACTGCCGTAGCTCTGGGATAGACAACACGCTCCTGCCAATTGATATCACACCAGATCTTTTTGAAGAGCTCATCAGGTTTTTATTTTATTGCCGCTGTGTTTTGGTTTTAGCTCGTTGTTTGTTTGAGATCATTACTCTGGGGATAGGTTTCTGAAAAACGTTTGAATCCTCAGTGCTGATCTCGCGTTTGCGCTTTTTTCTCTTTTCTGAGTGGAGATGGGGATGTGGAGACGTACACCTTCGAACACGAGGATGTCTGAAGGCTGCGGTTTCAGCCTGTCCAGGGTTTTAAGTGTGTGGCCCCTCTAAAGCCAGTTGGAAACAGTCTGTTTCCTCAAAATAAGTTCGCTTTTGGAATCAGAGCAAAATATTTGGAGATAGCGACTGAAATAACAGAGTGTTGAAGAAAACGACGTTGCTTCTTAAATAGCTGGCATGAAAATCATTAAGGCTGAAGTTTCATTCAAATCAGATGTAGCTGTGGTTGTAATGGGGCAGGACACACACTCTTCAAGCAACGCGACTCCGAGTGATTCACTGCCGGAGTTACAGCCCTTCTCTGCCTTCTTTTAACTCCGAGAGCGGCTCTTGTCCCGTGTCCAGCTCTGGGGTCCCTTTCCAATGGAAACGGGCTCTCGAGTTTGCAGATCGGTCGGTTGAATCCTTGCAGGCTGTTAGCAGCTTTGGAGACTCGAATGCTGTAAAACCAACATCACAGAAATGTGTTTGCCATTGCTGATTTAGCTCCCCAAAACAGCTGCACGGGGGGGACGTGGGAACCCCTTGACAAGATGAGAAGTTTATCTAAACCTCACAGAGTTTAAATGTATTTTTCGTTGTCCTGGTTTGAGGGCAGTTTCTAAACGCAGTCAGCAGTAATTTAAGGATGTATTTCCAACTAAGTGCTAAGAAACATTGGCTCATGTTTGGCATACGTGCTCAGTATAATGCAACAGATAGCGATGTTTAGAAAAAGCTAAAAAAGTTGTTGGACACTTCTGGCTTGAGGTTAACGTCATGCCTAAGCCCTTTTGTGTTTTCCATAATTAATTTGATGGCTGAAACCAGGGTTACAGCTGGTAATGTAAGGTTTTTACTATTCTGGTGAACTCCTCTGTGCTTTTCCTGCTAGGAGCAGAATTCAGGTGAAAAAACACTAAATGTGCACTGGCTGGGACTTCTGACAGCACTCGAGCACGAGAGTTGTAGAGAAAATTTAATTTCTTCACTCGAAAGGACAGAAAATTACCTAATGTGTCAGTGCCAGTTGCTTGGTTATCAGCATTTATTGGAAAGAGTATATAACTACACGCATATCTTTAAACTTTGCAAACTAAGATGTTTTAAAATTACGATATTCTATTTGTACTGATCTAGTACGTGGCGCTGCATATAAGCGCACGCTGAGGGGTGAGGCGGGCTGCAGAGAATCCCTGAAGGATCGGCTCCTGTACCCGAAAGCATGGGTCTTCGTCCAAATTTGCTTTTGCAAAACAGCGCGGCGGTAAATATCTGTCTGGCGGGCGGGTGCGTTGCTGTTTGCCGTGGGTGGGAGCTGCCTCTCTCCCGCCTGCGCCCCGGGAGCTCGTTTGATACGGAGCCGAGCGATCCCCTTACCGGAGAGCACCAGGTGCCCTCTCAGACGCGTGTAAATAGCCAAATAAACAGCCATTAGTAACAGCAGTTGTTTATGTGTTAACACAGGATGTTCTCAAAATCAGGTAAGAAGTGAGGCATGTTACCAAGTTTTATAGCAGAGGAACCGGATAGTCTTGTAACTGCCGCGCAGGGCTGCGGCGGAGGAAGCGCGGTTTTATCCCAGCTCCTGCTCCCGCTCCCCCAGGAGCTTGTTTTTCCGTGACTCAGTTTCCCCCAGGAGCATTTTTGAAGCTTTATCGTTTCATGTGTAAGCGACGTTTGGAGAGCACTGCAGGGAAAGCTGCGTCGATACCGAAAAAAAACCATAAAATCCGACACAGGCTGCTGCGAGAGGGAATGTTTCAGAAACGATCAGAGAAGGACTAGCCAAAAAAAGTAAGCTCCGCTGCTTATTAGACCATTTACTTCAAGATATTAAACAAATTGCAATTTCCTAATCTTTTAGCAAGTTGCAGGTGGCCCTAAAACCACAACTCCTTCAAGGCGGTTGGCATCTTTTCTTGCTTTAAAAACAAATCGCTTTTTTAGCCTAAACGGTAATTTCATAGAGTGGCGTTAGTAGGATGGGAACGATGCCTGGATGGTCCAACACCTTGTCTCAAATACACATGCCGTACAAATCCATGCTATTAAACCGGGGACAAAATGTCATTTCTTATTTACCCGCTTGTAATATGCTGATGAGAACAACCTCCAGGATTGCACGGCATAGTTTTTGGACACACGTACCAAACCCCTGGATGCATAATTCAAATTCCTTGTCATGAAGAATGAGTGTATTTATCTTGGAACCTTTTTTACTTAAACAGTAATCTCTAGGAAATCATTTGTTAACAGTAGTTAGCTGCCAGTTTGTCAGTTAATGGCTTGAGGCAAAGTCAGAAGCAAATGAAATCTTTTCCAGGGAGATGTTGCTGTCGCATGTGGTGCAGAAAGGTTTATAACAGAAAGCATTAGAGGAGGCGGTCAGATGAGTTCAGTCCAACTTTTAGAAACACGAGGAGCCTCAGCACAATGGGGTAGAGACGGCCGTTTTGCTAGCGCATCCATTTGTAAAATATTAAAGCCATCAATCGCGCCCGTGTCAACTTCTAAGCCTAAATTTTCCTTACTGGAGGCTCCAGGTGTGAGCATGCGGAGGCCAAAACCACATATGGCTGGGCCCTGCCTTGCATCCCGGGCATCTCTGCATCCCGGGCATCTCTGCACCCTGGACCCTCTGCATCCCAGGCGTCTCCACACCCCGGGCATCTCTGCATCCCAGGTGTGGGTGCAGCTGAGAGGGAGAGCCGGGGCGCAGCCCCCCCCAGCTCAGCCGGAGTGCCATGGGGTGTCTGCCCGGGCAGCAGAGTCCTCCAGCTCTCAGACGTTATCATTTCTCTATAAAAAGTCTAGCAGCGAGTTTCAGTTAGGTAATGAGAGTTATCTGATTTCTCTTTAATGTGAGCAGCATCGCTACAGCGCGATAACCTCGAATCGCTGCTTATCTCGCGCTCGGTGCTGCAGGGAGAAGAGTAGCAAGAATGGGTGAAAATTCACTGGAAAAGGAGCTGAGAAAAGTTGTCCCGGTCTGCACCAAATCCCTCTTTCTTGCAGCAGGAGCGGGTGAGAAATAACTGCCCCAAGTAGAAACTCTCCCATGAAGCCGCAAAATCCAGCTGAAGTAAATACCACTTCCCTGCAGCATGATCTCCCACTCTGTGCTGTCTACCCACAGAGGATGGTAGGGTGTAGGAACTGGCAGGGGATTAATGGCAGCCTGGTTCATAAAAAACTCTGCTGCCAGAAGGACGTGGGACCCAGACAGAAGTAAAGAGGGGCTGGTTCTCTCTGCAGATGCCCCCAAGTGCTATTTGTCTGAGAGCAGATTTTCCCACAGATCTTTGGCCTTCATATTATTTGAAGAACCCCCTCTGCAGCTGCAATCCTTCCCTCCCCCGAGGGAAAAACAGGGTGGTAACTTTGTGAACTGAATGGTGTGGAGGTTTAGGAGTACTGCCATGGGAGGGGAAGATTTGGCTCATTAGCGTGGAACATTGTGTTGCCAGGAACAGAGTTTTGGGGCAGAACTAATAACATGGAAGCAGATGCAGTCAGCTTTTATTAAACTGGTTTGTAGATGACTTTAAATAGGCAACAGTTGTATCTGGGGCTCTCCTTGCAGAAGGCAGCGTGGCAGACCCCAGCAGCAGAGCCTGGCTTAGGTGCTGGCTAACAAGTACAGAGAAGCCGACCAAATCCCTGGATGTAAGGAAAAATTTCTCCCAAATGTATTTAACAAAAAAAAAAACAAAAACCCCAAACAAAAGAAAACCCAACCCCAACAAAAGACTTTGTGGTTCTGTAATATCCTTTAAACCCTTACAGTCCACACATCTCACTTGGAGCAAGGAACAGCTTTAGAGCCATAGAGTTTATAGGCTGAAGGACCCAACATTATGTCACCTCCTCTTTATCGTGGTGTGTCATCTCCTCTATGCTGTGGACTCCTGAATTCCACTCCGCTGCCCCAATAGCTGGACGTACCATTAACTGCTTGACAGTGCATTACAGGTAGGGATGGATAAATTAATCTCCAACCCAAGTTTTGAAGCACTTCCCCCTTGAACCACCCTTTCCGTAGAAGTAATTAACTCCATAACGCTTATCTGCATCGGTGATGGTCGGATGCCATTTCCTGACACATGGCATTCCATGGCCACCAGTAACGATGGGCTGAACTCGCTCTGTAATTGCCTTACCCAAGTAGACAGGTTGTAATGACCATCAGCCAAATACAAATTGCCCTTCTCAGCCAGAATCAAGCAAAGCCGTTGATACCTCCCAGAAGTCACCACAAAGACCATCCATCCCTCTGCCAGACCCTGCAATGACTATTGCGGTGCATCCTTACAATGTCCTGCTGGTCCTTCTCCAGCTCCCTGCAGCCTGGACTAACCGTCCAGCTTTCATGAGGGTGCCAGGCATGATCAGCCCCCGTCAACGCAACCGAGCCTGCAGATCTCTGTGGAGGTGCCCGTTGGATATCTGATTTCTCCATGGATGTCCATTAGCTGTCACCTCCTTCTGCACTGACTCCGGCCACCATTTCACAGACCCAAAGAGCAGCATCCAGAAATCCTTACTCTGCTCTGCGCATCCGGGAGCAGCCCGGCATACGCACTAGGTCCTCCTTGATGTGCTCCTCGCGGCCTCGTCAGCCCGGGCTGGCTGAATAAGGCACGAAGAAGTGCATTTGAATGTCATACTCCGTCCTACCTTTGTTGTGCAATACTTTTTTCTCAGGCAGTTTCTAATCTAGAGATTTTCTGGGATCTGTGCGCGGCATGAAGGGAAGTCTCCTCATCACCTCGGGTTCTGTCTTTCAGTACCAAGTGTTTAAGACATAATTCTAGGCGTCCAGGGCTTGCTTTCTCTTTGTGTCTCCTTTGCTGTTGCTTTCATTTACTAACATGTTGAACTTCAAAGTCTATTCTTTCTCCTTCCTAATTTTTATGGAAAAAATGGTCTGAACCCCATTTGCATTTCCTCCCTGAGGATACTGGCAATCCTTAATCCTATATATTAAAGAATCTCAGTTTTCCCAGCAGCCTTTTATTCTGGGACTACTCTTCCACTCTGTTTTCTCCTTGAAATTCTCTCCTGTGGTTCAGAATTGCTCTTCACGGTGCCCCTGACCACTGTCACTTTCTGTTATGAGCTATTTGCACAGGCGTTTGATCACTTTTAAGTCCTTTTCCCTTCCCGTCCCGTCCGTCGCAGGTAATTTGTGAAGGTTTCGTGCTCATGGCAGTAGGTGCGCGTCTGCCCTGGGTGGCTGCAGCGCAGGGCCACGCGCTCCGCGACCCGCCGCTCTCCAGGGACCTGCTGGAATAGCTATTTTTGGAGCCGAGAGATAGCAGGATGAAAGCACGTATGGTGAATAACTGGCCGCTGGTTTATTAGGGCGATATTAATTTCACACCGGATGGGCTCCGTATTCCGGTCGAGGCCATGTCTCCCGGTGACTGCCGGCGTTTACCTGCTTGAGGGGCGATCGCCGTCCCTCCCCGGCGGCTCTGCGCGATGGCAGCAGGGGGGACGCTGCTTGCCTGTCCCTTGTCCCTCTCCCTGCTTCCAGGCGGGGACCACGGCGATGTCCCCCGGCTGTGGGATGTCGGTAGGGTGCCGGCTGGGCTGGCCGTGCGGATCCGGGGATTTAGATCACGCAAACCCAGTGTTCTCTCCTACAAGTCATTCTCAGCTATGTACTCGGGTAATTAGCATGTGCATAAACACTTTGTAATCTTGTGATCATGGCTTGCAGATTAGCTCTTTTGCCAGCTTTGCGATTTCTTTGCCAGTTTTAGTTTTAATTGCAAATCCATTACTGCCAGCTCCCTTGCATATTGTAGCAATAGGCAAATTAAAACACTTGGACACAGTTGGGCGGGTTTCAGTTAAGAAATTAATTGTTACTGCCAACCAGTGCTTTTTAATGTGAGGGTGGCATTTGAGCTTGTTTTTGAGGGCATAATCTCCGAGACTTTCTTTTTTTTTTTTTTTCCCTTCTCCTCCCCCCTCCCCAGACTTGCGTTGCCCTGTCGAGCAGCTCCACAGATGGCACGAAGCAAATGCTCGCCTCTTTGATCTCCTAGTCAAGAAATTTGGAAGTCGTTCTGAATTTATGAGAATCCTGTCTGAAATAAATCTGTCTGTGCACAGGGCCACACTAAGTCAACCCAGAGCTGCAGGCACGGCTCACCTGAACCTCCCGGGGAAGCGCAGGATTACATCCCACAAGAGCATCGTGTGATGCTCTAGCGATAAAGAGAAACTTCATGCATATTGTTGAACATGAAAAAGTCTAGACAATCTACAATTTACCAGTCGGGGTAATTGGCTAAAGGCTTAATCCACCCTGATAATCCAGTAATGGTATTGTTGGCAGGACATTGATGTAAATATCACTCAGCAGCGCTGGCAGCCGCTGTCTCCTGTGATTGCTGCCGTTCCCGATTCCCTTTCCACAGTCGTTAGGGCTGACGGGGAATTTTCAGAGTTCTGGAAACTTCTTGTCTTTGGGATTTTTCAAAGACTGCCCGTGCTCGGTTGGTGTTGTTTTTCAACATCGAACAGGTAACATTTTTCACCAGGTCAGAATTTTCACAAAAACATTCATCGAGAATGTCTTTTTTTTCCTGATGTAATTTTTTTTCCCCCCAACGTATTTTTCCCGTGGCTCTTTCCAGCCTCCTGAGGCTACTATCACACAGCCTCCCATCGCCCTTCAATGCAGAGAGCATTTGGTTTGGCAGCGGACCTGCGCCAACGCTGTAAGCCACCTGCCACCTTGCGTGTCACCTCCAAACCTGGTGGCATTCCCTGAGACTTCGGTGGCATCTCTCTGTGTGAGCCCGAGCCCTCAAGTGCCACCAGTGTGTCTGGGGCTGCTAACGCTGGCGGGGCGCTTCTGGGGCCAATGAGCTGAGTGAGGTTTGAAAAATACACACGTACACCCCATTTTGCAGAGGTTGGGGGTGTTCAGCCTGGAGAGGAGAAGGCTCCGGGGAGACCTCAGAGCCCCTTCCAGTGCCTAAAGGGGCTCCAGGAGAGCTGGGGAGGGACTTTTTCCAAGGGCATGGAGTGACAGGACGAGGGGGAATGGCTTCAGACTGGAAGAAGGGAGATTGAGATGAGATATTAGGAAGAAATTCATGACTGCGAGGATGGTGAGCCCCTGGCGCAGGCTGCCCCGAGAAGCTGTGGCTGCCCCATCCCTGGAGGTGTCCAAGGCCGGGTTGGACGGGGCTTGGAGCACCCTGGGCTGGTGGGAGGTGTCCCTGCCCAGGGATGGGCCCAGACTGGATGGTCTTCAAGGTCCCTTCCAACCCAAAACATTCTATGATTCTATGAGTTTTAATGCATGTCTGTTTGCCCCATGGGGACAAAGGAGGGGAGCTGGGGTACACGGGCTGTAGCAGCAGCAGATGCAGGGAAGGACGGACAGACAGACGAGTCCCCCCTCCAAACACGGGTGTCCCACAGCTGCAGCGTTTCATCCCCGCGTGCTGCCTTGGGCGGCCTGTTGATGTTTTAGAGGGTGGCTGGGCTTTGAACACAGGCTGCCTAAAATTATTGTCTAACTGTGCACGAATCCAGTGGATAGAGTCACCTATCCCATTCCTCGTACTTTATCCTCTTTAACTCCTGTAAGCCCATACAGCACCGGGCGCAAACGAACCCTGCCAGCTACTGGAGTCTCCAGGACTTAATTTATAACAGAGTCATATTTGCTCACTGCAAAGCCGCCTGCTTGTTTCTGATTGCTGGCCTTGCACGTTTAGTCCAGGGACTAAGAGCCAAGTTGGGGTTTGTTTTTTTTTCTTTCTGTGCATCACCACCGAATCATACCCTGAGTATTGTCTGTACAACTCCCCCGCCTTCGGTGAGGCTGTGGACATGTAATTGATTGGTGCTCGGCAAACAACTCCCCTAATGACCGAAGCAGAAAACACCCTGGGATTTACTTTTCTGCGGCAGGTTTGACTCTGCGCTGCCAGCAGAAGTGTTAAAAACCCCGTATATAATAATATATGTAAACTTATTTTGGTCACTGAAGCCAGCTGAGGTGGCTGTGAATCCTTGACGCCGTTTTTAAAGCAGCCTGGAAATGGCTTTTTTGAACATTGTCGGGGTGGTTTTTTTTTTTCTGCTTGGAAAACAATGGAAGAAGCCCAGTTCCGCTGCAAACAAAACCTGAACATGCTCTAACTTACATGCGAAATATCAAAGAGCACTTATTCAGTACACATTACCACCCTTCCGTTTTACAGCAAACACCTCGTCACGGCCGAGAGACTTTGGGAAAACTATATATAGTGTGTTCGGCCGAATGTCACCCTTGTAATTATCCCGTAGCTCTGGCTCCGCGATGTTGTGGCTAACAAATCCAACTTTAATTGTTCGTGATCTCTATCGGAGCAGACATCGGGTTTGAGTTCAGCCGGTACAGAGTCAGGAGGAATAAACACGAACCTACAGTAAGATCAAAGCGGCGGAGAGGTGCGCATGTGCTAATAATAATAGCTTATGAAAGCTCATATTTTCCTTCAACAACATCCTGTCATTTGTGTATTAGCTTTGAAAAGGGTAAAAAAAAATATATATATATATTCAGTGTAATTTACTTCAGCAAAAAATGAGATAAGGCAGATACTTGATTGCACCAGCTCATGTGTGGTTTGCTGCGAGGGCTGTACATGCACCGCGTCCCCCGGTGCATGTGTGCATCGAGTGTGCAGAGGCTGAGCTGGCTGTGACCGAAGTACCATTGTTATCTGATTTTTATGTACAGTCTGTGACAATGTGATGCAGAAAGGAGGATGAGGTAAACAGTCTCAAAGTCGGTAACCGCATCCACACCTGGTGCACCTCGATAAAATGTCTGTAAACAGTTTGTATAGAGTGAGGTTACGACGAGGCTGAGGATGTCTTAACGGCTCCCGGCGACCCAGGCGAGCCCAGGGAGAGAAACCCCAACGCAGGGTTGGGGATGGCGTTTCTGTCGGGCTGGAATCGCCCCGGGGATTAAAATTGGGATTTCGCCCTTCCACGCCTGTACGCTGGTGGGTGGCGTGTAGGACGAGCGGAGCGCGGTCGGGGTGGCCGTACCCGGGCAGGCACTTTGGGACAGCTCAGCGATGGCGGGGTCAGGCGACAGTGATTTCTCTTCCGCGGGATGTGACCTACTTAGGAAGCACTGGTCAGCCCTCGAAACCGGGCACAGCGCTGACCATTTCCTCTGTCCTCTTACTTCAAATTTTCACTATCAGCTTTTTAATCTAGAGCAGCGGCTTAAACCTCCGGTGGGGTTTTGTCCTGCCCGGTACCGGGATGCCCGGTGAGCTGAGGGGGGGATCAGGACCCGAGAAACCGGAGGAGGAGAGCCGTGATGGGTGATGCTGGTCGCCGGGAAGGAGACAGCGTGTGTTTTGAATTCGTCTTTCACGTTGCACGCTGTGGTTGTTGACGTTCGGTTGTGCCTGTAGTTCTCTCTGCGAGCAGGAAAGGGTTTGGGGTTTTGGTGAAGGGGAGGAAGGCTGGCGAATAAAAGGTGACAAAGTGGTCCACTGAGTACCAAAAACGGGCTGGTTGAGGAAGGAGAGGGTTATTTAGAAAGAAGACTGAGGGGCAGACGACAAACAGTCACAAACTGCTCTTTCTGCACAGGCGCTGTGTCCGTAGGTACCGCCAGCTCCCCGGGCGAGGTGTGACGGTGGCCATAGGGTGACAATAACAGCGAGCAATCGCTGCACCGGGAAGGTGTTTTTAAGGGTTGCGAGGCTGAGCTCAAGCCTACCCAAATTCTACAGCAGCTGAAGCGCAGCAAACAGGGACTCGTTAAGAAAGTGGAGCAAATAATAATGATCCGTCTGTTTAATGCAGCTGAAAGGCGTACTTCAAAGATAGTGTTATCCTAAAAAAGCCCAAGTATAGAGGGGAATATACTTGATCGCGGCTTCCAAGTTTTGATGGTAGTGTTGTAAGTAGGTCAGCAAACGGTAATATTTAAATTAACTCCTCTTTCTGGCAACTAGATGGGAATGTAGGTCTGGAAATGGGTAGATGTAGATTCTCTTCCCAGCTCTGCCACCCTGACAAGTCACTTCATCTCCTCCCGCCTAAGGGAAGAATACACCTTTGGGCTCTGCCCAGTAATCATCAGCCAAATGCTTCCCCACCTATCTAAAGGGTTTTAGAATATGTGATTGAAAAGTGCAAAGTGTTATTAACATTGAATTAATGTCTGCCATTACAATATGTAATGGAGTATTTCTGCACACACCCCATTTCCTCCTGCTCGCATGTTTTGTCAGACGAGTCCAAGTGTTTACCAGCTTTAGAGTTGGCCTAAAAAAGAGCCGGCGAGCTGTAGCTGCTGGTGGCTGGTGGAGCTGCCGGGCTTGTTTGCCGGACGGGATATTTCGGGCAGCAGAGCAGAGCAGCCGGCACGCAGCCCTGACCCCACTTTTGGGTGGCGCGTTTGGGGCGGCCGGGCTGTCCCCCGGCCAGCGGCCCTGCAGCAGCTGCCGGGCACATCTCGTGTGAAGCCTACACGCCGGTGGCACCGTACCGGAAGGCAAGGTGCCTTCGCCGCGGCGCGTTCGGTGGGGTGCAGATGTGCCACGCTTCCTGCCGGGGGTGGAGAGGACCAGGCTGGGCTGAAAGCAAGGGTGGGGGGTGGTGGTGAGGTGGGGGGGGGGGATGCGCTGCCGGAGCACCTCCCTTCGCCTCTTTTCTGGGAGCTGAGAGTCACAGCCCTCCCACCGCCCGCGCATCGTCCGCAGCATCCGCGCTCACCCGGGCAGCGCAACAACACCCTGCGCAAATTGCTTTAATTCACAGAATCCCCGAATCCCCAAGTGGTGGGAGTCAGAAGGGCCCTCTGGAGCTGCCCCAGCCCAACCCCCTGCCAGAGCAGGGGCACCTCCAGCAGTGGCACAGGACGGCGTCCAGGCGGGTTTGGGATGGCTCCAGAGTGGGAGACTCCCCCCCCTCTCTGGGCAGCTGTGCCACTGCTCTGCCACCCGCACAGGGAAGAAGTCCCTCCTCAGGTTGAGATGGAACTGCCTATGGTCAGTTTGTGCCCGTTCCCTCTTGTCCTGTCACTGGGCACCGCTGGAAAAAGACTGTTCCCATCCCCCTGGCACCCTCCCTTGAAGGATTTATAAGTATTGATAAGATCCCCCCTCAGTCTTCTCTTCTCCAGACTGAAAAGCCCCAATTCCCTCAGCCTTTCCTCGTCAGAGAGATGCTCCAATCCCCTCATCATCTCCGTAGCCCTTTGCTGGACCCTCTCCAGCAGTTCCCTGTCCTTCCTGACCCGGGGAGCCCAGAACTGCACACAGTGCTCCGGCTGCGGCCTCCCCAGGGCAGAGCAGAGGGGGAGGATGCCCTCCCTCGCCCTGCTGGCCACACTCTGCTGGGTGCCCCCCAGGGTGCCATTGGCCACCTTGGCCACCAGGGCACATTGCTGGCTCAATTCCTACCTCCTCTAAACATATTGATTTTCTCTCTGCAAATAGCAGCTGCGTCTTTGTTTACCCGCAGCGGTGTTTAAGGATAGAAACCCAGACTTTTCAAGGCAGCGTTCGTCTTTTTCGGTCGCCTGCTCATCCCATCAGACAGAAGTTCCCTGCCTACCTGTTGCTCTCGCCCACCGGCGTTCAGTTCGCACACAAGCGCTCAGCAGCACTGCCTCGCAGACATTTCACTTCTTTTCTAAAATACCTTAGCGCGCGGTGTGGGCTACTGTCTAGACTGCATCACTTGAACCAAACGTCTTCACTAATATAGTATATTATTAGAGCTCACCAAAAGTAACAAACAAAGTACATTTCTTTGTTCACTCCTTAATTGTTTGTTCATTAGCTTGCTTGCTGATTCATAAAATATGAAAACCTCCAATAGGGTATCTAGCCACTAGTGCAAATTAGCCAGTTTCTAATGTACATAAATAAATTATAACCCTTGCATTTACAATTTGCCTGACAATTTTGCCTTGTGCGCTGCACAGAAAGGCTTTATCTCATCAGGAAAGAATTGGATCTGCTGCTATGCACACAAAATGACAAGCAAAGGCAGAAGCTGGGAGTGCTGTATCCTACACTTGCAAAACATGTTAGTGGCAAAAATGGTCTCTTTGCTGGTGGGTAATCTGTTTTCTTTAGCTTCGGAGCAGAAGTGACATCCTTGGGCGCCTACCTTTGTAGCTAGGGCTGGGTGTTCAGCTGCCACGCGTTGGCATGGGCACGGTCTGCGTACTGTCGGCAGTTGGGAAAGCCCTGAAAGGTTCGTTATCCCAGGGCTCCGCGTTTTCCCCCGGTTTGTGATCCACTTTTGCTCTTTCTCTCCAGCAGCAGCTCTTCCTACTTTTTGGCTATTCTTGTTGCTTACGAATTATTCCGGAAAAGAGCCGTGTCCTCAGATTCCTAAGAAACTTACTTCCAGGTGGGATGTGCCCATGTGCAAGACTCCCAGAAGATCCAAGACCATCTTTGTATGGTGGTTTTTTTCTAGCCTACAGACTTCTGTGGCGAGGAGTGTAATTCTCTGATACAATTCAGAGGTGTAATTCTTCACTCCTTTCCATACCACGGTTAACGTGCTCATCACAAAGGGTATCATTCTCTAAAAATGGTGTAGGTTTTTAGATAAAATTCTGAAGGCGGCTGTTTAATGTCTGTGTATTTTATTGGTTTAATCCCTTTTTAGTTCTGTAATTCTCTCCAATAATGAATAAGGTCGGTCTAGGATAAGCTTGTGATACAAGTTGTGGCTTACAGTGCACAACCTGTCTAGAAGAGAGGTTTGAACTGTGACAGCTTCACCATCAGTGGGTAAAAGTCCCACAGCGAGAGTACCAAAGTCCCAGCAGCACAACCTATATATTAGTTGTTAAAAACTCAGGTCTTTGCTGATTTGTATCGACACTAAAGATTTATGCTCAGAAGTGCTTTGTGTTGCTAAACTGATGGTTACTGCCTCTTCCACGGGCAACGTTCCCAAAGTCTTCGCTCTGCGTAAGGCTCGGACCTGCAGATGCTCACGTAGGTAAATGATTTCACATATGTAGATGGCCTTGTCGAAACCAGCCCAACAATTTGTGCATAAAATTATTTGTATGTATTTGTATTTGCAAGTCTTGGATTTATACGTGCAAGGTGAAGGACTTTGTAAATTTTTTTGGTTTGATACGCAAAAGCTTTGTTGAGTGGGTGCTCAGAGGTCTCTGCTGCGTAAGTCCTGTTGAACCTCAATAGCAACCACTCATATCCCTTTCTTGAGCACACCTAGGTATTCGTAATGTTTTAAAATTTGTGATAAACTGAAGGATATTCCAGCAGTTCAGCTCCCCGTAGGATGCAACGTTTCAAATGGTGTGTTGCCAGCCATCTGTGGACATGGTTTAGTGGTGGATTGTCAGTATTAGGTTAAGGACTGGACTGGATGATCTTACAGGTCTTTTCCAATCTAGGAGATTCTATGATTCTGTGATTCTATCTAGACTCAAAAAATGTGTATTTCTGACAGAATGAGGTGTAGGCTTTTTTTCTCAGCCTCTTTCAATGCAATTGATTAAACAGAGATTAGGATGATGTGGGGCTCGTATCTTCGGTTATTTTACCTCAGTACTATACCATTACTTTAACTGACTTTACCTCAAAGCCTGCCAAACTTCCTTTTCTTTGCTAAATTAGCTCATGAATTCTCCACTTGCTCACATGCCCAACACCTCCACCTCTGACAGACGTGGAAGAAACCTGCCCCAAGCGCCATCATTGTTTTCTTTATCGTTACCTGTCCGAAATGTTCCCAGGTGATAACCCTGCTGCACCTCATGGCTGCAACGGGCCGAGGCTCTTCCAGACATCTCAAACTGGCACTTGGGGGAGGACTTCATCCACAGACAGAGTGGTGAAAGCTAAATCCCAGTCCCGAAGACATTTTGGGACCTCGGCGGTATCAAAAGGGATCATTTTTCCTGCGTGTTTTGAATTTGAAAATCCTAAGGCATGATACATGCGGTCTGGGAGCTGGCAGGGCTTGCGGTGCACTCTCCAGATTCACCGGGAGCTGCAGTCTGCTGTGTGCTAAGTGTAGGGCGGTCAGATCGTCAGACTAAATGAAATCGTGCTTGGGAAAGTCGGGGGCACCTCTGCCCTCCACTTTGATTCTGTCCGCTTCTCAAATGGGTCTCTTCTTGCTGGATCAATCACGGATTTTTGCCATTTTGTCAGTATGGTGCTTCAGTAATAAAAGAGAATGAGTTCTAGTTAATTAACTCGCAAAGCTGTAATCTCTGGTTTATGAAGGAAGATGCAGAAGTGGTAGAATCTTGTGTCCTGCTGTTGGATCCAAGCAGGACGTGATGCTGCGAAGGCCTGCGAAACGACTCCGAACGGCGTCGTTCAGAAATTCTCTTTCATCTTCATCTCATTCTGCTTGAATTTCTTCATTTAATTGTTCAAATCATTGGCTGCGCTTGGGTTCTTACATTTTTGGTTTCCCGTGTGTGTAATGCTATCCAGGTCTCTTTGCAGATGACCAGATTAGGCGAAAGAAAATGAATTATGCTTATTCCTGTGCTTTAGGTGTTTTTTTCATGTGTACTGCCCTATGCAAAGCAAGGAATATGATTCTTTAATGTTTTCTTTAGATCCTAACTCTAATGCAGCCTCCCCAGCTCCACCTGAATTACACCTGAACATGGCTTTTTTTGCTCCACAACTTTTCTGTGCTGTTGAAGGTGGAGGTTCTTGCTAAAGAGGTAGAAAGCTCTCGGTGGACATCTCTTCTTTTAGACTTCAAACACCATTACTTTTTCTGTCCATTCAGTTCTCTCTGCCTCCCTTTTGGTGTTAGGAGTAATTGTGGTGCTGAGATTTTCTGTTGGCTGAGTTTTTGTGACCATCAGAAATAGATCTTAAAGGCCACCCCACAGCTCCTTCAAGAAGGCAACTTGCTTCCACTGCTGGTCCTGTCTGGGTTCAGGACAACTGTAAGGCAAAATATTTTACTGCAGATACCAAGAGTTTTAAAGTCCTCAAGCAAGCTTGCCTTTAAAAGGAAGAGTTGCTAAATTCAACATACATAATTGACATATAATTTAAAATAATAGCTTTACAGGAGTGTCTGCGTAGAATTTGACCTATATATTCCTTAGAATTGGTGACCGTGTGGAGGAAGGAGAGAGCTTGACCCAGCTTGACATTCAGATCCCAGAGGAAGGTTGCATGACTAACATTAAAAAAACAAGTATTTCATTTCAGTCTTGGAATTGCATCATGAGATCACAAGGTGACAACCATGAAGCCCAGTACGAGCATTTTTTGGAGCCATTTACTGGTGCTCATCTGCCTGAATTAAGAAAAAAAAGAGTTAAATACTTTCTTTTGGAAAGCATCTGTAAATGTATCTCCTCTTAACCTCTTCACTTTGTTAAGAGCACCTCTTCTGCAGTTTAAGAGGATTTCAGATGTACCTTTGACTCACGCTATTGCCAGGTGGTGGTGATCCTGCTTTTTCAAAATACCTCTACGGAGGTATTATCCCAATCCCACAAACCACTCCGTATTATTCCATTGATGTTCCGCGGGCAGAGAAGCCTCTAAGGTTTTAGAGACTCGAACAAAGGCAGGTGCCTTTTCTGTCCTCCAGCCTTCCCAGAAAATCTAGTGATGCTGTGGGATTTCCCCAGTCCTCAGAGGAATTCCCCCCCTTGAGGGAAGATACAGGTCAGGGTGGCAGTAGGGGTATTTATCGGCATCTTCCTGGGGCAGAGGACTGTGTCTGCAGCGCATCCTTGTCCCGCATCCCTGTGTCACCTGGTGCTGAGTCCTCACTCCCCGGGTGCATCCCTGGGCCACTCTGTCCTCTCCCTTTTCCCATTCCTGGCGCGGTGACAGCAGGTAGATCCCACGTGAAGGGAGGAGGTGCAGCAGCACAGTGGTGCTTATGAAACAGGGAATTAAGCCAGTGACACCGGTATCCCGGGTGCCAAACTCCCAGGGGAGCGCATGAGGTCAGTGCCCGTGCAGCATCCTCGGGTACCGCGCTGGGGTTCTGGTGTTTCTGCACCCCGTTGCCCTGTGTTGTAACGTGGCGTATTCTTGATCAGCTTTATGAAAAGGACCGTTTTATATCAACTTTTTCAATCTCTGCGTTTCATATACGTGGAATGTCCCAACTCCCATACTCAGCAGAAATGGCTGTCGGGTTCATCGCTTTGGTTGTAGGACGTAGCGCGCTAGTTAGGGTGATTCACCGGGCTGCATCGCTCTGCCCGTTGGTGCGCTTGGTTAAGACATAACACGTTCCGTGAGCATTGGATTGGGAGAGAGCAGAAAAGGAGCAAAATGTTGCTACTCTGATGTATTTTTTTTAAAACCCTGCTTCTTAAATGATGAGCAGAGCATGCCAAGAGCTGCTGGATATTGGTCTCTGCTCTCCTGCTCCCTTAAACAATGAGTTCACAGAGATGTGGAGATCCAAGCTGCTGCTGGGTCGCCCAAAAACATGCCCGGAGAGAGGGAGGGGAGAAGCTTGAGAAGCTGTAATCACAGGTAGGAGTGGAAATGCCTGGAAACGATCCATCAGCCGAGCGGTGGGCCACTCCTTGGAAACGCCGGGAATAACTCCTGCGCCCTCCCGGCGAATGTGTGTTAACATGGCCGAGCCCAGTACTTTCCTTTTCAGTCCAGCTAATAGTCTCAGCAACATGTTTAGATAGATATTTATATAAAAATCTCTTTATATGTTTCATTTGCAAGCCGCCACGCATGGATTCACTCGTGAGTAATGGATGAGTCGGCAGGGTATAATGCTCATTACTCACAGGGAGCGCGCAGGGAGGTACTTGGAGCTGTGGCGAGGGCCGGGTGTATCCCGAATTCATCCTGTCCCTGAACGCTGGGCATCGCCGCCTGGAGCTGCCGCGGTGCTGATGCTGCGGGAGCTGAGATGAGGAATTCAGCTCATGCATCCCCATTTTTTAGTTCACTTCTGTCGTGGGAAACTGAGCCTCGACCATGTCATAGAGCGCAAGCCATCGATAAAGTCTAATTTCTGTATCTTCTGCCTTCCACTGCTATGTGTGGAAGGGAGGTAACAAGTGACGTTGGACAGCCACAGACTCTCTTTTAAATGAGGGTTACATTACCTACAAAGAATGTGGGCAAGCCAGATTCAGTGGTGCAACTTTCTGAAGAAAAGACTAGCAGCCAGTGCTAATGAGAGTATCTGGTCATTCACAAATGGATTAATCTTCTTTTCCCTCAGCCGAATGTTTCTGTTTAAAGCACCTGCTAAAAAGAGAGCAATATAATGAAGTGTCTGGGTGGTAGAAAGTATTTTTAGAGCCCTGGGTTTGCTTCCCATCCTTTAGCCAACATATAGAGCAAAGAAAAGGCTCCCATGGCACGGGAAGCCAGGAGCAGAGGTGGGGAATTAGGATCTGGGCCCTAGAGCCTGAAACACCCATCCTGCAAAAATCTCATGCTGTGGGTTGGGTGGAAAACAAGAGCGGTAATTGAAGCAAGAGAGACTGAATTTAGGAACAGAGCAGAACAAATTAATGTGTGGTCCTGGAGGGTGATTATTCCTGCTCCTGCGCCTGAGAACGCCCGCGCTCATCCCGTATCTCAGGGATGCACAGGGGGAGGGAGGTGAAGGATTAGCTTCTCCCTCTGTTCAGAATACAGTCTAGACCAACCCTAGCCAGACCAGAAAGACAACATGGCATGGAAATCAAAACACGGGCTCCTATTTCGCTAATGGTACACAGGATACAGTGGGGCCAGTGTGAGGTTTCTAGCTTGTGGTCGAGAATTTAACTTTCTTTTTTTCTGAACGCGCTCTACCGTAAGACACTTTGGGGGTGAGGGTTTCAAATGAAACAGGTTTCTGTGCATGCACAAGTTGCTTGTTTGCAAATACAGTGATGTGAATTTAAACCCCTTGTGGTTTACCATGGAAAATACAGACATGGTGTTTTTCACCTGATCTTCGCTACACACGGACTGAAGGCAGAGGAGACCGTGTAGCTCGAGCAGTGAAGAATTTCAGGCGTGAACCTAAAATTAACTTCCTCGGTGTGCGCACGGACAAATACAGATAAACACACCCACCCACCCACATGCATGCGCTGCTGTAGGGTGATGTCCTCGTAGCATTTTTGTTTGCAGAGCGGTTGGGTTGGTAGGGAGCAGCAGCCTGTGGCCACCTCGGAGCAGTGGGGAGCGGAGCTCCGACCCCCCCCAGCCGTGGAAGGATGGTTTTGCATGGCAGGAGCTCACCGCAGCGGTGGGAGGGAGTCAACACTTGTCTGGGGATTACCTTAGCCATATTCTGTACAAACCTGAATGGACAGTTGGCCTCTACAAATCTTTGTAGACAAGCTCAAGTCTTTGTAAGTCTTCAATGTCTAAGTGCTTTCCCAGAAATCAGACATTAAAATATTCCTTGCTTTTGCTCATACAAGACCTATGTGCTTCATCATCCCACGTGGATGACAGTATCTTCCCAGCTTGGAGGGGGCAGGGAGAAGGCAGGGTATGGCCCTTCTGCCAGAGCGAGGAGAGCCGGGAAGAGTTACCTATGCACAGGACTCATCTCGGCTGCCTCTGCTTCCAAACACGCTGAGGATCGGGATCCAGGGAGTAAAGCTCAAAAATACAAGGAGGGTCAGGAATCCTTTCGTGTCTTCTCCCTGAGCAGCACATTAGAGCTGCTGCCGGTTTTCCAGGGCCTTGTGGCTGTGAAAGGAAGGGCAGGATGCGAGTCTCAGTGGTGGTATTTGTTTGTTGCTCAGAGAGTCGGGAGGAAAGTATGGTTGACGAGATCTACAGTGCGTCACCTGAAATGGAAAGCTTCCACCTTGGGACTGGGGGAAGAAAATATATCTCCCAGTGTAGACTCTGTGCAAAGGATACTTGGATGTATTTATCGTTATGCATTAATGGGGTAGGTGAGAGAATTGCCTTCCACGTTCATAATTGCTTTCACTTTTGATTCCTCCTGCGGTGTTGAAGGTTTACAGTCTGTAACACAACATGTGTGGCTTTCACCGGTCAGTCAACCTGCCCTGGAGGAAACAGATTGCATGTGTAGTGTCTCATTCTCATTTACTCTTCGTATTCTTCATTGGTGCAGAGACCCACAATGAGCTGACTGCAGAACATCAGCTGCAATTGGGAGAGCCAAGACACGATCATTTTTCATGTGGCAACAATTTTGTGAGGATTTGGCTTGAATGTACAGTTTAGCAAAAATCTAAAACCCCATTTTGAGTTAGGATAAGACGTGTTAAGGTTAAAGTTTGGGCTGGTAGAGATCTATGAACTAAATGAGCACAAGCTACAGCTGGAGGTGAACCTGGGGACCAGGACAGAGCCCTGACCTGCACAGGGGTTAGGGCTGCTAGGAGACACTGGGTACGAGGGGAAAAATTTAGGATTAAGATTTGGCTGAGAAAAGCCACGAAGCAGTGGAACTGCTTCTGAATTCCCATGATACACCATTTAGTTGGGGCTTTCCTACTACCTTTACCTGCTGCCTTGAGCCTTGGTCATCAGCGCCTTGCTGGCTGTGGTTGGAAGTGTGGCCCAGGGGCACGCGGCAGTTCTCAGATTGCTTTAGTGACCTCCTCTGTAGTGCAATCTCAGTGGTTTCTCCAGGGTACAAGCCCTAATCCTACATTCAATGTCAGCCCAGCCCTAGGAACGTCTCCCCGTTCCCAAACTAAATATACTCTGAGTTTAATAATGGCTCCAGATGTGGCGGCACATTCAGAGTCCACCATATAATCTGCTGGACTCAAACTCTAACCCTGACCTCAACCTCAGCCCTTTCACTGCTCCGGTGACTCCTGGTGACCCCAGATTTCAAAGGAGCCGCAGATTGACTCAACAGGAGCTTTCAATTTTGGTGCCGTCTCTCCCAAATCCCTTTATTATCTTAGCCCATCAGTTTCTCCTGATAAAACTGTAATTCTGGTCCTTCCCAAACTCATGCAGCCATTACCAGTCCCAGAAGAAAATGGTCTCAAAGAGCTCCATGTCCTCTCGCCTCAGTTTGCTCATCAGCCTCCACCGAACCTTCTCATGACCTGACTTCATCTGTTCATCCTGGATTATAATCCTAACGCCTACTCCAACCTCAATACCATCACTTTCCCCTTCTCAAATACTAACCCTAACCAAAACTCTCACCGGAGCCGTAAAGATGCACGCTATATTCAGCCTGCCTTAAAACAGGATCCAGGCGGAGCTGCTAGAAAGCTTTTGTTTGGTAGAAACCACACTAAGATCTAGGGTCCCACGAGGTGGGACTGGGGTTGGGTCTGGGCTTGATATCATAGAATCATAGACTGGTTTAGGTTGGAAGGGACCTTAAAGATCATCCCGTTCCACCCCCCTGCCCTGGGCAGGGACCCCTCCCACCAGCCCAGAGTGCTCCAAGCCCCGTCCAACCCGGCCTTGGACACCTCCAGGGATGGGGCAGCCACAGCTTCTCGGGGCAGCCTGCGCCAGGGGCTCACCACCCTCAACGTGAAAAATTTCTTCCTAATATTTAATCAAAATCTCCCTTCTTCCAGTTTGAAGCTATTCCCCCTTGTCCTGTCACTCCATACCCTTGTAAAAAGTCCCTTCCCAGCTCTCCTGGAGCCCCTTTAGGCACTGGAAGGCTGCAGTAAGGTCTCTCGGGAGCCTTCTCTTTCTCCAGGCTGAACACCCCAACTCTCTCAGCCTGTCCTCATAGGAGAGGTGCTCCAGCCTTCTGATCATCATATTGTTTTCCAAATTAAGTTTGGGATTTAGTTTAAGCTCATGTTTCACAGGAGCCCTGAGCTAGGAAAAAACGGGAGAGTGCTGATGGTGCAGCACGCCTCCGGTCGCGGGTGCTGCTTTCCCGAGCGAGTGGGTCGGGGAGCGTCCTGTCCCAGATTTCCCTGCCCGCTGTCACATGGATGAAATAAAAATTGGTACTGTAGGTGCGTGGTCTGACAAAAGTCTTCCCTGGATAAAACAGGCTTCAAGGAAGAGTAGCTGATGTCGTCACTGTGGAATGATTGGGCTAGAACTGTTCCCTTAATTAACCTCCTGTAAATAAGGTGCTTTGATGGACTGCAGCTCAGCAGTGGCGCAGGGATCTATTTTTTAGGAAATTCTTATGAATTCCAGAAGAGACAAAGATGCTTTGACTGAGAAGGTACTGTAGCCAATAATAGCTCTAAAGTTTGCAAATAAGCCTTTGATCTCTTCTGTTTCATGACTCCGCATCGCTTTTGAAAGACAGCTGAATCTTCAACCCCCACAGAAAAAAATCAGCTTTCTTTCTTTTCTTCTCCTGCTTACAACAACGAACACAAGGCAGGTGGCATGTCCTGGTGGTGCGATGAGTGCGAGGCGATGACCTTCCTTTCTTTACAGCTCGGTGACAAAGGCTCAAGAAATAGGAACAGAACAGAACAGAGTAGAACAGAACAGAGTAGAATAGAATAGGATAGAATAGAAAATAGGATAGGATAGGATAGGATAGGATAGGATAGGATAGGATAGGATAGGATAGAATAGAATAGAATAGAATAGAATAGAATAGAATAGAATAGAATAGAATAGAATAGAATAGAATAGAATAGAATATTTTAGTTGAAGGAGTATGATAGCTACTCCTGCTTTACATATAAAAAGAGGCTTTGAGATTTATGTAACCAACAGTTCAAAACCTATCAGAAGCAGCGAAGCTCCAAGCTGTTTGCATGCTTGCTCGCAACTGAATGCAAAGCAACTTGAGGCCAAAGTCCACCCCAAACTGCATGCCCCGGCGTTGTAGACCACCCCCATCAAAGCCGTGGGAGGATGAGCTACTCCATTCCCAACCCTGCGTTGGGTGGCAGTCACCCGGCGGTACGGGGGAGGCCATCTGTGCGCCTCTCCCAGGAGATGCACACATCTGTGAGCACATCCTTTCTGATTTGATGTTGGGCATATGGTAGGAGGCGGCTCCTATTCGAACCCGTCCCCACGGTGCCCGTGGCCACGGGAGAATAAAGCCGCGTACCCAGAAGTTAGTTCAAGAGAAGCAGTCACAGGTTTTTCCATTGATTTCCATTCAGACTTCCAAAGGGACTTTTTCTTTTCTCTGTGTTTTATGAAGTGCTGCATACACCTACTTTCAGCTATAAATAAAAAATAATCATGTGCATTTAACACTTATTAAAATTCTTTTTAAATTTATATGCAAACGAGGAGCAGCCACAGGCTCCTGGCAGGTTGCCTATAAAGCCCTTTGTTCTGCAAAGATTGTACACCACTGATGAGGCAGATAAATTTGTCTTCAGTGCCATAGTCTTGTCTTTGCTCTGAATCTTTTTTATAACTACTGGAAGGTGTAGGTTGAGAAATGCTGGTTTGATTAGCTGGGCTTGTGGTTGGTCCCTTTTCATGCCAAAATCATTTAAGTGTTCCAGACATGGCATACACCCATGGAATCTACAAATATATCTCTCCCCAGTGCGTCATAATTCCTGGGGTAGTAAGTGATGAATCATCAGGATCTAATGTGAAGATAAGCTAATTAGCATTAATCAGAGCTCCTGCCCGAGGTGGGAAAATGCTAGGTGAGCAGTCTGTTGGCTGCCATCTGAGTTATTTAATTATTTTATTTTCATTTCTTTCGATTTTACAAATCGAGCTCTTCAAAGCTCCCAAGCTCCTAGACTACCGTCTTCAGTGCCATGCAAAATTTAACAACCCTTTTGTGTCCCTCAGTCTCTATCCTGCCCTGATCTCACCCATCATCTGGTTTCTTGCATCGCCTGGAAGTCCACGGACCATGGCCGGGTCACGTTGTGGTGCGGGATGGCTGCTGGACTTAAAAAGTTTCTCCTTGCAAGAAATCTGCCTGCAGCCCCTTCCCATTGAAATCGTTAAGTGACTATCTATCTCCAGATTTTAAATTACTCTTAACTTATTGCAGTATCACGGAAGAGAGAGGTCCCATCACGTGTAGTAAGTGGTGAATGAGAAGTATTTCCCTCATGCAGAGTAGCTGCGGTATCAGGCTGTTCCCTTCTTTCTACTCTGGGGACTAACTTTTTGCGTAGCTTTATAAAATTGTATTACAGTGGTTTTCTTCTACTGATGTACCTTTCTAGCAAAAAATCCCAGGGAACAGGGATGACTGTAAATACTTCCTTACGTGTCCTGCCTGGGTGCCAGCGGTCTTACCCTGGTCGGGCAGGGGTGTTGCAATCGGTGTTCAGGTCTGTGGTGCAGAAGCGTGAGGAATCCGGTCTCAGCAAAAAGACGCCATCAAGCACCTCCCTCTGTGACTGCTGGCCTATATTTGAAGGATTGTTTATGACAAATTCCTTTATGTATTGGCACCTGCAGCGTGCCTCCAGATTTTGAAATCCATTGGCTTTGGTGGTGTGTCTCCTCCTCTGCGTTTCCTGCGTACCTCAGGTTTGGTAGCAGGAATCCTGCTGCGAAGGGAGCCAGGATTCAGACTTGTCATAGAAAGATAGAATGGTTTGGGTTGGAAGGGACCTTAAACACCATCCAGTCCCACCCCCTGCCCTGGGCAGGGACACCTCCCACCAGCCCAGGGTGCTCCCAGCCCCGTCCAACCCGGCCTTGAACACCTCCAGGGATGGGGCAGCCACAGCTTTTCGGGGCAACCTGCGCCAGGGGCTCACCACCCTCACAAGAGAGAATTTCTTCCTAATATCTCATCTCAATCTCACCTCTTACAGTTTGAAGCCATTACCCTTCACCCTATCACTCCATACCCTTGTAAAAAGTCCCTCTCCAGCTTTCTTGTAGGTCCCCTTCCAATACTGGAAGGCTGCTTACACTTGGCCGTTAGCATAAAGATAATTTACTCTCAGTGAGACCCAGACCTTAGGAGGCAATTTTTCTAACCCTGCTTGGGCACCGTCTGCGCAGCGTGGCCCCGCAGGGAGCTCCCAGCAGTGCGGGAGCACCCCCGTACCGATGGGAGGTGGGACTGTCCCACCGCCCCGACACCCCACGTACCGCCCAGGGCCACCGGCACGGCTCGGCCTTGCCCCGTTGGGAGCAGCTCCCGGGCTCCTCGGGCGCACCGGCGCGTTGGGAAGCAATATGCCCAGCGGCAGTGGGGTTGCTGCAGCCTCACTGGGAGATGGGGGATGCGCCTTAGCAGACCCCCCAGGCCAAGAATAAGGAGAATGTTGTTGTAGCCTGTGGGTCAGGAGCCCTACAAAACTCAAGTCCCTGTGGGCCTTTGCCGTTGTGTCCAACAGGCGGCTTTGCCACCCAAGGACAGAACTGAGGTTATCTTTCCTTGAAACTGCTGGAGATCTGCCACTGGAAATGCCTTTCTTTGCTCTGGATTTTGCCATGATCCCGTAACTTATAATTACACCGACTCTCCCATTGCGGCGAAACCCGCCCCGTCCTTTTTTAACCGTGGCACATGGGCTTTTTAAAGAAACCACCGAGAAGTTTCGGAGCAGCACTGTGCTCAGTGGACTGCCGGGGTGGGTCAGTGAGTTTTACCTCCCGAGTTTGCTCAGATAGAGGAAAAATCTTCTTTTACACATAAATACCATTCCATAGCTCTGCAATGAGCTGGGGGGGGGGGGGGGGGCGGGGGGGGGGGGGTGGGAAACAAACACAAAACCAAAAGTGCAGGAGCACATAGCTGCTTCTCTTAACTACAGTGAATAGAAGTACCTGGGCTGGCTGAGAAGGTTTGTAACCACCAGCAGATGTCATTGCAGCCAGCACAGCCTGGGACACGTTGGGCGAGAACGGAGGCACTGCAGGTATTCAGATAATAGCCAATGGAAAATGAAAATAAAAAAATAAATCGTGTCGTCTCCGATTGCCGGGTAGCTCGTTCCTAGATCACTGGTAGCTAGTTTGCAGTAGATAGAGTAGATATGAGGGATTAAATTCCGCACTACAATTTGTTTTCTGCTGAATAATTATGATTTATTAGGCCCAAGCACAAATTATGGTAATTTAAAATATTAATACTTTTTTAAAAAAGGAACATGAAAGTGGATTGTGTCTAACAGGGATAGTTGGGTCCCGATAACCTAAGGAGCCCAAGGATTAACAAGGAGGGCTGGCGGGGGGGCTCCTCCTCCACTTCGCAGTAACGTCGGGTGTAGTGCTCGGGGCTGATGGGCTGAGCGCGCTGGTGCCCAGCAGCCTCTTCGGGGATGCAGGGCACCTCGTCCTCCCTCCCCACCAGGAACTCATGGGTTGTTCCTGCATCCCGCTCTGTCCCCGCTGCTCCGGTGCTCCCTCCCACGCTGGCACCTCGAAGGCAAGTTGGGGGCTCGTGGCCAGCGGCACGTGCGCTGCGCCGGGGACCGGGGTGTCGAGGAGAGGAGTGACTCAGTGCTGGTACACGTTATCTCGGCTTTCCTTCCTCCAGGTCCTTTCCAGGACCTGGTAGTCTCTGTGTTGCAGTTGTGTCGATGTTGGCGAAGCTTCAGCAGTAGTTTGGTCTCATGGCCAAATCACCCTCGAGCTGCACCATCCCCGGAGCCTGGCCAAATCTGTGGGCTGTGCCCAGCGCCGTCACCCAAAAACTGCCCGGGCGACAATGTGCCACCCTTTCCCACGCGGCGCTGCCAGGCGGGAGTGCTGCTGGGTACAGGCCATCGAGACCTGGTCTTTGTGTCACCGCCTGGCACGGGGTCGGGGTTAGCGTTGTGCTGGAGTTGAGCTGCTGGGGGGTCACCGTGCCTCGTCCGTAAGCGCCGGGTGGGTTATTGCCATTTTCGTGGAATCATAGAATCGTCGAGGTTGGAAGGGACGTTTAGGATCATCAAGTCCCACCATCAGCCCAACACTGCCAAACCCACCACTAACCCATGGCCCTCAGCACCGCGTCTGCCCGGCTGCTAAACACCTCCAGGGACGGCGACCCCACCACTGCCCTGGGCAGCCTGTGCCAGTGCTGGACGACCCTTTCGGGGAAGAAAATCACCGGTTCAAAATAATTTCATGCCTTCTTGGTGCAGGCACCCTAGAGATACGCTGTGTGCAGCAGCTCTGGAATGGCTGAGGGGGGGGGCGGATCGCAATTGCACCGGCTTCGTGTTCTCTGTCAGCGTGGAAAACGCGGTCCCCAGCTCGCAGTCGGACCGCAGTGCTGCAGAGATGCGGAACGGAGCCCACCAAGGAGTTCGGCCGAGCGTCTCCGTGCCAGCGTCGTGTCTTCTGCAGCACACGGATCGCAGGGTGTTAGTCCTCTCCCGCACAAAACTGCTGCCTGCAAACTGGGAACGCGCCACGGCTCCTGCTGGGATGGAGGACGGCGTGCGGGGAGTGCGCAGGACAGCCGTGACGTGTGTGTTTGTGCACGTGTTTATGCTCTTTCTAACCAATTTCTAATCCTCGTAAATTTTTCTGCTAATGGCTATAGAGTGCAGGACGATACTCCTGTTGAAATCAGTGAGAAAATTCACTGTCATAAAGATAAAATAAGGAAAAACGCTCATTAGGCTCTCTTCCTTGGTAATTTCTCCACTCCTTTTCTCTTTCTGGGGTCGGCAGACAGACAGAAACTCCACTGAGCTCCATGGGTGAGGCTGGTCGGTAACTGGTAGTTATTATTACGCTATTGTATGAAATGTACACAAATATTTTATATAAAATCTCCCGTTACAAGCAATATTTACTGTTTGCATGGTGAAGATCACAACCAGAAGGGAGTCTGCTGAGCTCAATCTTGTTCAGATGCAGGAGATAACAGGTCTCCGCCCTAAAAAAGCACTTTACAGTTAAAAAATGCAAGTGCTGTAAAACTCTCGGTCTCAATATAGCCCCGTACGAATACGAAACAGTTGCGCTGAGGCAGATAGATGTGAAGATAAGAGAGATCAACTCAAGGCAGTGTTTTACGGGCTGTGTCGCCAGTCTCCTGCTAACACAACAAACAAGTATTTATCATGTGGGAAGCGTCGGGTGAGCGGTGGGGCTCTGGCAGGAACCCCGAGCCCCGGAGGTAACGGGTGATGTAGCGCCTTCGCTCAGCCCCGCAGCCCCTCCGAAACCCGGCGCCTTTCATGTGGTGGGGCTGGGAACCGGGATCGGGGCGGCTCCGGTGCGGAGCCGGAGCCGGGAACGACGTTGGTGGGAGCTCCTGCAGCTGCAGAGCCGGCGCGAGAAGGCGCCTCCCTGTACGGAGGAGCGCGGCCGGGAAGTGAAGCGGGTTTCTGAAATGAGTAAATTCGAGTCGAAGCAGAGGTGCTAAAACATTGCAGAGCTCAACAAGACTAAAATTTCCCGCTGTTGTTACGCTCGCAGTTTAAGAGTGATTTTCTTCACAGAATCACAGAACAGTTGGGGTCGGAAGGGCCCTCTGGAGCTCCCCCAGTCCCACCCCCTGGCAGAGCAGGGGCACCTCCAGCAGTGGCACAGGACGGCGTCCAGGCGGGTTTGGGATGGCTCCAGAGTGGGAGACTCCCCCCCCTCTCTGGGCAGCTGTGCCACTGCTCTGCCACCCGCACAGGGAAGAAGTCCCTCCTCAGGTTGAGATGGAACTGCCTATGGTCAAGTTTGTGCCCGTTCCCTCTTGTCCTGTCACTGGGCACCGCTGGAAAAAGACTGTTCCCATCCCCCTGGCACCCTCCCTTTAAGGATTTATAAGCATTGATGAGATCCCCCCTCAGTCTTCTCTTCTCCAGACTGAAAAGCCCCAAGTCAAGAAGACCCAAGTTTCTTTTCTATATACTGGGCTTCTACCCCGCATGGTGTCGCGGGATCGGTGTGCCTGATGAGCTGAAAGCACCTTGCGTTGTTTATGCACGTTTAAAAAAAGAAAACACAGTGGGTGAAACCCCCGAAATCTCGCAAGCCGGTAGGGTATAGCGTTTCCCAATTTTACAGTCTCTCAAAACGAGAAGGAACCCCTGCCAGCACTGGAGACAATGGCAGATGTCTTTGGCTTTAGGTGAGATAAATCAGTGGAAAAACTTCCATTGAGTGTGGCATGGATGGAACCTTATTTTCTCGCCTGTAAATCCAGTATCTCGGGTGTTGCACTTCTGCTAAAAGCCATTTGGAGATGCGGTGCGGCGTGTCCCCGCGGGGGCCGGCGCAGGGGATGCGGGCACAAGCTGGGGAGCAGCGACCTGAGCCTGCGGACAGGTTATTCTGCCCCCGGGAGGGTCCGCCCCACGGAGGGTCCCCCCCAAAACACTTCAGCAGGAGACTTAACGGGACTCGCCTGTTCTGAGATGGAGTTTCCTTCTAAATCCCATCGAGTGTGTCTTGGCTGCGTTTGGGGATTTATTTCTTTAGAAAGTCCCGGGCTGCTTTATGTCGTGAAATGGTGGAGAGAGCCAGCCAAAAAATTAAAGGGAAGATATTACATTAAGCATGTGTTTTAAGAAGAAATTGCTTTCTCTGTGTAGCACCTCAGTTAAAACCGAGAGAGGTGTAAAAAAAAGCATAATCCTTTATAATCTATGCGGTTTTTACCTTTTCATTCAAAAGAGCTTAGATGACGGCCATGAGATAGATGGGTTTATTTTTTAATTGCAAACTTTACAGGAAAAATGTAAATCCTAACCCGGTGGAAATAGTGCTTTAACTGGATTTTTCAGCAAATGTACAATCCACTGGTCATGAAGAGCACTTTTACTTTAAAAAATGAAATACTAGTATAGGATTTGATCATGTAGTAATGTCCTGAAGTGAGGATTTTTTTTGCCTGCGGGTCATTGTCCTGATAGCAAGAGAAGTTTCTCATTCCCAGACTTTCAGAAAGCAGATGTGGGACACATGGACTTCCAGCTCAGGCCCTAAAGTAATACCTAAGCTAAAAAAATTGCACTGTAGGCATGTGGGGGTTGTGCGCGTGTAGGTGTGGTGGATGTATTTTTTTAGTATAATTGATGTTCTGTGTAACCTCAGTTTCATCATTCAGCAACTACTGCTGTCAATTATTGTAATGGAACAGAGGACATTACAAAGTTAAAGCTTAAAAAAAAAGTCTGTGTTACAAAATGACCTACAGTTAAATAGCTGGTAGTGGGTTAAATTAATTATCTGGTTAGCAAAAAAAAAAATCCGTGCCAGAAGCTTGATATACTGATGGTACCCTGGATTATCATCTGTTCTTCCTTCTTCTTGAATTCTTCTTCTTTTCATCTAAATGGGTGTAAAAGCTTTGGCATTTCTCGTGAATTAGGCTGTATTTAATGGCAACAGCAGGACCCAAATGGGACCCAAATCAGCAAGTTCAGCAAATGCCTCCACGGAAACCCCGAGCCCCTTCTCGTGTCGAAGAGGGCTGAAGCCCCCACGCTCTCCCGAGGTGACCCCCAGGAGGAGCCAAGAAACCACCACCTTCCACCCCCCAGCAAATCCCCCCAAATAAGCTGCCTAAAGGAAAAGAGTCACCTGCCCCAGGGACACTTCTGGTGGCATCAGCGTGGTGGCATGGCTGGGGTCTCATGGTGCGGGCAGGTCCGGCACGGGCAGAGGCAGACCTTGCAGAGAGCCGCGCACTGGCCGTGTACGGGGATGCGCTGGGACGCAGCTGCCGGCGCTTCAGCAGCTCCGATCCCTACCTAGCGTGGGACCGGCTGCATACACACCCTTCTGTTTGCTCAGTTCTGCTTTGTTTAACATTTCTGCAAAACCTTTTCTCATGGAGCCCCGTGTCGCAGCTGACCGTGGGGCAGGGCGAGCTGTTTTGGAAAACGAGTCTGACCTCAGCCAGAAGAGTTGGTGTTTTAGCATTTTTCCCATTCACCTCCTACGTGAAATTGTGATATCTCCAATTTGTGGTGATGGGAACAGACACACACCGCCAGCCGCCGCACTCGGGCTGCTCGCCCTGGCCAGGGTCGGGCCATCGGGACCCTCTTTGTGGTCAGCCAGCGTGGGTCACGTAAAACATCACGGTCCAGAAGAAGATTGCCGTTGCAATCTGATCAGAGCATGAAAATAAAAAGAAAGATTCGGGATGAGCATGGCTTGTGTCTGGGTCTTCTGCCTCTGGGGAATGTGAGTGCATCAACCAGGAGGTGGCTCAAAACTCTGTTTTGAGTTTTCCCGACAAAACTTTGGTGCATATGCACCCTACGAAGAGTTGTGGTTTCCATGACTTGGTTTTTCTGACAAAAATAAATAATGTTGCTTAAAATTCCGGACCCCATGCAGTCCTGGAACAGGTGGCGAGCTCCCAGAGTAAGAACTAGATTATTAAAACTGTACTAAGATTTCAAGCCTTGCAGGTTTGCGCCCGTTGCTTCTTGCCTTCAGATGAACCCCAAACTCAAAGCAAAACTGAGTTGAAAGAGCAAAGTTTCATCAATTATTTTTCTCATCAAAACCATAGGAAATTGTGACTTTCTCATTTTTTCAACGTGAAGCCTTTGATCGGTCCTTCCTTGTGAACTTTTGATCAGCCTGGGTTAAAATGAAATCCAAGAGCGGGCACATTTTGTATGGTCTCTGGTTTTGAAGGGACGATTTTTCATGTCTGTACTAACCGTGTTATTCCCGGGCTGTTACTCACAGTCGCTCTCATAAAGCCGTAGCCAAAAACTTACTGGAGCTCTCGGAAGAAATATGCTGAGAAGCCAACCTAGCCCTAGCAGGATTCATTTATTATTTATTGCTTAGCATAAAGTTTGCTGTGTTTCATTACTAGTCCAAGTTATAATCCCCCGTTACAGCACCTCCTTGCACTGTATTTAGCTGTATTTAGAAAGTGAGACCTTCAGCCAGGGTCTGAATTTGGGAAACCGGCTCTCTCAAAACTGCTTTCCATACTGAGACTCAAAGATGAAAATAATCTCATGACCATCCACTCTCGTAGTAAAATCTCATGCAATTAAATCTATGAATCTCAATACCTGAAAAACAGGATTTGATGACACATGACAAGAGCCGAGTTAAAATATGTATGACTTAATACCGGCACGGTAGGTAATCTTTATCATCGCGAGCATAGAGAAGGTGGAATCGAGACACGGGGAATGGCACAGAGCTGGAGTTTCCTTGTCTGTTCCCATCCTCTACCTTGAGTCCCGTCCTGAAAACGAGCCCAATAAGTACTGCTAAATAGACTATTTAGACAATACCAGAAAAAAAAACCATGGTGAAAGAACTGAAAAGAAGCGTGCGTGGAGGCAGGGATTGCTGTGGTGCTTGGTGCATCCCATCGCTCTTGGTTTGTTGTCTCGTTACCCAGTTCGTCGTGGGGAATTAGGAAATTTAGGCAGCGGAGCTGCGTGTTCCCCTTCACTCTTGACTCCGGCTCCCGTGCCAGGATCAGACCACTCCGTCCTAAATCTGGCGGCCCTCGGCCGGGGGGGCTCGGGCAACCTTCGCCCCGGGCCGCCACGGCCACGGCCACGGCAGCTCCTGGCCGCTGTGTGCAGGGATTAGCTGGCGAGCCTTTAAACTGCTCCTTGGTTTGCATTTCATTGGAGGTAACATTTAAGGAACTTCTAGAAGTCAAGTGGCAGGACAAGATTAATTAGGATTCCTTTCTAATCCTAATTACAATGATATTTGCTTCCCACGATAGGAGGCGTTCATTATCATATGTATAAGTTTGTTTCTTTAGTCTGTCTGCTTCCATCCCCCCCAACAAAAAAAAGGTTAAATAATATTTAATACATTTTTACAGTCATTAAAAAAAATCAACTCTTTTTAATCTGGTAAAAACATCAGATGGGCAGAGGAGAAAACCATTCAATTCCCTATTAATTTCCCTTGCTCTCTAATTATATGCAAATCCACTGAGCCCAGGTTTTAATTCAGCCGTTCGCATTAAGAGATCAGAGAAAGATTCAAAATGGGAAAGCGGAGTTTGACGTATCGTCGGGGGCTCGTACGACTTCGACTGGAAGATAAATTCCACATTTTAATTAAAATGTTTATTCCGCTCTGCACAATAACGCTTGCTTGCTTTTGGAGCAAAAAGGCGGGGGGGGCGGTATTAAGCATTAAAGCAACTAATTCCTCCTATCAAGAAAATTAGGATTTCTCCCAGGCAGACACAGGGTATCATCCAGGATTAGCGGCTGTAGCATTCTTTGTAAACATGTCACCCTTGGAAGTGAGCAACAAGGAAAGCTGCTATCGCCTTACAGCTGCAGGGTGTCAATAAAGCATCCCTTCGGCTCCGGAGGGGATTATCTTCCCTCCCGTCCTCCAGAGAGCCATTTATCACGGAAACTGGGAAATAAGTGTGAGCGCAGATTAGGATAATGCGGGGGCGGCTGCGGGCTGGGCAGTGGCAGCTCTCCCCGCTGCTGCCCCGGGGTCCCCGATGGGTTTTGGGGGACCCGGTAGGGAGGGACGCCCCTCGCCACAGCCCTCGCCCCGTGGGCTTCACAGCTGGTTGGAATAATTAGTGCTAGGGTGGGAGCGACGTGCCGAGCTGCGGCCGGCCATCCCCGTGCCGTCCCGGCAGCGATGCTGCTGAAGGGTCTGGGAGAGACCCCGGAGGAGACTCAGAGCGGCCGCGGTTCGTTCAGTCGTGGCCATCCGTGTTGGAAATGCGCTTGGCATCCATATAAATATCAAAGGATTTCACTGCAGCAGGGAAATGCGTGCCCAAGAATGACGATAACTATTGCAAATTATCGTCCCCAGTTGTATCGTCTTGTCTGGTAATTAGCCGGTGGCACGTGCTTGGGCACGGCTACGTCTGACAGGTTAAAAGCTCTTCTCGTGGGGTCGTCTGACGCTGTGCGAGCGCGCGGCCTCGGCGGTCGTACGCGACGGGAGAAAGCTCTCTCTGAACAAGTCAGCAGTGTTAACGGTATCATTATTATTGTTATTATTATTATTATTATTACTGTTATTACTATGATTTTTTCACAGTGCAGTCACTGAGCCGGGGATTTACTTTCAGGCGGGGTGGGGTGAGACACTTTTGATTTGTTGTCTTTTTTTTCAACCAGTGACATTTTCACGTCGTGAGGGCCCCCGTGAGACTGGCAGATTGCAAAAGAATAGGAGTAGGGATAGGATAGGATAGGATAGGATAGGATAGGATAGGATAGGATAGGATAGGATAGGATAGGATAGGATAGGATAGGATAGGGTAGGGTAGGGTAGGGTAGGATAGAGTAGAGTAGAGTAGCATAGAGTAGAGTAGAGTAGAGTAGAATAGAGTAGAATAAAATAGAAGTAGAATAGAATAGAATAGAATTAAAATTAAAATTAAGTAAAATAAAATAAAATAAAATAAAATAAAATAAAATAAAATAAAATAAAATAAAATAAAATAGGAAGTGTAGTGCCTGGCAGCCGTCCCATCCCATCCCAAGCCTAGAGACGGGGACGAAAGTCCTGTGATGGGTCTCCTGTCCAGGTCCCGGGGTGACAGTGGTGACACCAGCAGGACGGTGTCACCCACAGGTGGCCGTGCACCCCGGCACCGCTGTGGTGCGAAGGGGCAGGTTTCACCCCCTCTGATGTTCAGAGAATCGAAACGCCTTAAATCACATCCGAGTTTTTTTGTGTTTTGTGTTTTTGCTAACTCCCCTGCGCTCTTTGAAGTACATGGGCTGGTTTTGTTTTTGTTTTAAATGGAAAGAAAAACCCGAGCCGAGCAGCCGGGAGCCCTCTCCTGATGCCCAGGGGATGGGTAAGCAAACATTTGCCTCCCGAAATCTGCACGGCACTGACACCTGGAGGGTTCCTGTTGGGCTGATCCGCCCGCAGATACGCCCCGAAATCTCACGGGTTTTTTCCATCCACTGCCGCAGCGCATCCTTGGCGGGGAGGGGTGTGACAAACCAGCATCGAAGCCACCTCGGCTCAGGACCCAGCTAGGGCTGGGGTTTGCAAATGGTTTCTCCAAACTGGTGAAAATCCCCCGAGCCGCCGGTGTCTGAGGTCGGGATGCGGCTCTCACAGCGCAAACCCCCGTGTTTCCCCCAGCCTTTGTACCCCGAGGTTCGGCCGGTCCCGGTGCTGCCCGCGAGCCGGGGAATGTCTCTGGTCCTTTTGGATACGGTGTTTCGAGCCTTCCCAAAGGGCAAGCGTTGGCTCCATGTCATAAGTTTGTTTTGCTTGCCTCCCTTGCCCTCTCGGACATTTTCCTGATTAATTCTGGGTATCAGACCGACCGCTCGCCTGTGAGAAGCGGAGCGAAATAAAGGAGGTCAGATATTATCAGCCTCCGCAGGTCAAGTAAGTGCCTTCTTGTTTGAAGCCTCAAATGTTACCGGTAACTCCAAGGTTTGCAGCTTTTGATTCAAATTCGCAGAAGCGCGTAGCACAAAGGGGACCGAGATTTTGGGTTTCTCCGTAGCCCAGAACACGAGAGAGGCGAGAACCAGGGATGGATGGTGCAGAACAGGGGAAACAGCTGATGGGGGTGGGTTGATGCAGCCCCGCCGTTATATTGCCCCGGCCTTTGGGAGAAAATAGCCGGGGTTTGGTGTTGCGGTGCAGCCCCCGGGTCCTATTGCCCTGGCATTTGTTTGCGTGAAGCCAAATGTCACCGTCACCCTTTGTGGGACCCAAAAGGGGGGTGGGGGATGTTTCTGTCCCCTCCTGAGCAGATGCAGCGCGGTGAAGCCGCTTTTAGCATCCCAGCAGCGGCGTTTCCCGAGCAAGGCGAGCGTTGCACGAGGGGACTTTCTGCACGGTTGAGGAGGCTTCTGGAGTGAGGTGGCTCTTCGGCTGAATGTGACTGTAAACATTGGGCGGTGATGCCAAAAGTTCATTTTTCGGTGGGGGGGGGTTCTCCTCTCTGATACGGCGTGTACTTGCCTCCGCGCTTGTCCCCTGTCACCGTGAGAGAAGTCTCTGGGAGGGACTTTTGATCTTTATTTTTCCATGCCTTTTTTTTTCTTTTTTTTTCTTTTCACAAAGAACCACCTACATCTTTCTCTTAGAAGATAAATACTTGAGAAGTGAAACGGCTCTTCCTGTGCCCGTAAACGGTGAAAAGCTCAGCTATTTCCCCTGCAGAGTTTAACTTAAAAATAATAACCATCATTGCTTAAAAACAGAAACCAGCAGCAGCACAGAAGGCCACTGAGAACTTTTAAAAGGTTTTTAAGTTCTTTCTCTGTATTTGACCGCGTTGTATCTGGAGCTTGGCCATATCTCTGGGTGGTGAGGCATGGAAGGTGTTAAACGCTGAGGAACTTGTCCCCTGATAGCCCAGCGGAGTCCCCTAAGCCGCTGTGATGCACATCCGAGTCGCAGGGGAGTCAGCATCACGGGAGCTGAGTTTTGCTGCTAAGGCGAGCGCATCCCCTTCGATGTGCAAAAAAGAGCGGGGCTGCTCAGGTGCCTCGTTAGCATTTTCAAAGCAGAGCTGGATTTTAAAGAAGCTGAAAGAAATCAGAGGGAAAAGGAAGAGTTGACGGAATCATGCTCCATCGACCTCAAAATGTAGAGTGCAGGGATAAAAACCTGAGCAAGGACAACATTTTCTGTATGTGCAGTATGTGTAGAATCATAAAATGATAGAATGGTTAGAGCTGGAAAGGATCTTATAGATCATCTAGTTCTAACCCCCTGCCCTGGGCAGGGTCACCCCCCACCAGCCCAGGGTGCTCCAAGCCCCGTCCAACCCGGCCTTGAACACCTCCAGGGATGGGGCAGCCACAGCTTCTCGGGGCAGCCTGGGCCAATGCTTCACCACCCTCAAAGTGAAAAATTTCTTCCTAATATCTTGTCTCAATCTCCCCTCTTTCAGTGTAAAACTGTTCCCCCTCATCCCATCGCTCCCCTCCCTGACCCAGAGTCCCTCCCCAGCTCTCCTGGAGCCCCTTTGGGCACTGGAAGGGGCTCTGAGGTCTCCCCGGAGCCTTCTCCTCTCCAGGCTGAACCCCCCCTCTCCCAGCCTGTCCTCCCCGCAGAGGGGCTCAGCCCTCGCAGCATCTCCGGGCCCTCCTCCGGCCCCGCTCCAACAGCTCCGTGTCCTTCTGCTGTTGGGCCCCCCCGAGCTGGAGGCAGCGCTGCAGGGGGGGCTCCCCAGAGCGCAGCAGAGGGGCACAGTCCCCCCTCGCCCGCTGGCCACGCTGCTGGGGATGCACCCGGGATGCGGGGGGCTTGCTGGGCTGCCAGCGCACATTGATGGCTCATGGGGAGCTTCTCACCCACCAACACCCCCAGGTCCTCCTCCTCAGGGCTGCTCTCCATCCATCTCCACCCAGCCTGGGTTTGTGCATGGGATTGCCCCCACCCACGTGCAGGACCCTGCACTTGGCCTTGTTGAACTCCATGAGGTTGGCACAGGCCACCTCTCCAGCCTGTCCAGGCCCCTCTGGATGGCATCCCTCCCCTCCAGCGTGTCGACAGCACCCAACAGCTTGGTGTCATCGGCAAACGCTGAGTGTGCACTCAATCCCACTGTCCATGTCACCTGCAAAGATGTTAAACAGCTCCGGTCCCAGTACCGACCCCTGAGGAACACCACTCGTCACTGGTCTCCACTTGGACATTGAGCTGTTGATGCACTCTTTGAGTGCGGCCATCCAGCCAATTCCTTATCCACTGAGTGATTCAGCCATCAAATCCATTTCTCGCCAATTTAGAGACCAGGATGTTGTGCAGGACAGTGTCAAAAGTGTGTATCTTAAACCCATCAGCTCCTTGCTGCATTTCATATGCAGAATTAACGTAAGAATTAATAGCTGCAAATTATCACTTTCCCCTTTGTTTGACTGCTGCTCGTAAGCACTTCTGGGCCAACCAGAGATGGGGTGCACGGGGCAGCGGGGCTCTTCTGCTCATGGGAGATGTGGTCTTCTGGTCCCTGGAGGAACCCCCTGGTGGTGCTGAGGGTAAAGGCCAGATCCAGCCCTGGGTGCTGCAGCGGCGCTGGGTGACCCAGACCCGGGCAGGGGCCGGGGAGATGCTGCTGCTGAATGATGTCTTTGCTGGAGGGGTGCACGGCTGGGCGAGGGCAGCGCCGGAGCGTGGGTGGCTTTAACTTTCCCTGTTTCCTTTCTGCTGCGGCGGCGGGCTGGGGCGATGTGAGCGCAGCAAAAGTGAGAAAAGAGAAAAAAGCGTGCTGAGACGAGAAATGAGTCGACGCTGCCTTCGCCCGCGGGCTGCCGAGAGCGCTCCGGCCCTGGCGTTTGCAGTCAGCACCGAAAACGGTCTGCAGTGGGTATTTGGGGTGATGGTTTATCGCAGCATCTCCTGGTGCAACACCACGGGGAAACGAGGGGTGAAGGTGTCTGGGGCCCCCAGCTGGGAGATTTTAATCAGGACTCGGAGGTGCCCTGAAACTGTGCAGGGCTGGGTTTGAGTCACGGGCTGTGGGTCCCCGAGCGCCCCGAATGACAGTGCTGCTCTGCGAGCTCTCCCACGAACAGCTCTGATGCTGCGGGGTGTGCCCAGTAATGTCCCTAATAATATGTCCCAAATAATTCCCTAATTTGGATTGATTGTTGGATAAAGGCACGGTCCCCCCAGTAGTGGGTACCGTCCCCAGCAGCGGTGCACGCTGGCTGCAGCCTGACCTTCTACCTTTCTGTCTGTGGCGCGATGACTAATTTTGGAGTGAGAAGGAATTAATTCCTCATTGAATCAGCAACAGCAAAACTTCGTAGGTTTTGTTTTTCATAGCCGGCGCGTCGACTCATCTCGCCCTCTCTGAGAAGTGACGTCGAAGCAAACACATTCGGGGTGACGCGGGGCCGGACCGCAGCCTGCAGCACGTGTGCTGCACCCGGGGCTTTCGCCCCGCGGGTGCCCGAGCATCCTACCCCTCTGCCTGCTCTGAGCCGGGACCACCCCGGGACCTGCTCCCAGCAGCCGGACACAGGGCACAGCCGGTGGCACGGGGCTCTCGGGCTGCCGAACCCCCCCCTCTGCCACGGCGGTGACAGCCGCCAGCGTGGCACAACCGCCAGCCCGAGCTGCCGTCCCTCGGCCAGGCCCCTCGCCCCACGCTGGCCACGGCCGGGTTGGCCCACGGCTTTTTCGTTTCGCTATTTTTGGGGCCGGCGATGTGGGAAAATTTGAAAGTGACGTGACTAATCTCGCCTCACCGCGGCTCGGCTCCCCGGCGAGGCTGGAAACCACAGCGCTCTCCCCGGCCGCCGGCTCGTGCGCCAAGGCACTTCGTGGCCCTGGCGACGGATTCTGCACCCCCCTGGGGGTGCTTCCAGCCTCCCCGTGCCCGGGAGGGTGCCACCAGGGCCATCACAGCCGGGGGCGATGGGGGCACCCGGCTCTGGGCATGGCAGAGGGGTTATGGGCTTTCCTCTCCCTGCAAACTCCTCTGCAGCCGTGGAGGGGCTGCCGGGACGGACGGTGGCTCTCCCAGTGTAGGCCTTTGTGGCAGGCTCATCCCTGCTTTGCTTGCTTTTTGGCTGACCAGAGGGATTTCGGCTGTCTGGGGGGGTTAGACGGTGCTTTTGCACCGGCAGGGTGCGTTCGGCGTCTGGGAGGTGAGGTTTCTGCAAGGGGCGGGCAGCACCCCGTTATCCTTCACGGGGAGCGCAGCACCCCGTTATCCTTCACGGGGAGCGCAGCATCCCGTTATCCTTCATGGGGAGCACAGCACCCCGTTATCCTTCACGGGGAGCGCAGCACCCCTTGCAGTCACATCCCCAAAGGCGCTGGGCCCCGGCCGTACTGGTGCTGTGCACAGTCCTGACAGTCTGTCCCTGTTCCCGGGTGTGCAGGGTTCCCATGCACATGGGGTCCCCCGTGTGCGTGGATTCCCCTGTGTGCACGGGGTCCCCTTTGTGCGTGGGGTCCCCTATGTGTGTGGCATCCTCTATGTGCGAGGAGTCCCCTGTGTGCGTGGGGTCCTCTATGTGCGTGGGGTCCCCTGTGTGCATGGCATCCCCTATGTGCGTGGCATCCCCTATGTGCGTGGCATCCCCTATGTGGAGGAGTCCCCTATGTGCATGGCATCCTCTATGTGTGAGGAGTCCCCTATGTGCATCGTGTCCCCTATGTGCATTGTGTCCCCTATGTGCACAGGGTCCTCTATGTGCATGGGGTCCCCTATGTGCATGGCATCCTCTATATGCGAGGAGTCCCCTGAGTGCATGGGACCCCCTGTGTTTATGGGACCCCCAATGCCTGCAGCCTCCCATGTGTCTCAGGTCCCTTATGTGTGTAAAGTCCCTTATGCCTGTGGGGTGCCCTATGCCCATGGGATCCCCTGTGCATTCGGGGTCCCCATCAGCTGGGAACCCCCCGCCTCCCTGATGCTGACTCTGCAGAAGTTGCTCTCAGCTGGAGCCGGAACGCCGAAGCTGCTTTCCCTCGATGGAGCCCCAGCTGGCTCATCTGCAAGCGCACAGCTTCTCATTTCAGAGTAGCTGTTAAAAAATCTTGTAAAAAAACGTACAGAAGTAGCATAGGAGGATTAAGATGTCCAGTAATCCTGTGGAAGAAACTCAAGTGGAGTTTTCCCCACTCAGAGCGGGGAGCCAGGTGATGCTGTGAACGATACGCTGTTTTTGCAGGAAGGTGATATGGCACATTCAGAATTGGCTGCTGGCGCGGAACATCTCCTGGGGGCTTAGGGCTGACTTTTATAAAGTGAGAGCAAATTCTTAAATTCGTTCTGTTATTTCAAACATATGGGAAATCTGTAAAATATAAGTTTCTTCCCTACAAAACAGCGTCAGCTATGTGACTTTGCCTTAAAAAACAAGCGATGAAAAAGCCAGCTTTTCGCTTTGGTTGTTTTTGTTCAAAATCTAGGGAAAACATAAAAACTCTTGAAATATAGTCATCAAAACCGAGAAGGGGTTGTTCCTCGGAAGGATGCTTTGTGCTTTGTGCCTGTGTGCAACAGGGCAGATCAAAATCAGCCGTGTAAGATGAGCTCCGGTATTCGGCTGGAGGAATCTGAATTGTGGCGGTCGGGTTTACTCTTCTCCTTTAACGCATGAAACAACCGCCCCCGGTGCAGGTCGGGTGCGCGGCCCCCGCCGCCCCGCGCGAGGACCCGTCCTGGCTGCTTGGTGGCAGCTGCGGTGAAATTTAACAAAAAACCTTTTTCCCCAAATTGGGCACCAAGCCTTGTCAGGGCAGTAGAATTAAGCCGCCTTATTTAAGTTAAGAATTGTCTTCTACCAGAAAATTAATTAAATTCATTCCCATCCATAGGAGCAGCGGCGCAGCACCGGCGGGATGCCGGCATCCCCAGCAGCCACCCAGGCAGCTTGGTGTCGCCGCTGCTGCTCTTCAGAGCTGCTTTCGCTTGTAGCAAGGAATAGGTTTCACGGGTTACAAAACATTCACTTCTCTCTTTTTTTTTTTTTTTTTAATTTGTTTCTTTTCCTGAACTGATCCCAGCAGACAAGAAAAAAAAATTCTTTACAATTTTTCCTAAAATTTTTTTATGGAGCTAAAAAACTCAAAGAGTTTTGCCGGCCATGGAAATGTTTTGGTTTGATCATTTCACTCCAATTTTGACTTTTGACCTCCTGCGCTACATTTTGCTAAGATTAGCTTGAATGTTTTAAAAGAAAAACCCTCTGTCAAGCCGGCAAAGTCAAACTACTCATTTTTAACCTGTCACGACTAAATAGATCGGTCTTTAAAAAAATGAGTCAAAAATACTTGCTAACACGAGGTGCTTTCCGGAAAATGTTTGATTGCAATCTCTGCCCATTTTCTAATGAAAAACCCACATTTTGGTTTAAAACAAACTGATTTATAGTTCTGAACAACCGGCACCGTGCTGGCGGGCTTGGATAACCTCAGCAGCCCAGCTGCGGCCCTTGCTGGGCACGTATCCTGCGGGATGGGAGCAAGGGCGGAGGATGCTGTGCCTGGTGGGGCACCTCGGAGCCGAATACCGCTGCGGCTCTGATCGGGAGGGTGATCCTCGTGCGAAAGACCTGCTGGGTTTGTGCGTGCTCAGCGAAAGGAGAGTTTTCTAGCTAGCCTGGAGCTGCTCTCGCAATCAGACACCCGTGCGTGAGCGGTGAGGTCTCCTAATTTTGCCTTGCCAACAATTAGTCTTTCTTAATAATTAATGCGACTGCGTTTTCTCTTTGCTCATGCAATGACCTCTAGTTATTAAAGTCACTTCTTGGCTTTGACATGGGAGCTTCTTCCCTCACAGTTGGGGTTTTTTTTTAATTTTTTCAGCGAGGTTGGTGGGGGCTGATGAATGCCGCTGCGGGGTCGGTGCCTGCCCCAGCGCCGAGCGGTGGCCCCGGCTGCCGGCACGAGACACACGGGGACCCGAGCGGCCGCCACTCGCCGGGGAGGTGGGCGCTCAGGAGAGTTGCAATTTAGCAAATTTGAGAGGAAGAAAAGGCCCTCCAGGCTTGTAAAACCCATTGTGCTGCTCCGTCCCCTCTGGAAATACCGTTCTGGTGTTGCTGTAAACGCGCCTCTTCATTTCTGTAGCGAGGTGGTGGCTGCACAGCTCATTCCCCGACCTGCCCTCAAAGGGCTGCGCCGGGAGAGGGGAGACAAAGCTGTCCCCAGAGCCCTTTCATGTCCCCCCCCCGTGGCTGCCGAAGGATGGGAGGTGACTTGGGGTGAGTCGGGGTTGGGGCCGTGACGCTGGGCACCAGCTGCGTTATTTTGGGTGGGCCGCCAGCAGCTCCATCACCGCTGCTCTGAGCTGTATTGAAACGCGGCTTTGGGGAGGAGATGCAGGAAGACACTTCACCAAACCGCAGCGCATCCCCATGATGCCCCGACCAACACCAACCGCCCCGCGTCCTCCCGGGGGACCTGCTGAGAGGACACCAAGCCAACTGCCCTCGTGTTCAATCAGTCCGCTCAGCAGAAAACAGGCGGAAAACATTTACATCAGGTTAATTTTATGGCGTAAGATGTTGTCAGCTGATAAGTCCTGGCTTTGAAAAGCTTTTTCAGGGTTCATGCACTGCAGCTGATTTCAGAAACTAAATCTAAACCTAAATCTAAAAAAGAGGAAATGAGACCACTTCTCTGGCATATAGATTTCTATAAACGAGATATGATTTCACAGCAGAGACGCGTGCGGCAGCCACAGCACATCTGGTGAAGCCCAGGAGCTGTGGACATGGCCGTGGACCGCGACCGTTAGTGTCTGTGGTGTTTAAACCGGGGATCAACACTGAAGGAGTCGTCTCTGCTTCTCCAGATCTTTGTGCAACGTGTCCTTCTTCCCTTGGTTGGTTCCATCTGGGAGATGGGTTCCTGTGATGAACGCTTAAATGGAGGAAGCGGGAGGGGGGTGAATAGCTTCTTGCAGAAATTTTTCCCTTACCTCTCTCCTGAGCATCCTTCTCCACCAGCTCTTTGTGACTTTAAAGAGTAGGAGAAAAGTTTTTAGCAGGGCAAGCGCAAACGTAGAAGGGACACGGGGAAGGGCAGCTCTTCTTACTGGTGCAACGTCTTGTTTCCCATCTGAACCGATGGAAAATCGAAGTAACTGAGCTGCAGTCTACTGTACCCCCGAGTTACCATGTTCTGCTTTGATGGGGAAGAAGGGCACCCCGTGCCTTTGCTGTAACCACACGTGCTCAGTGCTTTTCACTGTTGAGGTCTCCTGTGGATCAGCATCGGGACTGTTCAAGGGCCTTTGTAGTGGTCTGTGTCTTCTGTCATCGCTCCGAAAGCTGCTAACGGGCGTCAGGCAGCGAGGCTGGTGGGTGGATGGTGCTGTGCTTTGGATCAGGCACGGTGCGGATGGGAAGGGAAGATCTGCCCCACTTTGAACAGCAGGAATGCTGCCATTGAAGGTTTCAAAACAGCTCAGCATCGAGCTCGTTCTGCTCCAGTGTCACGTTAAAGTGTACACGTAGAACTGCGTATCCCTAATTTAGGCTTTCTGGTTCTTAAATAAGCCAAACCGTAGCTAATTTTAGAAATGTCACTGAAAAGCTATTCTTCATCTCATTTCATGGGCAGGGATAGTAAAAGCTCAGCGCTCCAAACATGTGTTTAACTAAGCAGGAGCCATCCCAGCGCCGCTCTCAATGGGAAAACCACACGGCCCGTAGCCCTGCTGCAGGACAGGAACGCCCGTACCACACCAGTTTGTGCTGGGGAGGGGGGTTACATTCCCAGTGTCCCGCTGTACGCAGCAAATCTATGCCTGGTAAGCATCAGGAATTCGGGTTTTCATTCATTCTTAAACGCAAACCTGCACGCCTCTTGGGTTTTATTTGCATGAGCAAATCTTTGTGGGAAAGACAAATGTAAAGTGGCGTCTCCATCAGTCTGTTCTCCTTTCTGCTTCATGGGTTTCCTCCTCAGAGCAAGGGTGCAAAATGCAGGACTCGCCCAGGGCTCTCGGGCTGCCGTGGCCGCAGCTCGGAGCGGCGGGGAGAGGTCCAGGACAGGTCCTCCAGGGCCATCGGCTGCGGCTGCGCCACCTCCACCAAACCCGAGTGGCGGTTGGTGCTCGCTCTGCCTGAGCAAAATCGCTACCAAAGTGGAAGGCGCCAGTGAATCAAGTCCAGAGATCGTAAATGACTTGTCAGAAGTCAGGCAGCAACTCATCCGGACGTGTCCTGGTGGGACACAAGAGGTCTGCCCAGCAGTACCTGGCTCCTTGCCCCTGGGGAGCTGTCTTACCTGGTCTGTTCTCATTCTCTCCCCGTTTTGGGGTGCTGTCGGTCCTGTTTCTCTTTCTGGATTCATCTGGGACGAATCCTAACATTCCAACCACCGAGGCGAAGTCAGTTTGGGTTTAAAGGCAACCATGGGCGAAACCGGGCATGTCGGGAGCAGCTTGAGCCGCTCGAGGCGAGGAGGCTGGCGGGAGACGGCAGCGTGTGCGTGTGTGCGCGCGCGCGTGTGTGTGTGTGTGTGTGTGTTTCCCTTACAGCTGTGCAGCTCTTACGAACAGGTTCCCCTCTCTCTGCTCCAACACGCAGAAGTACTCCCCGTCGCGTTCGCAAAAAAAGCCCCTTTTACAGCTCCGATGGCCTTGGCCGTGCGTAGCCCGGAGTGGCTGCAAGAGGAGATGGATTTTTCTTTGCTCAATTTTCCAGGGTTTGGGGTATCCCCAGCACCTCCCCAGCTCCCTCCGCTCCTTCTCCCGGCGCTGGAGCTGGGACCGAGGGGGATTTGAGCCCGAGGGCTCACTGCTGGCCCCGTCCCGTTCTCAAAGGCACTGCTCTCAGCGTGGCTCTCCCTGCTGGAGAGCCCCGGGTAGGAAAGCCCGAGCGTGGCTTTCAGAGTGAATGTGGAGGATGTGAAAGCCCAGATTTAGACCCTGTGGTGGCACAAGGCAGAAAACAAGAGCGGTGCGTTGGGGTAACATGCTTGTGGCATTCAACCTGGAATAAACGATACTGGAAATGAATGAGAAAAAGTTCTTCCGAATTTTGAAAACACCATGTTGATTTGGGTGGTTTTCCACCTACCCATGCAGTCAGCTTCGGCTGCCGTCACTGCTTGGTTTATGGATTTTGCTTGCAGGATGCTGGAGTGTTTATTTAAGTAGGCAAGGGCATTTTCTGCCTTGCTCTTCAGAGTCGTTGGGGATTTTTAGTAATTCCCAGCCTCGCGTGCAGTGACGGGACTGCGAAGGGCACCGGCCCTCCTCACTCACGGAGTCCGACGACTTCTGAGCCCTCTCCCTCTTTGTGTCTTGCAGTCCAACAAAGTTCCCGTCGTGCAGCCGTCCCACGGAGTCCACCCGCTCACCCCGCTCATCCCTTACAGCAACGACCATTTCAGCCACGGCTCCCACTCGCCCCACTTGCCCGCCGACATCAACCAGAAGCAAGGTAATGGCAGCACCGGGGATCTGCCTGGTGGGAAGGGGACGGTGCCGGAGACCAAGGCTGTCACCTTCCCGGTCAATGGGAAAAGTCAACAGCTTTGGTCAACTGGGGCATTGTTGAGGAGTGGGAGGTTATGTAGCTTCTTGGCAATGCTTTGTAATCCTGGTAGAGAGGAGTTTGATATCAAAAGTGCCAACTCTGCTGATCAAGTGTGCTCAGTTCTCTGTGCAAAGCTGTCCTGTAGCTTGAGACCAGCCTGCGAGATGATGCCTAAGAGTCAACCAGAAAATGGAAAGTAATCTTTCCTTTGACTCATACCCAAACTGTTGTCAGGTTGTCATTTTGAGAAAATAAATGCTTGAAACAGGAAATATTTTGACTAAACAGGATCGGTGTCTGATAGCTAACTGGATTGTTTTATGTGTGTGTCCGTAGCCACACGTTATGTGGTTGTCACACAGTTTGGCTCTTTGGGTTCTTGTGTGAGTCCAGGACACGTCAATTAGCTCGTGAGGCTACGGAGGAAAGTACAGTAGGTAGAGGTTAAACTCTGAACTGTAAAGTATAGGTACGTGCCCAGGAATTCACCCCAGCCCATCATTCTTGTGGGTTACTGGCAAGCTGAGTGTAAAATCAAACTTTTCTCAACCTTACGTTAATGCAACAGAATCTTTCAACGGCCGCTCAGATTACCCAGGCTTTTGCACAAACCTGGTCTTGATTTCATGTGAAAGTGAGCAAATTGACAGTTTTGTGTCACAGTACATTCGGGAAGGAATTCGGGGCTCACCACAGCTCAGAATTCAGTGCGAAAACGGAGGCACAAAACCAACGGTGGGGGTTTGGGCAAAGGCCTCCACCCAAGAGTGATCCAAAGTGTCCCGGAGACATCGGCTTTGCTTTGTTAACGTTATTGCTAAAACGATGGATGCTCTTGGCTGGAGGACATGCTGAATTATCCCTGGTCTGAATCCAGAGGCCACGTTCTGCACTCATCAGGGATGCTGATGGGGAGGATTTCGGTCCGGTGTAAGAGATACCCAGGCAGATCCTGTTTTTTGCCTCCAGCCAGCACATTGCATGTCAGCCACCAGAGCCTTATAAACTCAGCAGAAAAAGATGAAGAGTTAACAAAATAAACCTATTAAAAGCTCAGCTAATGGCAGATTTCCGAATCTCAAGAGGAAGCGTGCAGATTTCTAAGTCCTCCCGGGAGGGCGACCCCACGCACCTTCCTTCACGCTGCCTTTGCAGATGCTTTGCAGAGCACAAAAGCCCCTCGCGTGAGCTGCCTCCAGGGGCTCACCCTTAGCCTGGAAAGCCTTAAGCAGTGCGGGAGCAGCTCACCCAAGGGCTGAGCTGGTTATATCCCTCCGTGGAGGCTGTGATCAGCGCTGGAGTAGTCCCTAAGCGTTCATTTCTGCGGCGGGTCAGTCATTCTGGGAAGCTGTCCTCTGGCCGCACACCCGCCTGCACCCTCCGTGCCGGCACTTCCCAGTCTCCCCTTTCCCGTTTAACCTGTACATTTACATCGGAGGCAGGGGGAGTCTGTCCATCCCGGAGACCCCCCCCCCAGGTCCTATTTGTGGAGGGGTTCAGACCATCCTCCTCAACTGGAAGCTGCCTCCATGGTGCAGCCGTGATCAGCTTTGCATGCCCCATCCCCACACTGCTAGAGCGAGGGTTTCCTTCCCCGTTCATTCAGGATGTGTCCCGTCTCTAGTTTCATCACCGAAATATCTCCCATTATCGCCCAGCGTAACCGCCTGAGAGTCACCATCGTGCTCATTCTCACAGCCATCCCTTTAAAGTATTTCACGGTAGCCCAAGGACACGCAGACAAGGAAATACAAGCAGGATCTTCTGAGTCAGTGGCTGGTGCCCCAACCACTGGGCCAGCGAGAATAACTTGTGCTCTGGCTTACACAACGTGTATTGTTGGAGGTCCAAATCTCAGGAACTCCTGGCAGCTGCCTAATGCAGATGCCGGTTTTGTTTGACCCTCAGGGGGCTGCTGCGTCCCACTTGAGCACAGCTGTGGGTAAATCTCATACAAAGTTATATATTCCTTTCGGTTCACTTATATATTTGTTTTAGTTAACTCATAATGAGGTGCTTGGAATCTGTTGGTGTCGTTCCTAATTAATCATTTATCATTAATATGCCTAGGAGAATAATCCAGACTTGGGAGTTTGCAAACTGCTTGCAACTAATCGCCAATTTATTCAATGTATTTATTGCCCGGGACAGCTGCTGGATAATCTCTGTACACGATTTTTTGTCCGGGGCTCGTTAGCAGTCAGCGCTACACGATGCTGTGGCAGAGCTCAGCCCCTGTTCCCCCCCCCCCAAGTTTTCCAGTGCGGGGCTGAGCCGGAGGCTGCTTTTGCCAGCAGCTCTGTGGTTGTCTGAGTCCCACCCGCAGCCCCCGGGCTCCGCGGGCTGTTTTCAAGTCCAGATGGAAACGGAGAGATGCCGCGAGATGTCTCCTCTGGCCATGCCGCCCGTGCCAGCGGCTTTGAAGATCACGCAGGGATTCCCCGTGCGAAGGGTGAATTCCCAGCTGGCACCATACCCACCTCCGCCGTTCCTTGGCACCCACAGAGCCCGCGAAACAATTGCTTTGAACGGGGACTCAAATTGTTTAAAATCGAGATAGAAGTGATGCCTGCCGGAGCATCCCCGCTGGCCGCTCATGGGGGGTCCCGGGGGAGACTGATGGGAAGGGGTGTAGGAACGGCTTTGACCATCAGTTGTGCACCTGAACAGGCACTTTGGGAAGGGCTGAGGGATGTCCAGAGTCCATCAAATCCTTCCCAAAGCAAGTTGCTGCTTGGCCCCAGGGTAGCACAGAGCGGGAATGATGCTTGTGCAGGAGCAAACCGCCTTCCCCGTCCCGTTACACGAGCGTTTGGGATTCTGCAGCAACGCGGACGAGCCCCCACATCCCCGCAGAGAGAACCACAGCAATAAAAAGGGCAATTAAAATATCCTGCCACTTGCGGACAGCTATTTCACAGATACTCCCTGCTGCCCGCAAGCGCCCGTAGATGCGGCAGCCGGGGGGGTCAGGAGCGGTCGGGGTCAGCCGGGGAGCGCGGTGCCGGCTCCAACTCATCTCCTTCTCCCTTCTCGCAGGAGTGCACCGTCCTTCCCAGACCTCAGACATCCCCGGTTTCTACCCCCTCCCTCCCGGTGGAGTCGGACAGATCACGCCGTCGATGGGATGGTGAGTGTGGAGGGCTCGGCCCCGCGCAGCCCCCAGCCCGCCCGCCGCTCCCTACGCGGGACGGGTTATTGCACAAACCGCGTGCAGCCGTTCTCTGTAACCTCCACGGTGCTTTCACCCCGGCTCCGTCCCTTCTGCGTGCTGTGTGATGGGGAGGAGGATTTAGCCCTGTTTTAGCGGTGGGGAGCAGATCCACGGAGAGGCTGAAGGTTTTGTCCCAGCTGGGGCATCCCTGGAGCGGGGTTGCAACCTGCCCGATTCAAAACCGTCTCCTGCCTTACATCTAGCTGCCTGTGCGGATTAGGAAACCCAGGGAGAGCTTCCTACCCACCTCTCCTAACTGAAAGAAAAGCCTCTCTTTTTGAGTAGGAGGTAATTTGCTCCCTCATTGGGGTTTTCAGCACAAACACGGTTTTCCCCGAGCGTGCTGCTGCTGCGGCGTAACCTAACGGGATGCTCCATCCGCTGGGCCGTGGTGCTTCTCGGGATCTGACGTGCAGGGAAAAAATACACGGTGGCAGAGACCTGCCCAGCAAACGACCCCGGTACCCGCAGGCTGGCTGTGGCACAGCCGGCACGGTGGCACCCGCTGCCCCGGGGGGGGACGGGGAAGAAGGGACCGTGAGCTGGAGCCCTCCCAAAAAGTCCCTCCTGTGCGAGCCAGCCCCGAGAAGAGGAGCGTCCCGCAAAGCGGAGCCTGTTGGGAAACCTGCCCCAGGGACATGAGTTAAAAATACACCGGTATGTGCTCTGCGGTCATCGCCGCTGGCTTTTGTCACCGTGATCGTAAGCACACGGAGGGAGCGGGTCTGGCAGGCGGCGCTCTGTGGGCATCGTCACTCTTCAGATTAATTTTTAATCCCGGTCGGTGACGCAGGGACCTCGCCGAGGCTCGCGGGGAGGCTGCAGGCGGCGGGTCGGGGTGGCCGGGACAGGGGGAGAGCGCGGGGAGGGTGATCCTGGGGGCAGGCGGCCAAATCCTCCCCGGTGCCGGCTGCTGAAACCCCCGCAAAGCCCGGCAGAGACCTCCAGGTACAAGAACATATTGCAAAAAATGGGAGAGGCGAAGCATATTAAAACACAAAGTGAAATGGTAGCTTTTTGGTTTGTTTATGAATTTCACGTTCCAGATATTTAACCACAAGGAAACAGAGGCTGAGGCCTTTGATACCGAGTTTGGCTTCAAAGAGATTACATTTTGCCTTCTGTGCTAAATTTGCTACTCTTGGGCGATGATTTAACTCCTCGTATGATGTGATTCATCCTCGGGAAAAACAAGTACTGGGGTGACTGTGCTATAACATGAAAGAAATAGTCGGGGGTGAGAAAGGAGCCTGTTTGCCAAATGCAAGGTCCGCTCTCGGGGTGGGATGCTGTTAAGGGCAGCCCCGGGCGCGCAGAGGGAAAGAAGTCTGGTTTGCACAGGGGATTTGTCGGTCGGTTGGTGGCAGAGGGAGTTTGCGTTGCTGAGAGCTGCCCCAGCATCTGCGGGGTTTGGCATCCTCGGGCAACCTCGTCAGACGCGTTCATTAGTGACTAATAGAGCAGATACGGTAAAGCAACAAAACAGCCTGACAGAGCAGAGAGCAGCCCCTCGAAGCGAGTGTGTCTAATAGAGCCTTCGCTCATCCAAAATTTACCAGAAAGAGCCCCAAAACCTCTCCTGCAGTGCCCAGTCCTCAGCCAGGGCTCAGCACGTCGGTGCGGGTGGGTGCAGAAGCGGCAGCGATGACCCCGTGTGGGAGGCAGTGGGCAGCGGGGGCTGCGTGCCGGGGATGCTCGTGCCAGGGATGCTCATGCAGGGGATGCTCACGCCGGTGCCGCCAAGCCGGAGCGGCCGCACGCGGGAAGCAGCTTTTCGTCCACGAGCCAGCAGGCAGAAACAGGCTTTGTTCTCACCGAGAGCTTCGGGAGGAGGAGCCGCCATCGCTCTCTCTGTAATTAGCTGGGATGACAGTCGGATAAAAGCCTCCGAGAGTCCAGTTGAGTGAGTTTTGCTCACAGGAGCCTGGCAGCAAACATCAGCCGGGAGCCTGCGAACCGTGTCGCTCGCCTGTTCCCCGGGGCCGAGCGGCGGCAGCACCGTGGCGGCCCCTCCACGGCTGTCCCGTGCCTTTTTTTCCTGCCGCCCTCACATCGCCGGGCGATATAAGGCTGTAACTCTGCATTCCCCACCATCCGGGATTGATTCTGCCATGGCATTAATTTGCACGTCAGAATCCCTTGGGATGAAGCCGCGAGTGCCCGGCTCCTTTTCTCTCCCGGTATCTCAGCCTCTGCAGTAACGCGTGTCGCTTCTGGATTAGCTCCGAGTGTTTTCTCGGCCCTGGGGCAGCCGCCTTCAACTTCAAAGGTTGTTTCGGTTTCCCGATGCGCGGTAGCACTTGGCTGTTTGTTGGTGTGTTTATACCCGCCGACATCTAAGGGTGGGAGAGGGCTTCTGCCTGGCAGGGTGTAAACAGAGCCCCGCCGCCTCGCCTGCCTTTCCTACAGACAGATCCTACAGATTTCGGTCAAGCCGAGACACAGCAGCTCCCGGAGCGGCAGAAACAGACACCTCCTTCCTCCCCGGCACAGCTCCAGGGTCTGACTGCCGCGGCGCTGTCGTTATTCCTCTTCGGGGTAGAAACTTGTCTTTAGCCCTGAAAAATCCCAGGCATCCAGGAGCTCGGTCCTTCGCGGGGCACCTCATTTTAATGATAATAGGCGTTTTTTGCTTATTAGAGCTGAAAATAGCTGGTGCTGGCATTAGGCACAGCTCTGTGCAGCCTGGCCGGAGGAGCACAAGCATCTGCACGGGTTTAAGCGCCCCATCGCATCCTCCTCGGGCATTTCGGTTTCCATGCGGAGTTTTAGGCTGGGAGCATCTTTTGGCAGGTTTGCAGGCCAAGCCAAGGTATTTTTGAGCTATCGCCATATGAAAACCGGGGTGGTGGGGGGGGTTTCCCTTGCTGGGAACAACGAGGAACTTCCTGCATCGTTATTTTACTATCTCAAAAATAATTTCCAGCTCCAGGTCTGGTACATGCCCGGTCTCCAGTATGAAACAACTTTTCAAAAGAAACGTAGGACCGAGCTTTTGGCTTGTTTAGAAATGACGGGCATCCTTTTAGGGATGCGCTGGGGAAACCAGAGCGTTTCTGAAGCGCGTACAAGGGCAGAGTAGGTGCTTTCTCTCCAGACACCGTGAGATTCCCATGCTTGGGCATCCTCCCGGTGCAGCCCGCAGCTGCGCAGCCTCTTGTGCACCGCACACAGAGGGAGACTCTGACCAGGCATTAGTTTTTTGGTCAAATTGTGCTCTTTTTAAGCACCTTTGTCTGTGCAATAGCAACATCTCCTGTTTTTTCAGCACCCCTCCGCGTTTTGCGTTTTAACAGGATGAACCCAAAGCTTCAGTGTTACTCAACACCGGGGACGGAGGGGGGGGGTCAGAGCTGGATCCAACCTTTCCAGGGAGACCCAGCTTCTGCCAAAATAAAGTCCAAGTCCCACACTGCCCCTTGAGCCCAGGGGACACCCCAAGCATCCCAATAGGCAGAGGTCCTGGGGCATCGGTGCTCTGAGTCCCCTTAGCAAAGGGTATCTTTAGGAAACACCACGTAGCTGTGGATACTTTATAGACTCTTTCTTCCCGATCCCAGGCAGAGCCAGTCTGTCTATCCGCTCCCGTCATGTGGATTTAGACAGCCGTATTCGTCAGCGCTTTCTGCTGGGGCTTCTTTCTCCAGGTGAGTATGAGCTGTGTGAGACAGGGCAGCAGCTCGGCTGGTCTCGCAGCTTGCAGTGTGTGCGGTAGGAGCTTGCAGCAGACCGCGGCCACCCAGGGACGGCCACGCACCTTCCCCGGGGGCACCCAGGGACGGCCACGCACCTTCCCCGGGGGCAGCCGTGGGAAAAGAAGGCGCTTTGAGGCAGTGTCTGGTCCGAAGGGCGGTCAGGGGAACATCCAGCATCCCGGGAGGACGCACAGCGACTGGGTTTTAATCTGCAGAACTCAAAACAGAGCCAGAAACTTCTGCCTTCAGCGCAGCATTGGGAAAAGGAGGTGAAGTCCATTGCTCAGGATTTTGCTCCTTGTCACCAACCTTAATCCTCAATATACCCCTGCGGCCACCACCGCTGAGTTTTGCTCGGCAGAGACTGATCTGTCGTACTCGGTCTGAGCCCTAAACGCAGGACAGGCAGCGGGCAGCTACTTGCTGTCCCCGCATGGGCACAGCTCAGCCCTCTGAGACGTAACCGCATAACACAGCCCCGGACCATTCCATTCACACTGCAAGTTTATGGTCACCCAGGACCGAATTTTGCCCTCTGTAAATAATACCCAGGCCCCAGTGATGTCCCAGGGAGCAAAATACATCCCCGGCGGATGGAAACGGCGGAGCCCAGCCCCTGTGGGCGCGCTGGTGGGCAAAGCCCCCGTGGCTCCAGCGAGGACGGCAGCGCCGTGGGGGATGCCTGTGCACGCTGCGTGTGCTCGCGCCCCAGCTTTCGCTTCTGCTTCGTGTTGTCCCTCAAGAGCCATTAGCGGAGGTTTCCCACAGGAAAACCATGCAAACCCTTAGCCGTGCGAAACCCTCGAGCCGTGCGAAACCCTCGAGCCGCGCAACCCTTGAGCCGTGCAGCCCTCCATCCATGCAAAGCCTTCGCCCTGCAGCAGAGGCGAGGGAGCGCTGCCAGCCCTCCTCGCTCACCGAGCCGTCGCTTTGCCCGGCCCCGAAGGTGAAAGCGATAGAGGAGCTAACGGTTCCCCGCCGAGCCCCGGCAGCCTCGCCGAGCCCGGCGCAGGAGCTCCCGCTCGCAGGATTTTGGGGCGGATTTTGCAGCCGCGGCTGCAGCCGAGAAAGTACACCTGGTCAGATAAGGATCAGACTGTGCTGGTGGATTAAATTAAACAGCTTTTCTTTTCGTGCCAGCATATCTAATGAACAGTTCATCTCCCATGGGCAATTCTGCCATCTCAGGCTGCAGTCGTAAAGTGGCAAGCTTGGCAAAGCTGACTGCGCTGGCTTTACCCTCTGAAACTCTCGAGAGAGCTAATGAAGCCTGAAAGCTAGCGAGACCTCTCGTGATCTCAGTCCTGTGTTGGTGGAGAGCATTGCTTAGGCAAGGTGCACCTCCTAGAGTTGCAGTTTGGTTCATGTTCAGACCGATGCTATTTCTGTTAAAAGAAAGGTGCGGGGTGGTCCTAATCTCTCCCATCCAACCCTTGGGTTGAGTTTCTTGTTCCTTTTTGCAGTGTTAATAAGATATTTCAGCAAGAGAGAGCTGAGTAGCTGAAACCGCTGGTTGAAAGCGCCCTTGATCGCGGTCAGGCTGGTTTCCTCGCCGCTGTGCGGCACCCGGCCCCGGCAGCTCGGCCGGCCGTGCCCGCTGCCAACGCGGCGGGGGCGACGCAGGGGTGGTGGGCACTGCCTGCCCCCCCGCCAGCCTGGCAGCACCCGCGCGCGGGTTTGCTTTCCGTGTCCTCCGCTTACCGTCTGCTTCTGCCACGTCAGAGTGCCATCTCGGGAGCCGCACCGCTCCGGCTGCATCCCCAGCATCCCGAGCATCCCCGGCGCAGCCCTCCCGGCACGGCTCATCCACTCTCTGTTGCAGGTTCACTCACCCGCTGATGCTGGGCTCCGGCATGCACACCACCGGCATCCCGCACCCCGCCATCGTGCCCCACTCCGGCAAGCAAGAGATGGAGCACTATGACCGAAACATGTAAGTTGGAGGTGCCGGCAGGGCTCCTCAGCGGCGTTAGCACCTTAACGCCCATTTTGTTTCTCCCTATTAATGCTTGCACGGGGCAGGGGGCGCGGGGATGGATGAGCACCGAGCTCTGCCTGCATCGGGCAACGGTGCGCAGCTCCCAGGCCCCCGACTCGCGTGTGCCATCGGGTGGGTTTGGTGTCAGGTCTTCTGCTGAGCTTGGTGCCACCGGGCAGCCGGGCTGGAGGGCGGCTCCGATGCTGACAGCTCCTCTTTCTGTCCCACCAAGGAAACCTCAACCAGAACCAAAGAGAGAGAAGGAAGCCAAGAAGCCCACTATCAAGAAGCCCCTGAACGCTTTCATGTTGTATATGAAAGAAATGCGGGCAAAAGTCATTGCCGAGTGCACCCTGAAGGAGAGCGCCGCCATCAACCAGATCTTGGGAAGGAGGGTAAGAGCACACAGTGCTCAGCGCCATCATCCCAGTGCAGCATCCCCGTCCCTTGCAGCTGCTCTTAAGCACGTAACAAGCGTCTGCTTTCAAACCCGGGTGCTCTTATCCCTTAAACACGCAGAGTCAGATGCGTCCCGGAGCAGGGTGGCCGCGGTGGGATGGGCTGGGAGGCGACAGCGGGGCCACGTCTCACCACCGCGCTTGTCCTTGCAGTGGCACGCGCTGTCCCGGGAGGAGCAGGCCAAGTACTACGAACTGGCTCGCAAGGAACGGCAGCTCCACATGCAGCTCTACCCCGGCTGGTCTGCCAGAGACAACTACGTGAGTGGCTGCCGCGGCTCGGACCCCCTCCCCATGGCATGGCCAGAAATGACCCAGGGTGGGCTGACAACTGGTGTTTGCCAAACACCCAGCCTGACCCTGGTAATGCCGTTCCTGACGGCATGATAGCTATAGAAATTCGCATTCCAGGAGTATTTTGAACATCCTCTTGGCTCATTGCCTGTCTATAGCATTAGTGTTACAGCTCCCCGGCTACCAGACCCTTTGTTCACTTCTTGTCCAAGTAAATACAATTAGAAAGGAAGAGGAACTTTTCAGTGATGCGGATCATCTTTGGAAATATAATTTTGTGGAAACCCACTGCTTTGTGCATCCCAGGCAGTGGCTGAGACATCTGCCCAGCGGGAGCAGAGCATGGGGCAGAGATGCGGGAGGAGAAACTCGGGGCGGGATGGCTCGTGGGGGGCTGAACGGGCACCCGCAGCCTGCTCCGCTCCGTTCGCTTTGCGGTAGCACCTCATTTATCAGCTTTATGTCATGGGGCTCACCTCATTTATCAGCTTTATATCATGGGGCTGGGTACCGCGGGCTCCGCAGCTCTGGGCACGTGATGCTGAGCCCGGGCACATGCTGTAGGTTTGAGGGGTTTTGCCAAATTGCGGGCGGTCGCCTCTGCGCTGTGGGTTTAAAACTGGGACAGGACTATTACACTCACAGGAGCGTAATAATAATGGGAAATAATTTCTAAAAGGCAAAATGGGAGAGTGTAAGCTGCTTGGTATGAGTTGTAGCACTGTTCGGGTCTGAATTTGGACTCTCCCTGGGGCTGCATCCCAAGCAGCAGCCCCGTGTATTGCAGGGCATGTAAGTGGCACTCACGGGATGACAGTCACAGTTTCTGTCTGTCCCTCAGGGCTTTGATCCCACCCCGATCTGTCATTATTAGAGGACCCTGACCAAATCAAGCACACCACGTTCAAAGTATCCAAGTGCAATTTGAGCAAACGCAGACAACAGCACCACTCGCTCTGCGTGCTCGCAAGCTCGGCCCGGCTCTTCGCTGAGCCTGTTTCCCAGCCAAGGTTGCTGTTAGGGGAAAAAAAAATCTATCCAGAGTGGAAAAAGAAAATAAAAAAATGCCCCAAACCAGGCGGTGACTGCTGAGCGGAGCAGCTGAGCCACGCAGCAAATAGCAGTGGTTCTCAACAATAAAAATTAATTAGTGCAGAGGGCCCTGAAACATGCTGAGTGTTGGGATCGTGCGTTCCTGTAGCCAAAAGAGCTCTCCCGGCGCACAAGGGAAAGAAGGGAAGCTCCAGCCTTGACCTTCCCCGGTTTGGGCTGTAGCGAGGTACGCTGCCGCGGCAATCGATGCCAAACCGATCCCCAAGGCGTGAGCAGAGAAAAACCTGCGCTTCGGATTTTATAGAGAGCTGACTTGACTGTACATCTAATAAGGTCGTTTTGGAGGGTGTTGCAGTGGACTGGCCACGCTGGCACAGCTGGGGTGCCCGGGGTCCCCCCCTGCTCCCTGGGGACATGCAGCGCCAGCTCCTGGGCTGGCCCGAGGGACAGAGCTGCTTCACAGCTTGCGGCGGTAGGGTCGACACTTGGGAAGCCTCCAGGCTACTCCATGGAACATTTTAAGGTTACTCTTAAAAAAAATATATATTATTTACTCTTAGCTATATTAATCACTTCAGCGGCACCGTGTTAAACGAGGTTGCAAAGGTGTAACGGTGCCACACTCCAGGTCTTTTCTAGTGGCTTTCTCAACTGATTTGATCTAACGAGCTCATTAGGCACCTGAAGCAAAGCATACGTTCAGTCTTCAGATGTCCGTCCATCCACGCGAGGGCTCTGCCCTTTGATCTGAGGCTCTGTCATTTCCCTCGCGGCCGCTTTCTTTCCCCTGGGAGCCGCCCAGCGAGCACCCATCACAGCCCACCACTCCTTCCAGAAAGCCCAAACTCCACCGAGGGTGAGAAAACACCCTTAAACAGGCCATTAAAAAAGAAAAAAAAAAAACCAAAAAGCAAGAAAAAAAAAAACAAAACAGAGGGCAGATGTTACGGGAAGCCCCCAGCCCATGTTTCCCTGCAGCAGCGCAGAGATCCTTGCCTCCTTGCAAGCACAGACCAGGAGCTCAGCATCTTTATGCAGCTTTGCAGGATCAGTGCTGGATGCTGCCGCCCTCCGGAGCCGTCCTTAGAGAAACCGGGGCAGCACCAAAGGTGCTGCCCCGGTTTCTCTAAGGACGGCTCCGGAGGGCGGCAGCACCGGTGGGCACACATCTGGAGGGCATCAGCATCGCTGAGAGCAAGGCACCATCTTCTTCCAGGACCAAGCGCATCCTCCATGGAAATTTCAGCCCCGTGGCATCCTTCGTCTTGGCAAGGGCTGGTTCCTTGCTCCTGAAGAGTTTTCCCTCCGTAGCTAGCGGGTCCCGAAGGCGGACATTGACTCAGCACCGGCAAGCAGCTGCTTTGGGTCTTGTGGTCGTTGCAAGCGATGCTTTTCTCTCCGGAGGTTGAGCGGGGAGGAGGAGGAGGAGGAATGTAGGTCACTTCTGCAGCACGTGATGCGGATATCGGGCAGGAAATACAGTTGCTCCCACACCGAAGAAAAAGCTTACCGCAGCTCGGAGCTTTCCACCTTCACTCAAACCACAAGAAGTCATATAAAAAGTCACGGGTCAAAGGCAGCCCTGCGAGCTGCCTGCTCCACGCAGGCCGGGTTTGCGCCTGCGCCGCTGTGGCCTCGTTAATAAGCTCATTAGGAGATGAGGGGAGGTATTGCGTATTGTGAGTCAGAGAGGCAGTTTGGGGATAGAATTGAGTTTTCTTGTTAGTGAGGGGAAAAAAAACAGAAGAATGAGAGATGGGTCCAGAGCTGCAAAAGCACTGGAATAGATAAGTATTATTTAAAAGTAAATTTCTGTGGATTTCCTAAAATTTTCTTTCCCTTTTGAAGTCAGGGGTTGCTCCTCCTGGTAACACATTATGGGGCAATTTCTGTTCAGGGATAAGGCACCACCTCAAAGTGCGTATTGGAAATAGGGAAGGTGCTAAAATGGGCCGAGTGCTTCTTAGAAACAGAAGGAGGGAGGAGGAATAAGAACACGCCAGGAGGATCAGCTGTTGATCAGGCTGCCTCTGTTGCATGCAGTAAATCTCGTTTAATTCCATTAATCTAATTATATCTATTAATTAAATTGACAATCAATTAATTAAAGCTGTAATGGGTGGGATTCCCAGGTGAGACGCATGAGGGTGGGCCGAGGAGGACTGGCGGGATTTGGCAGCGGTGCTGAGCCGCGCCGGCATGGGGCGCTGGGTTTATTACAGCGGTTCTGCATCCACTGACGTTTTCTCTTGCGACTTCGCATGCAGCCTGCAGCGCCAGTCGGGCTCTCGGCTGCATTTGTAGCGTGGTCGTGGACTCACGGAGCAGAGCCGGGGAGCGGCGTGGTGGGATGTGTGCGAACGCAACTGGGGGTGGCTGCTTTGAGAGTTCCTCCTGGGTTTCTTCTCTGGAGCGCTGGGGTGGGCGGCTGGGGAAAGGAAAGGGACGTCCGCGTAGATAAACCTGAGCAGGTCCCCTTGCAGCGGTTCCCAGTTCATCTCTCCCGGGAATGGGCAGAGCCGGCAGCACGGCGGCCGGTACAGGTGAGGACCTGGCGCTCACCTGGGCAGCAGCATCCTCACCCGTCGGACCACTCCAGCCCCGAAAACCCTGCGCAGCACCCTCGGTCTCCTGGGAGCACCGACTAACGGCCTTTCCTTTGATTTCCTAGGGGAAAAAGAAGAGACGAACACGGGAAAAGCAGCAAGATTCCAACTCAGGTAAATGCGTGCGGCTCGGTGGCTGTCCCCTCGTTTCTGCTCAGAGGGGATAATCCGAAGCAGTTGTTGTGTTTTACCATGTTTTCTTTTATTCTCTTGGGCTTAACTGAAGAAATACCCATTTATTTGCTTTTAAGACACGGTAAATTAACATTTTGGTGACTTTTTTGTAGACATGTTCGCATTCGAACATGGGTACTGTGTGAAAACTGAAAAGATTGGGTTTTCGCAAGTGCATAACTTCATGTAAACTATCACTAAACTTAATCTGGTCAAAACATCTCAGGTGAATGTCCCCATCAGCCCTAAAGATACCATTAATTAAAGAAATCTCCTCTCAAATGCATCACTATCGCATGTGGGACTAAATGCGGTGAAAGGCTTGAAGATGACCTATGAGGCTACCCCGAATTTGGGTTTCATTTCACAGTAACCTAGAGTTCAAGTCAAGTCATACTCAAAACCAGTATCAGTTGCTTCCCGGCACCACACTGTTTATCAGAAAAAGCCCTTTTGACAGATTTCAGCTGGTGACACACACGTTCCCATCATCCAAGGCTATTCCTGGGCTGGTTTCTGAAGTAGTTCTGCCATATCAGGAATAAATAATATCTGTACCACTAAATATTCATTATAAAACATCAAAAGACTGGCCTTGCCTGCTATGGCATCACATATACATGAAGTTAGACAGCATGTTTTTTCCAGGATGTCCATTCTGCGATCGCCCATAGACTTACAAAGAGCTTTTCCCACTCTGCAGCCTACCAGTTCCTTACGGCTCGTTGCTCTTACTCATTTTTGGGTGAAATTAAGTCAGCCAGATGACAGGCTATTGGCTTTCTGAGCAAAACACTTGTTCTCTTTCCCTCTAGAAGTGCTCCCGGGGGGGGGCACCAGGTCAGCCTGTTGCTCTCAGGCCTCGCACACCCCCCGCAAAGACCCATCACACCTCAGTTGGGGACCCCAAGGTGCACAGCTGGCTGCATCTGGGCGGTGCAGTTGTCGGTTAGGACATCGGGGTCCAGCTCTGGTGTTATTGCTGTGGATGACACGTCCATGCGACCAGAATCCCACCGCCTGCATTAATTCATAAAGTTCAGATTATCTCATTAATTTAAGGAATCGCCATTGGATGACCTCTTTGAATTGTCCGTAGAAAGCAATTCTGTGTCTGTGTCCCAGTAATGCCTCCAGTTCAGTTAACACTGTTGACCTCATTCAGTGCCTAGGCTGGTAAGGGGAATACAAGCTTTTAGGCTTCTATGTAGCGTGTGTAGATATTTATATATCCATATACGTGGTAATTTAGCCTGTTACGGACTGAAACCCAACTGCCGGTCATCCACAACGGGAGACGCTGGTGGTTGCTGAAAGAGGGAGCGAATCCAGCACAGAAACGTACTGTTCAAATGCCATTTATAGCACAAGAAAAAAAAACATGATGAAAATGAAAAAAAAACATGAAAGCAAATAGGGCTTCGCCCTAATGAGCCCCATAATTATACCGCAAAACTGCAACATTTTAGGGGAGGCCACAGAGAATCGCTTTTTCCATGGAAACTGGAAGGGGGATAGCGGGGGGCAGAGTAGAATAACCTGGGCCTGGGTCTCCTTGGTGCTAACTCTGCTTCCAGCCTGCTTCTGCAACGTTTCCTCCTCTTCTTTTCCGTGCGCAGTCCGAGCTCGCTGGCAGCCCCGTTTAGGCGCTGCTGGACAGGCAGGGAGCAGGTAAGGATGCGGACACAGGGGGCAGGCGGCGCCTCTGAGATTTGGCAGCTTTTCCGAACTTAAGCATTTCGAAGAGCTGTGAATTTCCCCGTAACTGCCCATATTTCCCCTTTCCCACGCCTCCTTCTCCCCCAGCTGCCAGCAGTGATCACCGATATTTGCCTAACGATCACTTTTTTTCCAGGAGAGGTGCTGCCGGTTGCAGGGGAAAAAAAAAAAAACAACCAACCAACAAAAAAATTGGATTGTAGCCTGTTAGTCGTGTGTTAAAGTGGCTAAAATGATGTTGCCTCTTTTCTTCCTCCTGCTCCTCTTCCTCTTTGTGCCTCTGCCTTGCCCATTCTCCGCCGCGCATGCTTCTGTGTTCAGATCCTGCCTCTCCTAAGAAATGCAGAGCTCGCTTTGGCCTCAACCAACAAACGGACTGGTGCGGCCCGTGCAGGTGTGTATCGGCATCTCTTCGCTGCTGGGGTGCTCCTGGGCGAGCGGGTTCGGCTCCCTGCGTCCGTCCCCGCCGCAGCCGTGCCTGTGCCGGCGGGGGCTGCTCCGGCCAGGTGGGGATGGGGTTTTGTTTTTTTCTCTGGGCATCATCAGGAGCTGTTGTCCGAGCTGCGAGGGTCAGGCTGCACCCTGCGTTTCTTCCCCTCCTGGGGCTATGTTGGTGTCATTGCTCGGTGTTAAAAGCTTATTTCCAGGGTGGAGACCTCTGTGACCCTGATGTGAGGCTTTCTGCCCCCATTAAAGATTTCCTATCGTATAAATAGCACCCTGGGGCCAGCACTGAGGGGTTAATGGCTTTGTTTTTCCCCTTTATACCGGGGCTAACCCTGTATTGCAAGACGCAGCCCTTCTTGACCCTGCGGTCTTGCGGTACCCACCGCGGGGCGGGAGAGCCTCGAGCAGCGAGACAGTTCCCAAGCGCCCCGGGTGGAGGTGGCCAGGGGATGGTGAACCGTAGTGCTTCACCCAAGCATTACCTGCCTCAGGGAGGGGGGGTCTGCAAACACAGCCAGGCCAAAAAAGCTCCTGGGTGGGCTTCTGGACCCGGGCACTGAAGCACGGAGAGGTTCCAGCGTGGCCAGAGGTTTTCATCGCACTTTTTTATACCAATGCGTTGAGGACCGGAGCAAAAGCTGGAAGTAAAGTATTGCTTAATGCGTTTAACCGCAGCTTAAAGGGACTAAAAGCATTTAGGCTACCCAAAGCTGAACCCTGCAGTGTCCCGGCGGTGCTTGGCCACTGGCCTTGCTGGTAGCCTGAGCCCAGGTGGCGGTGGCCGAGCCCGAGGTGAGCCCCCCCCCTCCCTGCCACCGCCTCCTGCGCCTCGGGGTGCTGCGCGGCAGCAAAGCGCCCGCTCGCTGCGGGATGCCAGCAAGCACCACTTTTTAACACATTAAGAATCTGGACAGAGCTCCCTTAATATCTCATTAATATTTTACCTTGAATGTCCAGAGAGGGGGTTTGTGTCACCCCCCGCGACAGCAATGCCACCGAGCTGAGAGCCCCGTAGCGCAGCGCAGGGCACGACTCCGGATCCTGGGGCAGTTCCTCCGGCTTCCCTCTGCCTTCGTGTGAACTCTCGTCATTCAGCTTCTCCTCTGCGCTGCTTCCCGATTAACACAGCCTGCTGGAGCGCTCCGAGACCTTAGCACGCTTGTATTTTTTTAACCTTTGCCTCTCAAACCCCGGTCAGTCACGGCTGTTCTGCAATTCCCCGTACTAACGTGCCGCTGCCGGCTCAAGGGCTCCTGTCGTACGCTCTCTGGGCACCAGCGGAGAGCTACTTCCACCGGAGGATTTCCACTCCAATGGTTAAAACTGTGTGTTCCTGCTCTAGAGCTTTCACCCTCCTCCCCCTCACCCCGGCAAACCACTCCAGGGTGCTGCAGGAGACCTGGAGAGGGATAAACCCCTTTAGCTGTGTCATGGCCACGTCTGCCATAGCCCACTGACCCGTTCATTATCAGCAATCTGTAGTGTCGCATCTGCTTTTTTCCCCCCGGTTACTGAATCCACGGATAGATTTGTATCATCCTGAACAGGCGATCGCAACTCCCCATCCTGCAGCCGCTCCTGAGATCGCGCAATCATAGAATGGCCATGGACATCGCAGATGTCCACGGGGAACGCAGCTTCTCCTTGGGCTTGTCTGCTCTGGGAAATTACAGCCCCTGTAAAACAACCTCCCGGTGAAATATTCAGTTCAGCGGGGCTGCCGTGTTTCATATCGCATTAATTGGGTCACCACGGCTAACGATGACACTGACAGCAGTAATAGCACTTCTCTTGTTCACATCCAGTGCAAAGTCATGTTTAATACTGGACTAGTTAATACATATTCTAACACTGTCTGGTTTTTCATTAGTAAGATCAAAGAAAGGTGTGTGCCCGCATTAGCGAGTTCTTCATTTGATCTGTTTTCCTCAAATGAGGCAGCCGAGGCAGGGAGCCGGGCGGGAGGAAGGTGTTTGTTTGAGCTGTTTTAGCTGTAAAGTCATTAATACCATCTCCAGCAGAGGACTTGTTCCCTCGCTACTATTAAGGTGACATCTCGAGAGCCCTTTTGTTTAAAACTATACTGAGATGCTGAAGGACGCGTAGCAGGTGTCGTGAGGGATCTGTCCCACGAAGAGAAGGAAAACCAGCCCAACACAGAGTACGTCACGACGGCGTGAGCCAGTGTGAGGGACTGACTCTGAACAGCCAGGAGCAGTTAAAGCCATTTGGGCACGTGAGATGGCAACTGGAACTCGGGGTAAATATTCCTGGGTTTGATACTAGACAGCAGAATTGTCCAGGGATGTGGAGAAATCGTGCCCAAATCCGCTTGCAGCAAGGATGAGGTGTGACTTGTATTTTTGAGACCCCCCAAATCCTAACATGCAAACAAGCGGGGAACCTGAGTGTCGTCTCCGGGGGGTGAAGGGAGGCTGGCCCCTGCTCCCCGGGCGCTGTTGTCTTCAGGACCTTCCTGGTCCCAGCGGGATTCTTACTGGAAAAGCGGGGCTAGGGGAGGAGAGTCGCCACCGATGGGGTACTTTGTTGTAAAATTCCCTTTTTGTGAGTAAGTCTTCCCCAGTTGATGAGCTCTATTCGTCATGCTCCACAGAAAGAGAGCGTGGAACTGAGTCTTTCACAGTTACAGGTCCTTCTTGTGCCTCATCTCTCTCTCTCAACATCTGTCTACGTTGTGTTTTGTACTCATATCTCTGCTTCCTGAGGGAGAGATCACAGCAAACGTTTCCCACCCAGAATAGCCACAGGCTGCAGTCTCCGAGCTCTTTTGCCCTTAGCTTAGTTAGCAGTTTAGAAGGTGATCTATCCTCCGAAGACCAACAAGTCCTCTGAAGGGCTCAGAACCAGTCAAACATCCAAAGCAGGACCGCAGCCAGCCTCCGACCACGTCTTCCTCCAGTCGGTCCCAGGCCATTTTCTTCCCTCTTCCTGAATCTGTTGAGCACCTTCAACTCAGCTGTGTCACTGAGTTATCACGAGAGGTGGGGATGAATGTAAAGTATTTCGAGATGCGGAGATGGCTGTGAGCAGAGGCTTTCGCTGCAGAAGGAAGAGCTCAGTAGATGATATTGTGCACAAGTCTAGGGAAGTGCTAGGAAATGAGGTCTTAAGACCTTAAGATTTTGAGCTGACTTGCATTGCCTGAGGAGAAAAGCCAGAATGGTGTGAAGGGCAGTGCCGTGGCAGTGCGTGACCTGGCACTCCCGACCACGGCCATGCCGTGTGCCCAGCACCCTCTCTGAGCGGGCACAGCCCAGGGCCGTCTGACGGGCGCCTGCAGGCACGGTGGCCCCATGCCGTGACACATCAGTGTCAGCGACCTGCCCCGTAACGCCACCCGCACACGCGTGTCCCGTGGGCTCTGCGGCAGACGGGTGGGGGCTTATGCATCGGGGGGAGAACTTTTTAGTCTTGAACTCAGTGAGAGCACATTCACCCCACTCAGCCTCCCAGAGGTAGAGAAGCCTGGATGGTGGGGGGTGAGAAACCACAGAATGGTTTGGGTTGGAAGGGAAGTTAAACACCATCCAGTGCCACCCCCTGCCCTGGGCAGGGACACCTCCCACCAGCCCAGGGTGCTCCAAGCCCCGTCCAACCCGGCCTTGGACACCTCCAGGGATGGGGCAGCCACAGCTTCTCGGGGCAGCCTGCGCCAGGGGCTCACCGCCCTCACAGCCAAGAATTTATGCCTCGTATCTCATCTCAATCTCCCCTCTTTCAGTTTAAAACCATTCCCCCTCGTCCCATAGCTCCCCTCCCTGACCCAGAGTCCCCCCCAGCTCTCCTGGAGCCCCTTTAGGCACTGGAAGGGGCTCTGAGGTCTCCGCGGAGCCTTCTCCTCTCCAGGCTGAACCCCCCCTCTCCCAGCCTGTCCTCCCCGCAGAGGGGCTCAGCCCTCGCAGCATCTCCGGGCCCTCCTCCGGCCCCGCTCCAACAGCTCCGTGTCCTTCTGCTGTTGGGCCCCCCCGAGCTGGAGGCAGCGCTGCAGGGGGGGCTCCCCAGAGCGCAGCAGAGGGGCACAGTCCCCCCTCGCCCGCTGGCCACGCTGCTGGGGATGCACCCGGGATGCGGGGGGCTCGCTGGGCTGCCAGCGCACAGTGCCGGCTCATGGGGAGCTTCTCATCAAATCCTCATTTGATTTTTATTGTTGTTTTGATTTTTATTATTGTTTTGATTTTTATTATTGTTTTGATTTTTATTATTACTTTTTTTTTTAATTACTGTTTTTAATTTTTATTCTTGTTTTTTTTTAAATCCCCCCCCCTCCTCACCCGGGTGGAGAGTGGCGAAGGTGCAGCTTTTCCCCTCGAATCCAGCGCACAGCGCCCCGTTGCAGCAGCAGTTCCCGTACCCGGGGCCGGGTCGGGTCGGGCGCGGAGCCGCCACCGCCACCGCGGACCCTGCGCGCCCCCCCCCATCTCCCCCGACACCCCCCCCCCCCCCCCCCGCCGTTGTGGCGCCCCCTGGCGGTGGCCGCGGCGCCGCGCAGCGCTGCGGGGGCATCGCCCGGGGCGGAGGAGGCATCGCCCGGGGCGGGGGCCGCGGGGAGCGGGGGGGACCCGGGGAAGGGGGGACCCGAGCGCTGGTTGAGGACTCGTGTGTGACCGCGAACTCGCCCTTTATTCACAGATAACTCTCTTCACTGTTCCTAGGAGGAAAAAGAAGTGCATTCGGTACTTACAAGGAGAAGGACGCTGTGCCAGCCCAGTTTCTTCCGATGGAAGTGCTATAGACTCCCCTCCCTCTCCTCTGGACGCACTCCAATGCATCTCCTCTGCTTTCCCTTCAGACAAGCTCGCAGCCCCCGCTGACTCCGCACACAGAGAACAGCCCGACCCCTTCCCCGTCTCCGCTCACCTCCAAACCGCCACCGGCTCCTCCAGACTGATCACCAGGTGCTCCTCTGCGCCCACAGAGTCCCCGGCGTACAGCGTGGCCTCCACGGGGACATAGTCCCGCGCTCCCAGCCGCCGCGGCCGGGACAGCGGGCGCTTCGCTCGCTCCCACCTGGTTTGGCTGCTGCCCATTGGAAAAGGACCATCCAAATTGCCCATCTCGCTGTAAAACGCGCGCCAAGTTAAGGCGACAGGATGACTTCTAAGGATGCTGGAAAACTCATTTGGTGTTTCTTTTGGGGGTTGGGAGGGGGTGGGCGGGGGTTAAAGCTAGAAAAGCGATTTCAAAAAAAAAAAAAAAAAAGAAAGAAAAAAAGGTAAAAAATAAGTCCTTGCCAAAATTTAAAGTGCTGATGAGTAAACAAGCCTTTTGTCCCTGCCCTGTGCTGCTTTTTTTTTTTTGGTTTGTTTGGGGGTTTTCTTTTTTTTTTTTTTTTTTAAAAAAATACTGCATTACCTTCAGGCACGGCAGAAAGCAGAGCCGAGCTCCCCAGCTTGCCGCAGTAGATGGTAGGTGCTATCGCCCTAACGCTGCCTTCCGCCCCCTGCTTCCCGCCTGCTTTATATTCGCTCACATAATCTCTCGTAGCCGTTACACCACGGAGCTGGAAAAGCTGGAATAAGAGCATTTTTTTTAAAAGCCCTTCTGTCTGAAAATTCAATGTAGCGATGTGAGCTTTCAGATCCGACCGGATGACAGAGAAATGAAATATTTAAACCAACGAAGTGATTTTTTTTTTTTTCTTTTTTTCATAAAACTTCTTGTTAGAGAACAGGAAGATATTGTTTACAGGTAACCAGGTCTCTGTGCAGACATGTCCCGTTCCGCGAGCGTAGAGAGGAAAAGGGAGCAGTAACCGGAGCGGGAGAGGAGCCTGGACCGGCTGCTGGAAGGTCCGACTGCCCGGTGCGGGGTCTCCCTGGCCGTTGGGAATTGTCCACTGTGGCCGCGGAGGGCCGGAGATGTCCCCAGCAGGCTGACCCCAGGCAGAGGACCGCGCTGGCCCACCGGGCCGCCTTCTGCTGCGCGGCCGGGGAGGAGGAGGAGAGGTGCGAGCTCTCCCCTGGCCCGGGGCGGTCCGGCAGCAGAACGGCACACTACCCCGCTCCTCGCTTCAGCCGCCGTCCGTACTGACCCTCCGCAAGATCAGAACCCCTTTTTTTATTTTTTTTCTCCTATAATTTGCTGTATAACCTTTTAAAAAACCTTATTCTAGCTTTTTCTAAAAGATCCTCCCTCCACTCCCGTGATGATGCCAAATGTTAACGTATTCTCTCCAGCTTGGAAACGTTTACCAGCTTCTGGTATTTTATTTCTATTTTGAGCTTGATCAACAAAAAAAACCACCGTGGACAGGTTCTGATCTCCCTGAAGCGATGTATATTCCAAATTAATCCAAGTTCTTGATGTACTTCAGGTTTACAGACTTCTCGCAGAGACCACAATCTAGTCCAGTGCAGACTTCTCCCCGCTTGAAAGAAATATATTCGAGACCGCTGAAGAGAAAAATGCCCCCACACGGAGGGAGAGGAGGATCTATTTTTTTCTACTTTACAGAATAGGTTTTAGAGTACTGAATACAAATTATGTAGTAATATTATTGTAGAACTGCAAGAAATTTAAGATGACCTTTATAATGTACAAAATATTTTTATATTTTTTTTCTTAACGCAAAAACAAACCCTAATTTTTTACATTGGACTAAACATAACTTTTTAAACCAGTTTATGCCTCAAAGACTGAAAATTTAAAAAAAAAAAAAAAAACAACAACCAAACCTGATTAGTCTGTAGAGCAGCTTTGGGTTTATTCCCTTTCTTTAGGTACTTTTGCTTATAGTAGTGTAGATTTTTGAATTCCAGTTTTAAGTTTAGAAGAGCTAAACGTATTGCTTTCTTCCTCTCCTGTGTAAACGTAACTTCAGAAGCACTGACCGAAAGCTACGTGCACAAACCTGAAAAGTTTGAGAAGTCCTTTAAAAGTCTGACAGAATCATTTTAACCCTTAGAGAAGTAGCATTACCTGAACCGACTGCCAACTGCACACTTACTCACGTACGTAACTGCGCTCAGAGGGTTAACCACATAGCACTAGCTCAACACGCAGTCTGCTCGGGTTTAACTTATTTTAGCAGGCTCGGACAACAGCACGCTCCAGTGCTGAACGGAGGAACTCAGCAGACTCTTCCCAAATCTGACATAGTCTCTCTTTATCACTTGATTTTAAAAAAAAAAAAAAATACAAAAAAAAATTGCTTTAAAAAAAAATAATAGCTGTGTCTCAGCTCACCATTTGTCGCTCTGAGAGCCTCTGATGTACGGTGCTGTAGAGGCGTCACCGACCGTAAACGCCCCAGATGACACATGGGCCACAGTGGCCTAGCGTAGCTCAGCGCTGGGTGTAGAGCGGGCATAACCGAACCCCCGATCGGTGCCTTGTGGTCGGGTGAAACACGTTAACTCCGCAGCAAAGCAAAGGCAGGCGTGAAAGAAAAAGCAGATGGGTGCAAAGAACACCAGAGGAGATTTAGGGGAAAGTCCTGAACAGCATTAAATAATCCTGCCCAAGGGCCAAACAGCGCTAGCGCACGCAGAGCGGCCGTCGCTCATTTCGGAACTCACCGGGACTTTCACCCGTTTATTTCAAGGCTACTTCGGCCCCTCCGCGGTGTCGAGGATGCCCGGGTTCAGGGCCCGCTGGCCAGCAAAACGCCCACCAGTATCACAGCCTCCTCTCATCACTGTTACTCCATCCCATACCCGCAAAGTCTCCTCAGTGACAGCTGCTGCCCCTCTCCGGGAGCCTTTCCTCCCGCGTTCCCGCCGCCGCAGAGCTGGAGCGGTCACAGCCCTTTTCCGACTGACGCTCCGCAACGGGGCTCACACGGACACGGCGGCGTTCTGCATGTAGGGGTTTACAGCCAGACCTTACCCTGTGCTTTCAGCTACCGCAGTATAAACTCCAAATTGCCGCTCGGTGTGCTCTAACACGTCAGTTTATACTGGTGTAACTGAGAAAATGTAATCTCCCCCCCCTCCGCCCCCAAAACACAAGATAAGAGACCTTTAAGCTGCCCATTTCCAAGACAAAACAGCGACCAACCTTTGTTCCGTGCCCCATGGCTGATAACCAATGCCAAAACAAAGTTACTTTTATTAATACCAAAAAAGTGTCTTTAGAAATGCTATATGAAGTGTTACTATTCTGTGTTAATACTCTTTTTTTTAATAGAAGGAGAACTTTGCCCTTAAGTTTGTATCGCAACAAGAATTATTTTTTTTTTTTTTTAGTTCTTTTACAGCAATTTCAACTCTTCTTGAAATACAGATTTGAATTCCTGAAATCAGTTTGAATGTAGAAGTCATGGAAGTACCACTTCATTAAACCAAGTAAAACCACTGTATGTATGTAGCAGGGATAAATGTTTTGCAGCTGTACTTTCATTTGTCCAGTGATTATCCATCATTTGTTGTAATTTTTTTACTTCATCGAGTTTGTATTTTTTTGGCTTTTATGTTCAAAATATGTTTATAGCTTTATAAATAAAGTGATTGCCAGACTGGCTATTCAAAATAGGCCACTGGAAGTTATAATCCTATCAAACTGTCAAATAACTTTCTTAGAATTCAAGGATTCCTGCTTCCCCACCACCACCCCGTGGCATTTGTATGCATGAATTTTTTAGAATAATTTCCAATAGCCTTCAATGGGTAAGACCAAAAGAGTAAACCAAGACTAAGAAAAAAATACCTTCTGCTACAATCACCACCAACGCCTTGCCTTCCCTCTCCCTGCCCCCACACCCAATCACTTTAGCCCAGAAGAACGATCCCTGATCAGGCCCTGACTTAAAAAAAAAAAAAAAAAGGGTTAAGGCAGCACCACACAAGTTAAACAGCAACAAAGTTTAACAGTGGGAAACTGAACAGTCTCTTCCCCTTTCAAGAATTTCAGAGTAGACCGCTGGTGTGTGTTACAGCAGCGCAGCTATCGGGTTCAGCCACGCGGCACACCAGACTGTCGCAGCACCTTCAGACACAGGGCCGTGCTCTGTAGCCTCGCACTAATACTACTAGAGCAGATGAGACAAGTGAGAGGGCGTACCTCCAGAAATTAAAAGAAAAAAAAGTGGTTTTTTCATACTGGCATGTCACACACAGACTGATGAGGGCTGGAAGGGCCCTCTGGAGCTCCCCCAGCCCAACCCCCTGCCAGAGCAGGGGCACCTCCAGCAGTGGCACAGGACGGCGTCCAGGCGGGTTTGGGATGGCTCCAGAGTGGGAGACTCCCCCCCCTCTCTGGGCAGCTGTGCCACTGCTCTGCCACCCGCACAGGGAAGAAGTCCCTCCTCAGGTTGAGATGGAACTGCCTATGGTCAAGTTTGTGCCCGTTGCCTCTTGTCCCATCACTGGGCACCGCTGGAAAAAGACTGTTCCCATCCCCCTGGCACCCTCCCTTGCAGGATTTATCAGCGTTGATAAGATCCCCCCCTCAGTCTTCTCTGTTCCAGACAAAAAAGCCCCAAGTCCCTGAGCCTTTCTTCTTAAGAAGGATGCTCCAGTCCCCTCACCATCTCCGTAGCCCTTTGCTGGACCCTCTCCAGCAGTCCCCTGTCCTTCCTGACCCGGGGAGCCCAGAACTGCACACAGTGCTCAGCTGCGGCCTCCCCAGGGCAGAGCAGATGGGGAGGATGACCTCCCTCCACCTGCTGGCCACACAGGATGCCATTGGCCTTCTTGGCCACCAGGGCACATTGCTGGCTCATGGTCACCCTGTTGCCCACCAGGACTCCCAGGTCCCTTTCCCCAGAGCTGCTCCCCAGGAGGTCAGCCCCCAACCTGTACCAGTGCATGGGGTTATTCCTCCCCAGGTGCAGGACCCTACACTGCCTTTGTTGAATTTCATCATGTCAGGCAGCTACAGAATTTGGATGAGGTCTGAGACAGTACTACAGGGGAATTCCAGTTCGAGAAAGTCAGTTGTATGGAATCCTAACTACCAAGACTACTAAGAACATTAGAAGTTTGTCAGAGCTATATAATGCTTTGAGCACCCAGACTAGTCCTTTCTTCTGCATGGTACTGTGCTGTACCTCCACACCTGCACCGGTATCAATAGCCAACTGGCACAACCCTGGAGCTTCAGCAGAGGCTCCGCTATTACAGCATTTGACCATCAAGGGTTACGTTTTAGGCAAGCTGTTCTAATAATTAGCAAGTCTTACCACAGGGTCACAGGTGTTTTACGCAGGTATGGCAAACAAAGCAGAAGCAAGGTAATGAGGAAGACAAACTACATGTCTTTGTCTCTTCCTCATCCTACAGCATAGTGAGGCATCACATGAGGCAGCAGCTGGTAACAAACACAGATCCTAGTCCGATGACAAGCACCTAAAGGAATTTATAGACTTCTACCACTGAAGACAACTACAGCAATTATAATTATTAGCAACACAGCACTCCAAGAATGAAACTAGTGTATTCAGGAACACTAACTTCACACACGGATGGATTTATTTCTGTTAAGAATCCAGGATAAGCTGAATATTAAACTACAAATACAGCCACAGAAAGAATTGTCATCAGAATATTTTCTCTAGTAGCACTTTTAAACTGAGGTGTATTGTTTGCAATACAGGACGCCAGAAAGGCTTCATCGTGTCCAAGTCTAGCACTAGAGTATTCTATGCCCACTGACAATATAGTACCTATAGTAAGCCCATATCATATGCACACCGGCACAAAGGCAGGCCCGGCAACCTCATGAATAAGCAGAAGTGAGCAGCAACTGCATCCAAAGCACGGCTGTGAATGCTGCCTTACAGCAACTTATGAATGCTTTCATTAATGGTTACATCAAAATTACCTAAAAGCTAGTAAGCCATCAAAAAAAAAAATCTATCCATCTGGATTGCTTGCTATTTGACTTCCAACTTAATTTGAGAAGTTGCCCACTGTGTCTGACTACTGGCTTGAATTAGTTGTTTTACTAAATCTTTACATCTGTTTTATTTCAATTAACTGCTGCCTCAGTGCTATTATTTGTGCACTCAGTACTGACAGTGAGATTGTCTAGTTTCAAATAACTAGAACCATTTGCAAACCAAAGTTTAAAAGCCCTTTATTAATTCAGGAGTGAAACACTGATATTTAAAGTGAGATAAGTATGTTTATTAAGGTTCATTCTACTCTAAGGTTTATACAGAGAATGGAATGCAATACAAGCTAAGAGCACACCTCAAAGACCTACCACACAGCCATCCCCTACTCCCTATAAGGGAACTGTAAAAAAAAAAATAAAAATCAGAAAACCAGTTACTGTTTAACTAGTTGCAAGTGGCTTTGTCCAAAGAAGTTAAGCTTGATATTGCATTAGCTTTGTATGCAATAATTAAGTCTCTACAAGCTGAAGTATCACATACAGAGGCAAGAAGATTTCCTGTGGACACACAAAACCATGTTTTAAAGAGCTACAGCACAAGGGTTGTTTAAAAACAAGCCACTAATGGCATGCACAGGTCAATAATATTAACTTTGGTAATGTCAGTCATTTTTGGTCAAACCTGGGTTCCACTTTTAAAAGTAACATGTATAAAAACACACCCAGCCTGTGCATAAAGCAACACACTTTTCATCTGCTACCAGCTAGAGGCAGGTCTTCAAGACATGGTTGAAGGGTTCAAATTTAACTGTCAGGAGCTTGCTTAGTTCTAGATCACATCTTTCACTAGTCTATAAGGCAAGACTAACAGGACAAGGAAGTGGTCAATTATTTTTTTCCTTTTTCTTTTTAAATGCAGGACTAGAGCCATCTTGAAAGTTATATAGCTTTAAGTAACACTAATTTTCCCCACAATGTATTTGGAAGAAATCCAGCAACTTCAACTTTACCTAGTTCCCCAAGACACAGTCTAGTCTGGTTTTCTTTCTGAAGCTACCAATACCCTGTAAATTCAAGTGTCTTGTTCTTCTTGAGGAAGAAGTCATAGGTGGTTTTATTTACAACGGAGTCAATCCTTAGCATTGTAACTGGACTTGAACAGTTTAAGAGTGTAATGAAAATGACAACCTTAAGTGTTACTTCCCATACAGAATCCACACTTAGTTCAGTTTTATTCATTGCAGAGTAAAGTAAAAAGACATCCAATTACACTAGTAAAAACTCAGAAGATTTAAATTTGTACTCAAAAAAAACACTACACATGCAAAGGGAACAATATCCTGCTAACACAACTTCATTTGCTGCTGCATTTGTCTAATATTAACAATTATGAACAGAGCAGTGCAACTAGTATTTGGAACAATCCTTACAGTGTTCGAGTGTCAGGCACAATACTTCACTTCTCTTCACACCACTGGTTCTCTTTACGTACCTAAAAAGAACATTTTAACTATTAATATGTTGCAGTGAACTTCCAAAAGTTAGCTGTAAATTCCCACAAGCATTCAGGATTACTGATTACAGGAAAGCATAAACTTAGAAGCAGCTTTAATTTTTCATGCAGGGTTTGTAATTAGAAAGTCAGTCTGGAAGACTGACCTGTTTATCAATATAAACCAAGAAATTTATTTCTCATGCCTAGATTTGATCGAAACTGATTTTTTTCCACCAAGTAAAGCAAATGGACTATCTTAAGACTAAATTGCATGTTTCATGACATCGCACTGAAGACAAACCTAAGTGTACAATTCACTGCCTTTGTATTTAAACAAGGCATCTTGTTCTGATCTTTCCCTACTCTGCCATTTTGCAGTTGGTTTGCTATTCAAGTTCGAAGATCAATGAGTTCACTACTTAAAAAGATGAGAATCCAAACATCTCATCTTTCTAGCCACATAGAATCATTTAGGCTGGAAGAGACCTTCAAGATAATTGAGTCCAACCACTAACCTAGCACTGCCAAGTTCACCACTAAACCATGCAACAATGCATCTTCAGCACGCTCACTACAGCTCCAAAACAGCAGACTAAGTCTGCCACAAACAATCCTACGTTTTCTTACCAGACACACATTTGAGCTAGGAAGTCAGTATGCTTCGTTTTGACCTTTTCAGGTAATGGGCTACAAGCACTGAAAGGCCTTCCACCAACAGCAACCCAATTATGAGGAGCTGACGCATTAGTTTACATTTATTGGTAACAAATCTGTTGCATCACACATTAAATTATGAAGCACCACACAATAATTCAGCACAAAAACTCAACTACATGATAATTAAACCCAGAACAAGTACCTGTGCTTCTTCCTCCTCAGTGAAGTCATTCTTAATATTGAATGTCTTGCGAATTTCTTCCGGAGTTTTCCCCTTGATCATGTTTGCAACTGTCTTGCATGTGACATCAAGCAAACCTTTGATGTCCAAGTAATTTGCAGCCTGTAGAGGAGTTTCCAAATTTAAATCCTCCATATCAATACTCTGCCTCTGCAGATGTACTACCAAAGTTATGCTTATGCTGAAACTGTGGAATACTCTAACTGCAAACAGACCACCTCAATTTTGAGAAGCTTCTAAGCTAGAACCTTGGAGTAACAGTACCCAAAATTTGCTTGCCAAACAGAGGGAAAGTCACTTGTACCACGAAAGACACACTCCTTCTACAAAGGGCTTTCAGAAGCCTGCAAACATTGGAGATCTTCAGGGTTGAAGTGCTGTTAACTAGCAAAGCGAGACTAGTGTTGTCTCACAGTATCACACAAGGTACAGGTTTTAAGAGTCAAAGCTACATTTTAATTTGGATGCAGATCTCCAGAACCCCATTTGTAGTAATAAGCCCTCAACTAAGACTCAAGAGCCACAAGAATAAAGACAGCTGTAGGGCCCCATGTTCAGAAAACTATATTAATTGATTGATAAATGAGTAAGTATAGACTAATGCCTAGCATTAGCTTAACAGACATTAACATCAACAATTTTGGCCAGTAGTTGCCAGAACTACTTGCCCTCCCCCTCCACCCCCCTAAATGAAAAAGTTATTCAAGAAGCATGAAGTCTTTGTCAAGTGCCCTCAACAGAGGGCATTTCACAGGCATAGCCTTTACACTACTTGAACACACTTACCAGGATAAGTTCAAAAAGCGTTCCTTGGTCTACTTTCAGAAACTCCTGATCCCACACAGGGATGTCATCTGTTCTTTTCTCTTTGTTCTCATCATCCTCAGGAGGAGGTGGATCATCCTTGTGATGGGTGCACCACTGAATCACCTAATTACAGTTTTAACATTAAAGTTTTATCCAAAGGATTCTCCCATTAGGCCCCAACTATAACTTAACTTCATTTTAGAGAACTGTACCTTCTTCTCTAGATTAATAGTAGGATCCTGTATGAACATGCTCCATTACCCAATATTTTCATCTTAGAACAATTGATCCTCAACCCTTAAGTACAACAGCCTTCAAGAGTCTCATCTGAGACAGCAGCTAGTTAATTACTTACGTTCTTAAAAGCCAGCTGCTGGTGTTAGGAAGCTACTCAACCCTGTGCTAACACACACAGAACTGTACAAAGGAAACCTAAACCTCATTTTGCAGAGTTTAAGAGTTATGTTTCTGCAAACAGATTAAGCAGAATACTGCATAGGGGAAGAGTGTAGCGTGGTAATAGCTACCAGGAGAACATGTTCACCACAGTACAAAGTTCACCTGGCAAAAGTTTGCACATTCCCAAGTTTGCCTTTTTTTTTTTTAAACAGCACCATCTCATCACCCAAACAATTAAAGGAATAGGGATCTACTACAAGTAAAATCCTGTTCCGTTTTGCCAACCTGAGAGACTTAAGTTTGAAGTTATTTATGTGTATGCTCGCTAGGAAGTAATTCCTAACTCTGTATTTACCCCAAAACAGTCCAGTGCTTACTTTGGCACAACACTTTCTACTTCAGAGCAAAAGGCATCTTAGAAGACAGCAACACACATTTTTGCTTTTCTCACCTGACCCAACAATAATGGTCTATGACTGAATGTAATACCACTGAGCACGCGCAGCGTCTCTTCAGCGCTGTAACTGCCACACAGGCACGGCTACTGCCAGTCCCTCGATCCTTTCTCCTAACATTTGGATCTCATGAGCTGCCACTTCAGTTCACAGAATCCAATTAAAAAAAAAATCAGTGCTTTAATACCATGAAATGCCAGTGTGCACAGATGTCCAGCACCACTTCAATACCTTAGGAAGCCTGTGGGGCCTCCAGCTGCTGTTCCAGAAGGTCACCCCTGTAGGTCTTCTGCCATTATCTGCCTGCCAGCCACACCCCAGTTCTCAGGTACCCTAGATGCCTGCGTTCATGCACCCCAAATTGGTTAAGCTTGTAGCTAGCACATGAAAAGTATCTTTACTACAACAGTTCATGATATCCCCAACTCCAACATGAATTTCACATTTTGTTACTGCCATACAACACGATCACTTTCAGCATCTTACCTTTTTTAAGATAGCTGCATTAACATTTGGAAGAGGGACTGGGTCATCGTCACCTTCATCATCCATTCCCAAATCTAAAAACAGAAAGATGACTAAGCAATTGGCAGGCAAAACCGTTTACTCTTCTCTGACCTGGGCCACTTCACCAATTCTCCACTGTTTTAACAACACTGAGGCTGAACGGATTAGTAGCAAAGGACCTCTAACTGGTAAAGTCAGAAGCGTTTGGAAAGCTTCAATGAGGCTTTCTGGAGCCGTGGTTGCATTACACATACTAGGTTATACCAAGTTTAGGCTACATAGCTAATAAGGCCACCTCATCAAACGAGAGCATCAACAAACCATCAGTTAAGCAGTCAGTTACTTGTCAGAGCAGCACTTGCTAGTTCAGTGTTCTGGGAATACGATATGTTGAAGAATAAAACAAATATTTATGGATTTCCACCACTTTCAACAGTTCAGTCCACAAGTTAAACCAAAGTGTTCCAACTGAGATCTCCCATTCAATTTATTATTAAATTAGAACGCAGATCTACTGTGGTAAGTAGAGACAATGTTTTGTCCTCTCTATGAGCAGTAAATACTGTAGCCATCAAGATGGCAGTTATCTGGCCTCTGAAGCACTGGTACTGATTCTTACCATCTGAAGAAGTTTACATGCTAAGACAGCAGCACAAATCCTTCAATCAAAAAATCATAATGCATAGTTCTGATGCTCCTTGCTTTAAAAGCTTGTCAGCATGCTCAAGACAGATTTAGATAAAGTTTGACACTTTGTCCCCTTGATATGATTGAAGAATGAAAGTAAAAATTGAGAGAAAAACATAATTAAAATTTGGACTCGACACACAGAACACCACCACCTTAGCTATCTTTGATTAGAGAATACGCAATTTTTTAGCGCACAAATGCTAACAGTTGGATGACACCCTAGCTGTCAAAGATTAACATCTTGTTATTAGTTATGTAATTGAGTAACTACACAGACCTTCACTCATTATACACACAGATGAGCCAATTCTCATCTGGCATCACCAAGGAACTTAGTTTTTAAGAACAGATGACTGTCACGCCATCATCACTGATCAAATCTGCACACAATTAAAACCGCATGTACTTCTGTATTTATGCAAGTCAACTACTGTTATTATTTGTGGGATACTAATTAGTACTACTTTTTGTTTGGAATAACTAACTTCATAGATTCAGGAACTAAAATACTGACATTAAAGGGTATTGCATATGTCACCAGTTACCAGAAACTTCAAATGCATACTTTTAACATGGTGGCAGATACTAGTGCAAGAAGTCACCAGTCCAAAATTGTTGGTATGAGGAAATAATTCAAGGAATATTCCAAGTTCAGTCAAGTCTGTTCAACTTGTGCCCACCACCTCCAAAACAGTAACTTCATCTGTTATCAGCAAATTGATACTTCATCAGTGATCCCATGCTGCTCAACACAACCCCACCTTTCACCTCCAGCATCTGACACAAAACATTGCTTATTAACTGATGCTTACCCAGCTCTACTGCAAACGCATTTCGTCTGTATTAGGAGACTGGTTCTCACCCAGATTAGCAAGAAGCTAGTTTATGGCACCTATCTTACAACACTAACCATGTGTGACTTCCCTTTCATCAACACCTGAGTGTCACTAAACACCAGCAGTGACACAGCTTCTGCATAAGAAAACAGAGAAGAACTGGACTCCCTAATGTATTCCAACCAATTGCTATGTCTCCTGCTCATGTTGCTAGTCATGTTCAACAGCATCTTATTAAGGGAATGAAAGTGTTCAGTGCTTGGAGTATTTCAACCTTATTTTTATTGTTCTTACATATAAGGTGTCACAACCAGACAGAGATTTACACCCGAAAACATCATTTTAACTGCATCTACAGAAAGACTTTTTTCCTAAGTTAATTCATGAATAGACCCAAAAAACTGGAAAAACACACCAGTAAACAATGAGGATTTGCACTAGAGGGATTAGACACAGTTTGCTCTGTATCTGAGCCATCTGGCAGACTTCCCCTCCCCCGCCACGAGTTCTTTTGTTTCGAATTTATGTCAGCAGGAGATCAGAACCAAGTATTTACCCCAAATAATTTAACTGCATCCATAAGCTCACAATATAGGTTTCACTTCAGCTCCTTCTTCATTGCATTGGTTTATGATCTCCCATTCCATTTAAAAGATATTTACATTGTAAGACTGGTTTGTATGATTAAATAAACCTAAATTTTTAATATTATTAGATGTGCTGTTTGCTTAACTTTTACAGTTAAGCAGGCTGCAGGCAAGGCAGCGGGGTGCTTATATTTTACTAGCCTCCCTGTAAGTGCTCTTAACAAGAGGACTGAACTTTAAGCTTTTTGCAAGAGCACATCCACCCAAAACAGTTTCAGCCACAACAGCAATTGTTCCAGCTGTTCTGACATACGACAGCAAGCTGCAAGCTGCTTCATAGGCCTGGGAAACCTGTTTCAGCGCACTACCAGTTTGTCTCCTTTGGTCACAATTCCTGTTCAAGAGGCTTCCTTGAACACACTGCTATCTCTGAACAAGCTAGTGATCCGCAAGGCTTCATACTCTTACCTTCCAGCATAGTCTTTATAGTTACAGACTGTTTTGCAATTTCAACATCAACTTCAAAGATTTCTCCATCTGAACTCTGCAGTTTAATTGAAGGCATCTACAAGAGAAGGACAGTTATTTCCACACAATATTCAGTAAATGTTACAAGTTTAGCTGGCTCAAAGGTGTACATTACCTTTACTATTTATATTGCCTCTTACCAGCAGCAGATAGCCCAGCGCCACTTAAAGCATGCTCAGATTATTCACTGCTTGAATCAGACCTAAATTCATTAATCCTCATGCTTAAGAAGTAAGGACTGATAGAAGCCTAACACCAATTTAAGGGAAAAGAACTTTCTTCCTTATCTGAAAGCAGAAAATACACAAAACTTCTTTGTCAATACTGCTTGTATTTTTTTTTACAGTGCAACACCAGAGCTATCTTTAACTTTCAACAACACTTCCAAAACACTGCTTGTCTTCAAATCCAAACAATTGCTACTCACTTTGACTAGTCAAATGAAGTCAGCTTGCAAAAGCAGTATTCAAATGATAGCCTCTGGAACAGAATCACAAAAATCAAAGTTGGAAGGAACCCGTCTAGGCAGAGTCTAGTCCAGCCTCCCTTGCTCGAGAGTCAAACAGACCAGGTTACTCCAGATCAAAGGCTTTCCTTCAGAAAACCAAATGGTTTTCTGAAGAGATTAAAAAACAATATACCACTATGAAGAAGGCTTTCAGCACTCACTACTACTCTTACAGAGTAGGAAGTTAGATCAGCACTTTGTTAGCATTAGGAAAGACTAAGATGACTATGCAATTCAACAAAGTCTTTCAAACAAACTGCAATACGACCTACAACAGAAGCAGCAAACTTCAAAGATGTCACTAGCAGAAAAATAATCAAACTTCACAAGAATGCACATTTCCAGATATTTAAGAATTCAAACCCAGAAGTAATGCACTTGATACAGCAGATACTAGGTCACAACTTCTGCCTGAAGCAACCACATGAACTCTGTTTGGGTATCACCGCACTTGAACCAACTGATTTGAAGGACACGATAAACATAACTGCCTGGCCACATCGATTTTATACATCAGTTCTCAACAAGCTAGTAGTATTTGTTACAGGAAGTTCCTTTACCACTCAAAGTATTTGTTAGGAGCAGACCATTGCAATAGTTTCATATTTTTCCTCTCAAGTTACCTGCTTAAAGATCTCAAAAGCATGTATTTATAAATACAGCCTGCAAGGCACTGTAAAGAAAAGCTCTAGAAGCACAGAATTTCAAATTTATTTCAATTAATTTTCAAATGTTCTGCCCCCATCAAACCTGAAAGCTATGTATGCTAATCCCTTACAGCAGTACTTTAGCTACCAAAATTGAATTAGCTGGACCACTTTCAGCAAACTTACATTATCCCTTTCTGAATCCCTCCTGTAGCTCATCAGTACAGCTGAGCCTGACAGTACTGCAACAAGCCCAGGCCAATGGAGGCCAGCCAAAGCACATTATTAAACTACTCACACCAGCTTGAAGTCCTCATTGCTTTAATTTCCATTTGGCAGAGCAAGTAGCTAGTTAATGTTTACACAGCAATGTAACCTTATATGACAGTGCTACTCCTAATTAAGATGGGTGTTCTGGAGGGACACAAGTCATGACTGCTCCAAAGATACATATACATATATACACACAAGAATAAAATTCAGATTAAAACATAGTTCTGAATTGGTAGTTTGAACAATGCTCTGCCAAAAAAAATTATCCAGGCATACATTTCAGATTTAATGCATCTGTTCTTGCAGTGATCGCCTGAGAACACCCAAGAACAAACCAGGCTTCAGATGCCAGCCTTCCTGTGCTTGTGCTTAACATTACATAATGCTGCACAACGCAGGCAGCGCAACAGGGATGCTGCTGCCCTAACGAGTCCAGCCCTGCAAGAGTATTCGCATTGAGACCCTTCTATCACCCAAACCCACTTCTATCAAGAGCTTTAGATTATTGTTAAGAGTCTGAATCAGGTAAAATGAAGTTAATCTACTGCCTTATCACTGGTAACAGATCAGGATTTCATCTACATTTCGTTATTTTTGTACCACAGAGCTCACTCTCCTGGAAGAAAAAAAAAAAAGTCGTTTTTAGCAAACTGCAATACAGCTCTAGAAATAGACAGGCCTCGAATAGCAACACAATTGGGTGACTAAGCAAACCAGTCTTAAAAGCTCTATTTGACAACAGCAAAACAGGCTGGGAGCTGGTCAAAAGGCAAACCTGAATTACAACGGCAATTTGCATGTATAAGCCTGAAACGCAGAGCTCAGCCACCCAAAACAGCGCTACTAGGCGACTCCATACCTCCCCAAGCTATTCCGGATGGATGCCCGCTTTACTCCCCCCTCCACTCCTCCCTGACACGGGCTGGAACGCCGCATTTATTTAATAAAAGTCACACCTGAGCCGCTCTGCTTGCGCTGCCGCTCTAGAACACCCCCCCCGCCGCCTACGAAGAGACACTCGGGGGGGGGGGGGCCCTGTAGCAGCCCAACAGCCCGGGAGAAGGAGGGGGGCACGACTTTATTTATTTTAAAAGCTGCTTTATTTACCAGAGGCCGCAGACAACGCCTCCCCACACAGCTTCCCCCCCCCGCCTTCCCCCAATCTCCCACGGGCGTTCAGCCCCACATTACCCAGGGCTCAAACCTCAACTTCAGACAACCACCACAACCGGGGAGTCCCGATGCCACGGCTGCCCGTGCCAGGCGGGGCCGAGCTGGGCCGCGGGGTCGGACTGGGCCGCGGGGCCCGCTCAGCGGGCCCCGCGGCCCAGTCCGACCCCGCGGCCCAGCTCGGCCCCCCTCAAGCGCCTATCCCCGCCCCACCGGCACCGGGCGGCTCCCCCCCGGAGCTCGCAGGCCTCACCGTGAGGAGGCGGCGGCGTCCGGCTCAGCGCTGACGGGACCTACTGGCGGCGACGGCAGCGCTCGGGGCCCAACTGCGGCGGCGACTTTATATGGCGGAGGGGAAGGACCCCGCCTCGCGCTGCCTCGCAACCACCGGGCTGCCCGCCGCGAACGCCTGAACAAAACACCCCGCTCCGTGAACCCAAACGGCCCGAAGAGAGGGTGACGGTACACAAGCGGAGCCGCGCCGCCCTCCTCGGGGGGAAAAAGGGGGAAGCGAAGCCGATATGAGGTGGGGGGGCGAACCGGTTGCCGTCGGGTCTTTCAGGCGGCGGCGCGGCCGCGCCAGGAGGGGGAGAATGGGCGGGGGCGGCTGGCGCGGGCCAACGGTTGCGGCGCCCCTGAGGGGCCGCCGTGGCCTCGGGCCTACCCCGCGCCCGGTGCTGCGGGGGGGGAGCGGCGGCGGTGAGGGGAGACCTGGGCTGGGGGAGGGCGTGAGGGAAACCAGCCACCATAGCGAAGGGTGCCGGTGCGGCCTGTGGTAGCTGGAGGCCGGCCCGGTGCCTTCCTCGGGAAACAAGCGGGCCGCGGGGCACGGCTGTCACCGTGTGTACTTAAAAATGGTAATTGGGAACGACCCAGGCGGGTCGCAAAAAGCCCACGTTGAGTGTTTTTCTTCTAGCGGGGTTTCCCGGGGGAGAAAAACCCAGGCCCGGGGGGTGCCGGCACCCCTGTGAGGGGAAGGGGAGCTGGGTAAGGCTGCTGGTTCTGGTTGTGGTGGCGTCTCGCACGTAAACACAGGGAAGTGCGATCTTCACGGGCTGCTCAGGCAGCAAGAGAACATTTTCACTGAAAAACTGCACGGAAAAATAGCCTAATTTGAAATTGTTACAACAAGAGGTTGCTCTTCTCAAGTGGGGATACAGCTCGGGACGTTTCACAGCGCTAGAAATGGATTTAGGTCTAACTGGCAATGGCTGAACATCTACCCCGGCTCCCAGCAGGAATTTCAGGCAGCTACAGCTCTGCCCGTGGCTGGAGCATATTAAAGCATCTCCAGGCACCAGCTGTGCAAGGAGCCACCAGGCCGGAGGAGCGGACTAGGAGCTAGGGACCACTGACCTGCAGCCAAAACAGCGCTGCGTTAGCACATCACCCTGCTGGAGCGGTGGGCCCCGGCGCAGGCAGCGTCTCCTGAAAGGTCGAGAGAATGTGCGAGGTAGCGACAGGCGTTAGGTTTTCAAGAAAAGAAAGATCTGAAGGATTTTGCTCAGTGAGGAAGGCAGAGTCCACCAAAGTAACCGTGAGGTATCCGGGTGCTGCATTGTGCCGTCATGCACAGCGTGTGTTCCCAGCTACGCTGTTGAGTCCAGTTTTGCATCAGCTGTCCATGGCAAAGTGGCTTTTAAGTAGTTAAGGTATTTATACAATGACAACCCATGATTGTGACAATTTGCTTTATTTCAAATCTTAATGAAAAATGTTTTTAGAATCGGAGTATGTTTTCACAGCGCTCCAGTGCAGCCGTACCCAGGCTGCCTGTAGGCAGACCGGTACCTGCAGCAGCGTTGCACTGCAGAGCACGAGTACAGCGTGAGTCACAGCTTTCCCTTTCCCTGAGGTCCCAGAGGGTCCCAGGCTGTGGGCCGCACACCGTATTGAACAAACAAGAGTCATACCCACTCGAGAATTTCTAACGTAAAGAATTTTCCTGAGATTCAGAAATTCTCGGTTCAGAAGCTTGCTTTGCTTATTTCAGAGTCCACAGCCCAGGACAGTAGCCTAGCCATGGAAACATCGTCGTCTTTCTTTCCTTAGCGTTTTACCTGAGTGACATCACCAGTGAGACCGCAAATACTCGGTGTATTTGCTATTAAGTAGCCTGTTGGTTAGGGCTGACTCTCAGGAGAGATAGAGGACTCAAATAAAGACTCTCAACCAGAAGAACCTCTTAGAACTCAGGTGACAGTGAGGGTCTTCTACATCAGGTCATGTCACTTAAATAGGTTTCTGTATAAATGCCAAAGGACTGTCGGAGACGACTGCCTGACTTGGGCATCTTGTTTCACAAGCTTTAGGATGCGGAGCAGCTCGTTAGTTACCGCACACTTGAAGATGACTCTGAGCAACCTGATCTGATTTTGAAGATGGATCTAAATTCAGAGTGAGGTCCGGAGGACCTTCTGTGGTCCCTTCCAGCCTGAGCTACTGTACGCCTCTGGAACACGCGCTTCAGCGGAACTCTTCATGGCAGCTGAGAGCATCCAAAGATGTCGGGTGATGCTCATACAGCAGACTGATGCTAACAGAGGTTCCTTGAAGATTTTGGTATTAATAACCAGATAAGCTGTTTGTTCACCATTCATTAGGACCTAAATATTTTTTAATAAATATGTCTTTCACATATATCTATGTGTGAAGCCTCCAAACTATGCCTAATGTGACCTTTTTGATCATACCACTGTCACATTTACCTGTTTCCTCCTCAATCGCTCCATCTCATACTCCAATGCTGAGAACCACATTCACCGCACTTAAAAAAAGAAACAACGCTGCCCTGATTTTCCTTTTTTTTAAATTTATATTAAAACTCCTTGGGTTAGAGGATCAAAGGATGACAGAAGGTGGTCTGTGCAAAGCACATCTGCAAATCCTAAATCCTCTTTCCTGATGTTGCCAAAGCCCAAGGTTTCTGATTTGGCTCGTGATCAGCGAGCACAAGCGCTCAGACTGCAGATCAGGCGCAGCAGAGGGGGGGTGGGGCTCGCTCTCTGCACAGGACAAATCTAATAAAATCTAGGAACAGGCAGAAAGTGAAGTTCCATGCCTAATTATGGTCTGTGTATGAATTTGATTCAAAGTGATACTATTATTGGATGAGTTTTATATTTGCTACAGCTTTCCAAAGGAGAAAATTTGGTCCGTGGTGGACTTTGAATTTAGCTGTCGAATTAGAAGTCTGGGAAAGTTAAAACAACAAAAACACTCCACACCCAAAAAAAAAGTGACAGATGGCTGTCACAGATATCCTATAATCACATGACGGCCACCTCCCACTGTGCCCTACATATCATACAATGAACCTCCCCGGCTAGTCCAGATGCTTTCTGTTATCTGTGGTGAAAAAGCAGCTGCTGCAGCGCTGATAGCCGCAGTCCTGCGAGTAAGTCAGCATTAATAACACAAAAGACCCATCCTTCACTAAAGCTGCAAGGCAAAACCCAAGATTTTTCAAAAAAACGTGTGGCCCAATTTCAATTGTTACGCGCATAGGTAATCATTGCAATGCAAATAATCCTAAACCCAAGCATTGCCACCCTGAGCGGTAAAGATAATTGCTCCGTGTATCAGCCACAGAAAAATTACAATTAAGCGCCTTTTACCACTGAGAACCCAGAGGAGGAAGGGGGAAGCTGAGCACTAAAGCAGATACCTGGAAAGACTGGAGCAACCAAGTTCAGTGCAAGCTTGATTTAATGCTTATCGGATCCAGAAGAGCTCTGACCTACATACTTGCAGCATCGCTGGGCTGCGGGCGAAGCCAGCTGAGCAGCGACGCAGCCGCAGGGGAAAGGGGATTTTAACACGCTGAACATTAGGGAGCAGCCTCCCGGACACGGCACTGCATCTGCCCCACAACCCTGGATTCCCTTCCTGGCTATTTCTCTCAAGCAAAAATTACAGTGCCTCCCCCCAAAAATAAACCACCTCACACTCCACTTTTACAGAGAAACTGTTTGGGGTGGTTGTGCTGCTGGTGGTGGTTTAGAGCCTATGGAGATAACACGCTGATTATTTTTCAAGACCGCAAGCGTGACGTGGGATTGTCAAAGCCTAATGAGAACCAGGCTTGGGAGATCTCCTCTTTGCTCCTTCAACAAATCGGGAAACTGAGAATCATTGAATCATTTAGGTCGGAAAAGACCTTTAAGATCACCAAGTCCAACTGTAAACTTCACAGAACTCAGCCTGCAGTCCCCGAAGCGCAGGGCTGGGGGGTCCCGAGAGCACGGCTGCTCTAGCGGAGAGCCAAGAATGATTTGCTGGAAAGCGAGATGTGACCGTCCGATCTGAACAAGAACCTAATCTACGTGAAGGGGAGGACGAGACTTCCTGCAAAATTCCTCCTTTTTCACCAATACAAAAGATAAGGAACATTTTTTTTTAAAAACAAACCGCCACATCAACAGGAGAAAAAACTTAGTACTGGCTGGATCAGTGTAAAAATAGCAAACATCAGAATTATTCATGCGAGATAGATCATAGAAAGACATTGCTGAGCTGATAGGCCTATGCCACTGCTGTTTAAAGCAATCGAGCAACAACGCAGCAGCAGCAGAGGAGAATTCTTGTTCTCAGAACCTAACTCTGGAAAAAGCTAATTATTGTGTTTTGGAAAAAGCTAACTATTGTGTTTCCGCTTCATCAAAACTTGCCTTACAGGAGCATCCTCGAGAAGGTGCCACTTTTCATCCAAGCAGTACCCCAGCAACGCAGGACGGTGGGTGGCAGAGCCCACCGGTGGGATGAGTCCCATCAACACCGACAGACTGAAAACGCAATAACCAAATCCTGTCAAGCAGACACCAACTGTTTTATTTTTAACTTATCAGCTTCTGTTTCTTCTGCTAACAACACTCACATTCCCCTTACATAACGACGGGGATTCAAGCTAGTTTAGAGGAATAAAGATGGGGGGGGAAGGAATAAAAATAGAAACACACCTACCTAAGGGTATTTGCAGCATCTTCTTCCTAACCTCATCCTCACTCCACCTCCACACGCTTACACAGACCGATTTCTGTCCCCGTTGTGCCCTAAACACCCTTCGAAACCGCGCAACTGCTCGGGAGGAGCCGAGCTCCAACCGCGGGTGCTGCGGCTGCCTTCGGGCCGGGGAAGGTGCTGCCGGGCGAGAGCCTCCCACCGCCGGCCCCTTCGGGCCGCCAAATCACAGAGAGTGCGTGTCCGAGCCTCGGCCGCCGGAGCGCGGCCCCGCCGGTGCCGTCCAGCGGGGGACACGCGGGACGCGGCCGCGCGGGGGCGCCGGGGATCGCTCCGAGGGACCGCGGGGTGCGGCAGCGCGGCTCCTCCCGGGGAGATGCTCGTGTATTCCGTGACCCGGGCAAAGATCCCAGAACGGTCTGGCTTGGAAGGGACCTTAAAGACCATCCCGTTCCACCCCCCTGCCCTGGGCAGGGACACCTCCCACCAGCCCAGGGTGCTCCCAGCCCCGTCCAACCCGGCCTTGGACACCTCCAGGGATGGGGCAGCCACAGCTTCTCGGGGCAGCCCGCGCCAGGGGCTCACCGCCCGCACAGTCAAGAATTTCTTCCTCATATCTCATCTCAATCTCCCCTCTTTCATTGTCAAACCGTTCCCCCTCATCCCATGGCTCCCCTCCCTGACCCAGAGTCCCTCCCCAGCTCTCCTGGAGCCCCTTTGGGCACTGGAAGGGGCTCTGAGGTCTCCCCGGAGCCTTCTCTCCTCCAGGCTGAACCCCCCCTCTCCCAGCCTGTCCTCCCCGCAGAGGGGCTCAGCCCTCGCAGCATCTCCGGGCCCTCCTCCGGCCCCGCTCCAACAGCTCCGTGTGCTTCTGCTGTTGGGCCCCCCCGAGCTGGAGGCAGCGCTGCAGGGGGGGCTCCCCAGAGCGCAGCAGAGGGGCACAGTCCCCCCTCGCCCGCTGGCCACGCTGCTGGGGATGCACCCGGGATGCGGGGGGCTCGCTGGGCTGCCAGCGCACAGTGCCGGCTCATGGGGAGCTTCTCACCCACCAACACCCCCAGGTCCTTCTCCTCAGGGCTGCTCTCCATCCATCTCCACCCAGCCTGGGTTTGTGCATGGGATTGCCCCGACCCACGTGCAGGACCCTGCACTTGGCCTTGTTGAACTCCATGAGGATGGCACAGGCCACCTCTCCAGCCTGCCCAGGCCCCTCTGGATGGCAAATAATAGATTTGCTTTAAATAGTCTTAAGAACAACTCTAAGGAGCTAATTATAAAACTTTGAATATCCTTGATAACCAAGCATGAGAATAAGTGAACTGGGTTGGTTTTAAAGGGTAGCACAGCACCAGTCTTCCACTTTGGAGCTGTTCGAAGTCCAAAAAGCAGATTATCCCAGGCTGGTTCTGACGCCACAGATGATAAAAAGCGGTTGCTTTGAGGTTTCAAAGTCCATGGGAATAAATATAGTATGTTTCAGAAGTCAGGCTAGTTCAAAGCATTTTTAAGAGATTGCAGGGAAAAAGGGGCAGTGCCGTGGCGTTTTGAGATGGCTGAGCAAGAGCTAGATAAACTCGTGAACAAAGACAACGCAGAACCCATCGCCTGCCTTTCTTTGAGAGGGGGAAGAGAGGAGAACAGACTCCCAGGGAGCTGCAGCCCCCCCCTCTCCTGCGCAGGGGTCCCCCGCTTCAGCAGTGCGTTGTGTTCCTCTTCCCCGAGGACAAACACGGCGGTGGAAAAGGAGCGAAGCCGCCTGCAAAGTGGGTCAAGCGTGGAACGAGCGCCGTAGGATGCTCTCAGACAAGGCTCCTCCAGGGCCCCCCCTTCTTCTTTATAAAACATGAGACAGAAGAGGGCAGTGGTCATCTCACACCGACCGCTACGGCAAAGAAGGGGGTTTGACACAAAGTTTTATGATTAGGAAGGGGGTTGAGGGGTGGTGGGTTTTTTTTTCAAACTGCCTCAAAAATAAAGGCAGTTAGGAACCAGGCTAAAGGCTTTCAGCCCAATCGATCATGCAATTACCAGTTTAAACAGTACGCTCCGCTTTGACAGTTCAGCACTTGGTTTTTAAATGCATATTCCAGAAGACAGTTTATATATTTAATAAAAATTCGGAAAAAAACCCAACCCCTTTAAAAAAACCCAGTTGTTTTAGGCAGAAATCTGATGAGGAAGATGTATACAGAAGTCAAGACGATGACCAAGTAGCAAAGGTTTAGTTTCATTTATATAACCCTGTACAATCATATGAGTCTTGGCAGAACAGTCAGTCTTATCAGAAGCGCCTGCCTGCAAGTTTTCATCCGGGATACTCACCCCTAACTGTGCCGCTCCTGGTCCATCCCATGCCGGGGCGGCGTAGGCTGGGCTGGCACGATGCAGCCGTTGGCAAGGTCAGCAGAAACGAACCGAAACTGATTTGAAGTCATGGGAACACAGAATCATAGAACGGTCTGGGTTGGAAGGGACCTTAAAGCTCATCCAGTGCCATCCCCTGCCCTGGGCAGGGACACCTCCCACCAGCCCAGGGTGCTCCAAGCCCCGTCCAACCCGGCCTTGGACACCTCCAGGGATGGGGCAGCCACAGCTTCTCGGGGCAACCTGCGCCAGGGGCTCACCACCCGCAGAGTCACGAATTTCTTCCTAATATCTACTCTGAATCTCCCCTCTTCCAGTTTGAAGCCATTCCCCCTCGTCCTATCACTCCATGCCCTTGGAAAAAGTCCCTCCCCAGCTCTCCTGGAGCCCCTTTGGGCACTGGAAGGACACACTAAGGTCTCCCCGGAGCCTTCTCTTCTCCAGGCTGGACACCCCCAACCCTCTCAGCCTCTCCTCCCAGCAGAGGGGCTCAGCCCTCGGATCACCTTTGTGGCCCTCCTCCGGCCCCACTCCAACATACTGGACGTACATTCCCCCATTTATTTCTAGCTGATGTTTTGCAGACCGCAACCGAAGCCTCGACAGCTTCCCAGCAGTTTGATGGGCGAGCTAACAGGATAACCACCGATCCCGAGCCTCGTGTACCGTAACCCGGTAAGATGCCGCTCTAAACACAGGAATGTCAGCTGGAAGGGCTCTTGCTCTCCCCCTGACGCAGCACCAGCGCCGGCTCAGCCGCGGCTCTTCCTAGCCCAGTCCTGAAAAATTCCAAGAGCAGCTAAATATTCTGCAGCCTTGGCAGTTAACCCGTTCCAGTGCTACAGTGCCCTCCTATTCTAAAAGCTGTTACGTCCAACCTGGTTTTATGTTTCCCACACGTCAGCTAATTATATATATATATAATATTTAGGTATTATTAGTGATTAATGTTTTATACACCAGCAGCAACCAGTTTAATCTTCATCCAAAAGCAGTTCTATTCACCGTAGAGTAATTAAGAGATCAGGAGCTGTAGTTCAACCCATCTTAAAGAATAAAGCTTTTAAGCCACAGCACAGGTTTTAAAAGGCTAAAACATGCAGCACTGCTTAATTTAAAACCAAAAGTGTTGTTTCAGCCTTTTTTTTCCCCTGTATTTATGCCAAAGAGCTCCGATGCCTTGCTCAAGAGAGCAGCTTGCCTTTATTCTCATGCAGAAGCAGCACAGCCAAATGAATTAGAGCACCGAAATAACTTTTTAAAAACCACAGTAGGCTGACTCAGGAACTCTGCGGGGCTTTTTTAGCGCATTCCCGGGTACTGAAGGATCTCTACAGTCCAGTGTAATTTGTACTTAACATTTTACCTGTTTCCAGCCTTCTCCTGGAACCTGCAGAGAACCAATACTCCGTGCAGCGATCGCTGTAGCACCCGGAACGCACCCCACGGGACTTCAAAAAACCATCGCTTACAAACATTTTGCTCCAGAATCTAAGCTCACGTCAACCGTGCATACGGTTGCAAAAAAACACAGAATACTAAAAAGCCGCTTCTCATGTAAAACTTCGCTTTAAGCTATGCAAAACCCCCTAAAACATAGCTTGAGCTTCTGTGAGCGCTCAGCACCCAGACAAAACAAGCAGCAATTAAAGCGAAGCGATGAACAGCGCGTGACAGGTGCACGAGGAAGTGGTGAGAGTGGAGCCACACCTTCAATTAATTGAATTTGGAGCAGCATTTAATTTGAAATTCAAAACTGTGATTTGATCACATTTGCCTCTTCTTACAGACCATTTTTCCAGAGTGAACGAGTGCGTTTATCTTTCGGCCCCCCCGCCCCGCTCCGTCGGTCACAGCTCCTCCGCCAGCAGGAACTGCGCTGCAGTATTACTGAGGAAACGAAGATGAAGGGGTGGGAAAGAGAGGACCGTGTTTACTGCTATGAAAAAAGGCCCAAAATAAACCTGGCATTTGCGTAACGGTTGTGGTTTTGTATTGTACGTGAGGAAATCCTCTGCCTTTGAGATTCAGGCTGGATTTGTAAATTGCCAGAGCAAAGACTTTGTCCCAGGCTCTTAACGCACAATTACTTTATGAAAATTACTTTCAGTGTTTTAAGTTTACCACCATAAAAATGGAAGAAAAGAAGAAATCCCCTCAAGAGGAACGTGGAAGCATGGATTGGCAGGAATCAGTCATTCTCAGAAATCTTTTCTCTGCTGACATTTCCAGATGGACTTTTGATACTAACCACGCTGACATACGGGCAGGTGAAACGTCAAAGCTTTCATCAGCAACACGTACGCTCAGCACCTCTTTCCCAAGGCAGAATTTATCCTGTTATCATCCAGGTAACCAGCTCCGTCTGTCTTCGCTTGCCCGTGCGTCAGGTATCCTCCCAGGGTATTGCCACAAGATCCGAAATGGGTAACGCTGCCCGAGCACTCGCAGCAGGGATGCTGAACGCGTGTGCAAATGTCAGCAGCTGGAAACAATCCGACACGAGCCGACGAGCACACGGGCTGCTTTACCTCGGAGAATGCATGCATCTGCACGGGCAGCACTCCTCGTCAGCCACCGACGGAGCCCGGCCTCCGGGGCGCCGCCGAAGAGGGACACCAGGGCAGCGCCACCGGCGGGGACCAACGGGCAGAGGAAAGGTATAGAAAAGTGTGAAGGGGAAAACACCTGCCAGGTCTATACCCTTCAAATCCATCCCATTTTTCCTTTCAAAAACAAAGTTACTGAATGTTTTCCTGTGTGGGAGTGTGATTTTTTTTGTCTCTCGTTTTTGACTTAACGACCCTTTAGTTCAGAAGGGATTCAGATAAACGGCCAAATGCCAGGGTGGGTATCAGGAAGTGCGACTTCAGTCAAATGCAATATGCTCCCCGGTCTGTCCAGCAGGATTCTACTGACTCTACCAACTTCTGAGAAACACAAGAAAAAAGGGGAAGTTCTTGGAGCAGTTTGTAGAAGAGTGCCGGGTTTCACTGATGACCGGCTTCTGATCTGTCAAACCTCAACGTCAGCCCTCCTCACTAAACCCCGGGCTTAACTATTCCGCTTTAAAAAATACTGAACTACCACAAGAGGGTATTTCCAGCTATTCCACGTTTCATGGAATTCACCAGTCTTTGTAGAGAAAAAAACCCTCTCTCTGAAAACCCTAATTATGCTCAGGTGAACTTTGATCAATCTTACCAATAAACCAGGCAGTAGTTATTTCTACCTGAAGTTTTCCCTTCTCCTCTGGAATCTTCCAGCCATGCTTTTTAGCTGGTTAGTACTGCTGCCGGCCAATCTCCATCCCGGTTACCATTTTTTTTTGTTCACAATGTGATATTCTCAATGCAATCTTCCAACGGCCAGCCACGGCACAGTTACAGGGGAAAGTGCAAAAACTGGAGTGACTTTCAACATTTTCCATGGACTTTACTGCTTGTGTTTGCATACAGAACCCGAACAAATGAACTTCCTGCTTCCCCCCCCCCCCCCCGCCCCCCAGAGCAGGAGATGAGTCACGCCAATTAAAGTACCAGAGAAAACAGAAAATAGGGCAAAGTCATTACCCTTGAAGGAATGGTGTCAATTAAGGCACAAAGTTCTATCTACAAAAACATTTAGAGAGAATGGCAAGCGAGAGGAATTTAAAGTGAAGTACTCTCTACAGCAGAGGGTGGTGGTTTTTTTAATAGTGATCAAAGCAAAAGTTCCTGATATGCTAAAAAAAGACACTTCAGATGCACTTATTTTTAGCATGCACTTCTTCCTTTAAGAGATCAAACTGCAGAAGACTGAGCGCTCTCCAGAACCCAACCTACAGGACGCGTCGGAATTTTTGCTGAAGAAAAAAGCAACCACCCAAGCCCTTCAGAAAAGGGATGAAGCAGTGCTTGGTGAAATGCAGCCCTTTCTCAGCAAGTTCGAGTTAAGTGTCCCTCCAGCAGAAAAAGCAAGAAAACCCCAAAACCCCAATGTCTAGGACCAGGCCACCAGGTAAGTTGGGACATTTGCAAAATTTCTGTAATTTCCCTTCGAAGCAAGCAGTGTTAAAAAAATATATTCCTCTATGTTGTTGCAAAATCTACATTGTGCCCAAGGAATTTAAAGTCTCTTAAACAATATGAATATTAAGAGTCCTCTATTAAAACAACAGCCAGGTACATCCTTTTAAGATATGCCCAGTAAGTTTCAAGCACAAGCCTTAAGAGGGCTTAAAATCTGAATTTCTGTTTTGAACAAAATAATCAAATCGGGATTCAAATTCTGAAGCAAGTTAGTAGAAAGGAAATATTTTAACGGAAGTTACCATAAAACACCACTATTTTTCAGAATGGAAGCTTGGGCAATACACATAGTACTAAATTTCAAGTTGTTTCCTTTAATATTTAGAAAACTGGTTTTATTCTTAGTTTTTCAGAAAATGATTTTAAGTATTAGCACCTACATTGTACGCAACTCAGATCTCAACTTGAAGCAAAGCCACACTCCATCAATTAAATTATCCTATATTCTTCCATTTTTGAGTATTTCAGTAGAGCACCAAGAAGGAAAGAGAGCAACACAGCAGTAATAAGCGAGCTCTGTTCTCAGCTGCATGACATCAACCACCAGGCACCTCCCTGGGACAGAATTCAAAAGGTCAGAGTTTTCCAGCACACTCCAATCACCTCAGTTTTAGTTATTTAAGGTGGAAATTTCTTATGCAAGTTTTTAAATCCCATCCAGCTACATGTTCAGTTTATTAAACCACAGTTGACCTGAGATGCAATTAGAATTTGACATTTTTCCATACTTAGTTCACAAGTTTATTATGAAAAACACTGCAGCTCTGTCCTGCAGTAACATTGTTTTACAGAAAAAAACAGTTCTGTTCAAAGTAATTCACTATCCTTGGACAATTACAAGGGACAATATGGTAGGGCAAAGAGTGGAATAGGGAACTGAGTGCAGACAAAAAAAAAATCAATACAATTAAATTAAACAGTATTCCCTGAAAATAAAACAAACAAACAGTTTCAGAACAAATATGAGGCCTTGGTACTTATTTTAAAAATGTTCTTTAAGCTTCAATGATTGTTTGCTGCTACCCTTATCTACAGTCATGCTGAATAAAGCTATAGCTAAATGGAAAGTTAAATGTATTCACGAGGTGTTAATGTCTACATCTTATTATTTGCAGTCTCTCAGAGAAAGCAAAAGTAACTACAAATAGCGCTATGCCAGAAACTGGTTTCTTGACCAACAATGTTGCTTCAGCATGCAATGAACTGGTTCATTCTAAAGTGGTCACAGTTGTTGACGACAAGAGGCTTTGTATTTGAATATGGCACGTCTTTTGGTCCATGTGAAAACAAGTTTGAATGTTAAATATTTTCTGACACTTTGGAGTTACTGTTGCTCTTCCCATTTTCTTTAGGTCAACATATGGTTCATGGCAATACTGTACAGGTCTAAAATCTCTTTACAGGAAGTAGTCTGGGGTGCGACGAGTAACATGCGGTTCACCTCTACGCGGTGCCGGATCAAACTGCAAACTAAAAAGTACAGATATTAATGAAACCGCAAGAGTTCAGTTTACTTTCAGGTATGTTTTATACATGAATTAACAGTAGCAGCGGTCTTAACACATTAAGTCTTTTTTTCAACCCCTTGAAGTCTTCTAGAACAAGTGTTCTACTTCTTCCACTCCTCTTGGTATGTATTTATAATCACTGTATTTTAAACTCCTTTTATGATTACCACTATGGGCTGGAGAGAAATGAATCTTAGGTTTAAGACTCATACTTCGGTCAAATATTAGTATACATTTAGAAAGTTCAAGTCTCCAGTAGTTGTCAAAGTGGGCAAGTCTACACAGTGCTTCTGCCTCCTTTACTGATGAAGTTGCTGTTGAGATAGTTAACTAGAAACCTCATTAAAAAAAGGCTGACACCCTAACTTCTGAGGGATTCCAAGATTCTACAAGTCTCTTGCCCTAGATAAGAGGGCATTACCTCAGACATGATAGAGTACTCCTACTCTCAAGTCACACACCTCTGTAGTATTTCATTAAACTCGTTCCACAAAACTGAGGAGTCTCACTTTAATCTGACAGAAGAGAGACGTCAGTAACAGCGGTTCCAGATATGTGACTCTAAGACTTGAGATGTGGTTAACCCAACAATTCCACAATCTCTTCACCTCCCAAAAGCATGTAAGAAAAAAAAACCCACACCTTAACACAATAACTAAGCGGTATCTTGCTACATCAACCATCTTAAAAACAGGGGCAATGTAAATCTTATTTTTAAACAGACTTACAAGGAGTATTTTAGAGTATCATCAAGTTCCATAATTGCAGCCTGGTTGCCACAACGGTAACAATAGTTTGGAGCACTGAAAATTGTTACTACATTCCGATCATGGCACCAGTTGTACCCCTGGAAGAGAAAAAAATAGTTGTAACAGCCAGGTTCATTTACTGTACCCCATATAGCCACCTGACTACTAACCTGAATTTACAATGCACAAAACCCTAGGTGGCATTTCTAGTGTCATTTTAGATAAGATTTAGGCTGTATCTTTGACTTCTTGAGAGAAAAAGGGTAAAAAGGAATTTTGGCATTCATAATGTTGCTTCTTACTAGTAAGCATTAGCTAAACATTTTTTTTTTAAAAATCAGCAAGAACTCTCCATCGCACTGATGTTAAAATTAAAACGGCAATTCTGAAGTACACACTCTACTTTGAATCTTCAGCTGTGATCAACAAAACTAGAATCCAGACATACATTTAAAAATCTTAACTGCCAGGGATAACTAGAGACTAAGAACAAAACCACACATCCAAGGTAAAAAGAAAAATCTTTTTTTTCAAGGCACATATATTTGCGTGCATTTTCTTAGCAAGGGACTCGGCATTTATGGTTAAGAGCCTTTTTATCTACACAGAAATGCAATACCGTATTTACTACTGAAGTCTGGTTTAGGACATTACTGTAAATTTTCTGGAAAAAAAAAAGCCAAAATAAAGATTACTCCACTGTCAAATTGAGAAACTCCTTTAGAAGCACATGAATAACGTCAAAATAGAGTTTCTAGAAGACTCTCAGCTGGATTATCAGTTGTCACAGCAGCATATGCACACCTCTGACACACAGAGTAGAGTATTAACACACCAACGACACCATCAGGAGTTTAAACACACAGGCTATCCTGCTTACCTCCATTACCAACTGATGAGCTCTTGAAACCAACGTAAGGCCATTCGCATGGTTAAAGGTTTCTGAAATATCCTGTCCAAACGTATAACCTGCACCTCGAGGAGAAATTCCCCAGCCACCACGATCATCTGGATCTGACCATAGCAAGTCACACATCGGACCCTGTAAGAGATGCAGAAGGTGTTTCAGAAATTGGGGGAACAACAGCCCCACAAAAAACCTACACACTCACACTACCTCTGCACAACTTGCTGCAGCATCTCTTTAATGCTTTGAAAATACTATCAAGAAGTTAATCTGAATGAAGAATTTTCACAGAAGTAGCTCTCACCTCCGAGACCATTAAGTGGTTCCTGTTAAGATTCCAGGCACACTAACATATGCTTCTTTCTTTAGGCAAGAACATGCCCCTTCCTCTTCTAGTTTTTTTGGAAGGAAAAGTAAGACAGGCACTTTCATATTGCTAAGCTGTTCTGAATTTCGGTTTTGGCCTGTGTATTCCAATACCCAATAGATGCTGAATCATGAATCCCACGAGATTAGAAGAGTATTTTTCAGTACCTCATGGGGAACCTCCTGCAAACGATCAAGTGCTCTGATGTGATCCAGTGTATCTATCGATGGGGAGAGGCCACCATGTAGACAAAAAATCTGAAAGAGTTAGATAATATGAAGTTTACCTCGTTCATTTACATTCATTATAGCCAGTACAATTATAATTGTTTAGTATAAATGATGAGGACAAAAATCTGCAAGAGATTCCTTTAAAGCTGAGAGCTGATAGAATACAGCATTAATAGCTCCCTTTACAACCAGTAACATTTAACTTTGTCAAATTTCAACGTACCTGGCCATCCACCAAGGCAGTTAGAGGCAGGTAATCAAAAAGGTCTGTAAAGTACTTCCAAACATTTGCATTTCCATATTTTCTTAAACATTCATCATAGAAACCATATACTTGTGTGATTTGCCTGCTTTCATGGTTCCCTCGAAGAATTGTGATACGTTCACGGTAACGGACCTAAACATAACAGTTTATTTTAGAGGCATCAAAATACACGTGTCTTCCCAGAGAAGAGAATTTGCACCCCTCACCCCCATCATATGTCAATAAAGCAATAAAACCCGAGCCTTTTTTTAAGATGAAGATTCAATTACAATGGGGTAATTAATTCAAATCTTCAGCTGCCAGATACTTTTGCAATTAATTACAAATGTTATTCATTGTTACTAGTGGAATTCACTACACCTGTGCATTAAGCTGATCTCTCCAAGCAAATTCTTAAAGATTGCTACTTAGGCAAGTAAAAAATAAACACAGCACTCATTTTAGAAACAGTTCAGGCTTGCACCTGAATGTGTTTTTGCAGAAGTATCTTAGAAAACTAAGACAGCCAACATTTCAGGTTTTTTACCTACAATACCAATGCAGTGCGAATCACTATCAATATTTAGTCAGGACAGTAATTATATGTTTTATACAGAATTGTACAGATGAAAAGAAATGTTACCTTAAGAGCTACAAGCAATGTGACTGTTTCGACTGAATAATAGCCTCTGTCAACATAGTCCCCCATAAACAAATAGTTTGTGTCTGGTGATTTGCCTCCAATTCTGAAAAGTTCCATGAGGTCGTGAAATTGTCCATGGACATCTCCACAGACTGTGACTGGACATCGCACTTCTTGTACATTAGATTCTTTTGTCAAAATTTCTTTAGCCTATAAAACAAAAACACACACAAATCGTGAGTTTGTCTACAGTCATTTTTATTCAAAGAACGCTCTACCACTTCCAGCTCTCTACTACCTGCTCTCCTTATCAACTCTTGTCCCTTCCTTGTCTGAAGTGCTTGAGGTAAGAGTTTATCTTTACTTAAAGCAAGATTTTGCTTTACACAACCCTGTATTAGTAACAGAATTTGTTTTGGTGGTTTTTTCCCCCCTCTCCTTGAGGGGAGCATTTCAGAATTAATTTCCAGCATAAGAGAAACTTCAGACTTTCTACAAAAATGCTTCTGTGAAGCGTAAAACAATGATCATCACTGCTGGAACTGAAGAAGTTTGTAAGTATTTGGAAAAATTAAATCTAAGAACCATGGCCACGTCTTATCTATCTCCAACCCTCCAAAAGCCTGAACTCAAGACTGAGACTCTCCCTGGGGGAGGCAGGTACAGCTGTACCAGCTAGCAAAAGCTCCCGGGGAGTTCTACGCTTCCGATGTCTTGCTTCAGAAGACTGTTTGCCACCCCTGTACACACAGCTTTGAATGCAAAGGCAGAGTCCAACACGAAGCAGAAGTGAGAATGTAACTAACATCCAGTGGTATCAGCAATGGCAGAGCAGGTGGGATTACCTGCACAAGCTTTGTGTTTAAGTACACAGAAGTAACACTGGATCCTATCTTTATAAACCAAAGTAGGGAAACATCTTTGTCATCACCATTTCCCCCACAAAATTATGTACATAAAAGTTGCAGACAAAGGCAATTTGTATGAAGAAGCACAAGCTAAATATAGCATCCATCAGAAAGGTAATTTTGAAATAACACAAGAATTCCTTAATCGTACCATCACACTGCCAGTTGTTACAGTTTGTTCTCAGAACAGTCACCAAACACATGCCACAATAATTTTCTAAATCAAGAGGGTATTAGAAATATAAATAGTAACAAGTTTACAAGTTACCATCTACAAAGATTTCCATGCCTTTCAACCGCCAATGTTCCTATTCAAAAAGGATTTCTTTTTTGTCTCATTACCAGAATGACAAGAGAATATAACACACCTATATTATATATTATAACCCAAGACTTGCAGAAACAGCACCAAATACCACCTATGCACAGGCCACACTGAACCCAAAATATTCTGAAGCATGCACCATTATAGGAGAAAGGTGGAACAGCAACACCACATTCATTTTATGGTCACTTTTCTTAACTTTCTCAAACCTAACCTGACAACTAAAGCTGCATACTCATTTTTGGGGTGTTTCTGCTAAGCAAAGGGGTATTTTTAGACACTAGGAAAAAAAAAATCATCATAACCTGAAGAGCATTGGATTTTGAAAGGTTAGGAAAGAAACATTTGAAGTTAAAATCTAAACAGTGTACTAAATACTGGGTATTGACATCAGCCAAGCTATTAAGAAACAGGCTGCTGTGTCCAAGTTTCCACTCTATTCATGAAGCCATTAGCTGGACAGTGCCTGACACCCCAACCCCAACAGTGGTCTCACTGTTCCTGCACATTGTCCAGACTCACCACCACAGTCACCACTTCAAACAAGAAAAGTGCCAGCAACACATAGTTTAAAGATGGAGGGTTTATGAAATGCAAGGTTCTATTCAACACTGGAAAGAAACGCAAAAAATGCAGTCATGGTTGAGCACCCTGCAGGACACAGAGCTTTAGATACTACAGCATGAGCAACAACAGTTAAATCACTCCGCAGGAATATTTACATCAAAAGTCAACCTCATATGACAGTTTCCACTCATGCCGTGCCTAGTACTAAAGATAGGTCATTGCTGGCTTGTGGTAGATGCTAAAAGTGTAGATTTATTTTAAGATAGCCTGACTTAAGTTCATTTTAATGCAGTGACACTCACCGGATGTTTTGAAGGTATTTTAACAGTCTTAGCCTCTTCTAATACGCTATTACGTTCAGAAGCATTAGCCATCTTAATTCTCCTTTCAACAGAGAAAGTTACACATACTTATAGCCCTTCAGTATAAAAAAACCCTAGTCTTTAATTAGAATGCTTTCTACCACTGTATTTTCTGAAAGCGTTGCACAAAGAATGCAGCATTCATTTTTCATCAAAGGTATGCAATGTTTATGCTCACCGAGATTAAAATGGCATAGTTTTCAGCAACGGAGTTGTTGCTTCCTCAGTTTTTGAAATATTAAATCATTCAGATATGCGTATGACCAAACACATAGATAAGTCAGCTTCTCTGATGGAAAAAGACTGTTCCAGGTCAACTTGCAAAACAGCAAACTATTTAAATCCCGCAGTGGAGGAATGCTGGTGCAGGGATTTCAGTATTTTCACGTTCTGAAACAAGTTTCATGATATACTGTCTTATGAACTGCTTAATCCATTTACAGTCTTATGTCCCACAGCATTAACAGTGACATACTGAAGAGCTTAAGCAGTACACTTGCCTCTACAAAAGAGCTTCAGCAAAGCTGAAAGTGGAAAAAAAATAACACCCTGAAAACAAGTCCCCAACAAGTGGTCCACCAACCGTACCCAGTGTTTCCACATTAATTCCTATAAAAGTGTGAAGCAAAGATGGTTTTAATATACCATAATGTAACAAAACCAAACAAGTTGGTAAGACAACAGTACATGAAATATTACAATTTCACAATTCAAGTTTCACAAAGGTAAGCTATCGCTAATACTACTGACCCCAACTTTGTAGCGGACCACACCTCATCTGGTTCCCCTCCCTCTTTATTGATCCTTTCCCCAACATCCACAATGACGCTACGTGCTCCGCCACATCACCCAGCTCCCTCCCTGTCCACCCCCGTCCATCCTCCCCTGGCACACCGGGCTTCCCACCAGCAGCTCTCCAACACCTTCTCACAGAGAGGAAGCTGCAGAGCATTTCAGCAGCCTTCAGTGCAAGACAGTACTCCTTGGTCAAACCACCTGCCGAGGGGGAACTAGAGAAGAGACACACACCTGATTCCTTGTACTTCAAAAACCCACTGACCTATTGCCAAGAACAATAGTGCAATACCTTTGCAGTATTTTGACATCAGCATTTTGAAACATCCAGGTTTCATTGCCTATCACGAGGATAAACAGTTACGCAATTCTCAGATTTTTCTTGAACACTTATTAGTGCTTTTATTTCTTAGCCTTTTTACAGTTCTTAATGTTACGACAGCCCTGAACTTCTGTACGTCTTCAATCCTCTTAAATACTCCACACCACAGAAACTTTAACTTTTGATGGTATTCCACAATCTGAGATGAACAAACTCAAGCAAAAACTTGGTGCCTGCTACATTACAGTTACAGACCCTACCTCCAAATAAGCTTAACTATTTTCTCAGCACTATACTCTCCGATTTCAAAGTCAAGTGCAAATGGATACAGATGAAGACTGAAAAGAACCCATTACTTCAAACTGATAAATGCTAGTTTTACAGCCAAGCACCAAAGTCTAATGCAGAAAAAATACGTAGCTATAAGACACAGTGGCACAAGAAGAACTAAGTAAAATGCTGTCATCAACAACAGTTGCTGAGATGGAAAGTCACATATTTTACTTAGAGCAATCTCAAAGTTCAAACAATAAGCACATATCAAATACACTTCAGCTTAGTCATAGTGACTGGAATTCATTCCTACTTGGTATCTAAAATACTGGCTTACTCAGCCGTTTTGATGGAAAGAGGCAACTTGTGCAGTCCCAAAATACCCAAAAGACAACAAGAATAAAACCAATATTGGTTTAAGCATACAAGAAAACAACAAATTTTCACTTCATTGTAAAGCTAGTAGCACTGCATAAAAATACAACCTAATATTTAAGAATTAAAACCTTCCTGGACTGCTGCACATCTAAATAGCCAGATGAGCAGTAAAGCACTGTTTTGTTGCCTTTGTTTACAAAGCACATCATCTATGCAAAACACTGTTCTTAAAATAAAACAATCAAGCTAATCTTTGTAAGACAATGCAAGATCCAAGTGTAAACTCTGCATTTTATAACGAACAGTTCGGGATAAGAATTTAAAAAGACCCCAAACATATGACCATTAAAGCTACTACCGTTTGATTTTCAGATCTTCACAGTTTTATTTAAAGAGATGCAGGGGTTGTATGTATGCAGAGGTATCTATTTCCCCTGTTCCCTGCATATATTTTTATCCTATATGCCACAGATTAAGGCTCAGAGTCAAGTACTGTAAAGGCTATAATCCACCCACTCTCTCTCTCAACTCTATGCTGTGGACAAGGGAGTTTCCCTCATAAGCAGAGTATATCATCAACCTTGCCTCAGAGAATTCATTTCAAGTGGTCCATTTCTGAAAAATCCTCTGAATTCATCTGTACCCAAACTCCTTTTTCCTTCCAGAACATATCAATTATTTTTCAATTACTCCTACTCCTTCTTAGATCCCTACATTCTAGCAGGAGCTCTGACAGCTCAAACCAAGTATCTACCCTGAAACACTCCGGGGCACATCAGGGAAAAAAAAAAAAAAGCAGTAAACATTTCTGTGCCTTTGTAGAATTGTAGAACAATGCTTGAAACTGCTGCATAGCAGCGAACCAGTGCTACAAAGCACTTATCAGAAGATTACTACTAACTCAGTAAAGGAAATACAACCATTATTTTAATTAGATAACATAGCTCCACAGTCATGGCTGCAGATGGTCATGTGTCATTCTCGGCAGACCAGAATTCACACCTGCAACCCACCATGCTGTCTAGTAAAGTGTATGTTGAGGCATGCACCGTAACCAAGGGGAAAAAAAAAAAAGGTATTTGTAGTTACCATAAAGATATTTTGATGAGATCGAAGACTTCAACCACACCCATAATTTCCTGTCGTCACGATGCACAGGATGTGACTAAAGGCACAATGATCAGCTAATTGGGATGAATACTGGTTTTAACTGGCCAAACGTCGTGGCCTGGAAGAGATTCCAGTTCCAAGCAAAGTCATCCATTACAGTCAGCAAGTTTTCTGCACAGTAAATGCATGTTTCCTTCAGTTTAAGGGTTTTCCCCCCACCCCTTACTTGCAGAGGAAAGAGAATGTGTTCGGACAAAAGATGGGCTCACCATTTTTAGAGAAAAAGGTATTTTCATTCACTGTCTGACATTTTAAACAAAACTAGAGAAACAAGGCCTACCTTCTGCAAAGAAGGTAGGACTACATATGACAGATTACATATGACACAAATGGGAACCCAATTTATGCTGTACTTCGGAATCCACTAAAGGAGTGCGATGTGAATGTATAAGCAGGAATAAAATTAAAACACAAAGCTCCCCATTGACATTTAACTATTTAGTATTCCAGAGGAAGTAAAAACAGGATTTCCATCCACACAGAAGAAGCCACAGCAGCAAAATACTCTTTTCCCAGGACTGAAACAGAAAATAACCAATCTGCTTTCTCTTTGGTTTTATGACTACTGCCTATGCCTCCCTTTCTAACCTCTTTCACTACCAACAATACTGAAGGTTTAGAACTCAGCGAAGCAAAACAAGGCACGCCTGGTCAAAGAGTCACAGCTCCAGCTACACATTTGTAGCCCTTAATTTTCTTGAGATAGGGCAAACAGAACTAACAAATGAACTCAAAAGTCTTACTTTAATTCAGAGTGCACAAAATGAAAGTATAGTAGCTTATGTATCAATGACTATTTGTCAGTGAACAAGAACAGGCAATTAACTAACCAAAAAAGCATACAATCCAATCAGCTTTGTATTTCACAACACACAGCAAGCTGCCCTTCTCCACAGCTCCACAACTCAGCAACAACTGCTCCCTTCCTCTTTCAGCAACTCCTACTTGGTTAGAAGAGAGTCCAGATGAACACAAGATGTTAGCCAAACAAAAGAACAATCCTCACGCCAGTACGGCATGTAAATGAGACAACCACCTTCCTTTTTCTCCTGTAAATTCTAGTGCTCTACAAGAAAGCATGCAGGCAGTAAATTTTTGCCAAATAACCCTCTTGTATTACAAAGCAACGACTGACACCACTCACAGCCTTGATAGTTCCCTCAACTTCAATTTGTATAAATTATTAGCAGTCTTACATACTCCACATAACTGAAATGAGTGTTCTTCTCCTTACAGGCAAATCTGGGAGAAGGAAAGGGGAACTGCTACTTAATTATCAGTAGATGACAAGACCAGATAGAAAATAAGGATAGGAAGGGGCTCCTCTGATAAAACTCAATGTCATTATTTTGCTTCAGAAAACCGTCTTAGCATCTTTAACTTTGACTTAAAACAAAAACAGAGTCTAGAAAAATCTTTAAAAAAATATATCGGAGGCCGAATAGCTCAGGAAATCCAGATGCCTTCCTCTCCACACGGCAGTTCCAAGAAACACAGCAACAGCATGAAGCTGACCACTTACACAGAGATGGTCTTCAGTCCCATCTGTAGGAACAAGCTGAATCCATTCTGTATCATTCAAGTTGTTAGAAAAAGAAATAGGCTAAAGCTATTCCCAAACCAATTGTGCCATGAAGCTGGACTCGCAGATAAACTCAAAAGGTTTTCAATTCTTTTGCTAAAACAACTTCAACCACAGGTAGGCACGGTGATGCACAGTGAGGTACAATCAGGACACTGACTGGAAGCTGGGGTAGGCATGTGTCAAACTCAAGAAACGTACTTCAAAACCACCTCGCAAGCATGTAACACCTATATCGGAATGTATTTTTGATATACCCAGCAGAAATATTGTACACCTGACTACCGAGCAGTTGAGCTCCAGTGTTTATTCTTTAGACAGGAATAAACTGTTTTTCCAGCTTTACGTGCTGCCTAAAGACAAGGAACAGAGGGCAACAACTGTGTTACCGAATATAGGTGTAGTGTTTAAGGGTCCCTAAGCGAGGATGGAAATTCAATCACTGCTCCTTTGATTCCCTTTTCGCACAGCCTTTCGTACGAGGCCTCCTTAACTCCTGCCAGACACAGCCAGACAGGCTAGGTTATTATGCTGTTTATTACACTGTTTAAGGCAACCTGGATGACTAACTGAAAATGGCTAGGGAGCAATCACAGAGCAGCACTGTCATCAGATCTGAGGAGGCAACAGCCTCACCACAGGTGGATTTAGAAGAGGACATCAATCCACAGCTTCATCCATGTCCTGTGCTTTGAATCGGTAGAACGCAAGTAGGAACTTGCTATGACTTATGAGTGCTTACTTCTATTATATTATGCTATGCCCAAAGTAACTTCTAAAACAACACAAAAATATCTTTCACTCCCATTTGATCACAACTAATGTTGTAATTAAAACTAAACAAAAAACCCCACACCAGCACAACTCGATTTCACAGAATTTCCCAGAATTGAAAAAAATTAGAACGCTGCTGATGCCACAAGAATTGGCACATACAGGACTAAATTCTCATACGCACATCAAAGTGTTACAAGTATAATCAGGACTAGGTGAGAAGGCTGGCAAGTTTGACACTTCAAATGTCTTTTGTGTAAAGAGACAATTTCCATTTTATATTACCAACCATTAAAAAAAAACCACCACACAGAACACTGGGAGTGAAAGAATCTTTTTTTGTGGAAGTGTTCCAGAATAATCTAAAACACAGTTATTAAAATGTCACAAAAAAGCATTTCACAATACACCTGTAACTTGTCAAAGGTGGGAGGTGTAACTACACGCACCCAGCAATGGCTTGGTCCCCTGGTACGTTCAACAAACCAGCAGCAAAGGAGTCCTAAACCATCTTCTGGTCTCCCACAGCCCCTGGAACCACTACAGAGGACTCTCCCGCCACTGCCAGTAGTTTAAAGGTTTCCTTGTTAGTGAATCCAGAAGCCAATGCAGGAGCAAGGGGGAACCGCAACGCTGTGCCTTCCAGACCCACGTTCTTCTGCCAGGGGAAGGGGTGGAGGGACACAGCACTTGTCCAATACACAGCCCACCACAAGGAAACTCTCACTAGCTGGGAATTCTGTTGGGGCAGGTTTTTCAGTTGATTTACAGCAAGTTCAGATAGGAGCATTCATTTTTACAATCATCTTAGTTTGAAGAACAGTTATATGTGATGGTTACATGTAAAGATCTGAGAATACAAAAGCTAGCTAATGAAAAAGCCCTTACAAATGCAGCTGGGGACAGTTTAAAACATTCACTTCTGGGCAAAAATAATCAGCTAAGAAAGGTAACTCCCCAACCGTAGAAGATGCGGGGAGGAACACATGCCTGCCTCTGCCTGAAAAAGCAGCAGAGTAGACATCTCCGGCCAGTAATAGCTTAAAACCCAGGAGTGAGAGTCACAAAACTTGCCAGTCCTCTGCATTAGAGGAACTGAACTTTGATTGCAGGGGCGGGGGTTGACCCCAAAGAAATCATCAGTAACGGACTGCCCTCCCAGAACTAAGGCACTTAACATAAGCTGAACAAGTTCAATAAGCTCACACAGCTGCAGTGGGCGCATGCATGTTTGGTTAGTTCTCATCTGCAATCAGTCTCAGCAAATCTAACTTGGAAGACCTGATGTTAAACAATGGTGGAAGTTCTGCAACAGGAAAAAAATACACCATTAACGAGGTACACACTAGAGAACAGTATGGCCCAGAAACATATTTATACTATGAAAATTAGCACTTGTGACAAATCAAAGACCAAATGTAACCAACATCATTGTCACAGATCAAAAGCTGCAGGAGACAAGGCTCAAATTAAGGTTTCTTGAATGCCTTCACCAGTATCAGCCCTTCACTTAGTTTAAAAAATTTTGGATAGTGGCACTGTCTATTCAGACATATCTTACTAGTAATTCAAGTACGTGGGAAGAGAACCTTGAACACTCTACACGGCATATTTGACCAAATTGTCGTCTTTTTCTAAAAGCTGGATGCCACATTCAAACTCACTTATTTACAGATTAGTATTTCCAGGGGAGAGACACCGATACCTCTCCCTCCACCTGCACTAGATACCTTCTGAAATAGGCAACAGAGACTTCATCCACAAATTCAACTCATTCCTTTGTGCATTTTTAGAGTGTCATCCCACCTTCCTGAGCAATGTACCACACCTCCATCTCCTGTCATAAAGGGCATTTATGCACAACAGCAAGGAGACAAGACCACTTCCCTCTACCCTCACAAATTATGGAAAACAACAGCACTCCAAACCAGCATGCTTTCCTTCAAAAGGGCCAGCGGAAAAACCCTCACCTGGCAATAAAGGACTTCCTTTCTCCTCTGTTCACAGACAACAGCCAATAAACAATTCAGCATTAACAGGACAAACACTGCTGATACGTAACAGTGACCGTATGGTGTATGTTTTGACCACTTCTTCAAAACTTACGCTTATCAGACCCTTAAGCAAAGCAGACACAATTGGTCACACACTGATGTAACATAAAATACACAGCACATATTAAGCCTAGAATAACTTAACTGCCACTCAGAGGTTCATATTTTTTCAAATCATCTGTGAAAGTATTATGTATTATTCATGGTTACAATTTATTCCTAGACTTAGAAGGCATTTCTGCCCAGCTACCATCACCACCATGGTAACCAGGCACAGCGTAAGATGCACAAAGAAAGTAACTGGGATGCATGAATGGCCACACTTAATTATCATGTTTGTAAATAGCATGTTATGTTCTTTAGATATCAATACCAAAATACAAGAGAGCCCATAGGCTTATTCTTATTATACAGGCACCAGTCTGCACACATGAAACCCCAGCAGATCAAGAAATACCAGTCAGGAAGATCATCCAATCAAATAGTGTCATGGGGGAAAAGCCTTCGCACAGATTTTTATTTATTTGTTTATTTTAATTAGCCCTAGCTACAATTCAATGTGGTGAAGAATGACAGTTTATACCAAGTAGGGTCTTTATCTGTCCTTTGGAAGAGTAGCTATATTTGACACTGTTGTTAACACATTAAGCTATTTATGGAAAAATGTAACCTTTGGGTGCGATTACATCCATGAAACTACTTAAGACAATCAAAACATGAAGCACAACTCAGCAAAGTTTCTGGGAGTCAGTGCGGGAAGCATGAAAACACGTTAAAGCGAATGCTGACCCCCAGCAGGTGGGCACAGAACTCAACTAACACCCTGCTTTCACAACCATGGCTTCCCACTGGAGGGGGCAGAGACAACTTAATGGAAAACTCAGACTTTGGGGGCCTATTTCCAATTCCTTGCATCAGCAACCATGTAGAAACTTAACTACTCTTAGTGGGAAGTCCCAGTAAATCCACCTGTAGTTATCAGCAACAAATCACCTCTTCCTAACATAAACAGCCATACGGCCGTACTCTGCAAAGTGCTGACCACAATTCAGCCAGAGATAGGGAATTTCAGCTCAAGCACAGTATCACACTACCCGGAGAAATACTACCTTTGGTCTGGAGCTGGCTCATACCCACCCATCTTGAGGCAAGGGGAGGTTACCGATACATAGTACTTTTCAGGTAGACTTTTCTCACGCAGTCTTGTGGTCTCTCGTCTCAAAATACAGCAGACACACAATTTTCTGTGACCTTTCCTTTTATCTACAATTGTTTGTGACCAGCACCACACATTTATCCAGAAATAGAGCTCATTTCCATTCTTCACCAGGAAAAAATGAAAACGTTGTCTTGCGCAACAAGGATGACTGGGACTATAGTATCTTCTGTAAGGAATTCGAATGGTATGCTGACTCCTCACCTATCAAAAACTCCCAGTGAACTGAAAGCTTTTTGTATATTCCTCATGCTCCTGCAAGTTACCATACAGCCCTACAAAACACCCGCTCATGTGGTATTCAGGACCCTGTACCAGCATCAGTTCATTTTATAAATGATGGCAAGTGAAATATCGGCCTCTCCAGCAAAGCAATACAAGGAAGAAGCTGGACCGCTCTCATTAGAGAGGCACATGAAAAATAGTCAAGCAGTGACATTGCCACTTGCTCACAAGACTAATTAAAATACGCAAAATGTATCAAACGGTACCAATTTCAAGTTGCTAGAATACTAGTCAACTAAAATTCGGACTCAAGCAAGAACCCATCTAGCCAATAACACTGCAAGTTCTTAACAAGTTCATAGTCATCTAGAAACAAATTGCTTCCAAAACAATGTGCTGTAGTATTTGAAGGCATAATGCCAAATTTAAAATATTCTAATTACTTCTCGTGGCAGGTATGCAGGCTTCTTTAGAACCCAATAAATCAATAACTTCTCATATTCCTTAATTTCCAGTTCCCAAACAGTAGACAAATATTACTTCATCCAGTCTAGAAATGTAGACATACGTAAAACCTTCAGTAATCAAAAAACAAGCTCAGCTATTAAGTTACATCCAGAATTAGAATCCAATTGGAAAATGCAGCTGGATGCTACTAGAACAAAATTTTCCTTGGATTTCCAAAAGCCAGTGTATCGTGGGCTGATTTTAAGACCTTTCTAAACTATAAATGCCTCAACTCCAACATCCAAGTCTCAACATTTTCAACCCATCACCATAAAAATTAATAGCTGTATGGGATCTCAACTGGCTATTCTGTGAATTTCTTGAAGCCCAGAATCTTATTCAGAGAAACCAAAGCCCCAAAGCTAATCTACCCTTCAATTAGTTATAAATGCGTCTGTGCTTATTTATATCACGAAAAAAAAAAAAAAATCAAAGCTGTTACGTTCAAGCAGCAGCTCTTTACCCCGTGTAATTTACAACTAATTAGCATAAGCTTTTATTTTCGTTGTAATAACTTACACTTTGGGGGCTGCTTTAAAATTTTAACCGTATCGTGACAGTATGTCGCGTCGATTCACTCCCGACCCTCCGCACCCGGCTCCCCCCGCCCAGCCGAGGCCGCCCGGGGGCGGCAGCGCCAAGCGGGGCCCGAGGAAGGCAAAGGGCCGGGGCCGCGCCGCCGGGCCCGGCCCACCCCCACACCTCCCCTCGCTCCCCCGGGATGGCGGCCGCGCTCGGGGGTCTCTCCCGAGAATCCCGGCAGCGGCGCCATTTTAGGAGGCGATGAAAAGGCGGGAGGCGGAGCCAGGCTCCCAGCGCAGCAGCCAGAGGGGCCGCGGCTCGCCCGGCTCCCCGGCCCGCTAACCCCCCGACGGCAGCTCGGGCTCCAGTCAGCCCCGCGGAGCCACCCCAAAGGCCCCGGCCCGCTCGCCCCTACGCCTCTCCCCGCGTCCCGCCCGCTTACCCGACGGAGAGGCGCCTCCCGCGCCCGGCACCTTCGCCTTCCCGCCGAGCGGCCGCCCCGGCCCCGCGGGCTCCCCCTCCCCACCGCGACCAGCAGCCCCTCACCGCCGCCCCGGCCCCGCCGCCGCCGCCCCTCACCTTCTCGCAGAGGCTCTTCACCTGCCCCTCAGAGAGCTGCTTGCACTCGTTGAGCTGCTCCACCCACTGGTCGAGCTCCTTGGTGAAGACCTTCTCCTCCATCCCGCTCTCCCCCTCCTCACCGCCTGGCTCCTGCTACTGCCACACCAACCCCGGAGGCCCCCCCTACGATCCGCGCTCCCAACGGCGGCGGCGGGTGCGGAGGCGGCCCGGAGCGCTGCAAGTCGGGCGGCCGGCGCGGCGCTCTCCGCTGCTGCAGCTCTGCCGCCCGCTCCCTCGCACCAGACCGTGTAATGGCCGCCGCTCCTGACGTCACCGCCTCAGCTCCCACGACGAGGAGGGGGAGGCGGACGCCATGGCAGGCAACGGCGCATGCGCCGCCTCTGGGCGGGGCCGCGCGTGCGCGGTGGCCCAGGCCGAGCGGGACCAGCCCGACCGGCAAGACGGAGGCGGCGGGACGGGGCCGCAGACGGGTCTGCGCCTGCGCGGCTCCGCGCGGCACAAAGAGGCACCCCTACCGGTCGCGCGCGGGAGGGGGTAGCGCATGCGCTTTGCCGGTGAGGGCGCTGCCGGGAAGGGTCTTTCCCGCCCGCCCGCGCGGTGGCTGAGGCGCGGCGTCGCGTCCCGGTCCCGGTTCCGCCCGTCTCGGCAGCCCGGTGGGCCTGTGGTGCGTGAGATCAGCGGCCCTGCTGAGGGCTGGCGCCCTCCTCAGTGGGGCTTTGCTTGAGGGGGCGGCCCAGGCCTGAGGCAGGAGCGAAGGGCGCTGCTGTGAGGGGGCCGCCGGGGCCGGCCGGGCGCGGCCCGCCTTGTCCGGGAGAGCCAGGCGGCCTGTCCCTGGTGTACCGAGCGCAGGGCTCCTCAGGGGGTACAGGAGGTGCCCGACCTGCTAAACGTCTGCTAGGGGGTCGAGGAGAGATGTTTGTGATCGCTTCACCCGGTTTTGCAGTGTTTGTGGTTCCTCCTGTAGTGCTCAGCACCATTACCGTGTCCCTCTGGGCACACAGAAGTGTAGGGCACTTGCTGGTGTTAGGTACTTAGAAATAAATCTTTTCAGCTCAAGCATGAACGTTAAATATTATCTTGCTTGTATTACCACATAGTGCTTAGATTAAAAAGGCGGTGTTGCATTTCTTTTCTTCAAAACAATTTCTACTTAAAAGAGTCCTTGGAAGACTTGGGTTTATTATGACCTTTTAACAGAGAAGGAATAAGTGAGGCACAGCATAAGCTTTCAGCGAAATACAGGAAACTAGTGGTGGACCTCAGAAGCCTTAGTGTACTCAGACGCTTTCTACCTAAAGGAAAAAAATGTCAGTAAGATAGAGATTAAGAACGTGCAATAAAAAGGAATGAAAAAAACCTGCACCTGTGATCTGTAATGGATTAGGTATTTTACTGCAATTTGATTATAGAGGCATTAGTCAATGCAAGATTTCCCTTAATTAACTTCCAAAAGACATGACATGATCAGTAAAAAAAAAAAAATACCTAAATGGGTCAAAATATGGACAATGTACCCTGTTGTAATTACCAAATCAACAAGGACTTTTCCTAGTTAGTAGGTGTTAATTGTCTTGGTCAGGGTTTGCCTAATACTGAGTCTAAATTGTTACATTCTTTACCTACTGTTGAAGCAAATTAACAATTACATAGTGAGCAAGGGGAAAAGAATGTTTGCTTTCGCAGGTCAGTCTCGGTTTCTTGGTGTCATACTCTCCTAGTAGACATCAGTTTGTTTGAATTACCTAACTCAGGTGTTTTGTTTTCCTTCCAGAATGTTTTTGCACCTTTTACATACATTTGTGTCTTCAGATGTTCTTAGCTTTGTACTTAAAGATGTAGAAGGAAAAATGTTAGTCATTCAAAAATGATAGGTTTCACAAATTTACTTTATAGCACGTGTTCCTTAATACTCCCAAAATAGTCTTGAACAAATGAATGCAAAGAACGTGAAGGGATAACATTGTCTCTTGTGTAACTTGCCAAGCTAAAGTTTATTTTCTTTAATAACCGTTGACCTTCTGGCATAGTCAGATGTTTCAAGACCACCTTTAGCTCTGTTTTCCATACAAATAGTGAAATTATTGGTGAAACTCGAGTAGATTACATCTTTGAACTCCTCATGATGTCAATCTTACAGTTAATTACACTTCTGTCTACAAAAAATAACAAATTACTGTTATTTTTTACTTATTTTCCACAACATTCAGAAAAACGTACAATTTTGCTACTCTGTGCCTCAACCTCAAGAGAAATGAGTGCTTCAGACCTTGTCAGAGTCTATGATCCCAAACAAGGTGTTCTCTGCCCTTGGATGATGGTCACTTGAGGCTGACAGGAAGGTGACACTGGTGGCAGTCCCCTCTCAACATTATTGCCCCTCTGTTGCCAGCAGAGTGTTGAAAAAAAAACCTGCTTTACGTGAAAAAGTGTTCTTTGCTGAATCTGTGCCCTTTTCCACTTCTTCATGAGGATGTACAAATGGTTTGAGCTGGCACGGGGAGGGCTGTGCGGGGTGAGGATCACAGAAAGGGCCAGGTTGGAAGGGAGCTGCGGAGACCGTCTGGTCCAGCCTTCAGCTGAGGGCACGGCCTTGGTTTGGGTTATCAGCTGTAACTCCTGAGCTCTCTGTGGCAGACAGTTGATCCAGCTGAAGAAGAGAGTGTGCTGGGTACCAGTCATAGTGCTCAAAACGGGGCAGGACTGCATTGCCTGCTGCCAGCTGTGTTTCTGGACTAGGAAAGATGGAGTGAAAGCGGAGAAATAAAACCTCAGCAGCGGGAAAGTATTAACCTGGCTTATTTGCTTATGAAACTACAACCAAAGTCCTGTGATGTTTTATCTGATAGGTGTGGGGAAAGCACAGCTAGTGTGGATTAGACAGGGCTCCTTACAGATTGCAGTAATGATCGCTGCTGTCTTTAGAGCAACTGTGATGGTTCCCAAAGCCACCGTTGGTTCACAGGAGCATAGTGTTAAAGTGCTCACCTAAGAAAGGAGCCCTTTTTGTTTGAAAAGACTCAGTCATAGCTCTTACCTGCCAGAACAAATGCCACTTGGGAAGGGGTAGGTGATTCAGCACTCCCTGCTTGCAGCTGAAGCTGTGCCATTGACTAGGAGAGAATTCAGGAGTCGGCACAGGAAATTCAGGATTCAGTTATCTGGAAATTCACCGAGAAGGGGGAAAATTTGGTTTCCATCTCCATCCTAAGCATTAGCTCTGTATTTTATCTTTATATTGTTTTGAATAGTTGGTGTGGATCAGAAATCAGATCTCGTTCCTCCCTCCTGCTTGAGAGTCATAATCAATAGTTCAGAGAATCACAGTTGCTTTTCTCTTCTTTCTTAGATAGTTATCTGAGCCTTCAAAGGAGAGCGAAATAATGAAAGAATACCTGCTGTGTTGCATAAGTTAGGGGTTTGTCAGTAACTTCAGATACACAGTAAGATTAAGATGCGAGATGGCGGTAATAAGACTTCGTATTTAGTATGTGAGTGTGTGCCAGGCGCTTGTGTGTGCGTGTGGTGTGTAGCTAAGGAGATGACTGGGTGTGTCTGCCGTGATGAGCCAAGGGCAGTCCACGCTGCTCTACACGGCCCTGGCACCCACGTCAGTGACAAGTGTTTCGTATGTACAGCGTTCCTTGAAAAGCTTAACTATTTAAGCTGACTGCACTTAATGTTTACAAACATTGAGTTGGGAGGTTATTCAGCTTTTTTTTTTCCCCAAACTACCTGTAGTGCCAACTGATTCTGTAATGGTCTGAAATGAATCTCAAACTCATTGATGTGTGTGTTAGCAATTGCAATAATCTTACCAGTTACTGCAGTAACACCAATATTTCCGTTGTAGTATAGAAGAAATCAGCCAGTGTTTAAACTATGCAGATTTATATTGCCGGGCATCATACAACTATGTGAATGTAGTGTTGATTAAGCGTTGTAGAGTAAGGAACGCGTAAATTAGTTTTCTTCACACTTATCTCTCTCTGAATATTTTACTGGTTCTAAATTATCTGTCAGTGTGTGTCTGAAATGTCTGTTGCTATGGTGTTTCAATACTAAATGCAGAATTAAAAGGCTATACTATATTGTATTAATGAATTGCCACCTTTTGAAGTAGGGTTGCCACCTTTGATTAATACTTTTTTTGTAAGCAGAGTATAGACACTATAGTACCCTTCAGTGTAGAAGTCAACTTAAGGGACTTTTCCTGATCGGATGAAGTCAGAAGTATACATAATGTAATCTCTCGCATATTCAGATACTGGCCACTTACTGAGACCACATGTTGTATGTTTTGTGTCTTAATATTCTCATTATGTCAGATAAATCTTGTGATCTTTAGTAGAACGATTGCAAAAGGAACTAGAAGAGAAGCTATTTACGTCAGATATTTGTGTTACATCAGCATGAACAAATATTATTTCTGTATATTTGACTCATTCCAGAGTCCAGGTAGTGCATGACAAAATCAGTGACATCAGTAATACCACTATCAACAGAGGCCTACTCACTTTAAAAGTTCAATTAAATGGCTTCTGTAAAGGGTGGAATCTCATTATTAATCACCTTATATACCACAAAACATATTACGTGAAACTTGCTAGTTCATAGTTCACGCTGGTGTTGTAGAGAAAGCAGGAAGTGTATGGTCTTACTGAAACAAATCACAAAGTAACTATGAAAAATCACATTTTCAAATCACTATGGATACAGATATTTCATAGTTGAGAATCTTAAAAAAGCTAGGAAAAGAGTGCTCATTCACAAATATTAGGTTTTTAATATTTTGCAAATATTTTGTGTCCTACTCTCTCCCCGGGAGCGGGGCACTGAATGCCGCTCAGCTTGCACATCCAGCCTGGCGCTGTCTCCTGGCCGGCTGGGCAGGAGCGCTGGTGAAGTAGGTACACCGCTGTGCACCTGAGCACGCGGCCGCATTCCTCCGCGGTTCTGAAAACGCTACATACCATCTAACAGCTCCGATCTTTAGAGCACTTGACAAATACTACCACTGCCGGGACAAATACTATCACTATCGTGGCCAGATGGACACATACATGATTTCCAGCCCCGCTGAGGAAACAGATAGTAAAGTTAACTAAGTTGCCAAACATGACAGAAGCATTTAGAGTCAAGCGAGTAGAGACCCCAGTTCAATAGATACTTGGGCATATGCTGAATTCCTTCCTTTTAAGCAAATAATGTAAACATCTGTGAAATATCCTGCTAAGCTTTTGCTAGGAGGCTTTAGGCTTGCTGATTGCTGGTGTGGGGCTCCGATCAGCAGCGCTCATGTTACAAGTACTTTCTTTGGAAAAGCTCTCCTGTTGTTCAGTCTTTTCCATAAGCTACATTTAAGCACACAACAAATTATTAATACATACAAGCAGTTGTCATGGAGATAATATGATCCAAGGTGTTTTTTTTTTTAATAAATGACACCAACTTGGCACATCCCACGTGCCTTGTACAGAAAATTCCTACATAATGTTTCCTGCGTTAGGCATGGGATAGATACATATATCTCTTTGCTTTTCATGCCAGCATGCTATGGAGAAACCACTGTTTCTGGCTTTCAGATGATTGACTGTAGGAATCTGAAAAATGTAGGACTTGAAAGGAGTGGTGTGTTGGGTTTTTTTTTTTCAAATCGCAACATCATAGCAAGGGGCTGCACTGTTCACTTCTGTGAAATCTCAAACACAATGTGACGGCTGAATTATGGCTAAAACCTTTGCAGGATGTATTTTCTCTCCTCATCTTAGTGCATAGACTTATGGCAAAATGCAGTAACTAATCCAAAAGAAGGCAGCTGGCTAATGTAGCTGGGGAGGCTTCAGGGCCGTAATGAGGATCGTTTTCATTGGAATGAGACTGCAATCCTATTAAATGCCTATAAATCTAGAAGGACCAAATGCTGTACCTGCAGACTTAAGGATATTAAGCCTGAGCTCTCGGAGACGTTTTGCCTTTGCTTGTCATAACATTTCTGCTCTTTAACTGTGCCCTTGCAAAGTGCTGAGACAATGGAGAAGTACACAGTGCAGTTCAACCAATAAGTAGGACTCTTACCTTTATTCTGTGCCTCTTTTCCTTGTCTTGTCCTGGAGATCCTGTTATACTTAAGCCAGGCAACACCTAACTGACGTAGCCATTCTGTACCCTATTTGTTTGAGTGAATTAATGAGATTCTCTGCATTTATAGCTATTATCTTTTTTTTTTTTCAGATATTTACTCTTCAGTTAGTAGTACATCACAGTTATTGTCATAATGACCTTCATCTGGGCCAAGAACTTGAGAGTTATGCCATTGAAAGACTGCCAAAAAGGACTGCAGCAAGAAAACGCGAGGTATTCCTCCTTCACTTTCCTGCCAGGTAAATGTATGTTTCGTTCATAGCACCGCCAGTATCTTGTAGTGAAGGAAGCATGAACCCACTTGGGGAGTACCCGTGATTTCTAGAATTGTGTTAATATTATATCCATATTATTTTGGAGATGTCACAGGTGACAAAACAGGTACACACAACCTGCTAAAGAGGCCTTGGCTAAACTGCTGCCTTGCCATCCAGCTCAGCATCAGCTCTCAAGCTCAGTTCCAAGCAGTGCTGTGTCCTGGCTGCTGCTTAAATGCTTCCTCTGAATAGAGAGACTGGGGAGGGAAAATGTCTTTAGAAATCTATTTGGGTATGTGCTAAAGGACAAAAGAGAACTGTGATACATGCATTGCACAGGCACGCTTATTCTTAGATCATGATTTCGTTTCACTGTGGTTAACAAGTGTATTATTAGTAATAGCTAGTTACAAATAATAACCTGACCTTATTTTTAACCTAATACTGAATCGGATTTCATTGCAATAGGTGGATTCACTGCTGTGCTTTGCTCTTTGACTATTATCATTCAGAATTTCAGTGCCTTCCATCTTAGGTATTAAAAATAGGTGGCAAGTTGGATAATTATTATTGTTCCAAATCTCGTTTGCAGCCTTACATAACAGTGTTCTCACCAAAAGCCTTATTTTAAGGGTGGAGTGGAAGAACATGCTGTAGCAACCTGAGACTATTTGCACTACTGTAGCTGGGTTATACACAGCCTAGATAGAACCGTATCTTTTTTTTTAAGGAATGTTTGAGACCCGGTTTAATATTCATGAAAATAAAAATGCGTGGACTGATTTAGGTTTGGCATTATAAAGCCATGAGTTGTCAGCACACCTCAGTGCCGAGCATAAGCATCCTTGGTAATCCCTATATTGCCCAAGCAGAAACTACTAGTCATGCCAACTCAATGACAGTCAAAATATTTGTGAGTGTAATAATAGTAAATATATAAACATGCAAAATGAAGTAACAATAGTAAATTACTTGGAAAGAGAATATCCCCAGGTGGATGGAGCTACACTTGATAAACCTGAGCTTCCTCATTAGTAACACTGTGTTCATAGGCAAAGTTCTGTCTCCGTTTTTACTAGCTAAGACTCTCTACCCTTCCAGCCCTGAGCTGGGTCACCTTTACTCATCATATCCATCAAACTTGTGACCTGGGAAGGATGAAGAGTGGTTGGGAAGAGGCAGTGGTCAATCCCGAGAACATTAGATACCTCCCTTCAGCTGTAATAAACTCCCCAGCTCTCCTGGTGATCACAGTAACAACAAACCCTCATCTCTTCTATTTGAATAATAAATGTGGGGGGTTTTTTCATCTCCTGTTTCACTGCATGCTGTGACCTCCCTCCTTGATAGATGTCTTTTTTCCGTCAAAGCTAGCATCATTTCTCCTGATTGCCATTCTTCTCCTCTATCCCTTTTCCTGTGCGTAGCTTGCTTTTTTATCCCTTTTCAGCCTCACTGAATCGGATTTAGTCAAATGATCCACAACACCTCATAAGCTCTGGAAACGTCATTCTAAACTGAGAGACATTTTTCCCCTGAAATTTTGTGTAAGATAAGTATCATGAAAATAAAAAATACACTGTTATAAATTTGACTAATAAAAATCTTGCCTTTGGCCAAAGAATGAGAAATGGCCACGAAGGTGACCCCTTAATCTCATTGGTAGATGGTAATGCCAAAACTCTCGGCATTTCAGGGGGTACTGGGATCTTACTGACACAGTGTCTAAATTCCTTTGTCATGTATATACCATTAGTGATAACTGCTGAGTGTGTTCACTGGCAAAGTAACACTCTTCCTCGTGTTAGCCCCAGAGCATACATCTCCACTATATTGTATTGCATGTCTCTCATACAGATGTTACGCACACCCAGCTGTTGGAAGCCCAAGCCAACAAATCCTAAAAGTTTGTAGGCTTAAAAGCTGGGCTTGTGCTGGGCTGCCCAAGTGCTGAACTTGAGCTGTATTGACTGAATTTCACTGCTTACTGCAGTGAGTGCCTCCCAAAGCTGTCAGTCTGTATATGTTCAAAGACAGGCGCTAGTACTAGCCTTGCTTGCTGCCATCATATGCAGAGATTTACTCCCAGGAGTTCATAACTAGCACAAGCATAATGTTAATTTGTACATTTAACCAGTGTGGTTTTCCTCCTCAGATTACAAACTGAAAAGATCAATGAAATTATGACTACTGTTTTCATTGGATGAATAATTACTCCGTAATTAAATAATGATATCAGGTATACTATCAGAGAGAAGAACTGGTTTCAGAAAACTATCATTAACTTGAGCAATTAGAATTTTTCAATTCCATAATGAATGTATATTTGTTACAGGACTGAACGCGTGGAGAGGCGATGCACGGTCTATTACAACAGTGGTTGATGTCAGTCGTGCAGAATGAGAGGGAGAAACTTGCCAGCTTCACAAGGGAGGCTCTCCGTCATGGAATCACTGGCCCCGAGCTTTGGGACATTGCACAGCAAGTTTAATTTTGATTCACATTTTAATATAAAAAATAATCTTACAAAAACCTGTCTAAACTTCCTCAGAAGAATGTTTATTTCAGAAACAGCACCTTCCAGGCACCAAGGCTATAATACAAATTAGTCTCAACAGTGTAAGTGTTAAACCTACTATTTTTGCGTTTCAGCTGTTCCTAGCTGAAGTCCCTCAATGTACCTTTTCATAAATTGCTCTCTCTGTCCTGACTGTAGTTACACTTCCCTTAAAAATGGTATCTATTACAGCAGAAAATCGTTCATATTCATTCTTCTAGTAGTCCAAAAAACTTTATTTGTGTAGCTACTACTGCTCTAATTTTTTGACAGTGTCCAACTGGAGACAGTCAGGCAAATGTACCAAAATCTATCAGGAGTTACTCATGTGTAGATAATACACCAAGTGAAAGAATTTCCACAATAAAGGTGTGTACATTACAGTAGCCTTGAGATAGGGCTGACTTCTTCCAAAACAAGTTCTTCAGGTTTTATGTGACTATTTAATACACTTCTGTGTTCAAGAAAATAACTCTTGCTCTTGCTCTGTACTATGAAACCAGTATAGCAGGAGGCACCATGGGCTGGTGAACAGATCAGGAGACAGGAGATGTCTCTTCTATCTGTTTAAAGATTTTCAGGGCCATTTCAACTCCCACTACCCCTTCTGTGAAGTGTTACAGCTACTATTTATTTTGCTAGTTATATGAGCAGATTTTTTAAACTGAAACACGCTTTCTTCAAAGTATAAGGTATCTTTAACAGAAAAGTTGTAACTATTAGGTGAACAAACTCGTTGCTTTCTTACATCTGTGAATGAAAAAGTTTCTGGGCAGTGTCACTGAATGCAAATACTTGCATTTTTTTCATTTGTTTTAAATGTAAATGCTTTCTACATATCATCCAGAAGAAAAAAAAGATATATATTTCTTTTAGAGAGAATAGTCTTTCTAAAAAATACTGACAAAGGGTATCCATAACGTGGTTTTTCACTTACTGCATTTCTGTACCCTCTTTTGCTCCAAAAGATTCTGCAGCATTCAATGGCTTGCAGGCACAAAGGTAATTTCACTTATCCTGAAAAGCAGCTATATCTGAGGTGAAGTCAGAACCACAGCACTGGACAATAAGATTTCTGAGCGAGGGAGTGACTAACCATTTATCCACTTGAAACTACCAATACTTATTTTTACAGTAGGAGTGCTACCAGCAAAGTACAGCTTACTGTCAAGTGAAATGTGCGTGTAACAGATGCTGGTAGTCTGAGTGTAACACATACCTGTGCATCCAAATCACTTCTAGTCGTCTTTTTGTGATGGGATTGTGAATTGTACTTTTTTGTTTTTGTAATTAAAGGGTGGAACAGATGGTGAGAACTTGAAGAACCGCATCTACTAAATTAACGTAGAGAATGTCTCCACATTATAATTTAATATGATGGGATTTTACTTCAGTGAAATAAAACTATACAGTCTAGTGCTTGGGAATGCTTACTATATGAGAAGCTTCGCTGTTAAAAGATTTCACTGAGTCATGCTGTGACTCTCTGCCAAATACCAATCATATGACCAACCCAGATAAAAAGGGGTGTTTCTCCATGCCAATATATTTCACATGCCACCCTACAGTGAACCTTTTTTTGACTATACACCTGTGGATTTTATGTAACACCAAAGGGGAACAACGTAATCTGACTGCATACGTTTAAAAAAGAGTAGCTATTAGCAAGCACAAGCTAGCTGGTCTAGCATTACGCATGGTGTAACAAGAAGGGCTGGGTTTCACATGATTTGAGAGGGAGAGTTAAGGCAGACAGTCCAAACCAAACATTGATACTGGTAAAAATCAATGCATGTTTTACCAGTTACAGGAATCAAGATACTACTTTTTGGATGGCAACCAATTTCAAAAGTTCAGAGAACAAACTTCCTCATTTCTGTTGAGACAGAGCTTTTAATTACTGTAGTTAAGACAGAAACAGAAAATCCAAAAGTAGAGGCATAAATTTTATAAGCAACAGTGGACACTGCTAGGTTCTCCTAAATCTCAGAAAATATTTATACTTAACTGTAAATATTTGAGTGAAACTTGTCTAAGCTACATTTTGGGAATCCTGTATTTTATTACTGACATGTTTTTTATCCATGGAAAGTTACAGCAAATGTTTTGTACTAGTGATTCTTTACTCCAGGAAGCTCCAGCTGTAGATACATAATACTGGTCTCCCACGCAGCTCCACCATGGCTAGCAATCAATACATTGTCTTCTGCATACAAAGGCTGCTGCTCTAATAATCAGACGCTGGGATAGGGATGAAATCATTATGGAAAATAGTACGAGAAAGAACAGAAAGACTCACAATGGGCCCAAGTGTCTCTGCTGCAACCCTTACTCCAGCTAAAATACACTACAGATTAACTTGCCTTGATGACTACTGAATAACAAAGTTCAAGGGACGAGCACACATGCCATACAAAGTTTAAATTACACTTCCCTCCAGTGCAATCTGTGAAATCATTGTTACGCTGTGTGGGAATAATTGAGAGGTCACAGAGGATTATGTGGACATTTACGTTTCATTCTGGCTTAAGTGTGTTCAACTCCAGTGATATCAACAAAATTGTTTCCATCTTCAGTAATGCTGCACTTGCTTCTAGGACTTAAGAAAAGAGTATTATGTTTATTAACTGCACATATTTACCTCTCACTGAGATCTCAGTTTTTCAAATTTTCAGCATTCCACTACTGAACCATCATTTCGGACATACAGAAGCTTCTCTACCTGATGTATGGAAATGAGAAATAGGACGGTTGATAGTTTCGGAATATAACACGACCCACCTCTCTCAGAACAAAGTAGAACATTGCTTTAATGGCAATGGGTTTTGCCAGGGAACCTGATACGTGGTGCTTACATCTTTGCCTAACGCTGCATGAGACAAGATGTATCACTCCCTTTTCCCTGCTTCCCCTTGTCAGGGAATGAAAACTTTCGCTATACTACTTCTATAAACTCTCAGTGAAGGAATGTCTCCTGCACTGGCTGTTTCTCACTTCTCTATTTTAACTCCTAATTTATCCTTCCTCCCCTTCAAAAGGTAGGGACTTCTGCTTGGGAGAAACCGTCTGAGCAGTTTCTCCTTTGGCATTATATGCTCTTCAAACTGCAGCAAAACACATTCTATGAGATAATTATCAGCTGTATTAAGTGACTCAAGGGAAGATTCGAGATCTGAATTTTGAGAGGACGTTTGTATATCTGATGTAATTTTGTCTCATCACAGTCTGCGTTCCATGCAACAGAACAAAGGAAAGAATTAACCAACGAGTCCAAAATACTTACATTAGGAAAATAACTATTTTGTTTCAACAGCTAGTGCAACTTTTTCTCCACTAAATCTAAAGAATGCCATTGAACAGAGGTTTAAGAAGTAGACCTTTTACTATCAGTAACACCCCACAACCTTTCCAAGAAAGGAAATCTGTTTGAAACACTTCAGAACAATGCTTGATGTAAGTAAGGTACTCTGTCTAACGCAGTCTCTGAAAATCAGTTTTTCACTTGGAAAATACACTTCTGTAGTTGAGCAACTGTGGCATGTTTCTTAAAATACTTATCCATATATGCAATAAAATACTTAATAATTTTAATATGAATTCCTCCATGGAAAATCATTAAAACCAAACAGATAGAAACCGATGGCAAAGAGCGGAACTCTTAGAGCTGCGTGGTTGATCTAAGCGTGCAAGATCCTCGTGCGTAGCCCATGGCTGGTGATGCTGCGATCCAGACGTGCCTTCAGCTGCATCACCAAGTGCGATAGATACGTCTGAATTGAGTAGTTATTTCCATATTAGTTGCAGAAGCACCTTTTTTTTTTTTTTCCCCAGTAATCTTCCAGCAAGGAGGTTCCTGCTTGTGTTATGATTTCCTCTTTCAATGGTGTTTTATTTGCTAACTCCACAGAGTGGCAGAGGCATAGAGCGTATAGACAAATAATTACTAATTTCCCAGGGGCAAAGCATTTAAGAGCAGAGATTAGCTGATCGTCTCTCTGACCACCTCTCTAAAACCTGATAATTGTTGGTGTCTGAACAAACTGAGCACATTTCTAAAAGAATTCAAGTACCAGTCTTTTATGGGGAAAGCATCATATTTTAATACCAACTCTCGCATAGCGTTTTCCATCAGTAGCTCTCAGTGGGCTTTGCAAAGTCAATACTGCTTCACAGATGAGGAATCTGATGTGTTCAGCAATGAGATTATTTACCCCAAACCATCTCAGCCAGCAGCACAGCAAGGAAGGAACATGATCCAGACATCTTCTAGGCTAGTGTCAGATCCAGTTGGCCACTTTAAATGGAAAATATTTTACTATTTATTCTTGGAGGATTTGCTAGCTCTGTCTCCCTTTCACACTTCTTTTTTTTTTTTTTTTGAGTGTCATAGATAACTGGTTTTCTTTCTGGGATCTTCAAGGTATGCTCTTCCGTCTCCTGAGCTGGGATGCAGTGAATGAAATCTGCTTTTCTGAGCTCTAACTCTGACCCCTAGGCCATGTAAGCTTTTTCTGGATTTGGTGACTTCAAGCCCCCAGTTCCCTACTTACCCCGAGCCCTCAAAATAAATTTTTAGATAGGATTATGTGGGAAAACGCATTAAGAGAGGAAGAGATTTTAAAAATAGCCTAGCGTGTAAATCTCAATGTAATCTCTTCTAATTGTCCCAGTATTTGAGCGCAGGGCACGGAGCTGTAGTAGCCTAGTGTTGGTAAAGACCAGCCATGTGTAGGATATACATTTTACAAATACTTACAAATTTATGAAGCTTTCTGAAGTGTTGGTTACACCCAAGTGATGTCATTAAGGGTTTATCTACAGTAAATCTGCTTTCTTCAGAGGGCCAGTGGGGCTTTTTCACACCCACACGTGATAAGCCATAAAAGCAGCTGTTACAGTTAGAATCGGTCAGTCAGCGCTTTAGTCATCCTGCATAAACGGGCCAGCAGCAAAGCACAGGCCAGAGAGCAAAATCAGAAGGGGTGCAGCATCCTGACGCTTAAGTTTAATAAACAATGCAAGACTAAATAGGAAGAAATTAGGATGTGCCCAAATTGTCCTAATTTTGATGGTGTGACTTTTTGTTGCCATGAAATGTTACCCAAAACTCTGTTCATATTTCAAGATTTTATATTGTAATTGCTAAATTTAAATAGTTACCATGCTAAAAAGCCACAAAATAAAAGAAATATTTATTTTAAACTTAAACATAACAAGAGGGCTGTCTATTTTAAAACATTATTTATTTTTTTTTAAACTTTCCAGGCTTTTCATAGCTTTCTGCCATGTCCTACTATCTAGCTTAGGGTGTTTGTGCTTGTTTTTCCTAGCAGTGTCAGTGACCACCTGGAAAATGCAAGAGGAAAACTAATGAAAAATTGTAAATATGTGACAATAAATAGGAAAAGATACTGCAATAAGAATTGGAATTTGCTTCCGAATTCCTAAGGTAAACAAAGGCTTCTAGACTTCACCGCTCATGAACTGTTCCAGTTTCCTTATTGTATTAGCTTTGCTGCTCAGCAAGATTCTTCAAATACTTTACAGACACCTCCCAATACCAGATAACGTAATGACTAAGCAGAAATTGCTTCTCCCCAAAAATACAGGGCGGACAAGAGATCCCAACAACGCTTTCCATATAGCCCCAATAACACAGATTCTGTACAACCCAAACTCCTACCAGTTTCAGTTAAACATGTGGGACAGCAGTTTAGTTTGCCTCCACTAGGTATTTTTCTAGTTCCAGCTTCTTTTACCGCCTCTGCAGGTCATTTATCCTCCGTTCACACCCAGTGAATACCAACAATCAAGGATACTGCCTGGCCTCTTAAATCCCGCTGTAGTTACTCAGCTGTTTAATGAGTAACTGGTCATGTTGCTGCAGACCCATCATCAATCAGGGCTGGTAACAGAAAACAGCAAGATAACTATAAAATACCTATTAATTTTCTGTTAGTTTTCAATTTTAATTCTGTTTGTAATTTATGATCCCTAAGTAGATCTTCCTCCCAGAAATGCATGTTTGCATGTTTTCCCTAATCTTACATTATTATGCAGATTCCTCGTATGTTATCTGCGTATACTAATCCACATAGCATGCCATTAATTCATGGTACACTCAGTTAGTTTAGACATGGATATTGGAGAAACATAATCAAAACACGACTACAGTATGATAACTATGCGGCTACTTTTTTGTTTTATTTTTCCTTTAGATACCGAACAGGCCAAGGTCATTGTAGGGGGTCTCAGTTTGTAAAGCTGGGGCTGCAGTTTCGTGTCCTGGGTGAAGCAGCCCCTCTCTTCCCTGTGCCTTTCTCGCTCTTCCCTTCCCAGGCTACTGTCTCGGTGGTGGTGCCACTGCATCTTCGTGAGGCTGTCGTGCAGGAAAGGGATCCAAGTTCAAAATAACCATCTTTGGTCAGGTTATTTTAGTCCAGATCAAGTCCTTGACCGGGTTCACTGTGCAACCCCACATGCAATTACGCCAGCACGACTTAGGGAAAGATGCGGGACTGGAAACAAACAACATGACTTTGGGCTGCATAAGGCAGAGCTGCTGCCAAAAGAAACATTAATCAAGCTGTGCTGAATATTTGTTTTGAAACAATTTTGAAGTAAAGTTTCAGAACACTTGTAGATGAAACGTGTTTAGTTGTTGGGATAAAAGGCTATAGTCAAAGCTAAATCTGGCTTCTAATTACACAGAATAAACAGATACAAAATTAGACTCTCTGAAGTCTAAATAGGTAATTTCACAGTGAATATTTAAATACTAGACATTTAACAATAAAAAATATTTAATAAATATTTTTAAACCCTTCATGCCTTTCATCCTGCTCAGCAAGCTACAGCCTAGAATCACTGTTTAGGAGTAAAGGGGTTTCCTGGGCAATGCGGACCACTAACTCCAGCATGTCCTCACATCACTGTGAAAGCACACCAAAAGTAGCTTTTGGCTAATATGTCCCTGCTCACTTTTTCACGTTAGCTTTATTTTTGTTAATGATGCTGGGGCTGGAAAACTTAAGAAACAGAGGTAGCTGAGAAACCATACCCTGTGAAAATCTGTTGTTTAAAGTTTAGCATGTAAGAAAATACCTTTTGTTCAAACTGTACGTAATGTTTTTCATCTGACAACTGTTTTCCCTTTAAATGATAAAACGTTAAAAACCCGAACTAAAAATAATCCTGTTGGCTGTTCCACTTCAGGAAATTTCTATGAGCCAAGTTTTGTTGTTTTTTTTACTGACTGTTATTCCAAGTGTAAGTCAGCTCAGCAAATGCTGACTCCACAATCATGAATGGTTTTGTACAATCTTCATTTACTTTCTTTTATTTTTGGAAACTATGACAAAACATCAGCTGGAACACTCAGTCCAGCATTTTCTTAACATACCTGGAATAAAACAGAAGATGATCACCTGCAAGAGAAATATTCTGTAATAATGCAGAGCCGCCCAAAGGATGTCCAGTATTCCCTAGCAGGAAGATCCTTTAACAAGTGAACAAGTTTTTGATGCTGGTGTTTAAAACCACCTGTAAAATACGAACAACATTAGACAGGAAAAGCAGGGAAGTATCAACATACAAAGTCTCGGAGGTTGGATCCTGCGTGCATTTCCCCCCCTGCACTGACTCCAGCTACAGGTGTGGGGTCTCCAGTGCAGCAGCGTGGGTAAACCTACAGTCATCCTGCTAGAAAAGTGCGTGCTTGAATCCAACGCACTTGTAGTTGAACACGTGCTCAATTGTTTTGTTAAATACAAATGAACTACTGAATTGAGGTCCAATCTAAAATATCAAAATACAAGACAGCAGATTAAAAATTTGCCAGCCTTTTCCTGTTGCATTTTGGAAATACTTCTCCCTCAAAACCAACATTCAGCTTTCCACTGCAATGATACTCGATTCAGCCCCATGAAGACACACAGTTAATCCAGCACCAGTGTGTTGCAGTTACAATAACAATGTTATGCAGCAATAAATATTTTAAGAAAAGCAGTTCTCACCTGCCCAAAATCCTGGACCACTCTGATAGGCATTAAAGTGAGCACTTCTCTCATCTTTTAGTAGTTCTACATCTTTGTTATTCCCTCTGTGCTTTGAAAAAGAGTTTGTTTCTTGTAAGAACTTGGCTTTCTGCTCTGGTAAGAATCTGATAGAAAAAAATTAAATGATATTTTAAGTTATATTAAACAATATTTTCTCTTAAAATTATATGCCAACATCTAAAGCAAATCTCTTGTTTAACAACTCAGAGCACCAAATACCTCGTGAGTAGTTCCAAGCATAACGTCAATTATATACATTAAAAACGGAACTTGTCAGCAAAGGACACAAACGATAGTTTCAAGTCCTTTGCAGCAAAAAAAAATACAGACACTACGTCTGTAGAAAAGCCACCCGTGCAGAGGGTGGAAGAAATCCCGTGGATTTCAAAAGGCCCCACAGCCACACCTGCTGGCTGGTGGGCTCAGCGCACCGCCGGCAGGCTCAGATGAAGCACGGACTGATTTTTAGACCGATCACTCCAAAACAATGCTTAATGCTGTATCACACCGTGATGCCCTCAGTATGTCAGAAACAAAAATGTTAAACAGCGTCAAAAGTTTTATATAAAGTGCCGTAGGGAGGTTCTTGTAAAAAACTTTGTTCAACAAGTTAAAATCTAGAAATTACATTTCCTAAGCAACCGTAACCTTTGTTTGTACATTAAAAGGCGACTGCATGGTATATGCTATTCTGACAGTGGAGTTGGCATTACTCAGCCTCCACCTGGGTGGCAGCAAACTGTTTTTTCTTCGCTGTTCACTGTGTGATTTCTCCTCGCTCTGCAAAGGGCCAGATCCGGGGCTTTTCCATGATAAAATTTATGCCTCTTGAGGAGCAGGGTCAGCACAGTGAAGACTTGGCCAGCGTCTCTGAATCCACTCTTGTTTGTGTAGGAGAACATATAATTAACGTTTTGTGAGAAACATTATATAATCTTCCAGAACTTTAGGGAAATACAGGCTTTTGGGGACCTTTTGGAATGTTTTCAGGCTCCTCTGAATATCTCTACTGCACACACACAAACTGAGGACAGTTTGCAATCTACAGGAGTGACTAGTTTACCAGCGTGCATATAGTTATGAATTTATATCTGTTCATTTCATTAGAATATTCATAAATTCATATCATCAGGCTATGAAGAACCTTTTAATCTAGTACTATTTGGTGTCCATTCTCTACTTAAATTATCTCTCTTTTTTTTTTGTCATTGCACCTACTTTGGTAACATCTAGGATGTCTGGATCTTATTCTATTGCTGTGTAACCTAGTTCACAGTTTTTGGCTCATCTTTCTGAATTGGTACAGCGGGTGGGTGGAAGGTGAGTTTTTATTTTAGCTCCCAGTTCTAGAGTAGGTAAGGGCCCCAGAGTTTTATCTAAATTATACTGGAGAAAATATTCCCTTCAGGAGCACTCTGCTGGCTGAGGACTGTCCCAAAATACTCCTCTAATTTGTTAGACAGGGGTTATGAATGAACTATCAGTGTAGCTGTGGCAACTATACATACACTTAAGGCTTTTTCACCTCCCACGCTGCCCCTTTCTCTCTATAGCCAACAATCTGTCCCTATATCTTTATTTCCAAATTGCATTTACACGTGCTGCCCTACCCTTAATGCTTCTGTGGATATGATTCACGTGCACAAACAGAGCCTAAAGTTCTTATGGGTGTGTAGTTTTTGAGCATGGAATAGGAAACAAGAGACAGGTACCATAAGATCATCAACTTAGGTCTTCTGGCCAGCCAGAAGAACGTAGTGTGTCTGACTGCATATTCTTCCTCCAACACGTAACATCTTCTCTGAGCATATCAGAAGATACAAGGGTTTTACAGTCCAGCTCAGGTAGATCCAGGCTCCCTGCCAGCAGTGTTTCCAGAGCTGATTTTACCTTATGTCACATCCATACCTTCCTCTTCTGCATACCTGAAGGATATCGCCCAAATTTAAGACTGCCTGCCTAGAGCTTCTTAAATTAAAGGCCCCAGGTGAGAAAGGTAGGATCCTGTTATGGTTTGAGAGACCCATAACAATTTGTGGTCTCTTAGACCATCATTCTATCACCCGATGACCCCTCCCCACCCAGGAAAGGGAATCGGGAAAAACAAGGAAACCCGGGAGCTGAAGTATAAACAGATTTAATAGAGTAAGATTAGATCATTAACATTAATAACACTAAAGAACCCATCTTGATCCTGATACCAACACAGAATATGCAAAGATTATACTCATCCACTTCTATCAGTAGGAAGCTGTGCACTCCCAGCAGGGGACAGCCAATGTGGGACACTGCGAGCGCTGTGGCTTTGGGAGGAAGGAAAGGGCTCAGGGATCCGGCGCCAGGGCACAAAGTTCTCAGTATGGCAGCCATCAAGGGAGAGAGAGAACTTCACAGCAAACTTTCTAATTTATAGTGAATGTGACATCGATAGTATGAAATAATCCTGTTGGCCAGCTTGGGTCAAGTGCCCGGGTGTCACTCGTCCTCATCCCTGCACCTGGCGAGCTCCAAAACACCAAGACCTTGAAACCCACACACCATAGCTGGCTAGAAAGTCAATATTTTCACAAATTCAGACACTCAAGTCTTCTAAAAGTGCAGTCCTCCCGAGTATTAGAAGAGAAATTAGTCCTGTGTTGGTCAAACCAGGACAGATCCCTATCCCAATAAACAGAGGCATTCTTCCATAAGCAGTTTAGAACATCTGATTTGAGAGTTTAATTATTGCCTAATTGGGGTGATGATGTGAAGCATTTTCCGAGAATCTCTGCTTCTTTTCATTGGCTGTTCGCATGAAAAACAGATGCTTCTAACCTAAACCGATAAGTCGGATATCTGAAATAGATGGGCTAATACCCCTCTAAATGCATAGGAAGAGACGGGCGTCCTGTATCACGTCCTAATTCTGAAAGAACATCCTCCGTCCCTCCATTTCCAATGCGCTTCCAGCTACCACGGCTGGAAGATGGGGGCCACTTCCCAAGTGGGTCACTTTATAATGTCCCTTTTTGCTGTCTCTGTGTGATTCCTCTTAAAGTTGGGAAACCTACAAGAAACCCGAATAAACACACTAAGACAAAATAAAATAAATCCTCCTGGAAGCTCTCAAAATGTTTGTGAAAGGACTTTGAAGGGTTACAAACACTTTTGAGGAATCAAAGCAGCCAAATGGATAAACTGCTTTCCCTTCTTCTCTCATACACTTCAAAGCTCCATTTCATTTTAAGTATTAAACGTAGTTGTCATCGCTTAACACCTTCTGAAAATATGTCTGTAACACAAAGGCAACCCATCATCAACAAAATCAATGACTCTGGAGATTTAAACACATTTCCCGCAACAACTATCAGAGATTTGGAATCTGGTTGTGGTAACAGAACCAGAGAGGGAAGGAGTAAACCTTCTCCAGGGCTGTAATTCAACCGTGGGAGGAAAGCTTGGCCGCCGGTCTTTCCTTTCCCCCGTCCCCCACGAATGAATGAGATCCTTCATTTCTCTGAAGCAACTGCATTTTCTATTGCCCAAGAAAGGATGAGTCAGAAAAGCCTGCTGCTGGTGAAAGCTTCGCTGGGCTTCACTCAACAGAGTGCTTCATCATTTTTTTGTTTTCATGGTGTTAATAGGTTATTAGAAATGCCTGGTATCACCACTAGCATTCTGGATTTGTAAAAGAGCTTTTTGCTTGCCATTTATTTTAAGACATAATGAACAAGCTGTCCTTGTGGAAGAAGACATTTTAGGTATGCTCTTAAAAATGAAATAGAGCAAGCTAGTAAAAAAGAAAATGCATCTCAATTAGATTATTCTTCCTCCATCTGCTCTCTCAGATCTTTTTATGACAGGAAATTGCCTATTGGATTTTTGATTTTGCTTAATGGAAATGGCAAAACCTAAATCCATTCCCATTCCCACTGACATCAGGGGAAACAAGATTCAATGTCTGAAGAGAACACTTTTTTTTTAAAAAAAACCCATTAGTGCATCTCAGTCAATATAGCAATTATAACATCAGTGAATTTAAACTAACTTAAATACTTAGGAAACTGTGGACTGGCAGTTATGGTCCTCAATCTCCTTGGCATTTCCAAAAATCCCAATTTCTCTAATTAGCAATTTCTGATGTGCCACATTCTTCATGTGTGGACACCCCAATTAAACCCACTGAACTCCTCATATGAACTAGGGCGACAGACTGTAGCTGAATGGAGATTCTAATAGGAAATGGGATTTCTAACAGGAAATAGCATCTCCAGTAAGGCAATGAGCTGGGGAAAGCTTTTCCTTGCATTTTTAGGATGCTGGACTTCAAGAAGTACCATCCCTGAACATCCCAGGCTCTTTATAAAATACTCTGAAGAAGAGGTGCCCAACGTCTTGACAAAAAGAACATTATGAACAGATAATAAATCAGCTGGTTAAAACAGATACAATGATCATACGCCATATTTTTATTCTAGTATCCCCATGGAGATGGCTAAAATAAATACATTAAAAAATAAATACATCAAAAAGCCTATCTTCAAAACTGAAATGAATCCAACTACACGACACTGCTGTATTCCTCTCTGTGCATCTTCTCAGAGCAGAAGGATATGTAAAAGCAGATCCTTCCCGCTGACTCATTCTGCTCTATAAACTATATTTGAGCTTTGAGAATAGAGGAATTATCCTGGCTTGTTAAAAAGCTATTTGCCTCCATGTTTATAATTCAACACTGCCAGAATAACTACTGCAGTGTACTGTTATTATTGTTACTAAGAATAATAGTAATCAATATCTAACAGCATGAATGAGAGCAGACGGACAGGAATTATGACTTCTCTCCGCAATTCCGAACCTCCTCCACAGAATTTCATAATTGTAGGTGGACAATAACAGAATTTGGTAAAATGAATAAAATTTTTAGTGGGAATTAATTACACACTTGGAAAAACCCTACCACTTCCACGTTACCCTGTTGTTAACCATATCTCCAAAGTTCCACATCCATCTTTCCTCAGTTTTACAGCATCTTCTCATGCGCTGCTCCTGAGGGCTCTTCAGACAACCTTTGTCACTGATCATCACAGGGGCTCAGCGCCAACACTGACGCACATTTTTGATATGGATAATATGGAAAATCATCTGCAGGGCAAACGGGCACAGGTTAACTAGGAATAATATAGATTACCATCTTCTAGGGAATAAAAAAAAAATAAAAAACCAACGAATGATCTGTTTGGTTTATACAATAACAGTGCTGTATTTAAAGATAAACCTTGCACTGCTTTCATGGAATCTGGAGCCAGAGCATAACAGTATGTTTGACTTTATACATAGACACATTATATGTCACCATATTAATTTACCTTTTATATGATTATTTTCCGTTTGCTAATGTTGCATTGTATGCAGAAGTTCATGTGCAGGAGACTGCTTCTCCTAGACAAGCTGAATTACAGATCTCCTCCCGAAAAAAAAACGAACCAGACATATATTTTCCATATGTGGGGTCTTTTAAAATCAGTTCAGGAGCCCCGTACCATTGTGTAACCACATAATCTGTGTAAACATCATATGGGGTGGCTAATGCTTAAGCCAAACCAAAATCACAAAGTTTAGTAATTCCACTTTGACTTAATAAAAAATTCTCGTGTTTGAGATCATGGTGTATAACAAAGGAAAGGAAAAAAAAAAAAGAAACAGGAGAAAAACACACAAAAAATCCCCCAAACAGTTTAATAAGAAGCAGGTTCTGTTTGCCTTAAAAGTTCTCAAACATGGAAGCATGGACTGAAAAAAACCCTCCTGCTACTTCAGAATTGACTCTGTGCGGCACAGAGTGCCCTCGTTTCCCAAAGTCATCGATGTCCTGACACTACTACAATTAGCAACTGCTTAATGTAGGTGATGAGCGAAAGGGAGCAGGATTTCTGCAGGGTATCCCACCCACCAACGGCAGGACAAACCAGAAGTGATGAAAAGAGGTGAGACAGCACAAAGGAGGAGGGCAAGATGGGAGCGGGGAAGGATAAGCAAGCTACCGCAACAGCGGGGGAGACGGCTGCTAAGGTAGTTGCTTAACACAGTAGGCTGGATAAAGTACTAAATATTTTTAGCTTTTCAGCATTTCAGAGATGGGTCCAAATACTCTGCAGTAATACTACTACCATCCAAATATTCCTCTGATCATCTGGTCCAATATCTCTTTCTTGTTTCAATTCTGCAACTCATTTCAAGCCAATTGGAAGTCTTAAACTATTACTATCAAACAAAACCTTTTTCTCAATAAAGAATTAACACTTTTGATATTTGTATGACAAAACACTACAAAAAAGAAAAAGTGTGATCTGAAAGTGATAGCATTTTATTTCTGTTCAGTCTTTCAGGTGAGTTCTTACATCCTTGTTGTGAAGCTACTTGATTGCTTGGAGTTACTGGAAAAGGTATTTTTAAGCCTTTTGGTATCCAATCCATGGCAATAATGCTGGAGCTCATCTTGAATCATATGATCAATAAACTCAAACACCAAGTCTTTTTTTTTCTGCCTAAATGCATGAATCAGGTTGACAATATTCTCATGATGAAATCAGTTTGTAAAAGTTACCATGGCTTTCTGTTTCAATTCATATAGTCTTCCTCTTTAAAAGGTTGATAACAAGAACTATCATTTGCTTAATTAAAGATTGACATTATTTTGAAAATACACTAAAAGTCTTTGTTTCTGCTCTGTCAGCCTTCCTCCAATATTCAAACATATTTACCAAGTTGTTTTTCACAATACAGCTCCAGGCTCTGAACTCATACTGCTGAGACATCAATACGGCAAAGAAACGAGCAGCTCTTCTCATTAGCTTAAAAAATATACTCTTGAATGTGTTTTACTTATAGTAATAAATCATAGATAAGAACTCACAAATTAAAAGATGCACATTAGAAACGTACCATTTCACATTAAGGTCCATTTACCATTTCATTTTTACATTACTATCTGTTGATATTTTGAAGCAGCTTTAGGTTAAAACCAAAGCTGGTTTTAACTCAGTACAAAAGTATCTGTCCTTTTAATTACCTTTTTTTTTCTTTTTACATCGAGGGCTAAACTCTCTGTGGTACCGCAGCTCCTTAATGCCACCGAGACCCATGACATCAGTCTGCATTTAGAGGTAAGGCCTCTGCATGCACTAAGTTCGAGAGAAGTTGAGGGAGACCCATATGGCAAAATGTGCCATTATGCCTCATTAAAAATTGATAAGAACTGAATTTTTAAAACATCCAGTTACTGCGAAGAGTGGAAGTGGGCTGAATATAGAATCATAGAATCACAAAATCGTTTGGGTTGGAAAGGACCTTAAAGATCATCCCGTTCCACCACCAGCCCAGGGTGCTCCAAGCCCCGTCCAACCCGGCCTTGAACCCCTCCGGGGATGGGGCAGCCACAGCTTCTTGGGGCAACCTGCACCAGGGGCTCACCACCCTCACAGGCAACAATTTCTTCCTCATATCTCATCTCAATCTCCCCTCTTTCAGTTTAAAACCATTCCCCCTCGTCCCATCACTCCCCTCCCTGACCCAGAGTCCCTCCCCAGCTCTCCTGGAGCCCCTTTAGGCACTGGAAGGGGCTCTGAGGTCTCCCCGGAGCCTTCTCCTCTCCAGGCTGAACCCCCCCCTCTCCCAGCCTGTCCTCCCCGCAGAGGGGCTCAGCCCTCGCAGCATCTCCGGGCCCTCCTCCGGCCCCGCTCCAACAGCTCCGTGTCCTTCTGCTGTTGGGCCCCCCCGAGCTGGGGGCAGCACTGCAGGGGGGGCTCCCCAGAGCGCAGCAGAGGGGCACAGTCCCCCCTCGCCCGCTGGCCACGCTGCTGGGGATGCACCCGGGATGCGGGGGGCTCGCTGGGCTGCCAGCGCACAGTGCCGGCTCATGGGGAGCTTCTCAGCCACCAACACCCCCAGGTCCTTCTCCTCAGGGCTGTTCTCCATCCATCTCCACCCAGCCTGGATTTATGCATGGGATTGCCCCCACCCACGTGCAGGACCCTGCACTTGGCCTTGTTGAACTCCATGAGGTTGGCACAGGCCACCTCTCCAGCCTGCCCAGGCCCCTCTGGATGGCATCCCTCCCCTCCAGCGTGTCGACAGCACCCAACAGCTTGGTGTCATCGGCAAACTTGCTGAGTGTGCAATCCCACTGTCCATGTCACCTACAAAGATGTTAAACAGCACCAGTCCCAGTACAAACCCCTGAGGAATGCCACTCATCATTGGTCTCCACTTGGACATTGAGCTGTTGATGGAAACTCTTTGAGTGCAGCCATCCAGCCAATTCCTTATCCACCAAGCAGTCCATCCATCAAATCCATTTCTCTCCAATTTAGAGACAAGGATGTTGCGTGGAACAGTGTCAAATGCTTTGCACAAGTCCCACTAGATGACATCTGTTGCTCTCCCCTTATCCACCAACGCTGTCATCCCATTGTAGGCAGCCACCAGATTTGTCAGGCACGATTTGCCCTTGGTGAAGCCATGTTGGCTGTCACCAATCACCTCCTTATTTTCCATGTGCCTTAGCAGAGTTTCCAGGAGGATCTTCTGCATGATCTTGCCGGGCACAGAGGTGAGACTGACCAGCCTGTAGTTCCCCGGGTATTCCTTTTTTCCCTTTTTAAAAATGGGGGCTATGTTTCCCCTTTTCCAGTTAGCAGGAACTTCCCCAGAATATACAGCATAAAAGTAAGAATCCAAATTTATAACCTTGTAATTTGACTACTAGTTATTCTTCCAATTCTTTGCAGAAGTTCAATTAAATCAGAGTAAGCTTGTGTTAGAGCTGGTATCTCTGGCTAGGAGAAAATCCAGCATGACCTATGTCCAGGCTAAAATTCTTGCAGCGCCTTCATAGACATAGGTCTAAACTAAAATATTACTGCTGAGCTTTTAGGGGAGATCTCCCCACTGCACCATAACAATGCTGAAATATTTTTTCAAGGAAGTATTTGTAGATAATCCCTTTTCTGTTCAGGGATGGCACAGGACTGGTATAATAAATACACCGCCCCTTTTGCAGCCAATGTGCATGGAGGATCCCGGGAAGAGAGCCAAAGCAAAGTGATGTAACCCACAGCTGACAGGAAAGGCCACCTGGGGAGGCTGGGGCAGGACACAGTGTGCGCTGCAGGCTGGCCTCTGAAGTGCAGAAACAGGAGGGGAAGCCTTCCCGCCAGCTCTGCTTCCCCTCGCCCGTGCCGAGGGAGCCTGAGCTCGGGACAGGCGTACTCACAGACACGACCTCCGGGCAGGATAATGAGTAACTCACCAGGACTCACACATGTTCTTCCACTGTTTAGTTTGAACAGAGGCTGCTTTTGTCAGCATCATTTCCAAACTTTGTCTCCAAATTTGAAACTTACTTTAGAAGCTCATTTTAATTTGGCAGCAAAGTATTTTAGAAACAATTTGTTTTCACGCTGGTTTGTGCACAAAGTAGCCTACAAGGCACCACGCACCCTGGCAATGATGCAGGTCTGACTCTCAAGCTATTTCCCCCTTTTTTTACATGTTTAAAGCTGCTAACCTGTAGAAACTTTGCTTCTCACATTGTGGTTTTGTTAACAGATTTTTTCTGGTTTCTTGGACACCATTTTAATGCCCGCTGTCTGTCCCCTGTCCTCGTGCTTGCACTTCACTGCTGTTCCTTAATTCCCCTCCCACTTCAGCAAGGATCTCGTATACAGATTTGTAGAATCATTTAGGTTGGAAGAGACCTTTAAGATCACTGAGTCCAACCGTTAACCCAGCACTGCCAAGTCCACCACTCAACCATGTCCCTCAGCACCAGGTCTACCCGTCTTTTTAAACATCTCCGGGGATGGTGACTCACCCCTTAATCTCTTTATTTCATCACAGGACAAAACTTTTAACAAATTTGAGGCACGTACTGTTCTTTAAACACATCGGCAGTGTTTCAAGAGGAGTAATACCTGCAGGCAGCGGCACTCGCGCTATCCTAAATGTCTCAGCAAGCCCTTGAGTCGCTGGGGCCGGGTACCGGGGCCGGGTACGGGGGCCAGGGGCCGGGGGCCAGGAATCAGGGCCGTGTACTGGGTACCGGGGCCGGGTACGGTGGCCAGGGGCCGGGCCCCGGTGCCGGGTACCGGGGCCGCCCTCATCCCGGCCAGGCCTTCCTGACCGCTCTGCGCCGCTAGGCCCTGCTGCCATGGCAACGGGTGGGGCGGCGCCGTAGTGACGTCAGGCGCACGGCCGGGCGGGCGGGGCTCCGCCTCGCGCTGCTGCCTCATACCGGCGCTTCCCGCCGGCGGGCGCGGAGCGGGGCTGTGGCTCTCCCCTCAGCCCGGGGCGGTCGTTAAATGTCTCCTGCTCGGGCAGGCGCGGCCGGCTTTGCCTCGGCCGGTCGCGGCGTCAGGTGGTGGAGGGCGTGGAGCAGCCGCGGCTGGTCAAAAGGGGTGGCTGCTGCCCCCCAGAGGCAGAACTGCCGCCTGCCTGCTCCGGTCTTGGCAAGCGTAAATGAAACACGGACGCGAAACTTGAGGGAATTCCTTCAGGTTCTTGAAAATTCCTGAAGCAGGTGGCCGCGTTGGGCCTGTGGAGAAGTGGAGTCGCTTAGAACAGGTGTTAAGCTGGTCAGCCGGTTGTGTGGAGAGAGGCCGGCAGGTGTGGTAGTTCTGGGGTTGTGTTGTGCTTGTGGTTTCCCGTGGGTGGTATAACTTTAAGTAAGAGCGCACTTCACTGAAATACAGTCAAATAATAATCATCCATAGTTTCCTGTCAAAACGAGGAGAGGTGGAGAGGGTTCACTCAGGAATCTTTCTGAGTCTGGTGTTTCTCTTGAAAACTTGAAGCGGGGTTGGAGGCAGTAACAGGCGCAGAGGGGGCTCAGGGACTCTCAAGATGTGCTGGGAATCGGGGTACATTGAAGAAACACTCTTAAATCAATAATCTGTGGGGGTTCAGAGGCTGCTTCTAGCTCTGCTGCTGTGTGGATTAAATAAACTCCTTAATTCTTCTCTTTACTGTGGCTCCACTTACTTGCTCCTATACTGGAGCTAAGGGTGAGAAAATCAATCCTTTCTTTGCCACATTACCCCAGTGGATTACTGTTTTTCCTGAGTGCGTTGGGAAGAAGGATTGTCGTCTCTCCTGAGGAATGGCGTGGCAGAGTCTCCCCGTGTCTCTCCTCAGCAGCTGCTGGAATGAATGAGAACAAAACCAGTTTCTAACAGGTGACCTGGCTCGTTCATTTCCCTAATTTTGGAGTCTTGGGCTTGGCTGATGTTAATATAAATAACTTTTCCCAGAGGGGCATTGCAGCATGAAAGAGTGACCTGGAAAAAAAAACCCCAAACAAGTTACTAAGAGGATGGATTGTTTTAATAAACAGAGAAGCAAGTAGTTTGCTTTCACAGTTACTTCTCAAGCTTCTCATCTTATTATGGGACAAAGTTACCTAAAAAGTATTTTGGCTTTGCAAAATGCTACACAAATATGTAGTGTTTACTCAAGATTAATATAGAATGACTGTGCTGCAAAATGCTACCTTCTTATTTAATGTCATCCCTTATCAAATATAATTTTTGGGTGAAAAATAGGGATAAAAACTGAACTTGAAACATCTTTCTAATGAGGAAGTTGTTATATCTATTTCAGTACTACTCAAGAAGTTTGCAGAAGGAAAACATTAATTCATGTTCTAGACTGCACACTGTGTAAGGATTTTTTTCAATTTTTTGAAGCACTGTTACAGGGGATAATTTTAATAGTTGCACAGAAAAAAGAAACACGCTTGAGACGCCAAATGAAAAAGTTCTGAAATTGTTGTTTCCAGCTGGCTGTAGAAGTCTGTGAGTTACAAGTATATGACAAATTGAAAATGTTTAAGCTAAAATGCCCATAGTGAAATTAAACAGTAATGGCAGTGATGCATTTAAATTCATTAAATGAGGAAGTACTGGAAATAATTATCAGCAGATATAAATCTAAAGTGATTATTTAGTGCAGATTTCATTTTGGGACATGGGAAACCACCTTAGCAAGGGCAGAGCCCCTCTCTTATTGTTACAGTTGGGACTGATTTTTTTTGAAACTAGCTTAGGATATGGTTAACTTCATTTTAAAACCTACCTGTGCTGTACAATCAACAGAGCAGAAATTGCAGCTGGTTTTTCAGAGAGTAAAAAAAATAAAGCTTTCAATTTATTAATAAAACTCCCAGTCACACCTGCGGAACTGCCAGATGGGATTGAGAAGAAAATGTCCCATTAGAGAGTGTCAACGCGCTGTTCCCCGGTGGTGTCAAAGGAGAAGAAATACTGTGGCTGTTGGGATATCGTTGAAAAAGTTCCAGGTGGAAACAGCGTAGGATTTCAGATTTAACTGGTTTGGTGCCTGATGTTGGTGTTTTGTTTGCTGTTTTTGCTCTGCGCAGGCAGTGACTGTTGCCCCAAGGGCAGAGAGGTGCCCACCCTGGACTAGGGGATGCTCCGCCACCCTGCCTGGGCAGCTGCAGCACAGCGCTGGAATAATGAGTGGTTTTAAACCGATGTTAATTATTTATACAGGTCTGAGCTTGCACTTTTCTTTTTTTTTTTTTTTACAGTCTGCCTTCTCCCTTACGAATTAGCCGGAGCTAAACATAAACTGTGTAGCGCTGGAGGAGCAGCGGTGCAATGTAAAATCCAAACGTGCGTGTGACGGGAGGAGGAGGACGAACCCGGAGGAGAGGGCTGCGTGGCGGGAACCATTTCTCACCGTGCATCGCGTCGTCGTGGCCGGGGAAGGACAGTTTCTTATCCCCAAACCTCTCCGGAAAACCGCTTCCCACGCAGCACCAGGCTTTACGTGAATCCTATGCCGATATCTCACTTCGAGGGCCCGAGCGGGGCTGATGCAGCGCGGCCCCCGCACCGACCTTGGCAAAAACCCGTTGATTAAACCCCAGACCGGCGCTCCCCCGGCCCCGCGGACGGCCGGGGGCGGCACGAACGGCGCGGGTCCCCGTCCCCCCCCCCGCCCCCGGCCGGCCCAGCGGCGCGGCCCGCCCCCCGCGGAGGGAGACGCCATTGCGGGTTGTTTGTGCAGGCGGCGGAAGGAGGCGGCGGCGGCGCTGCGACCGCGGACTTTTTTCCCTGCGGCCATCATGTCCACCCCGGCGCGGCGCAGGCTGATGCGCGACTTCAAGAGGTGAGCGGGGACACCCTCCTCCTTCTCTCTTTCTCTCTCTCCCGGCGGGGAGAGGGCAGCCCGACCCGGGGGACGGGGCCGGCCTGGCAGCGGGGGAAGGCTGCGGGGCCCGACCCGGCCGTTAGCGGGGACGGGGCTCGGGGTCGCACCGCCGGGCTGCCCCGGGGAGGGGAGGGCGCCGGTCCCGCGGGCAAGCGGCACGGCGGGGAGCCGCAGCGGGCGGCGCGTCCCGGGCCGTCCCTCCAGCCCCGCTCCTTTGTGCCGGGGACGGCAGCTGGCACGGAGCCCCCGGGTCCTCCCCCGCTGGGGACTGCGGGGCAGGGGCGCGCTCCGGGCCGGCGGCTTCGCTCGTCCTCCCCCCCACCCGCCCCCGGTCATCCCCGGGGAGCCCTCCGGGGGTGAGCAGGGGGGGGGGGTCCCGCCGGGCAGAGCCGGCTTTGTTTGTGCCGCCCGCCTGGGCCGTCCGCCGACGGCTGGGGGCGTCTGAGGATAAAAGTTGAAGCCGTGTATTCAAAACAAGGGCAGCCCCGGGATGGGCCCGGCTCGGGGGAGGCTCCCCGGGGGGCAGCGGGGGCGGTGAGGTGGGGGTGAGCCGGGCTGGAGGGGTGAGATGTGAGTCCCCTTCCCTCGAAGGGCCCGGCGGTGCGGACCTGAATATTCTGCCGTACTTCCCGCACCCCCTCCTCCTCACACAAGCTTTTGAATACCAAAGGTGTTTGGTCCGGATTTATGAACAGACCAGGCAGAATTTAGATGTGTTTGAGGCTTGTTGGGCTGACGGTGTCTCTGAAAATAAGTGTTGGGGATAAGCATCTGAAAACAAAGCGCAAAGAACTAGCAAACACTTCGTCTGTATGTAATAAAAAGCAAAATGCCCTTTAATGTTTTTATGTGCATGCTATTCTGTCTAAGGTTTTCAATCATGAGGAATCTTTTGTATAATGTATACAAACTGCTAAAGAAGCAGTTATTAGTTGCACTCTTTTAAATGTTAATGACAGAACCACAGACTCTAGAATAATTTATGTCCAGTCTGACATGTAAACACACTTACAATAGAGTGTGGAAATAGGTGGGGGGGTTCTTTTGTAAGCTTTACACTATGTCGTATGATTTCTCTGGACTGGAGTCACTCATAAGTCGTTGGGGGTGAGTCAGCGTTGATAGTGTCTCTTTTTTTAGCGTAGCGATGTTATACCAGAACCTGAAAATACATTAGTAAACAGTTGACGCTTATTGTAGTTGCTTTACGTGACTGTGTATAAAGCTACAGTGATAAAAGCCTGACCTCTGAATCTACAAAAGTTGGACGTTTTTGAGATGTGGAGCCTGCCTCCTCTGTTGAATTTGGGTGTTGGTGTTTGCCAAGCGGGTGTTGCTCGATTCCTGTTCAAATCAAAACAGGATATTCAGTCTTTTTTATTGTATTAGGTTACACAGATGACACAAACCAGTGATTTTTCAGGGTGAGAAACTAAGTAACTTTCAGGATTGCAATCAGACATGATTTTTATGATCTTATAATCTTAGAAGGACTGGTTTAATAATTTTGAAATTTAAGGTGGAGAGAAGACATTAAAACTGTGGAAAAGTATAAGCAAATGAACACAAAGTAAATAAAACTTATTTATCAAATATATGACAACTTTAATACCCCAAAATGTATGCAAGTTTTTAATGACAGGGGTGTTTTAACTTTTCACTTTCCTACCATAACTTCTGTTTAGCCTTATGCTACTTGTATCTCATACTGAAAAAGCAGACTGTGCTGTGAACTCTGATTCACTTTGTTAAATATAAACTCCTTTTGCATACTGTGATTGTCAAGAGCAGTGAAGAGAGAACAGTTTGACAGATCTTGTATCTCATCTAATTTGTTTGACTAAACCAACAGAAAAATAAGTTAATTTTGTTGTTGTTGTTGTTTTTGCTGTTGGAAAAAGGGCTACAAATACTACATTTTCCCTAGCTGTTAAAGATTTCCAGGCCCTGTTCAGATCAGTCTAATTTCCAGCCCTCACCACAACCTTTCTGTAGTTAGACCCTTTGACAGCAGGGTGCACATGAGCTTTTAAATGGATCTAAAAACCAAAGCCATCCTTCAAATGCATGTCAGGCTGAATCCTCAGGCATTATTGTTGGCATGCAGCCTGGCTGTCATGTAGGAATAAGTCCTGTTCCTGCTCTCCCTGACCAAAATAGTAGGTGGTTTATGCTGTTGATATTAAGCTGTCTGAACTGTGTGTGCTCAGAGAGCAAGGATGTAAACACAGAGTTCAGAGGAGACGGGAGTGAGCCCTGCTTTTGAACTGGCTCTATAGGGCAGCGTCTTTGCTCAGCATCTGTGTACACATGGAGTTTTTTCACAGACTTAGGCAGTGCAAGTGCGGGAGAATGTGCTGGCTGCACACCAGTGTCAGCTCTGAATAAATCTGCATTTTCACACTGACATTGAGTTAGAATTTGTCCCTTGGTCTGCAGGCTTTCGGTGGCGGCTGGCTCATAACAGTGTACTGTGATGTGGTCAAACCTCATGGTAACGCTAAAGAATTGCTTTTGAAGCAAGAGCAGGCACTTTTTCTTCGTTCTTGCATAACTCGAGGCAGAATAGGTGGGGTGGGTAGGAGCTGTCACTGAAGGGGTTCGATGGGGCAAATTGCACATTGGGTGATTGGGGTTGCTGGTTTACATTGTTCAGGGTCTTAGGTGATCCTTCAGCAGAAACATTAGTATACAGAAGGATGGGCAGAAGGAGGATATCTGGATCCTGTTCTTTGGTTGCGAGATATATATTCTGTATGGTCCAGGTTTATGTGGCTTCCAGTAAGTAACAAGCTTTTCCCTAGTCCAGGGATTAAGCAACTACAAAGAATTTAAAACACTTCCACAATTACTTTAGAGATAAACACATTTGTTGAACTGGTAAGAGAGCGGTACACAGGTTTTCCCCTCACTCCCTTGTGAAGCAATCGGCTTGCTAGTCAAAATAGCCTTATACCAAATTTAGCCACATGGTGCGCACGGATCTGGGAATGCGGGAAAAGCTGCGCTGACAGCCCCTTGCACTTAGTCCCCACAAGTGTGCTGTGTATCACTGTCTGGTTTTCAGCTCCTGTTTGTAATTTGTTCTCTTCATTGTGGCAGCCAGCAGCAATCGCTCTTTCATAGTTCACTATGTAGTACTGTAAATCCCAGCTGTACGTGGTGCTTTAAATTATTCTTAGAGTTAATACTTTGCTCCCTGCACACCTAATCTTGGGGCTGTCCTACTATATTGGTGTAATATGTGAGAAAATCTTGATGTGCATAGTCTTGTAAGTTTGTCTTTTGGAGTATTGTTAATCTGCATGTGGTTCTTTGTGTATTCTCTGATTTGGAATAAGAAAATATTTACGAAATCTGGATATTAGTGTTAAATTATACTTGCAGGTGGAAGTATTTCATTTATATAAGACTTGTCATTCTATATTTGTAATTCTTAGATTGCAAGAAGACCCTCCTGTGGGTGTCAGTGGTGCACCATCTGAGAATAACATAATGCAATGGAATGCAGTTATATTTGGGTAAGAGTTTTTGATCACTATTGTCCCTATATCAAAGGGCTAAATATAACAAAGCCTGGTATTTGTTTTCACAATGATTTTGTTCTTTTACATACCTAAAGTCAGGAAACTTAGAAAAATAACCAAGTGTGCTCTTGCAGTAAAAACCTGTTTTAAGGGATAATACAGGATGTGTAGGAAAGAAAAACTTAAAATTAATCTTTTTTGGTGAATAAAGCTTGCATGTGCCTTAATAAATAGGTTAGACTGTGTAGGAGCTGGGTTACGAAAGAGCAGGCTTGCTCTTCAAAGTACATAAGAGCTGCATGTTCTTGGCCATTAAATCCAGATGTATTAGCAGTGTTTGGATTGATTCCCAGTAGAAGGAGGTACAGGTTCTGTCTAGGAAGTTACATTACATATCCTACAGAACAGGAACTGGCTTGGTATCCTTTCATAAAACCGGAGTATGCTTGCTAGTAATTGGATTATTAATTCCAATCTAGTCACGTAAAGGGATATGTATTGTTTGGGATGATGATAAAGTAGTATCTCAACCAGCAGATTGAGTACGGGAAAGTGTCTTAGATATGACAAAGCTCTTGGAGGTTACCTCTGGATACTTCTGTAAATATTTAAATTATTGCCTCTACCTGTATCTTGGGGAGGATGAGGAAGGAAGTATGCATTTATTGTGCCTGTTTAGAAGGAAGTAATGATCATTTTTAACTGGAGTTTATTTTTAAAACCTTTCAGGCCAGAAGGGACACCTTTTGAAGATGGTAAGCCACTAACTTTTATATCCTCTGTCATTCTTATAAACATTGCCAGTATTAACATTGTTCTGCTCTGAAAACATAATAGATGTTATCTGTATATAATTTGGAACAAAATAAGCAAGCAAGTGAACTAGTAAGGTCTTGTTGACTATAAAAATACTGTATTTTGATGTAAGCAGTGTCTTCCCATAGTGGTTGATGGTTAGTTAGAAAGCTACGAAGCAATGCTTGTATCAAGACTTGTTTGTACATAGAACACTAGAGCTTTTAGGGGAAGTTGGTATAATGCTGCCAGATGTTTCTACATCTCCATAGCTAAGCTCAACAAGGCAGCGTGATTTTTCTGGTTTCATCTTTGTGGCATGTTTGATTCATCTGTGTTCATCTAATGAGGAACAGGTGAAAAATCTTGAATTGTTCTGAATATAGAACTGAATGAGGGGGAGGGAACACCAAATTTGTACATAAACATGAAAGTTGGTGTGTAATGAACCGCCCTTAGGCATATGAGGAATAATGAGTTTAATAATTATAGTATTATTGCAGTAATCGGCAGCAGATGAGTTTTTTCGCTGTGTTGGGTTGGAGGAGTTACAGTAAATTATTCACTAATCCATAATAAAGGTTTTCAGTGGATCAGTCCTGAGCTCCAATGACTGAGATTGATTATGAAATCCCAGTGTTTCTTTGCTGGCACCACAGTGCCTTCTTAATGAAACACCTTAAAGTCACCAAAGCCCATGGAACCGGCATGTTGGGTCACAGAAGAAAGGGGCGGGGGGGCAGAGGGATAATTGATGTTGGATCTAGCTGCCTTTGCCGTGTCTGCAGTGAGTCTCCAAGCTTCTTCCGAGCTGCTGCTGCTGGTTTTATTACTAAGTAGTAGTTCCATAGTTCCATTATCCCTTGAAATATACGAAAAGAAACCAGACTCTGTTGTTTCTTTATATAATGGTGAGAAGAAATATTGATCATGGAGCACATAAATTAACTGATGTTGTATATGTTCTTGGAGGTGTTCTTCTGTTGTTAGTTATCTGATTGTATTTTGTTTGTTTGGACAGGTACTTTTAAACTAGTAATAGAATTTTCAGAAGAATATCCAAATAAGCCTCCAACTGTTAGGTTTTTATCAAAAATGTTCCATCCAAATGGTGAGTAAATCATTTTTATTTAGCCATAATACCCAGTAAATATTATGTTGTGGTCATGCAAAGCTCCAGAATGCTTAACATTCTCTTTGTTGCCACCTTCTAAGTAGATGTCTGGGACAGCAACTGCTTGATGAAAGATTAAGAATTATGGTGCTATTAAAAAGCAGCTATCTGTCTCTCTCTAATCAATACATAGCCTCAATAGCAAAGCTTGTGAGCATTTCAGCAGCAGCTGCGCTTCAGTTGGCTTAAAGAGGCAATTCTGGTTGCAGATTCCCGCCCCCTTCCATTTAACAGCAATCCTGTATGTGCAGCCACATAGTGAATTGGAGTAGGGAACCGATCGAGCCAGATGTTACTTATTTCTGTCAGGCGAGATTTCAGCCTTCGTTTGGGTTGCTGTACCAACCATGCTCGCAGGAGGAGGAAGGTGAGGATATGCAGTTGTGGGGGAGTGCAGAGGAGGCGCCTGACCCAAACTCAGTGATGAGGGCAGCCTTATGAGAGTGCCATGGTTCCTGCTCCAGCACTTGATAGGTTTTATCCAGTTATTCTTGCACACAGAAAACGCAAACTGTGCCTTTTGCTTTTCCAAGCCCCTCTGTAGCAAAGGAGGGTATAGATTCGATTTGAGGCTTGAAGCATGAGCCCATTACAGCATTTCTTGTAGCTTGAGCTCTCCTTGAAGAGAGGCTGACCTTGGCTTCAGTTCTGTGACTTCTTAGACAGTGCTGTGTAACCATTTGCCTGTCATGTAACGTGCAGGCCAGTATGCCTCTGACAGGGTTTTGTAATTCGTTGCTTTTCATTGGCATGAACAGAAGACCAGGGTGTAGGAGTTTGGCCAATCTCAGTTTCATACAGACTCTTGCAGTAAGACTACTGATAAGTATCCAGACAGAAGTGGGATTTCAGGTACACTTTTCAGTATTTTCTATTGTCTGTGTTATACTCTACGCTGTGACAGACACTGTGAAAACGGGACAAGAGCTCCCTCCATCCAGTGTGTGAGTCCATGCAGACTGAGATCCTCAGCTGGTTCCAGTCCTGCAGTAAATTTGCTGCTCTGTGGGATGCCTCACCTCGGTGTGAATATGGGCCAGTCACACAAGAGGAGCAAGAAACCAAGTCTGCCAGTTCCTGTGCTAATGCCATAATCGTTAGACCTTTCTTCTTTTCCTCTTAAGTGTTCTGGTACTTCCAGTAATATATCTCCTTCAAAATACAAGATGTCAAACGACAGAAGATTGTGAGATGTAACTGCTGTCCTCTTTCCTAAAGCATTAATTTAAGCACAGACTGAATTGGAACAGTAACTCTGCTTTTAGCAGTATGTAATGAACAAACTATAATATAAATCTGATCATTTCTAAATTATATCTGTGTTGTATTTACAGTTTATGCGGATGGTAGCATATGTTTAGATATTCTTCAGAATCGCTGGAGTCCAACATATGATGTTTCATCTATTTTAACTTCAATTCAGGTAACTTTGCATCTGTTTTAGCAAATAATTATATTGCTGTTAGTTTGTATTGGAGAATACACAGCTCAGTGATGGGGGTAACAGGTATCTATATCAAGGGGGACTTCAAATACTTGTGAGCTGAGCAGTAGCTTTTTAGATCAAATAAAGGCTAAGGTGCTGACCTGGGTAATTTTGAGTTACAAAACTGCCATTAGATTTATTTTTTTTTACAGGAAAACAGTTACTGATTTGAATTCCTTTTAACTTTTTTAGTTGGGGTAGGACATGGGATGTAGAAATTTGCCTAGCGTTTTGAATCCTTTATCATGAAGCCTTGCCCTGTGAAGTCCTCAAGGAGACAGTACTGCTGAAACCTACTTGGAATCAGTAAAAATGGCCTGGCATGGCAAAAACTTGCATTGTCTTTTCTCCTGTGTGGTTGTTTTTACTTTTCTACAGTGAAGTTTTGTAGGAGGCACCTTAAGGCCCTCCTTGGACCTGAACGATAATAGTAGTGTAACTACCAAATAATCAGTGAGCATCGTACTGGTAACTGGCACACGTGACCCTGTATCTGTTAGGTTTGTGAGCCTATAAGCGTACACAGCGCCAATGCTTATGTAATGTACAATTTGAGGTTCCGTAGTGTAATTATGGGTACCTAACCATGAGTTTAACTGTTTCTAATTGGGCTCTTCTGAGTCATGTCTGCCTCCTGAAACACAAGTGATTTGAAAGCTGTAAATTGATTTTTTTAATTTTTTTTTCCCTGATTTAAAATGTGTTGTTTTGTCTCATATTTTGTTTTCCCCTTTTTACAGTCTCTGCTTGATGAACCGAACCCAAACAGTCCAGCAAACAGTCAGGCGGCACAACTCTATCAGGAGAACAAACGTGAATACGAGAAAAGAGTTTCAGCTATTGTTGAACAAAGTTGGAATGATTCGTAACAGCTGCTGTGTTACTTTCCATCCTCATAATCACTATGTACAATTTAACTCTCAATAGAAAGGCTACCAGAGATTTCAAGTGCCACAGTTCTAAGAATTTGCATAAAAACTCATTTGCAACCAAAATTAAGCCCTCCAGTTTAGGCAACTTAAAAGCTTGTGTATCTTGATTAACGTACTTTTTATTGCATGGTATGAACTAAGTTATTGCTACATAAATTTGTAATATATCCTGTTTGTATTTTTTTTCCAAGTGTATAATGTTGGTGTGGAGTTTTCATGACAGAATATACACATTTTGTAAATCTGTACTTTTTCAAATATTGAATGCCTTATTTTTGAATTCTTTAGATTTTTAAATTGGAGAAAAGCACTTAACAAAGTTTTTATATATAAAAATATTTCATGTAAAACTGTTAAATACATAACCTTAGTGCAAGACATTCTGCTCTCGCTCTGTATCTCTTTCAAAGGGCTCATTTTTAGTCCATTTTTCCTTTTGGGATGTGCTGATTATATCACGCACTTTACATGGAGAAAAATGAATCTATGATGTTACTGTCTTCACTGGACGTCTCTGGTTCTGCATCAGAGCTTAACTGGATTCTGTGTGTCCTCAGTTGTATGAGGAGGAGAAGTGTTGGTAGCTGCCAACTTTCAAACGGGGAAACAGATGTAACTATTTTGCTAAAAGCCCCACTTTAAACCAGCGGCTGAGCTGCCCGCAGGACCTGGATGACCAGGCTTGATAAGAATGTATTCTAATAACTTTTATTTTTCAGGGAGATTGTATTTTACCAAGTTGTAAAATGTTGTCATCTAAATCTGTCCTATATTCGCATACTGACACTGTAATATTTTGCATATCTTCCAGTAGTGTCCCATTAGTTGCCCTTGGTAGGGAAAAAATTAATCCCCAACCGAAGAAAACATGCCTGCAGATGTAGTGCCGCTATTCCTTGGAGCTTGGCTGTGTACCATGTGGTCAGGTTGTGTCTGCATCACAGCAGTTCCACATGTTTGTAAATTGCCAGTTTTAAAGAAGTTTGGAGTTAGTTTTGTAGATGTTGATGTGGTAATTTCTTTACTGCATTCTGTAAAACTGGCTGGATGACTGCAGTAAAGGATTAGGGGGTTGTGTTTGGCTTTTTTCCCCCCCAGCAGCAAAATTGTAATCCCTTTGAGGTAATAATTCCCACCAGCATCCCCCACATCCCATTCCAAAATACAGCTCAGTGGTGAAGAGATGTTGTTTATTTGCAATAATCACTACTAAAAATTAGTCTCTGTTAATGCAGTGAGTTGACACCTCATACCTGCTCGCAAAGTTGCTTTGTAACTGACAGGAGCAGCGCTATTAAGTTTAGAAACCGCAATACCGGTCAAACTGTTCTGCGTTAGCAGCGCTGTTGTATTGCGGGTAAGAATTGTAGGAAAAGTGCTGTTCGTGTGTGAGGGCCCGGGAGCGTCGGTGCTACGTAATGCAGAGCTGCAGTCTGGGTGCGTTGGTTTGGTTGCCTCGAGTCAGTGAATTTGGGTTTAGAGATTTTTCAATCTGCATCTGATTATTACCCCAAGCCCAGTGGACCCGCCATGTACAGCAGGTGGCGGGAGCGAAGCGGCGATACCTGCCTCACCGCAGCATCCATGCCCGCGCTTTTGTTCACAAACGTGAGGCGGGAAAGGCTCCTGTCTCTAAGAATTTGTGTAAACGGTGAAGATTTTTTTTTAAAAACGTCAATATTTTTGTTCCTTTGGCACGTGGGTGAGGTGCCGTTTGCCGTTCGTTAGTGCCCGGGTGGCGTCGATTCCCGTCGGGCCCGCTCACAGGCGGGGGAGGCCGCGGAGGGTCTGTGTCCCCGCGTCGGGAGCGCACCGGGCGCGGGCGGAGCTCTCGGTACCGATGCGCACGGACCCGCCATGTACGGCACGCGCCTACCGGACACACGTCATCAACGCCCGCGCCGTAGAGACGTACATCCGGCGCGGGCCCCGCGACCCCCCGGAAGGCCCTCACCGGCCCGGCCGCTCTACCCCGCGTCTCCTCTGCCCTGGAGGACCGGGGGCGGGGCCGCGCAGGCGCGCTCGGGCTGAGAGCAACCGAGGGCCGCGCCCGGGGCCGCCGCGCTCCCCTCAGGGCCGGGGCTCCGCGGGGCGCCGGGGCCGCCGCCGTCCTCACCTGCGGGGTGGCCCTGCCCGCGGCCCCGGCCCTGTCAGCCGGGCCGGGAGCGGTGGAAGGCGCCACAGGGCTGCGGGCGGTGCGAGGCCGAGCTGCAGAGGCGGCCTAGGGGACAGGCCCGGCGAGTCCCCGGGGCGGTGGTGTCAGACCGGCTGCGGTAACCGATCCCGGCCGGGGCCGTTGGCGGCCGGGCGGCGGAGCCGGGCGGTCCTCGGAGAAACCGGCTGAGAAACGGGGTCGGGGAGGGCACGGGCGGGGTGTGCAGCGGCGCTGGTGCCGGTTTGGCAGCCGGGTGCCGCCGTGGAGGGGTAACCCAGCGCGCCGCGGGGGGGGGTGAGGCGGCCCTGGGCGCACACGGTGCCACTGGGCGGGCTCGGAACTGCGGCTGCCAAAACAGCGGGTGAGGGGTGTGGATAACGGACGGCGTCAGAGCCGACGCTGCTGTTTCCCTCTGTGCTGCAAAGAACGGGAGTCCACTTAAATTTAAGGACAAAAAAAATTCGTACCTGGGCTGGTGGGAGGTGTCCCTGCCCAGGGCAGGGGGTTGGAACGAGATCATCTTTAAGGTCCCTTCCAACCCAGACCATTCTGTGATTCTGTGACTCACAAGAGCACTGTATAGTCACGATAAACTTTGTGGTACAGTTAATTTCTTAAATAGCGTACTGGGATGCTTGATTTTTTTAATTAATTAGGAAATGTAACACACTAAGCTTGCCAGGACAGTGGGATTAATTAAGGAAGTACTGATGGGTACACGAAATTTGGTTTTATAGCTTCTCCCGGGGCTTCGGTTCATTGATATTAAACAGTTCATAATCACTTCTTCTCCATGGGATTCTGTGTAAAGATCTGAAATCACTTCGGAGATATTTTAAAATTACTCATCCCGGTGCTTTTGTGCTATACATATACATCATTCCCCTGGTTTCGCAGCTGGACGGACGGACGCATCCAGGTCTGCAGCAGTGTTGTGCAGGTCAGGAGGAAGCCTGTGGCGGGGCTGCAGCCGTGAGCTGTTTGTGGCGATTCCCCAGTCTGAGTTTCGCATACGAGAACACCTTCGCCTTCAGGTTTGTGGTACTAATGTTATTCATAAGAAGCACGAAACACTGCGCTGCTGGTGCCGCTTTCTTCAGATCCTGGGTCCCTGAAGATGTCTCATCCAAATACAGTCCCAAGCCAAAAACACGAGACTCAGATCTTCGCAAATGTGATTAACTTCACTAGTGTGAGCAGTCCCGTTGGGATTCTTCACCGTCGTACAGATAAATGTGTGTAATTGCGGAATCGAGGCCTTAGGCTGTGAGAAGTAAAGAAATCACAGCTTGAGGTGGCATATCTGTAGCTTCTTTGTGGGAGGTTTGGTATTAATAGTCAATTAATTCAATGTGTCAAACAAATAAAGCTTTAAATATTTAGAGATTACGAGGTCCCTAATAAAAAATTTACAGGAAAAAAAGGAGGATTCCCTGATTACTAGAGTGGCATTCAGTTATTCAAAATAAAATTGGGAGGATAACATAGACAGATAGTTAAATACTTTGTGTTTACAGTGTCAAGATTCTGTGAGAATAGCTGCTGATGTCTACCAAACTGCAGAGGAGAGGAAGAGCCTTATCATCTGGCCACGCTTCCCTACCTAGTGCTTTTATTTGAGCATTTTACGGTTTGTGGAAGCTGTCCCAGGCAAATACTATGCCGTATTTGTTTAGAGTTGTTTTTTTGGAAGGGGAAAGATGTAATCGACAGGCAATCTGCTGTAATGTGTGAGTTGGCAAGGTGGCGTTCTCCACCTCTGCTTTTGATGGGGCTCCGCAGCGCAGGAAAGAATGAGCGCCTGCTTGGGCTGCAAGTGGGAAACGAGTGACCAGCGACTCCTGACACTTGTTTGTGAGCAGCCCCAGCTCTCTGCTTAATTTGTTATTGAAGTCACAGGATAAAACAATTATCTGGCCTTCTCTCCCTGATTTCGTTAGTCTTTTTAATGAAAGAGTTTCAACAGAGTACAAAATACATGTTCCCCTGTGTAGCGTTGGAGTATTCCCCTGGAAAGGAATAGCTGTGGGTTCAAAATTCCTCCGGCAAGGAATACACTGGGGCCTCTGTGTAAATGCACAAAAATAGGATGATGCCTCCTCCTCCCGTGTTTTGAACACACTGGCTTTGGTCCACGTAGCACGGAGAGGCGCGGGATTTACGGCACTCCCATAGGTATGTGTCTGCCTGCTGCCCGTGCCGGCGGTGGCGGACGGATCCTTCCCAGGGCGCCTGAGGGCTTTAGAAGGGTAAACTCAGATGTTCCGCTTATCACTGTTATAAACTCTTGCTTGGATCCAGCCCTTGGGCCGTACGAACACCATGGAGCCAGCGGTGAGTGAGTTAGGAGGCGTTCTTCTTATTTCAGAAAAGCTTTTGGGGTAAAAACAGTCAAAAAGGAGACCAAAGAAGAATTGTGTGTTATTTTACACCTGTGGACAGTTTTGTTGAAAGTGAGTCTTCTTCACAGTTAATCTCGAGGAATCTCGTCATACTGAAAGAAGAACGGTGTAAGAGGCAAAGGAAAAAAGGAGCTAAATTTAAAAAAAAATCAAAGCATGTAAGAATTAAAGAAGAGAACCCACTAAAACCCCTATGCTGCTCTGCTTTTGCTGTGCCTTCAAAGGACAAGTTGCCATTTTGCAAAAGAATATACCTTGGATTATGTGTGTGTATGTATGTAGGAGAGGAGAGGGCTTTTAGAGTTGATTATTAGAGAAACTTTAAATAATTAGGGAGTAGTATTGAAAGTAAACAGTGCTTAGGGTTTGGGGTTGGGTTTTTTTTAGCATTGTTACTTCACCTTGAGTTTGTCTCATACCGCAGTTGCCATCAGCAGAGAACAAAAAATATGCAAAACTTTTCAGACTCTCCGATAATGACTGTAATTAGCATCACAAGCTATGGAAATTGCAATATTCCCTCAAGGTTTCTTGTCATTCTCCCATGTTTCTGCACTGAAAAGAAAAGATTTTTAAGACAAAGTATCTTCTGTGTTTGGTACTGTCCCACTAATGGTAATGTTCCCCCCTCCGTGGCTGCGGGAATCCGTTCTGAACGCTTGTGTCAGAGTCGTGTTTCTGAGCTGCTCTGTGTGAAAGCTCTATCCTGCCAGAAAGTAAACACGCTACTCTTGAACACTGTATGTTGTTCAGCATCCAAAATGAAGCCTTTTTCTTTATGATGTGGTCAAAGCACGTAGCGTGGGATAATCGGAGCTAGTGAAAATGTTAGCAAAAGAGAGCGCGTTTTAAAATCTCAGTATGTGAAACGTTTTAATCAGGAATTCAGTGATGTCATAAAATAAATTATTTTTTGCCCTTAAACACGTGCCAGGGCCGGGTCAAACGGCGGTATAAAGGCAGTATTATGGTGCGGTGGCGCTGACGGATTTATTAGAGACCCGGCTGTAGAGGCCGTTAGCATCGAAGGTGGGGAGACTTTGCCTACCCGAGCCTCCACCTGTAGCACGGCGTAATCAGTCCTCAGCCCGCGTAACTGAAAAGATCTTGTGTTTCTTTCCCTGTTTTTCGATCGGGGTCGTTAACTGCCGTGTCTGATTCATTTCGAAGCTGAATAATTTTGACAGCTGCCAATTTGGTACACATACCACGGGCTGAGCTGGGGACCCGCAAAGCTGGCGAGGACGGGGCAGCCCCGGCGGAGGCTGTACCTGGCACGGCGGCACCTCCGCGCCACTGCGGCTCGGGCACGAAGGGGGACCCCGACACCTGGTCATCGGGGAACTCAGTGGTCCAAGTAAAGTCATCCCACGCGTCTGAGACCCACCTCCGTTTTCACCCCAGCAAAACCTTTGCTTACAAATCGGCGAACACATCCAACGTTCCTTTCAAAGCTCTGAGCTGAACTTCAAACTGCCAGCTCTCGGCGCCAGATTGTTAATAACACTCTTCATCAGCATCGCCATTTCTTTCTTATTTATATCTCTGTTCGTTTTGAAGTTTATTTGGGTGTGAAGAGAAGATTATGGGTTCGGGGTGTTGGCCGGAATTGTGCCACACAAGTACAATGTCCAGTAAATGTAAATATTGTTATTTTTATTACTTCATGTTATTGCTATCGTGATGGGAATAGAAGGGTTTCGTTCTGAAATACGGTACTTCATGCAGACTGAGAGGCAAATTGTCTTCAATGACTGACCAAAACCGGGAAGAAGGCAGAAATGCCGTCTCTTTTGAATTAATTATGAACCACACAGCTCTCGCTATTATCTGTTTACACATTATTGGCCTTGTGATGTGCTGGTGAGAGATTTCCTTTCACTGTCTGGTCCAAACGTACGTTAAGTCCAATTTCATTAAAAAGGCTGCTCGCTTTCCTTGTTGAAAGGGTCATTGTGTTAGTTATTACAGTGTTTTCTTTGTGCTCGCTTTCCCCAAATTCCAGTAACTATTTTGTAGAAAAGTTTCAAAGTGAACTTTTGATGCCTGTGAAAGCTGCTCCATTGACTTTATTGACTCCAGAGCCCGACGTTCTTTATCCACAGAGATCTTTAAAAGGACACTAAAAAGTTTCAGCCGAAGCTTATAGAATTTGGTACTTATGGTTAAGTGTTATAGACCCAATGCTGTTCCCATGGAGACCTAAAGGAATTTTTCCATTGAATTAAGTGGGAGCAAAGCATACCCTTTATTAAGTGGGAAAAGGAGTAGACTGGATAACTCAATTTGTTGTTCCCGGTTTTGTTTGCGTGCTTGCTCTTCTGTAGAAAGCAATAAAGAAGGAGAACTTATAGATGTTTGCGTTGCGATCCATCTGCTTCAAGCTTGCTGTGTTTGTAGATAAGGGTGTGTGTGTGGTTACAGTGCGATAACCCACCAGGCAAAGGCAGAGCTCTCCTTGTTTCACCCGTCGCTGGTGTCTTTCCCGGGAAACGGGGATGTGAGGAGAGTGTTTCAGTCCCCCCACGTCTCCTGCGTGGGAGAGGTCGGCGGTGGTGCGGCTGGGTACTGGCGGCAGGTAGTGTCGGTGCCTCCCTGTCACGGGTTAGCAGTGAAATTCCCGTGATTTACTAATACACAGAGAAATCCCAAGTACACTCGCATTTTGAAAGAGTTTTTCCATTCTCTAAGTTTGGGGTATTGCTCAAGGGGCTGTTGGAAGCCCCCGGTGAGCCCTGCTCCAGCCACGGCTTTGAGCGGCGGCTCTGCGATAGGCGTATGGCCGGACCCTGCAGCTCTTGGCTGTGAAGATCCTTAGTAATTTACAGAAAAAGAGAAAATCGAGGCCTCAAATGGTACAATATGGTGCTGAAAATTGTTTCTGGTTGAAGCTGTGTCAGGAAATCCTTGGCTACTGCAGTCAACAGATTTATGATTGATTTAAATGGAGTGAGGATTTTGTCTATAATGAAGTCCTTTCATTTTGGCTCACTGAGATTTCTCTTGTTCTTTCTTAGTGCCTTATGACACATTCACTCCATCCCTGCTTCAAACAAAGAGAAATTATACTATCATGGTCTCCCTTTAAATATTTTCTATTTGAGGGCCTACTGAAAAGACTCCAGAGGCAAATTCTTGGTTTAGAAGTTGCTATTTATGTCTAGACACATCTGAATGTCGTTATGCTTTGAATGTTCTGGATTGCTTGCCATTTTCTTTGTAAAGATGTATGAGTCTAGGGAGAGAGAGCATTATTTTAAATTAACTTGAAATAAGCCTTAACCAGCTCAGGGTTCTACTTGTTGCAACTGGCTCCCTTGATAAAAATACATAGCAAAATAAGCAACGCTGTAAGTAAAATTCTTATTTATTGATGCTTTAAAGCAGCGTGGAAACAAGTTCTCGGTGTATGATGTTGGATTCTGTTGGCATATCAGTATTTGAATTATTATAGCGTCTCAGACTCCTGGTCGTGGCCAGGAGCCTGCATACTACGGGCTGTACGGGAACAAAACGACTGCGTTGTCTTTATGCCAAAGGGCTTTCAGCCCGCGTGGAAGGCAGGTGATGATGGGGAACACCGTCAGGCACAGAAGGAAAGAAAATAACAAAATGGCAGTTACTGCCAAGAAAGCCGGTGCTCTCACCATTGCTAATCAGCTATCAAACACTGTCATAAATAAATAGATGAGTTTGGCAATTTATACATTTCATAAAAAAAATATACTTGCAGAGTTTCGCACGCGTGAAGCCAGGAGCCAAATTGTCCTCAACATGTGCGTTTCAGCTCCAAAGCCAGGTCACACAATACGGTGTGTGTAGACCGGGTCATCTCCCTTCCACCTCTATTTTTCTGCAGTTCTGTCTTTCTAAAAGGATTCTTCAAAGTATTCTGAAGTGCTACAAGTCAAATTGCTGCTTGGTTTTGTTCTTTCCTGCGAGCTGTACTTGCTTACCAAGCAGGTGTGAGTAATGGAGGGTCCACCCAAAAAGCCGCTTGGCTCTCCCGCTCTTCTCTGGCTCGACTTGAAGAAGGATGGACTCACAACTCCTGTAATTGGGCATTCCGTGCTTTTTTGCAGGTATTAATGTCACAGCGTTCCTGGTATGGGTTAAATTAACAAATACGGAATTTTCTAGCATTTTTACGTTACGAGAAACAGATCCTCTGGGTCAACGCCGAGACGTCTTGGTTCTCAACTGGGCACGGGCAGGGCAGGACTGATGGCGATGGTGGGTGGTGAAACACTGGGCACGTATGGGGTACAGATCTTCAAATCTGGCCTGGATCTGGAGGGTGGCACTGCGCAGCCATGGAGCGCGCGTGGCGTTTGCCAGCCGGCTACGGCATCAAGGCTCCTGCGAACACTCAGCTGGAATGGAAAGTTTGGGCAGCGTCCTCAGGGACGTTTCATCCCTAAACCTGGCAAAATAGAAGTCGGGTGTATGCTATGTCTTTATTCCAAAGAGTGTGACTCGTCGGTTTTATGTCAATTTAAAGAATACAAAATGTCATTAAATCTCTGTATATCGGTTTATCCAACTTAATTGTCTTACTGCTGGCTGCGTGCTGGTTTACACTCGGTTCTGAAGGACGAAGGAAATATTTCAGGCGAATGATCAAAAGAATATTTTACTCTTTTCCCATTCAGAGTGTGGAGTGTATGAAACATTTATTCGGGAAATTAAATATTAGGGCCTGACAGATATCTCTAGCGTCACTGAGTAAGCAGGTTATCAGGAGATTTCTAGTGCAAACAATCCAGTGCTTTGATGAGTACATGAGTAATGCCATTACAGGGGTTTGAAAGCTCGATTGGACTGGTGTGGAAGCGACAGTCATTTCAGCAATTATAATAAAGTCTGAAAATTAACAGCCGATTACAATGAGAAACACCTTTCTTCATCAGCGCGTTTCTTAGGCAAAGAATAACGGAGCGTTTTTGCTTTAGAGTGTAAATAATAATATTTTTGTTGAGCAGGGGGCTGGATGGAATGGAAAGAGATTGCTGCCCGGTAGCTTGAATTTTGCAAGAGGATCAGTGAAACGTTGCAGTCCTACATGGTCGTAGCTTTATGTTTGTCATTGTTTTTCCCTCCGACGTTTGTCTGGGATTTTGACACTTTATTTTCACTCAATGTTGTCCGCAAAACAACGCACACCCTCTCTGTTAACGTAAGTGGTTTGGAGCTCGGAGACCTTAAAAATTGTAATTACTTCGCTTCAAATGTCAGGTTCTTCACCAGCGTATCGCTTCTGGTGATAGAAACCTAAGCAGCTTAGGTGATATACGCCGAAGTAGCTTAATAGCTTCACCCCGCTGTATAATGTACGGGGAATCTCCCCGCACCGGGAACCTGATAGCGGAGATCTGAGTCGCGGCGACAGCTTCACCGGAGGGGCGGGCGGTGCGGTGAGGGAGCGTGCGATGGGCCGGGAGGAGCAGAGCTGATGATTTGCTATTTACGGATGCGCGGAGAGGCTCAGGGGCAGGAACGACGGGCAGGGCCACCCTTGGATTCGCCGTGAAAACGATTCCTCGTCAGAGCTGCGGGCGAAACGCCGTTTGTCACCGGCGTAGGCTCCGAGCGCCCTGACTGTACGAACACATGGCCGCGCCACAGAAGCAGCTTTTGATGAGAGCCTGAAATATTGCACATTTCAACAATGCAGACGCTGCTGAATTTTACCTTTCTGTTCCTTGGTGAGTGCGTTTCGTCTTCACAGAGAAAGAATGAAGTAACGCTGTGTGTCCTGTACACCAAGAGCAGCCTCCTCTCGTTATTATAGGGTATAATTCAGGAATTAATTTGGTCCAGTTTATTTACTGGGAGTTTCTCTCTCTTGTCAACCAATTCTGGAAACTAGACTTATAGGACTTACATACAATAACCTTCTCTTTGTAAGAGACAATGATGATTATACATTACCCAGAGAAGCTGTGGCTGCCCCATCCCTGGAGGTGTCCAAGGCCGGGTTGGACGGGGCTTGGAGCACCCTGGGCTGGTGGGGGTGTCCCTGCCCAGGGCAGGGGGGTGGGACTGGGTGGTCTTCAAGGTCTCTTCCAACCCAAACCATTCTATGATTCTATGATTACAGAATCCAGTTGTATCTAACTCATCACAATCAGCTTGAATTAAAACCAAAGAGATTGTGTTTGTTTCAGTTATTTGGTAAAAGGCTGTCATGTTTTAGCTATCTCCTAAAAAAAGGGAGACTCCAGAGCTCAGACTGCCAATTAGAAATGTGGAGACCTCCATCAAAGGAGTCCACGGGCTGCAGCTGGAAGACGGCTCTACGATAAACCTGCCTATGGCAGCTGGTGCGAAACCGGCCCTCTGGAGGGAAATCTTAATATGGGAATGTCCTGGTTTGAGCGACAGAATCTCAGAATCCAGGAGCGGTGGGGGTTGGAAGGGCCCTCTGGAGCTCCCCCAGTCCCACCCCCTGCCAGAGCAGGGGCACCTCCAGCAGTGGCACAGGACGGCGTCCAGGCGGGTTTGGGATGGCTCCAGAGTGGGAGACTCCCCCACCTCTCTGGGCAGCTGTGCCACTGCTCTGCCACCCGCACAGGGAAGGAGTCCCTCCTCAGGTTGAGATGGAACTGCCTATGGTCAAGTTTGTGCCCGTTCCCTCTTGTCCTATTAGACACAGGACTAATTTCTCTTCTAATACTTGGGAGGATTGCACTTTTAGAAGACTCTAGTGTCTGAATTTGTGAAAATATTGACTTTATAGCCAGCTATGGTGTGTGGGTTTCAAGGTCTCCATGTTTCTGAGCTTGCCAGGTGCGGGGACGAGGAGGAGCGAGACCCGAGCACTTGACCCAGGGTGGGCAACAGGGTTATTTCATACCATGAACGTCACATTCAATATAAATTAGAAAGTTTGGTGAGAAGAAATGTCTCTCTCTCCCCTGATGGCTGCCATCCTGAGAACTTTGTGCCCCGGTGCCGGATCCCTGAGCCCTTCCCTTCCTCCCGAAGCCGCAGCGCTCGCAGGGTCCCACAGTGGCTGTCCCCTGCTGGGAGTGCACGGCTTCCTATGGGTGGAATGGGCTGAGTATAATCTTTACATATTCTGTATTGGTATCGAGATCAATATTGGTTCTTTAGCGCTAGTAATGTTAATTATCTAATCTTACTCTATTAAATCTGTTTATACTTCAGCTCCCAGGTTTCCTTGTTTTTCCCCAATTCCCTTTCCTGGGTGGGGAGGGGTCATCGGGTGACAGAATGATTGTCTAAACGGCAATAAATTGTTATGGGTCTCTCAAACCATAGCAGGGGCTCAACGATGCAATGAACAGTTGAAGACGTACCGGTGTGCGCATCCGAGAAGCTGCCTGTCCAAGGCGACGCGGGGCTGTGGTGGGAGGATGCTGCTGGGAAGGTTCTGGCTCTTCCAGGAGGCTCAGCCCGAGTGCTTTGGCTGCAGCTGTGCCCGATGAGGGAGCGGTGTCATCGCCTGTGCTTCCCACCACGGTCCCTGGCACAGTTCGGGCTGGGCTCAGCACTTCCCCACACCGTTCCTGTCCTAAATGGGGCTTAAGAGGTAGTTTGGGCCATTTTCAAGATGTGGGTTGGACATCCCCCTCCACTCCGAAGAGGGGAAGGCTTTAATAAATAAGGATGATGGCCCCAGCGCCAGGGAAGGGTCCAGCATGTTCAGTTTGGTTGGAGAGACATACCCCCTGTTTTCTTGAAAAAAGACAAAAACACCCAGTTAGAAGCAGCTGTAAAACAACAGCCATTATAGTCCTCCAGGTAGGCTGAAAGTTTTGTCATAAAAACATTTTCTCGGTAAGATATTTTCTGCCTTTCTGCTGCAAGAAAAACCCCATTTCTGTCCCTGAGTGACTGAACGTAGCTCTGCCTCTGGCTTAGACCCATGCGTCCATCGGAGCCAAGGATCAATGTCACGCTTGTTTCATGGATGCTGAAGCGAGTGCTCTGAGAGTCCGCACGCTCTTAAATCCTGATGAGCTCAATGAGCGCGGAAGGAGCTCATCACCTCGGCGGATCAGGCAGATACCGGCGCCCGTGAAGCCTCGCTGAAGCCCATGTCACATGCTTAAAAAGGTCAGTCACGTATTTACAAAAGCCCGTCAGAGCTGAATTGCGCCCTGATTGAGATTATACTGGAAGCGAGGCATGTGATTGTGCTGGTGTTTACATTATTTCCCAAGAAGGTAAAATTCAGGCATTTATTTTTGATGGTTTCGCACAGCGCAGAGCGAGCAGCCTGATTTGTATTCAACTGCTGCATATTGAGGCTGGTCATCGGTCTTGTAAATGGTAGATAGGAGGAATTGCTATAGCAAAGAAATATTTCCTCTGTTTTAAGATAGATTTTAACCGTAGCCCTCCGACTCCTGATAACCGAAGCGAGAGTTATATGTCTGGCGTTCTCTGCCCTGCCCTCCCGCTTATTTATTCCGCGATGTGCAAGGAAGGAAGGAGACGGGCGCAATCTCCATTCTTGTTACCAGGAATTGTGCACCTAATTCTCTGTGCATTGTACTGAAAATGAACTAGTAAGATGTGTTCTGCATCAGCAAAAAGGCTCCCTTATTCAGCTGGAAAGCGAACATGCACGCTATAACTTGGGAGTAAAGAAAATCGCTGTAAACGATTTCTTTAAACAGAGTCTGTTGGGTTTTTCCTTAAATTTTTGCTGAGCGTGAAGATTCTGCAGGGTTGGGGTTTTTTTTTCTCCCTTTTCCTACCCAATTGCTAACCTTTCAGTTGCGTGCGTTTCTGCTGCTTCTAGCACTTTTCATTCTGATGGCAGTTTTTCATCTCTTCACTCGCTTATGGCTAAAACAGTCCCTGTAATAGGAATTTCAGTTACTTACTTACTCTCCAGAATAATTATTTCCATTTGTTCCCACCCCAGTCCTGGGGGAAGGGGCTTCCTCATCTCTCACCTTGATGGATCCATCCTTCCAATTCCTCTGCTTCATGCAAATACCTTCTCTGCAGGTGTCAACGCCAAGTGACGGAACCTTTCTGAGATGTATTTTCAAGTCATTCTTAGCTAATATGTTGCCTAAACGTATTAGGACTTACTATTAGGACTGAAATTTTCCTGGTTGGCTACGCAATTAATAAACATGCATCGGCATGCGCATGCATAATTATGGTAATGCGTATAATTCTGTGACTTATTCTGTCTGAAAACTTTGCAGAACGCTTCACAGAAGTGCTGTGAAGTACTGTTAATCACAGTGCAGAGACTCGAAACAAGTGCAGGGACCGGAGCGGGTTCTTCTCGTGCTGTTGCTCAACAAGTCGCTAGAAGAATGAGGAGAACGCATTCAAATTGGGTTCAGGTTCTCCCCACGCACCATTCTTTGTGTTAGCCGCTGCCTAGATCCTAGATCTTTTTTCTGCAGCAAAAGATATAATACAAAAATCACCGCTCAGAGTTTTTACCGAAGCCAAGTCATTTGTACGCTGTGTGAGTTTATAAAAGCATAGACCTTCCGCTTTTTAGAGGACCTTGAACTTTTAAAATGACCCTTATCTATAAATCTGAAGGTTTCTGAATCTGAGAGATGTTAATTCATGAAGAAATCACTGAAATTAGAGAAAGAGTAGCTCCTTAATTGCTCCAACCACTCAACAGCCGAACACCATCCTGACCGTTCTTTTTTCCTACCAATGCTACGTCCCACCAGCAGTCGAGGTGAGGTGTGCAAGGCGAAGGTAAAGCCACGGGGGCTTTGTAAAGCCGGACGTAAGGATACAGCACGAGCCCGTTCGCACCAACCCTGCAGCCAGATATGTACCAGGGAGGGGACCAACGGTTTGAGCACGAGATGAGGCGCTGCAGGGACGGCAGAGAATTACCCCGCGGCCGGAGCTGCCTGTGCTGGCGTCTCGCCGCGCTGTCCTCACCGACACACCGCAGAGAGCGCCTGTGGGAGAAAGTGGCCTCGCTACAACTGATCTCTAAATTTAAATCAATACAAGCAATACCAATTTTTCCCGGTTTGGTTTGGAACACATGTGACTCAGCCGTAATAAGCTGCTTGATATGGAAATCAGTGCCTGCGCAGTCCTCGCTCCAGTCGAACTGTATTGGTTTATGGATTCACGTTAAGTTCTGCAGCAATACAACTTTCTCCTGCAGCAAAGCCCGTGGAGAGTCATCAGCCTCCTGCGGCATCAAGGCGGGGAAATATAAAGTGAAGGTTTAGGATGTTTCAACTGTGCCAAAGTTATGAATTCTGCCCAAATTCACGAAGCTGTTGTATTATTTAATGCCTCGCCGTATAAAGACTCAGAGGTTTGTTTCAAAATTGATGTTGCTTGTTTCAGGCCTGAGCTCAGAGAGTCGTGAGAGGAGCAACCCAGTGTCATTTCTTGTGATAATGTGCTGGAAGGAGGCAAGGATGCTGATCTGGGCCAAAGACAGAGGAAATCTGGGCTCTGCAAGTGACTGACGGCAGTGGAAAACCCCCAGCAGAAAGGAGTAAAGGCAAAAGTGTATTTAAGTGCTGCAGAGAGGGGATGTATCTGGCGATGGGAGGAGTGGTACAAACACACTGTGGGCAGGAATCATAAAGTAACATGCAATAGGGGAGCCCAAAAGGCGTATGACAAAATTGAAGCAGAAGCCAAGTGATGGTGTGGGTTCTGAAGGGCTTGGAATTGCCTGAAGATATTTAAGATGCCACTTAAATGTGTGCGTACCCTCAGCCTGTGGGTGAGTAAATGCCTTGTGATCCTTTTAGCCATTCCTCCTGAGAGCCCTGTGCATAGCGCGCCCGTTCAGGCATTATTCCTCAAGGGTTAAACTATAAACTGAAGTACCCTCAAGTGCAGAGCTCAAGTGAGGGTGGTTTGTGAGTATCCAACAATCTTATAGCAGCTGGAATGCAGAAGCTCGTTCCCGAGCTGTAACGCCAGTGCCCGCGCACAGAAACCAGGGTTGGTGTCTGCAGGGATGCGTTCACGGCAGCTCCTTGGTTTTAGGCAGGTCATGAGCCATCCGGTATTGATTGGAGGGGTTTTCGAGGGTACTAACCTGCATGAAAGGAAAAGTGGTCTTTAAATAATAAATAAAAAAGGCACTTAGAGTGTCACCGCTACGAGGATTTTCCGCTTGCTGGGAGCAGCGGCTCAGCGCTCATGGGCTGTAGAGCTGCTCGAGGAATGAACCGTGGTGTGACATGCGGTTCTTGTGTTTCTTCCTTTGCATGAGAACACACAAATAAAATACTGACCCCCCTCCCTGTTCAGGGCTGCTGAGTTCTACCAAAATCCCTTTGCCTGGTGTTTCCGACTGGCATTGCTGGTAATAGGCACAGGGACCAGAGCAGATAGAAGTAACCGTGCGAAGCCAGGAGGAGAACATCCCAAGAGCAGATGTCTCCTTTGGCCATTTCCAACCAATGAATGTTGTACGAGGCGTAGCAACCATCAGCAGGGAGCGGGTGCAAGGGCTGCCTCCTCGCATGCTGCTTGTGAGCTCCGTGATGGGGAGATGCCCCAGCGTGAGCTGAAGTCCCATCAGTGAGTTCATCAGACAGTGCAGGCGTCTGGGGTGGGAGATCTTCCCGGGATGCAGGAGCCGGGACACTGACCTCTCCGCGTCCATCAGGAGCCGGGGCCATCCCGCAGCCGCAGAGCTCGCCCTGTCTGACACAAACTCCTTACACGAAGAAGGCAGGTGACTGTGGCTCCACGATTCTCAGGAGGTTTTGTGACTGACTTCGTGCCTCCGCATGGTGAAGGACAGGCTGCCGCCGCCTTCTCCCTGGGGATTAGTCCCAGACAGGGCTTTTTTGTGAGTATTATGAAGACACTTTATCAGCAGCGTTGGGTCTCCTACAGAACAGCAAAGTGACCTTGAGTAAAGCCGTGGGTGGGAGACAAAGGCATCTCTTCCCTACAGCTCTGCCTCCATCCCCTCTGGGCATGAATTAAACACCGAGTCAACCTTTCTCTTCCTTGTGCAGGGGCTGGGGAAGCAAAGCGCGGCGGTGATGATGCTTTATGTCAGGCCCGTCACACATCAATAAGATACCAATACAGAGGTATCTCTAAAAGCTGCCTTTCAGGTTGTATTTGGCGAAAGGATGGTTTTCCTTTACCCTCCGGGGTTTGCAGCGGGGATTTACACACCTGGGCTGGGAACGGCTGGTTGTGTGACCCCGTTCACCGGTGCATCCGCACACATTGACCGCTTTGCTTTACTTTTGGCTGCCTTGTGTTGTTTTTTTTTGTCTTCGGTCTGGTGCCTCTGTCCTGTAAAGGAAGTATATTTAGGGAGGTACCTATATTGTTGCAGTCTTTTCAGCATGTTTACTTTCCCTTGTACAGGATACTTAACCGCTACTGCTGTGGCTGTTCATTACTAATTATTAAACATCCAACACAAATAAAGTACTCTTGTCTTTGCAACCCTGGGGATAAATTTTAGAGTATTAGATTTACTTTATTTTTTCAAAGCCAGCGTAAAGTTAAACTTTCTGGTTGCCCCTGGGTTTTCATACTGCAGACTTGGTCAGTCAAGCATGCAAAAATCTGGTGAAATAAACCCCAGAGACCAGGTTTGAAATGTGCTTTTCACTGTTCAGAATTCCCTTCTGCTCAGAGTGGTAGCCCAAACTCAGCACACAAAGCTTAATGATAATTAATTACTCTAAGCCAGATAATGAAAAAAGTGGTATGGACAGACTCCATGTAAGCATACCATTTAAAAGCATTACATTTATTTTCTTGTGGTGCAAACCATCAGTAATCAAATTTCCATTACCCAGTGATGGGTGTGAACAGGCGAGAAAAATACTGAGTCAACAGAACACCTATTAGAGATCTGCAAGTATCCTGTTTTAAATATGGCAAAGGAAGGAGCTATTTTCCCAAGAGGGTGGGCTTCTAATGAGTAAGCATGACTCTAAAAGTCCTTTACTTTTTTTTTTTCCCCTCTTGAAAAACATCCTCTAGTTCTGGGTGTGCCAGGGGAAACACCAAAGGGATGTGTTCACAGCCTGTAGCAAGCATTTGGCAGGGACAAAAATAGTGAAACAAGCTTTTCTCAAGTGTCCTCTGAAGAGAGGAGGAAGAATGGTTTGCTTTGTAAATCAGTCCAGTCACTCTTGCTCTGGAATTGCTCTAGAAAACATGGAGAAGCTTAAAAGTATGATGGGACTGTCTACCAGACGTGATTCTTCGTGCTGGATTTATGGCACGATACCGTTTCCTCCGTTTGTTCTGGTTTGGAGACACTGCTCAGCTTCAGGCAGTTGTCAGTGCCGGGTGACGGATGCCACGAGAGGCTATGCAGCCTTAAACGTTCCTTGGGAAACCCTGAGCAGCAGCAGCAGCAGCCGTCCTAGCTGCTGGGGAGGAGGCAGGTTTGGGTTTGGTGCCGAAGACGAGGGAATCGGGAGGAAGGAGTACTTCTTCTGACTTACAATCTTCATGCCTTTCACAACCGTGTAACTTTTCTTGTTTTTGCCTCGACAGTCTACGTCTTAGCTACATCACACATGAGTTGTGAGATTTAATTAATATTAATAAAGCCAATTAAGTAAAATTAGCCATGGACAGGAGATTCTTTAAAAGGTGAAATCATAATAGTCATGATCAGAGCGCCTGTGTTGCTTGGAAACTGAGAGCTGTCCTGGTCTGCTCCTCAATATTTGCCTTTCATTACCGTTATTTCCCCACTAGTTGTGGAAAAGGAGTTTTAAAAGAGAGAAATGAATCCATCGACAGTGATGACTATGAAGAAAAGTCTTTTTCTGAGCTTTATTTTTTTGCTGTTGGGTCTTGGCTCTGGCAGGCGAAGGCCACACGGAGGTTCGTTAGCGATGATGCCCCGCAAGAGCCAGAAGCGACAGCCAGCAGCACAGGCGGGTGTCGAGCACGACACTTGCTTGTTTGCTTGTTTGTTTTGGGAGCATCTTTTGGGCGATCCTCATTCCTCATTTTTCCAGTCTGTCTTCAGAAATTTTGGGACTGGTTCCCAATCGGACGACGTGTCTGCCAACCCGTCCGTTTCCCATCGCGTGCTCCAGCTGTAGACGTGCCACGGGCTTTCAGGTGCAGCCTTCGACTACAGCACGCACATACTCTTGAGAAACCTGCAGCAAAAGCACACAAGCTTAAAAATAATCACACGAGTGGCATATTCAGCTCATCAGGAGTTCCGATTGTCTCGGCATTTCTGCACGTAAATCAGCTGTATTTCGGAGACTAAAGCAGGTCGTCACCACCGGAGCCTGATTACAGATTTTAAAAGCGCTGCCTGATTAGATTAAACTTGGTGCTGTTTATGGCTGATTTGGAGTAAATGGGAAAAATCAGGGACGGGATCCAGACACGCCAGCTGATCCAGGTTTTGAGAATGAGAAATTCAGGACTCAAGCCCAGACTTCGGTTCGAGTTTTGTACCGAGGCCCCTGTCTTCAGAGCGGGCTGGTTCAAAATCCTGCAAGGAAAGGCTCGGGGGTATTCCCCGGTAGGAAACTTGTCTTTGCTTAGAAATGACTGACAATTCTTAAGGACCCTTGAAGGCTTGCGCCCTCGGTACCAAGTTCTCTTTAAACACAAATAAAGCGCTAAAACACTGAGTGGTTTACTTACACGCAGAAATATGCATCAGAAGATATTTCATCAGTTCCTATAGTCTGCAATCCCACATCTTTGCAGGTTAGCACATGTACTCTGTTTCAGGCTTTTGATTAATTACACAGTACCAAACCCATACATATTTATAGCTTGCAGAATTAGATAAATTCTCCAGATGTGGCTTCCTTTTAGTTAAGATGAGATGAATGGAGATCAAAGCCTTTGATCTTTAGCCTGACTGAAACCTGCTGCTGACTTCAGCCTCTAGAAAACGATGCAGCGAGGGGAACTGGCCACTCTCGACTTCGGTACAGAAGCATCTCAAACAAAACCTATGGGAAGAAACTTTGTGGAGGATATCTATCTATACACACCATTGAGTCTCTGCTCCTGAAAGTAGAAGGCAGTTTTCAATGAACCTTTTACTCTTAAACAACATATTTAAATAGATTGATTTTATGTTCCAGCTCAGAAATGATTTAAGACTTTTCAATGCATGCGTATCCTCTGCGATGCACAGAGCTGGCAGAAAATGTCATCATGAGCTAGTTTATTGCCTCAATTAAGGCTATTTCCATTGCTCCAGATGTGTAAAGCAGACTTATAGCCGAGTTCCTGGTATAGTGAAATCCCTGGTGCATCCTAGGATGAGCACTGCCAGCTCAATGATATCTTCTTCATGACCCTTGGAAAAAATGATGAATAGCCAGGGAGCTGCAAATTCAGCCTGAATTCTGGCAGCACGAACAGTTTATACAAGTCTTAGCCAGTCAGGCAGATAGCACGGTCTGGAAACTCTTATCTTGTACCACAGGCTCTCCTCACAGGCACGGCCGCAGAGCAATACGAAGTGCCGTGTGGCCACTTCTGCCTATCTCTGTAGCTTCCTAAGCCCCACAACACGGCCATAAGCCCGCACGGCTGGATGGGTGATATTGCCAAGAGAGTTCCAAATCCCATGGCCAAGACTGTTTTATGAGCTGTTTTCTATATCTATTAGCTGATACTACCAAAAAAAAACCCAAAAAACAACCAAACAAACAAACTAAACCCAACCAACCCCAAACCAACCAACCATCAACAAAAACAACCCCCCCCAAAAACTTTAAATTCAGACTTGCCAACATCAGAAGGGAAAAAAATAACAATCAAGGACACTACAGTATAGATGACCCACAGCAACCTGGAGAAGGGCTGAAAAACTAGGGAGAAAAGGGTTATTAATAATGAAGTGAAGTAACAAGGCGAACGGGCTGCTCACCCACCAAATACAGGCAGGAAGGGCAGATGGTCGACGCCTTTTGTCAGCGATAGAGGAATCATCCAAAGATCAAAACAGTGGTCAGAAGAGGTAGAGGTGGTTAAATGATGCCATCAACATCCTCCAAGACTTTTAAACAATTTTTGGATCTGGAAGACAAGCAAAAGAATGAGAGGGGAGGCTCTTGGACATCTTGGACTTGGGGAAGGACTTCTTAGTAGGGCATGTAGTGATAGGACGAGGGGGAACGGCTTTAAACTGGAAGAGGGCAGGTTTAGATTAAACATTAGGAAGAAGTTTTTCACTTTAAGGGTGGTGAGACACTGGAACAAGTTGCCCAGAGAGGTTGTTGAAGCCCCATCCCTGGAGGTGTTCAAGGCCAGGCTGGTCATGGCCATGGGCAACCTGGGCTGGTGGGAGGTGTCCCTGCCTATGGCAGGGGGGTTGGAACTCGATGATCTTCAAGGTCCTTTCCAACCTAAACCATTCTATGAGTCTATGATTCTGTGATCTTATCCTTTCAGGAGCTGGAAGTATGAAGGTAGAAGACGGGTTGGTGGCACTGCCAATGAGACAATAGCATTTGTGGTCCTTGGAAAGGGAGATTGGCCTTCAAAATGTGTTAGCTTAGGTTAATGTTAGGTTAGTGTTAGGTTAATGATTAGACTAGATGATCTTACAGGTCTTTTCCAATCTAGGAGATTCTGTGATTCTGTGATTCTGTGAAAATGCCCGATTTCAGTAAACTCAGAGAACTGACAGATTTTCATTGGAGGGAAAAGGCAGAAATGCACTGTGCCAGTGCAGAGAAAGTACAGGAAATGCAATTGATTTACTAAATCATAAATTCTTTATTGACATCAGAGGAAAGAACTATAATTGGTAAGATTACTGAAGATGATCATAAAGGAATAGCTGAAATACGTAAGGGAAAAGTCAAAATGGAAAAGGTAGAAAACCAAATGCAGCTAGCAAGAGATAACAAGAAAGAATTCTTAAGCCCATTAATAACGGGAGGAAGAGCAAATGAAAGATTTGTCCATTACTTTGTAGAGAGGGAAAGCTCCTGATCAATGAAAATAAGGAGAATTAATGCCTTTTTTCACCAGTCTTCAATAAAAAGTGAACTGTGAATACGCGTTTACTGCAATTAATACTAACAAAAAGAAATATTTCAGCATAGATTAGGGGAAAACCAGGTTAAAGAACACTTAGATAAATTAGAGGTTTTTAAATTGGCTGGGGCTGACTTAATCCTGCAGCGCTTGAAGAACTGGCTTTAGTAATCTCAGAACTATTATGGTATCTCTGAATTCATGGACAGGCTGGGGTGATACCAGAAGACTGATGTATTGCTTATCTTTAAAAGGTGGGAGAGGTGAGAGGAAAAGGAGCAGGAGAATTGTACAAGTCAGCTTACCCTCAAAATTCAGAAAAAATGCTGGAGCAAATAACCACATACCTGGAGAATAAGAAGAGCAACAGCCTATATGGATTTGTCAAACAAATCATGTCAAAGCACTCTAATTTCATTTCAAAGAGTAACAGGCATGTGGATAGAAGAAAAACAGTAGATGTCAAATATCCTGACTTCGGTGAGGCTTTTGACACTGATTATATTTGCTTTTTGTCCCCTGTAGCATTTCCCATTCTTTTACAATTTCTTTTAAAAATAATCTAAAGGAAAATGAAAACCTGATATTAACCAATTTAAAAGATCCTTTTAAGCTTAATGATCCGATATGATGTATAAAACACGGGATAAACATTAGAATTTGTGAAGGGTGCCAGGGCAAGAACTAATATTACCTCTTGAGAGGCAATACCTCTCAAGAACTAATATGGGGGCTTACATCCCCTCTTAGGTGACAGGGACGTACACCCCCTCTTAGGTGACGAGGTGCTCGTGTTTCTGCCATCAGTGAACATGAGGAAAGGTGTGAGGAATAAGATGTCTTCCCACTGCCCACTCACCAGGGAAGATCAACGTCAAGGTCTCATTTTTCCCGTCCAGCTCAGCCTTGTAGAAACACTGACCTGATCTCCAACTGGAGCACCCTCTCCAAAGGTTTCTGCTGCTCCTCACCTTCGCATTGCTGCGGTCTCGGTCTCGTTGGCAGCTGGTCAGCGCTGAGTCAGCATGTTTCCTTGCCAGGACAGCCTTGCCCCGTAACCTCTTCCCTGCCCAGTCCTGCTGCCTGGATGATAAGTCCTTGTTGCAGGTGGCTGCTCATGCTGCATCCTTTCCCCTGATGGACTGACCGGGCTCAGTCCTGTGAGCGAGTTCCGTCAGGCACTTTGCATGGAATAAACTTTCCTGGAGAGCAGAGCACAACTGTTACTGCAGAACAGAGGAGGCGACTACCCTCAGCGATCACCACCTTCGGGTTTAACCATTCATCTGGCTGGGAGAAAGGAGTCAACAGAAAGAAATGAAGACATTATGTCTGCATTCTTTTGATGCAGCCCAGAATGCCAACCATATCCTGGGCTGCATCAGAAGAAGTATGGCCAGCAGGCTGAGGGAGGGGATTCTGCCCCTCTGCTCTACTCTGGTGAAACCCCACCTGGAGTGCTGTGTCCAGCTCTGGAGCCCCCAACATAAGATGGACACGGAGCTGTTGGAGTGGGGCCAGAGGAGGCCACGAAGATGATCTGAGGGCTGGAGCACCTCTCCTATGAGGACAGGCTGAGAGAGTTGGGATTGTTCAGCCTGGAGAAGAGAGGGCTCCAGGGAGACCCAAGAGCGGCCTTCCAGTCCTTAAAGGGGGCCTACAGGAGAGCTGGGGAGGGACTTTTTACAAGGGCATGGAGTGATAGGATGAGGGGGAATGGCTTCAAACTGGAAGAGGGGAGATTGAGATCAGATATTAGGAAGAAAGTTTTCACTCTGAGGGTGGTGAGCCCCTGGCGCAGGCTGCCCAGAGAAGCTGTGGCTGCCCCATCCCTGGAGGTGTCCAAGGCCAGGTTGGACGGGGCTTGGAGCACCCTGGGCTGGTGGGAGGTGTCCCTGCCCGTGGCAGGGGGGTTGGAACTGGATGGTCTTCAAGGTCCCTTCCACCCCAAACCATTCTGTGATTCTATGTTACATACATAATAATATTTCGCTGTTGTATGGTAATTTGCATCCCAGTGTGGTGAGAAAGGACAGCATCACCGAGATGCCATGCCTTCTGCTGTGGAGGGCAGCAGCCAGCTGGTTCATGTTGTGCTGCAAAGCAGATGGAGAAATTCTTTGGTGGGAGGAAGGACATCTTGGGAGCCTTTCCTTTTTAGGTGCTCTCAAAGAATTCCCAGGTGGAGGTCATCCCACCTGAGATGGAGATGGTGATGGAGAGCCTGGTGTGGGCATATCCAGAGGATGGTTCTTTTCTCTTAGGCCAGGTGTCTCCCATGGCTGGGCTGGGCTCTCTTCCTCTCCAGCAGCTGGTGGCCAACAAATGCATGGACAGGTGATGGTGAGGAAGCTGAATTCCCTAAGCGAATATCTGGAAATTGAGTTTTTCTCTAGTGGTGGGAGGACTGCTGAGGATTTAAGGTAGCTGGCTTAGCTGAAGATAAGGTGTATGTCACAGAGGTGGGCGGCCCATTCTTTCCTGGCTCAGTTTAGGTCAGGATGTTAGAAGAGTTAATTTCTTCACAAGGCTGGTAACATAATATTGATGGGGATAATGCATTGGAGTTAAACCCCTGCACAGGGAGCTGCATTTGTATCTTCTCTTTGTAACATACCGCAAGCAATTATCCACATTTTGGCAATTTGAGTACTTAATTTTAAACATAGTCGGTTTGTAATATATGGCCCTTCTCTTTTTTAAAAGGGTCAGGTTTATTTGTCTCAGTTATGAAACATTATTCTGTTGCCAAAGCAATGTAGACGGTAGCATGATCTATTACCAAAGTATGTCATTAACTATACTTGCACCTTGTACTTCTTCAAATATTTACAGTACAGCCTTTCTTATGTCTAATTTCTTTGTTGAATGTTCTGGAGTGGCAGTTTCAGTGTAACACGCTGTTCGCTGTAACTCAGTGAGGCTGTGGAGCCGAGGGGGATGAAGGGGCAGATCTCCACTGCGCTCATCGGAAGGGCAGGCGGAAGAATTAACACAAAATGCAAAATGCAGCGGTGGACTGCAACTTAAGAGGTCATTTTTATTTGCCTCTATTCTCCTTAAGCAGCCAAAGGTGTAATATTTTGAACAAAATATCTTATGTAATATGTTACCTTTGTATTTGGGCACGATGTAACTGCAGTTGTACTTCTGAGAACGAAGGTGTTGTACTGTTGGATTATGCCCCTTTGTACTTCCCAGAAAACTGTGAAAAGTCTCACTCCTGCTTCATTACGTCAGCAGCGTTGTGACACTCCTCATGGACATTTCTTTCCTTAACAGCAAACTTGTGGTCATGCTTAATTACAGCAATCGCTTTTTATTCCGCTTTATGATGATTTGATATAATAAAATTTCTCTACGGTTAGTAGAGAGGTAGTTTCTGGGCAAAATATGAACATTCTTTTACTGTGCAGAAGTTTTATTCTAGATAGAATGAAAGCTACAAAAATTGATCTCCCTCTGCCTCTTTGAGAAATTTCTTGGTGCTGATGGTTTTATTCTACCGGAGCAGCAATATTTGGTTTGTGATAAGAAACATCCCTCCTTCAAACCTTCTTTTTAACTTTTCCTTAAGTTGTGTTAGCACTCCATTGAAGGCTGCCAGCTTAGGGAAGGGTACACAGCTATCCTTTTTTCTTTTCTTTTTTTTTTTTTTTTTTCTTTTTGTTTGGAAGTCTGTAGTTCTTGACTGCTCTGTTGCAAACCTACCTAATCGAGACTCCTGGAAATACGGAATGGAAAATGAGCGGGGCTGTGGAGAACGGACGATCGTCTTGTTTTTTAAATAGGCTTGATGCGATAGCATGGGGGAGCAAAGATGGACATGGTAGAAAAAATGAGAGGTACCAGAGGGAGGTATGACCAACACACAGCTTATAAATCAAAGTATGGCCCTCTGGAGCTGTACAGAGTGACTAATGGGCATTGTACCAGATACACTGTGTGGTCTGAGACCTCTAACCTGCCTGGGCTGCTCAGCTGAACTGAAGCCAAGCACGAGATCAGTCTGTTGTCTTCTACAGAGCTCAGGTATTACCCTCAGCCTGCTGCTCAGCCAACGTGCCTCTCAGTACGGCAAATTTTGCCTTTCAGCCCTCATGCGATATCCGTGAAGCTGCTGTCGTGCCAGACCCAGCAGCACATAATCACCTTTTGCAGTTTTATCTCCCTCTATATTCTTACGGCATCACCCCCCGTCTGACTCCATCCGTCTGTCTTCAGACCTCCTGGCCTGCAGCTCTGGAGCACACAGCTGCGTCATCGTTAGATTTATCTGTAATGAAAAAAGTTTACCGTCTCAAAAAGCCCCAAACCCATATGGTCCGACATCTGATTTGTTTCAAGTCACTTAAGTCACAAGTTGAAAAACCCTCCCTTTCACATATGCTCAGGAGTTGGGGTGTGGATTCCTCCAGAAAAAGTCTTCTGTCTGCCTTTGAAGGAGGCGGCGTTGCCTTTGATGTAGCCGTAAGCGAGGAGGTGGCCTCATCTCACGGTGTGTTTCCCTCGTAGGTACCTTAACTGTTGGACATTATTTACAGTTCATATAGAAAACTAGAAGCAGAGTCTTAAAATACCTTGCTAATCCCGACCAGGCTGGATTTAGTATAATTTGAAGCATGGCATAGATACAGGTATAGCATTGTCATACGTACTTCACCGTTAAGGAAAGTGAGTCTTTTCACTGCCACACGGGCTGCAGTGTCGGGTGAGGGCACTGACAGGCTGTAACGGCCCTGAGCAGCCCCCGCGGGGGGGTCACCCCCACCCTCTGCCCAGGAGCCCATTTAAGCTCACCCGGGGACCCTCAGTGCCCCCCTGAGCTGTGTCAGAGCGGTGCTGCTCTCCAGCCCAGCCACAGCCATGCCTCTGCTGGCCACGGACCCCACCGGTCCGGACTCAGACCCGTGGACTTTCTGCCTTGGTGACAGCCCTGGTGCAGTGACGGAACTGCCAGCGGATGGCTGGCCGGTGTCTGGCATGGGTTACCCTCGCTGGCTCTGACCTCGACCTGTGGGCTGACTCCGTGCCTTGCTCTCAGACCGGCCTGGTCGCCCTGAACCTGCCTGGAGATGTTGGGTGAACCTGGCTGCGGTCTGTGGGTCTGCTCCGCTCACCTTGCCCAGGTACCGAGGGCTTTGCCGGGTGTGGTACCAGGCTGGGCTCCTGCCTCCCTCTCTCTGCAAAGACTTTTAAACCTTAAATCTCTTTGTTTTGAATGAAATTTGGTAAGATGACTCATGGCAGGGATCGAAGATTTCGGTAAAACGGGACTCTTTCCCAGGACTGGGAGTTTGTGCTGGGGATGTAGTGTTGTCCAGGGCTGCCTTGGAGCTGATAAATGAAATATCTCTGTTTTGGGGGGGGGGGGGTGGGTAGATATATTAGGTTTGCTAATGCAGCGTGGGGTGTGACATGCAGCTTTTTGGGTGTGGGAGGGCAATGGGCTGTTCAAGCGGGATGCGGGGTGTCCAGATGAGCCCACAGCCTCCGGCTGACAAAAGGGCCACCACCTAACCCCGGAGATCTGTACTCCTGAGGGAATTATGAATTCTCTAGATAAAATAGGATTGCGATCATAAGTGATATGAATGGTTAAAAGCATAGGCACTGTATGTTATCAATGTGGAAAATATTGCCTGACCCCCTGGCACCCAAATCAAGGCTGAAACCCAGGGATGTCGGTATTACTAGGAAGTGAGGTGGAGTTAGTGATGCCTGCAAAGCAGATATTTTGTTAAGGCGAGCTATAAACGTGAGTCAGTTTGCATTCAGATGTACCGTTGCAGCTCTGGAAGGCCCGTAGAGAGCACAGGAGGGGTAGGTGTCTGTATGGGATATGTACAGCATGCCCTGCTCTGAAAAGAAGGGGAGCAAACAGCTTCTCGATGGAGCAGAACTGTGTGTATGGAGAGCACTGAACCACCTCTGTCTGTGTGCAAGGGTGAGGAGGAGGAGTTCTCTTGGTGAGAAATGTGCCTGGTGTTCCCAGGACAGGGATATTGTCCCGTGGTGGGAGCAAGCACCCCAGGGAGACAGAAAAGAAGTGGTCCCACTGGAAATGATATGGGTTTATTCTGGTATGTAACCATAGAATCACAGAATGGTTTGTGTTGGAAGGGACCTTAAAGACCATCCAGTGCCACCCCCTGCCCTGGGCAGGGACACCTCCCACCAGCCCAGGGTGCTCCAAGCCCCGTCCAACCTGGCCTTGAACACCTCCAGGGATGGGGCAGCCACAGCTTCTCGGGGCACTCTGCGCCAGGGGCTCACCGCCCTCAGAGTGAAAAATTTCTTCCTAATATCTAATCTAAATCTCCCCTCTTTCAGTGTAAAACCGTTCCCCCTCGTCCCATCGCTCCCCTCCCTGACCCAGAGTCCCTCCCCAGCTCTCCTGGAGCCCCTTTGGGCACTGGAAGGGGCTCTGAGGTCTCCCCGGAGCCTTCTCCTCTCCAGGCTGAACCCCCCCCTCTCCCAGCCTGTCCTCCCCGCAGAGGGGCTCAGCCCTCGCAGCATCTCCGGGCCCTCCTCCGGCCCCGCTCCAACAGCTCCGTGTCCTTCTGCTGTTGGCCCCCCCGAGCTGGAGGCAGCGCTGCAGGGGGGGCTCCCCAGAGCGCAGCAGAGGGGCACAGTCCCCCCTCGCCCCGCTGGCCACGCTGCTGGGGATGCACCCGGGATGCGGGGGGCTCGCTGGGCTGCCAGCGCACAGTGCCGGCTCATGGGGAGCTTCTCACCCACCAGTGAATTAAAGAGCTGAATCCAAATAACAGAGGGTTTATCACAGATTGGACATTTGAAGATAAATTTCAACAGCCACTGCCATCCACCACTTGCTTTTATATTTTCAACCATTTCTGCTGCCTTAACAAGTAGGGGAGCCCACTGCAAGCACCTGCAGCCCTGCACCGTTGTCTCGTGGTTGGACAGCTGTGCATTGCTCCCCTCTCTTCCCCCGTCGGGTGCAAATCCAGTATTTTGTCTGGGGTTCATCACTAGCTGTAAGGACCAGTTTCCTGCATCCTGACATTGGCACTGAGTTTTGTCAGAGGAGGGAAAAAACCACCCTCTCTTCTGGTTATTAAATTGTCAATCCAAAGTTAAAGAGTGTGTTGCAACTGAGATGCTGATAAAAGCACTAAATGCGGAGCTACTAATACAAAGCTATAGCAGCAATTTAGCTTGCTATTGCACTGTAAATAAGACTTACCTGCTATTCTTTGATCAACCTTTTTTTTTTCTGTTATGAACTGCATGTGTTGACAAATTATGTCACCAAAAAGAAATTCGAGTCTTTGATGAACTAAGAGGTAACATGCATGTGCTAGAAGTTTAAATATGCTCTTAAATAGACTGCTGTAGGATTTTGCATAGCTGGAGCCTTACTCAAGGTGCGTGAGAAAGGGCTGGGTTGGTGATGGGGCAATTTGGGGTCAGTGTCCTGCTGTTGGCCAGGAGCAGCCGTGGTGCCCTCAAACCCCCCCCCCCCCAAGCCCCACATAGGCTCTGGGAAGTGTTTTAACCAGAACACCGGAGCTGTAGCCAGATGTGGCTGATTCTGCTTTGGGTTTGTAACAATAAACTGGCGGTTTCTGTAAATGGGTGGAAACGGCTGTTTCTTTAGAGGAGAGGCACCTCAAAGAGCACGGCACCGCGCGGTACCGCATTGTGGTTATGGCTGGTTACAGGTGAGGTTTGGATCCATGACTTTAAGATGAGAACTGGGTGAAACTTTATTATTAGAATGCTAAAAGGGGTACTTGAAGGGTCCGGTGGAGCTTAGACGTGAGTGTCGGTCAAATTCCAGGTTTCTGAACCATTTCCCAGAATGTTAGAACCGAAACCAATAGGTTTCCACGTCTGTTTCTTGAAAAACACGGCAGGAGTGCCAAGTGAAATGAGATGCCACAGACAAGGGTAAAGCGTAAAGTTGGAAAGTGCAGATTTGGACCTGAACTTCCCCAGAGTTTGGAGGCTTTGAGGTCCGAACACTTCATTTGCTCCATTGCAGGGTGTGAGACAGTCCCCTGCATCCTCCCTGCTCTGGATCCCTCCCAAGTGCAGGACGGAGTAAAGCGGGGACTCTCACTGAGGTCATTTTTTAGTTCTGATGTCACTAAATAACCTCTGCAGTCCAGGTCTCTAAAAGCTGGTTCTTTCCTAACTAGAGGCAGGTGATTGAGATTGCCTTTTGTCAAGTACCTGAGGTCTCAGACTGTACCACGCCGTGGTCCGGCTGGCTCCTCACCCCGTCCCAGCAGTGACCAGCTCCGGACGCTGCAGAGGAGGACACAAGAGATGCAGACACAGGCATGTGCGCAAAAGTCTGTTCCCCTTGATTATTTTTTTCCCCCCAAAATGCGTTAGGGACTGCTTAAATCTTGATCTTTGCCCAGGCTGTGGCTCTGGATGTACTTATCCACATGGGACTCCGGTCTGTCCTTAACTGTTGCTGATTTATGAGCAGCCATGACCTCTTCCAGCACATCTAACAGCATGACTTTTCCACTTCACCTTAATGAACACTAATTGACCATTAATTAATCAATATTACAGTTAAATTATCTTTTATCTAGAAATATATTCAAATTAGTAAGAATTAAGCGCAGAGGAATGGCATGGAAATCTTTAACATATGTTTCCAGTGGCTCCAGCACACGATGCCTCTGAAAAATGCAGCTTAGGTGTGATGACAAAACCAAAGCCGCTGTGCACAAGGTGGGTCTGTACTGCCTAAACGTCCCTTCTCCTGTGGTCACGGCCTGGGACGAACAGCAGGTGGAAAAGGGCACAGTATGTTCCCAGAAAGGCAGAGGCTGTGGCCAAATAAGAGTCTTGGAGTGTGTGCCGGAATGGATATTGCTGGGGTTCCGGGGGGAATGTCAGGTGTAAAATGTTACGGGTGGGGAACCTGAGCGTGCCACTTCACTGGAGAGCCTGAGGCACTTATAAAAATCCTATTAGGATGTCTTCAATGTCCAAGTAACTTTTAAAAAACTTTCTAAATAGTTAATATAAATGAATTCTTTTTTTTTTAGTAAGTACAAACTATATAGTCAACCCTAGTATTTATTTCTCTTGCCTGTAACTGAAATACAGAAGACCAATCAAATAATTTTAGAAATGAGCTAAATGAGGGGGACACTCGAAGTTAAATGCCCCGTTTTGTAACATGTCAGAACATGGTCACGACAAACCAGCGAGCCTCGCTTTGCAGAGGCTGTTGCTGGAGCGTGTAACTTAATCAGATTCTAACGCATTAGAGACCAGATCTTCTCCTGGTCATATATATGTGAATATATTACTGAGGATGATAATTAAATTCATCACTTCCGCTGGAATTTGCATGTTGCCCGTTGTGATTTAGAGGTTTCCCTGGTTTTTAAGTGCATGGTGGTATATACTGTTGTCATTCTTTGAGGCGCCTTCCCCAGCCTACAGCAGCTCTGCCCGCTGCTCCGCGTTTTCATCCCCTTCTGCTGAACGTTCCCCACGCGAACGGGCGCGGGGCAGCAGCTCTGCTGGGGCAGCGCTGCAAATTGACCTCGTCCAGCGCATTTTAACCACGGCTGCTCTATGCGGGTACCTTCATTTCTCCAGCCCCACTGCCTGGCACACGCAGAATCCCACGCTGGACAGTCAGGCAGACTCTGCAATTAACAGCTAAAGACTTAGAATTCCTCTTAATCTCTCTCACACATACGGTTCAATAAATATATTTGATAGAGCTGCTACCGGCTCCGGAAAGCTCATGAAAATCGGTGTGTTCAATCAATTTTTAACCGGCAGAAGCACCCGGCGAAAGGCGTAGATCCGTTTGCTGAGGAAACAGCTGAATCGGAGAAATGAAACATCTCACCAGGAACAAATATTGTTTGACAAGGTCGGGGGTAGCAAAATACTTTGCATGGTATTTTTCTGCCTAAGGCACCTCCCTTTGTCTGCCAACAGAATCCACAGGACAGACCGATGGTAACGGCACGGAGACGGGATTTTTGACAGCTTTCCCCACTTCTTTATTCCTCACCTCTCATCGCAGCCACCAGCACAGCGTGGGGAGAAAAACCACACTACGCGAAGTTCCTTTGCTGCCTTATTATTTTTTTTTGCTAAATTAACCTACACAGGCATGGTGATTGCCCTGGAGGAGAAAGGGGATTAGCCCTTCAAAATCCTTTTGATCCTCACATCTACACGAGTCTTGAGACTCCTCCAGAGAACTTTTTCACTTGTGGTAAGCGGAGAAGAAGGTGTCCATGGGCTCCTTCCAAGGGTCTGGGAAGAGTTAAGGAAAGCAAACCTCCTGCAGCCCCTTAGGGGAGTCCTTGGGGGTTCAGAAAGCTGGAGATCACTCCGTCGGGAGCGGAGGTGCGACCAGGTGGAGCCCTGCCGCTGCCTGAGTCTGCTTTTTTCCTGCCTTGCTGGCGCGGGGCCGCGCTGCGGAGACTTGCCAGCTGCAGCCGCCCGCAGAAACAGACTCCGTAACCTAAAGGGAGGTTCTCGGTTCCAGACAAGCTTTGCTGCACCACCTGTGCAGGGGCAGGGCTTTCTCCTCCCCTCTCCTTGAGATTCATGCATTTGTTTCGTCTGCATCTGCTGGATCTTGCAGGAGGGTCTCTCCGAGTCCCAGGAAGAGGTGGTCATGGCAGTGTGGGAGCTGAGCACCTTTCTGCTGTAGCGAAAGGGCTGGAGCGGGCGTGGGAAGCCTGGGATGGATTTCTTCTAAAGCCTTTTTGTACCGTTTGGGTGATGTGAAGGGGACTTGACGCAGCCTGACTTCAGGAGAAAGCCAAGAGCCCAGGCCAAGAGTGGTTAAAATGGTCTGCGGTCTCTCCAAACCTGGCCTAATTTGAACTTGAAAAGTGAGCTCGAAAGCCCTGCTGCTTACTTTTGAAATTATAACCTTCCCCCTGCAAAAGTGAAGTTCAACTAGTCACCGGCGTGAAGGCTCTTAGATCCCCATCTCTGTAAAGAATAAATACTGCCTTCCCACCGCATCAGCGTGCCCCGGTCTGCAGGGGAACATCAGTGGCTGTGGACGAAGGTCTGGGAGGAGTTTTTCGGCTTCCTGTCGTTATCTCAAGCCTTCATCTCTAAAATGCAAAGGCTTTTATAGAGTTTGCATTCTATTAGCCTAACACCGAATGCCCTCGTTCTTCAGGTATTTATAGCAACTTCTGCAGCTCCCGTAATAACTCTTAGTGGCTCAGCACCTCGCAACATGGTGTCTTGTTATCCCCATTTCACAGATGTGGAAATAGGGCACACAGAAATTAAGCGATTTCTGCAGGATTTCCTATAACCCACTGCAATGCCTTGGCTGTAACATCACCTTCATATAAGTTTATAGCTCAAGTAGCGTCTTGTGGACTCCTGCTGTTCTCTTTGCCTAAGATTATATATTATTAAGAGATGTAAACATTGATTCAAGAGTAGTGCCCTGATTTGCAGCAGTTCTGAGGATCCTCAGATGTCTCTGGACTCAGTGCAGAAAATTAGGCTGGATTTTCGGTGCTTAAATAACGGTGGCGTACCGACTGGCAGAGCAGGGGATTAAGAGGAGGTGGAGGGCTTGATTAATCTTACAGCTACACTTGGTCTCCATCGGCAGCTGAGCTGTGGAAGAGCCAGGCTCCGGTGGCCGCAGGGCAGCGGTGGGGTGCGGGGGTCCCCGGGGAGCCGCCTGGGCACCCCCGGGAGCGTGCGATGGAGCAGCGCGGCTCTTCCCACCGGCCCGATGAGGCTGCAGGATCTCCCAGATACCCAACACGGCGCTCTCCTTCCGTGCCTGGGTTTCCCCACCCACAAATCACGCATGGTAATAGTTAACCACCAGGCCAAAGTGACATAGAGCTGGATTATTTTCCAGTAAAATGATTTCTTGCGCCCGGGACTCGATGCGCACCCGAATGTTACCGTGCCGTTGCTGGGTACAGTGCAGATGCAAACCTGAGGTATGCAAAACCTGAGGCTGCGCCATGGAAATGGTTCCTTCTGGCTGCAGATGGTCCCAGGCTCCACCAGGCTCGGTAGTGTCATCAGAATCGCTACGCCTTATTTTCAAACTTAACCCTTTTTACCCTGGCTTGCTATGAGGGTGGCCTTGCTCTCACGTATGATCCTCTTGCTGACCTCCCCAGTAACACCAGTCCAAGTTTCAGGCCCTTGACTGTGTGATGTGTTATTTGCTGTAGGGGCTGGACTAGTTGGGTGCTGGGTCAGCGTGATGTTGCTTTGCAAGGTAATACGGGGGTGACACGTTACGCTGCGATGCGTGGATTAAGTTCTTTATTATTATTCCCTAACGATGGAAGAGCTTTGGTGTATGCAAGCAGCGGGGGATGACAGTTGGGCAAAGGACTGGTGTTGACACAGGAATCCTTCCCTGAGCTGCTGAAGCTGATGGATATACTGCTGCTGCGGGATGTTTTTACGCATCCAGAGATATTGCCCTTCCTTCGCTTCTGCGCCGCCGGCCATCGCAAAGCTTGGCCATCGCCGAAGCGCCTGCTTTTTCGTGCAACTTCGTTTGTCTAACGTGAACAGCGCTGGGCTGAGCTGGATCAGCGTGTGTTTGGTCCCGGTCCCCATCCTCCCTGAAAAACATCTGGAGCTGATCCTTCAGCTTTGTCGAGAAGGAAAGCGTGCCTTGTCCTGAACCACGCTTCCCTTGAAAAGGGTTGGAAACTGCAGGAAAATGGCTTCTCCCGATAAAACTAAAGCGACGGCAATATGGAGATGACATTTCGTAAGGTTTTCATTAATCTCACTCTGGGAATGTGTATTACTTCCAGCCATGGTGTCTGGTGCTGCTCGGTACTGAACATACGTGTAACAAACTGTTCCTGCCCCAAAAAAGCCGTCAGTGCAAAGCTGTGTCTGCTCTGGAGACATTTGCTCCAGCACGTGTACATCAAAGGTCTGCAAAGCCTTCGGTGTCGGTGTGTTACACAGATGTAATCTTGGAAAATTGGTAGGTACGAACACAGGACATTTTAAGAAGGATTACATTTAGTGCAGTACAATAGTCCTTTATAGCCGGGGCCTTAATGTGCTGCAGTTCATGCTGGTAATTAGTTGGATTAAGTTGTACCAATATCAACAAAGTAATAATGAGACAGTTACAGTAAATGGAATAAGCAGGGCTCGTCCTGTGCCAGCTGTAGAGGCACTGTCGGGCATTTCGGATGCATTGTGCAAAAGCATTGGGTGTTTATGGTACTGGGGAGGATGTCCGTACCTGCACGGGGTCATTCGCACCCGCACGGGGTCGTTCGCAGCCACCCCGTGAACATCCAGCGGCTGTGGTGGCCTCGGCTGCCCAACAGAGCGGGACGGGGAGCCGGAGAACTGCCGATGTCTTGGCAGGCAAACGGGGACCAAACCCCAAATAGGCGATGGCAAGTGCTTTTAATGTGTGCGAGACGAAGGGCTCGGAGGAAAAGGTGAAGCAGCAAGGCCAGGAGTAGAAAATAAGATCAGATTACAGCTTTGCTGTGTTTTAATTGCATTGTTTAATTCCAGTTTCTAATGCTCTAAGACTAGACTTCAAATAGAGTGTTAAAATTATTCGAAACCGAGCTACAAGTCTCAACATCAGAATGCTTATTACACTTATCTGTGACCTTCTTAACATTAAAACCACCATATTATTATTATTATTTTACATCTTCAGATTATTATTAGGCTTCTGAACTCTGCTGCAGCTTGATTTATAGAAAGTGCTTAGTCACTGGCAGTAGCGCTGCGCTGGGAGGGAGAGATGCTCGCTGGTGTTTCGGCAGAGGCTCCTGCCAAGAAGCAGCCGCTGCCCTTGACAGATCATTGAAAGCTGGTGCGCGTTTCACCTCTCACGTCTAAATTTGGGAACTGTTGCAAACCCACCCGACCTCTTTCCTTCCCCGCGAAAGGCCAGGGGTGGAAAAAAACATTCAAGGCTCAATTAGCACATCCCCTCTGGTCGGTCGGGAGAGAGTCCAGCAAAGGGCTACAGAGATGGTGAGGGGATTGGAGCATCTCTCTGATGAGGAGAGGCTGAGGGAATTGGGGCTTTTTAGTCTGGAGAAGAGAAGACTGAGGGGGGATCTTATCAATGCTTATAAATCCTTAAAGGGAGGGTGCCAGGGGGATGGGAACAGTCTTTTTCCAGCGGTGCCCAGTGACAGGACAAGAGGGAACGGGCACAAACTTGACCATAGGCAGTTCCATCTCAACCTGAGGAGGGACTTCTTCCCTGTGCGGGTGGCAGAGCAGTGGCACAGCTGCCCAGAGAGGGGGGGGAGTCTCCCACTCTGGAGCCATCCCAAACCCGCCTGGACGCCGTCCTGTGCCACTGCTGGAGGTGCCCCTGCTCTGCCAGGGGGTTGGACTTAGATGATCTCCAGAGGGCCATTCCAACCCTCACCAGTCTGGGATTCTGTGATTAATTTTGCGCTTTGCACGAAAAGCGAGCTTCTGCTTTGCCCCGCGCTCGGCTGGGAGCACTGCCCTAGATTTTTGGGGAGGTTGCGCTCCTGTGGAGTTGGGGTTCGGGTTTCAGAAGCAGCAGTTGGAAGGGGCAGGAATGGTCGGCGATGTGGGCAGGAGCCCCCTGCGCAGCCGTGTGGGGCTGGGGGGCAGGCGGGGGCTTGGTGCGATCCGGGCACTGGAGCACCGAAGAGCACTTTCAAAAATTAAATACGGGGGGAGGGTGACTGCTGCTTAATCACATTAATAATGGGGGTGGTTTCTGTGACCCCACTGGTAGGAGCAAACGCTCTGAGCACAAGTTGCAGGACAGGCCCTTACAAGAAGGGTGTTTTCTCCTGGGTTGTACGCGCACCAGGGCATAGTGAACGCTAATAATTTACAACCGTCTGAACAAACCACTTACAAACCTGTTTCTTTCGGTTCTTTGCTGAGTAATGACTATGCTAAGCTCTTTGTAAAGCATATACAAAATCACAAAGCTGTGCCCTGCACGCCCTGAACGGGTAGGGAGAGTGATGCCTCATCCACCGCTTCTTCAGCCAAAGAGCATCGCTCCCCGTGTCGCTGCTGCAGGGCTCGTGCTCCAGACAGCCCCGCGTTTCTGCGTAGTGGCAGTCCAGAGCCCTTTGAAGCCTGCAACATAAAAAGCTTTTCTTTTTTTTTAAAAAAAAAAAAAAAAGGTATTGAACACTTCCATCCCAATTTCTTTTGTGGATAGATTTAAGAATCGGCTAACGAAGTGTGCCTGTTTGCAATGTGCTGGTATCCTGGAGATTTAAATGGGATAGTTCAAAGAACACACATCGGTTAAGTAGCTTAGTCTTAATTTTATTCCCACTGGAGTATGCCATCGTCAGGTATTTTCAGGGAGCTAACAGAAAAAAACCACAATGGCTCTATTTGGCAGGGTCCAGTAGGTGAAAAGTATCAAAAGTATAGAGTCCTAAACTGCTGAAAATAGTTGAAAATAACGGATTAGTTCTTCTTTCCAAACTCAAAGCCTTTATTCTTTTTGACATTATTTTTTTTGATTACTTTTGCTCCTATAATGCCTCGTGGTGACTCGGTGTGAAAGGTCTGTAAAAACGATTCACTGCTGCGAAGTCACCAGATAACCACTGTTCAGCCTCTGGCCCAACACAGGGACAAGTGTTTAGAACATGGCCAGAAATGGGCTGGCATTGATAGAACATGGTAAAATAAGAGATGGAAAGAGCATTAAAGAGTGTGTACGGAGGCATTATACACCCAGAAAACCGTGTTTTGTATATCTGTTGGAAATCAGTAATGGTGTGTGACAATCCAGTGATGTACAGAGCTATTTTATGGGATAGCTGGTGCCACAGCAGCGCACTTCTACCCTTCTCCTGTCCAAATAATTGCACTTCCTCACAGACACAATGCCGAGTCAATATTTTGGGGAACTTTGCCGCTTACCGAGACCATTTCTGATGCTTCTTGGTCGTTAAAACAGCCAGGCTCGGGCTTTGAAAGAGCGGGGCTGTGAGCACGCTGCAGTGGCAGATCTGCGCTGGGGTGAGGGTCTGGAGATGGGACCCACCGTCTGGTTCAGCTGAGGTTTTGGGGTCAGAGCGGGCTGGAGGAGGAGGGACCTGCCACCTCCCTTAAAGCCTCTCTGCCCAGTTTGGAGTTTGCCAGCTCTTTCAGGTGCCCGAGCGCTGCCCTCCAGGGCAGAGAGCCCGTTCCCAGAGACTTGACTTGGTTTCCTCCCTTAGCAGGGACATCTGAGGACCATACTCTCAGTAGAGACATTAAGGCTTGGCATGGCAAACCTATTGACTTAAGGCATTTGGGGGCATAAATTCAATAAATCTGTGTTTCACCGAGCGTACTGTTGGCCGTGTCCCTTTTGCTAAAAGGACGTCTCTTCTGAAGCAACCAGAGCCCTAAACACAGCAAAATAGAGAATGTATTAAAAAAATGAGCACTGGCTTGACAACATCGCCCAGTCCCGTCCCAGTCTGTATCCAGTTCTCAACTATTGTCTGCCTTCGGTCCAATAGTAAAGTCATATTTATTTACTTGGCTCTGCTGTGTTAATGAAAAAGCCACTTAACAAAACAAATAGAAGGAAGGACATTTGCAACCAATTATGGTATTGCTGATCAGTCAAATTGCGCTGGAAATTACATGTTGAAGTTCAGCCCAGGCAGCTGATCAATTACCTGGTAGCTTGGCACTGGTGCGTGCTATCGACTTAATAAATCAATGTAATTCCAGTCGCTATGCCAGAATATATATGCGTATTCAATAGGACATCAATATTATATAATGATGGTTAAAACTAATTGGCCAAACGCCACGCTCTCTTATCTGCTGTGCAACCCCGCCGGAGCCTGACAGTGCTCCGGCAGGCAGGGTGGAATTTGGCGAGCTCTTCTTTAAATATACCCCTGGGCATCGTTTAAAATCGTGTTTTTAAAGCCTTTCTTTTTTTTGCGACCACAAGGGAAGTTAGCACTCCAGCATATAATTCAGGGTTGACCAAATTGCCGGCTAGCTATCTGCTTCGAGGGGAAGACTTGCTGTGTGCGCCGGCTCCTGGAGACGGTTGTAGAAAATAGGCGCTTTCTCTTCGGTGGCAGATGCCCGTCTTGGCTGGTTTATGCACAGCTTCCACTTCTTAATTAGCTCTGACATTTTAGCTATCGTAATACGGGTTTGGTTTAAAAGTGAAGGCTGAAAACACCGTGAAAACAAAGTTTGCTTTAAGTATAGGGAAACTGGGACACTTCTAACTGTGTGGGAGCTTTGTGATGGGCTGGAGTGCAGAAATACAGGAGGTTCTGGAATTGTTGGTGGTCACTTGCTCCCGCACCCAATATCAGCAGTTTCAGTGCTCTGTGCTCTCATACATCACTCTCGTCCGATTAGTCTGGTCTCTCTTTGCCCTCTCGTTCTGTGCCAGTGACAACTGGAGTTCACTGGCGGTTCCCAGCTCTGCCGTACCTCTCCTCCAGGGAATGCGCTCTTATCAGTACGTGTTTATATTTTGGGAGCACGTACAGGGAATTGAGCCATGGTTGTGCTGGGTGCTTTGCAAAAGCAGGAAAAAAAAAAAGACAATCCCTGCCCTGAAGGTCTTACGTTCTGCAGGCGCTAATAACCATGGCCATGGGGGTACGGCATACCGAAAAAAAAATATATATATAAGGCAAAGAGCCTTCTTTGGTACTGTAACCTGGTTTGGCTAATGCTTAGCTGAGAGCAGAGGTAGGGAGCAAGGAAAGGAGGAAAGAAAAAAATCTTGGTTCATCAGTTGCCCAACCGTAGTCAAGGCTGCGTTTGGTAGGTTTTTTTGGCAGAAGTGAGTTGTAAGGATAGTTTTGAAGGAGGAGAAAGGAGTGGCTGTTGAGATTTTATCGGGAAGGTTTTCCCAGGCTTAAAAGAAAGCCGGGGAGAAAGCGAGTCTGCGCTTAGGGAAGAGCTGACAGACGGATTATGGAGGCTGGCGGGGCAAAGGTTATGGGCTGGCCGTATGGTAGGTAGGTTATTGGCTCCGTGAGGTAAGAGGAGATGGGGAGAGGTAACAGGAATAAAGAGGAGAAGGCAAGAAGCTTGTAAATTATGTAAACGAAGGACCGGTATGATTGTGGAGTGAATTGATGTGGTCTTGAGGGCAGCAGTTAAAACTGAAGATTACAATAACCGATGGAGGAGGAGGGAGGCTTGGAGGAGAATTTTAATATTTTTGTTTGTTTGTTTTAAAAAAAAAGGGGTTTAGAGATGTTAAAAAGAAAAAGAGCAAGCTTGAGACATGACTCCAAAGAAATCCAGTCTGTGCACGTGGTGGATGAGTCTGGGCCCAAGCGAGCGGATGGGGGTGTCACCTGGGTGAGAAGGAAGGGGGGAAAAGAGGGAGGATGCAGCAACAGCCAACCCCTGGCTTACCCGGAGGGGTGGAAAGCAGTGGTCTGAGCTGTTGCAGTCTTTTTGAGTTATTTGAGTATTCTTCCAATTTAATTTTTGATTAACAGATCTTTATTTTTATGTCATTACTGATTCTGGTAACTTACCCAGCCCCACAAAACGTAGGCGAGTGCCGATGGTATCCTGGCTATTCAGTCAGTCTGACCCTTCATCATCTGACACCAACTTCATGCAAACAAGGCTTCTTTTGCTATTTCCAACAGCAGAAAAACCCTCTGAGAAAATTTTGTCTTGTGGCATTTTATCCTTTCTAACTCCGGCCATCACTCAAATAAAAGACGGCCGTGGTCTGTGGAAAAAAGAATAATAATTAAAAAATAGATACTTACTTGTATTTTTCCAAACCACCAGACCGGATTACCCATTCCTGAGAAAAGACGCAATCAAGTAACGTTTTGCTTAATGTCAGAATGCAGAATAATGCCTAGATGACTCTTTCAAATAAGTTACTTTTATGTTTGTCCCATCCAATGCAGAAGATAATCAGCTTTTTCTTTCTCCCACCCTAAATATTTACATCTAGAAATGTTAAGTAATAGATTTGTTTTCCTTCCGTTGCTTGGTTGGAAAAAAATTTCTTTTTGTATTGATTTTTTTTGGTTTGTTCATGTTGGAGTACAAAGACAGAATGTGGAACAGCTGAATATGGGTGAGGGGGTTATATCTGTATGTACAACCAGTTAGTCCTGGAGAGTATCATATCCCCGTGTGGTGTGATGGAGAGAAGGTGTGGAATCCTGGATCCAGAGACATCAGTAGCAATACTTCCTTTAGTTTTAATTTCCTTTATTAGACGTAAATAATAGAGTAATTCATACTCTTTCAAGACATGGACAGTGGGATGGAGTGCACCCTCAGCAAGTTTGCGGATGACACCAAGTTGAAAGGTGCAGTTGACACACCTGAGGGACGGGGTGCCATCCAGAGGGACCTGGACAGGCTCCAGAAGTGAGCCCATGTGAACCTCATTAGGTTTAACAAGGCCAAGTGCAGGGTCCTGCACCTGGGTCGAGGAGATGAAGGGATAGAGAGTAGCCCTGGGGAGAAGGGCCTGGGGGTGTTGGTGGGTGAGAAGCTCCCCATGAGCCGGCACTGTGCGCTGGCAGCCCAGCGAGCCCCCCGCATCCCGGGTGCATCCCCAGCAGCGTGGCCAGCGGGCGAGGGGGGACTGTGCCCCTCTGCTGCGCTCTGGGGAGCCCCCCCTGCAGCGCTGCCTCCAGCTCGGGGGGGCCCAACAGCAGAAGGACACGGAGCTGTTGGAGCGGGGCCGGAGGAGGGCCCGGAGATGCTGCGAGGGCTGAGCCCCTCTGCGGGGAGGACAGGCTGGGAGAGGGGGGGGGTTCAGCCTGGAGAGGAGAAGGCTCCGGGAAGACCTCAGAGCCCCTTCCAGTGCCCAAAGGGGCTCCAGGAGAGCTGGGGGGGGGACTCTGGATCAGGGAGGGGAGCCACAGGATGAGGGGGAACAATTTTACACTGAAAGAGTGGATATTGAGATGAGATATTAGGAAGAAATTTTTCACTCTAAGGGTGATGAGCCCCTGGCCCAGGTTGCCCCGAGAGGTGGTCGATGTCCCATCCCTGGAGGTGTTCAAGGTCAGGTTGAATGGGCTCTGAGCGACCTGATCTCATTGAAGATGTCCCTGCTCATTGCAGAGGGGGTGGACTAGATGGCCTTTAAAGGTCCCTTCCAACCCAAACGATTCTGGGATTCTTCCAAAATAAGTCACTTCTTTGTGATCCTCTTCAAATTGGAAGCTAAGTATTTTATTATATTATATTTATATAATATATATTATATTATATATTTATATTAATAATATATTATATTATATTTAAGGCAACGAAGCTGGTGAGCGGTCTGGAGGACAAATCTTATGAGGAACGACTGAGGGAAGTGGGGGTGTTCAGCCTGGAGAAGAGGAGGCTGAGGGGAGACCTTATCACCCTCTACAGCTCCCTGAAAGGAGGGTACAGCGAGGTGGGGGCTGACCTCTTCTCCCCAGTGACAAGTGATAGGACGAGAGGGAATGGGTTCAAGTTATGTCAGGGGAGGTTTAGATTGGATATTAGGAAAAATTATTTCACTGAAAGGGTTATCAACCATTGGAACAGGCTGCCCGGGGAGGGGGTGGATTCGCCATCCCTGGAGGTGTTTAAAAAAAGGGCAGATGTGGTACTTGGGGACATGGGTTAGAAGTGGTTTTGTCAGGTGAGGTTAATGGTTGGACTTGATGATCTTAAAGGTCCCTTCCAACCTCAACAATTCTGTGATTCTATGATTGTATTTTAGCTCTCAACCCCACTAGCGACAATTGCATTTCCATCTGTGGAGAAACCTTCAACACAACTTTGCCTCTGAGTTTGCTTGTGTTTCCATGAGGAGTTCCTGAACTGCGGACGGGGTGGGACAGTGAGGAGCAGTGCTGCTAGTGTCACTCTGCTGGGGAAGATCTCTGGGAGGTGACACTTCGGGTCATGTCTGGGCTCACGTGGCCCAGCTGCCACCTGCTGAGGAGGGAGCGGGTCCAGGCATCTCCTCCTGACAGCCCTCTCCAAGGCATCTGTGCAGCCAGGAGCTCTCCCGATGCTTTGCAGAAGTCTCCACGTATGTACACCTATGTGCCGTGACAGCGTGATTTCCACTCAACAGGTGGCTGGAGGTGGAGTGAGGATGATGAAGGTGAAGCGATGCAGCCTCAGAGTCTGGTACCCACCAGCTCCTGATGCTATAACGTAGCAAGTCAACCCTCAGACCTACAGGAAGACTATCAGCTGAGAAATACGGCCCCAAACGAGCCCTGCGGCTGGTCTTTACTTCGGACTCGGAGATGATGCTCATGGATGGGCATCTCCAGCAGCCCTCAATTCCCAGGCTCCTCACCCCGCTCTCCCAGCCCTGGTAGCGCATTTGCATAAGAAGCAACTGGGTGAGTAATTCCTGCCTCTGCAGACATCAAATGCTGCAAGTATTTTGCGGTAAACCTGTTGCTGCTCTGGGCAGGGAGGATGCACTTTACTCCGAAAGCAAAGGATGAAAGCCTCTGTGGCAAGGGCTGCGCTTTGAAAGCGACCGAGCCCAATCGTCTGCACAAGCAACTGTTTTATTATCAGAATAACTGATCTCCCAAAGCACTTAACGCCGCTGCCTGCACCAAACGGAGCCGGCGCGCGCTGCAGCCTTGCAGCCTTTTGCTAGCGCTGCTGCGGAACTGAATCGATATATCGCTGTTAATCACAATAAAATAGCGGATTTAAGGGATTCACCTCTTTAGGTTGCTTGTTCAAGTGGGCTCGGGGTGGTACACAGGGAAAATAAGCACCGTTAGATGCTTAGCCACTATCTACGTGACCTGAAATGGCCGTATTTGCCCAATTCCTAAGCTACAGGTGTGCAGCGACACAGAGCTGTGGTTGGCATCGGAGAACTGAGTCTAAGAATAGACTGGATTTGCATATCTCTTTGTAGATAAGATCATTACTTCAGAGCCAGGCGGTGGACACAGCTGAGGGACAGACTGTGGACCCGGGTGCTGGGTTATTCCTGACTTTGGCCTTGGCCACTTCTGCCACTGGAGCAAAACTTTGCGTGCTTCTGCTTTCTTACAGGGCGATAAGGATATACTGGTCCCTGGATTAAAAGCGTTATTAAGGAGCCACATTAGGATTATAATTACTATTTTACAGGCTGAGCAACGTGCAGAAGCTGGCAGCGCTGCTGCTGAGCTTCCTCGAGGAGTGTGTGCATTCGCAAAAGGGAGGAAGAAACCGTACAGGAGGATTTTCTCATAAATAAGCGGAGAAAACAGATTATCTGTGAAAACAGCCAACAGTTCTTATTTACTGTGAAAATCTGAATCTCGCTCTCAATTTCCCATCAAGATAAAATGCAGGCATTTGGTTAAAATGGTAACTTAATGCTCCAGAGGTTTAATTACCACCACTTTATAATCAGAATCAACACAGAGTGCAGTCTGCAGCTCCCAACTTCAACACGAAATGCAGATCCCCACAAAGCAGTCAATAAAAGGCAGATATATTGCATGCACTCAGATTTTGTGGTCCTTCCCCTAGCTGAACTTGCAAATCTTGCTATTGCTAATAGTTTTCTTTCAAACCTCAGGTTCTTCCTTAGCTATTACCAAACTCCATAGCTCCTCATTACTACACTTTAACTTTTTTTTGTGTTTAATTTCTATATGGGTGTGCATGGTACTGAATTAAGGGAGTTCACAGTGCTGGAAACTAATTTTTCAGATTTTTCTATATATCAACAGAAAGCACCGGTCTGAACCAGTCTCAATAACGGTGATTATTGTAACTTTGTAAGGGCCTTGGTTGGAAAAAGCATAAAGAAGGCAGATCTGTTTTCTGGACCGTGGCTGATGTGATCTCTGGCATGAGCCTCCGCCCCACAGGATGAATGAGCGATGCTCCTCTATTGCAGTTCCTGCTGCTTTTCTCTAAAGATTTCAGGACTTGTAGATCAGACGCCGGGCCAGCCTGGGTCTTACTTGGTATGGTTTTCCCTCTGCGAGTTAAAATTTCTTTTCTCCAGTGCATTTTTCCAGTGCATTTCCCGCAGAAGGTCTGCGCCAGCTGTTGCCGACCCCTGCGAGAATTGCACATACTCTACATTTTTACTCATTATTTTCCATTTAGTGAGCAAAGCCTTTACCTGTATTACAGCCACGGTCCTGCCTGGCACAACGGTGGCTATATCCAAGCAAAGCTGGCCAGCACGGTATTGCCAGCCACGCCGCTGCAATCCTCTGCCTTCTGCCGCGGGTCGAGCCCTGACTTCGCATCACGGGATGCTCCCGAGCCGGGGCTGTTTCTTCGCCGCAGCTGCCGCTCTAAGCGAGGGTTAATTTTTCTCATCATCACCAGCCCCCTATAAAAAGCAGCACATTTTGCGTCCTGGCCCCTACCGACTTGTGGAAAGGAGAGATACCCTATTAAAAGGCTTTGTACAAACGAAGCGTTGGTCTGGTTAGTGCCAGCACTTTCCATCCAGCACTACTATTTGTTTTTCCATGCTCTTAATCTTATAAATTGAATCGCGTCTGATAAAAGTGACTTCCTGAATATTGCATAACAGTTTGTGTCTGTCGGGATGGAAGACAAACAAACCTGACCTTGAACTCGGAAAGTTTCCTCCCAGCAGGTAGGAGCTTCCAAAAGCTTGCACTGAGCTGGGAAATGCCGGAGGGGGCTCCTGGTCTCCTCACTGGCCTGGGACAGCAGCGGGGCTTCCCTGGCAGCCACCCTCTCCTCCCCCCTTCCCCTCCAAAAAACAAACAAACAAAAAGCTTTGGAAAATGCTTTGGATCCTCCTCTGGGGACCGGAGAATCCCCAGAAAGAGCTGCAGCAAGAAGACAACAGCGTGTTCTTGCTCCAGAAAGGAGGCAGAGGAGAAATCCTGTCCATATCTGGCATAGCTTAGCCTCCAGGGATTAATTAAAGGCTTTTTCAGTTTTTCTTTCAAACCTCACAACATTCATCTCCGCCTGACTGAATAGGGAAAAGGGAGAGGCATTTTCTCTGGTCAATCACCAGCCTGTTTCAATTTTCAGTTTTACATTGCAGTAATATTTTTTTCCTAAGGGAATACCACAGGAAGGGCAAACTTTGGCTTCTCACCATTGGAGCATTACGTCAGTAACAGAGCTGGAAACGTGAGTGGCGGGCGAAACAGATATTCCCTAAACTTAGCAATTCCCCCTTTCCTCGGTGCTTCTGTCCCCTCTTCCCTGCCCGTGGGTAAGGCAGGTGAAGGTGTTGGCAGCGCCGGCGTGGGACAGGGGACGGGGAGCCTGCGCGCGGTGATGCCACAGGAGCAGGGAGGTGTCCTGCGTCCCCCGAGCTGCTGGCAGCGCTGGGGCTGGAGCCCTGGGGACTAATGGAGCTCTGGGGCAGCAAAACCCTTTCTTCTACAACTCAGGTGATGGATGCGATGGCAGGAAAGAGCCACCCAGGTCCCTGCGGGGGGGGGCTCTGGCTGTGGTATGGGGTGTTTTCACACACACCCCCCTTTCTGAGCGAAAACCCCTACAACGTGTGGGGTCTTTCACGCGGGTTTCCCAGTGCCAGAAAAAGCATGTGACTCTGGGGACTCTGGTTTTTGGGCAGCCTCCTAAAGAAGCACCACGGCCCCTGGCTCAGCCTGCCCCGAGTGCGTGCGTGGTGGCCCCGTCCCTGGGGCGCCGCAGAGACCCTCCGGCTGCGCGCTGCCGACAGCCCTTGTTTTCTGACCCCATTACCTATTCCAGTTTGGATTTCAGCTGCTTAGACTTGATTATTTTAAACCCCCTCTATCTGATTATCAGCAGCCCAGCCAGGCCAGACCTGAAGCTTCCTGGGGGATCCCCAGCAGCATCGCAGAAGGATAATTTATCTCTTATTTATGCTCCTGGGGGGGGGGTTGTTATGGGGACGGCGAGAGGCTGGCGGAAAGCAGCCCCCTCTGCGCCTCCCGGGCTGCGGCCTCACGGAATGGAGAAACTTTTCCACCTTGCGGCGTGAATGCCTTGCTGCTTCGAGTATACGCAGGGAGATGCGTGCTGGCAGGTACCCGGAGGTATCGGTGGCACCACGGCACACGCTACCCCGCACTGGGGTGGGAGGATGCTTCTGGAAGCGAAGCATTCGGGTGATGGCTGAGAGCACAACGTGGCCGCCGGGCACCGAGACGCCGGCATGGCAGGGTGCAGCAGATTGGTACCAAAGCCGAGCAGCTCTGTGCAACCTTTCCCCGAGCTGCCTTGCTCTTGCTTTTTGGTTTTTCTATTGTTATCCTAAAGCTGCCCTCCTCCTCCCCCCCCAGCAGGATGAAGAAGCCTCCAGCTGGCCTAGGAGGCTTATCAGCTCTGTCTGGCTGGGTGTTAACAGTCTATTTGCATAAGTACCTGTCCCCGTCATATGCCGCTTGCCTTTGTGACTCACTGTATTTGTTTATTTTTTCCTCCGGCAGCCAGGCTTGCGGCCGTGCTGCTGCCCGAGGTATGCCAGGGCAGATGCCACCACCCCCGGGCACCTCCAGCCACCCTCCCTGGCTCACCCGCTCCTTCTGCCCTGCGGGACCAGCTTGGAAATTAAATGTGTAACTGGCTGGGTCCTGTTTTCTCCTGGCTGTCAAGATAAAATTAAACTGACTCCCCCCCTTTCACACCTCGGCAGCTGTCCCTGGCTGGGGAGGGCAAGGCTTCCCCCGGGACCGCAGTCCCGGCTCGCGTCGCAGGGAAGGGTGACGCACCCGGCTCGATGGCTGCATGATGGGTAACGCGCTGTCTCCTCCCTGCTGCTCGGTGGGCATGAGTTGAGATCCTTAAAGCCCTCTCCGAACTCGGGTCGCAGCTCCAAAGGCAGAGGCAGCGTAGCCTGTCAGACCGACTCCTCTGGATGTGTGGTTGCTGAAGCAAGCATCGCTCCAGCTCTGCTCCAAGCGTTGGTCATGACCGTGGAGTCACCTCCTCAGGTAGGAGCTAAGCGGTCTTGTTTCTGCTCATTAGCTCTGAAAGGTTTTTCCATCCATAATAAGAAAGTCATTAACGTTAAACTTCCGCTGCCAGGTACGATTGATTTGAAGATTATAACCACTATAAAGGGGGTATGCGTTGCATATACAATGTGTTGAAGTCCTGGCATGCAGGAATTGTTGCTTCCACGGTTGTCTGTCATCCCTGGAGCTCGCCAGAAAGCGGCTCAGACGGATGTGGGGCTGCTCAGCGCTAGTTAAGAGTGGCCTGTTTTCAAAGGGCAAAGGCAAATTCAAATAAACAGTTGGTACGTCCTCTGCGGAGGGGCTGTAATCCTGTCCCGGGAGACGATGGACTCCACGATTTAACAAGTCTTCATGCTCCCGTTGCTGTGATGTTTTACGAATACAGTGCACAACCTCGAGGTCCTCCATGCTCGCAGGAGGGCAATGCTCAGTGCGGGATCCCCTCTGCAAGGAGCTACCACAACTGAAGTATTTTCTTCTGAATGTGGCCCAGAAACCCGTCCTGCTGGTGTGTTATACTTTCCCTCCATGGCTGATGAGCCAGTGAATCAGCTGTCCATCCATCCAGTCATCCAACCAGCCACTTCTTCTATGTAAAAGTTAATTGAGACACATATTTCCAGCATTCATCGTATCATTCATCATATAAAGTGCTTTTGACAACGTATCAGTTGAGCCGTGCCAGGCGTGCGTTGCTCCTCTGACCGGGAGAGTGGATGGAGGAAGTTGGGTGAGAAGGGGTGAGAAGAACGAGGGATTCGGCTCGGCTCAGCACATCCAGTCCCAGTTTTGCCTGTGGTGTCGGGGGTGTGATGTGACGGGGCAGATTGAAGCGTGCTCTGCAATGGAGAGAGGTGAGCGAGGGTGGAAAGGCGGATAACCAGCAATTTGATATGAATATGATCGTTGAAGAAGATCAGTGGCCTGGATTGCCCAAAGAAAAATGCAGCGGACAGCAGAGGGAGAAAATAGAGGGAGGAAGAACATGACAACAATACACCACATGAGCCATCCAAGAAGTGGCTAAAAGAGGAGCAGAACCACTAACGGATAAATTCGTGAAGCCAGGAGATGGCTGCAGGAATCCTGCTCCTTATTCTAGAAGAACAGTGCTCAAGCTTTCAGCTAAGGCAGATTCAGTGGCTGCTTTTGGGGACATCTGAGGGTGGCAAACCCACTCTGGCTTCCACAGTTAACCAGAAAAGAGTCTGATTTGTGACCAAAAATTCTCATTTTCCCACCCCGGCACTGATGACTGCATGCCCATGGACTGTAGGGTGGCCATGCTGGCTTTACAGACACAACGAAATAAATGTTATCGCTGCAGCTTTCTTGAATTTACAGGCACGCTTTTCTCCCAATGACACCACCTGAAAATGATTTGAAAATTACAAATCCCATAAAATGTGGATTATCTGGCTATGTCAAACCCAGAATAATTGAAATGAAATTAGCAGGATCACTCCAGAGGCATGTGATGGGGTGGGTGCTCCTTATCCGCTCCTCCCGTCTCGCGATAAGCATCGCACCTCCAGCAATCGCGCTTCAGCGGGAAGGGAGAGGCAGTTCCCGGGGTAGATCCTGGTCATGTTGGAGCAGTGTTTTCCAGCCTTGGTGATGCCAGGAAATGGTCCTGTGGTGCAAAAACCACATGGGATGGGACACAGCTGCATACGTGGCATGCAGCTTGCTCAGCAAGGAGATAAAATCATAGAATGGTTTGGGTTGGAAGGGACCCTGAAGATCATCCCGTTCCACCCCCTGCCCTGGGCGGGGACACCTCCCACCAGCCCAGGGTGCTCCAAGCCCCGTCCAACCCGGCCTTGGACACCTCCAGGGATGGGGCAGCCACAGCTTCTCGGGGCAACCTGCGCCAGGGGCTCACCGCCCTCAGAGTGAAAAATTTCTTCCTAATATCTCATCTCAATCTCCCCTCTTCCAGTTTGAAGCCATTCCCCTTCATCCTATCACTCCATGCCCTTGTAGAAAGTCCTTCCCCAGCTCTCCTGTAGCCCCTTTAGGGGGGAGTGAAAAGTCTGGATCATTGTCTTCAAACTTCAGAGAAGCAGAAGGTGGAGATCTTGGATCCAAAATCTTATTTACCGTCCCTCTCTCATAGCCCTTTGTACCTTATGCTAATAAATAGTGCTGCACATGCACAACTTGATCCAGACTCTGAAGAAATCAATACGAACTCAAGGTGCTCCATCTGCTGAAAATCAGATCGTGCATTTATGTGACTAAATGTGGCTTCCGGAGCCAGCTTTCGGGCACCCTTTTCAAAAGTTGGTATTCCAGCACGTTGTGTTGGGTCCTGGCCGTATTCAGACCTGATGAATTTTCTTGAAATAAACATTGTGTGAAGTATCTCAAGAAATGCCTCACTTTCCATCTTTATCTCTTTTCCTCAAATGCATTAGCAGCTGATTTGTCCTTCTGGCTACTCTTAGGTCTTTCTGAACCGTCGTCACCAGTCCCAGGTCCCACGTGCCTCCCTCGCTGCTGGCTGCATCCAGGCGAAGTCTGCTGCTTGGGAATAGTGCTCAGGCGACGGAGTGTCCGTGTCAGCCCCCCCCCATGGTTAAAACCGACCCCGTAAGCAAACCCTCATCATTTTATTTATGACTTTTGGATGAGATAATGGTTTTCCACTTTGAAAAGAAAGCTCTCTACTTCAACATTTATTTTCTATAAATGCCTTGGCATTTATATTGCAACAGGAGACTATTCAGTGACATTATCTGATAAATATCGTGTTATACAGCTGCAATTTACAATGCATATATTTTTAACGGTGCTTCTAAGCTAAATTAAATGCTTCTAAAATATGGTACTTACGGAAAACAAATGTCTGTTCTAGCAATTTTGTTTTTCAGGGTACACTATTTTTTTTAAAACCAGATACCATCTTTATCCTGTCAGGCAGTAAATTATGCACTTGCACTTTCATAAACTCCCCCCTTGGGAACTTAGTCAATGAAATGGAAATGTCTTTTTCACACCCTCCAACTCCAGAGAAATACAGGGAAATAGCCAACTCGGTTATAAACTGAATGTCTAGAGGGAATCCATATAAAATGTGGATTAATGCAGTCTTGATGCATGTATTGTTTAGCATATGTACCGTTCACTCAAATGGCGCATTGAATTGTGACTCAGATCTTTACTGTCTCTTTTTTTTTAATATATAATTGGGAGAGTAATTGCACGTTCTGTAATGCAGTGGGATCTGCAGGTGGGAAGACAATGGCTGGCACCTGGCTGTTAACCTCCTCCCGTGCCCGGGCAGCTGCAGCAGGAGGAAAACTCTGTTGGCCTCCTCAGGAGAGTAAAGCACGACTGCTTTTACACCTCGATGGATCCTTCCCCAGGGTTGTGGGGTGGGAATGGGCAGGATGAGGGTTTGCCATGGCATGTCCTGCCTTTGGGATAGTCCTTCATGAGGGAGAGAAGAGGTACTTAGGCACCTGGACCAGATGATCCTTGTAGGTCCCTTCCAACGGAACTATTCTAAATCTTCTAAATCTACTTCTATTTTCATCATCCATCACTCAGAACTATGGGGTTTGCTCGTAGCAGCCAAACGTTCTTCATGCTGAAACTCCAAGCGGTCCGAGGAGCCGCGTTATCCCGTCACCGCGTCTAACAGCTTGAGCTGCCAACAGAAAGGGCGCAAAGGGATGAAAGAGGGGAAGTGTGTTGCAGGGGGGTCTGCTGCGATGCCCAAGGATCCATCCAAAGCAGGAGGAGCTTCAGCAGGTCCTCTGTCGCAGGAGTGGCACTCAAGCTGTTCAGCTGATGCTGATGGTCCTCTGATACAGATGGTCCACCTGCTGTAGGTGACCCTGCTGTGGTAGGGGGGTTGGACTAGATGATCTCCAGAGGTCCCTCCAACCCTGACCATTCTGTGATTCATTCTGTGATTTCCCCAAATCTACACTCAAGAGCCCTTTGAAAGCCCCAGTTCTTCCAGTCTGGGGACCGGATGAAACGTGTGCTGTATTAGATGTGCTTTGTAATAGAAGTGAGCTTACAGAAAACAGAGAAACCAGCAGAAAAGAAAGGAATCTTGAAATTTGGCAGAAAAAATCAGTGCACAAAACCCACAAGAACGTGAGCATCTTTGCACAAAACCACTTACGGATGCATTCCTTAAAGGTAATCCCTTCAGACAGAGAAAGGCTGCCATTTCTTTGAAAGATATTAAAGCAGCTGTTGCTAGAACATAGAGAATTTTTGAGCTATCCATCAAGGGAATGGACATTTGTAATGCTATATCTAGAGTTTTTTTGTTGTTGTTTACAGTTTATTTTGATACCAAATTTCTAGCTACTGAAGGTAATTGAGACTGCAAACAAAATCTCACTATCCACTGATCTGCCAAATCAAATTTTCTTCTCCTGTAAGTATAGTATTTTTCCTTAGCTTCAGAGAGGAAAAGAATTATGCAGAATGAATGAGAAAGAAAAGGGATTAGTTTATATAATGACCACAGCAGCCATCTCTCCCTTGATCTTTCTGTAGTAGTTCATTCTCGAAGATGGGAGTGATTATTATTGTAATTTAGAACAGAGCTTGTTCTTTTCCCTTCTACTGCATCTGCTTACTACTTTCCAAATTAACACGTATTTTAATAAAAATTAAATATCCTGATTACAGCTGGGATATTGGACGACCCTACTGGGGATACAGACGCAGCAAGATTTGCATCAACTCTGTGTTCCCCTCCTGGAATGGCCGTGTACTTCTCTGGTCCTTGATAGAAATTAAAGGCTATTTTGACGACTTCTGGCTACCAGAGGCCTCAGAAGAAGGTATCTAAGGCAGTAAATTAGCAGCCACGTGTCTCCTGCACTCTTTTCAAGTTGTGTGGTGCCTTCTGAGGATCTCCATGAGCTCTCTGTCATCAGAACATCCTCCTGCCTTTGTGGTGGTCCTCCAGCGCCCAGCTTCGGGCCGGGTGGGCATCACTGCAGGAACAGGCCCGCTGCGGCCTGGGAGCTGAGCTTTCCTCCCAGTTTCTCGCTAGCTCAGATTACTGAATAGATTGTTTCCAAGGGTCTTCAAAATGACATGGGATAGGACAAGAGGAAACGGCCTCAAGTTGCGCCAAGGGAGGTTTAGGATGGATATTAGGAAAAAATTCTTTACCAAAAGGGTTATCAAGCACTGGCACAGGCTGCCCAGGGAAGTGGTGGAGTTGCCATCCCTGGAGGTGTTTAACAGACGGGCAGACGCGGTGCTGAGGGACATGGGTTAGTGGTGGGTTTGGCAGCGTTAGGTTGATGGTTGGACTCGATGATCTTAGAGGTCCTTCCAACCCAGATGATTCTACAACATTGACTTCTCATTGTATTTGGGGACCACTTGCGCTCCCTTGGACCTGTTCTGTCTGTGTGTCTGGTGATAACGTGCTACAGCAATCAAATTTGATGCCAACACGGCCACTGGATTTTCCTCTTCCTCTCCGATGAGATCTGTCTGCACTGAGGCTGTCACTGGTGTCAAGTCGTGTTGAGAAGTTTTATTAAACCGAAGTGTTTATAGAAAAGAAACGTTGAAGCAGAGCGCTTTCTTTTCAAAGTGGAAAACCATTATCTCATCCAAAAGTCCTAAGTAAAGTGATGAGGGTTTGCTTACGGGGTCGGTTTTAACCATGGGGGGGGCTGACACGGACACTCCGTCGCCTGAGCACTATTCCCAAGCAGCAGACTTCGCCTGGATGCACCAACTATTTTGTATGCTCGTTCTCCTGAAGTTGCTTTAACAGTTTCGTAATCACAGCCCTAGGCTGAGCCAACTCACCCCTAAAATCAACGTGTTCGGACCCAGTGGTGCCAGCACCGCCTTCCCCCAAAGCGTGGCAGCAGCCCCGAGGCACGGGCAGCGGCAGCAAGAGCTCCGCGGCACTTCTGGGACACTCCTGGTCAGTGACGGGATTTAACTCTGCAGAACTTGCCCAAAGCTCATAAAGACTCTGTCCTTCACTCAAACCCATCTGTTAATTCTACTTACGCGCTCAGCGTGGAAAGGTTGCCTCTATTTTTCTTGTAGGTATGCAAAAATAAGCACCGGTGAATGAAGATGAAAGGAAAACCCTGCTGGTTTCTTCCCTGGAGATTGTATTTCTTACTTGTTGCATAACTGCTTATTTTAGCATCAATCAGCCGAGCCTTTGTTGTGTAGACAATTCTGTCCTTTTAGAGGATTTGTGCAGTATTATTTCTTCCAAAATGCTTTTTTTTTTGTTTTTATTATTAGATTTATTTCTTCTCTTAGCAAATGCCAGCTGACAACACCCTGTCAGAGCTCTTCATAAATGTTACATAAATGTCAGGCTATGTAAACCCAGCATCATATATATCATATACATGACCTTTCTGGAGAACCATCCGTCAAGTGTTATCTCTGTATATTTTATATGTATGTGTTACACATATGCATTTGGATGCAAGTTTTGTATAAGCATGCATATATGGTAGCCAAAAATCTGTTAAGCGTGTGGTCGCTACTGCCCGGGAAAGGACTCCAAATGCAGAAACGTCCGACTTTCTTGTTGCCAGTGCAACTTTTGTTGAAGCAGACCAAGATTTTAATTGCGTGACTGGATACTATTTTTCTTCTGCGTCTGAGACGGTCAGCGAGGGGCTCAGCAATGCCGGCGTGTTCCTATTGTTCCGCGCACGATCCTAGGCCTTAGCTCAGCACACGATTCCCACCTCTGACCACTTTGGGATTTCACAGCAGTAGAAAACGCAGCTTCGATATTCCCGTGGGCGGTTTTCGAAGCGGCGCGAGGCGCTCCTCTTCTGGATAGCACGGATGCGTTGAGGTTGCGTCGAGGGATGCTGCGGACCTGCTGTGCGCACCCCGGCTGCACCGAGGAACTGATGCGCGTACCCGGATTGTGACATGCTGTGACCTCCTTTAGCGGTCCAGAAATGCTGGAGAAACGGCCAGAAGGGTCGGAAGGCTGTAGCACTGTACAGGACCAAAGTAAGGACGTTGGCAGGTTCCTCTGAAGACAGAATTATTAATTTCCTCGTGGCTTTTTCTGCGGGACTTTCCACTACGCTGCATCAGTGCTTCGGCACCTTCATTAATCCTCCCCAGACGCCCGTTATGAAGATGGGTCAGGGTGACACATGGATGGATTGAGGTCAGTTTTGACTAATTCAGGGTACTCCATCTGAGAAGCGTAATGTCGGCTTTTTCAGAGCATTTAACATGATACGGCACTTCATACATGCAAGCACAGCACCCACGGCATCCAGCTGTACGAAGATGGATGTCAGCAATTCAGGCTAAAGGTTTCAAGCAGTGTGGGCAATACAACCGTCAGCACCCAAAAGTTTGGTTTAATGACTTTGTTAGCACTGCGAAGCAAGCCCAGGGCGAGGGCGAGGAGAGAATCCTCTTCTTTGGGAGAGTTTTATCCTGTCGTCGCTGTCAGACTGTGTCAGTGCCTTTCAGCCCTTGCATCGCTCTGTGGGTAGGTTTTGATTCTGCAGATAAGACGAGAATCTGGCCAAACTTTGTTTCCTTTTTGACTCAGGGAGCAGGTCCATGGCATGCCGGTGTCATGTGGGAAACAGATTGTGACAAAGTAATTAAGAACTGCATTGGAATACGCGTGCATGAGAGTCTCCGTAAACTGGTACAGAATGCCCCACTTTGGCCATTTCTGACGTTCTGACCAGGTAACACAGTGACCTTCAAAACGTCCCCTGACGCAGCCTGCGCGCACGGATGGGGCGGGATCCATAGGTGAAGTCCTGGCAGCGAATGCTGCGGGGCACCGGGGCAGCGCAGCCCGTGTCTGCCGAGGTACCTGGGGCTGGTGGGGACGGACAGAAAGGGGCCGTGCTCATGGCTCCCACTGCTCTCGTACAACTGGGAAAGACTTTTCTAACTGGGAGCTGAAGTTTCCCATTCCCTGGGGGGGCCACTCTGAGCACCCCAGAGCAGTATCTGCCCAAAGGGCACCCAAGAGCAGCATCTTGAGGGACTTCAGCAGCCAGAATCAGGCACGGTTTTGCCCTGTGTTTTGAGCTGCTCTTCTTCAAAGCCCAATAACATGACTAATGTGGGTGGGTTTATCTAAAAGCCTGTAAAAGGCTGCCTAACGCCAAAGTTCAAGACCCGATTTCCAGAGTTACAGTCCTAAAAAAATTCAACAAGCCCAAGAATGACCAAAGCAACGCTCCTCTCCTCCTCTGCTTTCATCCTCGGAAGAGCCAAAGGACTTGGAGCATTCGGAAAACGTCCAGCACAGGCTGCCAAGGCAGAAAGTTGCAGCCTAATTCATTCAAGTTTGGCAAATTATAAGGAGCCAGGACCGGGCTATACAGTGGGGAGCACCTGCCTCAGTTGTGGTGACTCCAGCTGCGGTCCCAATGGTTTAACAACCAGTAACCCACCAGTTTCAGAGCTGACCAGCTTAACGAATTTAAGAGAGGGTGGCAGATCGTGGTTGAAAGACCGCCTTCAACCTGAACGTTAATCTTCCGCAGCAGCAGTTTAAAAAAGCGCAAGGCAACTTCTGCAGGTTGTTTTACTGTAGGGCCTCCAAGAGTTTGGAAAGATGTACGTTGTACAGACCGCGCCACCCAATTATTATTATTTTAATTTAAGAAAGTGTTTGTTTTTTTTTTTAATCTCGACAGCCGCTCTGTTGCCGTTTTTCATCCTGGGGCAACAGCTCGCTGCAGGCAGCCCTGCGCTGCGCAGAGCCCAGCGCTCCCATTTGGGGAGCACACGGTGGGGTCACCCACACCCGGGGGGGGGGGGGCGGGGGGGGGACCGCTCCGCTCCGCGGAAACTCTGCCAAGTTTGGGGGTCGGTTTATTTTGTTGGGGGGGGCGGTGGGGGGGGGGGGGGGGGAGACACGACACTCCCCCCCCCCCCCCCATCCTTTGGGGGCTTTGCTGCTGCGGCCGCATCTGCGTGTGCCGGCGGGGCCCGCGGAGCAGCGCGGAGCCTCCGCGGCAGTTCCCACGCCGCCGGCCCGCTCCGCGCCCGCGGAAGTTTTGCTACGCGCGGTGTGTGTGTGTGTGTGTGTGTGTCGGGGGGGGGGGGGGGGGAGTGCGTGTGTGTGTGCGTGTGTGTGTGCATGGGGAGGGGGCGGCTCCACACCTCGCCCCCCCCCCCCTCCGCGATGGGCAAGAACCGTCTTTTTTGACGCAGGAGAAATGGCAAATTTTAAGTACGTCATTAATATGGCGCCAAAAGGTTTTTTTTTTTTTTTTTAAGTATAAGCTGCTTCTTTTTTTTTTTTTTTTTTTTTTTTTTTTTAAGGTTGCAGCAGCGGCCCCGTCTACGCCTGTGCGCAGCGCGGAGGGAAGGGGGGGCAGAGGAGGGAAAGAGAGAGTGTGTGGTGTGTGTGTGTGGGGGGTGTGTGTGTGTTGAGGGGAGGGGGGGAAGGACCGGCGGGACGCCGGCGGGGCGAGTGGCCGGGCGAGCGGCGGGGCGAGCGGCGCTGGGGCTCCGGGCAGCGCCATGGGGCCCCGGCGAGCGGCGGGGGGGGTGAGAAACGGCGGCGGCACTGCCCGGGATGGGATGGGAACGGGGCTGACCACCCTCCCTACCCCTACCGCTGCCCCCGGGGAGAGGAGAAAGCGCAGGAGGGAAAGAAATTGAAAGATTTTAAGGGTGGGTGGGTGAAGGGGGGGGGGGGGAGGGAGGGAGGGAGGGAGGGGAAGGGGGGGGTGAAGCGCCGCCACCATTATCCGTCCCCCGCTCCGAAAGTCGCTTCCCCGCCTCCCTGCCGGAGCCGGGGCGAGGGAGAGCCGGAGGAAGTGCGGGGTGAAAAAGAAAGAGAAACGAGGCGGGCAGGGCTCGGCCCCGCCGCCACCGAGCGGCCATCGCGGCTGGGAAGTGAGGGGGGGGGGGTGTGTGTGGGAACTCGGGGGTGGGGGGGGTGGGGGGGAGGGAAACGGACGGGACGGAGGGACGGACGGGGACACCCCGCATCCATGGAGTTACCGGGCGGGAGCTCCTAAGGAGGGCCCGACCGGCGCGGCCCCGGCAATGACACCGGATTGAAGGTGGGGGGGGGCTCTGCCCGGCCCGGGGATCTGCGGGAGCATCCCCCGCCCCCCCCCCCCCCCCCTCCTCCCCCGGTCCCCCCCCCCGGTCCCCCGTGTGTGTCCCCCCCCCCCCCCCCCGCCTCCTCCCCGCCCGTAACCCGAGAGACAGCCTCAACTCTTGGAGGACACTCTCCTGGCAAAGGTAAAGGCTGGCGGCGGGAATGGGGCTTATTTTGCAGCGGATGGTTATTTTGCAGCTCCCCCTGCTTTGCTTGTATTTATTTTTTTTTTTTTTTAATTTTTTTTTTTTCCTCCTCCTTTTCCCTCCCCCTTCCCTAACACCCCCCCCCCCCACCCCCCACTCTCTCTCCCCCCCTCCACCCCCCCCCCCCCCCCCCCCCCCCAGGGCTGCGAGGCGGGGGATGTGCAGCATTTCCAGGGGTGGATTGCGCATGTTGGTCACTCTTGTTTTAAAGTCTCCGAGGGAGGCAAGCGGGAATGTAAACAAGAACTTTTAAAGGGTCTGGCTCCGCAGCTTTCGCCTCCCCCCATCCCACCCCACCCCACCCCCCCCCCCCTTCCTTTTAATTTTTTTTTTAATTATTATTTTCTATTTATTTATTTATTTATTTTTAAATTTTTTTTTTTCCAAATTAATGACTGCGGCAAGAGCCTTGCCCCGCCGCCCTGCCCACCGCGGCTCCTCGGGGGGCGATGTGCGGTAACCGGGGGTGGCGGTTGGGGGGGGGTGTGTGGTGTGTGTGGGGGTGTGTGTGTGTGGGGGGGTGTGTGTGTGTGTGTGTATACACGACTCCGCGGTCGGGTTTAACGCTACCGCGGAGCGGCGGGTCCGCGGGCGCGGAGCCGGGATGGCGGTACCCGGGGGCGTGGTGGCTGCCGGTTCCCGCTTGCCCTCCCTCCCCATCGCTCCTGGTCCCCGGGCTACCGGGGCCGGGCGATGCGGGGCGGGGGGGAGGCGGTGGCCTGCAGCCACCTGCAACCGCGTCGGGTTTAGGATGCGGGGAGGGGAACCCCTTTACCTGCCGCCCCCCACCCCCAGTGCCCCCCCCCGCTCCTGGGGATGGAGGCAGCGAGCTGGAAGTTGGGAAGCGGTGCAAAGGCGGGGAGGAGGGGGGGGAGATGCTGGATTGTCAACCTCGGATGCAATTAGAGAGAGAGAGGAAAAAATATATATATTTCCATACCTGTACATCCTGAGCGCTTTTTGAGTGGGAAGGATGGCATTCAGAGGGAAAATTCCCAGCTCCTTCTGTCGGCAGCCACGGTGAAAATTGTTGGCTTACAGGTTTCCTACCGCTGGGACATTTCTAAGAGGGGCTTTTGCTTGGGGAAAAGAAAAAAAAAAATATCATAAAAAATATCAATGGTCTCAGCCTTTCTCCCAGGGGTGAGGAGCCCGGCTCGTAGGAATAGTGTTTGACCTTTAAGCATTTATTGGCTACTGAGGTTAAAATAAGCTTGAGATAGAAGTAAAAATAGCTTGCAGAAAGGTTAAATCAAAGGTTAAATTTGTTTTTCTTAGGAAAATTGAGGCTGATGTCCAAAAATGAAGGCTCGGAGCGAAGGATGGGAGGGTACACGTTAGGTCTGTGGGCAGGGGGATGCGATTCGTTTAAAGTGTCGGTGGCTGCTGATAGCGTTTGCCCCCAAGTTCTCAAAGTTGGTGGACGGGTGGTCCTCCAGCCAAAGTATTTTGAATAAGGTCTGGTCTTTGCCTGTCTCTGGGCAGTTGGGACAAAGTTCGGAGTGCCCAGAGCTCCTGTTGCTTTTCCTCTGAGTTGCGGATGCTCAGAGGATGGGGCAGCCCCTGTGTCCCCGTGTCCCTGCCTGCTCCCTCCCGCCCAAAGGCAGGGGTGGCCCCGAGTGCCCGCGGTAACCTTTCTGATTACCTGGGCTCTGCCCGGGCTTGCTGAAGGACAGGGGAAAAAAAAAAAGAAAAAAAAAAAGATAATTAGAGGGTAACAAGTCAGAAAAGGCAAGCAAAGTTATAAATGTGAGTAGTAAAGACAAAAAAAAAAAATCCCCTTGTAGATGTGGAAAAAGGCAAAGCACAGGAAGTAAACGAGGGCTTGTTTTGTTTTAAATTTCAATGAGATTAAATTTTGCCCCAGGGAGCCAAGACAGCAAATAAGAGTTGCTGTGGAGGAGAGGAGGAATGGCTCTTTCTTCACCTGGGCAGTTGAGTTTTTGCTTTGGAGAGGTTGGAGCTGCCAGCAGGCTGGGGAGGAGGCGGAGGGGCAGGCGAGCCCCGGCTGGCAGGGACAGGCTCCCGCTGCCCAGAAAACTGAGGGTGCCTGGGGACCAGGATCGCGCTTTTCTGGATCTGTGCTTCGCAGGGTTAGCGGGGGGGTTAAGAAAAGAGCAAACGCGGCTTCCCCTGAGGTGTGAAGGGCTGCGCACCCAAGATTTGCTGACGGGCTGTTGGCACAGCCGCCGCGCATCCTTCGGTCAAAAAGTTTCTTCTTCTCTTATGGTGAATTTTGGGGGAAAGGGGGGGGGGGGGGGCTATGCCTGCGGGGGGGGATGCTGCTGCTCTCTCAGAGCCTCCCAGAGCTCCAAAACTGGTAAGGAGAAAAGCCAATCCGTGGAGGACAACCCTCCTAAGGTGTAAAGGCTGGCACCTTGCAGCCCACCACCCTTCTTGTTATACTTTCTAACAACCTGCTGGTGTTCCTAGACAGAGCGAAGAAATAGTTAACGCGGAGGGGGAAGGATGGATGAGCTGCCCCTGCACTCCGCATCCCCCGGCCGGGCACAGGCGATGGGGGACGGTGTCCCCGGGAGCGATGGGACAGGGTCCCCGGGAGCGGAGGGGGGGGTCCGGGCTGGCCGGAGCGGTGTGCATGCCGCTGGGGGCACTATGTTCTGTTTGTGTTCCTATTTCTGGGTTGGAAGAACAAACAGGGAAGTGGTTTTCTGCAGTCTCATTGCAGCTCACAAACAGAGCGCAGAATTCAGCCGGTGTTGCTCAACTGTCACAGCGTCAGAGGTGACGGCGCGGGGGGGACCGAGCGCGGCGCATCCCTTAGCGTGCGGATGAGCGTTGGGAAGAGGTGATGAGCGAATACTGGTGGTGGTGGTTGGTTTTGGGTTTTTTTTTTTGGTTTGGTTTTTCTTTTTTTTTTTTTTTTTTTTTTACTGCAACTTCTGCAGGTTTCTGTGCCCGTTCCCTGCGTGCACAGGCGTGGATGAATTTCTCTAGTTTGCTCGCTGCGATGCAGAATGGTTCATTCTGGCAGACAGCCCCAGCACACGCTGCTGTGGTGCCACCAGGAGCATCCAAATCCCACGTGGACTTGATGTTTGCGGGGAGCTGGGAAACATTAGCAGATTCCCCAGAGCAGAAGGATCCTGGAAGGCTTCGCAGAGGGCGAGGAGTTGGGCAGAAGCGGTTGGTTGTTGGCGGAAAGGCTGGATTGAAGCATTTTGGTTTCGTGCGTGGAGGGAGAGGTGCCCAGGTGGGACAGGAGCTCAGGACCTGGGCACACGCGTGGCTCTGTGTGATGAAAAGCAGTGCTGCCTTCCCTTCTCCCAGCTTGCACAGGGCTGGGCAAAATTGCATCTCCAAAAAGCTCTTCTTCAGCCCTCCCCCTGCTGCGAGGAAGGACCAAGCAGCCTCAGGCCATCATCTCGATTTTACCGCCAATCCTCTGGCTAATTTGTCCAAGGCCCTAGTGATTTACATTTGTTTAGGCTGATGGAGGGCCATCATCTTCCTTGGTTTAGCATTTATCTGCCTTTCTCAGCTTGAACAAAGGCAATGCTGAACATGTGGTAGTTTGCAAGCAATTCCCTTTTTTTGGGTTTCCAGGCATTAGCGCAGGGCTATGCCTGTGGATGGGAGTTGCAGACACTTCAGGGGGATGTTCATTTGTTTATAAAAGAAACCCACATCTGTTTCTGTTTGAATTTTTTAAGCAAGCATACATAGAAACCTTTCTCTTGGTTCCTGGCTCCGTAAAAGCTAGATTTTGGGCCAAGTTTGACCTAACAGTGACCTTTTCAAAGTATTACAAATTTTTTTGGTATTTGTTTATGACTGTAATAATGATGCCATGCGGGGAATGGGTCAGTTAAAGGTGAAATTAGCTTCTAATGTAAACAGAGGATTAATTTTGGAGCAGAGACCGTATTTTGTGGAACCTTGAAATCGCTTAGTAGCGCACCAGCCGAATTGCTCCTGAGCACTTGCTCCGGCGGAGGGATGTGGGCAGTGGGGTCCCCCTGTGCCGGACAGAGGGGTGTCGGAGCCCATGGCTCCCCCAGCCACCATCAGACTTTATAACCCTCTGTTCTGGATGGGGAAATGGCCCAATTACCCTTCTCCTCCAGTAAATTCCTCTGTTAAGTGCCATGCGGTTTACTACTGTTGGGCTGCTCAAGAAGATGAGTCCCTCAGAAAACAGCATCTTCCGTGGCGCCGCCGGGAAGTTAACCATTTTATGGAAAGAGCCGGTTGAGCTCTGTGGTTTTGGCCCCAAATTTCGCTCCCTTCAGGCACACAGTCCCTTGTGTGCCATTGTTGGAGGTAACACCATCCCCTACCCAGGGCGGTGATTACCTCTCAGTGCTGCTGTGCTCGGAGATGTCCGTACTTTGCTCAAGCCGGAGTTTCATTCAGAGCAGTTGAAGGCAGTTTGGTTCAGAGGATGCTGTCTTGGATCCTGCCAAACAGTGGCAAAATGATTTACTTAAGTAGGGCCACTACTGTACCTGCAGTGTGGACCGCTTCTGTGTACATGAATATAAATTCATACCGTTACACAGTGAGCGTGTAAAAGTGTGTTGCGTAGGGCAGGAGCAGGATGCAGGGGACCGGTTTCACTTAAAGGGATGATCGGTGCGTCTTCTCATGTGGATATCAGAGCCTGCATCCTGACATCTGTGCTGTGCATTAATCAGACACATTTTCCCCCCCCTCCCTGGGAAGGAGAGCGATGTCAATGACGCTGTCTTGCTGTAAAGGCAAAGATGGGAAACACTGGAAATTCCCCCGGGTATGGGTTGCATTCCTTTGCTTCGGCTCAGGTGTTTCTTTTCCCCGTTGGCTTTGGCTTAGTTAATCACTGTGACTAGGAACTCCAGAATCAATAAAAGCATAGCTCCAGCTTTGCGCTCCAAAAGCCCGTTTGCCACTTCAAACCAGTCGGAACCAGTTTAAAACGTTCAGGTAGAATTTCTGCTTTAAAAAAACCCCAAATAAGTAAGTAAACTGCAGTTAGAGCTGTCTTCGATATAATTTTCCCTAAGCAAAATCTAATGGCTGCTGGGAACAAGGCTGGTTTAATAACATCTGTTTCCCCTTGAACCGCCGAGGGAAAGTATTGATATTGCCATATTCTCAAGGAACGTTTTAAATCATGTTTTGACAGGGCAATGCCTTACCACAACACTGATAGTTAAATGTTTATGATGCTTTGTAGTATTATCCCATATAATGGTGTGATAAAACATAGCACATATATTGTAAAATACAGGCGTTGCGAGGGTTTTAGATGCTGATGTGGAACTCTTCCTGTTGTTTGAGGGGGCAATGGCATGCTCTACCCGGTCTGCGTGCCGCTGGTACCTGCTGCGGCCAAACCACAAAAACCAGGGATTTATCATCATTCCTGCTTATCAGTTGCGGAAGCGGTAGTGTCTATGCCATGTTAACACCCTTAGATTCTTACAAAATATCTCAGAAAGTACTAGGAAGATTTCCACGAGATTAACATTGTTTCCTGCGGGCATATTTTTGCTCGCAACCTGTTGGATAGTTGTCCGGTCCATGGGGAGCGCTTTCCAAAGCCCTGTGTTGGGGACCACATTGATCAGCCACCAGCCGAAACGGGGTCTTCAAAAGTTAAAACCGAGTCTCTCTTTCTCTCTCTCTCGTTCTCTTGCTCTCTCTTTTGCTCGCTCTCTCTTTCTCTTCTTTCCTCTTTTCTCTCCTCTCCTCTTTTCTCTCTCCTCTCTCTCCTCTCCTTTCTCCTCTTCTCTTTTCTCTCTCTCCCCTCTCTCTTCTTTCTCTTTTTCTCTTTTCTCATTCTTCCTTCCCTTCCTTCCTTCCCTTCCTTCCTTTCCTTCCTTCCTTCCCTTCCTTCCTTCCCTTCCTTCCTTCCCTTCCTTCCTTCCCTTCCTTCCTTCCCTTCCTTCCTTCCCTTCCTTCCTTCCCTTCCTTCCTTCCCTTCCTTCCCTTCCTTCCCTTCCTTCCCTTCCTTCCCTTCCTTCCCTTCCTTCCCTTCCTTCCCTTCCTTCCCTTCCTTCCCTTCCTTCCCTTCCTTCCCTTCCTTCCCTTCCTTCCTTCCCTTCCTTCCTTCCCTTCCTTCCTTCCCTTCCTTCCTTCCCTTCCTTCCTTCCCTTCCTTCCTTCCCTTCCTTCCTTCCCTTCCTTCCTTCCCTTCCTTCCTTCCCTTCCTTCCTTCCCTTCCTTCCTTCCCTTCCTTCCTTCCCTTCCTTCCCTTCCTTCCTTCCTTCCCTTCCTTCCCTTCCTTCCCTTCCTTCCCTTCCCTTCCTTCCCTTCCTTCCCCTTCCTTCCCTTCCTTCCCTTCCTTCCCTTCCTTCCCTTCCTTCCCTTCCTTCCTTCCCTTCCTTCCTTCCCTTCCTTCCTTCCCTTCCTTCCTTCCCTTCCTTCCTTCCCTTCCTTCCTTCCCTTCCTTCCTTCCCTCCTTCCTTTTTCTCTTTTCTTCCTTCTTCCTTCTTCCTTCTTCCTTCTTCCTTCTTCCTTCTTCCTTCTTCCTTCTTCCTTCTTCCTTCTTCCTTCTTCTTCCTTCTTCCTTCTTCTTTCTTTTTCTTTCTTCTTTCTTTTTCTTTCTTCTTTCTTTTTTCTTTATTTTTTTCTTTTTCTTTCTTCTCTTTCTATTTTTCCTTTCTTTTTTCCTTTCTCTTTTTCTTTCTTCTTTTCCTTCCTTCTTTTTTCTTCTTTCTTCTTTCTTTTCTTTCCTGTAACATCTACTGGCACAGGCACTTGACTTTCAGCTCCTGAGTGCTCAGTTCCCAAGGGGTGAGTTCAGAAGAACCTGCTGATTTCAAGCGCTTCTGTGACTTGTTCAAAGTCACAAAGCAGATCAGCAGCCGAGCTTGAAACGGGCTCTCCTGGCCTCCTAATCGCTGCGGTGGTACCTGCTGCCGTGGTTTTGGCTCCGAGAGGGTGGAGAAGTCCCAGCAGCCGTGCAGAAGCCGCTTCCCCCCCCCCAGGAACTGTGGAGCTGGGGGGGCTGCATGGCTGTGCCAGAGCAGGCAGGGCGGCTCGGGGTGATGGGAAACGTGGTGCAGGCTTGGCTGACAGCCTGGCTGTGTGACGGGTACAGCAGAACTCTTAAAAGAAGTAGATACCGCCTGAGTGGGAAGATGAGTCAGAGGGTAAAACCCCGGTCTCGTGTACAGAGGGGTCCTCTTCGGCTCCGGTGTGCTCGGACTTCCCCCTGCAGACATACTGAGAGGGCACATAGTTTCCATTCTTCTGTCTCTGCGCTTCTCAAAGTTGCAGCCCAGAGGGGTTTATGTCTTTTGTCCCGTCCCAACAGCCCCACGGTCGGTGGTGGGGCATCCTCCAGTGATGGGGCATCCTCCAGTGGTGGGGCATCCTCCAGTGATGGGGCATCCTCGGTGGTGGGGCATCCTCAGTGGTGGGGCATCCTCCGGTTGGGGATGATGCTCTTGCAGGGGGAGGGCCGTTGGATTGTGAGTGCTGCATAGGCAAATTGCCATGCAAAGCAGAGCGATCAAAGCGTACTCACTGTACCGCCGGGGAGCCGGGGAAAACTGGTAGAGAAACACTGACACCCTTAAAGTTTTTAAAAAAGCCCTATGAGGATTCTTCTCTTCCTTTTTTTAAGTCCCTGGGTGGTTGTCTGTCGTGAGGGTGAGTGCTTGCTGGTGCTGGGATAACTGGTGCGCAGATATTGAGAGATAACAAGCGATTTGGGGCTGAGACGAGTTTCCTGGGCCTTAAGTGTAATGTTCAATTTCTTTTGTTACAGATGGAAGAAAAACGACGCAAGTACTCGATCAGCAGTGATAACTCAGACACCACTGACAGTAAGACCTTTAATTCAAGGCTTTGAGCGAGATAACTAAGCGATTCACCTCCAGCAGGGAAAACGCTTGAATAATTACTTTGCAAAGAGCGGAGGAAGCTGCATTTACTGGGAAGTCATTGTGTGCCGGGCTGGGTTTGTCAGAAAAGCAGCAACAAGCTGATATCAATTTAAACGCGCGCGGCTGTGGCTCCTCTTAACTGATGAGAGTGTCTCCCTCGTGTGAGGAGCCTGGGCCGGGGAGAGCTGCTGATTGCAAAGCTGCTAACGAAGCAAACACCCTTTTGCAGACAAGTTGTCCTTTCCCCGTGCCCCGTGAGCTGCAGCCTGAGACCAGTTAGCTCCTGAGTGAGTCGTACTGGGGGAAAGGGAAGTTTTTAGTGGAGCCAGGGTAAAACTGGAGCCGCCTTATTCCCTTCTTGTGAGCTGAAGAGTGATGTGGGAAAAGGGATAAGGCTCAAGCCAGCAAAGCTTGCAAGCCCACGCTTGCTTTTCGACATCCACCTCACTTCATCCTCATTCAGGGAAGAGCAGAAGCATGTGCTCAACAATAAACATGTGCAAATGTGCTGAATTTTGGCTATAAATAGAGCGCTCTCTTCTCCCACTTATCCCAGGGTTTCACCCGCTGCAGACATACCGCAGTGCCTCAGTGTTCAGTCCCCTCCAGGCGCTCGGCTAATCCCTTGTCTGGGCTGGGGAGTTTCCTCCGAATTTCAGTAATTCAGCTCTTGGTTTCTTAACGAATGTCACAGTAATTTCATCTGGGCCGTGCTGGGAATTTGCTCTCCACACTTTACGGGATCTGGCTGCTGGATATCCGAGAACGAAAGGGACTTCGCTAAAGACACTCAACTTCTGGGCCTTTTCCTAACAGGATGATGGGGAGATTACAGGGGGTTATGGAAAGGCTGATCTTGCTGGGTTTGGCTGCTGTTCCCACAGCTTTAGCCAAAAAAATTGTCAGCGTGAGCGGAGTTTGCACCGCTACTGCCGACGGGAACCTGCTGTTCGGCTGCTGGAGGGGACCCCCGTCCTGCCGGAGCCATGGGAGGGGGAGTCCGGGGGCTGAGCCCTGCCTATAGAAAGCGTTTCAAGCTCTGTTGACACCACTCGCCTCCCGTAAAATAAAACATCTCTGTCTCAGAAAGGGGTTTGTTTTGGAAGCCGTGCTCCAAACTTCCCGTCTCCTAATCCCCAGATGCTCAAAAGGCTTTACCGAGCCGAGCCGCGCTAGCTGGCTGCTCTGCCACGCGGGGGTAAGGCGTCTTTAATCGCGGTATTAAACAACACGGCCTTATCTCTGTTGGGGTTGGATATTTATGCTGCAGGTGATAGTTAAGCTGTTGACAAATGCTCTCCTGCAGGATAATTGTAAACAAAGCGACGACCTTCTTTTTTTATGCCTCCGCCAGGAAGGGATGGTAGCGGCGCGTTATCTAAGTCGACTTCGTTGTAGCGCCGCGGCGTAGGTTGAGAAGAGGGGGCAAGGTGGCAATTAGTGACTCCATCTCGCCGTGTCAACTGTGGAGCTGCCGCTGCCATGCTTTGAGCGCCGCGCCGAGTAAAGCGGCGTTTCCCGGAGGGCTTTGCCTTCTCGGTCCTGTTACATACTGGAATGATTAAAAAAAATGCGTTTAGGTGGAGCCCTCTTTAGTGACATCAAGCCTGATGCCGCAGGCAGAAAGAGAACCAGTTGTCCTTTGGGAACCGATGCCATCTAATCTGGTCTTCATTTTATGAAATACGGGAAAGTGGGTTTATCAAGTAAACAGCGCAAGGTGAACCAGTGCGAGCAAAAATAGGCATGCGAGATTTCTCTGGGCTCACGGGGGACTCAACTGCCTGAGCTGGCGGAGGGAGGGACATCTCCCACCCCGCTGGGGACAGCCCCGGTCCCTCAGGCAAGGTGAGCTCCCAGCCCAGAGCCCTTCTGAAGTCCTGGCATGCACGGATCTGTTGTGCTTGGTATTTGCTTATGTGCAAAGTGTCGTTTCTTCCTATTTGGCCATCCAAGGATAAAATCAGGGTTAAATAGGCCAATTGGTAGTTAATTTGTTGCACCCCTAACAGAACATCTTTATATAGTGGAAGCTGAACTGATCCTGCTAGACAGAAGACCCAACCATTATCATTATTATAAAAAGATTCCAGTAATTACTTTATTATTACCAAATACATGCAGCTGTTCTTTTTTCTTTTCTTTTTTTTTTTTTTTTTTTTTACTGGTGATAGTAGGAGTGATAATCGCACCTATAGGTTGGAAATAAAGATTAATAACGTAATGATCGCAGCACGTTTCAGGCTTCAGCTGCCCTCGCCTTGTGGAGGTGGTAGCGCTGGTGATGATACTGCTCCAGTCAGGATGATGAGAGTCCATTCATAATGCTTCCAGAGTAAAGTAATCCCAAATCCCAAAGCAAATACTCTTTTTACTACTGAAGACTGTAAAGTACATTTGCTTGGTGTGTCCTGTTGAATGGTTCCCACTGGATGCTGAACCGCTCACAGGCATGGAAGTTACCAGTCCTGGCACCGGCAGAGGAGTTTTCCCCTATCTGGTCAATATTTTTGACCGTGGGGATTGAAGTCCTCGAGTTCAGATGCTTGTCTTTAAGCATCCTTGTTAGAAAATTTTCAGTCTTATCTCCTTAATTTCTGATTCCAATAGATTCCTGATTCCGGGAGTGTTAGCTCTGGCTCGTTCCCTCTTAGAAGCCATTCTTACTCATGACTTTGGGTTTGCAGTTCTGATGTCTGCATTTGACAACAGCTTTTTTTTTAAATTTCAGAGGTCCCTCTTTCATCATCTTTAATAGCAGGAAAGTGAAGTTAATCTGTTTTGGTGAAGTAGCCTGAGATGTGTGCAAAAATAATGCCGTGTCAAGGCATTGTCACCTCTTAATGTTGACCCAAAGTGTTGATTGAGGCTGTAGTAGCGACGGTGGGGCTGGTGACAAAGGTATGGACAGAAATTTCTCTTTTCTAGGTAACCTGTCTCTGTTGCCTCATTGCAGGTCACACCACGTCCGCCTCCAGATGCTCCAAAATTCCGACTACCAAATCCACCTGGTCACGGCAGAAGGAGAAGAAGCCCTCTGAGGTATGTGAGCTTTTAGGCTTTTGCCAAAGGAAGAGTTTCCCACCCGGGGCCATACTTGCTCAGATGTGGTGGCAACCAGCATGCTCCCAGCTGGCTGTGGGTGCCGGGATAGGGCATCCTCCCAGAAACCGGAGCCCGTGCTGCAGGGCCACAGCTCCTGCCAGTGGTGCCAGCCTCAGCCTCCTGCTCAGCTCTGCTGGGATGGAGCAGGTGGAGGTACCTGGTGGGCATCTTGGATGAAGGGTGGGGAGGTCCTTGTGCCCATTCCATTGGGATCCTTGTGCCCACACATTTGGGGTCCTTGTGCCCGCTTCATCCCTGTTGGTGCAATGGGGAAGAGGTTGAGTTTGGTGGGATTGGGAGGTCCTACAGTATTGAGGTGGCTACATGCTGAGGTTCCCCGATTTGGGTGCCCACCCGGTTGCCCTTTCATTAGTGGCCCAGGTCATAGCACTGATGCCAGGGGAGGGTGCCTCGGTGGTGTGGAGGCTCCTCCCGGTGGGTAAGTGGGAGGTAGAGAGAGGCGTGAAATGAGAGACAGCACAGCTGAGTTGGAGATTATGTTGTGTTGGTTTCCTCCTGTCACGGGGCTCAAGGGCATGACGGCGAGGCCGTTGGTGTCTGACCTTGTTGCAGGCTTTTCCCCTCACTCCTTGCTGGTACGGGCAGCGCTGCCCACCCTGGGGGGCAGTGCCTGGGTTGCCCCTGCCAGCTCTGCGACGCAGGGTCTGGGCCGGGGTCGGGAGGAGCGGCGTTTCCCCGAGGACCGTGCTGGAAGGGACGATGCCGTGCCCTGTTTTCCCTTGCGTGCCTCGGATACGTTTCCGCTAGACGTGGAAACTATACTAGGCATGAGCTGCTGTTGTAGCAACTGCAGTGTTTAGCGGTGGTCATCTTCGTTTCAAGAGCAGCGTGAGCAAAGCCAGAGGGACATTGTTCTCACATTCCCTTTCCTCTGGACCAGGGTCTGGAGTCAAACAGGGCTAAGTTTAGAAGCAGGTGAAGCTGGCATGGCTAATGCCATCTCGCGGGCTGTAAACTCCTTCCCGAGCCCCCACGTTAACGCTTCTGAGGCTGTGGCCTGGTAAGACAAACCTCTCTAACATCCTCCCTTTGCATCAATCTGCGTAGAGATTTTGAGGTTTTCCTGTGGTCACTGCCTGAATTACGGCTGCGCTTGGTTCTTATCGCTGTGACAGATTTACATTGGTATATCTAATGCATTGGCAGTGGTCAGAGACTAAAAAACTCCGAGTTGCTTGTGCCTTGGGTAAAGAGAAGGGCTGAAAAGCTGTTTTTGCCAGCTGAGGTAGTTGGAGACGCGCCAGAGAGCAAAGCACCAGGGGTACAGATGTCACTGGCTGCTGACAAGGCTATTGGAAAGTTGCGTGTTAGGGCTGTTAATGTCATTTTTTGGTTATAGCTGGGTCTCTCGATACGGGCGGGGGGGTGTATTTTGTCGGCTGAATCCCCCATTGAGAAAGTGAAGCATTTAGGGCATCTCCTCCTCCCTGGACGCCGTTATCCCCTCTGTGACATAACCGCCCATCCCTGTGCCCGCCGTGTCTGTAGTGGTGTGAGATTGGCCGTGTAGGTGCCTTCAGGAGCCCCGCGGAAGCACCCGGCGTTAAACCTGGTTAAATGTGCCAGCACGTGAGTCATGAGTCACCGGCAGTGCCACACGTGCCACCCTGCTGCTGCCCAGTAAAATCCTCCTCCAAAAGAGCCTGCATCAGGAGATCTCTTTCTGCATCGCTGGTACAGACACGCTTTGGTCTTTAATATGAGTTAGCTCTATCAGCGCTAGGAGTTTACCTGGCTGCTAATGAAGTTACTGGATATACATCCGAGCCAAGACTCCAAGTGAAAATGCTTCTGCACTTCGTGAAGGACCTGCAGACCCAGATTCAAGTTTTGCTGCTCTACAACAGCTGGAGTGAAAGCTGAATCTTAGTCCACGGCACCCGGGGAGACATCAGATGTGGGACCGCGGAGGCCAGGCTCATCCCACTGCTTCATGCTCTATTATGCCCAGAGGATGGTTCTCAGTGAAATATAGCTCTGGAACAAATAGAGTGGAGCAAAAGCTTAACAGTGGCCAGCTTAGCAACAGTTGGGACAGAAAGTGAACCCCGGTGGCGTATTTGAACTGAAACTCCAGGGGAATTTGGGGAGGCCGTGTGTAATTACTCAAGTTGGAGTTTGGCCAGGATGCTCAAGCTGACAAACCATCTTTTACAAGAGCGTGGTGGGAACCTGAGCAGATGGGACCGGTCCAGATCTCAGCTTTACTCCCCTTACGCTGCATCTCCCCCACGGCTGCTGGCACCTGGGTCTGCTTGAATCCAGCTCCGGGTGAAGCCCGGGGGTGAGGAGAGCGTGGAGTGTCCCTGGGGTTGGACGTAGGATTGCCCCATGTGGCAGGTGCGAGACCTGTAGCGCTGCGCAGTAATGGTTTGGAGCTCACTCCGGTGAGCGCTGATTTATGGATTTCCTCTGCAACAGCATCTTCCACACTTTCCCACGAGTGACCCAACTTCTCTTTACTGTGAGCACCCGTCAACACGTCTGGTCCATGCTCTGGATCCTCTGCCCGTCATCTGTGAAATGCTGCAGGTTTTGGCACGTCCCAGGGGATTTCTTACAGGAGCCCTGGAGGATTTCTGGCATGGACTGGGATGGGCATTGTGTCCTGCTGGAGCAACTAACCAAAAAGCGTAAAACGTAAACCACACCACTGTGAAACCTACTTCACCTGAAGTACTGAAATACCTTTCTCTTTGCGGTCCCTTTCCATCTCGCAGAGGGTGGAAACCACAAGAGGGTGACATGGAGAGCGTGATGAATCCCACCCCTGGAGGTGTCCAAGGCCAGGTTGGACGGGGCTTGGAGCACCCTGGGCTGGTGGGAGGTGTCCCTGCCCAGGGCAGGGGGGTTGGGACTGGATGAGCTTTAAGGTCCCTTCCAACTTTAACCATTCTATGAATGTATTATCGGATGTTGAACCCCTCCCAGTCAGTCTGCCCCAAACATTTTGGGGCTGTAGAAGCTTTTTCAAACAGTAACTCAAAACTCCAGGTTGACACGTGGCTCATAGCTTTACCAAGAGCGGAGCCTCCGTCCAGGTGGAGGGGGTGCGGGCCCGTCCCGAGGGGCGGCGATGCCGAGGGCCGGGCTGGGGGAACGGAGGGGTTTGTGTGCGTGGGGAACCGCCGAGCTCTCCTGCCCCTCTGGAGGTGGTGTCGGCGTTTCTGTGGGAGCTGCTGGCTGCATTCCCCCTGACAACCCGGGCAGCAGATAAAAAAAAATGGAAAGCATTAGTGTTACATAGTTGTTAGCTGGGTCAGGGGGTGATGTTTATTATGAAAGACTCTGTGAGAAGGGATTAACTATACACATTAAAAACCACCCGATACAAGGCATCTGGAAAAACAAGCTTCTTAACATGGAAAAGTACTGAGCTGTTTGTAAACATCCGCGAAGGGGGCCATTGCCAGGGAGGGTGATTATATTTATCTGTGCCTGTCACGGGGCTCTGCCCGGGCTCTCTCCTGACGTGTCCCAGGCACCAGGCCTCCGTCCCAGCTGCCTCCGGGACGTGGTGATGGTCGTCCTCCCCTACCCCACGCTTGGGCAGCGGAGACCTCGGGGCAGAGCCCCGCTGCGATGCCGGCGGCGCCCGGGGCGCGGGCATGGCTCTCCTGCCCTGCCTTTGCCCGTAGGCGCAGGATGGATGTGGGCAGCTGCCAGCGGCTTCTTGCATCTGCAGTGATAGCAGTCGACCAATCTGGTCATTGTAATTAATCTCGTCAGAGCTCGTTTGCCTCTGAACCTGGTCTCAAATGGAGCGTGGTGGCCGGTACCCGTCCCCGGGGCACCTGCCGGCCGAGGAGGTGCTGGTCGTGTTCCCCACCCCGGCAGCTGGAGGGAGGGGGATGCTCGCGTGGGTCCTCCCTGTCTTGGATGCTGAATCTGCAGCGGGGAAGATGATGTGCTTAAAGTATGGATTTCTGCTTCTTTCAGTGGCGCGTTAGTGCCATCCTGCCCCCGGCTATAGGGCTGCTGGGGATACGAGCGCAAGCCTCGCTGCTTAGACTGCAGTCATCAAGCCCTCTCTCCTGTTTCTGACGGGGAACACTTGTCAGCGTCTAAGGAGAGAATATAAGAACAAGGCAAGTGTGTAATGATAGTCACCGGCTCTATCTGCCGGCTCCAAAGCTGTCAGCGGCCCAGGGACTCCCTCGGCTGCTGCCTCTGAGTCACTGCTGTGCGGGTCCTGAGCTCCTGAGCTATTGGGGATCCAAAACACTCCCCTGCGATGAGTTGCACTGCTAGAATATAGTGTGTGTGTGGGGGGGAAAACCAACCCTGGTTTTTTTTGTGCAAACCACCTGCCTAGCTGCCCTCCAGCCACCCCTTTTCTGAGCTGAAGAGCCTTGCGCGGTCCCAGCTCTCCTCTGCTCATCTCCCCGGCCGTCCGCATCGCCCTTCTCCTTCATCCCGGACCTTCTGGAGATGAGGGGACGGCAGCTGCAGTCAGGGCTCAAGATGAAGGGGAAACCACAAATTTATACAATTTACATTATTTTCTGCTTGCCTTGTTTAGATATTACTTCCGTGCTTTGAACGATGTCTTTTTATATCTCTTTACAAGGATTTAACCCTTTTAGCAAACATCATTGCTTCCCTTCTAAAAAGTAATTCTTAGTGCATTAGATCTTGGGGTTTTTTTTCGCTGTGATAAGGATAGAAAGGCCCAATGCAATATGAATTTAGTCCCTGGGCTCTCCATGCTCGAAGAAGGGCTTTTATGAGTATGGCCAAGCAAGACTGGACGTGCTTTTACTGGGCTGGATGAGGAGAAAAATCCCTCTCTGTTGAAAGGTTTGACTGCGGTGGCTTTGTCACTTTTCCCAAGCCGGCATGGGGATAACAGATTAATACCATTGTCTTCTGGATGCTGAGAAGGGCCAGACAAAAATGCTTCTTGTTCCTATTTTAAATTCTGTTGTTCATTGAATCTTTAACATTCAGCATTTCGAGGGGAAGCAAGACTAGATGAAGCGATAGCAGGCTGGCTCCCAAATGAACATGAGAGTAAGTATTTCCCCCCCCCCCCACCCCAGGAAGATAATATCGCTGCTTACAAACACACACCGGGCATTGCTGCGTTTTGGAGCCTCGCTACCGAATATCGCTGCTCGTCTCGTTTTGGAAAAGGCTGGAAAAACGTGATCTTAAAGGCAGGGAGATGGGGCTGGGGGCCGGGCAGCCGAGGGCTGCACTCGCGGAGGTACCGGCTCAAGCTGATGCGAAGACAGTTTGTACAACCCCAAACTATTCCCAGGGCTCCCATTGTTCCCGTTGTTTTCTCTTTCTCTAAAAATCCTTGTGACTCATGAGCTACAACAAACAATTTTATGCTCGAGAGAGTGAAGGGCTAATAGCGCTGGCTGGAAACGAGGAGGGAGCCCTGCAAACGTGGCGGCCGGAGACGGCCCTGCTCCCGGGGTGGATGGAGGGAAGGGGGTTATGGCTGGGGGGGGGTATGCAGGACACGGCTGCCAGGGCTGTGGAAAAAAGGGTGTTGAACCAAAACCTAAAGAAAACCTGTCATCTCGGTGTCAGAAAACACTCCCGCGTCCCTGGGGCGGTGAGGCGCTGCGGTCCGGAGCGATGCTCTGCGTGCTGCAGAGGGGTGGCGGGTGCGGGACCCCGCGCGGCGGCGGTGGCGGATGCGAGGGCGTCGGGGGAGGGTGGCGGATTGGTTGGGTTAAAGGAGGGAACAGATCGCAGTGTGAGGTTTCAGATACGGGCTGTGGCCAGTCCCTTCCCACCTCTCCTGCCTGCCCTCTCCCTAGCGAGCACGTTGCGCTTTCCGGCTCGCGCTTGATTTTGAACGATGGACTTCATTTCCCTTACAGTTCTTACCAGTGCTTTGCGGTGTTAAGAGTGCTTTGGAAAGATTTATTTTTGCTAAAACCTTGGGGACACAAGCATTTATGCCTACGAACAAAATCCGCATCCCATCCCAGTGTTGGGAGCTTGTCTCTCTGCCCCAAGAGCAAGGTCTGAAAGCCCCAAGGTGGGCTGGGTGCGGATGGAGGGGAAAATGTGTAAGAATTCCTGCTGGCTGGGAAAGCCTCGTGTGCGGGGTTGCATTTGGCTGAGCCTCCTGGTCCCTTCGGAGCCGGTTTTCAGCCGGGCTGGTTTGCAGCAGGCGCCTGGGTCCAGCAGCCCCGGCTGCGTGGCCGTGCCGGGGGATGCCGAGGCCGTGCCGGGTGGGATCATCGGCGCCGCATCCTGCACGGCGCTCCCCGGGCTGGCTGCAAGCTTTAAAAGCTAATTAAACTCGGCGCTAGACGAGTTTTCTTTTCCTTTCGGTTTAAAGCCCCAAACAGATAACAGCTTTTTGGCTCTCGCCCAGGCGCTGGTTTCGTAGGAGCGGCAAGTCGTTACCGTGGGATCTGAATTCGGTGTTTTCGGGTCGGTGTTTGGGGCTAAGGGGATAATTGGCAGGCTCGGCGCTGCGGTGCAGTCAGCTGAAAAGCCGAGTCCTTGACGGAGCGCGTAAAGTGGGAGCTGAATGGCGGTGAGATTGCCGGGCCACTTTATTAGAGGGGTTTGTGAGTGAGTCAAAGAACCTGGAAATCGATACGGAGGATTGCACAGAAAGGTGGTGGAGAGGCTCGGAGAGGGGCTGGTCGGCCACGGAGGAGGAGGATGGCGAGGAGGAATGCTGCTGCAGAGCAGAGCAGCCTGGGAGTCCTTTGCTGAGGGTTCCATCGCAGGGAGGCACTGTGTGCGCCGCGGCATCGCTTCCCATGGGGAGCCGTTTCCATCCGAGGTTGCCCGAGCGTTGGACAAATTGATGCTGGTCCATGCGAGATCGCCTGGAGGTGCCCAGCAGGCATCTCAGGGGTGTGGGGAACAGCTGCATCTGAAGCAGCAGATCCTCTGCGAGGTGGAGCGGCCGATAGACGAAGTGTTTGTGGCTCAGGGAGGAGCCGTGCAGGTCACTGCCGTAACCCCAGGAGCATCCTTCCCACACCAGGCTGGAGCAAAGTGAAGCGTTAGGATGTGAAAATGGGAACATATGTTATATTTAATTAGCTCAGGGGATTTTAAAATTTGTTTTAGAGAGAAAACCCACACAGCTTTTGCCTCACAATAACAATAACAAAAAATACTGATGTATCGCTGGGGAACGCGATGGCTTTGGTGTCCCAGGGACTTTCCATGTTCCTGGACCACCAGGACCAGCTGTCCTGGGGAGGCAGGCGGTCTAACACCGCAAACTGGTGGGATGAAAGGGTGGAGAAATAGTAGAGGTTGGTAATATGGGCTTGTCCTACCTGTGAGAAGAGAAGTGAGTGCCAAGGTTAGCTTAAAGGCTTGCAGACCTTGGAAGTGGAGCCGACCCGGAGCAGTTGGATCCATAGGACCAGGCTGTGGCTGACAGTGGTGGTGCTGGGACAGGAGAGGTGAGTTCGAGTCTGTGACTGCCCAGTAGTTCTTCAATCCAGGAAGGAATTGTTGCCTAGAAGATGTTTTCTACACAAAAAGATCTGGATGGGACCATTTGTGCGATCAGACAGCTTCTCCACATGGCTGGTGGGACAGCTGGAGCAGCAGGACCTCTGCGCTGGTGGCCTGAGCTGCTGGGGGGAGGTCGGTGTCCTCCTTGGGCTGCTCTGGTAGAGCCTGGTCCATGCCGTGAGGTCGCTGCAATCGCACTGGGAGTTAACCTACTGCCTCATGTGTGAGCGACATGGACGTGAGCAGGGAAAGCCGCCTGGGAAGCCGAGACACGAGGCCGATGGGCTACTTTGGGAATAGCAGTGGTGGTGATGGAAGCTGCTGCATCGATCGCTGCTTTCAGATGGTACTTGGTTTGCCACAGCTGCCTTGTTGGGTGCACTTGTGCCAAGGAATGGTATCTTCAGGAGGATTTTTATCAATTCTTACTCTTTATGCATCACTGTATTATCCGCAGGCACCTGCATTTTGCATGTTGTGATCTGTTGCTCTGTAGGCAGTGTGGGAAAGCGGTGGTGGGTGCAGCAGGACCTGTGGTGGGGTGCAGGGCTGGTCCTGCCGTGGGTGTCCGGGTGGCGGTGGGTGCAGCAGGACCCATTGTAGGATTCAGGGCTGGTCCTGCCATGGCTGTCCGGGTGGTGGTGGGTGCAGCAGGACCTTTGGTGGATGCAGGGGTGGTCCTGCCACGGGTGTCTGCGTGGTGGTGGGTGCAGTAGGACCCATGGTAGGGTGCAGGGGTGGTCCTGCCGTGGTTTTTCAGGCAGTGGTGGGTGCAGCAGGACCTGTGGTGGGGTGCAGGGGTGGTCCTGCTGTGGGTGCCCGGCGCTGGCAATGGGGAGCGAGAGGTGCACCCCTGGCAGGAGCTGCCAGATTCGCCTCCCTGCTGCAGCTCCCGGGGGAATGTTGGGCATCTCCCTTCTCTTCGCCTTTTCCTCACCCTGCCCTGCTCTGAAACACTCTGCTCACCCACGCAGCTGCGGGATCAGCAGGGATCGAGAGGGAGGTTTTCTCCATGCATCTTTCTCCTGGTCCCTTTCGCTTGGAAGTACGAAGGCAAAAATATCTCAGGATTTTGCAATTTCACGTTCTTTTTCCCCATCTCTAAAGCTGACGCTAGCAAAGGGCGAGGCTGGCCCCTGGCATCGGTGCGGTGCATCTCCGAGCATCGCTGAAACCTGCCTGAGGTTCCCCAGCAAGCGGAGGTAATAAAGTGAACGTCTTGGTTTGGCCTTTCCCGTCGCCGGCAGATCAATAGGCAATAAACTGGGTCCCGCTGCCGGGCTGGAAGGGGAGGACGGAGCCTGGCCAGGGCTGCGGGGGGAGCGAGGAGCGGAGCAGCCTGGCCTTGGAGACAATTTGTCCGCTCCTGCGGCCGGGGAGAAACAGTAAACACTCCTATTGAGGGAAAATTGCTTGTTTTCTGGTACCCAACTTTCTCTTCACCGCCAGGTCCTCGGTTCATCAGTGCCCAATTTATCCTTTATTTGGTTTTCATAAATAATTCAGAAGAGTTTGAGTAGAATAATTGAGTCTTTTCCCAACCCTAATCCCAGACAATTCAAAACAAAAAGACATTTGGATTACAATTTGAGCGTATTAGCTGTTGGGAGATTTCCAGACAACTGATCTGCTTTCCTTTACAATTTCTGTGCCGTTCTATCATTTCTAAAGTGTTCTGCTTTGATAGTTAATAATTTGAGCATTTCCAGTTTTTCATGAAAAGACAGAGGCATCGCTGTGATAAAGTGCGGGCGTGTGTGCTGCCTTTGGATGGGCGAGCTTATCTGTTTTCCAAGAAGGACTAAATAAATGAAGTAGTGAGATTGCAAATCCAGCCTGCGATGCGCCTTATCATCTTCAGGGAAATAGATACAATCGTGCTTATTTGGCTTAAAATTAAAACTAAGCTTCTATGCTGATGCGAGCTGAAAAGCCAGAAGGGATGAATTTGGGGAAGACTTAATGCGGGAAAACACAAGCCTGGGATCCACACCATGCAGAGGGGAGAAATTATACCGAGGGCTGATCCCGTTGCTGTGTGTTCCAACGCTGCGAGGTACGCACGGCGGTTTGCCCGGAGGGTTTTGCGTCTGCTGAGGATGTTGCGAAGCATCGACGAGGCTGGTTCAGAGCGGCGTGGGATGCAGGGCCAAGGCGCCTGGACTGCCGAAGCCAGGACTCCGGCAAACAGCCTAAAGAAATTATCCAAGTAATACCTATAAGCAAAGCAAAATGTGTTTTGTTTCTGACACCAGGATCGGATGGAGCTGTTTTATTTCCTGCCTGTGGATGGCTGGACTGGGGGGACGAGGGGTCCGCAGCGGTGCTGCCGGGGTTGCACGGCACGGAGCACATTGGTGCAGGCTCCTCCATCTCCCTTTTCATCGGTAGGAGGAAGGTGATGGGCCAGACATTGACATAAATCTGCCCTGGCCTCCCACCGCTGGTGGTACCTCGAAGAGATGTGGCCCATCACCTCTCAGGCTGTCGCCTGGTGCTGCCTTTGCACAAGAAGATGCTGCGAGGGCTGAGCCCCTCTGCGGGGAGGACAGGCTGGGAGAGTTGGGGATGTTCAGCCTGGAGAGGAGAAGGCTCCGGGGAGACCTCAGAGCCCCTTCCAGTGCCTAAAGGGGCTCCAGGAGAGCTGGGGGGGACTCTGGATCAGGGAGGGGAGTCATAGGACAAGGGGGAATGGCTTCAAACTGGAAGAAGGAAGATTTAGATTGGATATTATGAAGAAATTTTTCATTCTGAGGATGGTGAGCCCCTGGCCCAGGTTGCCCCGAGAAGCTGTGGCTGCCCCATCCCTGGAGGTGTTCAAGGCCAGGTTGGATGGGGCTTGGAGCACCCTGGGCTGGTGGGAGGTGTCCCTGCCCAGGGCAGGAGGGTGGGAACTGGATGGTCTTTAAGGTCCCTTCCAACTCAACCATTCTGTGGTTCTGAAGTGGGATTCTGTGATTCCAAAGTGGGATGCTTGTTTGGGGTAAGGCTCTGGAAGGGTTGCTGCTGCGATGGGTGCCAGCACCGCAGGGGGAGGCAGACCGCTCAGGGCAGGTTAACAACACAGCCGGAGCTTTCTGGGGGCGAGTTGCTCTGGAAAGGGCAGTCCCACGTCCCCCATCGCTGCCCCTGTGATCACGCCTGCTGCCCGCTGCCTTGCGCTGCCAGCACCATGCTGGGCAGGTTCCTGGAGGAGCTGTTTGGATTTGCATGCCATGAAACGGTAATGCCATGCTTGTGATGGCATGTCCAGCCACGGCTTTGAAGTGGGCGTCTTTGGGAGGCAACTTGAGTTGGCGGAGAGGGAGGTGGAGGGCACTTAGATGTCAGCAGGGTCCAGTCCGAGGAGTTTTGAAAACTTGTTGGATGCCCAGCACCTTTGGGAGCCATTCCTACCTGCCTTTGCCCATGAATCCCAAAGGCGAGTGTCTCCAAAACAGCATTTTCTGAGACAGTTTTGCAAATGCAGCAGTGTAGATGTGCTGCAGCACTCCTGCCCTGGTGCTGGTGGCCGGAGCCGGGAGGGGAGGTGGCACCAGCCCTGGATGCCGCCTTCAACCACGCGCGGTCCAGGCACGTGGGAGCATCTTACCGACCAAAGCGGAGCAGCGTGAGGTGGGGAGGCTCGTTCGGCTTTGCGGTGTCCTTGTCTGAGGTGGGCACCAAAACTGGGCACCAGAGATGTCGTTTGCCTGAGTTGTGACCCTGGCAGTGCAGGGGTGTCAAGAACGGGGTGTATTTGCACACTGTATTTTAGAAAACGAGTTGTGGCGGGGTTATTTTGCTTGTTTTGCTATACAGACACGCGGCACTGGAAGGACTATGACATCTCACATATCCCTTCTGGTGTTTGATTAACATTTATCTTTATTTTTGTCTTTTTTTTTTTTTTAATTTCTTGCACTGGCAGCACAGTAAAAGGCTACTGCGGCGTGCATAACCATGCATTTGTAGCACATGGAGACTTAAAGGAACCTGATCGTTCTCAAACTAAGCTTAATTCTGACTGTAATATGTAGGCTGTTAATTATGTTTATTGAAGGATGCACTGAAACTGTGTCTGGCCAACTCAAATCAGGTTTGTATAGATGTAGTCAAAAATGTCTCCAAGCAGATGCATTGGAAGGAAGGTACCGGTATAATGCAGAGAGGTCCCAACATAGAAAAGGTTGTTTATGTATTGTATTTAACTCTAATTGGGTTAGCAGCTGAGACTCTGAGGATTAAACAAACTGACCTAAATACTGGTCTCAGTAGTCTTAGTTAATGTCTAGTTTCCTGCATCTCAGCCGATTTGGTTTCCCAAATACTCTCCAAAGCGTGTTATCTTCGTATCGAAAGTGTAAAAACCATATTGTATCACTTATTGTGGTTCTGACAAAGCAATACTCATTTGGAGAATAGACTCTGCGGACAGATTAAACAGCGTCTGAAGAAAACACCTGATCCATCCCGGCCCCGCAGAAGGTAACGCAGAAGTGGCAGGGATGGAGCGAGCTGGTGTCCAGGCATGATTGCTGGCACCGTCGGTTATTATCTCAGCTAATAGCAGATGGTAGAGAGGAGAAATCATCCATTTTCATTTACAATTTATTTTTATGCTGCGAGAGGCAGGATTGCTCGAGTCACTGCTGTCAGGCAACCCTCTGGAAGGAAAACCTTATTTACCACGAGGGATTTTTTTGGAATGCATTATTCATTGTCGTGTGTTGGGGGAAGACTCTGCAGGCCCAGAAGTGAGATGGAGAGCGAGCGCGTTCACTGTCCGAGGGGCTGAGGGATTTTCTTAGAGGGGGGGTCCAGTGTTGGTCTCTCAGCAGGTTTATTGGGTCAGGAAGAGCGTCTGGATATTTGGCTGTGGATATGCAAGCAGGCATCTAGATCACCATTTAGTCAGGTCTTTTCCAGCTCTCATATAACCCAGCCTGCCGTTATTTTGCCGTTTGCTCTTTGGTGCGCAACCACCATGGGAGCGACCAAGCCCTGATGGGCTTTTGGCTGTCCCCTCTCAGGGCAGTGAGGTGACATAGAATCACAGAATGGTTTGGGGTGGAAGGGACCTTGAAGACCATCCAGTTCCACCCCCTGCCCTGGGCAGGGACACCTCCCACCAGCCCAGGGTGCTCCCAGCCCCGTCCAACCCGGCCTTGAACACCTCCAGGGATGGGGCAGCCACAACTTCTCGGGGCAACCTGCGCCAGGGGCTCACTGCCCTTAAAGTCAAGAATTTCTTCCTAATGTTTAATCTAAACCTGCCCTCTTTCAGTTTGAAGACCTTCCCCCTCGTCCTATCACTCCATGCCCTTGTAGAAAGTCCTTCCCCGGCTCTTCTGGAGCCCCTTTAAGGGACTGGAAGGGCGCAATAAGGGATGATGGGAATGTGAAGGGTCTCAAAGCTATGAGGTGACATGATGGGGACATGAAGGCACTCGGGGCGATGAGGTGCCTCTGTGTTTCCCACAGCTTCATTCATGTCAAGAGCATCATTTCCCCCAGTAAGGCTGGATGAGGAGAAGCCCACTTGCGGTACATCCCTTGGCGTTGGGAGTAGATGCTCGTGTGGCTGTGTTGGAAACATTCATCCCCTAAGAGAAAGCAGGCTGTTGTTTCTTTAGTTTAATACTCATTTTTGGTCCGTGTCTGGGCCGAGCGTGCAGCCTGGGGCTGGCTTTCACATCTGCCTGGGCTGGGGGAGCTCGGAGGGGTCGCAGCTGCGGGGGCTTGGGCTCTCAGCGCTGCGGGGCCCGGCAGGGGAGCCCCTGCCTGCGCGCCTTGTTCTCCTGCCCGCTGACATAAAGTGACACCTTGAAGCCGTGCCGTTGGGGACGCAGGCACCCGCCGCGCTGTCCCTTGGGGACCGATTCCCCAGGGCACCCTCCCCGGGCACGCGTGCACCCAGCCTCTGCCAGCCCCCTTCACCCTGCCTGTTGGATGTTTGTTTTTTGGTTTTTTTTTTTTTTTTTCCCGATGCAGGTTTTCCGTACGGATCTGATAACAGCCATGAAGATCCCCGACTCCTTCCAGCTGAGCCCCGACGAGTACTACGTCCTGGCCGATCCCTGGAGGCAGGAGTGGGAGAAGGGCGTCCAGGTGCCGGCGAGCGCCGAGGCCATCCCCGAGCCCGTGGTCAGGTAAGCGATGTCCTTATCTGCGGGGTCCCCTCTGCGGGATTCCCTGTGCCTGGTCCCCTCCGTGGGGTCCCCACTGCCTTGGTGGGGTGCACAGAGAGCACGTCAAGGGGATGCACGGGGACCTCCCACCGCACCCTGCCATGGGCAGTTGCTTTCTGAAAGTCCCTCCCGTCCATGCCCGGCTTTTTTGGGGAACAGCAGCAAGAAGGCGTGCCAGGCAGGCCAGCTCCTCCTTTGCTCTTGGTCGGGGAATTTTTAAAAAGACCTGATAAAATCAAAGGGAAGACAAAAAAAAATCCCAGCAGAAAACCACCCAGAACGTCAGCCTCTGCCTGGCTGGTTGATGCGTCTCTGTCTAGAAACACGTGGCCGTACCGCTGGTATTTCACGGCAGGGGTGCAGGAGTCGGCCCTTAAATTAAAAACTTCCCTCTTTACCACGTAAGCTGTTTGTGCGCATTGGAAACGTGACAGGCGTGCTGAGATTCGGGCCTTGGGAAAAGGAGCCCAGCGAATAGACGAGCGTCTCCTGGACCTTGTAAAGATCGTGTCTATCGGCCTAGATCGGTGCCGCGTTAGCTATTTTAAAATAGGGAACTGAGTTTTAAAATAGACACTTAAACAGCTGCTCGGGCAGCAGAGCAACGTGGGGGGAGCTGCTACCCGTTCGCTGTGCGCGGGGGATTATTCCAGCGCGATGGCCGAGGCCGCGGGGGAAAGACTGGTGCTGCCGGTGGGGGGAACTGGGCAGGTTGGGAAGGGACCCCAAAACTCGCAGGGTCGGAGACCGCCAAAGCTTGCAGGGTTTGCAGGAGCTTTGCGGCTCTCGTGCGGCTGGCTCGGCGGCGCGCGACCCCGGGCGCCCGTCCTGCAAAACCGCTGGCGAAAGCGGCGTGCCGGCGTGGTGCCGGGGCCGCGCGTGGGAGCGGGGCGGCTGCGGCAGGACGCGGTTTTTGCCGAGGGATTTGGGCAAGACGCGGAGGCCGGCGGAGGCTCCGCTTGTCCCCCAGCAAGAGCAGCTGGCGCTGCAGCTGCCGACCCCGCTTCTGAAGCAAACTTTTGTGCGCGCTCCCCTTCCTCCCCCCCGGGGGGAAAACAGAGAAAGAAATGAAACTTTAATGAGTCTGAACACATCAAAAGGGAAGTTGTAAAGGGGGCTGTTGAGTTGATTTAATCCTTGGGAAAAAAAAACAACAAAACACAACAAAAAAAAAAAAAGAGAGGGGGAAAAAAAAACCTCCTGTGTGTGGAATATCTTTTTTTAGTTGTCTTTGATAGCTAACCGCAGTCTGGACTCTCGAGCGCTCTGCTTCCCAGCTGAGGGCTCGTGTCGGTGCTATTTCCAGCCAAAAAGCGATAGCTCGGCGCTGCCTGGGCTGGCGGTGCCCGCGTAAAGCCAGCCTGCACCGCCGGCTGCCCGCGGGCGCTGCTTCCCGGCGTTCCCTCGAGCGGGGTTTTGCATCCCAGAGCTCCGAGCCGGGGGCTGCCAGGGTGCGGGGCAGGCTGCAGCCGTGCCCCTCGCCTTTTCTCCAAGCCCGTGTTGTCGGGGGTCCCGGAGCAGCTCTGCCGGTGCCGCCTGTTCCCGCGCAGGGATGCTCCTAAAGCAACGCCTGGTGTGGGTTGTCCCCACCAGGTCCCCATCCAGCCCTGGTCCCCGCTCACAGCCCTGCTCCGGCGCCAGCCTTTTCCCAATTTCTTTCACATTTTTTCAGGCCGCTGTCGCGCCTCCTCTCAGTCCTCTCTCCTCTAGGTTAGGCAGATCCATTTGTTTTAAGCTTCCATCAAAGGCTGTCTTTTCTGGAGTTGTGAACGTTTTTGTTGCCGTCTTCCAGGCTTCACCCACATCACCACGGGGATGTGCCTCTGTGCCCAGCACTGACCTGTGGGCTTCGGGGGGGGACATCGGGCACCCCACCACAGCCTGGTGCTGCCCACTCATCTCCAGCTTGGGTTTCACACCGACCATCAGATCCTCCCTGAAAAATTTCCTAATTCTTGGGTTTGTTGTGTTTTTTTTTCGCTCGTTTGATTATTCTCAAGCTCAGCGCTATTCCATAATTCCTGATGAATTGCTTCTTGCAGTGTTTCCAGCTCATTCTTCGATTCCTCAACACCGTTTTGTTTTCAAGCTTTGCTCTCCAAAGAGTTTGTGGCTTCCCCTTCACCTGAATTCAGCAGATTGAGCAAGCTTGCCCGGTGTCTGCGTGAGGAAGCCTGGCCCCGCTGAGGTCTCAGCACCGCCCACAGACACGGGTGAGCATCTCCTGATAGGTAGCGTTGAAGCCTTCCTAAGTCAAGATGGGTCCCATGCGCTCCTCTCCTATCCACCCACCGCAGAGGTCCCAGCCCGTGCCGGATGGTTCTTATCTTGTGTTATTTTCTGGGTGCGTTCATTTAGATGGCTTATTTATGTGTTTCAGTAGTTTTCCCCGAGTTTTCTTTTTAAAGGCAGATACTGTATGTCTTCTGCTGGTCTTCGGAAATCTGACCTTTACTTTGTGACCTCTCAAAGATGTTCTGGGCTCCCGGGTTCAAGAAGGACAGGGAACTGCTGGAGAGGGTCCAGCAAAGGGCTACAAAGATGATGAGGGGATTGGAGCATCTCTCTGCTGAGGAAAGGCTGAGGGAATTGGGGCTTTTCAGTCTGGAGAAGAGAAGACTGAGGGGGGATCTTATCAATGCTTATAAATCCTTCAAGGGAGGGTGCCAGGGGGATGGGAACAGTCTTTTTCCAGTGGTGCCCAGGGACAGGACAAGAGGGAACGGGCACAAACTTGACCATAGGCAGTTCCATCTCAACCTGAGGAGGGACTTCTTCCCTGTGCGGGTGGCAGAGCAGTGGCACAGCTGCCCAGAGAGGTGGGGGAGTCTCCCACTCTGGAGCCATCCCAAACCCGCCTGGACGCCGTCCTGTGCCACTGCAGGAGGTGTCACAGCCTTAGCTTCCTCAGAGGTCCATTCCCTCTTCTTGTTCCATCTGTCTGTCCTGTCTCATCTGCCTGAACCCTCTCTCTTTGCTGGCAAGACAGTGAGCATGGCCTGAAGGGCTTTGTCCTCGGACTGAAGCCTGTTCAGGACATTTCGCCTTCGCTAGTGCGATGTGAGTGGAATGAAGAGCTCGTTTTACAGCAGCATTAATGGTTGCACCTGGTTTGTGGCCATGATGCGCATCCCAGGGGGACAAGCGGTGACACTGCCAGATTTTTTTTAATCAGGGAAGCATCTCTCCGCATGCACACCAGAAGGTACGGCAGAGACGGGAGCGCTCCTCCCGAGCAGTTCTCTCTCCGATAGCATCCCTGCCCTTGATGTTTTCCCACTTGGATCACTGGTGTGAGTCGGGGATGGAGAGAGCCGCGTTCGGGCTGCCAAGGACAGATGAAGACCGCGGTCCCTCTCGTCTCTCCAGTGTTAAGACAACTCTCTCTTGCAGCATGCCCTCCTTTGGAGAAATGTCAAATATTTTTTTTCACAAGAGATGACTATATTTCATCTGCCTAAAGAAAGCAGCCTTAAAAGGCCTTACAACTCCATTTACCTCCCTAGTTTAATTGCTTTAATTTGCCCCCATCTCCATCCCGGGTACCTCGCTGGTCCCACCTGAGCTGCTGCCCCACGGGCTCTGCCCCGCTTTTCCCCTTTCTTCCCAAACTTTCCTTTTTCCCCCCGCTACTCAAACAAAAAATTGCACATCAACCCAACAGATCCTCCTTGTCTCGGATGTGGGCAATCCAAATTCCTTTCTCTGATGGAAAAAAAACCCCATCCCAGCGCTGATTTGTCCCTAGGTTGGGAAATTTGGAGCCCAGCGGCTGCCGCTCTTCCTTTGCTGTCAGGGCAGCATTTTGCTTTCCCCCTCCCATCTCAAAAGTGTAACGTAGGGGTGTGACAGAGGTTTGTAGCAGCAGGGGATGGATGCCAGTGGTAATCCAGTCCCGTTGTCACTCCTGACAGCCATTTCCATGTGAAATACCGAGACGGAGGCAGGTGGGGAGAAGCCCGTAGAGCCCTGGGAGCTGGAGAGCAGGCAAGCGCTGCCAGCAAAATAAAGCCTCAGTGCATCATCCTGCGACCCCCCTGGGTCCGGTTCCCGGGCTGAGCAGTCGGCAGCGAGCAGATTTTGCCGCGGAGGGTGCGAGAGTCGCTTTCCACTCCAGAGATGGATCTCGCCCTCCGAAAGGTGCCTTGTACGCAGCCGCTGCTGCTCTTTTCATCTCCTGCCTGGGCGCTTGGAAACCAGCTCTTCCTACCCTAGGTTTTGTGCCTCCAAAGCTGAAAATGAGATTTTTTTGAAACATTTTATTTTTCTGGAGCTCTAAAATGTCAAAAGCTGGGGGTGAGGCAGAAGGAAAGAGCTGTATTTTAAGGAATGCTTTCCCCAGAAAGCTGCTGTCTCAAAATGCCTCCGCTAAGAGCCACCTTAAACTCGAGGGTCCTTTCTAGGTTAGCGCGTATCGCAGTGCAGTTGCGAGGAAAGTGGTGGGGGAAGAGGTGCAGCATCTCTTGGCTCAGTGTCCCGGGAGGCGCGGATGCTGCCGATGGCCACCCGCGTGCCAGGGTTATCAGGCAGCACAGGAGATCAGCTGTTTCCTCTCCACAATCATTTCTGGCTCATCGCTACTGAAAAGGCTTTTATATTGTGTGGTAACACGCCTGAGAATTGCCCAAAGCTTGAAGGGCTCCAGCGTGGCGAGAAAAGCCGCTTGCGGAGGGATGAGAGCAGGGGAATGAGGAGTCGAGGCGAGTTTCCCTTCGGACAGGCAGGGAGCGGCAGGCTGGCATCCCCGTGTGGATGCCCGTGCGTCTCCAGGTCACCCGCCCTGGGATGTGGGTGGTGACAATGCTGCATCCCAGTGATGACAGTACATCCCACCTCTGCTAGAGCCCATAGCTGAAGGATCTCCACCATCTCCAGAACCAGAGATGAGCCTCACAGCCCCTGGCGTGAGCTCTCCAGTTATTTTACAATTGTGTAAACTGAGGCATGGATGTTTCCACCATGAGTCAGTGGTACAAGGTCCCAGTCTGGTGTGGGGAGCGGCGGTTGGGTGCTGGGTGCAATGTTGGACCATCTCAGCACGGTTTGCGTTTAAGGATTATGCAAAGTAAAGTAGAAGAAAGAGTTACTGCAATGGTCTGGGAGCATCGGGGCTGTGGGTACCACTCCTGTTGTAAGGGGAAGGAGAAGCTTTGGATGAGTTTTGTCTTCCCAGCGTCACACCGTGATGCACCCAAGAGGGAAGCGGGCCTTGCTGGTTTGCCGTGGATGCCCGCAGGAGGCTGTGAAGCCCCCGTTGCAGAGCAGGTGTGCAGGGACCCGAGGTGGGCTTGTCCCTACCCGCTGGCGGCGATGCCCGTGCCGTGCACGGCGGCACGTTGAGCTCGCTCGGCAGAGAGCATCACTCCATAAAGCAGCAACACCTACGTGGGATTTTATGCACCTGTACGGGCTTTAATTCCTCCTTTATTTAACGACTGAACATTTTTGGCGTGCGGCTCCTTCCCCAGGCCGCCGGGGATGCAGGCAGGGTCTAGAGGTGGCTCTTGGATCTCGCATGAAGCCACATTAGTATGTGCTGTAGATTCTGTTTCCTGTGAATTTGCACACAGCGGGAGGACGAGCAGGAAGGCTGCTTCTCGCTGGCAGGCTTCCCGGATATTCTCGGCGTTGCAGATCTATACTTGCATCGCTGCCGTGGCCCTCTCTTAACAGAAAACAGAAAGTGCTGTGGCAACGGGGAGGCACAACCTCTGCGAGTACCAACTCGGCGATGGCGGCGGCACCGGCGCAAAGCGCCGTCTGCCACGTCGGCACGGTGTTTGTGTCACTGTCCTCCTGGCCTTCTCCCTTGGGTTCCCCCTGGTTCCTCTCCTCCGACCGCTGCACACGCAGGTAACGCAGCTCCTTGCTGCCCCGCTGGGCATGCGTTGAGCTGGTGCAGGTGCGGGGCTGGCGGTGCCCGGATCGTGGTGTGGAGCTGCCCGGTGTTCATCACCTTCGAGCTCCTGTTGTTCTTCAGTGGACTCCAGTCCCATGAGGAGTTGCCCCAAACATCTCTGGGAGGTGCAGCGGTGCTTTGAGAGGGTGCAGAGCTGTTGGCAGGGGTGTTCGTGTCGTGGTTTTGCGATACAGCATCGTGGCGAAAGGGAGCGAGAGGAGGGACGCAGAGCGGGTCTGCTCGTGGGGAGCGGTGTCGGAGAGGAATGTACTGGGGCAGGGAGGAGACTTTTTGCAAGGGCATGTAGTGATAGGATGAGGAGGAATGGCTTCAAACTGGAAGAGGGAAGGTTTAGATTAAACATTAGGAAGAAATTCTTGACTTTAAGGGTGGTGAGCCCCTGGCGCAGGCTGCCCCGAGAAGCTGTGGCTGCCCCATCCCTGGAGGTGTTCAAGGCCGGGTTGGACGGGGCTGGGAGCACCCTGGGCTGGTGGGAGGTGTCCCTGCCCAGGGCAGGGGCGTGGAACTGGATGGTCTTTAAGGTCCCTTCCAACCCAAACCATTCTATGATGCTATGATTAACTGGTGCACCATTAATGGATGTAGGCATCTCTGCCCTTCTTCCCCCCCTGCTCGCGGTGAGCGGACACTTGGCACATCCCGGCGGGGCTGGACGCCGCATCCAGAACACCCAGCACAGGGCGGGAGCGACTGCAGCAAAGGGCAAAAACAACACCGGGAGCAATCTGTGCCACGGCGTGTGGCGTGGCGGTGCCGAGGAGCTGCGGCCAAGGCTGGCCCGGCAGCGGGGCGGCACGGTGCAGACGTCCCAGCAATGCCTGGACTTCACCTCTCCCTCTGCCTCCGCCTGCCGTGGGAGCCTGGGACGGCGGCCAGGCTGGATCCTTGCGGCAGCGCGGCTCCCAGCCCGGGGAGGGCTTCCCGAGGCTTCGTTCTCGGCGTGTACTGTAGGAACCAGCACACTTTGTTCTCGAGTGTTGAGATTGGACTTCCTTTCCTCGGTCGGCGACGCAGGCTGGCGGTTGACTCATCAGCAGCTTCCCTTGGGCTTTGCTGCAGAAGGGGCAGGCAGGATTCTGCAGCAGTTTGTGTATCTATTGGAGCAGAGCTTTGCTTTTTCTTTTTTAACATGATCCTTTTTTTTCTTTTCCTTTTTTTTTCTTTTCCTTTTTTCCTTTTTTCTTTTCCTTTTTTCTTTTCCTTTTTTTTTCCTTTTCCCTTTTTCTTTCCCTTTTCCTTTTTATTTTCTTTTCCTTTTTTTTTTTTCTTCCCCTTCCCCTCCAGCTCATCATGAAAACTGTGCGAGTTTGGGCCTTGCAGATGGCACACTGATGATTTTACAAAGGGCTATTATTTCTTAGGTCAGTTACCCCCATCCTGTGGTTACCTGCCCTTAAAATGTGCCTGGGTTCTGCTACGCTTCAGAAATACATGTCTGCTTCCCTTTCGAGATCCAAGACTCTTCTCTGATCAAAAGAAATGAAAACCCCAACCGCCTTGAGCCAAAATGTTTAGATCCCAAGCCCTGGGACATGGGAGCGCGGGGAGAGGAAAGCTCGCTGCCTGCACGCTCCGCGCGCTCCCGGGGACCCCCGGGGTGACGCCTGGCCGCGGCGAGGACGGGATGGCCGGTGGCACCCATCACGGGCAGCAAAAAAAATACCCCGGCGGTGTAACATCAGTGAGTTCCCTCTGCAGCCCTGCCGCTGGGAAAGGGAGGTTTCCAGTCGGATCCGCGCAGGCAGCCCTCGTCCCTGCCGGCGGCGGGGAGGGACGCGTTGTTTGCGGGGTGGTCTGTCCCGCCGGTACCTGGTTTGGGATGGGGTGAACGGCCTCCGCGGCGGCAGCGGCTCAGCGGCTCGGAGGGTCTGGGCTGTGCAAAAGGCGGCGGCAGCGTTGCGGAGGGTTTTTTAATTCGTGCCCCGTGCCCCTGGGTGCTTTGCGGAGGAATAAGCCTGATTTACTCTTGTCTGTTGCTTGTAATCATTTCTGGTTTGCAGTCTGCTTGACACATTCTCCTGCGGGCTTTCAGCAAGTCCTCACCTTTATTAGTTTGCTACGGGAAACGTGTTAATCCGGCCCGTTCTTACCTAGTGCCCAGCCACTTGGACTTGTGTTTTAAATGTTTGCTAATCCTCCCAGTGGATGCCTGTGGTTTATACTGGATCAAGCGCACAGAAGGTCAAGTGTGTTTCAGCAGTAAATGTATAGAACGAGCGGGCTTGATTCCCGCTGCTCCGTAACGCGGTTTACGGCTCTTGGGACAGACTCCGGTTTGGTACAGCCTCCGCGTCTCCCTCCATCGCCTCCGCTCGCCATCCCGAACCGGTAATTTAGCGTAGAGCCGGGCAAACCGTTGCAGATCCGATCGCTGCTGCTTTGCAACCGCAGCGGTAATTAAATCCCCTCTTAGTGATTTAGTGCACCTTGTGTCCCCCATTGAACGATACGAGAAACTATTACTCTTAAGTGCTCTTCAGAGCGATGGGAGGAGCGGGACAGCCCGGCGGCGGGGATAGCTGCAGGGTTCTTCTTGCCGCTGCAGATAATCCCGTCGAATTGAGGTGAAGCTGCATTGCTGGAAAGCGAGCTGAGTCTGTAGAGACACCGTGTTGCCGGTACCGTGGCGAGTTGGTTTTTTTTCAGTGCGTTTGAAGACGACGTGGGAGCGTGGCTCCGTATGGCAGTACGTGGCTGGTGCAGGAGGCAGACGGATCCCTCCTGGCTTTGTGGGATGGGCTGTGTGCGCTGCTTCGAGTGACTCAGCGTCAAAACTGTTCTCATGCGTTTCAGGGTTCAGCGTTAGTGCAGCGGCTGAAAACACATTAAAAAAAAAAAACCAAACCAAAAAGGCTGGATGCCGCCTTTCCAGGTTCCGCAAAGCTTTGCTTTCCCTGGGCTGGTTTTGTGCAATGAGACCCGTGCGATGGCACTGTGCGAATCACAGGAATAGTCATTTTTGTGCCCTCGTCTGTATCTTTCCGATGCTCAGCTCGGCTAAGCAGCAGGGTCGGGGGGACGTGGCCAGTTCCCGAGCTGCCGTGGCTCGTGCTCGCAGCCCCTGCTCGGACCGCCGCAGGTGCAGGGCTGCTGCCGTCGCTCGCAGCCGCTGTCTCTGCTCCCCGTTAGTAGGTGGATACAAACACAAGCGGAGCTGTTTGCGTTACTGAAATAATTGTGGAAACATTATCTGGCTGAGATAATTAATTCCAGATGCTTTAACGTTAGTCGCTTGGCTTAAGTTCCATGAAGAAGCAACATTTTTCGTCTTTTTATATCCAGAAAACATACGCTCAAGCGTCCCTGGCTTCCCTGGTAGCAATTCCGAGAGAAATATTGCTTAAATGGGAAGGAGCAGAACCCCGGCAGCCTGCTGGCTGGGTTCGGGGGAGGTTGGCGTGCAGTGCAGGTCCCTGCAGGGCCATCGGGTAGGTGGGTGGTGCTCTGGGGGAAGGAGGAGAGCAGCACCCATGGGTGCTGGCGCTGCCCTGCTTGCCCAAGGCGGGCAGATGCTGCCTGAGCATCCTCTGCAGCTGCCCTGGGGTCTGGTCCCACCGTGTTTTACTGGGTTTTACTGGGTTTCGGACCCCCCCAGCAGCGGGTCAGGCCCTCTCCCACTTCCCTCGATGCTGCTGTTAAGGCTGAATGGCGCAGAGGGGAAGGGAATACAGAGGAGATCCTTGCACGGCGTCAAAAAATATGGCTTTTGCTCTCAGCCCAGACGCTGCGTTTGCCTAGTCGACCAGAAAAACCGCCGCGTTTTGTCGTTCCAGCCAGCCCACCAGCAAACCGCTGCCCGGCCGTCGCTGGCTGGCCGCGCCGCCGCCGTTTTCTTCTGCGCAAAAGTTGTGCAGATGAACCCCGCTGGGAAACGGTGCCCGTCCTCTCCTCCGCGGGCACCGCTCTGCAGCTTTCCAGCGCTGCGCCTGGGCGCTGGTTTACCACATCCCTTCTTTGGGATTTCTACCTCGAAATAATTTTTCTGGGCACCGAATCGGAGTTGAGACTTAAATAATTCGTTTGTTGAGCTAAATCTCAGTGAGATTTAGGCCGGGATATAAACGTGAGAAAGACAGGGACATCAATGCGCTGGTCTTCGTCTAGTCTGCTGAGTATCGGGCTTTTTATATGGTGATAAACAGCTCAGAAACGAAATTGGAAAAGCTGTCTGGGTTTAACAAGATGGCTGTTTAGTGCCTCCTGTTCACTTGTTTTCCTCTTTTTATCACATCAAAGAAGAGTGAATCACTTTCTCCTTAGAGGATTACTTTATTCCAGAGGCCTGGAAGGACCCACTCTGGTTACAGGCTGTTACTGGAGGAGATTTGAGATGGAGAGGGGAAAATGGAGCATTTTTCTTATTGCACCTGTTAATTGCAATTTGGAGCTTCGACTGCATTTGTGTAGAACTTCCAGAACCTGCCTGTGTAACTCCTCAGCCGCCAGCAGCACGTCCACCCTGCCCCATCCTTGGCATTTCTGTGATTGATTCTGTGATTTCGCACAGAAGCCGCATTGTCAGAGGGGGATTTCCAAACCCAAACAGCGAGACCCTGGGTGGTCCCGGGACCAGAAGGAGTTTCCCAGCCGGGACGTGGGTACGGTGTCGGTGTTGGCAGCCGTGGGCGGCCAGGCTGTGCTGGAGCTGTGCCCTGTGGACGCCGGTCGCTCTACGCTCCGGATCGAAAAGCCGACAGTGATCATTTTCTAATATTCACTGCTTGGGAAGTGCCGAGCGTCTGGGGTTCAGCTGAAAAAAACAACAGCTAAAGGGATGGCGGGCACAGCTGAGCCGCGCTGGGCTGGTCCGGTCCCTGCCTGGCAGAGGACGCCGGGGTCCCGGACACATCTCGGGGTCCTGATGCATCTCGGGGTCCCTGACGTATCCCGGGGTCCCTGCCCCATCTCCGTGCAGGAGGGATGGGGTGTGCAGCCTGCGAGGCATTACGTCACCCAGAGCCACACTCACTGGCTGCTGGTACCCGGAGGGCAGGACACTGCTGCAAGCAGCGTTAACCCCTTCCTGAGCATCCCGAGCGGCACTTGGGTAACACAAAGGGACCTTCACAGGGACGAGCATTGGCCACCAGTGTTTGGGTAGTCAGCGGGGACGCACCTTTTGGGGATGGGTGATCCTGTTACAGGAGCTTGGTGGATCCTCCTGGGGCCAAATCCAGCTGCTTTGTTCTCCCAAAACAGCGGCAAGAAGCGGAACGAGAGCTTCAGAGCTGAACCAAGCGTTTACCGCCTGCGTAGGTTTTTGGGACGGGCGGTTTACTGAAGGTTTGGGGCCAGCCCAGCCCTCCATCACGCCCGTTAGCGGCAGTGGTGATGAACCCCGCGGTTACACCAGGCTGCTTGCTTGAGCATGGATGTCCGAGGGAAGGGTTGATGTTATGTTGCCTCTATCAGCTATTTTTGCTAGAAACGGTGCTTGTTACAGCCCCCAACATGAGGATAGCCTACAAACGGCACAAAGCGGGGTGGCAGACCGGGCCACCGGACCAGACAGCCACTGCAGGTGGCTTCCCAGACCCACCTTTGACCCTCGGGCTGAGCCCTGTGCCTGCAGCCACTCTGTTATGTACGTATGAATTTTTGTGGATTTGCAAAGGCTGTTGCCAAATCTTGAGGGGTTTTGGCTCCAACAGCCAATAAGGAAATACTGCAAATTCTTACTTTTCTGCACTGAGCGGTGCCAGCTAAAAACAGGGCTTTAATTCTGTTCAGGCTCTTGTTTGTTTTCAAATAAAAGGATTTGGTTCTAGCGGCTTGCCCAGATGCACAGTGTCACCGCTCTCCTCCCCGCGACCTCCGGCCCTTTCTCCGCTCCATCACGCAGGAGAACGCGTTGGCAGACGCCGGGTGCCAGTGGTCCCTCCCGCAGTGTCCTGGGTCCCTGGTTTCAGGTCTCCTGCCAGTGGTTTGTGCCAGGGGTGACAGCAGGGTGCCCGCAGGGCTGTGAGCTCTTGAGCTGGGAACCAGGACATCCCCGGTGTCACCTGGAGCATCCTCAGGCGAGGAGGGGAGTGGTGAAGTGCACAGGCACCCGTTAGCACCAAGACCCGGATCCTAAAGAGGCTTTTAGGTTCATCCAGCCGGTCCAGCCAGCTTACACGCTGGTCTAAACATCAGGCCAGTTAATTTAAAACCTATCCCATTTAATATCTTCTTGGTGTTCCCTTTCTTCTTTGAACCCAGCTCTGGGAGTATAGTTTTGGCTCATGGTTTTATAGACTTCATAGAAGCCATAAAAGTGGAATAAGTAGGCGTAACGCGGTCGGTAGATCTGGGCCTGGGTACGCTGGTGGTCACAAAAGCTTGTTTGTGGGTCGCAGCTCATTACCGTGACCGTCCACCACTGCCTGCAACCCCGGCCTTCCCCTTACGCCCCCGGGCTCTTTTTCTAACATCTTCTATTCCGCTCCGCCGTTGAGGAGCAGTAGCACCTATAAAATCTATTAGCTGAAGTTCATATGAAGATTGGGCATCTGGTCTGAATGGCCTGCTAGATACTATTTTAATAAACAGAAAATGAAAATCATCCCTTTAAATTGCCTTTTTAAAGTCGCCGTGCGCCACAGGAGAATTCCCCCGCAAGTGGAGCTGGCAGTGAGAGCGGTATCAGCATCCGCTGAAGGTTGCTGGCAGAGTTATCTTTCCGCTGACTTTCCTAAGCTGATTTATTTATGGACACTGGACAAGACTAATTTAGACTGGAATGTAGGTAAAGAAAAGATGACTGAATAAAGCCTTCCTTGTAATAAAATCAAGTATTTTCAGAAGAGAAACACTATGCAGGATTAGTTATTTCTATCTCGTATATTAAAAGGGAGCAAATAGGAAAAAAATGCCTTTTCCCTTCAGCCAAGCGAAGCATTCCGTTTACAGAGATGAGATTAACCATGGGAATTTGCAGAGTATATTTTATTAACCACATAATCTTCTCCAGGGATAGATGTGATCCTCAAGAGTGTTGGGGTCCACTTACTCCTTTTCCTCAAGTGCCCTTGAGACCCACTTTCAAACTAATGGCCTCAGGTTTGTTGTGCTTTTCAGGCTGATCCCAATTTTCAGCCCTTCGCTTAAATAAGCCCTTGATTGATACAGGTATTTATTTTTTTTTTTTTAAATGCTGTGTCTCTGGCTGGCTGGGTAAATAAACGAGTAAATGCTCCTCCAGAGTAATTGAGCTTCTGCAAATGGTTCGGCACTTGGCGGAGGCTTTGCCGTGACGGTGCAGGGAGAGCCGCAGCATCTCAGTGGTGGGACATCACCAGCAAACGCCAGTGCCAGTAGCTGCGGTGGGAGCGCGTGTGGTCCCACCAGCGGAGCCCTGCTTGGAAAATGATTCATCTCGGTGGTGCTTTGCATAGTGAGGCCACGCATCGCCCTGCTCCCCGGGTCGCTGGAGCGGCAGCGAGGTGCTAATGGGAAGCTGCCTTGCTGGAGCGCTGGGGCTTAAGGAGGGCAACCAAACTCACCAGCCGCTCGCTCTGGATCAGTGAGAAGTGGTTTATCTCATGGTTGTGAGTCTGCTGCGTCCGGGTGCTCCGTGACGGCGCTGAGATGCGATTAAAGCCGTTGTGCCACCATGGAGCTGGGCAGGTCCATCCCTTCTCAGCACCACGTCCTCCGCCGTAGGGGTTGGAGACGTGAGCAGGGCTTTTGGGGGCACTTTTTGAGGGTGATGGGGATGGTGTTGAAGAGCACTCGCAGGGTGGAGGGCCAGGGCACCTCAAGGCTCCCAGGGCTGTTTGGTGGCACCCCCAAGAAGCTGCTGCCCTAGACCATGATTCTCCCCAAGAACGGCATCGTTTGGGGAGCGTGATGTTTGCTGTGCTCTTCACCTTGCCGTGCTGTTCCTTTTTCACTTTCAATCCCAGCAGGCTTTTTACCTCAGTAAAACTGCAGGGTCCAGCGAAGCGGTTTCTGCTTGAATTTATTTAAGGTATTTTTGAGGTGAAGAAAATCCTTTTGTTGCTGTAATAGGGTAATGATTCTCTGTAGAGCACCTACGTTGTACGTTTCAGGCCATGCCGTTTGTTTCTGTAGTGTTTTCATTTCCCGCTTTGGCATTACGTATCCTCTGCCACCTGCCCATTCTGCTGCATTTGGGACATTCCCCGTTGGGGTATGAGCCACCCCGGCCTTGTGGCCATCTCTATCCCCAACCCAGGGTCACGCACGATGCTTCCCCTTCTCTCAACGCCCCCTGGACATTACAGAGCCTCAGAAGCTCGGGATCTTGCCTCGTCCATGTGCTCCATCACACATTGCTTACTACCCAAGACTCTTTTGCTGTAGTTTTGGTGGTTTGGAGCTTTTTGGAGCATGTTCTTGCTTTTCACGCAGACCCAGTCTGGATGGGTTGGTTGGACATGCCCTGCACAGGGTCCCTGGCTGTAGTGATGCTCGTGTCACCATCACTTTTTACTTGGAACATACCGGGGCTGATACAGCCTGGGGCTCAGCACGTCTTGCCTTTTTGAACCGAGACTGGGGATGAATGACTAAAGCATCGAAACTCTGGGGAAACGGGAAAAACCTTCGAAGACGCAGGAAATTCCTCTTGTGCTGTGGAGATCTGCTCCTGGAGGAGTTGGCCCCGATGGAGACAGCAGGTCAGCCCAAACGAGCTGGACGATGAGGTTTCAACCTCACAAATGCCCCGGCAATGAATTTCGGAGCACTACTTACGCTGTTTACCTGACTACATCTGCTTTTTTAAAAAGGAGAAAATCTTGTAAACAAGCCAGCAGAAGCCCTTCAGTACAGATAAAGAGAAATGGGGAAACTGGTAATTGAGGTAATTAAGAGTTTGACTCTTGCTTTCTCTCCGAGAGAAGAAAAATCAATGGAGCGCCTGGGCAGCCACGCTGGTGCCTTTAGCAGGAGGAGGCGCGGGCTCTCTCCAAGCCGAGCCAGATGCCAGGACACAGCACGGCCACGCTGGTGGCTCTCACCGAGGGTGAGGAATGGGTATTTTTACCAATCTTTAGAAAACCATCTCCTGGAGCATGTACCTGCGTATTGCCAGACTCCTCTGGGCACCTGATGCCCGCCACTACCCCGGTGACAAGCGTGCGCATCCCTCATCTCCTCCATTCCGCACCACGGGCAGTGTCATGCCATCCTGCAGCAGGTAAGAAGTCCTGCATCTTCCCCACCATGCCTGAGGATGGAATAAGAGAGGAAAACTAGAAAGCAAGACTAAAAATAAGAAGGAGAGGTTGGCTCCTATGGGATCACTGATGCCTGAACTCGGGACATGAAGAATATTAGGACATCATGCAATATTCACCACAAAAATTATGCAGGTTGGTGACACATGTGCAGACGTCCTCAATCACCTGATCTGGGTTTTTCTACCGAGGAGCTATTTGGAAATGTGGATGTTTCCAAAGCGATTAAGCCCTGTTGCTGCACAAAAGCGAAGCCCTGATGATGTCCCTGCCAGCCGCAGCTCTCGGAGCCCAGTGGGAGATGGAACAGAGAAGCTGGTGAGGTTGGTCTCAGTGGTTTCTCCCCTTTTTTCTTTTAGCTGCGCCCGTACTGCAATGTGTCTGAGCAGCACAAAGCTTACAGCTTTCTGGTCTCCAATTTTCTTGATGTTATTGTAGATGAGGAGGGGTGCACAGCATGGTGTGTTTTCTATATGGCTGTAATTCAGGGCATGGGTTTTTCCAAAGGATTGCTCTCTTGTATTCAATATTTGGATTTCTTCCTTCCACCGGCTCTTCTAGCCCAAGGCAACTGTCTCTGCAGTCATTGATCTTTGCATCTGAACACCAAGCAGCTCTTTGCAGGTGTGTTAGCATGTGTCAGGGAGGAATGGGTTGCTTTTTAGGAACATTATTTTACCCAGTAAAACAAATCCAGGAATCGATGGGAGGCTGCGCACCTCCGGGCATCGCATCCTGCGTGGGTTTCCCGGAGGTTCAGGGTGTCCCATGCAGGCCCCCGGCACCTGGCAGCCTCCTGCACCCCTCGGGACAGGATGGGGGGACACTCCTGGGAGCAGGTGTAGCCTCTCCTGTGGTTTGCTGAATCTTTTGCGAGCCGTAAAAACCACGTGTTTAAACAAGTGCTGTGGATGAGTCAGGGGTTTGATCTGGACAAGGCTTCCAGCAGGTCTTTGTAGGGTTGTACAAGCTGCTCGCTGTATAAAGAATAATGTTGCAGTTGTTTCTGAGGTGCCATTGGGCAGGGGGTATTGGCACCGCTCAAGTCACAGCTCGGAGCCACCCAACATGGCAGAGTGTCCCTACGGGGGTGAGACCTGGCTTGGGAGCCTCACAGAATCCCAAACTGGTGAGGGATGGAAGGGGCCTCTGGAGCTCCCCCAGTCCAACCAGAGCAGGGGCACCTCCAGCAGTGGCACAGGACGGCGTCCAGGCGGGTTTGGGATGGCTCCAGAGTGGGAGACTCCCCCACCTCTCTGGGCAGCTGTGCCACTGCTCTGCCACCCGCACAGGGAAGAAGTCCCTCCTCAGGTTGAGATGGAACTGCCTATGGTCAAGTTTGTGCCCATTTCCTCTTGTCCTGTCACTGGGCACCGCTGGAAAAAGACTGTTCCCATCCCCCTGGCACCCTCCCTTGAAGGATTTATAAGCATTGATAAGATCCCCCCTCAGTCTTCTCTTCTCCAGACTGAAAAGCCCCAATTCCCTCAGCCTCTCCTCATCAGAGAGATGCTCCAATCCCCTCACCATCTCCGTAGCCCTTTGCTGGACCCTCTCCAGCAGTTCCCTGTCCTTCTTGGCCCGGGGAGCCCAGAACTGCACACAGTGCTCCGGCTGCGGCCTCCCCAGGGCAGAGCAGAGGGGGAGGATGCCCTCCCTCGCCCTGCTGGCCACACTCTTCTTGATTCACCACCTCATCTCCCACCAGTGCGAACCAGGTGTAGCTGCGCAAAAGTCATAATATTCATGTCAGTAGTGAACGAGCGTAAGAGGAGCCAAACCCAAACCCACAAGTTTTGCTTTCTGGTTAGGTACCCGATGTCCGGTTTCGGCCTCACTGAGCCTGGCCATCGCTGGGTCCGTGCCAGCTGGGGGTAAGGTTTTGACGGCAGGATTTGTCTTCCTGGGACTGAGGGGCACGGTGTCCCCCTGTGTGGACATCCCCTGGGGAGGCTCCGGCTGATGCAATTTCCTCCCCTGTGGCTGCATCAGCCTCAGAGGTTTCATGCCAAGTGGCTTGGGGGTTGTGGACCATTTGGGTTGCCTTTTTCATCTCTTCCCTCGGTTATGGACAATAGGTTTTGGGGTTAGAAGTTCCCTTCCAGGCTCCTTCTTTGTGCAGTTTCTTCATTTCTGACCTTCTCCGTTTGCTGGTGTTAGAAATGGTGAGAATATGGCATGGATGTGTCCCAGCAACCCCAAATCCAAATAAACTCCCAAGGGGATGCCAGCCTGCGCCGTCGGGTGGGCGCGAGGGCACGGGGTCCTGCCCACGAAGAGGAAACTCCAAAAGAAAAGTTTAGTGGTTCTTTAAAGAAGATACTTTCATATTCATACTTCCTCCTTAAGGGGTGGAATAACAGAGCAGACGGCAGTGAGACAGGAGCTGTGCGGGCAGCGCGGTGCTGCGGTAGCCGACTGCTGCAGCACTTGATCAGCCCTCCCCGAAACGTGTGTTTCCAGGCGGGGGGAGGCACCTGCCATCGCCACGTTGGCACGTTTCAAACCTTTTACCTGAGCGCCAGTGAGCATGTGGAGCTCCCCGTTAGATCTTTGTGTCTTAATTAACTTGATCTTCATCACCAGTGACGTGGTGAGAAGCAAAGAGTCGCTCTGTAAATTCCAGTTCCCGTTAAACCGAAGCAAACGCCGTTTAACGGCGCAGCATTGGGAAGGGCTGAACATAGAGCTTTTGTGCCGGCGGTGCCGGTACCATCAGTGACCCCGAGACGCTCCCTGTCATCTCTGCACCACCGGTTCCGTGCAAAGCCAGGACCTGAGAGTCTAAACGCATTGAGGGCTGAGCCCCTCTGCTGGGAGGACAGGCTGGGAGAGGTGGGGGTTCAGCCTGGAGAGGAGAAGGCTCCGGGGAGACCTCAGAGCCCCTTCCAGTGCCTAAAGGGGCTCCAGGAGAGCTGGGGAGGGACTTTTTCCAAGGGCATGGAGTGATAGGACGAGGGGGAATGGCTTCAAACTGGAAAAAGGTAGATTTAGATGAGATATGAGGAAGAAATTCTTGACTGTGAGGGTGGTGAGCCCCTGGCCCGGGTTGCCCCGAGAAGCTGTGGCTGCCCCATCCCTGGAGGTGTTCAAGGCCAGGTTGGACGGGGCTTGGAGCACCCTGGGCTGGTGGGAGGTGTCCCTGCCCAGGGCAGGGGGTGGAACGGGATGGTCTTCAAGGTCCCTTCCAACCTAAAGCATTCTATGATTCTACGATCCAGGTTTCGGGGGGTTTGGTAGCGTTTGGCAGACGGCTGCGTGACCAGGGAGCGTCACTTGTCTCCCATCTCTGAGCATGAGGTTCAGCAAAACTCCTTTCCCATGAGATACCCGCAGGGAGGAGGCAGAGGCTGCGCACACACATCGGGGCTGACTGGTCCGAGCGCTGCGTCCTGCGCGCCGGCAGCACCGGGACGGCGGCGGCTGCGCTCTCGGCGGGCGGTATCGTGTGTACCGCATTACAGATAACGAGATTTCTCCAGTCACCGCCAGCATCCTTACCGGGCTCAGTGCGTTTCCGTGGCTGTCAATACGGCAGACGACCTGTTCAGTCCGACCCTGTGGTATGTACACAGAGCATTCATCGTTGCGTTTTTCTGCTGCACCAAAAAGAGCGGCTCCTTTCTCCCGCCGCCTCGAGCATCCCCGGCTGGCCCTGTGTCACACTGTCACCTGTTGCAGCCGGCTGTGCTTGTGTAACTCAGCTTAATGAAGGCTTACGGTGCCGTCCCCTGCCTGCTCAGGCGGCTTTTTCCAACAGGAACATTCATCGCCATTGGAGGAGGGGTTTTTTTTCCTTCTCGACGGCTCTGAGCTTTCTCCCGTAAGCCCACCGTGCCCGACCTGCTGCTGATCCACCGAGACCTGGGGGCTTCGCAAAGCCGAGCTGGACCCGGGCGCGTGGGAAGGAGTGCTTCTTGGTCCTTCTTGGACTAAGGCACATCGCACCAATGACTCCTGGATATTTTAGGGGGTCGGGAGCTCCTTAGATGACAGTCCTGAAGCCTGATCGGAGCATGGTTTCATTGTTATTACTGCTGTCTGCATTAAACACAGACATTCCTGAATCCCCAAGCCCTGTCCTGGATTACTGTGGGCTCCTTTTAAAATCTGGGAAGGAGAGCTGTCTTTTCATGGGGTTATTTTCAGACCCTGAACTAAAATTTGGAGATGTCCTCAGGGCATTGGGGCACATCTTTATTTTCAGTTTAGTGGTGGGGAAAGTAAGGCAAAAGAGGCAAAAAGAACCGCTTTCTTCATATTTCCCTCTCTCAGCAATCAAATTATTGCTTCTGCCACTGGTGGCTCTGGAAGCGCCTCCAATGGCCGTGACTGCAGAGGACAGTAATTAAACGACGCGTCTGCATCTGGAGAAACTCTGGGTTCGTTTTCCTGCCCTGCCACAGATTTCCTTCCCAACCTTGGGTAAGGCAGGTGGGGTCCCGTTCCCGAGGGCAGCTGTGTCCGAATTTCTTCCCTTGGCGCTTCCAGACCTCGGGGCATCCGATACCACGATGCAGCCGGTTACCTGACGGACACGGTGGCTTTGCCCCGGACCCATCACAGAGCACGAGGCACTGGATGCTCTGACATGAACTTACACATGGGGACAGAAGGCGGATAAAAGTTTTGCGGGGGCCATCGGGCTCCCCGGCTGGCGCTGGTGCCAGAGGAGGGTTGGCTCCTCCGGCTTTGCACGGCAGAGAAGCTGCTTGGAAGGGGATGGTGCACTGCCGCAGGTTGCTGTTTGCTTGTTTGTTGCTTTGCAGTGTCCTTCTGTGTTGACATTTGTGCCGGGAGGTGGTATTTCGGGGCTGGAGGGGTGGTGTATGGGAGAAACGTGAGCTGTGCAAATACTGCAGCGAGCTCCAGCTCCCAACTTCGCCGAGATCTGTCAGCTGGCACCACAGGCTGCTTTTCATTTCCAGCTCGTCCTCTGCTTGCATGTCATTACGCGCGACACTGTTGACGTGTGCATGGCAAGTGTCATGCGTGTTGCGGCGGAGTTGCCAAGAAAAGGCAGAAGAGCTGACAGCCAGCGCCTGTTCGCTTTCCGTGCGGGGAGTTTGCAGCAGATGAGCCGGCTCCTCTCCCCCCAGTCCTTGTGGTTGCGATTAGAGAGCGCTCAGAACAAATCTCGCAGACCACCGTAGGTTGTCCTCCGTTGCCCAGCCTGCCAAATTGCTGGCTGGCGCGGTGCGAATGCGGCAGTAAAGCGTACGGCGCGCCAGAGGCGTCCCGTGGCGGCGGGCAGCCGCGGGGCTCGGTCACAGGGGCTTGGCTGGAGGGGGTTTTACATCAGGGGTCGCTTTGCCTGCAAAGGGCGCTCTGGGGAGTGGGTACCTGCCCAGAGTGGCTGGGGCATCTCTGAGCAGCCCAGGACCGGGAGCTGGTCTCTTGTTGTGCCCCGGTAAATTAGCAGTAATTGCTTGAGGAGTCAATGGCTGGAGGAGTCGCTGTTGCTATCAGTATTTGGACCATCGTATCCGTTGGACCTCATTTTTCACATGTAAAGGGTTAATACCTGTAGATGAATGGGAAAACTATTGCTGTAGGTAAAGGAAAGTCGCCGTGGACCTGTGCTGGGGCCGGCTGTCAGCACGAGCCCATCGGTCAGCTTTGGCGCAGTGGGGCTGGAAGCGGAGAGCCCGGCCGAGGCTGCCTGCACCGTCGGGGAGAGGGCAGCAAGCAAAGCCAGGCGGATTCTGGTTGCCAAACCGTAACTCATTTTTCCTGCGGTCAGGTTGCGGGCCGGGCGAGAGGGGAAGCACTGGCAGAGCTGGAGCGTCTTCCAGTCCTTGGAGACCTCCGGAGAGACTCGACGGATGCCTCTGCTCCCGCCGAGCGCTTCGGGCAGGGCACAGCGGGGAGAAGGCGTTCAGCTGCCGCTGGCTGGGCTCGTGTTTCCCAGTGTGACTAGGGCAGAGCATTGCACTTAAATTTACCCGCCAGGCAAAGGGTCTCATATTGACAGGGCGCAGAGCGTGGGGTGGTGCCAGTCCCAGTGCCTGCGTGCCACCGTCGTGCCCGCGGGGTGGAAGGAGCTGGGTCGGCAGCGCGGCGGAGACAGCAGCGGTGAGCAGGAGCCCTTGCCGTAGCCCTGTCCCCGCGTTTATCCCCCGGCTCGGGCGCATCCTGCCTTTCAGGGCGCGTGGGATGCCCCTTCACGGCCATGGAGCAGGGATGGGTTGGTGCCACGGTCCCCCCGCGCTGGCAGGACCGGTGGCTCTGTGCAAGAGCATCGCTATTCATAACAGCCCCAGTCCTGTGCTTGCATGTGCTATCCTCATCGGGTTTCCCGGCTTCACATGCAGGACAGGGTATTCCTCCCAAACGGGATATTTCTGCCCTGATGTGCTATTCCTGTGTGAGCCTCTCCGTGAGCCCCGACGAGGAGAAATAACCCTCTAACGTCAGGGGGAGCAACGTGAGGTTGATGCCGGCAGCTGTAGCTGTAGGTCGAGTTATTTGACTCGGGAATCCAAACACGTAGGAGGCTGCTGCCATCAGGCTGGCGGTAACGCAAGGCGGGGAGGAAGAAAGGAGCCACGCAAAGTGGAAAAATGGCTTAGTTTCTCATGGTGTGAGGGGGAATTGCGGAGCTGTTGAAGAGCAGGCGTGTTCCCGCGGGGAGCCCGGCGCAGAGCCGCCTGCTCGGTGCTCCCCAGGGCTGCTCTGCGGCGTGGAGCCGTGCGGGGCACAGGGCTGTTTGTACCGAAAAGCATCAGTGGGTGTTTAGGAAGAATGAGGTGCAGCGGTAAAGCCTGCGTGCAGCACTGGTACAGGTTTTATTTCCGAAGGGATTGGTGTTATGCCACCAATCTGCAGGGAAGAATACACTGAGGCAGATGGAGGCACAGGCCAAAACCCAAATTCCCGATTCCCAGACCGCTCCCTCCGCTCCTGATCGCAGCCTGAGGCGGGTGGCCATGGGCAGCCCGGTGGGAGCCAGGGCCGTGCCGCGATGGGACGAGGCGGCGGGCGCGATGCCGGAGCCATGCTGTTGCCTCCCTGCACCGCTTTTCTCTGGAATACTGGGAAAAGCACAAACTCCGGGTTTGAGGTCGTGGGAGGGGGAGCCGGCAGCTGGGCTTTGCTCAGCATTTTCTGAAAATCAGCTTGTTTTGACGCATCCCAACTCAAACCATCACATACGGTGCACAGACCAGCCGTCTCTGGGAAAGTGCTTGTGTCCAAGTTGTGGTTGTCAGAGCATCCGAGGCACGGGAGATGACACCGAGCACACAAAACCCCTTTGATTTTGCTGGCATTGCTTTCCTTCTTAGAGTCAGGTTTGTACGTGGAGTGGTCGCACCCTCCATGGCAAGAAACGGGACATTTTTGCAAGTTGTAGTTCTTTCTCAACCTCTCCTTCTTTCCTTCCAGGATCATACCCCAGCTGGAGAACTCACCTTCACAGGTTTCACCGAGTAGCCTGCCTGGCTCCGAGATTTCGGAAGCTACGAGGACTTACTTGCAAGGAGTGAGCCGCTATGACCTGGACGAGCTTGATGCTTGCTGGTTGGAACTTGTTAATATGGAGCTCAAGGAGATGGGTGAGTATTGCTGTTGTTTTTCTCCTTGCCTGGGCATCCCAGAGTGGGCATTTAGTCTTTTCAAGTAATCATGTGGAACAAAAGGCCTTGAAGAAGGAATTTTTGTTCAGGCGCTCCAAAGGACATCACATGGATTGCTGCAGTGCAGGATCTTGAGTGCATTTCAATACCTCTCACTTATGCAGGGGTTTTGGCACGTGGTGCAAGAAGAACGGGGTGAACCGGCTGATGGTATGAACAGTGCAGCGTGTCCTGTGGAGCAGGGCTCTGGTTTGCAGAAGAACCAATAGATTCACAGAATGACAGAGTGATCAGGGTTGGAAGGGACCTCTGGAGATCATCTAGTCCAATTCCCATCATCTAGTCCAGCCCCCGATCAGGACCGTGCTGTGGTTGCATGACCATCGTCGTCTCCTGTACTCATCCCTGCAGCATCTGTACTGCAGGAGGAGGTGTTGGTCAGGATGGGTGTGTTGATCCTGACTCCTCTTCCTTTGGCCACGTCTGAAAGCATTTCTCCAACATTTCTCCAGTTGTAGCTGACTGGGCAGATGGATTCAGAGGAAAGAGGATTTCCTAGACAAAACGTGTAATTCTCCGAAATGCTGGTCCTGGGTTGTCTCTCCTCTCCCGGGTGTCTCTAACTATCACAGCGTGGTGTTCCCTGCATCACTGCTGTTATATCACTGCACATTCTTAAAATCCTTTAGTGCATTTCGGTTGAGTGCAAGTACCTGAACTTGGAATTTGACCATTGGCGCTAGTGCTTAGCATGGTCTGCTGGGCAGATTTGTTGGCACAGGCACGCGGGTGTGTAGTCCTGCCAGACCGTGGAGGGATTTTCCAGTCCTTGTTAGGTAAGGGTTGCTGTGGTGTGGCGGCTGCTGCACAGGTAAGAATAACAACACAATAAAACATTCACCTTGTGAGGTCGGGGAAAGCTGAAGTGTGCCTACGTGAAGCATTGCTCCCCGTTGCGAAGGTCTTTCAAGGGTGAGACAAAGTGTGTTAGCAAGGGCTTGAGCAGGCGGCGTCGCACGCTGCCGAACGGGAGGGTTGTGCTGAGTCTCGCAGGCTGCTGGCGAAGCGCTGCGGCGAGATTCAGTAAGATTGGGGTCAGATTTAGTTCGGTAAGCTTGGCATGGAGTGTAAACAGGGTCAGAACTTGGCCACCGCATTGGCTGCTCTTGGTTGCAGAAGATCTCAGTTCTTCTGATGTCCTGACCATTGATGAGCAGATTTTGTTACCCTGATCTCCGGGACCTTGAGAAAATTGTAGAGGCTGCTTTTAGAGTTTGGCCAATTCTTTTTTACACATATCCTGTACGTTTGCTTTCCCGTGATCTCGGCGTTGTGGAGCCCGTAGTATCATGAGCAAATCGCAGTTGGCTTTGCCCTCATTAACCGGTCCTGTATCTGCAGCCTCAGCTCTGTCGTTAGCACACCCAGCTTTTGAGATCCTGGCAGCTCCGGTCGAGTCCTTGGGCAGAGCAGAGGGTGCTCCTGGGCAAAATTGAGTGGTTGGGTCCCGCTTGGGTGCCTTACAGAGGACCCACACTACCTAACGCTGCACAGCTGCCGTTACTGCATCAAGAAACCAGCTTGTACCACCCTGGGCATCCTTCAGACTCTCCTGTGCTTTCACTGTGTCTCCTGCTGCATTTCCCTCGCCATCTCCACAGCTGGGTGGCCATCAGGGGTTGTCTCTGGGCTCCAGAGAAAGGTTGTCTGTATTTCCACTTCCCCGTTGTAGGCATTTCATAAGTCTCTGGAAAGACAGCGGGCAGAGATTTGGCTTCTCCGGCTCAGTCGGGTTAAATTTGGCTCGCTTTGTTATTTCTGCAGAGTATTGGGTTACAAATGCAATGTCTTAAATGGCTTTCAGATGTGGAGCTCCCGTGCTGGTGGATAACTGGAAGGCTGAGATGAGACGGGTGCTGTCGGGGCGCGGGTGGAAGCGTGCTGGGGGAGAGAGCGGGGTGGATTTGGGAGAGGAGCTTCAGCATCCTCACAGCCTTATACCTCCCCCCGGTAGCCCCGCTCCGTGCAGGCGCCTTGGGTGGGCTGGCATGGCAGCATCCTGCCGAGCACGCCCCGAACCCGGTGTCGGGACGCAGGCGGTGCTTTGCCGCTGACTCTCTGGGCAGTTTTGAGCAGGCTGCATTCTCCTTCCTCCAGCTCTTTGTCATTTGTCAGCTTTTTGAAGGACGGTCCTTAGGAGGCGTTTGTACAGCACCGGGCTGGATGGGACCGCGGTCTCTGAGGAAGCCCCTGAGCCCTCCTGCAATAACCGACTATCGACGGTGATAACGAACCCAGGGGATTTCAGCAGAGCCTTGCTGTCCGCCAGCTGATTCCCCAGCCCGTTTCTGTTGCTGAAGGAGCGCTGTCATTACTGGCTGAGCCTTAAACATGCTGGGCAGAGAGTAGCTTTGAAAACCAGCGTTTGGCGTGTGAAATCCACTGCGGATATGGCTTCATCCCGAAGGATTCCGATATCTCGCCCCATCCCCCAGCCCTCCCGACTTCTCTAGGCTAGCGCGTTTTTTTTCCAGTGACTTGAAAGGGAAAGCATGTGGCATTGATTAATAACCCATCCCCGGCGCCGCGGGGAGCGGGGGGTCTGGCAGGTAGGGAGCAGGACGGGGGGTGGTGTTCCCGGCTGCGGGATCACGGTGGCATCTCCCACGCCGGCCATGGCGGATGCTGTCGGGGGGGAACTGGACCACAGGGGCTGCGTGGGCTACGGGCTTCTTTGGGAATGGGTTGTCCCACCCGTGGAAGTGATGGGGTTTGGGTGACCGTAGAGGAGAGTTGTCACTATCGCTGCACACCTCCTGGGCTGTGCTGGAGCCGGGGCTCTGCTCCCTCTGCTTCCCGGGTGGGAGAAGCCGTGCAGCGGGGATGGGATTTGGGTGCCCTTCACCACCCAACGCAGAAGATCGCCGCCTGCCTGGGTCGGTCTGAAGGCAGTCCATAAATAGCGTTTTCTCCCGGAAGCCCTCGACGTTAATGACATACTGAGATTTCCAAACCAGCTTCGCTAATCTCTGAGATCATTAACATGACTTAACTGGAGAATTGCAGCCTCTCCTCCTATTCAGAAAAGTCAGGAGTTATCTCCCAGCGTCAAGAGATATGCAGAAGTTTAAATTCCTCCCGGGTGTTTAGCTGAGCTGTTGTCACTGGGCAGTCCAGGGGCACAATGTGTCATTGCCAAAATATTTAATGACAAAGAAGGAGCCTGAGCTCTGACTGGCTCTTGAGGAGCCGCGGGGAGGAGAGCTGGAAAACACCTATGAGATCATCCCTCTCGCTTTGCCGGTTAGCGCAGCGTTGATCCACGTCGTCGCGCATAGCACATGCCTTTTCCAGTCCTTTTTAGGTCACCCCAGGGATGGAATTTTATCACCGAGATCAGATAAACCTCCAGATAGCTCCAGCTCTCTGCACTCTGCTGGCTCCTCTCCCCATCAGGTGGAATTGCTCCGAAAAGCAGAAGTTTTAGACATAAACGCTTTAAATGGTTTTAAGCACCCCCAGTAAGGTGCCTCGGTAGCTGTTGCTGTACTCGGTAGAAATGTACTGTTAAAGGGACTTCTGTGCACTAGAGACAAAATTAATATTTAAGCATGCCTGAATGTTTTATTTGTTGCTGCTGCAATATGAGATAGTGAAAAAAGTGGGTCTGGAGGGGGTCTGGATGAAACCCTGAACCAGATTTATGTGTACGCCACTCCAGGCGGCACAGGCCTTTCCTTTTAGCGGCAAGTCTTCGTTTTAATATTAACATTTTATGCTGTATTTTGTGATCTCCACCAAATCCAAAGCTATTGTAGGAGTGGGGCTAGAGAGACTTCAAAGGCCAAGGCTGAGAGATCCCTTTGCGGTGATCGGCACTTCATAAACACAGGGAAAATCCTCAAGAAATTGCTAAAAATGTTGCCGGAATCAATTTTGCTGAAGGCAGAGTGGAAGTTTCTAAGTATTGCCTTGACTTAATCCATATGGTGTATGCTGCTCACATATGCCCACCACAGGTTCTATCTTGGGAGCTGGAGGTGTTCCTGGGATTTTATGGCAGGAACATGCAAAGGTCACATGTATTGCTTTTGAAGCTCCGGGGGGAATTCATCGCTGCATACTTGAGATATGTCTGTGTGCTAATGAGACGATACCTCCCTCGGCGGAGGTGAGATTGGTCAAGTAGACGTGGAATAAACCGGAGTCGGTGGAGTAACCCCGGGGAAGATGTGCTCAATGGAGCAGAGGCTGCCGTGAAATGCACGCCTCGGAGAGTGGCTGCTTGCCACCCTGCAGCGCCGGGGGTCCTTAGCCGAGGCTACCCTCATCCCACCGCGTCCTGTCAGGATTCGGGGAGCCCCTTTGTCCCCCCCGAGGCAGGACGTTGGCAGTCCCCGGGCAGAGCCTGTCCGTACACAGCTGCCACCCACCCAGGGGTGCCCATCACCATGGCCAGGCTCCATCTGCTGTGCAGGACACCCCCCCCACCCCCAAATATCTGTCATTTGAAGCTCTTCTGTTATTTTAATGACTTTGGGCGCGATTCCCCGCCGTGCTGTGGTGGCAGAGGCACAGCTCCATTCCGCGCCGGTGCGGCCGGCCGGAGGGAGCCCTGCGATGGGCACCACCGCCCCCCGATGCAGGGGATGCCAGGGCTGCCATCCCCCCGCAGGGATGCTCCCCTGGCTCCGGGATGTGCTGAGCTCTGTCCTTTTTGTAGTGGGCGCCATTCCCTTTAACCACCAGTCCCGCTTCCACCTTCCAAGCGTCATTCCCCCAGCTCACAGCCGTAAGGGACCGCTCGGGCGATGGAACCCCACCGTGCCCCCACGCCTGGGCTGGCCTCGCTTGCCGCCCATCACTCGAGAAAGCTTAATTCATTAATAATTCAGGCTCTGTTTGTTTGGAAATTTTTTTTTTTTTTTTCTCGTTTCGAAGAGATCCTGCCAGTTTGGAGCTGGTTTATATCGTGTCTGCGCTGCAGCTCCCAGCAAACATCCGCGCGTCGCCCGAAATCTTTGTCCGCCGCCGAGATGCTAAGCTCGTTGCACGAGTAATCATTTTGGCAGCAGAGCGGTTCGGTGCCTGGATAGAGAAACCAGCAAATCCTCCACCGCTTGGTGGGATGTTACGAGCGAGAGATGTATTTAATGGAGGTACCGATGTACAGCGTTGAAGTATCTTGGGGACAGATTTAGGGCTGGAAGCTGTTCTCAATTACAGCGCCGTTGATGTGGATTAACGCCGTGGGTATTGACGGGAAGAGGACTCGCCTGAGCTGCCCGGAGGCAGGTGCCACGCTCACGCTTGCTGGCGAGCTGTTGCTCTTAATGTAGGTGTCGATACCCCGACTTAATAAGCTGAGCTTATTTAACTCCTTATATAAACAGATATTGCAGGAGAGCTGTGTTAACGTATAGATTAGCAGGGTCGGAAACCAGCGGGAAAAGCTCTAGACGTTTTGCCTCCACGTTTTTCAGCACGATGGGTTTTTATGTCAAGTCGTTGTTTTGCTATTTCCATAAATTCCTCGCGGTAATTGCGGTAGTTTCCAGCAATATTCAGAGTTTAGCTGCTGGATGGAGCGAGGAGGCTTTCATCAGAAGTGCTCCAGGACAGCTCTGTCAGCGCCGAGCATCGCTGGAGAGAGACAGCAGCTTATAAAGCGGCTTCTGAACCATTTTGTCATCATCTTAAATTTGAGCAATAATTGATGTCGGTGGGTGGCAGAAAGGGTGATAATTGGTTCCTGTAAATCTTTTAAGTGCATTAGCAGGCTGTGTTAGTAACAAAATATCTGGAAGTTTCACTGCGGATGCTCGGCTCGCGTGTCGCGGTTTGTTTTGTTGGTTACGCTTTACGTTCAGGGTGTCTTCGTAAATAACGTTGAGAAACGATGAATGCAGGATCGCTGCATCTCCCGGCGCTGTGTGCCTGCCGGTGATGGGGTAGAGGTGGCCAGGGGTGTCCCGGATGGCCTGGGCTGGTGGTCGGGTGGGTGTCCGTCATCCCCTGACCTTTGCCAAGGAGGTTTGGGACAGGACCTGGGATGCCCAGGGGAGCACCCAGCCCGGGGCAGGGGTGGCCAGTGTCCCCACGGGTGTTTTGAGCGTGTGCATGCTCAACTCCTGGTCTTACTCAGGCAAATTGTGCTTCTCCCAAAGCGTCCTTCTGCACAGCAGTGCCTAAACTCAGTTTGAGCGTCTAGCTGGGGCTTTTTACCTTTGGCTCGCTTTCGTTCTCCCGGCCTCCGAGGGGAGAAGCGTCCTCAGCACAGCTTTGCGGAGGCAGGAGCCGAAGCGGGCAGGTTTGAAGGGACCCCCCCAGGGCGAGCTGGAGGGACGGTGGGCTGGAAGATCTCAGGAGCCTGTGGTCCCCGTGCCGTGTGTGAACACCGCTATAGGGCTACAAAGATGATGAGGGGATTGGAGCATCTCTCTGATGAGGAAAGGCTGAGGGAATTGGGGCTTTTTAGTCTGGAGAAGAGAAGACTGAGGGGGGATCTTATCAACGCTTATAAATCCTTCAAGGGAGGGTGCCAGGGGGATGGGAACAGTCTTTTTCCAGCGGTGCCCAGTGACAGGACAAGAGGGAACGGGCACAAACTGGACCATAGGCAGTTCCATCTCAACCTGAGGAGGGACTTCTTCCCTGTGCGGGTGGCAGAGCAGTGGCACAGCTGCCCAGAGAGGGGGGGGAGTCTCCCACTCTGGAGCCATCCCAAACCCGCCTGGACACCATCCTGTGCCACTGCTGGAGGTGCCCCTGCTCTGGCAGGGGGTTGGGCTGGGGGAGCTCCAGAGGGCCTTTCTGACCCCCACCACTCTGGGATTCGGGGATTCTATCCCATCAGGAAGCCGGCATCCTTTCACTCTCAGTTTTTCAAAGATGTTACGAGACGAGCCTACAGCATCTCACAAGTGCTTTTCTTTTTTTTTTTTTATTCAAAACAAAACAAAAAAACAACCCACAGTAATTCTGCCTGTTTATATATATTTTTACTGAAAAATAGACTGCAAGATTTGTAGCTTGTGAATCAACTAATGGCACAGCCTGCAGTCCTGATGACTGTTTGTTCATGAGCTGTTTTATCTCCAGGTATCCTCCACGGGGTAAAAGGATTTATTGTTTCAGTAAATTGATTTTAGTGGAGCGCAGTTTAGTCAGAAATTGGTCTCCGTTTTGTGCAAGGTGGCTCTCCACCTATTTTTTTTCTCCCCGCGCAGTGAGTCGGCTCACACCGCGACAAGGAGTAGCTGAGAATTCATTTAGCAGAAGAATATTGCTCCTTCATGCCACATAAATTGCGATATTACAGAAACAATTATAACGGAGAGCGGTGTTGTGTAAAGGAATGTGCCTGGTGGTTCTCCCAGACCCGGTGCTGTGGCTTCGGTGCCAGCCCAGCTCCTTCGGGTTAAAATATTTAAATTCTGTGTTTCAGCTGTGTTATGGGCAATTGCTCCGGAGTTTGGGGGAGCTGAGGTGCATGGCGTTGGGGTGGGCACCTTGGGACCCCGCCAGGAATAACAGGGATGCCGGGTGGCTGCGGAGCCATGGGGATCGTGGCAGACCCCGATGGCAGAGATACGGGGAAGAGTTTTCTGCTGGGAGCAAAGTTCAAAAAGAAAGGCTGGATTCCTACAGGTTTTGCCTTCCTGAATCAGATCTGGAGACCTCCTGTAGTGCATCATCATCTGGCACCTCTTCTCCTCCTCCATTGCTGAAGCAAAGTGCCCCTTCTCCTCCGGGAGATGCTTCCTTTGGCTGAGTACATCATGCTGCCCCACCAGCACGCTGCTCTGGGACGGGAGAGGAGAGCTCTTCTCCGGCTGGGATGCGGTGGGAGGCAGTGCTCCCTGGGATTTGAGTTGCATGTTATGGGAATTACTATAGCAGGAGCCCCCTGCGGCTGGCCAGGCAAGGAGCGAGGGGAGGAGGAGTTCAACCCTATAACCTGGCCCAAAGGGAGATGTAATGGATATACCTTTAAATTGTTGTACCCCATGGTTTGAGTCGCACGTTATGGGAATTACTATAGCAGGAACCAATGGAGGACCTTCCAAGAAGCAGTGCAAGTGCAGCAGTGACCTGAGCTGATCTGGCTTTGGTGCCCAGTAACTCCACGCAACGCACCACCTCTCCTGTCCTGAGTGACCACCATCACAGATGGAGCCCAAAGTCATGGACTAAATGAACTCAGTGGACATTTGTGGACATTTTATGGACATTTATGGACATTTTACATACATTCCGCAGGGGTGGTCCATAGACTAAGGGAATGATATCTGTGTATTGTATCAAAGGATGGGAAGGGGGATGGTGGTTAATGAGGATGTGTTGGATAGTATGAGCATAACATAAACGGTATGGAATAAGGGGTGCAGAATGTCATGGTTTCAGCTGGGATAGAGTTGACTTTCTTACTAGCAGCTGGTGTAGTGCTGTGTTTTGGATTTGGGATGAGAACGGTGTTGATGGCACACTGGTGGTTTTGGTTGTTGCTAAGCAGTCAAGGGCTTTTCTGCTCCTCACACTGCCCTGCCAGTGAGTAGGCTCGGGGGGGACACAAGAAGTTGGGAGGGGACACAGGTGGGACAGCTGACCCCAACTGACCAAGGTAGAGTCCACAGTCCCGGTGATGGTCTCAAGCGTGACCTACTCCCTGGATGTCACTGGATTTCTTCATTGTGGCCAAGATCAGTGTCTGGGTCTTTGCTCTTCCTTCCCTGGGGACAATAATAGTGTCACTTGTGCATGTACACAGGGAGTGTTTTGGTGGAGTATTTTTGGTTTTGCTATTTAGCTGGCCACGATCAATACAGATAGCTTTTTCGCAGCCAAAAAGATGACAATTTTATGAATGGAGTTTAATAGCACAAACTTTATATGATGCAGAAGGAGATAAATGGAGCACAAATGGAAAAAGCACTTCACCCCCAGGCCCCATTGTTTAGTGTTTCATAAGCGATTAATCGCTTCATCCCCATCAAGTGCAATTGTCAATTCAATAAGCTCCGAGGTATTCTGAATGGCGCTTGGCAAACAAATTCCTAATGTAATTACATCTAAACGGAGTGTGAGAGCGCGCGCGTGTGTGTGCGGGAAGGAGGGAGAGATCTATATTTTTCGATGTAGCGGTATAACAACTACATCGCATGTGGGCTGATACGGAAACGCCGCCGGGGGGGATGCTGGTTTTGCTCCGGTGTGAGAGTTTTGGGATCGGCGGGGACTTTCTCCCCGGGGTTAAGCTGGTGATGCCGGAGCATCGCTGCGGATGGAAAGTGCAGGAGGTGGGATGGGAGCCGTTTTTTTCCACTCGAGGTGAAACGGGAACGGTGGCGATGCCAGCGCCATCCTGACCCTGTGGGCAGGTCAGGGTCATGATTCCTGTGGAAACCCCCCCTCCCTTTCCTTCCTGGTGCTGCCTGCAGCTGCCGGCTCTCTGCCTGCCCTCTCCCCTCCGCACGGCGCGGCTCCAGAAAGTGCGTGGGGAGAAGTACCAAAAGTACCCGGAACGCTTCAGTGATCATTTTGCTTTTCAGGAGAGCAGAGCCTGAAATGTTGGGAGAAAGGGAGTAACTCCAGGCTGACACTCCGGTGCCCGGGATCACAGTCATGGATGCGGACTTGCGACACTGACCGAGAGCATTATATTCTTGCTGAGCTCGTTTAATGCTGGCATGAAGTCACGGCTTGCGGCTCTCTAAGTGCAACTCAGGTGGTGTGTTTATAAAGGGACACCATTAAGGCAAAAATAACACTCTGGCTTTGTCTGTAACCCGCTCCCCTGCCCTGTCACATCCGACCGGCGTGATGCCAAGAGCAAACCGGCGGCTCCGTCCCGGCTCCGGCACACAGGGCTGGCCGTGCCAGCGTGGGATGCTTCCCATCGCCGAGCCCCGGCAGCACCGGGCAGCCTGTGCCAGCCTGGGGCTCCGCGGAGATCCCGCGCCCAGCGCCGGGGCTGCTCTGTAAGAAAACAGGTATTGTCAGGTTCCTCGGCGTGTTGCGGCGCAGCAGCCCGAGCCCTTGAAAGGGCTGCGATAGGGAACAGTGTTGTCTGTCTTAGATGGTATCTCAGACTCGACACAGACATGTAAAATGCCAGGCTAGATGTTTGCAGAGACTTGTCAAGCCGAGGGAAACCGTGCCAATGCGAAACATTGGGGAAGAGCTTAAAAAGGCAGACAATGGTATGTTTGCTTGCCGAGCTCGCCTACGGGTTGCTTTCCCCCCTTGACAGAGTTTTCCAGCCGGTCCGTGGCCGTCGGGGGAAGGTGCAGCCTCCACTGGCATCATCCAGCTGGAGAGACCCCGTGTCCCATCCCTCCCCAGCCCTGGGGAGATGGGGCTCAGCCCAGAGCTCAGCCCGGGACAGGGATGTCACACTGTGGCTCAGGGCATGCCCAGGATGGCAAATTTCTCACTGGACATTTAAAGAATAACTACTTCATATTAGTACTTCCTCGAGCCCTTTTTTTATTCCCCTTCTCTGCTCATAAATGAGATATTTTTCTCCCGTTGCCTTGCAACAAGAGAGGTGGACAGCAGCACGGGTCGGGCTTCTCCGCTGGCTGGTGCTTTCTGGAGCATCCTGGCCATCATTGCACATAAGATACGCAAATGAAATGCAAAAAGTAAATGTTTTGTATCACATCCTGCTGGTATCTCCGTCCGCATCTCTGTACCTTCCCCAGCGATGAAATAGTGCTCACGGGGAGACGGGGTGCAGCGGGGGCTTAACTCTGCCTTTTACCCCTCACAGAAAACCTCACTCCTGCTGCTGACTGATTTTTCTTCCATCTTTTTTTCACCTTATGGGGGGTAATCTCATGTTGCGTTTGTGGCATCGGGATCTTTGCGTACGGGCGAGCGGCGGTGCCTTTGGGAGCAGCGCTCAGCGTGGCACCGTTTCGGTGCTGCTGAGCTCCTGGCAGCAGCATTTTCCCCGTAACGGCGGCCGGGTATCCCGCTGCCGGAGGTTGCTGCTCGGAAAAAGCCCCTCCTGGTTATTGGACTCATATTCCCGGTTGTCGTTCTGGAGAAGCCTCTGGTAAAGCGCCTCTGCCACTTCTTTCCACTAAGGCTCCTGGTAGAGGGGGAAGAAAACCCGACACAGCAGTGTCTGACCTTCTGATTCCACTTAACCCAACTGGGAAAAAAAAAAACCCTTATTTGTCCTCAATTTCAGCATTTGGCTTCACTTTTACAGTTCCATTTAATTAGCTTTAAAAGGGTCAATTTTTCAGTCTTAACAATTAAAGCATTGACTCCGTGTTGCCAGAGCTTGTCTGAGCCCTCGCTGCAGAAAGCATCTTTGCAAAACTTGTCTCCTTGAACATTTAAACTGTCAGACCTAATTATCCGCATTGCTTCAGCTGAATGGGTTTCTTTCCTCTCAGCCAGCAGCAATATTTTGTTACTGTCTATGAAACATAAACTGCATCCCGAGTTAGAAGCAGCCGTTTTCCGAATCGCCGCTCGTACCGTCACCGTGGATTTGCCTCTCGAGTTGCAATCTAAAATGCTCAGCCCTTTGCAAAACGTTCCCCGGAGGTGGATGGGCTCCCGCGCCGGAGCTGCATCAGTGTCCTCCTCTGCTTTCTGCCTTGCAGAAAAGCCCGAGCTGGATGAGATCACCCTGGAGCGAGTGCTGGAGGAGCTGGAGACCATGTGCTACGAGAACATGAACATTGCCATCGAAACGGAGGAGGGCTTGGGCATCGAGTACGACGAGGACGTGGTGTGCGACGTCTGCCGCTCGCCGGAGGGGGAGGACGGCAACGAGATGGTCTTCTGCGACAAGTGCAACGTCTGCGTGCACCAGGTGAGCCCCCGCCGGCGGGGAGAGCGGCAGGTTCGGGCTGGCCGCACATCGCGCTGCGATACCCTCCTCCAGGTGCCTCCCATCCCCGCCGTCCCCCTTCCCCTGAGCTGCTGTAGACCCCCGCTAAGCTTTTCTGGTGGATTCCCAGCGCGTCCCCAGTGGAGCGAGCATAGCAAGTGGGGTCTTGGGCAGCCAGCAAAGTTCCTTTTCTTACTTTCTTAGTAAGAAACCCTTCATAAGTGCCCGGAGAAATACACAACCAGAGGTTGAAAACCGCTTCTTGTGAGTTTGCTTTGCTCCCTCCTCCTTATTCTCCGGTCTCTGTGATATTTTATTTTATGCCTCCTCTTCCATTAATGTGGTTATTCTTCTTTCTTGACCCCATTTTTCTTTATTAAGCTGCAGCCGTGGGACCTGTAACACCCAGGGGTGACCGGCACGGTGTGCGGCACTGGCCGGTGGGCTGGGAGGGATGCGGGTCTGCAGCCCTGCACTCGCCGGAGGGGTGGGCTTGCCCGGACCTCCAGTGTGCTCCACAGCGTTATACTGGGGGTAGCAGGACCTCCCAGCTCCGCGAGCACCGTCTCACATCGCAGGGTGTCTGTCCCAGGTTCCCTGCTGTAGGAGTGTGGGAGTTCATTTTATTTTGCTGCCTGGAGGAAAATAATTTTATTCTTAGAATCGAATGCGAATGCTTCAAGCCCTCGCTGGGGGTGGGGTGGCTCTGTGGGCTCCTGCGCTTGGGGAAACCTTGACAAGGAGAAGGCAGCCGTGCGAGGGTCTCCCCACGTCCCACGTGGGTCCGGGGAGGTTTTGCTGGTTGTGCTTCGAGGGGAAGCGCCGTGCGGTGCTGGGATGGTGGTGGCAGCTCCTGGGCTTCGCCCTCTGTGTGAAGGGTTTGGGTTTGGGTTGGTTTTTTTTTCCTTCTGAAGAGAGCCATTTGCTCATCTTTTGGGCAGCTTTTCCATCAGCGCTTCCTGGAGGTGGGAGAGCGTTGGAGATATCTATAGTTGCGGGAAGTGGGCGTTTTGAATGGTTTCCATCAGTGAATCAGATTCCATAAAATACCAGGACGATTCAGGGTTGGGGTTGGGGTGTTGGGGTTTTTTTTTGTGTCGGTTTGTTGTTTTTTTTAACGAGCCCAAGTGGCAATGTCAGGCGGTGAGCTGACCCGTGCCGGCGGGCAGGGGCTCAGGGGGAGGGAGGTCGGCGTGCGCGGGGCTGCCGTGGGGATGTACGGACCCTGGCTCTGCCCCACGCGGGCTCCGCTTTCGGCAGCGGCCCCGGTGCTGGGAGCAGAGCGGTGCTGCAGAAGGGGATGCGGCGGGCTGGATTTCAAGGCTGTTGAAGGAAAAGGGGAGGTTTTCTGTCGTTTCCAGGGAGCAGAGTCCAGCCCTAAGCCCGATGCCAGCCCGTAAGCTGCCTGTGATTTAATCTCTGCCCTGATTTACACCCTAAGCCACAAAGTCCAGAGCCCCAGCGCGAGGTGTTACATGGCATCGTGTAACCCCGTGCCTTTGCCAGCCCCACATCTGAAATTTGTTGGGGACAGTGCTTTTTCCTGGGGGCATCTGGGTGCCGATGCCACGGGTTTCGTGTATTCGGGCGGCGGAGAGGAGCTGGAGTGCCGTGGGACACAGCCGGAGGGATGCCTCATCCTCCTGCATCCCACTGGGACGGGGCAGAGGCAGGGCTGTGCTCAGACACACGGTGGTAGGTTATGGTGCCGGAAGGTTATCGTTGTAATCATCTCATCTGCATAACACAAACCATGAGGCTTGCTGTTAATTAATTCCTATGAAGCGTAGCTTTTGGAAAACACATGCGATCTTCATTTTGAAATTGTCAGCGAGGAGGAATCTTCCCCCCCTGCTGCTAAATCGTTGCGGTTCATCACTCTCGCGGTGGCAACGTCGCACTTCTCTTTAGCAGGGGAATGATCCCTCTCCAGCTTCCAGCCGCCGCCCCGTGGTCCTGTCATTACCGAATCCCCATTCCCTGGCGTGGGGACACCGCCGAGCCCTCCCTCTGTCACATGGACCACACCAAGCTTCTCTGTGGCTCAGCATCCTCCCTGTTATTTTTGGCATCCCCTTTTGGGTGATGTTGCACCCATGACAGGCGCAGCGATAAAAATAGCTGCTCTGCTCCTACTCAGCATTGCTCTGGCTCCTTGTTCCTGGAACACCTTCTGGCTGGTGCTGGACTGGGAGAGCGTTTAGCTGATAAACCACCTCGTTTCCAGAGCTACTCCTTGTCCGGGACAGAAACCCTGTAGTATTCACTCCTTGGAGCAGAATTGCACCTTCAGCTGCTCTAAAACTACTAGGAATAAATAACTGAGAGCCAAGACTCTGCTGGAAATACACATCTGGTCATAATTCCTGTTTTCCCCTGGATTTTGAGACTGCTCTGCCAGTTTATTCTCCTGGTAGTACATACCAGGCTGATTTTTGTCTGGTACTAAATCAGATGTTTTATAAAACTCTGTTACAGGAATGATTTATCTGTCAGATTTGGAGTCGCTGTGAAACACACAGTTAAGTCTCTCTGAACCGTGTAGACTCACAGCAATGATATTACCTCCCTTAATTCCTTATTATCCCAATAATCTGTTCACAAGGTGGCTTTTTCCCCTTGGAAATCACTATCAGAGTCAATTCATGCTTGGGGGCAACCGAAAGCCGTGTTATAAAGTCTGTTCTTGGCCAGGAAAGACTGAGGATGCGCTTTTCCCACGCTCACGCCTCTCCGCGTGCCCCCTCTGCCCCTGTCCCCACCTGCAGCACTGTCACTCGCGGTGACGGTGACCTGCATCGGCAGGGTGGAAAGCTGGGGTTTTGGGGGGTAAACTTCAAGAAGTGAAGTTGACAAATGCCGGGGCTCGATTTGCAGCCAACGGTGCTGGGGTTCCTTATCGGTACCGCCCACCCGCTTCTGGAGGGACGTCGGAGCAGCCAGATCTAGAGTTAATTACATCGCCTCGCTTAAAATAGTGACACAGCCCCACGTCAGCGCCTGAGGCAGTTGTCTGTCACTCTCTGAAAACCCTTTAAGTGTGAGTTATTGGGACCTGACGGTTAAAAACTGTCTAGTTTTGGTAGTAGCTGTTTAATACAGTCGTAAATTATGGCTGAAGCGGAAAGTATTTTATCATCAGCATTATGTGGTAGGCTTATCATTTGGCTCTTCCCCAAGTGTGGCAGAGCAATATTTATGAAACGCTTCAGCTTCTCTGCCTCCTGCGCTATGGCAGCAGGCGGAGGAGCTCTGCGGGCAACTCGAGTCCTCTAATTCTCACTCTCTTGACCGTAAGACTTGTCCTTAGAATCATAGGATGGTTTGGATGGGAAGGGACCTTTAAAGGCCATCTAGTCCAATCTCCCTGAAAATGAGCAGGGACAGAGTCCCGTCCAACCTGACTTGGAATGATTCCAGGCGTGGGGCATCTCCCACCTCTCTGGGCAGCCTGTGCCAGTGTCTCACCACCCTCAGCGTAAACAATTTCTTCCTTATATCTAAGTCTAAATCTGTTGCCGATCTCCATCTGGACATTGAGCCATTGGCCACTGGTTGTTAATACGACCACCCAACCAATTCCTCATCCACCGAGCAGTCCACCCATCGAAGTCCTTGCCTCCTTTGGATCTGTCGTCCTTTAGATTTACCGTCCTTTATGGTTCCTCCCTTCTCATTTATATTCATGACTATTGGTTTCCCCTTTCTACCTTTCCGTAGTTATTTTTGTTTCCCCTTTAGGCTGCGTTGGGTGTGTAACCAGTGTGGCCGTCTTTCTCAATCATGGGGTTGTGGCTTTTCAGCCCTCAGCTACCTCAGGGGTTTTTTCCACACAGCATTTCGTACTTCTCTGAGTTGTCCTGGGTCTTGGTAGCTGGTCTGGAACCGGCAGGAGATGAGTGGGCAGATGACAGCAGCACCAGAGCTGCCGGTGGTGGGGGCTCTGATTACCTCCCCTGCCTGACCTGGAGCCGGGCAGATGCTTGGCATCATACACAGCTCGTTTGTATACTCAGCTTTTAATTACAACCCAGGACATACCGATCCGGCGTGACCATCCACGTGAAAATAGGGAAGGCAGCAAGGAAGGAAGAACTTAACCTCGCTGTCTGTGATTGTGGAGCTGCTTTACATCTGGTTATTATTAGGATGCCCAGATGTGGTGGCGATAAGCCAGCAATAGCGAAAAAGGTGTGAGTGAAGGAGGAGGCCCTGGAGGATGCTCTTCCCAAGCTGCTGGGACTAACCCGCCTCTCTGGTGTCTGCGCAGGCGTGCTACGGCATCCTGAAGGTCCCCATCGGGAGCTGGCTGTGCCGGACCTGCGCCCTCGGGGTCCAGCCAAAATGTCTCCTGTGCCCGAAGAGAGGGGGAGCGCTGAAGCCCACCCGGAGCGGGACGAAATGGGTCCACGTTAGCTGTGCCTTATGGATACCTGAAGTAAGCTGTTTTCTATCCTCCTGTTGACGTGCCGGTGGGCACGGACCTGGTTTTGAGTCTCAGCCCAGGATGTTCATTAACGGTCTATATAGCAAGTCCGGTTTGGCTCGTCAAGCCGTGCTGAGGTCAGAGCTGCGATGGCAGTTGGTCACTGGGCTGTGTGTTTAATTAGCAGCCGAGGGGCACCCTGTTAAGGGAGGACACAGAGGTGGGGTGTAAGGATACAAGAGATGGGGGGCATTCACAGGACCTGCCCAGGCAGGGTAAAGCTGATTTCATGTGCCCACCTGAGATACACAACAACGTCCAAATGAGGAATCAATTCAGAGAACACACCAACATGAATTTTCCCTTCCGTTTCATCTAGATTTGTTTCTGGTTTGGGGGTTTGGTTTGGTTGTTTTATTTCCAAATTACAAGTGATGCTGAAAAATAACAAATAAAAAATCCATCCCTCTTTCAGACTGCCACAGACATTGGAGGCAGATTTGGGATGGTAACCAGTATTTACAACTTGTCTTCTGTTTTGTGACCAGGTTAGCATTGGATGTCCTGAAAAAATGGAACCCATTACGAAGATCTCACATATCCCAGCAAGCAGATGGGCTTTGTCCTGCAGCCTCTGCAAGGAGTGCACTGGGACGTGCATTCAGGTACGTAACGTGGCACTGAAGAAACTCAGACCTCTGGGGCTGTGCCTGTAGTAGCCACTGGAGATTCTCGAGGTGTTGGTGGACACGATCTGGCCAAGGCTTATGGCTGCTCTGAGTAAATCCAGCGACAGGGAGCGGGAGCGCTCGTCAGACATCATCAGATGTTGTTTGCAATCATTTAATGTATTGAGTGCTAGGAATCTAGATTAACTTTCTTTGCATAACACAGCGATGTTGCTGTAGTGACACTAATTACCGGGACTGCAAACGACCTTGGTTTGAAATCAGGAACCTCCAGCAGAAAGGCTTGGTGTAGCTGCTGGGAAGGTGAGATCCTCGTGAGATCCGTAGCCCGAGTATTTCACAAACCAGTGGGGGTTGGCTGGGAAGCCTTTCAGCTGGGGGGCATACGAGGAAACCCCGGGATGAGGTAGTCCTCGCTCGCCTGCTGGCTCGGAAAATAGAGTATTTACCGCGTATTACAGTCCCACATTTTCTCCACACCTAAGCAAACCACCGCAGACGTCTGATTGTCTGCTCTCCGCGCAGCAGCAGCGTGCTAACGAGGGGGCGAGACGTTCTCATGTCACACCAAAAGCAGGACGCTCTGGGCTTTCCTATTACAAAAGTGGGACAGAGCTTCGCGGGCCATCGTGTCCCTTCCCGGAGAGCAAAGAGCAGAAGCTCCCGTCCAAAACACAGCGCGCTCAGTGTGAGAGCATCTCGGGAGCTTTGCTGCTCCTCTGCATCCAGCGATTCCCCCTGCTCTGCCAGTGTAATGTCCCCGCGGTCCCTGGGGACGGGCTGGGGCGTCTGCTGCTCTGCGGTGCCGGTGCCTCTCGCTTTCGTTGGCCGACCAGGCATCGAAGCAGCCTTGGCATGCAGGGAGGGGTTGGAATAGCCATTAAGCTTTGAAAAACTGGGAGAAAGTTTTGGAAGGGTACCAATCCTGACTGCTCGGCTCCTGCACAGCAACGGGAGCTGTATCTCGGAGGTCGGCAGAGGCAGCGGTGGCTGTTGGGGACCAGGAATAGCTGGCTGGTTGCAGAAGGGCGGTAGGAATAGGAGGTCTGCAGGTTCCGCTGCGTTTGTGCAACTGCCTTGGGTTTAATGCTTTAAAGGGAGCTATTTAAAAGCAATCCCCCTTAGCTTGAAATGAAATCTCACAATACTTCTTTAAATCTCTAGCGTTGACTCACTTCTTTTTTGATGGCTCTGGGTGGATCTGCTTATTCACCCTGCCAGATGGAGATACTGTGTCATAACGGCAACTGCTTTCAAAGAACGGAAGGGCAGGGAAGGAGGCAAACAGGCTTGGCAGCATCAAAAAGAATTCAGCTTCTCTCAGGCTTCATCCTCTTAGCGCCGGCATGGCACGGAAGCTGTGAGATCCCTGGGACGGAATGGATTTGCATTAAAGGTCACCTGAGATGGAACAGGAGCTTTATTGTCTCCTGTGCCGGCAGCTCACGGTTTATAAGTCTTCACAAGGTTGTCACTGGAGCGTTTGCCGAGGCCACCCCAGCATGCTCAGGATGGTTTTGCTTCAAGGAAAAAGGGGGAGAAGGGAAAAAAAAAAGCAAAAAAAAAAAAGCAGGCAGTGCCTTTATTTAAGGATTTACGGGGTAAATCAGCAAGTTCACCCATAGATAAACAAACACGCTCCGCACTCATCAGCGGTACAGAGCTCTGTTTTGAAAGCTTATGTTTATGGAGCGTATTTTTGATTACTGCCTGTTTATACAGGTGTAATCTAACTACTTTTGTCAGCGTTTCAGGTTTATGACCCAGCTTTGAAAGGAGAAGGTTGTTTTCTGTTCAAGCCCTGAGCTTTTACCCCTGGCAGCGGGAATGAGGTGCTCCAGGTGGGGCAGGACTGGGGAAGGAGGGAGCGTGGCTTCCAGGAGGGTGTTTTCCAAGTGGCTGGGTAGAACTGGGCTTTGCCGAAACGGGAGGTGAGATCTGGAAAGCAAACCGGAGGAGCAGAAGACCGTCATCCCGGAGGGCCACGGGGATGCTCAGAGGCAGCAGCGCCGCTTAAGAAAACACCCACCTTGACTGCATTTGCAGAGATGAATGGGAGGAGTTTTTGCATAGGCACCTCTCTGCACCGGGGTGTTTTTTTCCCCATCCAAATTTCACCATCAGAAGGGAAACAAACCCAGGGAAGCCTGAGGAAGGGCTCCCCACTGCTGTCCATGCCTCTGACCTCACCGCTTTGCACGTGATTACTTCCCTTGCCTTTCTGGTGCAGAGCTGGGAACCCAGCGTAATTCGGCATGGCCGTAGTCGAGCCAGCGCTCCCGGGGCTCCCAGGCAGGGGTGCAGCCCTGGAGGAACGCTTTCCCCGGCTCCCGGCAAGGGGAAATCATGACTTCATGGTGGTTCTTGTGGTCAGACATCAGGAGATGCCAAAGAGAGCTCAGTATCCAGCAGAAATTTTCTCGTTTGAATTGCCGAGATGGAGAAGAGGGTGCCGGGAGCCGGGCTCCGCCGCAGCCTGAGTCCCGGCCACGCTTGCTTGAGACACTGCTCCCTCCTCACCATCTCCCTCCTCGCTTGTCACAGCAACTGGAGGAGCTCACCACGGCCTTTCAACGCAGTGCAGAATGCCAGGTCTCTGTTAGTCACCGGCAGGCTTCTCCAACGGGCATGATCTTTCGCTGTCGTCATCTCCTAGCTTGCTTTTTGTCATTGTTTTTTGGAAAAAAAGCCCTGGGAAGTGTCCTCCACCACTCCCTCGTTCATTATCGCTCCTCTGCCCACTGCCGCCAGCTCTCCTCGAGCCGCTTGCGCCACTGGTCTTCATCCACTGGGATAACTGGTGTGGTGGTTCCCGCAGCTGTTGTCCAGTTGTGCCCGTAGCCCTGAAAACGTGCAGCTTGGCACCAGGGGAAGAGCAGCCTGTGTGCACCGTGCAGCCCTCACGCCATCCTCCGCCTCAGCCCCGTGTCCTCCGTGGAAGTCCGCGAGGCTGAAATCGCCTATTTCGGCTGAGAAGCGCTACCGGGATCCAGACCGACCATCTGTGGTCACTAGAAATCACGTGGTAGTTTTTGTAAGGACGCAGAAGTGTTGTGGCTGATGGCTTGGCCGGAGTTCAGCACCGGTAATTAATTTTTCCTTCCTGAGTTCCCCTCGCAGTTCTGCTGGAGGAGCCGCTTCCTTCCCCTCCGGCCCCAAACTGCAGCGCAGCACCACTGCAAGCTGGCAAACTCCTTGGCGAGTGAAATCATCCCTCTATTTCTTCCCAGTAAGAGTGGTTTGAGGACTAATTAAGAGCCCACGTTAATCTCTGGTGCAGTTTTCACCCTGTCTGTCGGAATTCTGTTTGGGGCTGGATTTGTCTGGATAGGCAAAGTATGCTGAAAGCCTTGAATGAGAGGTGCTGTAAGATAACGAAGCGCGATCGATAACGAAGCAGACTCGGGGATTGCGCCAGTCTTTTGAGCCTGGTTTATTCTGCGTGGCGGATCCCTCCCTCCCTCGAAGAGCAGCTTTGTTCCAGCGCCGTTCTGGGATGGATCAATATGTTTTTATTGTCAGTTTATGGAAGGTCCTCAGGTAGCCACGGCCAACCAGGTACCTTTCTTTGTTGCCCTGCCAGCCGAGCTGCCTAATTATTTCCTATTTGCATTTTGGGCACCGTTTCTGACAAGTGCTGCCTGCCATCTGTCGAAGGAGAGATCCAGGATGGGTGTCATGCGATTTGCTTTATTCCTAAAGTGGAGTGGTGCTCATTCCTGTTAGCGGGACGTTGTCCTGGCAGAAGCCACAGCCGTTTTGCCGATGCCATTATTAGCACTGGTGGCAGAAACAGGAGGGAGGGGACATCTCTGCGTGGCTTTCCTCAGCCCGCATAGTTCACCGATGGCAGCGAGGTCTCCGTGTCCACTGTCTCCACTGTAGATATTTGTGCGCATAACAGCACAAAAGGATGCTGCAGTTTGAAGCACCCCTGGCTGTTGTACCAGAACAGCCGGGATGGAGTACATCAGGAATATATCAGGAGTATGTCAGGAGTATGTCAGGAGTACATCAGGAGTATATCAGAAGTATGTCAGAAGTACGTCAGGAGTATGTCAGGAGCACCGTAGCTCCATGCAGTACCGTCACCATCTTGGCTACCAAAGAAAAAACCTCAATCCTGATCATTTCCAGCCGGCAAAGGTCCCCCAACCTGAAAGCGCATCCCATCTCCGTGTGCTAATGCTTGCCCCGTGGCTGCGCTGTAAAAGCCAGCGCCTGATTGACTGCACCCGATAAATCTGGGCGCTGCAAGCCAGGCTGCGCTCCCTCCGTCCCTCCTTCGTTAGCAGAAATAAAGACTCGAGGACGGAGCCGGTGCTTGGGCCGGGTGGGAGGCTGGGACAGGGCTGGTCCCGCGGGACGGGCAGGGCAGGCACCCGCTGCCCACCCCTGCGGTGGGTGCGCTGTGCCGGCGCGGGGAGCACCGCCGCGTCCCACAGGCTGCCAGGCTCCATGCAAGCGCCGGCAGCAGAGCAGAGGGAGCTGATCTTTTTGCAGGCGAGCAGCTCTTTCCCCGAGCAATTTCAGGCTGGAATTAAGACATATTTAAAGAGGGTAAGCAGGGGTAGGAGTTAATAATCTGCTTGCTTTTGGTGCCTGCAGGAGTTAGCGCCCAGCATCGCTGCCCGGAGCCGTGGCAGAGGGGTGCATCCAGCTCTCCCCGCTGGTTTTGGAGGCTTTGGAGCAGGGCCTGGAGAGCCCTGGAAGTGGAGGACTTGGAGACCACTTGCCTACGCTTTTCTTGGCCCTGGCAGCCGCGCGAGTCTCTCGCTTTCATAAGCACCAGCAGATTCATAAACAAAGTCAAGGGAAAATATCTAAAAGCAGCAATGTCAAAAGTTCACACGCTGGGTGACTGAGCAGGAATTCAGGGCTGATGGGATGAAGATAAAAAGGCGTAAAACTTCTGTTCCTCAACTGCTACCAGAATATGTATTCTTTTTTCTTTTCAAGAATTAAAGTGCAGCAAAGCCCCAGTAAAATTCTATGTCGCGGTTTAGGCATCCCTGAGTGCCTAAATTAGCAAAGCCTCAAACTAGGACACTCCACAGCGTCCCGATTGGTTTTTCAGCAACATCTGGGAAATTTCACATGTGGTCCTTCAGGCCACCACTGCATCTTCATCCCCCACAAGAACGAGTCTTCTATAAATGCTGAAATACAGTGCCTACAGTAATAGTCCACTTAAAATGTCTCATTATTGCAGTTTAACTGATCATTAGCAGCTGGAATAGACTGATTTCTTATGGGTTATGGTTGAAGTAATTACCTGACACTCTGAGCCATTAAAAACCAGTTAATGAGTAGAGGAGGAGAAGGTACTGCTGTGGACAGTGGTGCAGCAGTGGCTGGGGGCGGGCGGTTCCTCTGTAGGAAACCAGGCTGAGATTTGTTGCCTGTAGGATCCAAAGTAATTTAAGCATGAGATAAGTTAGGGAAATTGTTAAAAAATTAATCTGATACAAGTTTGACAACAGTCCAGCCAGTGTACTAGTTCTAAAAAGTGATTTTCATGATGTTTTGCTCTGTATATGCTGAGTTGCCTTTTTTTTTCCCTTTTAAATGGAGCTTTTAGAGGCTGTGTAATTTCCAGAGGGGAAAGGCATCATGCTCCAGGAGCATTGGCTGCTTCTGAGATACCACATTCACTCAGAAACCTTGACGTGCGCTGTGTGCTTTCAATAAAAACGGCATATTAGCTTTAGATGTGGTAACAGAGTGGAGTATTTTCAGGGTGAAATACAGGTGAAAATTTCTCCATCAGGAGAAAACCATTGTCAGTCTTTGAGCATCCCGTTGGGCCGTGCTGTTGTCTATGACTGTTGACACGTCTTGTTGGAAGAACCACTGGAAGCTCCTGTTCATGGTAGGTGAAAGATGAGCAGGGCCTGGCACAGAGAAGGATTAAAGCAGGTAAGGTGGGACGGTGGTTGCTGATACCTGGTCAACCTTGGGTTCTTCTGCTTGGGTTTATGGTGTCCAGCTCATGAGTGTGTAAGACTTGGTCAATACAGGTGTTCCTCCATCAGGAGCACCTGTAGTGAAGCATCCGTCAGTTCATGGTAGGTGCTGTCACTCAGATGGGCGTCACAGCTTTTGTAGTAAGCCTTGTGGTCCAGTTGCTAAGCAGCTCCCCCAGCGATGATGCTTTGGCCTGGCCGTAAGCCCTGTCTTTCTCCCCGCAGTGCTCCATGCCTGCCTGCGTCACCGCGTTCCACGTCACCTGCGCCTTCGACCACAACCTCGACATGCGGACTATTCTAGCAGACAACGATGAAGTGAAGTTCAAGTCCTTCTGCCTTGAGCACAGCACCGGTGCCACCAAGTTGCCCGAGGAGGCACGGACAGAGCCCGACCAAGCCCAGCTGGACTTGGAGAAGGTCACGCTGCGGAAGCAGAAGCTCCAGCAGCTGGAGGAGGACTTCTATGAACTCGTGAAGCCTTCGGAGGTAGCGGAGAACCTTGACTTAAGCGAATCACTGGTGGATTTTGTCTACCAGTACTGGAAGCTGAAGAGGAAAGCAAATTCCAACAAACCACTGCTGACACCAAAAACGGATGAGGTGGACAACTTGGCCCAGCAAGAACAGGACGTTCTCTACCGACGCCTAAAGCTCTTCATGCACCTCAGGCAAGACCTGGAGAGGGTGAGTACAGCTTTTCCTTCAATGGTGTACCCGTATGATCCATCAGGGCCGCTTTAATGTGTGCTGGTGCCTTTAGACAGAGCCGGCCCTGTTCCCTCTTGACTCAGTTCAACTCCCCTAACAGTTGCGTCCCTTCATGTAGAGTGTGATTCAGAGGGTGAGGAGCACACACTCGTCTCCCCACTTCCCCTTATCCCCAGGCGAGCCTTTTGAAATGTGGTGGATCACGTGGACCATCCAGTCCGCGCCGGTGCTCAGCATGTGCGTGTCATCGCTGCCAAAACGCTGACACTGGTGAAATAAGTTAGTGGTGGTCTCAGCCGGGGGTTCAAAAGAGCAAATGTCTGCGGGGAGAGGTGCATCAGTGGGGCCGGGTGGCTGGGAGACAGATGATGCTGCAGCTTATATCCACTATATCTTAGGAGTCTCAAACCACAAAATTATCCTGTGCTGCCCCTCAGATGCTTTCCAGCAGCGAAGCACAGGAACACTTCGTTTATTTACTCACATTAGACATCAAAGACGGGTGAATGGCGGGAGTGAGCTGCAGGGCCGGCGGGACTGGGCATTCCCTGCCCTGCCGCAGCCGAAAGTGGGTCGGCTCCTCAGGGAGCTGCTGGCGGAGACAGCGCCGTGCCGGAGGATGGAGCCGGAGGATGGAGCCGGAGGATGCAGGCACCCGCAGCTCCCCGCGGCATCCTTGCGCAGGGGAGGGACCAGCCGCCTCCACGGCAGCTTTTTGGGGGAGCAGCAGCGCCAAAGCGGTGCCAGAGTCCCCGGGCTGCGCTCGCTGCCGCACCGCGCTGCCTGCCGGCGGATTTGGCTGTCATGGCTGCAGGGAGGGAAGGAGCGGGCAGGAGCAGGGATGGGGCAGAGGCAGGCTGGAGAGGAGGAGGGGCGGCGAAGGCGAGAAGCAGCGAGGGGAAGGAAGCAGAGGGGAAGAAGCACAGCACCCGGAGTGAGATGGCAGAAGAGCGGGCAGGGAGGGGACAGGTATGGCAGTGCAGGTGCTGGGGGGGGACACAGGCACAGCACAGGGCAGTATTAGGATGGGGACAGGCAGAGGAGGGCTGCCGAGCCTGGCAGGCAGAAACCAAGCTCCCTTTCCTCCTCTGCTTAAAACCTGAGCCCTGCCTGGTCCCCCCTCTCCTGCTCCTGCCAGAGGGGTGAATCCATGGCCCCCGCTTGGGTCCCCTCCTGACAGCCCGCCTGGGGTGCAGAAACCATGGAAGGGCTCAGGAGGTCGCTGGGAGCAGGCAAGGAAGGAGGAAAGCAGGAGAAGCACATCGCTTTGAGTCGGTGGAGGTGGTGCCATGGTGCCCTGAGCTGAGGGTGCTGCCGGGGACGTGCTGCTCCCTGGGAGGCGAAGGTGGCGGTGATGCTGCCCCTGCCTATCCCCGAACCCTCTCTCCAGGCTGCTGTGGGTCTGTGGTGTAATTTAACCCCTGGGGAGAAAGGCGGTGTGGGTGAGCGCTGTGTTCATGCCCAGCTGGGGTTTCAGCTCCGCACCAGCCCGCCCTGGCCCCTCGCTGCACCCATCTCCCCGGGTGGGTGTCGGAGCCCGAGGGCCTTCTCCTGTGTAAAAGTAACTGGATTTCATGTTACTGGTGTCTTTTCTGTGGCCCTGTCGGCCTTCATCCCTCCGTACATCATTGCCATCGCTCTGCCAGTCTGTCCTCCCTTCGCTGCATCGTTTCCCTCTCTGTGTTGGGCTGGGCTGGTGCCGCCGGTGATGGCTCTCCGGCACCAAGCGGTAGGCAACAGGCTGCCGCCACCGGATCCGAGGGCGGCAAGTTCAACTCACTTTTTTCCCCTCATCTGCTTCTCTATATTGTAAATCTAAACCAGGCTGCTCTGCCTCCCTCTGCTTCCGCTTGCTCCCAGCTTGGCTGTGCCGGCGGCAGCGAGCCACTGTGCATCTCCGGGCACCGCGCTTCGCTCCGGCAGCCGCCTCCTTCAAAGACGCGGCAAGGCAGCTTCTCTTTGATTTCTTCATGTCAAAACGATGGGTTCTACCAGATTTCTCATTTTCCCGAGTTGCCTCCAGGCTTCGTGGGGTCATTCCCCATTCAGCCTCTGCTTAGCAGCTCCCTGCCAGGTTTCAGTGCTTGGCTGGAAGAGCTGTTTGTTTGCCCTTCTTCTGAGACGGGGAACAATAAACAGTGGCCGGATCAAAGTCCAGTGCTCGGCTGGGCGATAGGGGTTTAAATCCCATTGCTGCCAGCACGCCCCGGGTATCCGATCCTGTCCGTCAGCGCCGTTCACAGCCGCCCCGTTTCCCTTCCAAATCGCGAGGTATCACATCAAATAGGGGCTGGAGAAGAGCAGCCTGGAGGGGTGGCTTTCAGAGGGTGTCCACGTGGCATCGTGTTGCTATTTTAGTGTTTTCAGCAATTAATCTGGCAGGAATGGTTGTGATTTGGGGGCTGATAACGGTATCTGGATCCAAGAGTTGGGGAGGCAGAAGCAGCAGGGCAGATGAAGGCGGAGGGGGGGGAAGGATGACGGTGTTTCCCTCTGCCAGCGTTTAACCACCGTCATTTCTGCGCTTCACAGTGTCAGGAAATTAAAAGCTATTGCCTGGGAATCCTCATACAGTCCCGCCGTTTTCGTTTTGGCCTTTTTTTAACCCTCTTTGCCTTTTTTTCTTTTTTTTTTTTTTTTGGTTAAAAAAAAAAGCTTTTTCCAAAGACTGGTTGTTTAAATTAGCTTTAATAAAAAACTATAGTTCCCAGGCTTTCATACCAGCAGCTAAGCTTGGCTGGGGGAAGCAGCGCTGGGTGGTGTTTAGCTGCGTAAGTGTGTGTAAATACCAGCAGTCTCGAAGCAGAGCACAAGTCATGTTTTCTTCCAGGAATATCAAATCGCAGAGAAGAGATACCACCAAACACTTTGAGACGCGGGTTGCCAGAGGCAGTTGTTTTCCTCATAAAGAAATTTTAGTTTGATGTTTTCGCCAATCCAGAACAAAAAGAGAGAAGATGCTAAAATATACGGCGTGTAGCTCCCTGCTTTGTCTTTGCAGCTACGGGATTCAACAGAAAAAAGAGCGGCTTTTTCTCCCATATACATAAGCGTTTCTGAATTGTCCTTGGGTAAGATCGATGCCGTTAGGGGGTGGCCATGGTTGCCCTGCTGCCTTCACAGCCGTTGGTGGCACACATTAGGTAAGCATGGGACGATGTCCTGTCACTGTGAGAGGCACAACGGGACAGTCCCCTCAGCCTGGAAATAGCCCAGCCTTCCTCTGCAGAGAGGGGCTTGAGGATGAGGAGGGGGAGGAATCGGAGACATCAGGGTCACGCGTGACCGTGGACATACCCACTCACGTCACTGCCTGTGCCTCCACTCAGGCCACCTCCTCCGTACCTTATTACATGCAGTTTTGCTCTTGCACAGCCTCAGGAAGCTGAGTAAACGCTGTCAAATCCTGTTAGCTGCCATTAGCATTTTCTGTTTCGCAGCCGAAACCCTCCGTTTCCTCCGCAAGCCTCGATGCCCGCCGCAGCCATGGTGACAGAGCCCGGCTCGCCAGCCGCCCTTACGCCGGGCTGGCAAAAAGCACGGCGTTGAAATTCATCCCAAGGCAGATGCCAGCGGGTATCACACGCGTCTGGGGCTGCCGGGGCCGTTTATCAGCAACCCTGTGTGAGGAGCAGGGTTTCACCGCTGCTGCAGTCGCTCGCGAGAGCACTTACGTTTTGTGCTTCGCTGTTTGCGTTTAGGGCTTCCCGCTTGGTTAATAAAATTTCACGAACTGGGACAAAAACGCGCCAGCGATTTGCAGGGAGATGTGGAGCGAGTGTGAGGAGCCATGCGGAGGGGAGGGTGCTGGATGGATTTGGGGCAGGGGAGCCACACCGGTACGGGGCTGCTGCCCTGGGCCAGCATCACCTGGATGTTTCGCCGTAGTTTCTATGCTCTGCCCTGGCATTTGCTTTAGGGCAGCAGGCAGTTCTGTTTGTCAGGCACTGATGCTCAGTGGATCGGTAGCCTCCTCCCTGCAGCTCCAGCCCAGCTCTGCCCCTTCCCTGCTCTGGCTGCGGGAAGAGGGGCTCTCCCACCCCGCAAAAGGAGCGGTTTGTGGATGAGAAGCGGCGTATTGACCCCAGGGCACCACAGTACCTCTTAGCATTTGGCATTTTTTCGGTGCAGGTTTCTGTGTCAGGTGTGAAGGGGGCGCGTTGTGCCATGCTGCTGCTGGGCTGCGCGGGGCTCTGCGTGTCTGCTGGCCCTTTGCATAACTGTGTTACAGTGCTCCTTCTACAGCATCTTCCCTTCCAAGGCTTTCCAAATCCTTTAGAGACATTAACTTCTTCATATAGGTCTGTGAAAATGAAGGGGAGATTAAGGCAGCCTGTGTGTCCGCACCCTTGCCGTACCGGGGGAAGATCGCAGAATCATTTGCCTGTTGCTCCTGGCTCTGTTCCCGTTGTGTGGGTCTTGGTCACTTTGTGCGCTGACGTGTATCACCGGCGGAGTTAAAGGACGTGCTGCGACAAGTACCGAAACTTAATCCTGACTCGTCGGGGCAGATCGGCGGCGCGCTCGGCCCCGTTCGACGCCCTGCTGCGTTATTCGGGCTGAATTTGTGCCCTCAAAAGCCCGGACGCCAAAGTGCAAACCCTGCCTGTGAATTCAGGACTTTTACGGGAGAATTTAAAGATTAACTTGCTTATTGTTTAGGTTCAGGAGAAGGCGGGAGAGGGGGGGAGATTCCCCTACGTGCGGCACCCTATGTGGCCCCCTGCTTCAGGAGGGCTTCGGACCCCCAGTCCCCCCGGGCAGGACGGTGCCAGCTCGCTGCTGCCGCGGGCACTGGGAGCGGTGGTGGCCGAGCTGTCCCCTGTGCCGGGGCAGGGGCTGGGGGAGCCGTGGTTGGGGTTTCCAAGGCGGTTGCTCCGGTTTGGGGGTGGGCGCCCCAGGCACGTTGGCAGGTACCTGCAGGGGGTCTTGGTGCTACAAGAGCGACGTGCTGGTGGGGTAAGCAAAGCCACGTCTCTGGAGATCCCGTGCTTCCTTAGGGCTGTTGTGTGCCCGGTAGTGTGCTGGAGAAGCTGGCCAGCCCTCCTCATCTCCCCCTGGGGGGTGTCCTGGCTGTCGGAGCCAGAACAGACACATTGAGGCTTTGAATCGTTCACTGCGTGGTTTTGTCCCATACACATTACACAGTTTGGATGAGGAGCCCTCACCTCTACTCCTGGCGCATCCAAAGAGCCCTGGTAGGAGTTTTGGTGCGGCGTTGGATGATGGTGAGATGAAGAGGAGCGAGTCCCGGGGAGCGGGGATTTCCCTGGGTGGCAGAAGCAGCAACACAGCTTGAGGGGACCCGCTTCGAGCCCTGCCTAAACCAGACGCTGTTTCTTGTGTTTCTGTAGGTTAGAAATCTCTGTTACATGGTGACGAGACGGGAGAAAATGAAACACACCATTTGTAAACTCCAGGAGCAGATCTTCCACCTCCAGATGAAGCTTATTGAGAAAGATCTTTACCCAGGTCAGTACCGCTCACCAGAGCTCGTTCTCGCAGACGCTGTCCCTGCCGTCCTCTGAAGCCAAAGACTCGTGCCCAAAGCCTCAGCCCCCACCCCACGCAAAGCAGAGCTGCCCCCTCCCCTGCGGGGTTTGTTTAAGCACGGTTCGTGTGTTGACTCTTTGCCCATCTCCAGTTTTGTTCAGAAACGCACAATAAAGCCATACTCTGGGTGACCTCTTCATGGGACCGGGCAGGAAGACCGAGCGTTTAGTTAGGTGGTGATGCTAAGGCAGCGTTTCGGTGACTTTTGTGGAGATGGAGCTGGCTGGGAGGAGATGGCGGATCCTGGGCACGGGGCTGCTGGCGCTGGGGCTGATCCAGGGCAGCTGGCTCCCTGGCACGGGTCAGCAGCCCTCGCTTTGGGCTCGTTGCAGATGCCTTTGGCTCTGTCAAGAATCGAAGGTTAAGCTGCTGGTGGGATGTGTGTTGCTGCTAGAGGCTAGAGACCAGCTCCTTTAGCTCTGCTCGGCCACACTTCTCTGCTCCACGTACCTGTTGGTGGGGAACATCACGCTACTGCGCGCTAAACCTTTTTTTAAGGAGCTGAAATAAAGTTGATGTCCTTCTGTCCTTTTTTTTTTTTTTTCTTTCCCCTTTTGCACAAGCGTTGCCGGAGCCCACAGCTCCCGCTCCCTCCTCCTTTACCATCGGTGGCAGCGCAGACCAAACCCCGTGGCTGCAGAACAGTTTTTCCAGCAGCAGCATCTGGCGCTTTGGCAGGCGCTTCCGACGGTTGTTGTGTTTGTGGCTTTGGAGTTGCGTTTGAAGCCATCACATGCTTGGGGTTTCTTCAGGAACCGTCTGGGCTGAGCTTTCCTTGACAAAAGTTTCCTTTGACTGAAGTTTTGGAGGCTGAGAAATGTGTCCGTTGGGCTGTCTGTGACTCGGAGCCTGTGCAAATTCCTCTCGGTGGCCGGAGGCAGGCGGCAGTGTGGGGCAGGAGTGGCCGGGACCCGGGCGTTTGCTCCGGGGAGATGTGGCTCCAGCAAATCTCAGTCACTGAATCACAGAATTTTCAGAGTCGGAAGGGCCCTCTAGAGATCACCCAGTCCAACTCCCCTGCCGGAGCAGGACTGCCCGGAGCACATTCCTCAGGGCTGCATCCCGGCGGGTCTTGAAAGCCTCCAGCGCAGGGGACTCCCCGACCCCCCTGGGCAGCCCGTGCCGGGGCTCTGCCTCCCCAGCCGGGAAGAAGTGTTTCCGTGTGTTAGAATGGAACTTCCCATGTTCCAACTTGTGCCCGTTGCCCCTCGTCCCGTCACTGGGAACCACTGGAAAGAGTCTGGCTCCATCCTCCTTCAGCCCACCCTTGAGATACTTATAAGCAGTAATAAGGTCTCCCCTCAGCCTTCTCTTCTCCAGGCTAAAGAGCCCCAGCTCTCTCCGCCTTTCACCAGGGAGACGCTCCAATCCCTCAGTCATCTTTGCTGTCCTACGCTGGACTCTCTCCAGCAGTTCCCTGTCTCTCTTGACCCGGGGAGCCCAGAACTGGACACGGTATTCCAGTTGTGGCCTCCCCAGTGCAGAGTGGAGGGGGAGGATGACCTCCCTCGCCCTGCTGGCCACGCTCTTCCCTATGCAGCCCAGGATGCTGTTAGCCTTCCTGGGGACAAGGGCACACTGCTGGCTCATGGAGAATTTACTGTCTGTCCCTGTGACACAGATCAGTGACACTGTGTGTTGTTCCATATATCCTCGCAGAACCAGCGATACGGGTCACCAGCCTGGGCAGAGGCAAAATGGTGTTCCCGGCTGTTCCCACCAACCGGAGACCCCGCGTTGCACGTCCCAGGAGCCGTTCGTTCCCTGGCACCCGGGGAATTTGTGCCGGGTGGTGCTCCCAGCAGTGATGCCGCTGGCGGGAGGTCCGGCTCGGGAATAACGGGTGGATAAAAGACAAGAACAACAAACTGAGATCCTGAAGGCAGATGCCCCACGCTGTTACTGCCGGGCTCTGCGGGTTTTGGGGGGATCGCAGGGGACCTCATGATGCTCTTCGGTTCAGCTGGGCGAACCCGGTTCAGCATTTGCAGCTCTCAGAAGGAGACAGGCACAGGGCAGTTTGCCAGGAAAGCTTTCTGAGCTCACCTCCCTCGCAAACGGGGCGTCAGACGGCTGGAAATGCCCCCGGGGACCTGCGTTCCCCAAAATGCCCTGGGGAGTCCGACCACTGGTGCGTGCCCGACCCTCTCTCGAATGGGTGGGAGTGGGCAGCTCCTCCCGGGGAGGGCTGGGGTGGGGGAGCCGGGACCCTCCCCGGCGTGTCGGGGCTCTGGCACTCGCGTTTCGGGGCTGTCTGCACCGCCGAGTGCCGGCGCTGTGCCATTGCCTTTCCTGAAAATGTTAACGCGTGTACTCAGGGGGGGGAAAGCACGAGTGCCATCGCCGTGATGTCTGTTCTGCCTAAAGGTGAGCGATAAGAGAGAAACCCGCGGTGCGAGGGTGACTCAGGCAGCGATGGGTGTGCGGGCTGGGGGATTGCTTCATAGGTTTTGGTGCAGATGTTCTCTCCTACCCCAAATGGTTGGCGTTTGCCAATTCATTTTCTGCTCTGAACTGACCGAGCTGAGCTGCTCATCTCTCCCGGGATGGGCTTTTTGGTTGAGCCTGAGCAGGGACTGCTGCCTCTGGGACCCCGGCTCCCACGAATCGCTGCTGCCGGGGAAAGGGCCCGGCTGTGGGAATTTGGTCCTGGGATCTCCAGGTAGTTTGAGCATCTGGGTCCTTCCCATGCCAGGGGGACATTAGGGACCCGAGTGCCTTTTGGCATCGATGCGTAGGGTCTCCCAAGCTCGGGAGCAATTCCCTTGAAGGGATGTAACATCAAAGTCGCGATCCCAAACGTGGGAAGAGGGGATGGCTCGGTTAGCTGTGACAGTCATAGCGCAGGCAAGAGCGCACCATCGGTACGTACCTCCTCCCCAGCGCAGCACGTGGTCCTCCCGCCGATCTCCGGGTCCTGCCCGACGGCGGGAGCAGGCGCTGGGACCGGCGGCACGGAGGGGCGGCTGGTGTGAAGGAGGTCAGAGAAGCATTCAGCCTCCAGCTGCCCTTCCCATGGCAGCTACGCAGCCGTGCCCGTGCCACCCGTGCCTGTGCCACCCGTGCCACCCGTGCCCGTGCCACCCGTGCCCGTGCCACCCGTGCCCGTGCCGCCCGTGCGTGGCAGCGCAGAGCAGAGCCCGGGAAAGCAGCGTTGTGTCGATTTTCTGCCTCAGCTCCTGCCTGGCTCACCCCGGTCCCATCCCGAACATGCACCGTTATAGACCCTGATGGTACCAAGTGCTCCCAACGCCCGCGCGTTCGCTAAGCCGTGCCATGCCGGTTGATGACGCTTAGAGCTAAAGATCCTCAGCGCCCAGTGGGACCGAAGCTATGGATAACTCACTGCTGCGTTTTCCGTCATTACAGAGCGCTGACTGGTTTGAAAGCCGGGGGGGACGGTTCCTGTAGCATCCCCTCCCCACAGCTCCCAGCCGGGCTGCTCCGTGTGCCTGGGGTTTGTTGGAGAAAGGAAGAAGTCTCTGCTATTTTGCCTGGATGAGGCCAGTTTTTAACTGCTGTGACGGTAGTCGTCGCCCGAAATCTGTTGGGGTTATTCCAAAGATGGTTTTGGCACAAAGGTTTTTTTTGGAATGGCTCCCGTGTATAACTCGGAACTGGAGGGGTTTATTTTTCCTGCTGACAAATGATCATTTAAGCAGGAGATTTTTAATAAAATTAGTGAGAACTGCCTGTGTAAAATGAACCCACCTCTCCCCTGTATTTTTCTTGCATGGAGTGGAAAGTAAACACTGTCTGGCTTTGAAGCACAGCTACTATTTTGACAGGTTCCTCTTCAAAAAGTACCGCTTGGGTTTCTCTTCAGCCACATTGTGCTGTCTAAACCAAGTTAGGTTTTTATTTTGTAAGCGAAGTGAAAAATGTGTCTGCTTTTCTCCAGTTATTTGGCAGGAACGGAGCAAATACCCATTTTGCTTTTGCTTTTCTTTCTTCCAGTGAGTCCTTTGGTCAGGAGGGGTTCCTGGCGTGGCAACCCCAGGGCTGTAAATCCTCTGTTAATCCAGACTCAGGCAGGTGCAGTGCGAATTCCCTCCCCTGCTCGCCCAGTACGTTTCCACCGCCGCAGCAAGGGGAGAGCAGGGGTTATCCCCTCGGACCCGTCCGGTCGGCAGCATCTCTGCTGAGGCTGTTTGCAGGTCTGCCGCTGGCTGACACAGTAAACCAGTTCGTTTCTTAAAGTCATTGCTGCGATCGCCGCACGGCTTGCGCAGGTTCAACCTATGGGCCAGACTCCGAAAAACTGCGTGTCTCGCCTCCTCTTCCATCAGCCGCCCACATTTTGGTTTAAGGGCAGTATCTTTCCCACTCTGAAAATTATTAGACGTTTTCGCGTGGACTTCTGTTGGGAGTATGACCTAACGGAGTAAGTAAAAACTGTTGAAGTATTTTGCTTGGCGATACAGGTTGTACTTTTATAGGGTATTTGTCCTGTTTACCCAAGAGGAATAAATCCAGTAGAAGTTCAAAGCCATTTAGGAAATATTGATTTTTAGCTGAGTGTCTACATAGTTAAGAGTTATATCCCTGGCTTTCCGTGGGCGATGCTGGTCATCTTTCCTACTCCATTTACTTATGCTCAATACGCTGCTTAAGTTTTATAGCTTTGGGTTTTTTTCACCCCTGCACAGTGTGAGTGCGAGCAGTTACTATCGCCGAAAGGTCAAATCAGATCAAGGTCTGCTTTAAAACAGTGCCAGTAGCATTGCTGTCAAACATGCTTTGCGGCTGCATCTCTCCGGGAGATGCTCTTGTCGGTGACACGCGGCCGGGTTTGGAGGTCCCCATGTCTCCTGGAAGGTGTCTGAGCAGGGTTTGGGGTTGCTCCCTTCTGCGGCTCCCGCAGGTCCTCACCCCAGAGCCCTGGTCCAGGAGGACACGTCGGTGGCTGCAGTCTCCAGCGAGTCCCCTGCCTTCAGTGGGACTGCTCCTGCGGCCACGCTAAGTTCGTGTCCAGGGCCCAAACGTCTTTTTTATATAACCTACGGGATTCAGGTTTCCTTAATGTATAGAGATCTTAGCCTACATTTGGCCAAAAAGTGGCCGTTGTTCTCCCTTTGCCTTGGAGTTGTTTGCAGGTTTGGTCCAGGTCGTCACCGCGGGGGTGTGCCCCAGGGGAACTTGCTCAGCGCAGCATCCCTGATGCCTCGTCTCACACGGAGTTTTCCTTTCTTTCTAAAAAATGCCAGAACAAACTGGGAAGAAGACAAGGGGTAAGAAAAGTGACCCAAGAAGGAAAGGAAGAGATGGTAGAAAAAATAGTCCCGAGAAGAAAGAGAAAAGGAAATCAGTCAACGAAACTGTGTTGGGACAACTGGGTAAGTCTGATTTTATGGGCACAGGGTTGACCCGTGCCGCTGGAGGTTCCCTGTTTCGGGGAGCGGGGTTAAGAGTCCCAGCCCCGATCCCTCCTGCACGTACACCCGAAGCCGAGGGAGCCTCTTCCATCTCTCCCTTGTGGGCATCAGCCTGAATTACCGAGGTCCTGGGGGAGAGATGGCATCGGAGACATGGTCCCTGGCGGGGCAGGGGGTGTAAAATCCCCCCGGCCCCACAGCCCCAGGGCTAGGGCTTGCGCCCGGATTGGGAGAATGTGTTATAAACCCTGTGCTGATGTGCTGCTGAAGTGTGATTTCGCTTTCCGCTGATAAAATCAGACTTACCCACCCCGCAGTAGGGCTGATCCCCCGTGTCCTCTGTGCTGTGCACCGGCGGTGAATACAGCACGCGGGCTGGGCATTTTCATGGCATATACTGTCCAGGACCGTGCAGTCGCGCTGGTTGTGCCGGCGGTCCGGGAGCATCCAGGAGGCAGGCACAAAGCACGGCTGGTCTCTTGAATTTGCTGGGGGGGGGGTGGCGAGGAGATGCAGGCTGGCTCTGAGGATGCTGCACCCACCTCCGGCTCTTCCCCATCGGCTGCTCGGCAGCAGATGGGGCTGGGGGGGAAGGAAGAAACCCAGAATAAAAAAAGTCTTTGTTTGACATGAGCCTTGACAACTGCATATGGTTTTTACATGCAATTGGGTTTTTGTTCGACTTCCTCCGGCGCTGTCACCTCCGCCAGCATGTGGGGCTGGAGGTGATGAGTTCACGCGTGCTCAGGTGCCCCGTGGGTACACCGGTGCCACGGGGCTCTCAGACAGTCTGGGGGTGCTATAAAAGCCTCTGGGGGGTACAGAGAGTTTCTGTGGGAGGTTTAGGGGTCTGGGCCACCCTGACTTGCTCTGCTTTGCCCATTGCTCGCCCTGACCCTGCTGCTTTCTGTTCATCTCAAAGCTGTTAGTTTTTAGGTAGGAGCCACTTTGGAAATCCTTTTGACCTCCTGGCGAGCAGCTGTGTGGAAAGGGACCTGGGAGTCCTGGTGGACAACAGGATGAACATGAGCCAGCAATGTGCCCTGGTGGCCAAGAAGGCCAATGGCATCCTGGGGGGCATCCAGCAGAGTGTGGCCAGCGGGGCGAGGGAGGGCATCCTCCCCCTCTGCTCTGCCCTGGGGAGGCCGCAGCCGGAGCACTGTGTGCAGTTCTGGGCTCCCCGGGTCAGGAAGGACAGGGAACTGCTGGAGAGGGTCCAGCAAAGGGCTACAGAGATGATGAGGGGATTGGAGCATCTCTCTGATGAGGAAAGGCTGAGGGCCTTGGGGCTTTTTAGTCTGGAGAAGAGAAGACTGAGGGGGGATCTTATCAATGCTTATAAATCCTTCAAGGGAGGGTGCCAGGGGGATGGGAACAGTCTTTTTCCAGCGGTGCCCAGTGACGGGACAAGAGGGAACGGGCACAAACTTGACCATAGGCAGTTCCATCTCAGCCTGAGGAGGGACTTCTTCCCTGTGCGGGTGGCAGAGCAGTGGCACAGCTGCCCAGAGAGGGGGGGGAGTCTCCCACTCTGGAGCCATCCCAAACCCGCCTGGACGCCGTCCTGTGCCACTGCTGGAGGTGACCCTGCTCTGGCAGGGGGTTGGGCTGGGGGAGCTCCAGAGGGCCCTTCCAACCCTCACCAGTCTGGGATTCGGGGATTCTGTGAAATGGGGCTTTTGCACTCATCCTGTCTCTGTGCTGTTCTCAGCTAAAGAAACTTTGGATTTTCTTGGGCGAATTCCGTCAAATGATGGAGGGCTGGGGCATCTCCGAGAAAAGCTGCACTGCTGCGAGCCTGGGGAACCAGGCAGCCAACCCAAAGCTTCACCAGGGTCTTGTAACCTCCTGGGTGTTACAAAGGGCTTGAAGCATCGCTTGGGGCTGCAGTCATCAGAGAAGAGCTGGAGAAAGGCAACCTTGGCAGTGTCCTTGCTGGCAAGACCTCGGGCTGTTCGGTGCCTGGGTACCACGCGATGCCCTGAGCTCATCCCTACTCCTGCTTCCCCTTCCCCGCGCTGGGCTGCTGCCAGGGTGGCACCCCGTCTTCTCCAAAAGGACCGCGGTGACCTGCTAGGGGGTGCAGGACTGCCACTTTGGCAGGGTCACCTCCAAGGGGGAACCCAACCTGACGGACCTCCTGCCGCCCTCGAGCAGCCCTGGCATTGCGCAGGGTGTTTTGTTTGCCCCCCGCCCCGCGGTGGCTGCTCATCCACGCAGCGTGGAGGTGAGGGTGGTGCAAAGGTGTCATCGAGACCGGGAAACATTGCGAGCATGAGCCACCCTGCCCGTCCCACTGCTCTTTCCCCCCCTTCTGTTGCTAGAATGAGCGCTTTAAAAGGAAAGCTCTTCCCTGAAAGCAAAAATCGAACGGAATTTTTCCTTCATCCGCAAAACCAGCTCTGGTGTTCAACCTGTGGGTTTCTGTTACGGGGATTAAAAGTGCCTGTGCTTGTGCAGGTATGTGCCTTCCCAGTCGCTAATTAGACCCAGCCCAGCCCGCAATGCTTATTTTTGCTGTCAGAGATAATTATTAGGAAGTTTTTCAGCTTTTTCCATTCCAGCCTGTCATCTCTGCGCCTCTTCTTCAGGTTTCACACCTCTCGAGTATTCAGAGATGGTCCCAGACCTGCCTCCCGCCCTCCCCGCCTTTGCAGAGACACGTAGCACCAGTCCCATCACCCCGCTGGCTGCCTGGCTCGGGAACCTGTCGGCCCCGGCCTGGGCACCAGTCCTGCTCTGGTAGCAGTCACTGAATTTTTGGGCTCACACCTGGATTGTCTGTCGTGTGGCTTTTGCACGGGAATGTATTTTCCCCCAGCGCTGGGGTGGGTTGGGGCTTGGCATCTTCGCTGCAGAAAGATGCTCTCTTTAGATTCAGGGACGTTTGCGGAGTGTTGGATGTGGGGGAATCACTCAGGTTGTGCTGTCACCTCAGTGGACCCCAAATTCAGTGTTAGTGCTGGAGTAAACCCTCTTCTGTGCCCTGCTGTGGTGCGTTACGGTTGATCTTTTGAGCGTTTCTCTGGTGCCGGGGAGTTCTGGTGAAGTTGGTGGTGGCGGTGTCAAAGGGCAGCGTGGCTGTTCCTGACTTCTGAGGCGATCTTCCCCTTTTGTTTTTTTTTCCAGGCTTGTCAACCTCCTTCCCCATCGACGGGACCTTCTTCAACAGCTGGTTGGCGCAGTCGGTCCAGATCACCGCCGAGAACATGGCGATGAGCGAGTGGTCCCTCAACAACGCCCACCACGAGGACAGCACCCCCGGCCTCTCCGAGGAGCTCCTCCAGGACGAGGAGACCTTGCTGAGCTTCATGATGGACCATTCCCTCAGGTCCCCGTTCAAGCAGAGCGAGGCCACGAAGAGAGTGAAAAGCAAAACGAGAACGAACACTAAGAAAAAGCTGCCCAGGAGCAGCCCCCCCGCCGTGGGTGGGAGCCACCCGGAGAGCTCCGAGCCCTGGACTAACAACGCCAGCGACTTGTCGGATGATGCCACCAAGCCCTTCGCTCCCGATTCCAGACCGAGCAAGTCGGAAAAAGGGGTGGCGAAGCTTCCCACCGACCGCAAAGGGACGGGCGAGGTGAAAAAGGTGACCAAGAAGGGCTCTCTCCCAAAAGGTGGCGAGTCTCACCCCCCAGCCGGGGCGAGGGGCTGCGTCAGCAAGGAGGAGGAGGTGGAGGAGGAAGAAGAGGAAGAGGAGGAGGAGGAGACGCCGCGCTGCGCTCCGCCGGAGCCCAGCCCCGCGGCCAAAGTGCCTGACTCCGTAGGTAGCCCCAAAACCGTCGTGCGGTTCAAATTACCAAAGGAGAGCCGAGGGACTCGGCGGTCGCAGCCCCCCAAACCCGACGGCGCCGGCGGAGCTCCCTTGCGTCGTTTCGACGCCGAGACGGACGGCTACTTCTCCGACGCAGAGATGAGCGACTCGGACGGGGAGTCCCGCGGCGGCAGGGCGCAGCGGGGCCAGCTGGATGCGGCCGGCGAGGACATCGTCAGGATGAGCATCCTGGCGTCCTAACTCCTCCCGACCGCCCCGGCTCGACGAGGCCTCAACCCAGTTACAACTGCCATGTCCAATTCCTGCCTGGTATCACAGCAAGGGGGATTTTTAATATGTGTATATAGTTGGAAATTCGGCACTGTTGTCTTTCTCTTCTCTATACGCCTGAGATCCAGCTTCAGCTTCACCGACATCGATGACCGTGACAGTAGTGGTCCCTCCCCGGCTCCCCGACGTACCCCCACTTCCCGGGAACGTGAGCCGGCACCCGGCGGGACCGATGCCGAGGGTGCCGAGAGGGCAGAGGGTGCCGGTACCCGTGCTTTCTGCAGGGATGACAGTTTAATTAATGGGCATTATTTAAGGAGGGGCAGATTTCTGCCCGGGACGGTTGCCCCCGGAGCAGGGAGCGAGCAGAGGGTACGGTAGCGGCCAGCTGCGGGAGGGGAAATAAATACCCGCCTGTGTGCGCGTATACGAGGAAGCAAAATAAGCGATACTAAAATAAATAATGACTAAAGCACAAAAAGCTTGTTGGAGGAAAGCGCTTGGGGTGGAAGAGAGCAACGTTAACGTTTCTATTTTTAGGAAAAGAAAAAAAAAACCAACAAAAAAAAAACAAAAAAAAGAAGCCTCGGTCATTATTTTTCCCCTCACCTTTCCATCTGGTCGGGATCCGTCCCGGGACCAGGATGCAAAATTTCTCCCCGTCCCTGCCCTGTGGGATGCGGCCGGCGTTCAGCCCCGCTGAGGTTGTCAGCAAAACTGAGTTACTCAGGTGAATCGAGCAGCTCCTGGCAAGCTGGGAGATGGAAATGCGGGGCAGGATGGAGGAGAAAAGCATCCTTTAAAGACACCGCGAGGAGTCGGGGGGTGGTTTAACCCGGGAGGTTGAGCGAAGTTTTGCTGCCCGCCCTTCTCTCCGATGGCTGCCGTGGTCCCACCGTGCCGGGGCGGCACCTTTGAGATCCCCTTTGCACAACGAAACGCTTGGCCCCGAGGGTAAACGTACCGTCACCGAGGGGAAATGGAAACGCTTGCCTTCACCATTTTGTTTTCTTACTAAACGCTACAATGGAAATGGTGAATTGATTCCTCCCCATCCTTTTTTTTTTATTATTCTTAAATCCTGGTTACAAGCTGTTGACTTGTTGTGGGAGGGTGATTCACAGAAGCTGACATTATAAATATTACAATAATTTAATGCATAAAATGTCCCCAATAAGCCTTAAATGTTGTTTAAAAGCCCATGTTACCTACAAGTCAGGCGAATTTCCATGTTTGCACTTAATTGCACCATTACTTCGGTTTTGGCTTCAAAGGTCACAGTTAAGTCGTGCTACGTGTTTTATTGGAGTGACCCCAGTGTGAGCTCAGGGAACAAAAAAAAAAAAAAGGAATTCACTGAAACTTTTGTTGTTGTTGTTTTTTAAAAATAAAAAATGTTAAAAAAAAAAAACTAAAAAAAAAAAAAACCAAACCTGGGACACTTCTGCAACCGGTTAAACCCATCACTAAACAAAAAACCCTTGCAATTGTCAAACCAATCAGTCAAATAATTTTGTGGATGCCAAAGAATATTTTGACAGTCAAGCAGCACAGCCAGAAACCGGAAACTTGTCATTATGAAAAAAAATTGGAAGTTATTTAGCAACAAAGGACTAAAGACACACTCATAACACACTGCTGCGGCGTTAGGTTCCAAGCTTGCTCCGAGGGATGCTGCTGCTCCGAGACCGCATCCCGCCGTTTTGATTTCCGATGCTTTTTGCTCATTTCACTGTGAGCTTTCTTTTGAAACTCTGAAGACTCCTCCGATTGATGTTTTAGAGTAGATCATCTTTATCAGCCTTCCAAAGTCCTTATTAGTGATAAAATTGCAGCAAAGATCAGCGATGACGGCCCAGCTCACCCCAGGCATGGCGAGCGGCGGGGGCTTCGGGGCCGCCGCCCGCACCCAGCCCCGGCGAAGCCCGACACGAACCCGGCTGAGACTGACCGTGCCTGGGGGAGGAATCTTCCTCAGATGGGAAAAATGCTACACAAGTTATTAGCAGGAAAAAAAAAAAAAAACCAAACAAAACAACCAACCAACCAACCAACAGAAAAATCAACAAAATGGGAACCACCTTTGTTATAAATTAGCGTAATCCATTGAGGTTGGAAATGAAAATCTGCTCATTAATTAAGGCTCAGTATGTTCAGATAATGTTAAATACAGTAAATAGGACTTAGTTTATCTTATCAGGCTTGCTAGCTTTAGCTACAGTATCCTAGTATAAGAGTCATAACAATAATCAATATGCTGCCTTTTAATGAATCTTGCTTCCGTGTGCTTCACTCAATTATGGTTAAAAAAAAAAAAGCAATCCACAAATTTCACTGTACACAGCTCCATTCATCAGCTTCTGCACTACTTGTCTTCTCAGTACAGGAAAGCAAAAAGGGGGAGACTTTAAAGAACAACCAACCCGGCGCCGCCAGCACCGGGCAATAAAAGAAGTTTGAAACGCTCCCCAAAAATGTCGGGCATCGTATTTGGCCATCGTGAGACGGCGTTTAGGTGGGGAAAGCTAAAGGGAGCCGGTGGGGCATGTCAAACCCGGGGAGAAGAATGGGATGGGGGGAATAAGAGAGGAGAAAAGGGATACCCACGGAGGAAAGGGGCTCTCGCGAGGGCTGGACGTCAGCAGGACGGCTGAAGCCACCCCGGAGCATCCCCTGCCCGGCGTGTCCTTGCCGTCACGGCGCCTCGGAGCGGGGCAGCCTGGCCTTCAGGAGAGAAAATGCACAAGGCAAATATTTTTGATGTTACTGTAAATGTATTTTGAAACGAATAGAAAGAGAATAAATAAATACATAAATAAAAGGGTTTATTTTAGTAGAGAAATGTTGTCTTTTAAGATGTATAAACTGCAGGAATCGACATTTGCACTGTAAGAGCGGCGGTTTCCCCGGGGAAGCAGCAGCCGCTGTAGTTGAGATGAGGATGCAAATAGCGTCGCACCCCGATCATGGAACACAGCCCCAACATCATCCCCAGCCCCGACGGCCGCGGGGTTTCCCGAGGGCAGCTCCCACTCCACCCACCCATCTTCCCCACACCCGATTTTTAATTATTTTTTCGCTCGCGCCTATGTTATCGGGGTTTGGATGCCTGCTATCCCCCGGAGCTCGCGCCAAGGCGGGGGGCAGAGCGGAGGCCGGGATGCGGGAGCGGGATGCGGGAGCAGCCGCCAGCGGGAAGATGCTGCTGCTGCTGCAGGGCAGGGCGTGAGGTTTGGTTGTTCTTTAAGGAAATTCCCCCCACGGTTTGCGCCATTCCACATACAAACCAGACCCACTCCACATCAGTTACAGGAAACGATATGAATGTCGCAGGAGGAGAAACCCTTCTGTTTTCTTTGTTTCAAAGAACGTGATGTGCCATTTGTTAATATAAAAGAGAAATATTGAAAATATATTGAAAAGAGCAATTTTAAATTATTTTTGGCTTATGTTGCAATATTTATTTTCTTGTATTAGAAATTCCTTTGTAGAGAAAAAATGTATTTTTCATTAATGCAAAAACCTATTTCTCCTTTTTGTACATTTTCCATGTTAGTTAATCCTTAAAGCAATATAATGTTATCAAACTCGTTCTGTGTGAGACTGTATTATGCATGCTATTTGTGTTGCCTTGGAATAGCTCTGTCTGCCATTATTTTCATCCTGTTTAGATACAGTGTATGCTTTAATACACATTGGGACCATGGCCCATTGCTTATGAAAAGAACCCTTTGCATTCCTCAATGTGTTGGCAAATGCAGTCAATAAAGCAGTGTTTTCTGTGTACCTCCGTGTTGGTGTAGTGAGCAAGGTCACACAGAGCAAATTTACCCGGGGACCAGAGCGGACCGTTGGAGCATCCCAAGGGATGCAGCTGTGTGCGTGGGGATGCAGAGCCGGTCCAGCCCTGCCGATGCAGCCACTGTCTGCCCGTGAACAGCCAATTTCCGAATTTCCATTGCCTTTCCATTTACGTTTCCATCGCCAGACCTCAGCGAGCCCTTGGGGAGTGTGGCTGGAGACATTTGTCACAGCTCTGGGGGGACAGCCCAAGCAAGAGGGTGCTCACAAAGTCCCCCGTGCCTGAAAGTTTCTGTGATTTGGGGTAACCACCTTTGTCGTGGCGATTTAAATCTCGTTTTGCAGACTTGGAGCCAAACAGGCAGGGGAAGCCCCTCTGCAAGACGGGAGGTTTGGAGGAGCAGCTTCTTACACCGGGAGCCAGCATAACGTGCGGGGAAACATGCCGTTACATTTGCTATTCGCGGCAGTGAAAGCAAGCTGTGAAATCCAAAATACCGCAGCGATGAGTTGCTGTTCGGAAGACACTGCTTGGCAGGCAGGCGCCGGGGCTGACCCTCCATCGCACCTCCACCTGCCAAGCGTGGTGGGAGAGGCAGGGCTCATCCAGGCAGCTTCAAAAACTGCCGCTTGAGTGGGACCCACGTCTCCCTGCACACACGCACGGGCGGCTCCGAGACTGCGGGCAAAGGTGTCACAGGGAACTGCTGAAGAGACTCCAGCAAAGGGCTACAGAGATGATGAAGGGATTGGAGCATCTCTCTGATGAGGAAAGGCTGAGGGAATTGGGGCTTCTTAGTCTGGAGAAGAGAAGACTGAAGGGAGGTCTTATCAATGCTTATAAATCCTTCAAGGGAGGGTGCCAGGGGGATGGGAACAGTCTTTTTCCAGCGGTGCCCAGGGACAGGACAAGAGGGAACGGGCACAAACTTGACCATAGGCAGTTCCATCTCAACCTGAGGAGGGACTTCTTCCCTGCGCGGGTGGCAGAGCAGTGGCACAGCTGCCCAGAGAGGGGGGGGAGTCTCCCACTCTGGAGCCATCCCAAACCCGCCTGGACGCCGTCCTGTGCCACTGCTGGAGGTGCCCCTGCTCTGGCAGGGGGTTGGGCTGGGGGAGCTCCAGAGGGCCCTTCCGACCCCCACCACTCGGGGATTCGGGGATTCTGTGACTTCATTTCAGCACATACTGGAGCTGGGTGGTGGGGCTGGGTGCCAGGAACGCCCCCCCATGGGGTGTGGGACCCATTAGCCACTTCATCTGGGCGGGCAGTTAGTCATCGAGGAGTCGTTGGCCATTGGCTTTTTTGTCTTACCTCTTTGGCATTTCCTCACACATTTTTTTTTCTGTAAAAATTGACCGAGTGCCCAAGTTGCTGAAGGGAAACGAGATATTTAATAGACACACTTTGTTCAATTTATTACCGAAGTGATTAATCAGGGAAATCACAGTGCACAGTGAAGACAGTGCTAAAACCATCAATCTGAGATGGGTCTTCGAGGCGGGGGGTGGGAGGGAGGGGAAAGGAGAGAAGGAAATCCACCTTTAAACTACCATGGCCTTATATTTCGCTCTTAAATGAAAAGGCAAAGGATGAGTTTATTGCAAACTAAGGATTTTATTACTGGGCTGTGTTATTGCTCGCAGTGCCCAAGGCACCCCAGTGATGAACTCCTGGCTGGTCCACGGAGCCCCACGGCGCAGGCGCCCTGCCCGCAGCATCACGCGTGAACCCGTCTGGCCAGAGCTGGTTCAAGAGTCATCTTCTGTAATAAGGTTTTCACCCGTTCTTGGCGGGGAGATATTAAAGGGTTCAATTTCATAAAGCGGGGAGCGAGTCCAGCCCGCGGTGCTCCTGGTTTGAGAAAACCCCTTTGGTTTGACTCCCCTGATTTACCCCTCAAGCCCTGGCGATGCCCCTGGCCCTGGGATACTCCCAAAATGTCCAAGGGAGGATGACACACAGCACGGCCAGGCCTGGGAGCTCTGACGCTGGGGAACATGGGACAATGTCCTTACAAACCAGCAAGGATTTTGTCTCCCAAATGTCTGAGCCTCATGGAAGACAGAGCTAGCCAAATTCCTGGGAAGGTGTATCCCAGCCTCTGGCACCTGTATTGGACCGGAGATGGCTGGGATGGTCCGGCTGGGTGTGTCATGGGAATGGGCGTGGGAAATGGAACCCAAATGCCTGGAAGGAAAGGAAGAGAGCAGAAAATTTTGGGTAACTAAAAGGACTACATTGCCTCTGTTTGTCCCCTCCTTTTCCGGAGAGCCCATTTCAAGGAGAGACAATAACCGCGATGACAACGAAACCAATCCATCAACAATAGCTCGGCTGCCTATTTCTGGCATCCTTTTTTTTTAGGAAAGCGGCTCCTAACCCAACCAGTCGGCTCTTGCAGGAGCGAGCTGCAGCGAGGATCTCCACGAGGACAGGACCCAAACCCCGGGTACCCAAACCCGGGCAGTGCCCCACTGCTTGTCACCTCTGGCTCAGGCGAGAGCCACCGGCACCGGTCCCCGAGCCACCAGCCACGGGGCCACTGCCTTTTTTCCAGGCACCCAGCAGAGCGGGGACAGCCAGCCCTGGGGCACCGGGGCTCCACCAGCAGCGCCACATCATCCTTCTACACCCCAGCCCGAGAAATACTTCCCCAATAAAATTACAAAAAGCCATTCTTATGAAAAAACATATATTTATAGGCACTTATAGCACATCGGGTTTCCCTGTGTTGCTTGCTTGGGGTTTGCCTATAGTACCCTCATCACAGATGGTGCTGAATGCCCCGGTGGGGAGCGAGCAGGCAAAGAATCGTTTCAGTTTAATTGCAGAATAAATGTTAGGCTAGCCCCTATATGTTTTGCATAAGGATTGCAAGTGCCACCATAAATACTAATGGGGTAAATATGCCCCCGTGTCAGTAAATCATCATCGACGGATGTGAAAATGAATTAATTTCCCTTCAACTTATCCTGAAAGAATTACAGTAAGATCTCGTTTTATTGTGTTTGATTAAGTGCTGCTGGCATAACATAATTTCCCCTAACCATTAAAAACGCTGGTGCTGTTCTTCTGCATAAACGCCTCTAATGTGATGAGAGTATATTTAATATTTACTCTTCCAAAGTTAATACATTTAGGGGAGACATTTTGTGTGCTAAAAATAGTTCCTCGGTCTTGGATTTCCATGTAGGGCTGCGAAATGATGTGTCTGCTGTGATTGCAACAGATGAATAAGAAAAAAAAAAAAAAAGAAACCTCTAAAAAATAAACAAACCTATGACTAACCCACAAAACAAGGGAAAAATCCCGCTCCAGCCAACGCCGACCCTGGCTGAACCAGCTGGGCTTCGCAAGCGCTGCCTCTGCCTTGACGTCTTGCCCGTCCCAGACTCCGCTTGACAAACTCATTCCCCGTTCGTTTAACGCACAAGTTAAAAATAGACTCGTGCAGGGTTTAACCAGGCACCTTTTTTTTTTTTTTTCGCGGAGGATTAGCGTGGGGAAGCAGCAGTGATGAGATGGGGCTGGTTTTGCTTGCGGGTGGCTCTTTCTGCTCCTGTGGTGGCCCCATACACCAGAGACCATCTATGGAGAGGTGGTGGGGAGGTGCTCGGCCCCCAGCCAAGCAGTTTTGGGGGCACAGGGTGAGCCCATGGCTTTGTCTGCATCTATCCTTCACCCACAAGAGGGTGTCACGGGCGCTGATCCTGGACCTTGTGGGCACAGGGGTATAGATCATGCCAATGGCAACCAATTTATTAGGGAAATTAGGAGGTAGGAGGAGCACAGCCCCCTTCCAAAGTCAGGAGGTGGATGCTGGGGTGTTGGTTGTGCTGTGGCTGCCCTCAGAATTGAGCCCTGGGGGTGTCCGTGAGCTCAGCTGGGGTGGGATGGAGCATCCCTAAAAGTGGGGGGATGGAGCATCCCCAAAAGTGGTGGGATGGAGCATCCCCAAAAGTGGTGGCATGGTATTTCCCAGCCAAACCCGCTCTGCTGAGTACCAGACACAGTGTTTTTTTGCTCGGGAGTAGCTGCTGTACATTCAGATGTAATAAAGATTAAAATAATTGACTGCCTGTGCTTGTATTTTAAGCGGTACTTTATAATGCTGACACTGAACACCGGGAGAAAACGCAGAGGTTAAAATATTGCTGTTACGGCTTGGTCATTAGCAGCCCTGCAATGAGCTTGAAATGGTCTGATCAATGAAATGGAGTTTTTCCTGGGAAGCAGGCAGGTCAAAAAGCAAAATAACACATCTGCAGCCATAACTCCTGGGAAAATGATTCTCAGGAGGGAGATGCTGTGTTTGTTTAGGATGCTGCCGGCATCAGAGAGGGACATCGGCTGTCCACGCAGGTCTGGACCTGCCACGTGCTCTGCCTGCGTCCAAGCATCCCCCTGTCCAGGCTGGAGCACTACCAGCAGCTCCAGGCACCCTGCAAGCGAGAGAATTCCCTGGGGAAAACAAGGTACCAAAACCCCTTCCAAGAACACTCTGCTAAAAATAGGTGTTTGTTGTATGGGATACCACAAATAACACTCACACTGCGCAGAGGGACCGGCAGGCAGGGGATAAATTCCTGCCCTTAATAAGCAAGCAGGATCAATAAAGCATTTGTAAACGAGGGAGATCAGCAGCTTTTCGCAGCTCCAGCTTTAAAATGGCTAAGTTTGGGGGGGGGGGGGGGGTAAAGCGTAGCAGCAAGGATGCCAGTCCTTGTGCCCCGCATTCCCGAAGACAGCTTGAGCCGGGTGCCATCCTGAGGGGCACGGGAGTCCTCGACACCCCGAGAGACCAGCACACAGCCCTGGGGTGGGCCAGGCCCCCTGAAGGTGGCCGGGTTCCTTCTGGTGACCTGTGGGGAATGAGCCGGTTCCAATCAGCTGTTTAAATCCAGAGCAGCGCAGAGCCAAGCAGGTCAGGGACACCCATCCCCTGTGCCCCGAGCATCGCCTCCTCGGCACCAGCTCTTCTCTAGCAGCAAAAGGCACCCATGGCTGATTTTTTAGGCTTTCTGAGGTGCGGGGATGCCGAGGCACGCAGTTGGGCATGGGGCAGCAGCGCCACCGTTTATCGGCACGGCAAGAGCTAGATGTGTGCTGAGCCATGAGGACTTTGGTCACTCCTCCGATCTGAAGCCTGCCAGCATCTCCCCGGTCCTCTGCGCGTGCTAGACAACAGCTATAACGCTGGCTCGTATAAATACACCAGGAGGAAGAAGCACTATAAATAGCCGAGCTCCGGGAGCGCGGGCTGGGAGCAGCGTGGGCACGGCATGGCACCGGCACAGCCGGCACAGCCGGAGCCGAGAGCGTGCCGAGAGCGGCCGTGCCTCCCCCGCGCCAACAGCAACCACCTCTCAACATCCCACCAGCCTGTCTGCCCCACGTGTGCAATATTTTCCATCCCAAGCGTTCGAAAATAGTCGGTGAGGACGAAGTAGCTGCCCCAGCTGACACCGAGGGAGATGTCACTGCCGCCTCCGGCCCGCAGCTGTCTTCTGCGGCTGGAAAACATGACCTGAGCTTTGAAACTTGGCAAACCTGGTCCCCCCCATCCCTAGCTGAGGGAGCAGCTCTGCTGGGAAATACCCTGCGAAGGCGCTTCCATCCATCTCCCTCCCATCAAGCAAAGGCAAAGCTGGCTGGGAGGGAGCGGGGACGCAGCTGGTTTGGGAGCAACCAGCCACCAGCACGTGTTACAGCGGTAACTAAATGTAGTTATCACCTGGAGACACCCCTCGAGCTGGGAAAAGACTTAACTGCAGTGCTGACATAGATTACTCTCAGCATCGGTGAGTGGTTGGAGGTAAACCGAAAATCTCTCTGGAGCATGAATTGTTCCTGCGGTGCCCAGCAAGGGCCGAGCGGGAGGTGGCTGCTCGGACCATCCCCTTCTCCGAGGAAGAGGAGGGAGATGCTTCAGGAGGGCGGTGGGGAAACCCCCCCGAGCAGCGCGGGCGGCAGCAGCCCCGCTGGGTCGGGAGCAGCAGAGCTGCCCAGGTGCTCGGCACGGCACCGACAGCCCGGCGCGGTGTCTGGCGTCCCCTGGAAAGCCCAGCTACGGTGCAAACCTGACCCACCGCGCAGTCCCTCCACAGGGATTGCAAATGTCTGACGAGTAACGTTCCTACAAACTCATCTGTTCAGCCTGTCCTTTACAAATCGCCACTGAACAGCTCACCAAACGCTGCTGGGAGCAAAGCAAAGAGCAGTGATCACCTTTAAACCTCAGAGGGATGATCTCCTCTCCAAACCTGGTCAGGCTGAGCTCTACATACTTTCCAGCACTTTAAAAGACAGTTAAATTAGTTTATCTATCTCAGGCCATTCAAAGTTTCCCAGGTTGAGAGAGGATGCGAACCCCGCAGGCGCGGTGCGCTGTGTTGTTCTTGTTCTTGCAGATCTTGTTGTCTTTTACCTCATATTTAGATGTTGAGTGATTCCTTATTTAACCGCACCATCTTATCTGTGCGATACAAATCTGCAGCTGTGACATTTCAGGGTTATTGCCTTTGCAGCATCTGTAATAACAGAAGGATGAAAAATGTCAACATGTGTATGGGACAAGGCAAATACGCACTGAGTATTCGGGGTTGTTCTACATGGAGAGAAAAGATAACGGGTTGTTTCCCATGCGGCGAGTGTAGCAGTTGCAAGGGGGAAAAAAAAGTCGGCTCTGGGTGTTTTTCTTGCTCCAGCCCTCCCTGCCCACCTCCCCTTTGGGTCTTGGCAGCGTCCCAGCAGGAAAGCTGGAAAAAAGCCCGTTAAATGCAGGGCACAATACACCAAACCAGCAGGAAACCCAGCAAAGCCTGTGTGGAAGTGTCCCTTTTGCAGCTCTGCTTTGCAAGGTTGCATTTGGGTTTGGTGGTAAGCAACAGGAGAGTAATGGTAAACTGCTCAGCTTTCATGGTGGTTTTCTCTGAACTTCTTGAAAGAGAAGGCGAATTTTGGCTAAGGTGCCTTAAGGGCAAAACTAAATGTACTTTTGAAGGTTGTAAACTTCACCAAGAGGATTGTTTTGGACTGGAAGAGGGTGTGAAGGGCAGGGAAGCTCAGGGAAGCTCAGGGGTAGGATGGGCGCCTTTGCAGCTCCTGGCAGAAATGCCCAACGCCCCGCGATTCAGCAAAACTACACCGGAGTGTGGACAAGACGCTGAAAAATATTTGTTCCTTCATTTCTGGGGAAATGACCCGGATAAATCAATAGATCTTTTTCTCCCCCCCCCCTTTCATTCCTCTCCGGTTTCTGTTCAGCACCGATGATGCCGGTTTCTACCAATGGCTCTGCTTTCCCTTCTGGGTGCAGAAGGAAGAGGCCAACGCACCCAACGGGTCAATGACCAACGTCACCCTGGGGATAGTTCATCACCAAGGAACAGCCCCATCCGCGCCCTAAGCCGAGCCCGGCTCCTCCGGGACCGTGCACAAGCGAAGCTGGAGGGGTGCAGCGCTGGCACCCGTTGTATTAATTGCGGTGGGGACCCCTCCTGCTCCGGCAGAGACTGGGGATTGCAGTGGTGGGGTCGGGAGCCCCAGTATAGACTCAGGGTCACAGGAGGTGGCAGAAATTAGAAATACCAAATATATTTGCATCGATACCGGGAGCTGCCGCTGCTGCAGGGTCTGTTTGGGGGCTGGTGAAATACTGCAGGGCAGGTACCGATACGCCACGGCTATGTCTCAGCCTGACCCTCGGGGCTCCGGTTTTTCTGAGCTCCTGGCACCTGGGGACTGCTGATCTGCAGGGAGTACCTCGGGCCCGGCTGCTTTTATGGACTGCACGCAGTAAGAGCAGATTTATTTCCCGAATGAAATATTAACCTCCCTGTAACTCTCTGCTCTCTAATAGGGGCATGTAGGACACCATTTACTGGCTTATGAGACTGCTCGCTGGCATGTTGGTTTTTTTTTTTTATACTTCCATAAAATCTTTGGCATAGCTAAGGATTCCCATCTCCTTAAAATTAAGTGGACAACACTGCCTTCTTGAGCAAACAGAATTACCTTACACTAACGAACGCGTGGCTGAGGGAGGCAAGGGCATCACTGCCTGCTAAGCCAGAAGGAAAGGCGCTTGGACCCTCACGAAAATCACCTTTTGGCTGATTTCCCGGTCTGGAGGTGGTGTTTGCCGGCTGCTGAAGAAGAGATGGGATGCCGGGGGTTGGCAGCAGCGAACTCAATCACGCGTTTACAAACTCATTTTGCATTTTTGGGTTCTGTATGTATCAATGAAAGGGATTTGTTGGAAATGAGGGAGTCAGGGAATGGTTTGCTGGCTGGGGCTTGCCTGGCTCTGGGTAAATAAGTAAGGAATTAGCTCAGTACTGAATGGCAGGAAAGAACCCGGAGTGAGCTCCCAGCGGCGGCTGAAACATCCCCCAGACTCAGCCGTCGACTAAACCCGGCTCCAGTGAGCTCTCACGGCTCTCTGAAGGTGAGTGCCAGGAGCGGAGGTCTCACTGGCACAACACCTCCATCCCTTCGCTCTGTGCCTTTCCCGGGAAGGCGCGCGGGGCCGGGGCTGTCACCCCGCTGTGGGACACGGCTCTCGGTGCAGGGCCGTCCCCCCCGCCGAGGATGCTCCCCTGAGCTGGCACAGGCGGAAACCGTGCCGCAGGCGGCAGTTTCGTCTACATTTGGCTCTGAGATTTTGACTCATTCCAACCTGAAAGTCAGAACGAAACTCACAGCAGGGGGAGGGGGATGGGGGACCTGAAACACCGAAACCGGGGGGAGACTCGCACCCGCACCCGGGAGCAGAAGTGGCGGGGAGGCTGCAGAGGGCTGACACCCATCGGCTCATCGCCTGGGACCCCCGACAGCCCGGCCCCTCTGCCTGCCCTCCCGCCGGTGCCGCAGCCCCTTTTAGGATGCTCTGGGACCCGACCCAAGCAAGAGCACTGACAGGCGCAGCTCCTCCGCGGAGGAATTTCGTTTTCAGCCTGCGACACCGTCAAATGTAAACCTAAAGGAAAAAGCCCAGACTGAAACGCTGCTGCGGCCGACCCAGCCCCCAGCGCTGCTCTGCTAATGACTGGCCCAAATTCCCCGGCCCGTACGCTGGCTTTGCCCCACACGAGTGCCCCGCAGGGCTGAGCCCTGCCACAGCTCGGTGCAGCTCACCAGCACGGGGGAATGCCCGGCTCCTGCTCCGGCGTGTGCAATTATGACCCCAAATTATCAAGGCAGAGAACATAGCATCTTCCTAACCGAGACGAGGAGCCTGCGGTGCTGCCTGCCCCAGCCAGGGCTCAGCCTTTCTGCTCCCCAGGGCCATCCTGGCGCAGTTTTGGCACCTTGGGCTGGGGAAGGGGAAGGCATCGCTGGGCGACACCGAGACCATCATCTTCCCCGCGAAACGCATGAGTCATCTCTGCACGACCGAGCCACAGGATCCCAGCGCTCTGCCCACACGCCGCTGAACAGAGCCAGCCCAAACGAGCGTGTTCGGCTTCCCGGCAGCGCCTGGCCCCCTCCTTCCTTCCTCCCCCCGCCGCCACTTTCGGCAGCCACCAGCTCTGCTCGAAAGGATGCTGCTTTTCAGAAAGCTTTTGGTTTTTTTTTTTTTCCTTTTCTCTTTTGTGGTTGATCTGGGCCAGCTGGCTTCAGAAAGAAAAACTGGGGCTTATCTCCCCCCTCCCTGAGTTACACGCAGCTCCCCACGCAGTTTGTGTTGGGTCTGATGCTGTGGAGAGGGGTTTTGCTCCAAGAGAGCGTCCCCTGGCCACGGCACACATGTTCTGCGCTGGCAGCACCTTCCCACGCCAGCAACGGGGACGGGGACAAGGACAGGGATGGGGACAGGGACCCCCCCAAGGCACACCGGGATGCTCAGCATCGCTGCAGCCTGAGGACCATCAGCTTCCCCGTGTGCTCTGTGCATGCAGCGCGCTTTGCTTAATGATGAACACAGCGCGAAGACGTTACCGCAGTAATTTTACGACGTCTCAAGTCTAATTTGATGGCAAAGTGGCACTCCAGTTTTGCAGGCAGGCCATTGCTGCTCCTCCAAATGACACCGGGTTGTCCCCATGTGTCCATCCTAGTGGCTCACCACCCAGCAAGCCGGTGAGTGGAAACTAGGCTGGACCTGGCAAAATAAATCCATCAATAAATAAAACCCTCAGAAAAAGCAACACAGCCTGCTGTGGTAGCGTTTTTCCCAGCTCACTCCAGCTTGCCCAGTCCAGCCGCTCCCTGGATGGACGGGAGCAGGAATGACCCAGGGGGATTTGGGGCTGTGCACAGGGGAAGGGCTTTTGAGGTAGGAGAACGTGGGAATTGCTCCTTTGTGCAGGAATACGAGGCCCAGCAAGGTCACTGGCAAAGCTCCTGATGAAGATGCCACCGGTGCCTGCTCCAGCCTGGGCACTGCCACCTCTGCGAAGACATCCCATGCTGGGGAAAGCAATTTTGGGAAGTGCAGTGCCGCTGGGCTGGTTTGAAGCTGCCATGGGGATCACACCAGGTGTCTGCAGAGCTACTTCATTCCCCTGGGATAGCCTAGGAGCAGCTGAAGAAACCATCCCACTGCCCGCTGCGCTGCCTGCGGTGCACATGGAGGGGGTCCCAGCTTCGGCACTTTTATTGCGCTCCATATTAACCATTATTTCAGCAAACGATGCAGCAAACCGCAGGGGAAGGGTGGGGAGACACTGAAATTTGTGGGCTCTTGTTAGGTATAAATGCTGCTTTAGCTGCATGGCAGTTACTTACCCATGTGGTTTACGCAGAGAAATCATGAAAATAGATATAAAGCGGCGCTTGCTGTAGAGACGGAGCATCACCCACCTGACGGGGGAAAGAGCATCCCGGCAGCTGGGCCCCCCCGGGAGCTGCCGTGTCCCCCGGCTCAGAGTCACGCAGCTCGAAAAAGCACTTTTGAGATCTTTTTCGGATGAAAGCCGCGGACAGCTCGAGCCAGAGGGAAATGGGTGCTTTCAAACAGAGGCTGAACTTCTTCTGGAAGTAATTGCAGGCACTCAGCGCGTTGGAGCAGCAGGCACAGATGGAGGCTGGGGATAATACAGTCATAGCCCAAGCCTGAGCAGAAGGGGCTTCTATTAAGTGCGATGCTTAAACTGTAAATTTCCCCACAATAACCTGCAGTCCGTCTCTCTGGCTTTCCTAACGCAGATGTGAACCATGATGTGAAATGCCTTTAAAACACAAACACGGCCTAACACCTGTTCTAACGTTTCCTACGCCGCTCTCGCTGAGAGAAAAACAATAAAAAAAGACCGGATGGCATCAACAAGCACCAAAAAGCAAAACTGCGGCGAAGCTGCCGGATTAAAGAGCATCTCCTTATGCAGCTCCCACCTGTGCGTGCAGGAGCTCTTCAGGCATTAGGGCTGAGCATCCCACCAGTGCCAGCATCCACATTTACCTGAAATGAAAAGGTCTTTTAGCCTTATAAGAGTATCTTGCAGGCACAACTGCATTGAATATCTACAGGAAAAACTATATTCATAGAATTTAAGGTTGAAAAATCCGGTTTCACACAGGAAGGGAGGCCTTGACTTGTGTCCTTTACAGTCTCAACATGTGGCATCACCCACCACCAAGGCATGTGCTCGTCCTGGACAGGGACCATCCTCTGAACTCTGCTTCCAAGGAAATATGATTTTGGAGGGCCACCAAGAAGCTGGTGGTTTGAACAGTAGCTTTTTGCAAATATTTTTACTTTTTGCTGGTGTTCCTGAGTACTGGGAGCCCTCCTGCTGGGTGCTCGGGACCAGTGAGGGAGGCTGAGGGTTTCCCCACCTTGGGCCAGGCAGGACCGCAGAGAGCCCAGCCACTGCCTGCACAGTGACACCCCTGCATCCCACACACATCGTCATTTTACGCTGTAATGGATGAAGAACCACTGTTCTCTCAGCCATCTAGACATGAAAATTATTCTTTGAGAATTTCCTGGAGCAGGGAAGGAAAAAAAAACCCACCCAAATCCAGGTAGAACCCCACAGAAGCCCCGTCTCCCATGCAGCCTCCACCACCCAGGCAGGACCCCTCTCCCTGACCCCCTTTTCTCCCCCGAGATGCCAGCACCCACTCGCATCCCGCACGCTGGTGGTTTCTAACCAAAGACCACTGCAAACTAGACCGAGATCACCAGCTCATTTTATGTTAGACACTAAACAGACATAAGATGATCGCTTCAACTTAATTATATAATAATTAAGCAGTCATATTCCTGTCATCTGCAACTGTCAACGGCAGCCTGAGCGGAGCTGCTGCTCCTCGGAAAGAGCCGTCACTCATCGCCGCTAGCTTCTGAGAGGTGTCAAAATAGGGGTAATTTTGCTGCAATGCCAGCTAACGGCTGTAAACAAGCGATCGTGCTTCACTTCAGAGCTCTGCCGCGGAGCAGGGGCTGTGGGGATCATAGAATCATAGTGCCGTCTGGGTTGGAAGGACCTTTAAGATCATCGAGTCCAACGATCAGCCCAACACTGCCAAACCCACCACTAAACCACGTCCCTCAGCACCACGTCTGCCCGTCTGTTAAACACCTCCAGGGACGGCGACCCCACCACTGCCCTGGGCAGCCTGTGACAATGATTGACAACCCTTTCCATGAAGAAATTTTTCCTAATATCCAATCTAAACCTCCCCTGGCGCAACTTGAGGCCGGTTCCTCTTGTCTTATCGCCTGTTCCTTGGGAGCAGAGACCGACCTCCCCCTCGCTGCACCCTCCTTTCAGGGCGCTGTAGAGAGCGAGAAGGTCTCCCCTCAGCCCCCTCTTCTCCAGGCTGAACACCCCCAGGTCCCTCAGCCGCTCCTCACAGGACGTGTGCTCCAGACCCCTCACAGCTCCGTTGCCCTTCTCTGGACACGCTCCAGCCCCTCCATGGCTGTCCTGTCGTGAGGGGCCCAAAACTGAACACAGCACTCGAGGGGGGGCCTCACCAGTGCCGAGGACAGGGGACGGTCACTGCCCCAGTCCTGCTGGCCACACTGTTCCCGATGCAGGCCAGGATGCCGTTGGCCTTCTTGGCCACCCGGGCACACTGCTGGCTCATGCCCAGCCGGCCGTCCACCAACACCCCCAGCTCCTTCTCCGCCAGGCAGTGTGAACAGCCACTCTGCCCCAAGGCTGTATTGTCCATGGGGTTGGTGTAACCCAAGTGCAGGACCCAGCACTTGGCCTTGTTGAACATCATACCATTGGCCTTGGCCCATCAACCCAGCCTGTCCAGATCCCTCTAATGGAGACGTCCCGCTCGCCAGCAGTGTGGGATAATGGCCCAGGGAGCACAGCAGCCTTGGATCCAGGCACAGGGTCCGACATCCCAGTGGTGGCACCTTCATTGCACTCCCATCAAGTGAAATCACCTCCTTGTCTTGTGTGAGCAAGCTATGTAAAACATGTATTTCAGCATGTCATTAGGAAAAATTAAATACAAACCAGCACGTACTTTTCCCTACAGGATCAGAAAATGAAGGCTGAGGATGGAAATGTGTCTTCACTTCTGTTCACCCAGAAGAAGATACAATTCCCTGAGGTGCAGCCAAGCACGGCATCCACTCTGGTACGTGCGGAGAGCTGGATGGGATCCCTCTCTGCTGGAGGAGACAGCGAGGAGACCACAGCCTCTCCCAGCTCCTCTGCTTACCAGCCTGGTCCTGCTCCCTCGCTGCATCTTCTGTGGCTGAACCAAACATGCTGTATTGTCCCAAGAGCCCACAATGTGCCCTTGTGGCCAAGAAGGCCAATGGTCTCCTGGGGTGCATTAAAGAAAAGCGTGGCCAGCACGTCAAGGGAGGTCATCCTCCCCCTCTACTCTGCCCTGGTGAGGCCACTTCTGGAGTACTGAGCTCCCCAGTTCAAGAAAGATGGGGAACTGCTGGAGAGGGTACAGCAGGGGGCTACAGAGATGATCAAGGGAACAGAGCATCTCTCTGATAAGGAAAGGCTGAGAGCCCTGGGCCTGTTCAGCCTGGAGAAGAGAAGGCTGAGAGGGGATCTCATCAATGCTGATCAATATCTAAAGGGCTTGTGGCAAGAGGATGGGGCCAGACTCTTCAGTGGTGCCCAGTAACAGAACAAGGGGCAATGGGCACAAACTGGAACATGGGAAATTCCATCTCAACATGAGGAAAAACTTCTTGACTTTGCAGGTGGCAGAGCACTGGCACAGGCTGCCCAGAGAGGTGGTCGAGTTTCCTTCTCTGGAGATATGGGGCCCACAGGAGAGCTGGGGAAGGACTTTCTACAAGGGCATGGAGTGATAGGACAAGGGGGAATGGCTTTAAACTGGAAGAAGGGAGATTTAGATTAAGCATTAGGAAGAAATTTTTCACATTGAGGGCGGTGAGCCCCTGGCGCAGGCTGCCCTGAGAAGCTGTGGCTGCCCCATCCCTGGAGGTGTCCAAGGCCGGGTTGGACGGGGCTTGGAGCACCCTGGGCTGGTGGGAGGTGTCCCTGCCCAGGGCAGGGGGTGGGACTGGATGATCTTCAAGGTCCCTTCCAACCTAAACCATTCTATGATTCTATGGTATTCAAAACCCACCTGGATGCGTTCCTGTCCAACCTGATCCCGGTGACCCTGCTTTGGCAGGAGGGTTGGACTGGGTGATCTCCAGAGGTCCCTTCCAACCCCCACCAGTCTGTGATTGTCCCCCCTCTCCTGGGGGAGCCGACAGCCCCAGGAGCTCTGTGCATAAACCCAGGCTTTCTCCTTCCCCTTCATCTGCCTCCCCTCCGGGCAGAGTCACAGAACTCCCTGTGCGTACGCACGCTACTCTAACTACCATTTTATTACTATTTAATTTTCACAAGCGCCGTGTACAGCTTGTAAGGTTTCATTTAGGGTTGCTCTGCTGCCTGTCAAAAATCCTGCCACCTTTGTGGTTTCTCAGCGAGTCATTACCACTGCTCCAGCGACACCTCCTCGGCTAATGGGCAGGTGGAGAAGAATATGTCATTCAATTAAAGCAATGATTAATTTTGGCAGGAGAAATATCATGACTTACACGGACCGTTTCCCTCACCCTTAGCCAGTGCTGCTCCTGCACAGCAGCATGCACCCGCTGCCGAGGTTTTCTCACCCGTGGCCCAGCTGTGTTTTAACAAATTCCTGATTAATTACCCCGGGAGGCAGCCCTGACTCATTGCCTCCTCCAAACAAGTGCCTTCCTCACCTGGCCTGGCAAGGAGCCCGCTGACCTCTTGGCCCTGCCTGAAGCCGACACAGCTTTTGGCTGGTGCTCATCAACACTATCTGGTCTGTTTGGATGAGCCTGGCACTGGAAAATAAAAGGCAAACTGGAGAGACGGAGTCACTGCGGCATTCTCAGCATGTGGCACCACACACCCTGGGATGTGCCGAGTGGTGTTAGAGGGGAACCAAAAGCAGTGGAAACAACCGAAAACTGCTGGGAGTAGAGACAGCTTGATGTTGACCTTCATCCTTTACCTGCTCCATCCTCAGAAGGGGATTAGGGATGGAGGGGCCGGAGGAGGGCTGGCTCACAGCACTGCCGAGCCCGGGGCAGCCGTGGTGGGATGCTGCTGGAGCTGGAGGCACCGGGACGGAGATCCCGAGTGCCGGAGATCCTGAGCACCCCTTGCAGCTGGGGTTATCATCACCATGGAGCAGATCATCCTCCACGTGCTGCTAGAGCGTGAGCCAGCCCTGCCCCAAGCTGTCCCCGTGTCCCAGCCCTGCTGAGCCTGCTGGCTTGGTGATGGCACCTGAGGCTGACCCGGAGAGTGGCCAGGCATCGCCACGGGGGAGAGAAGAGAGATCCCCAAATGCAGGCAGAGACATACAGAAAACGCAAAAGCAAATTTGAGCAAAGGGGCTTAAATCAGCATCACAAATGCGACTTTTTGCATCCACGTGCTTTTGCAAGGGAAAGCTGTTCACCACGTTGCTTTTCCTGGGTAACTTATCGGATAAATTTCTGCTCTTTGCAAGGGTGTGTTGGCCCAAAATAGGCACTTATCTGCCCTTTCTTACCCCTGGGTTTTCTGCTATTTATCTTCATAGAGAAATTCAGTGAACAACTGCAAAGGAGGTTTTGTTCCTTGAAAATAATTCATTCTTCTTACACCAGCTCCGTGCCCCACAGTTCTGGAGATCGTTGCACAACTCCCTGAGCTCCAAAAAAAACAAAACCCCATCAATGTTGAGAGGTTAAAGATTTTAAAGCCTGCTGCCACCTATGGATGGAAAGCAGCGAGAGCAGGGAACCTCCGGGGGGGCACAGCTGGCTGAAATGAAAACTTGAACTCTGGATAAAAGCCGTTGGTAGTGGGGAGATGGCAGCAGCCCTGGGCAAGGCCTGAGCTTTCTCCTTCTTCAGACAAACTCACCAAGGTGCAGGACACAGAGGGCTGAGGGAGGGTGTTGGGAAATTTGCTACCCATCATGTAAATACATGTAGCACAAGAAAGGAAATAAATCTTTTTGTGTTTTTTTGTCTTGCTGGATTAAGCTGATTACAGTGTTTCTATTGACAGACTGTAGCTTGTCCTCTGCTTTACCTAATTGTTCTGATTTAATTAAATCCTTAAAAAAAATAAAAAATATACACATTTGCATTCAGATTACCAAGGTGATAATTTCTGCAGTAAAACTCTACAGAATACCTAAAACGGATGTTTGTGGGGCCACGGGAACTACAGAGCAGCGTATTCCACCCTCGCCAGAGGAAACAGGGCTGTCTATAATAAAGACGACATCTTATTTTCACAGCATCATACCTAGCAGAGCTCCTCGTTCATGGAAGAGGCTCTTTGGTCTGTGGTGGTGGGAGGTTGGGTGGTATTTTCTGCAGACATGGGAACTCCTGCCGCGTCCAGCCACGCACGGCCCGAGACAGCTCCCAGCCCACGAGCATCCCGCCGGCGAGCCGAGCTGCCCCGCTCAGCCGGACCACCCTCGGATGGGACAGACAGAAGGGGACAGGGAGGAGGGTGCAGACAGACAACCGCAATTCAATGTTGTATGGGATGCTGTTATACACATCGTATTTAACAATCATATACACTGTACTCATCTTCTTTAGCCCCGGTTATCTGCATGCACGCTCCCAAAGTGGAAAAGTAAGTGAAAACAGGCAAGGTCTAATCCGCTGATCTCAGGCATCCACCGCAACCACTGCCTTACTCTTGGGAAAAAGATTTAATACTTTCAACACAGGGTTAAAGACGTCCTATTCTTTTATTCCTTTTAGTCATTTCATAAGCTCCAGCTTCTTGAAAAACCTGTTTTCCTTTTATCCTGAGTCATTTCACATGAAGAGACTATTGTTCTAAAACCGTGACTCATCAGTTTGCATCACCGCTTTCCAAACCCCTCGGGGGCATGCGGGCTTCGAAGCAGGGCAATGGCAACCGTTATTTACCAATAAATAGGGACTTCACCCCTGCATTGACTCATCCCCATTTAGCCTCATTTCTTTCCTACATCCCGGGCATGAACCCGGAGCGATCGTTCTGTTTGCTTTTGTAATCATCTTCTACACGAACCCCATCTAACTGACAGTCTGTCTGCTGTTTAAATACAAATACACAGACTTGTAAGGAGAGACAAGTATTGAAATGTTAGCACTGAAATACCTGGAAACACCAGGTTTCTCGAAGCCAGCCTGGTATGAGGCGGAAAACACAAGTGGCTGTTATTGAGAAATACCTCATATACCAGAATTCACGGGGGAAAGGAGGCCGCCATCCAAATTATGCGCTTCATTGGAGCTCTTACGCAGATCGTAGCTTACCTTTTAAAATCCAAGTCAAAGTATTTTATACTCTGGAAGGTGTTCAGGCTGAAGACCCTTTTCAGAATCTCCTAGATTGGAAAAGCCCTGTAAGACCATCTAGTCCCATCGTTACCCTAACACTGACAGCCCACCACTAAACCACATCCCTGAGCACTGTATCTACACCACCCTTAAACACCTCCAGGGATGGGGACTCCACCACTGCCCTGGGGAACGCCTTCCAACGCCTGATGACCCTTTCAGTAAAGAAAATCTTCTTCATATCCAATCTAAACTTCCCCTGGTGCAACTTGAAGCCATTTCCTCTTGTTCTATCACCCGTTACTTGACAGAACAGTCGACTCCCACCTCTCTGCACCCTCCTTTCAGGGAGTTGTTGAGAGCAATAAGGTGTCCCCTCAGTCTCCTCTTCTCCAGGCTGAACACCCCCAGGTCCCTCAGCTGCTCCTCATCAGACGTGTGCTCCAGAGCCCTCACCAATTTCGTTTTGGAGCTAGACTCCCCCCCGCCACGCAGAGATCCATCCCCCTGCCCAGCAGATGCAGCGCCAGCAGCAGCACGGGAGGGATGAGCAACACCTAGACCTCAGTAATTTTCCTTGTGTACTTCTGCGACTGAGTAAGTATCAATAAAACCAAAGAAACTAAGGAGCTTGGGTGCATTATTTCTTCTAAATCCCACAGTTGTCAAGACCTAATGATGGTCAGCACCTTACCCTAAATATGTGATGTAGCACTTTCTTGTGGGACGTAAATCACAGCTCAGATCTCTGCCGAGTGGAGGCAGAGGGAGTGGTGCTTGTGAGCTCCGGCAGCGCGCTCCAGCGAACTCTCGCTGTGGTTCAGTTGGGTTGAGATTCATCTCAAGGGCAGGAGGATCGCACAAGGCACAGAGCAGCCTTAACGCTCACAGTCATGTCTGAGGCAGAGAAAAATGCAAGAACATCACTTGAAAACCAGTGGGAAGTATAAAAAGAACGTCCAGATCTACGACTATGATGGTTGCTGTTAAGTATCCCCAAAAGTGGGCTGCACACCATGATGAGCTTAACATAGGGCATAAATTCCTGGTTTTCTCTTTTAACAGCAAGTAGGTTATTGATGAAATTTCAGAGTTTAGGTGGTTTTGCCTCTCGACTCTTCTACGCCAATCCTTTCTTTGTTTACCTTTACGAGGCTAATAAGAAAACCATCTGAAAGCCCTCTCTAGCCAAAATTTCCACGGCAGTCACCAACACTTGACTGCTGACAGAGCTGCCCAGCCATGCAACATGGGGCACGAACGTATCTGCATGGGGGAATGAGCTGAATTTGGGGCTTAGGGATTTTCTTTGGCTCTTGAGCAGCAGTAACATGCCAGCCTGGGCTCCTGCTTGAAACCTCCTCGTCAGGCACAGCTTCCCACCAAGGACCTTTCCCGTACTGGAGAAGGCTTTGTTGGGTGGATGCTGCACCTTCCACTTCACCTAATTTTTTAGTCTTAGCATGAAAACCCTGCAAACTTTCCAAAGACCAGGACAGGGAGCAGATTATTCCCTACAGAGACAGATAAACAAGCAGGCACAGAGTTGCCACGTGTGCCCTGTAGGCTATGTTACACAGGAGAGAGATGAAGGCACATGCTGCTCCAGGAGCTTTGGGGGCGTTGTGCGTGAATGGAGGGCCACCATCTGTTTCCAAAAGGACTCTCTGCTCAGGCTCTTGCTGCAAGGCAGCTGGAGTTCAGTGGTCTTCTCTGTGAAATGAGAAAACCAGGAATTACGTAAATTCAGGATCCCACTGGTCATTTTTTCCTCCGTGTTTTTGCTTTCCCTCCTCACACGACTTTTTCACCCAGTCTCCGGGACAGGCTCTGCTTCTCCTCCCACCTGCCAGCGCTCATCTGCCTGCACAGGCAGGCTCCTGCCTGTCCCAGCCGGCTCCTGCCCCGCAGCCCGCTCCCTGCCCGCTCATCCCCCTCTGGCAACGGGCTCCGGATCCCGAGGAGGCTCCCTCAGCCTTCGTACAGCCATGAGCTGTGCCGAATACTGGTGCTGGCCCAGGAGACACTGCCCTAGGGCAGACTTATGGCCATCCTTGGGTGTTGGGGGAGGAATTGAGCATCTGGGGTGGGGAACATCCCTGCCCCTTGCACCGGGGATGCAGGCTCAGGTGGAGCTGAAGTGCCAGGGATGGTCCCAGCAAGAGCAGGTGGGACACATCTCCTGGAGAGGAGCAGCAGGAGGGGAGGGCATGGCCCAGGCATTTCCTTATCCAGCAGAAGACTTTGGGGCAGGACCAGCTCCTTCCCCACTGCAGCCTTGTGTCACCGTCGGTACCACCTAACGAGTGCAAGAGCAAAGCATGGATGGTCCATTTCTCCCACATATTTTTTTTTTCCCTTCTTTTGCAATCTTGAGACACACTTTTTTTTTTTTTTAATTTCACAGAAAGGATCTAAGCCTCAGCTGCACATCTGTTTCAACAAGAATTTATTTCAAATCTGGACTGTACGAAAGAAAACATGGGGATTTTTAATGATTATTTTTTTCTCAACGCTGTCTCCGTGAAGCGCTCTTACATCTACAAGGTGTGCGAGATGTTATTACAGAAACTCACAGCACCTCCCTCTCGCTGGTAACACAGGGGGTGGTTTCTTTGCTTTATTGCTTGACCTACTTCCCTTTCAATAAACATCTTCCAGCAGCATGATGTTCTGCAAAAAGTGCAAATTCACTTTGTACTCCCGGAGAGGTCCAATGACAGTCGGCCAGGTCAGACAAGGACTCCACCGGCACCATCTCCATGGCGTGTATTTCATAATTTCATGTTTACGGAGACATAAATAGACTCCATCCCACAGTCACATGCGTGAGGATCTGTTACACATTCTTTGCTGCAGTCAGACAGACTTGCAGCAGCTCTGTGAACTTCAACCAACCACGGCCACTGTAACTTTTTTTAGTTTTCCTCGTTTCTCCCAAAATACTAATGGCAAAAAACACGCATAGATCTTTTACTGATTCTCTCTTGCATTCTGCCTGATTACGGCTCTGAAAACACAAGCAGAATTTCTTCTTTGATAGAGGGCCCCCTTAAAATTTTCTTCCCCGGGATTCTGAATATCAAACTGTTGAAGAAGAGCTCTTCACAGAACAGCCTGAGGGGGGAAAAAGTCTCATTGTTTTTTTAAACTTAGGAGGCAATTCAAATTACAGATTAGGAAACCAAACAATATTACAGAAGTGATAACAGCAGACAGGAGGACTAGATGAGAAATTTAAAAAAAAAAAGACTAGAAATCAAAAAAGTTCTCTTTACAGACAAATTTTCAGGTACAAATGTCGAATCGACATACCTGCGTTAGGGGATGTTCATCTGAGCTCTTCGCTGCCAGCTGCCACGACCGGCGAGCAGCAGAAAGCGGACGGGACACATTTTCTATAAACGCTCAAGTAAATATTTCATTTTGTAGGAACACCCAAACTTCTTTACACCGATGCTAAAAGCGTCTCAGACGCCAGTAACAAAGCATAAGCTCTAAAAAAAAAAGGCAGAACTGTATTATTAGCTCTGCCTCCTTCTGTTCTGCCTAAATGCTCTTTCTCCAGGCGGCACCCGGAACTCCAGCTGCTTTCCCTACTGTAGCTGCACATCTGAATTCCCCCACAGCATCTCCTGTAATTATTTATTCACCAGTAAAGCAAAAGCTTTTTGTTTTCTCCACTGCAAACTCCCAATTTTTTTTTTTTTTTTAGCCTTTAAAACCTCCTGTGAATGCAGAATTTCACAAAACATCCTCTGCAATTTCATGCTAATGCATCGTAGTAACAATATTTTGAACAGATTTTAAACCTCTTGTGTGTGTATATACATGTATAGATTTATTTTTACATAGTACAGCTATATTACATACATACACACCCAGAGAGAGCAAGGAATAGAAGAGTTACGTGGCACACACAGGGATCTTCCTCTCGCAGTTCCAATTTAGATGAATTTGAACCAAGCAGAGAGAAAACTGCATTCGGGCACTGGGGCTAGAAACTGTTGTTTAGGCTGAATTCAAAATCCAGCTCCAAGTGCCAACAGGCATGAGAGCGCTGAAAATACGGGTTTAAGTTTTGCAGCTCGTGCTTATCTCCGGTCAGAAGTGCCGTGCACTGAAGGAGCGACCTCGGCTTTGCCCTTGGGGACCAGTCGACCAAGGATCGGGAGTTCTCAGGGACTTCGCAAAACCCAGCTTAATTGTAGGATACCGGGTGGATTTCAAAACAGCCTGACAAACACCGGCCTTACCACGGCACGCACACACCGATGCAATACGGCTCCTATCGCTACCTGGTTTCTCTCGCTGCCCTGTGCTTACACAAGCACCGGCGTTTCCAAATACCAGCCCCGGGGTCAGCCCACAAACAAGCTGTGGCAGAGCAGCGTTCGGAGCCCTGTTCATAATTGTTCTCCCTCTTACCTCGCTGGCAAGAGGATGTTTTTCCAACCCAATGCATTTTTCCCTTCTCCTCCGTTGCACAGCCAGGGACTCGGTCAAGGATTTCCTAGAGATGCTCGCACCACCTCTGCACCGCGGTCCCCGGCGCTGCCCCCCTCCTCCTGCCGCTAGCACAGCTTTTAGCTTTCAACAGACCTTTAACGAAGATTTTAACACACCCTTAACTTAGAACAAATTCCGGCCTTCCTCTCAAGAGCCATTTTCTCACTGAAAAGCAGCTTCCTTTGCTCAGAAATCCTCTGCGCTGCAAAACCTGAACTGCTTGAGATGCTCCGGACAGGGTAAGGTCAGGTTCCCCTCGTTAGGACAGCTTCCCCATCCGCACACCCCAATCCCAGCCCCAGCAGCTTCTCACAGCACACCCCTTGTCAACAAACCCGCTGTAGCCGCTCCGGGGTTCGGGTTCTCAAGTATCACTAAATGGCCAAGACCGGGTCTCCAGCAGCTCACCTCTGCCCCAAGCTCCTGCCGGGGCTTTGCTCCAGCGCGTGCTGCTCCCGGGGGTTCCTCAGACCACTCCGACAGTGAAGAACCACCACCGCGGAGGCAAAAATCTGACCACGCAATACAAATTCTTATTTGCCAGGCCAAAACCAGGCATTTCCACCTAAATACTGAAAGCGTGCCTTTAAATTCTCCTTTTACAAGGACAGCATTTATTTACATCGCGCGTTTAGGAAAGAATCCGAAGTTACAAGTGGAGCCGAGCTTCGCACCCACCCTACACATTGCATGTTTTTGTGCTGTTTTTTTACCTCGTTACCTACTCAATATTGTCATGGTTGGGTGCAACAGTTGACAGGGAACGACACACACCTAGAGGTGTTTTTGCTGCGAAGGCAGAGGAGGTGACCCAAAGTGCCACTGATTCACACACGGTGTGTGCAGTATCTGCAGTAGCTTGCGTGTGATGAAGGCTTCTGTCATCGCTCCAGGACACGGGCAAACGGTGCCCAGGCCGAGGGAGGCATCGCTTCATCCGACGGTGCTGCTGGTTGCTGCGAGAGCGCTTCTTATTCAGGCAGTGACCAAGCATGACCTAACCCCCCCGGACCCCACCTTTGTCACAGCTTAAACAAGGACAACAGCAGCCCTCTGCCGCACCAGGATGCCGAGGCAGCATTAGCAGATAGACAGCTTCGAGATCCCGGGGTGAAAGGCATCAAAGGCTCTAAAATATCATTATAAATTTCTTCCTGTGATGGGACACTTGCACTAAGCAATAGGGTCATAAGGAAAACAAGGAATAATTTTTTTTAATTATTATTTTACCGTAACTGCTCACCACCAAATTTCTAATTGTAGTTCAAAAGCAGTCAAGTCAGAAATAATTCGATAAATGTAAACTAAGGAGAACATAGGATGGGAAAACAGTTCTCCATCACAGTGGGTAACACTTCCCCACGGGCTGTGTCAAACAGGGATGAGCGGACTCCGTTGGCTGCGCACTAAACTCAGTGCATCGCACTCAATACAGCCCCACCAAGAGCACGAATGCCAGAGGGCAGCCGGGCTCTAAGGCAGTATCGTCTGCCTCTGGGATTGGATCCCTCCATCTCATTTTAAAAATCACAACAAAGGAACAACATTTTTTCCATGCTCAAAGAGTCTGAGTAGAGGATTTGCTTCCACGCGTACATGAACAGAAACCCTGGTAAAGAACAGGCTGAATTATTATTATACCCCGCTGAAAAAAACCCAAATTCACTAATAGACTATGTACTGAGTCTGCACACTTTTTTCCTGGTTTTGGTAATTTGACAAGACCTACCTGTTTAAAACTCCTTTCCTTCAAATTCCAACTCAGAATTTTAATTTTCTATTCCCGATACTTCAATTTCAAGCATGGGATGGGATAACAGAACAACAAACACCACATTAAGAACATGTTTAAGAACACTTTCATCTTTAGCTTTTCTTCTGCAGTTTATTATCTAAATTAGGCTTTTAAACATTGAGAGCACTCACATTTCAAAACAGACAATGTTTAGTTCCCCACTGAGATGCTAGTGCAAAAAGTGGCTTATCTAAGTGCAAATAAGTTACACATCCGCACTGACAGCCAGTGGATTAGGCTGTTTTTAAGATAATATAATTGTTGGTTATGGACTTGGGAGTCCTCTGCACTAAATCTGAGCACGTTGTAGGCTGCAGAAATACTGAACTTTGGTTGGTAACAACCAAATACTCTGACAGCACAAACAAGAGAAGAACAATTTGACTTCAAGCAGACCTGTGAATTCGCTGGCATTGGAGACCACCACTGCCATTTTGCTGACCTTACTTATAACTAAGCGGACATCAAATGTTCTCTTTGATGTTCAATTCCAACTATTAAAATATAATAAAGCTCACATGCGTGCAGGTATTGTATTCCAGCGAGTGCCATAGGTCATCTTTGGCACATCACAGACAGTACCTGAACACTGAATACAGAAATAGTCATGAAATAACCTTGATCTGGCCAGAGGGTAAATGAGAAAGTTCAAAGATCCTTCCCATCTCCAACGCCAACAATTGTCACCGAAACATTTATTAAACCAAGACTGAAATACAGCAATGCCTCTCAGTTACACAGTACATACTAAACCCCAAGTTTAATTAAATCCAAGCAAAATAAATCTTTTTCAACCCATAGACGCTAGCTTATGGTATCACTGCAGTGAGACACAGCCCACTTCGTCAGAAGTAGTTATTAGTATCTTCGAAATCTGCATTCATTTCTCTTAAAGAACTGTTGCGATGCAAAACCAAAACGAGACACTTCATAAATAACATCTTTATTAATGAGTTTTCCTTTTCACATTCTTTAAAGTGATGTTTAATTGAAATCTGCATAGTCAAGAGTGCAAAAAAAAAAATTCATAGAAGTCGGACCCAAATGTGAATGTTGCTTTTTTTTACGTTAAGTACAACTGGTCACAACCATAGGAAAAAGCAACCTCCAGAAATAACCGACTGGGGAGACGTGGAGGGGGTGGGATGAGAACCACCAGAAAAAAAACTCTCATCAGTATATTTGTCTATTAATGAAATCTTCACACAAAGACACACAACACCCATTCACATTCGTGTGCACAACGGAACATGAACTACAGAAGAAGGATACTTCCTCTACTGGATGAAATGAAACAGAGCGAGAGTATTTGTGTATTTAACTGAGTGCTGATCAGCTGTTCCCACAAGGGGAATCATCAGGATACCCAGGTGGATAAACACAAGGTCCAGATTTCTTCACACCCTTACTACAACCACATTTAAGCTAGCATCCTCAAGTCGGAAACATGAAATCTGAGTATTTCCATAATACTAAGAATTACTCTTAACACACACTTTTAAAGCAGTAGCACCTTCCTTCTTTTTTAATTCTTAATACTATTATCCCTTCCCTTACTGCTAATGTTATTCACAGTTGGTTGGAAGAGCGGGTGAAGAGGACCTCTCAGTGCCCACGTCACGGCTCAGCCCGTGGAAGTGGTCTGCAGCAGAACACCTCCACCTCCGGCTTCATTTCCATAAGCGCAGGCAACAGAGTCCCAAGTCTCCCACATCAACACCACAGTGTGACTGCAAGTAGCATTTTTAATATTTACACCATCTACTACTGATTTAGCTGTTGTTCTCTGCATTATAACCATCATCAGAAAAAATCTAGAGGGAAAAAAAAGGCATGTCCCCTGTGTAACGGCTGTAGGTAGTGAAGTCTCACATATTGTCCACACGCTGGTGAGAGGCCGCTTCTTACCTCCAGTTTTGATTTACACAGAGACACTACTCTACAGCTGAGCACTAGTTTAAATGTGAAATTCTCTTGTGTTGGTCATTTGGAAAAGCTATCCGACACCATCACTCTGAACTTCACCATGCACAAACTAGGCTTAACACTTTGCATATGGCTGTGCAGTAAACTTCAGTTACAGTTTACGTTTAAGTTCTTAATTATTCACCTTATTCAGATGCACAGTCTAGGACTGGGGGGAACCAATCATCAATATTCAATCATACAAGTTCAGATCTGCGCATGGAAAAAGTCTCATTTGATATGAGCCTACAGGCTTTAAATCTGAGATTCAGGCCCAGCAGGTTGAGAGAGTTATTTATGAAATCAAACCAGTCAGAAATACATTTTCTGCCACGGATATTGGAAACATAAGGCCTAAAGTATTTTGGAGAAGACCTACAAGAGTGAATAAAAGGGATTCAGTAGACACCTGCAGCAGTTCGTGCTCTTACAAGAGGGAAAGAAACTACACAGTGAAACTCAAACTCATCACGGTGAAACGGTGACTCCAGGGCCGAAACCCTACCCGCGCTGGACAGACTGGAGTAAAACATGCCCAGCGCACGGAAACGCCAGCCACGCTCCATGGCAGTGTCTGCCAGCACCCACAAGACACTGACAGACACGTGTGCTTCAACACCCCTTCTTCAAAACCAACCCGCTTTCTCCTCTGGGAACTAACACACTCCAAGATGGGGAAAAACAGTCAGAAGTCTGGAAACAAAGACCGCGGATAACCAAATTTCACCCTGGAAATAAGCCACCTGGACAGTGAGCAGCTGCCTCCCTGGCTAGGTTTCAGGGCAAAGCCACAGAAAACAATCCATCTCATCCCAGCTCAAAATACCAAAAATAAAATTGGCCAATTGGGTGTGGGCTGATAAATTTTCACAAGCAGCAATGGCAACATTTTTTTCTTTTCCTGGCAAGTTTGCAGGCAAATCTTCTGGCAAGCCACAAATCTAATTGAGTTATGAGCAGAATATTTAGTGCAATGGTATTCTTAATTTCTTCAGAAAAAAACCCTGTATTTCTTGCGTGGCTTTGGGGGTTTAAGTCAGGAGACCAGTACAGTAAAACCACTTTTGACATTAGTTCAAGATTTACATTGGCACAGCTGATTTACATTATTTATACTTTTTAAAGGTGGTAGTTATAAGGGCATCGGATTAGATTTTTCTTCTACTAACGCAAAATAAATGCAATTTGGTAGTCTGAAAAAAACCAAACCACCTTACTCTAACACACAGTGAAACTATTTTGTGGCCTTCTGTGTTTCAGGAAAATATCCCACATATTCAGATCATCAGGCAGCCTCACTAGTTAAGACACATTAAAATGAAACATTTTCCATTAAAGTTGCCAAAAACTGGATTTAAATTTATTGCATGACGTTGCATAAGAAAGTATATTATTGAAAACCGTAAGGCATCATGCAATTATCCATCAGCTAATTATTTATTATTCCTTGAAAGATGGTTATATACTCTAAAGTTATAAAACCAGTTTCAAAAAAGTACATAAAAAAATTTAACATAAGCATTAAATATTTTTCACATGTTCGTAGTTTTTAGCTGTTAAAAAGTGCATTCAAACATACTGTACTGGAAAGTTGCTCTGACCAAAAATGGTGCCGGAGACTTGTTAAATTAAAAGCTGCAAAAGAATGTTGCATGGGATTAGAAAGCTGACAGATTGTGGTACTTGAACTTACAAACTTGCTTGAAATAATTTTTCAATCCTCACACAATTTAGCATACATGATATAATTAGCTAAAAATGTATATTTTTATAACTAAACAGTCAGATGAATTCAAGTTACGTACACTGAGTGATCAAATAAAGAGCGGACTTAATATTCAGACATGGGACAGAATGTACTGATGCGATTTTGGCATTAATCAATGTACTGTGCCATCCAACGGAAGCCTTCTCCATAGCCTTGTCTCTTTAGCACGCTGCACATAAACACTTCTAGCGGCCTTGCGTTCAGTTCTTTCAGTGGTATACTGCCCTGCAGAGAGACAGAAGCGTTCCAAGTTACAGCGTCGTTACGAAGAGACGGCTACTTTACATGGACATTTGTTTCTATGGAATGCCACTATTTAACTCGTGTTGGATACCGGAATTTTAGAAAACGAATTAACCTAAAAAAGTGTACATGTTACTAACATTAGGGTCACTTGAGAAATACACTGAGCACGTTTTCATGTGAGAGGGTGAAGTACATGAAACCAGAGTGCAACAGCAGGCACGCGCACAGAGGATTTGAGAGCTTATGCTCCGTTTTCAGTAACGGTTCCCTGCTCTAACAGCTTTCCAACCAGATCAAAAAGAACATTTTCTACCAATTGTAGGACTGACCATAGCAAGAGTGCAAGTCGCTTGCTTGCCAAGATCAGCACAGTGCGATACAGCTGTTGCTCAACTGGAGATTCATAACGGTATTTATACTTTATGGACTATGTGCAGTGTTGTAAAAACCGGGGCAAGATACAAAAAAAAAAAATCAGTAGTTACTGTTTAGGATAGGTGTAATGGGCTATAAAACTAACCCGTGCAATTCTCTTTCACATGGAAAACAAAAAGGTAAAGACCTGTTCCTGCTCACCCTAACCTCTGACTGGCACTGAACTTTAAGGGAAGCATCTAAGAGTAAATTGTCTTGGAGGAAAAGAGGAATTACAAAACGAGACGCCCTCCTCAGCGGAGGCACGCTGCTGGGCATCCAACAGGAGCTGGGACAGAAGCCACACTGGAACGGCTTTGTCAGCTGCAGAGAGGTGTCTTTCCAAGGGCAAATGACAACTGAGCAACTTGTTCTAGTGCCCTGTATCCAAACGTCTCCTACAAGTAGCGCACTGTATTTACTTTAAATTAAACAGAGTCAAAGTATCACAAAGATCCATAATACAAGTCTGCCTTGTCGTTACCGATGCCAGCTGGAACTTTTTTTTCCCCCCCTCACAACCTACAAACTCCGACTTCTACAATGGTGTAAGTCTATTTCTAAGCTTTAGGTAAACACGTTCACTAACAAACTGTACCAAGTGTGCACTTCAACTAAGTCACTTACTGAAAGACTTTATCCAGTTTTCTCTTACAGTTCTCACTAGAACTATAGCCTCTGAAAATTTGCTCATCCTTTTAAAATACTGCATAAGAAAGTTGAGGTACTAAAAATGATCCTAAGTACAATTCAGTCTTCTCTGAAAAAACATGGCATTAAACATGATGTAAAAGAGTTGTAGTAGAGATGCATCTAACACACACAGAATAAGACTCCACAATTCATTCATTCCATATACAGTTATGTACTAAGCACTTTATAAATAAAAGACTTTTTTTTGTGTAGCTGGAGTGAACTGGAGTCAACACATAAGGCACACAAACTCCCTAACAAAAAAACCCTACAAACAAAAAACAAAGTCACCAAAAAAAGGAGCATTACCTTTCCTGTTGTCTGTCCGTACAGACCAAACATCTCTCGTAGCCTCTCTTCACTAATGGCTTCAGGTCTGTCAATCTTGTTACCAAGAATTAGGATAGGCACATTAGCAATAGTTTCATCTGTCATTAGTGACTACAAAGGAAAGGAGAAAGGAGGAGAGATTAGTTTAGAACATAAAAGGTCAAATCGCTACTACTCATGTCCAGGTGGCAGCAGAGCTCTGTTGGATACGGGGAATTTGAGCTTGCTTGTTTCTCAAAAGTTAAAGTTCAAACTTTCAAAAACTTATTTAAACTTACATCAAGTTCTTCTTTTGATTCAAGCAATCTTTCATGATCTGCACAGTCAACCAAGAACACAATGCCATTAATCGCAGGTAGATAGTTTTTCCACACTCTGCGAGCTACAGGGAAGATGGGAATTAAAAACAAAAAGAAATTATCCCAAAATTCAGAGTGATGCACATCAGTAATTAAGAAGCAACAGGGGTGGGGTTTTTTTGAAGTCTTATCTTATGTTGCCAATCTGCAGGATGCAATTTCATGTTTTACAAAACTTGAAATAACGGAGCAAAAGTATCATTCCCTTTACTGTTACCACCACTCTACCCCGCGTGATGTACTGGAACTGTTTGTGTTTCCCCAAGACTTATGTCAACAAAGGTAAGCTTGAAGCATAAAGCTTAAAGGTAAACGTAAGCGATTCAAAGTACAGAATCCTCTTCAAAATAGAAACATCCGTCAAAGATTTATGCTCTATTGCAGCTCTTGCCAAATTGTATTGGGATTTGTGATAAATGGTGGAGACTGACAACAGAGCACTGAATGTTTTTTATACTGTCAAAGAGAGTGTGGGAAGTTGGTCCCCGCAGCAGGGTCGCATTTCTGATCCGAAACAAACGGACTGCTGACAACTCTAACTCAGTTCAGTGAAGTGAGTCAATGTATTCTCTTACCTTGAGCATGCCCACCCAGATCGAATGTAGTGAAAGTCATGCCAGCAATTGTCAGTTCTTCTGAAGCTAGAAATACACAGAATTATGTTCTCTGTGAAGAGTACGGAGTGCACTGGAACAGTCTAACCTTCTAGCATGTAGATTCTACTTTATCTCTTGGGTCTTCTCAGTATTTTGTTACTCAAGAAACAAATCAGAGCAATACACTTTCCCTCAAAATCAGTGACACCTTTGTTTAACAACAAAATGCTATTAGTCATTAAAACACGTGTGAAATATCTATAATGCTAAGAATAGCAGAAAATATTCATACATTACTTATCCCTACACACTATACAAACAACAGTTGGCTCTGGCATCTGGTTTGCCAAAAAGATGGCATTTCATGCACAATACTGTTCAAGGTTTCTCCTCTTCACATCCTTTCCTGATTTCTCATCTCCTTACTGGACTTCACCAATCCACATTTTTAACCTCTATTGAACTTCTCCTGTGAAGCCACCAGAATAACAATGACACAGCAACCTCTGCATCAAAAGACCCCAAACAGCATACATAAGTGGCAATTTTCCAGCTACGCAGAGAAGCTTCTCCCAAACATTGCAAGCCCCAGTTTCCCACAGCTTATGTAATCTAGACTCTCAGCTCCATCACTCTGCTTGGTTTCCTCCTCAATTTTAAACAAATCACCTTGAGCATGCATTTTTCTGAAATCACCACATGCATTTTTCTGAATATTACTTGAACTGTTCATCTACAGATTGCAATCCCAGCAATTCCTCTGTTTCTCTCCAGTTACACTGTTGGTCTTATGTATAGTCAGATCTTGCTTTTCCTGCAGCTCTTTAAATACTTTCCAGCTATGGAACCGGCAATATTAACTTACTGGGGTGTAACGTGGGGACATGTTGTCCCAGTCTGTCATCTTTAAGCATGTGCAGCAGCGTAGTTTTTCCAGCATTGTCCAGTCCAAGAAACACTAGTTTGCCTGATTTCTTATACAGTCCTAGAAAAAAGCAGAACCTTGTGAATAATCAGTTAAATCAGAAGGAGTTCATTTCTAGCACTAGAGATGATTTCGCTCCCAGGAACAAAGTATTACAGTCACAGTACAAAATACAGACCGGCCAAGCTCCACCGCGCACTTTATCAGTGCCCTTTATCCATGTTCTCCTGCTCGTACAAACTACATTCACACTTGCTCATGTGCCTGCTGCACTACGTGTACACGTGCAGCTTATGGGATGCTTAGCCGGAGGGGGAGAGGCACACAATTGATGTAAACGTGTCACTCATGTAAATGCATTTACCTTATCTTAGGAAAACCACAACAAAACAGGACTAAGTTTTGCCCGGTGTAGCTTACTCTGCCCCAGCAAAGGGGCAGTTTTGCTCACAGGCAGTGGAAAGGGAGGCGTGTGGGTACAGTGCCCACAACAGGCTCTAAAAAACAGACCTGGAGAGAGGCTGGTTTGTTCAGCTACCTCCAATTATGACAGAAATGTTGTTTGAGACAAAAAGGAAATTCAGACCTCAATGGGTATATTACAGAGACATTTGTTTCTATGTCAATAGTCGTAATTAGCATATGTATGAATTCTTTTATGTTGGTTCATATATTATTTTGACAAAGAGTAACATTCACCCATACTCCCAGCTAAATTGTACGGACAGATCCTGAATGGCATCGCCAGGGCAATTCTGACACGCTTGCCGTCATGTGATAATGCCTTCATAACAGGAATAAGAAATTTTATTTTCACCCATTGTCATCCTTACAAAAATGTCTTTTCCCCTTTTTTCCCCCCTCTACTTCTAACCCCAGTAAATGCAACAGTTGCTGCGAAGGAGAGGAAGGATGTCTAAAACATGAACACCATATTTTCTTAAGTTTGAGGTTATCAAGGGGTGATTCTTTAAACTTGCCAACACTACATCCTATGCCAGAATTATTTTTCACTGCTTCAAACTGATCGACATTCAAAGTAAAACATTTTTAAGACAAATTTCATTAAAAAGAATTAAAAATCACACTCTCTACTGAAAAACTACTGAAGTAAGAGACTCTTAGCTCTGCCGTTTTTTAAGGAGAAAGTCTTCCCTTATTCCCTCTTCAAAGAGCTGCAGCTGAATACTACGCTGCACATCTCCTTAGGAACCACGGCTGACCCCACAGCCTTCACAAGCGCTGAAGACGACAGAACACTTACAACAAAGGGTGAGGAAACAGATATACGTATACCCTGAAATTACATTTCTTCAAAAGCAAAACTGAGCTACATTCTTAACAGAATTCTCTTCTTTTTCTCTTCTTCGGCTGTATTGCAAAATATAGCCAAATATTGCAATGTGGGAGGTGTTTACATCACCAGGATCTTTTACTATCTAACATCATAGTATTGTGGTACTTTGCAATATGCTGAAGAATGATTCATTTGACCACCACCACGATGATACAGAAACATTGTGAAGTACGCAATCAGATTTTACTGTTAAAGCATCGCATGGCTGCAGTCCTGACGCTTAGCTGCAAGCACAACCAACCCTCACGACCTGCAAACTACGCACCGACACCCTGCGCCGTGCCGCGGGGCTGGTACCCGTCCACAGGGCACACCGACAGCTGCCCTGGGTCGCTCAACACAAGAAGGCCAGCGGGCAGCAGAGTAAGCCAGCAGCAGCAGTTTCTACAGCCCTCATTTCTCCTTCTTATCTAACGTGGTATACTCCTATGTGTTTTATTTGGTGGGATTTTAAGTGATGCTGCTGCACAGGTGGCTGCTCAGACAGCCCCGTTGATGCCACAGCGTTACAGGGGTGTACGTGCCTCTGCCCGGCCGACCTTTACACCGCTGCTGTTTGCTCACCTCTCCCCCTGCCTTTAAGTTACTCTCTGGGATCGCATTCCTGCATGGCATGTTTTGTAACTTGCAGGAATTCTTTCCTATTCCTCAGCTTATTTCATTAGTGATCTTTATTACTACAAGTACTGCAGAGCGTCTTCACAGAGCTTTCAAACACAATAGCTCTTCCCAGACTCGCCTTCTCACATTGCCCATATTAACTATTAAACTACAGAGTGGAAGAGAAAGTATTAATATTTACAGAGAAAGAAGGAGTTGACAAACATTTTCATATATTAACTCATGTCACAGGGGAAACTCCAGTTCACACTAACCTTATGAGTTAAACAAAACCCTTTTAAAACCCAGTAAAACAGTATTTTTGCCACTCTTAGCTTGGACGTTCAGGAGCCTTTGCTCCCAAATCAGGTGCTGGTGCTTTCTCTGAAACGTTTCGTATTTCCAAAGTGTCTTTCACAGAAATGCAAGACGAACAAGCAGCAATACCTCAGCCATTAGCTACACCAAGCGCAGAGTTTATATATATATTAAAAAAAATTCTTTGTGCATTCTAGAAGTATATGTGCACAAAGATGTACTTCATAAACTGATCTTATCAGCCTGCTGACAGGACAGCACATGGAACTGCGGGGACCTCCTCAAACATTACGATCAGCCCTCTTCAACTGTAGATGTAGGTGAGAATGAAAAGAGAAAGCATTTCTTCCAGAATAAAAGGACGTGTTGAAAGTAATTCTCCTTCCTACTTCAAGCTCCCGTATCTTTCACCAGAATTAGACTTTGCATGCACAGGAATGAGAAAGTGGGCTAGCGTGCAACAATCATTGCTCAGCTAAGTAAGAGGAGATAAGAAAGATTAGTCAACTTAGTTAAAATTTCACTGGCTAATATTTCGATCGTAGTCCAAGGGTCTGACATTCAGCAAAAAAGTTTAAACTTTCAACTGATAAAAGGCAGGTGGCACAGCTTGCCATGATTCATTGGTCTCAAATGCTTTTTATCCTCTTCAATAAAATCCTTGGAACTTGTAAATTATGCCTTTTACCCGTGTTATCTGCAACCTTCATTCCTTTTTTTAGTATCCTAACATTCCCTTTCTTCCTGTTCTGTTTGGGGTTTTTTTTTTGGGAAGGGGTGGTGGGGTGGGTTTTTTTCCTCCCTCTTGTTTTCCACAAGCTAGTATGTCACCTTGGATTGATATGCATTACAGACTCTTTTGGCCAGCAAATACTTTCCTGAGGCTCTTCAGCAGATGCCAGTGAAGTTTCACACTGATTTCAGTGACATCAGTCACACAATAACACACTGCTGAACGGGAGCAAGGGCTTCAATATCCAGCACTAATTTTTTTTTTTAAGACCGTTCCTCCTATTTAGATTCTCAAGAGATATCCTCACGTGCAAAAGAACTGCCCTAAAATAACTGAGCTCAGCTCTTCCCAGCAGAGAAAAATCAGGAGAAATTCCATAAAAGTCAACTGAATTACACCAACTTAAATGCAGTGTGATTAAAAAAAAATAAAAATCAAACCTATTCTGTTCATGAAAGAAAATGTAATTTTTCAAGAGGTTAAAGGATTAATGAAAGATTGAGTGGAGTGCAGACTCTGGAAATACTCAGTATTGATAAGTGAAACTTTTGTTTGAGTGTTACTGAATATACACCAAAACAAATATTATTATTTAACCAGCAGCTATGTTTGAAGATAAGAGGTGAACAGACATTTTATACAAGAATAACAGAAAAAAAAGAAAACCAAGCAATAAACACTTACCCAAAAACTGTAAGACACTACTGAAACCACTGTAAATCCAATCAAATATGAAAGCCATATCTGAATCTTATAGTCTGAAATAAACAGAAAATATAATGTGTTTAAGATCTGTCACAACCGCACATTAAACACTGTAAAATATTTACAGGTGACCATAGTAATTCAAAGTCCTGGATGAAAAATAGTGACCCTGCGATGCATTAAAAAATTAGTGTAGAAATGGGAAACAGAGTGCAGACCTTCTGATTGAACAGCAGAGACCCTCCCCCCACCCCCTCGGAAAATGCCATGTGGACAGAATTCTTTGCAAGAAGTAAAAATAATTTTATCTTAAGTGCAGTTTGGTGGAGGTGTGTGATGTTCCACTGAAAACTTCACATGGGATCTTCACAGTAACTTTTCAACTGGGAAAAAGTGGCACTTTTGAGGGGGCAACAGAGGGATGTCACAGCAGAGTCTGTGCTCCAGCCATCCCTGGGAGCTACTGGGGTTTGTAGCAAAGGCAATAAGAGGTGAAGAAGTTTTGTGAAGATGAATCCCGAGAAGTTTGATACCAAATAAACCCCTATTACCTGCACATACCCGGCTGTTTAGCTCATAATGAGACACAACTACTTAGCACAAAGCACTGGAATTGCCATTCAAACACCACGACCTCCTGTACTGTCCTGCACAGGCTGCCACAATTTAAACCTTAACTGCAAAACTTATTTTTAAAAAAGAACTCTAGAACACCGCGTACAAAAGGTTGAGCTGAGAGCCAACCAGGACGACTATAACCAACACTGTAGTTGTGCCATACAACCGTCAGCTGACCATCACAAGCAGGACACCCCTTGCTACCGGGACGAAGCTCTGCTGCTCCCCAAGTACCCTTTCTTTGTGGTACGGCTGGTTCCTGGGAAAGATGCAAGTGGCCAAGATGGATTGCGCAGACTGACAAATTCAGTTGTTCCTGCCCCCCAAAAAATACCCTCTGCCACCGAAGACAGGGCTGCTTCTGCACAAGTGGCCACGGTGGAGGTGTTGGGGGAGCTCTGGCACACCTCGAGTGCCCACGAGGACAGGTAGCACAGAGGAGGAACTGCCACTACTGCCAAAGCGATGCTTTGGGGTGCAAGAATAAAGCCATCACCAGGTTCATTGCACAGCCGTAAACAATTAATTTCTTAGCTTTATTCTTAATTTCCTCATTATCTGAAGTGAGGATAATCACACTAAAAGCACCAGTTTGGCAGAGTGCATTAGTATCTAGCATGACAACCCCCTGAAAGACTAAAGGGCAACATCCTTAGAAGCATATAGGCAGCCAATTCCTGCTGGAGCGCGTAACCCCTGCTAACATCAGGGGACGCTGGAGTCTGACTGTCCTCGAGAAACTGGACTGCACTGCTAACTGCTGCTGGCAGAGGAGAGGCATCCACGCTGCTGGAGGCTGTCTGCCACACTCGTTTTGACACTGCAGCGGTACCTTGGGGGGGTCTCAAGATGACTTTAGGGCAGTTCTGACCCTGGAGCTCAGGACACAGTAGTCGAAACACAGGTCAGAATCAGATCAAAATCCAGCCATCTGTCATAGCAATGACACCCATGGCAACGAACAGAGTTTCTCCATTACGCAACAAAAGGTATATCACAGAAAGGTAATATGGAAAGAGGAGGAAAGAATATTCTAATTACACTTGCTCGCACTGGAACAAAATCTTTTCAGCCCATATTTGCCTCCCTGGTTGAAGACAATAAAGCGCTAGGAGTCCTTGGTTTCTCCATGACTAACCCTGAAACCTTTACCCAAGTCCTACGTTACTCTGAACTACTGATCAGCTGCAACAGGCACAAATTTTACGAACACAAATCAAATATGCTTGTCAATGCATAAACACCCAGTTACACAACGTCACCACTGAAACTGTCCCTTGCATGGCTAAAAAGCAAAGGTCAAGAATAAGCAAACACGGCAGAACATACACGTCAGCAGATTTATTTATTGCTTGAGCAAAATACCGATCGAGAAAAGCCTCTATGGGGCTTAGAAAAACGATCGACTCAAATAACCTGCAAATCAGGGCAAACAGCGTGATGTAAGAGAAGTGCTCAGATTACTGAGGTGAGAATAACTTCACAGCGTTTAGTTGTGTTAGCCTTTTCCATCTATTAAACTTATGAACAAAACAAAAAAATCTTTATGCATTACAGGAAAGACTTTAAGGAGTAAGATTCAAATGATTAAAGTGAGAACAGGATTACTCTGCAAACACAGCTGAAGCGGCATTAATATAGGTTAAGTTTCCATTGCCACAAGAAAAGTGGTGTTAGAAACAGAGCTATCCAAATACAATCAGAACAGCCTCCGTATCTGCTGGCAGCACTTAAAGGGAAATACTTTTAAAACTGGGGAAAAAATGGATAGCTAATTGTAAAGGTACACTTGTAATATTTGAATAGAGATATTAAATCTACTCTTATCACACAGGAAAAGTAACTACATCGTTCACAGCAGTGTCAAATCAAAACATTAAAGAGCCATAGTGGCCCTGCACTGGTATCAAGAGTTGTTAACGCTGCTGAGCGATCCAAGTCACAGAGCCCCACCGAATTAAGGGGAGAGCTGAGGACGCTCAATGTACACAGACCCAAACTCTCGGGCCCACGTTAAAGATACCATAAAAGCAGGACAATGAAAAATCCGGCAATGACTGTTCACAAGCCATGAGAAAGACAAAAATACTGTTTTAAGGTTATTTTAAGAGTTCCTTTGAAAATAATCAGTCACAAGCAGACATACGCTTGTAATGAAAAATTGTACCACACACACGACAATCCTTTGATACCAACTGTTTTTACAGACATCAGCAACCTATTCATGCCCCCTTAACAAAACTAGGAAAGTTAATTTTCCAGCATCACATCAACAACAGATGGCTATCACTTGAAAACATCTCCAACAACCCTGGCTAATGTTATTTCATAGAGAAGTATCATTCCATAACTCCCGTGGAGCCCTGTAAGCCACTCTATAGGCCAAGGAGATGGGTTTGCTTCATAGGGACCACTTCTGACCATGGGGATGCAGAATTCCCACCCAGGGGCTTTAATAACATCTTGAGCCAGCCTCCTGAAGGAAACGTTGCTGACAGCACAAACTCACTCACACTTCTTTTATATTCTGAAAAATAGGGAATGTTTTCCCTACACTGGATCTACATTCTTCTAGTTAAAAATTCATCATTTCGCTTCTGAACCAGTTAGAATAGCACTTACATCTAGAGTCTGTGGAACTTTAGATAAGAGAGGGTATCAGGCTTTTCAAGACAGTTTTAAATCCCTTCATGGTAATGAGGAAAGGGAAACCAGCTCTTGCAGTAACTGGAAACGCACTGTGCTGGGGGGTATTGTCTGCAAGATGCAAGGAAAGAAACCTCTGTCCAGCTGATCTGCACCAACCCTGCACCCAGCCACAGCGAAGCCTGAAAACACAACTTCGCAAGCGAGAGTGTAAAGTCTGCTGGTAAGGGTGTATCTGCAGTTTCACAAGTAGAATCTAAACATGATTATCTAAAGTTATAATTTCACGTATGATCACTTTAACATCATAAAACATGACCACGGACAACAAAAATCAAAATCTCTAAGAAATTTAGTGAATAAACTGGTATCTGCCTTCTACAGCCCAGTTTATTCTATGATATGAAACTGCACTTTGATGTAGTATTTTAGAAATTGAGGAAAGGGACAGAGTTTGAAAATGAGGCGACAGCATACATTTTCTTCAGGTATTTTAATCAGTTTTTTGATAGCGAGATTTCAGAAAGAGTAATCATCATACTGGTCTGCTACTAATTGGGCTGAACACCAGAAAGATTACATATTGTACGGCAGGTGACTTAAATCTAGTTATATCGCACCTTTTACCCTGAGACAGCCTATTTGAATTTAGCAAAGACCTCAAGCACATCTGAAACTGGGCAACCTGGTCCGGTGGGAGATGTCCCTGCCCGTGGCAGGGGGGTTGGAACTCGATGATCTTCAAGGTCCCTTCCAACCCAAACCATTCTATGATTGTATGAAACAGCAAAGCAAAGAGGTTTTTTTCTGTGAAGACAGCACCCCAACACGCACACCACCTCCTAAGGGCACCTGACGCAGCCGTCCAGCTGCAGCGCGCCTCACAAAAAGCTACGTTCTCAATTGAGGGCCTACTGCAGCACTTTATTTACTGATAAAAAAAAAACCCAAAATCTCGGAAGTAATAGTGTCTGAAGAAAGAACAGTTAGAATAAAAGCCTTGGTGGACGGGTGCGAGGTGCAGCTGCCCGAGGAGGCTGCAGAGCACCCGTGGGCCATAGTGCCACACTCACACCGCCTTCCCCAACACCACAGACCCCCGGGCCGGGCAGAGCCGGGGCTGCAGAGGCGCGGAGGGCTCAGCTATCGGGCGGCGGCACACGGGCCGGTGCCCCCAGCCCCGGAGCCCCGAGGGGTCTCCCGGGGGCGGGAGAGAAGAGAAGGGGCCGGGAAGCAGCGCCGGCCCCACCAGCCGCCCCTCACAGCGCGCAGGCCGCGGCCTCCCCGGGCGCGCAGGGACCCCCGGCCAGGCCCAGCCGCGGGCCGGAGGCCACTCCCGGCGGGATAGGAGGGCGGCCCAGCGCCCTGCGGATCTCCCCCAGCCCCCTCACCGGTGCCCGGCAGGCCGGCGCGGGCATAGCCCCTTCATCATCCCCCCCCTTCCCCCGCCGTGCTCACCCGCCGCCGCCGCCGAACCTGAGGTACGGGCGCTCCGCTGCCACCACCACCGACACGCACCCCCGCGGCTGCGCCCCGCTCCGCCCCCGCGCGGCGGCTCCTCCCGGGCCCGACCGGCGGCGGGACCACACACACCCCGGCCGAGGTGAGGCTCGGCTCCGCGCAGCGCTCCGCCCGGCCCGCGGGGCTGCTCCCCCACACACCCCCCCAGCAGCACCACCCCCCCGCCGCGGGCCCACCCGCAGCCGGGTCTGCCCCTGCCCCTGCCCCTTTAAGGCGCCAGGCTCCGCCCACTGCCGCAGCGCGCCGCTCCCGGAAGTGCCACGTGTACGCCGTGCGCCTGCGCGCGCCGCCCGGTAGTTCCGGTGCGGGGCTGTCCCTTCTCTCCTCCTCCTCCTCCTCCTCCTCCCCCCGAGCCGGGCCGGCCACCGCCAGACGGGCGGCACCGCCGAGCCGAGCCGAGCCCGCCGCCATGGCCCAGCCCGCCAGGCCCCCCACCGGCTACCCGAGCCAGAACGGTGCCGGCCAGCAGCCCTACAGCAACGGTGAGCGCGGCGCCGGCGGCGGTGGAGGGGCGCCTGGGCCGCGGAGGCGGGGGGGGACGGCGGGGCAGGCCGCGGGGAGGAGGTATTCGGGGTGGCGGGAGCGGGGAGAGGGGCTCCCGGTGTGTTTAGCTGGGTTACGGCCCGTCGGAGCGGGCGGGGCCCGCGGCCGCCCCGGGGATGATCCGTCAGGCGGAGGGTGACACCGCCCGGGCCTCTGACCCTTTGGACGGGGCTGTACATGTGGCACCGCGGTTATCGCCGGCGGGAGGGACGGGGGGGGTGGGGGTGGGGGGGAAGGAGGACGGGCTGCACCGACCGGAGTGGTTTTATCTTGTCATCCACGTCAGACCGATATCGCTGTGGTCCGTGTGCTGCGACCCGGGAAAGTCTTGGTGGATTTCTTCCCTTCCAAATATATCTTTTTATTTAAAACGAGATATTGAGAGCGAGACTGAACAACTTAGCAGCCAGGCTTTAAAGCTAGAGAGAAAGACATGCAAGGTGAGCCTCGTCCCCCGTCTCTGTTTTCTTTGCGAGCGTGGAAATCTGTGCTGTTGGAAGGATTTCCTGATTTCACCTATACAGACGGCATCCTCTGTACTCGGGTCCTTAATTATGCACTTCTGTGTTTTAGTAGTTGTGCTGCATCATAAGCAGTTCGGTTATAATGAGATCTTTTGATTTTTCTGCTTTATGCATGAGTAATTAAATGGTTTGGCTTGTCTTCCCCCTCCTCCTCCTTCACAGCACGCTTGTTACTTTAACTCAAAGTCATCTGCAAAATGACATTTTACAAACAACTGTATAGTTGCTTATAGGGTCAAGGAAGTGGGAAGCGTATGAATACAGAACACAGCCTCTTCTGGAGAGCGTACGGTCTAAGCAGAGAGTGTGCAGCGAGAACGTTAGCTGATGGAGTAATCGAGTGGGATGGTTTACAGACTGGCATCTCTTTATGTTTGCTGATTTCCCTGCGGTCGGATTAAGCACGTAATGGAAGTTCTGGGGAGGCAGGCGGAGGAGGAGGAATTTCAGGCTACTCGGCTGTCAGGTGTATGAAAAATAAAGAACTGAAATTTAGAGTTACGCAAATACAAGGTAATAAAATTAAACAGTTGTCATGGTGCGTTAGAGATAAGGTTTGGGTTGCTGGCCTTTTGAATAAATTAGATTATTCAAGTGTGGACTGTTCTTAGCACTGCTTAAAATATATGTTGAGAAAGTGCTGCGATCCTTGACTTTAAAGTGAAAACAAAGCTTTTTAAAACAGTTTACAGGGTGCTGAGAGTGCTGCTGTGGTACTTACAGTGGTCTATGAGGAAAGCAAGCTGTCAACAGAACAATAAATTGTTATATAGCTGTCAGCTCTTCCTCTCAACTAGTTGCTTGCTTTACTGTTTGCAGGTGACTCCCCGAGCTCGCGTGTCCATCAAGGCAGTACGCTGTCACCGCAGCACCGTGTGCTGACCGGGAAATTGTTTAGCACGGAGCATCGGGTTGCTTAGCAACAACCTTCCTCTACTTCATTTGTGGTGGTTTTTTTTTTTCTTTTAACAGGATCAGTATTCTGTATTCATTTAACTGCAGGTTACTAATTTGCTTTGCAGTTAACAGATACAAAGCGCAAACAAGAAGGAGAAACAATTCCTTTAGAACTATTTTGCTCTCCGCATGTGATACCTTCGCGTGACGCTTTGAGGTCATGAGGTGCTTTAGGAGCTGTTGGGTTTGGAGACCTGGGGGTCAGAGTCAGGTGAAGTGGGCACTGGTGGTGACCGATCCCATGGCGGTTCGGTTGGGATGCAGCTTTTTGGTGTGTTTGTTATCCTTGCATCTCCCTGGAGGTTGGAGAGATTGCGGCTGGTGAAAGTGATGTACTAAATAACTGGCTTGGAGTAGGTGACAGTGAAATTCTGTATGGCAGAAAATATGACTTGACTCCTGGCATCCTGCGCTAATATTTTGACCCTTCATGTTACAAAACCATCAGGCAACCTTCAGGTATATTCTGGTGCCATTCCCGACCTCTTTGAAATGTTAAGTGGCCTTGTGTTCCTGTAGAGGTGTTTTTCGCTCTGAAATAGGTGGCCTTTCTTGTATTACTGACTTATTTCCGCTCTGAGCGTCGGCGGTTTTGCTGCCGTGCAGGTGGTCTAGCTCTTCAGCCTACGCCGAATTCCTTGTTGGCTCCTGGCTTCACAGAACAGTGCAGGAAACCAGCAGCGGCGTCTGGGGAGGGCTGGAGAGCCCCTGTGCTCTCTGCCAGGCCTCGGGAAAGAGGTCAGGTCAAGGTGGGTACCTGGCAGCGGCGAAACAGCAAGTCCTGAGAAGCCTTTGTGGACTGTGAAGCCCTTTGGAAAGGGTTTGCGCCCCGCAGTGCTGTTGCTTTAGTTTTGTTGGCAGCTTTACGCAGGCTTGTCTTGAAAACCTGGGCTGCGGGTAGGCTATTGACTAGGCTTCTGACTTTAAAAATAAAAATTGAAATTTGGAACATTGTGCTGTGGTGAATTTGACTTTTTTTTTAAAAGCAAAGTGCCATAGAAAATATCAACTCGGTCAGTTTTGGGTTTCACCTCACTTGCATTGCTTTATCCTCAAACTTATCCCTCAAGCAGGGAAAACAGTGCGTAAGAGAGCAATCCAAGTACTGCAGTTTCTGCCTGGGCTACAGAGTTATGCTCAAAGGTGAATAACCAAGTTGTGAAATTAATTTGTATTTGTTCTGTATTTTTTGTACAGCTTATAGTAATGTTGTTATATCAGTGTACGTTCAGTCAGGAGGCCTGGCGTCACGTAAGAATTCTTCATCATTCTTACAGTTAGCAAGTTTAATTTACAATGGATTTTGTAAATCGATTGTTGAAAACCCATCTGATACACTGCAGGGTAATTTTGGAAGGTGAGTCATAATTGTTAGCATTCTTGTGTTTGCGAGCTTTTTGTTTCAACACCATTGATTTGGGAGAATTATTAATTACTAAGATTTATGAGCAGCATTGTAAGGACAGTAGGGTATAACTGGATTTCCTAACTGAATGATAAGTAGCATATTGAGATTAATGGGTGGAGAATAATGCAGTGTGTACTTTTTATGCACAAATAACAGAGGCAGTGAGGATGAGATCACGGGCACTGTAGCCCTGCCTTGGCTCTGGAGTTAGCATGGATCTGTATGACACTTGGTGGAGTAGCAGCTGGCTGTGAACTGCAGCCTAAGGCTTTCTAGGGAGTGAGGAGCTGAATGACCGGTGCTGTACTTGTCTTAACTCAGGATTTCAGTGTATTCTGTGTTTAGCTTAATTTATTGTCAGAAGTGCCCGAGTTCAAAGTTATTTTAACTTGGAAATGTGAACTCGCTCACCTTTTGAAATTTAACTACAATGCTTCAATAGGAAACCAGCTGTCTTTGTTTTACTGTTAAATGAAATTCTGTGATTTCATTCCGGTGGCAGCTGTTTCCAGTACTTGTATGGTAAATATACATCCTCTCTCCAAGCTCGTCTCTCTGGCATGTTTTTGAAAATTTAAGTGTTGAATCCCGCAGGCGTTTCTGGTCTGGTAAAATTAAATACTTTTCGTTTATCTAGGTTCAAAAAAATTATCCAAATCTTAACTAATTCTAGAAATCTGGAAAATAGTACAGGGTTGCAAAGAAAAGAATCTTAACCCTAAACCATGAAGAGGGTCTTTTCTGCTTTTCAGATATATGTGTATGGGGAATGTCTCAGTATTCAAACTGTGTGTTTAGCGGGGCAGGGGGAGCCACAATGTGACTGGCGAAACTAAATGATAGAATGTTGGGAAGTGTTTTAGTAATTTTTAAGGAGTCGTGGCTGGCTGTGGCGTGCGTTATCTAGTGTAGTCTGCTCAGAAGGGTTTAACTTGAAAATTTATAGGCTCCCTTCAGAATGTCCATTTTGTTGCAATGGTATGAATAACCTGCGGTAGTAGCTTTCTTGCTGGAGCTCTTATCGCCCTGGAAATCTCACAGTATTCTGTCTCGTTGTGTTCCCGTGTAAAGCAGAAATCTGATGATGCTTTTGCCAGCGTTGTTTACTGTTTGGAAAGTTATTAACCTTTCTTCAATTTTTTTTTTCTTTTTTCCTTCAAATGAGTAAAACTTAGTTCAGCTATACCAACCAACAAATACATAAAAAGCACCATTAACCCGTCAAGTTTTATTTTCCTGATCGGTGAATTATTTTATGCTAAAATCCCCCTTCATTCCATCTTTGTGACCAGTTGGCGGCTCACATGAGCGGTATGTGTATGAATAGTTCTCTTACTAAAATTAACTGCAGAAACTTTCATAGATTAACTCTGTCACTTGAGAAATAGCACGGTGACCTATGCTGAAACTGGCTGTTAGTGTCTTTGCTGTAAGCTAAAGTTGGTGTCAATCGTCAAGTGAAACCGAGTTGTTACGTAGTGGATGCTTCCGCTTTCAGTCTGCTCGCTTGTACCGCTGCCAGCTGTGTGGGAGAGCGCTCCTCTTTGGTCAGCTTGCTTTTGGGTGCTTCTGAAGATAGAAATAGTATCGTGTGTGAATTTCAGTCCAGGAGGATGGATTGTGCTCAGGCACTGGAATGTTTAGCGGCTGGGAGGCTACTGTAAAATAAAACAAAGATTTAAGTGTTGATAACAAAATACTAGTAAATTTACATCCCCTGCAGCAGTACTTCTGTCATTTACACCTGACTGTTTAAAAAAAAAAACAAAAAGAGGCTTGGTGACTAATAAAATTCTAAGAAAAGAGATTCCCAGGAACATCTCTTATTTTCATAAGTGATACACAACACTGACTTTCTAAAAGGTTTATTGTTGTTTTTTCTTCCAGGTCCTGTTCAAAATCAGCTGATGCATTCATCAGATGGCCAAGGATATAGTCCTTCAGTTCCAGGATCATACTCACATCAGACGCCGGCAAAGGTTCCTCCACATCAGTCTTCTGGACAATATAACTATAGTGGCTCTCAGAATGTTTCTCAATTAAACAATTATCAAGGACCTGGGCAGACTCCCAACAGACCACCAGTGGCATCTTTCTCCGTGTCACCAGTACCGCAAACAGGTCCTGTTCCACAAGTGCTGCTGCCTGCATTGCCAAATTCAGCTGCTGTATCATCTGCTGGGAGCTTTCCTCCTGGAGCTAGCCCACCAGTGCTTTCAAACTGGCAGTACAGCCAGACTCCTGTGAGTCAGCCCGTTGGGTCTCAAACAAGCCATTTGGCTCAGGTGACGGGGACAGGGTCAGCTCAGCCGCCGTCATCATTATCAGGAAATACAAATCCTCCAGGAAGTTATCAATATGCTGCTTCTCCGGGAGGTCCTCCGCTTCAGAACAGCTATATGAAGCCAGGTAACCATAGCTTTTTGATATTTTGCCAATGCCTGCTTCTCAGCGTCCTTTTTAAGAAAAGAGTACAGAATTGACTCTGCAGCGGCATTTTGCTTGTGGAACGAGGTTGTCAAAGGAGATACTTTGAGAAAATGCACATCACAAATACCAGTGGTTTCTGTGGATTAGAAATGGAAGTTCTGTGCGCAGGTCAGGCATTTCAGTTGGCTGAAGCAGGTGTCTGCTGAATGGTGTCTCGTTGTTTCGGGAAGCTGTGCGTGGGTAATGCTGTTTCTGGGACCTTCACCGTTCCATGGGGTGGCTGTTGGAGCATGGGCATGCTTCAGTCAAGTGGGGACTTGGGGACTTCACGGTTGAAAACTGTAGTCCTGTTAAGTGAGCGTGGTCTTTCACAGTTTAAAACTCGTTAGCCTTGCTGGTAATCACTTGATACAGGTCGTTCTCGGAATGGCCTCAGTCAGGTTGATGCAAAGAACTTGAACACAGCCTGAAAAGAAAACCAAAAAGCATTCTGTGCCGTTGAAATGGAGGCCAGTTGAATGGAAAGCTTCCTTCCTCCAAACTTGTGATTTGCACTACCTAATAATAATTGTCAGTCTTCAGAAAGTACTCTGAAAGCGTGAGACTTCTGTTCCTGCTGCTCGTGTGCTGGTATATACAGTGGCGAAAAGCTTTTCTAACGCTAAATAGCTCTATTATGCAACTTGTGATTATTACAGAAACAAAGTTAATAACGTGAGTTTCTCTTTGCCAAACTGCTGTTTGTTGTTATAGAGGTTTTTCTAAGTGAGCATGCAAATGCGAGTTACATACAGAAATATTTTAAATGTTAGAGCAAATATTTTTCTTGTGAAATGCTTTTAGCCTCATTAGAGTTTTTTCTTTATGCTATTTTTTTGTTATACGCCTGACTAATTTTGTTATGATATTCAAACTGTCTTAAGCTCACAGAATTTATGAAACACTTTCTGGCAGCTTATTGGAATAAGCAATTAGTACTTTGGAGTTAGCGAGGAAAATGCTGAGAAATTTTGGAAAGTGGCAAATGAAATGAGAGTGAGTGTCTGGAATAAGAGAGTTCTTATATCTATTCAATGGTGAATCCTCTTGAGCAATTTCCCTGGTAGTTTTTTGTAGAACAATGATCACTTTTAAAATGAATTTTGCTCATTTGGTGATCGTGCTCATTCTTAGCACAAAGCTCTGCCAGCTCCCTGCCTGCACGGCCAACTTCGGACAGCCTCGGACACAGACTCTCTTCCAAGTTCTGATAGTGTTGCCCGCACATAGCAATTATTAATTAGTTTTGCAGTATCAAACACTAAGGGAACAAACGGATAACTTCACTGGATGGGATTTTTTTTTTTTTTCCTTGTTTCTTTCTCTCCTCCATCTAATGTGACCATACTGTGCAGGCTCTTGAAGTTGCATATTTTGTGTGGTGGGGAATTTGTCGGTATACTTTCACGTATGGCTTGCAGGCTTCTGTACCGTGTTGAGACCTGGTGGTACTGGTCAATTTGGCCTTGTCTTTTGAAAGGCTGACTTTTGAATTAAAACACATTGGTGTCTTCCTAGAGTTAAAGGGCAGTTATACTGGCCTCTGGAATAATAGGGAACAAAGGGTGGAAGTGCTCTTAGGATTTGTCATTATTTGAAGGGAAGAAAAGCAATTGGGTTTCTAAATGGCTTGAGAAAAGTCCTAGAATTTTAAAATAGAAGCAAGTAAAACCTTTCCTGTGACTTTTAAGATGGAGGGTTAAACATTTCAGAGCAAACCACCTCAGGCTTGCACAGCAAGTTTGTTCAAACTGCACATTGCTGATGCTTTCCCAAGTGAAATCTTTTTCCCAAGTAATTTTAGTAGCTATAGAATCTGTACATTGCTGTTTTGTATCAGATTATTGAAGTGGAAGAAGAGCATCCTGTCTGAAAGAATCTGTTCAGGCTCCTACTAGTTCATTATTCTCTGTCTTATATGGAGCTGTACTATATGAAGTCCAGACTTAGTAACTGAAGTTAGGATGCTTTCTGTACCTCTTGAAATTCTTACCAACAATAGCAACAACAAGCTGAAAGAGATCATGGATAATAGCTGCAGGAACCCAGTATGAGAGAAGCAATCTGAAGCTGTGATACCTTCTACACACATTAGGATTTATGTGTCTTCTGCTGTTTATCGTTTGAATAAGAGGAATATTTAGAGTTCAGTCTGTCTGTTTTTGTAACACAACTTTTGTGACTTTTTCAGCTGGGTTAAATTCCTCCTAAAAGTTAATCTCTTTACAGGATCTGCGCCTCCACCAGTGACTCAGCCTTTAACTCCTCTCCACCCCCCTGCCAGGCCACCTTTAGGACCTCCACCAGTTGGTGGTCCACCTTTAATTAGGCCACAAACACTGACAGCAGGAGCACCTAATACACAGTCTCTGCTAAATTCAGCTGCAAATCGAGAAGGTAAGAAATAATTTGCTCTTTTTGTTGAATTTGAATGTCACAACTTATGCTGATATGCAACCTTTAAAGTCAAGTACACTGTTCTATTAGACACCCAAATAGTAAAATTGATACTAATACACCATAATTTTATCTGAAAGGAGCAGGTGAGGTCCTGGAAGGAAGTAAAATATTTCTTGTTGACGGTTGTTATAAAAACAATTAACACTCCAAAATAGATTTCTAAGTGCTGTTTAACATGTCCGTGTCTCCCATGGTTGCCATCTCTTTTTTTATTTTAAGTTCTAAAATGATATTGAAAATCTGATTTCTCTGCATCCTTGACTACTGTGGAGCACATAATCTGTGTAGAACTTGCTGTATTGTTTTATTCTGCAGGGAAAGCTAAAATGTGAACCCTACGATTTCTTGCCTGTTTATGTAGCTGCACCTTATTCTTGCTTTCTGTGTAAAATCACCGAAACACATGTCTTGGATTTGTTCATTTTCTGAAGGTTATTAGTAGAGGCTGTTAAGCGTCAGCTGTTGAAGACAGATATCTGACTTTCTCTGTCTCCTGTGGGCCCTGCACAAATACACCATTGTTTAAGAACTCATCAGGGCTCTGTATCAAACAGACCTGCAGTTGTATTGCCTTTCGTGCCCATTCTAGATGGGGCCATGTGGTAGCTGGCAGTTTTATTTTTACATGCATAGTTTGTTCTGTCAAAACCGTTGGTTCCTTGCATGTTCAGATTGACAGTTTCTTGTATGTTTTAACTGTATGAGTACAAGAATAGTATATTCAGATTTAGCTTAGTTTTGAATATATGAAATGCATTAGAAACTGCTTTTGCTGAGAAAGTCTTCTTTTCATAATGAAGAGAAACATCTCCAGGGCCCTGGAGAGATAGAAATGTTTAGTCTGTGAAGTAGGTTGACTGCTGCGTACTAGCAAGATTCAGGGTGTAAGTTCCTTTCATTGGGTCATCTTTGAAGATTTTAATGACAATAAAAAGTAAATTGAGTACCTTCCTCTCCTTAGCAATAGATAATTGGTTTTGTATCTTCAGACATAGCTTACAAAAAGCTGTCCTTTGGGAGCGCTCTCTCTGTTTCAAGGTTTTTCTTATCTCAGTTGGAATTTATAGCTTGACTGGTATGTGACCATATCAGAACTGTTGGTGTTTGGTGAACAGTACTGGACTAAGTGTGTAAGTGAAGGGAATTTGGTGTTTCTGTGAATTATCAGTGGAAAAATGTCTTCAAGGAACTCAGTACCTAAATTCCAAGGTAGTTTGAAAACTGCAGCTAGCCTACAGACAATTCCTCTGATGAGGAGGAAGTGTCTCCTGACACTTTACTGCATATTAGCTTGGAAGTTATGGCAAATACCTCATCTAAAGTAGTCTTAAAAGATCATTCGGACTGAAGTGTAGGGACTCTTGTTTTCCCTGAAAAAAGATTGTGGGGTTTTATGAATGTCCTTTGTTGAGGTCACGTCAGCAGGGGCAGCGTGTGTGAGAGAGAGGCCAAGATGTGTATTTAATTCAGTTTCATCCTGGGACAGAAACAAAGTAGATCGAAACTATGCGGCTTTTAATGTTCATCCAGCAAGTAGGATTTCTCTGCAGTTACCTCATTACAACTTCTTAGTAACTTGTGAAAATTTTTACTGGGACTGTCTTTCTTAATAGGCGATGCTGCATCTGCTGCCAGTGATGGGTCTGTGGTGCAAAACAGCTACGATGCAATAGAAGGTGGTGGCCTCATGGGTAAGGCTTTGGGATTAAAAATGCTTACTGTTACCTAACTTTTTTTAAGAGTCTGGGAAACACAGAAGTTTAGGCATTTATGTACAAACATATATACTTGGTTCCATGTCTGTCTTGAAACTAAATATGAAATTTGAAGCATTGACAATTAGCACGTCTTTGCCTGTAAATATGGCAAAGCAGTTAAGAGCACTTTGCAAAACTGACAGCGGTTGTCAGTTGTTTACACTTAGAAACTAAACAACAACAAAAAGCCCTCCTGCTGTATTAATGCATTGAGCAAGCTATGGTTCTTCAGCAGTTGATTTTAAGTATTTGTCTATCTGCCTGCAGCAACTCCACATCCTTCTCCTGCACCCCCGAATCTTAAGATGAACAGAAGTGTTGGGTATTCTTACCCTGCCTTACCTCCAGGCTACCAAAATACTTCTCCACCTGGAGCACCAGGAATGCAAGCATCTGCTTTGCAATACCCAGATGGATCAAAACACTTCCACCAGGTAAAGATTGTCTGGTTTTTATCTCATTACTACCCGTGGTGTGTGTGGGTAAAGAAAAGTGATGATTGGCGTGTGTTTGTGCATCTATGGGGTGCTGCTTCACTGTTTGCTGCACCATTTGTTCAAGGTGATAGACGTAGCCTGAAATTAATGCTTTTGCTGACGCCTCGGTACCAGCTTGGAAAAGCTGTGTGCCAGCTCTTTCTGTAGTGTTCTATCCTCGAATCTGTTCAGAATATTTCTCTTAAAACTTTCAACTGCTTTTGGCATGTTGTTCTTCCCTTGGGTTGCTATTGTTAGCTGAAGTATCTGAACTTTCAAAGTGAACTGGCCAACGCTTTTGCCAGCTAAGCCTATGTAGTTCAAGAGCTTTGTAGCAAATGAATGCTAATTTCTACCTCTTATTATCTTACATGCCTAAGTCTAATTTATGTAACGGGTAGTATTTCTAAATATAGCATTGTAATACAGTGGATGTTAATACACAAACAAAATTAAAAAAAAAAAAAAGAAAGGGAAATACGTTTGCTTTTTACATGAACTGTGGATTTCATCCAAATAATTGGTGTTAATTTCTGAACTTCTATTTGACTCTAGCCTGCCCTGGGCACTAATCACTTAACTGCATCTATGGCTGGCCTGAGCCTACAGCAAGAAGGATTAAGACCTGTGAATCTTCTTCAAGAAAGAAATATTCTTCCTACGACCCTCTTGAAGGCTCCTGTCCCAAACTTGCATGAAGAAATCCAGAAGCTCAACTGTAGTCCTGAGTAAGATTATAAATTTGCTATAATTCATCAAAATAAACGGAAGTATACATTCCTACTTGTAAACGTAACTCTTGACAAAATAGTTCCTTAATTTTGTGAGTAGAAAACATTGAAAATAGGCTTCACTGTGCTATAATAAAGGCGGTAAGTGGTTTAAACTTTGAAGTGAGGAGAATTATCTGTGTAGAAAGCATGAGGAAAAATATGTTGCTTGCAAGGCAGCTATAGATAGGCCAGTACAAAGCTTTACAGTATAGCTGGCAATCAGTATGATTGAGAAAAGATATAAACTAGGAGTTAACTCACTTGAGTGAGGTATGCCAAAAAGATTGTGAATGCAGAAACATGAGTCATCTCTGTATTGAAGTAACCATTTAAAACAATGGAGTAGACGGAATGCCAGACAAGAGGCTGGCAGTTGGTTATTCGAGTCATCTCTCTGAGGAGACCAACCAAACTGTGCGTAACCAGGTACTCCTGCTTTGCGAGTCTTTTATGATAGATAAAGGAAATAACAGCGCCTTTGTGAAGCTGGTCGTACAAACAAGCAGGATTGGATTTACAAAAGTACTGTGCACATCTGCACTTTGTGGAAGCCACTGAGTTCTGAAGACCCTGAAATGACCGTGGGGTTATTTATAGTTATTTTTGCATAGTTTTAAGACAACTTTTTAAGCTTTGTTGGCTCAGATTTGTATACGAGGCCACCTCAAAATGGTATTCCAAAATAGCACTTAGTATATAAAAATTTGGTGCAACTTTGAACGTTGTTAGGCTTAACTTTGACTTGAGTGACTAAAATGACACTCAGTTCTGTGTAAGAGCATGTGTATAAAGTAACATAAGAACTCAAAGCCTGTACTGTGGGTCAGGCTCAGCCTAAAACAACAGTTTGACAAAGTTGGAGAATATCCTTTATCTGGAAATGTAAATTCACCATCACCATCTCTAGAAGAATATAAAGGACGCTCTGTACTACTGAAATAATAATTTTATTATCTGAAAGCCTCTGAAAATAACCCTTTGTCCTCCATGTAGGTTGTTCCGCTGTACCCTGACTAACATTCCTCAAACTCAGGCCTTATTGAATAAAGCCAAACTTCCTTTGGGGCTCCTGCTTCATCCTTTCAAAGACTTATCGGTATGACAAATATTCAAAACTTTAAATGCTGAAATATCAACTATGCCTTTACTAGAGTCCAGAGCTGGACAATGAATTGTTAAAAAAAAAAAAAAAAAGAAAAAAGGGCAATTACATTGGCTAATCTTGGCCCAGAAAAATTACCCTGGTAACAGAAATTGCCCTGTTCCATACAGACCATTGTAATTTTTCTGAAATTTTTCTCCCTACCATTTTTAAACTTTCAAGCCTCACTTCTTTATTAAAAAAAACCCCAACCTTTCCCAAACATCAAAAAACCCCAGAAGCTTAGAGGCAGCACAGCAGTTGGAGTGTGACAGAAGGCAACAGGTTTAAATTCCAGTATTGCTTAGGTAGCTTTATCTTGTCACATATCAGTTATAGTTATTGATTTCCTGTACCAAACCTTGTACTAATTCTTAACTTAATTAACAAAGTTAAAGGGGTTTGGATGTCCTCAGCTAGCCAGGAGACTTTGTGAATTTAGCAGTGCCTCTTTTAAACATTGAAAAAATTACTTCAATTGTGAAAAATAACAAAGATGTGGGCTTTTTTTCTGATTTTTCATCTGTATTGGGTGTAGGACATGGTCTTAAACCATCGGTGTAAAATTCAAGACTTTAGAGGCTTGAAAAGGGAACCTGCGCAGTCAGATAGGTTAGAGCTCAGTTCCAACCAGTCGTCTTTTTAAGGAATTGTAGGGGTGCTGTGAGGATGCAGAAACACTTCCTCCTTCAACAAGTCTGCTTTGACTAGCTGACCAGGAAGCGCAGTGTAGATAACGCTGTTACGGCAGATGAATAGCTGTGGCGTGGTGATGCTTTAAAATAGGAAACTTTTCTTTTCCAGCAATTGCCAGTGGTCACTTCAAGTACTATTGTGAGATGCCGTTCCTGCCGGACGTACATTAACCCTTTTGTCAGCTTTCTAGACCAAAGGAGATGGAAATGCAATTTGTGCTATAGAGTGAATGACGGTAGGTTTTAAATGTGCTTACTGCTTTAAGCTGTTAAGGTTAACCTTTGCCACCTTCACCTTTGAGACTGTAATATTGTTGGCCATATCAGTACTGGGGATTGTTGTCAGTCATGCTGGGGCTGTGAGACATGAGAAATGTTTCCCGTGGGCAAAGACAGTGGTGTCAGTAATGAAGCACTGTGAGTCTGACGTGCTCATCCAAGGTACCCTAGAAGGTGACAAAGTAGCTGCCTGACCTAGTGTAGATCTCCAAGAAGTGTTGCCCAACGGGCACAAAAGAGTTGATGTTTTTGTTTTAAAATGCACCACAGCAATTACTAGTGTGAAGTAATATCATATAAACTTATCTGCTTAGTTCCTGAAGAATTCATGTATAATCCTGTGACAAGAGTTTATGGGGAACCTCATAAAAGACCTGAAGTCCAGAATGCTACTATTGAGTTTATGGCTCCATCTGAATACATGGTAAGGCTTTATTTACTCTCAGTTATTCTCTCCCTTTGTTTTATTTCCAGAGGGAAGTCAGGAAAAGCCGTGTAGTAGAGGATGCTTTCCAGCTTAGTAGAACAGTTGCTGCCTCAAGGAGTGTATCTGAGAACTCTTGGGAAGAACTTCAGATAGTTCTCCATTTCTAAATGTATACGATGTCAAAGTTCTTCTGTATTTAGAATACGTAGGTGTTTGTAGGTCTTCTGGAAGAAAACTAGAATTCTAGAATTTTTCAGTAAGACACAAATGCATTTAGAAGTTGTAGCTATCATCTGTGTGCTGTTTTAATAGAGTTTAAACTTTCAGGGGCATTAATAATCTCAAATCTAATAAATGTCATTTTGAAAATTAAAGGTAATCTTTTCTTTGCTCAGCTACGTCCACCTCAACCACCTGTGTACCTCTTTGTGTTTGATGTCTCTCATAATGCAATAGAGACAGGATACTTGAATACAGTCTGCCAGACCTTGTTAGACAATCTGGACTTGTAAGTACCTTTTTCTTAGAATCTCCTATTTTCGTTACCCTTTTGAAACTTGTGATAGACATCAGCATGCCGTTACTTCCTGTTAAGAAGTTTCCTAGCGTTGGCTAGCAATGGCCAATGTTGTATTTAAATATAGTGTAAAGCTGTAGTCTCTTTTTCCATCACAGCTGCATCAGTATAAAAGGTAATTTTGAGGCTTGTTTCTCAGTTTGGCCCCTTCCTATCTGCTTCACCAATCCCAAAAAAGAATAAACAACATGTTTGTGATGTCTCTTAAACTGTATTTTTTAAAAGGTGAAATTTAGATAAGTATTTATTTGCTGAAAGGAATGCATACATCTAATAAACTTTTCATAAAATATGTGCTGTTTGAACTTACATAAATGCCGCTTGGTTCTTTGCAGTTTGTTTCTTCCTTTTCTTTCATTTCTTATTATCCTCTTAAATTTCTTGAGCGTCTGCTCAGTGACTCTACTATGAGCTCCTTTTTTGGTTTTTTTTTCTCCAAAATGACTTAGTCAAGCTGTTGCAGTTTTGCTGTTAAGCTAACTACTTGGTAACAACCTTGGACAGGTGCAGTGGATGTTTAGAAAAAAAAAAAGCCTGCAGAAATGAAATTTCATCTTGCTGAACACCATATGTCTCATTTTTAGGCTTCCTGGGAACACGAGAACAAAAATAGGCTTCATAACATTTGACAGCACAATCCATTTCTACAGTCTTCAGGAAGGTCTCTCTCAGCCTCAGATGCTTATAGTTTCAGATATTGAAGGTATGCAGAAATAAATTCTGTGATTAGTATCTACTGATGACTGCTGGTTTTGACAGCCTTCTAAAAGAATATATCTGGTGTGAGTTTCTAGATCAGATCATTAATCTCTCCAGTAATGGCTTTAGAAGTAGCATATGTCTGTGTTCTTTTATGAAGCCCCTGATGTCTGAGCATTGCTGTGTCTGTTCATGACTTAAAACATAGAAACAGCCTTCTTAACTTCTAGTTTAATTTGTACAATTATCTAGATTTCTTTTATGATCCCAAATGCTTGGTAAATTGCTACAGATTCTGTGGTGACTGATGCTTAATGCGTGTTCTTCTGCCCTTAGTTTCAAGCCGCATTTCACTCTGTTATATAGGGCAAGGCAGAATGAACACTAGAAAATCTTTGCTATGCGTTTTTACTTAATAGCCTTGATTATCCTTCAGCCCTGATTGCTATTCTAACGTGGCATTCTAGCCACAGGTATGCTAATGAGTAAAAAGCAATCCACATAATTATGTTTAAATGGATTTACACACTGATACTGTATTCTTGTTTCAATAGGTATAATGGTTGGCAAATACAATTGGGGGAAGCTTGATGTGTTTTTAAAAAATAACTTAAACACTTTTTTTTTTCCTTCCAGATGTATTTATACCAATGCCAGAAAACTTATTAGTAAATTTAAATGAAAATAAAGAGGTAAGAACGATCTTAAATAACTAATGACATTCATACAGTTTGAGATATGGTTGATATTTTCTGGATTACTTAATTCTCTTTAACAGCTACAGTTTAAATGCCAAGTTTGAGGTGAAAAAAAGAGGTCCTTAAAGTTATCAGTGTTACTGTAAACATTTACCAACCTGAAACAAGACAATACTTGACTTTTCTGAGGGCTTTTTCTTTACTACCTTAATATTAGAAGTGTTAATACCTGTTTATGTATGTTCGGCAGTCAGCAGAAAACTCCTAAGTCATAATATTTTTGTTTTCTCAATTGTAGCTAATTCAGGATCTGTTGAGGACCTTGCCACAGATGTTTACCAAGTCCCTGGAAACTCAGAGTGCTCTGGGACCTGCATTACAGGCTGCCTTTAAACTGATGTCCCCCACCGGAGGTAGAATCTCTGTCTTCCAGACACAGCTTCCATCTGTGGGAATGGGAGCTCTAAAGTCGCGAGAAGAGCCAAACCAAAGAGCAACAGCAAAGGTTAGAAAAGCAAAAAGGCTGAGAGAACTGACTACCCTGTTCTGTACGTGTAGGTGGTTCTGGAATTGCCTGTTCTGGGTTAATTTCGTGGTTCTCTTGTTGAGCTAATCTTCCTTTGTTAAAGTAGTAGAAAGAACAAAAAAAAAACCAAACCACACACAACAAAACAAGCACTAGAAACACAGATTAATGATCTGATTTTTTTTTTTTTAGATATCACTGTAATCAGTGATGGGGAATCAATTATTAATGTCCCTGAAAACAAGCAATAAATGTGTTAATCTGTTTGAATTTCCTTTGTATTTTGTAATACTCCATTGTTTTAACAGGACATACATTTGACACCATCGACTGATTTTTACAAGAAGTTAGCCTTGGACTGCTCAGGGCAACAAGTTGCAGTGGATTTATTTCTTCTTAGTGGACAATACTCTGACTTGGCTTCTCTAGGTAAGTCATATTAAGCTGTTTTGGGGTGCATAACTCTTGTACTTTTGGCATATATATAGAATCTACATTAACATTTAGTGCGTGAACCTGATTTGAATGAATCTCATGCGTTAAGATGCAAATTCATCCTTGATGAGCAGTGACAGTGAATAGAACGTACTCTTTTCAGTCTTTCCTGATTCAACCTGGCTGTTTTCATATTCTCCCTTAGTGAGTCAGGATTCTTGTGATCCTGGTATAAGTGGCTGAAATACTTTCCTTCTTTTATGCCTTTTAACCATCAGTGTAAACATCTTTAGAGTAAGCTTTGTTAGCATTTTTTTTTCTCCACTTACCAAAACTTTCAGGTGACAAAGTACCTGTCATTTCAGGCCAGTGGAAAACTATTTCACACCTGAAACTATATACATACTTGAACATATAGTTGTGTTACATCTATGTCTCTGTATGCAGGTCTGTAACAGAGTTATTTTCAGGTGTGAACAGTTTAATACTTCAAGGGAATATTGCATTCAACTGGTATATGTAAAGACCACAGCAGCAACTGTGTGCACCCTGCCAATGTATGCTGGTTTTATTTCAGGTTGTATATCAAGGTATTCTGCAGGTAGCGTCTATTACTACCCGTCTTATCATCATAAACACAACCCTGTCCAGGTGGAGAAATTGCAAAAGGAACTGAAACGATATTTAACTAGAAAGATTGGGTTTGAAGCTGTCATGAGGATAAGATGCACCAAAGGTCTGAACACAGGTTTTTTTTACTGGGGGGGAGTGCGTGGAGGGGAAGGAGGCATTTGCGGTTATTTGGGAATGTTTTATTCGGGATTTTTGCTGTTATGTAAGCTTAAATGGTTAAAATACAAAGATTAGAAAAGTAAAAGTCCATACCAGGAACCAGACCGTTTATTAAAGACTGTATTTGCAGTGTCTTTACTGGCATCCAAGTTCCATTTTATAATGGTTAAAACTGGAAATTTTGTTGGACTGCTATTTCAACAAGGGACTGTTTTTATATACTCTAGAGACTTACTACTAGTCTGCATTGATTTGAGTTCCAAATTCCTGGTTTCCTCGAGGCTTTGTGGATTCTATGGGTTGGTTGTCTGTTTGGGATATATACCTTTCCTGAAGATCCTTTATTTCATTGAGAAGGATCTTAACATTCTGACACCGAGCCATCTGACAGTGATGGCAGGTGTTTTAATGGTGTGTGTACTTCACAACTGTGAAAATAAAATTGATTCACTACAATGCTTATCTTGTAGGTCTTTCCATTCATACTTTCCATGGGAACTTCTTCGTGCGGTCGACAGACTTGTTGTCATTACCCAATGTAAACCCAGATGCGGGATATGCTGTGCAAATGTCAGTAGAAGAGAGTCTTACTGATATGCAGGTCGTTTCTTTTCAGTCAGCTCTCCTGTACACATCCAGCAAAGGTGAGATATAAAGGTAGTGTCAGCTGCATTAACAGTACGCTATTCACATGAGTCTCTGTGTCCATTTTTCGGCTGCAATTCAGTTGTAGTAACTTACACAAACTACTTAATCTAGTATCAAGATCACAGTCGTGATGTGTTACTGCATGTTGTTGATGTTACTGCTTCTTTCAGACCCGGAAGTTACTTGGGAAACTTAGTTCTGGTCTGAAAATAGGTAGACTTAACCCAGAAATTGAGAACTAACTGTTTTTGAAAGCTCCTGGAAATGGCCTGGTTCACCACTTTTATGATAAATTAGATTGAGTCTTGAGAGGGTTTTTTTTTGCCATTGAGTAAACAGTGGAGTTTCCTCTATTGTTTCATAAAACAGAAGTTATATTTGGAGACTACAATTTTCTTTTCTTACAGGTGAAAGACGAATTCGTGTCCACACTATGTGCTTACCGGTTGTTACAACACTGAGTGATGTCTTCCTAGGGGCAGACGTACAAGCCATCACGGGGCTGTTAGCCAATATGGGTAAGCACGATAAGAGCTTCTTTGGATATGTATGGATGATCTCCCTAAAGCTCTGAGCAGCAGTCCTCTGGTAATTAACTTTAGAAGAAAAGATTCTCTCTAATAGTGCTCTCTAAGTTGCAAACCTGAGAGTTGTTTTTGTTTTTAATGCTTGGCTTAGGTAAGGTATCAGTATAGCTGTATGCAGTCACCTGGACTTGGTCTGGTGCATCATCATGGGCCCCGGGTTTTTTTCTGAATCACTTGTCTTGACTTCCTGTGTAGTATAGTAAAAACTTACTAAGATGCATGGAAGTATATATTAAAATGAGAAAAGTGACTGTATTCCTACCAAGGGAGGAAAAGCTTCTTATTTGAGCTTTGTACTCTATTTTTAGCTGTGGACCGATCAGTTTCTGCTACTTTGAGTGATGCTCGAGATGCCTTGGTCAATGCAGTGATAGATTCTTTATCTGCTTACCGTTCATCAGTCCTAAGCATTCAACAACCTGGTCTCATGGCCCCCCACTCGCTACGGCTCTTCCCACTTTATGTATTGGCACTCCTAAAACAGGTAAGATTTAAAAGGAAGCCGTGCAAGAGGATGATTGTCTGTTTGGCACGTCAACCTGAAGTAAAAGGACATTTCTTTGATGTACAAAATAGCATCTATCTTCTCTTTTGGTATTTTTGTAGGACTCAAAATTGAGAAGTTTCTTGATTTAGATTGTTTAATAAAACCAGCCTTCCTGCCATTTGCCAGATTACTGAGATATTATTACCGAGATATTGTACAGATTTGAGAACAGTCTTTCTTGCACAGATGAAGTTCTCTCAAGATAACAGTTGCATTTCTCTGCACCCCAGAATTTGATGACTTGAAAGGTCAATATAGAACAAAGCCTATTTAATTGTTTCTCAGGCCTGGGTAGCTAACGTATGATTTTACAGGTAGTGAATGTGTTTTTATCTTGGAGTATGGTATGTTATGTTGTGAAAAATGGAGGGATTTGGAGAATTTTATGGGGCAAACGTATCAAGGTAATAATGGATGGGCCTTCTGCTCTTGCCTGCAGAGAGCAATAGGGGATAGAGAAGATGTTTACAGAGTATCATTGAGGAGAATGATCTAGTTGAGAAGTGGGAGTTAAGAAGTGTATATGAAAACAGAAGTGTAAGTGGCATAAGCAAGGGAATAGGAAAATATTAAAAGCAGTGACTAGTCTAGAGAATGTGGCAGGGTACTGGCAGAGTGCTTTTTCAAGAATCTAATTTTTGTGCATTTCTGGAAATGTAGATCCACACAGCAGTTCAGTGTGGATTAAGAGAACTAGCTGGCTGGCAAAGAGGTGGTTGGCTGGCTGTTCTTGCAAAAGGTTTAAAAGCGTTTCACAATATGCTCAGTGTAAGTATTTTTTTGATTGGATTTCCCTGAACTTACACTAGAAGTCATTTTTAAGTGTTGGACAAGCTGCCTTTCTGTTCTAGAGAGAATTTTCTGATTCATACCACTTGATAAGGAATTAACCAGCATGTTGCTACTAGCATGTTCACAGTGACATTGGAGCGTTTTCACGTAGAAGACTGTAATTGTTTGACCCAGTCAAGTGGGAGGAGCGAGCCCTTAGTTCAGTTATAGCTGGGTATTTTTGTCCCCAAAAGCCAGGACTACATTGTAAATCCAGAATTACCTAAGTTTCTGTACATTGAAGCCAATTGTAAACCGCTCCAATATTTATTCTTTTAAATTCCATCAAGTAGCATTTTTGAGATGTATGTTAGAAGAGATGCATTTTTAAGATGCTTTCATCTTAGCTGTAGTGCTCACTGGAAAGGATTGATGGTGCAAGGTCATGGTAAGTTCCAGAACTCAGAAATGGGAATAAGAAGAATTGTATGATTTGTATGTCAAACACTGAAGAGAACTATGGAGAAGTAAAATAGCAGTGGTAAAGTAGCATATTTTGAGAAAATACTTCTGTCTCAACTCTAAGACTTTTAAGTAAGTTAGAAATAAACAATAGCCGGTGTGCTAAATTCAGTTTATCTCACTTTGCTTTCACGGTCAAATTAAATGCCTGATTGTTTGCAGAAAGCATTTCAAACTGGGACGAACGCACGTTTGGACGAACGCATTTTTACCATGTGTCAAGTGAAAAACCAGCCCCTTGTTTACCTCATGCTTATGACACATCCCAGTCTGTACCGAGTTGATAATCTCACAGATGAGGTGAGTATTTGCATTGCTACATGGTCTGTTTGTCTGGACCCAAAGATTTGTATGATATGAAAATAAATTTGTGTTAAAAATCTCACAAGTTTTCCACATTAAAGCTGCGTAGCTAAAATTTACTGATTCGTATTTTCCCATTTATTTCATTTATGCATCTGTTATTTGGGATTGGATTGATGAATTCTGGAGAGAAGCTGTGCTGTCGCTATGGATGGATGGGGAAGGTTTTTTCTAACTTATTTCACTTTTTGCTTTGTGTCATTATCTTGCACTATAAATCACATGTATGTAAAGACAGTATAACATATGCTTTAACTTTTTTTTCCCCTCTGTAGCTTCCTTTATTTTAAAATGTCAAAGTAGTTCTGTGAACAGTGAGAGAATGTTTATATGAGCCTGAGTAATTTTAGAAATCACACCTTTTGTACATAACGAATCTGATATTCCAGTTCTAGAACTAATTAACTAAGATTAGGTTGATGAAGTACACCCTCTCTAAATAAAACATTAAGAAATTTATTAGTAAATTGTGCACTTGGAGTATGACTTGAACTAAACTGAGAAAAACAGTCCAGCTTCAGTTTTATTTATTCTTATTTATATTTTTTTTATGTGTATATATATATATATATTCTTATTTAACCTTCCGTTCTGGTGCCGTTTCAATGCATCAAGATGTGAACCACTGTTTTTCTTTTTGCTTTTTCCTTTAGGGGGCACTTAACATAAATGATAGAACTATACCTCAGCCACCCATTCTCCAGCTGTCAGTGGAGAAGTTGAGCAGGGATGGTGCTTACCTTATGGATGCTGGCTCTGTAAGTTGTGTGGTGGTGGTGAATTTAAACAGTGTCCAAATTTACTTGACGCATTCATTCTGAGAACTCAGAATGCGTAGGAGACTGCTGAGGTGTGGTTTTGCATTGGATTAATGTTGGTGTTGCTGGGTATCTTTCAGGTAATGTTTCTGTGGATTGGGAAGAACTGTGGGCAGAGCTTTATCAGCCAAGTCCTTGGAGTTCCAAATTATGGCTCAATACCACAGAATATGGTACGTGTTTGCTTTGCCGCTCACCAGTTGTACAGTGCCGCCAGAGTATTATTTTCACGAGAAGTAAAATACCACTATTCAAATAATAGCCCTCCGTTTGTTATTCACTATAAATACAGATTCAGGAAAAGAAATAATTTCGTTTCTCCAGGCTAAAACTTTATAGATCTTCCCCTGAAAGTACAGTAAGAAGAGGCTGGCAATGATTAAGTTTCTCAGAACTGTGGGAGCAGACTGAGAATACTTGTGAGCAGTAAGGACAGTGGGTTAGTGGGAAATCCTTCAGTTTCTGCAGTAAAACAGGTATCGATCACAGCTCAGCCGTCACCCTTCTGATAGCCGATTGCTGATACCAGTTTAGTGCACCTGACAGTTTCAACCCCTTTCAAAGGAGACGAGACTAAAACTGTATGTCACAAAACACACCTGTCTGAGTATCCTTTATACCTGGTTAGGATACAGTTGGGCTATTTTAAGTGTTCCTTTTACTGTTTTTTCTGAAAATATCATGTATGTATTAATGATACCTTTTGCTTCTTAGACACATCTCCCAGAACTTGAAACTGCAGAATCCATCAGAACAGTATCTTTCATTTCTTGGCTGAGAGAACAGAGACCTTTCTTTCCTATACTATATATAATAAAGTAAGTGTTTTTTAACAGTCTTTGTTCTTCTTTAGGGACCTCTAAACAATATATATTTGGATATCATATACTGAACTTTCTTAATGGAAGTTTTAACAATGGTGCATGCTGTGCCCAAGATTTGACAACGGATATGACTTGTTATGAGTTGTCTCTAATTAGAATTTCCACAGACTAAAAAAAGACTACATGTCACAGAACATTTATCTGACATTAACTAAAGATTGAAGTAAATGCTGATAAGTGCGCTTGTTAGGAGTAATCACAAGGGCTATTTGAGATCCTCTTTTCATATGTCCTTAAGCTCTTGAAATATCTTACCACTTAACCTGTAACTTTAATAATGCATTGTATTGTAGATCTTAGCGAATGTTTATTTCACTCAAACACTTGTATTTTCATTTTTAAGGGATGAAAGCCCATTGAAATCAAGTTTTCTGCAAAATATGATTGAAGACAGAACAGAATCAGCCTTATCATACTATGAATTCCTCCTTCATATACAGCAGCAAGTGAATAAATGAAACACTAGCCTTTGGCTCACTTCTTTATGGAAAGATTTTGCAGTAAAGAACGATTGTGCTTGTAATATCTTCATTAAATCTGTGGCCTGAGGCAGTTGATGAGAAGTTCTCACTGTGATTTCAACGAACTAAAGCAAATAAAGGACCACATCTGAGAATCAAATGTGCAACTACATAATATTGTACCTTAAAAAAAAAAAATCAAACTGTTGGAACTGGTTGAGCACCTTTAATTTGCTGCAAATCATGTTTTTACTGTAAGTAGTTGCAGCATGAAGTACATTTACAAAGGCAATACTGAAAAGGTGAAATACATTTTGTAAAATAAAGAATTCTTTGTTGTTCAAAATGTATATTTCTGTAACTCTTTGCATTTATTTTTTTTTGCTGCTAGATATAAAACCTCACAATACTGATCATGATTTGCAGGGAAATTCTTTCTAAGTGCATCCAGTGATTACAGACAGAGCATCTCAGTGTGCAACTTAATGCTTAAAGTAGCAATGAAACAACTGTTCATTGTGAAACGAACAAATACTTACGAAGCATAGAATCCAGTGCTTGGATTGGATAATGGCTAATAGGACTAAAGGTAAGCTTAACATGGACAAGATGGCTGAATTTGTTAAAATATGTCAGTATTCTAATTAAAAAATAGTGGGGAGGAGCAGGCCCTATATGAGACACGTTTGAAAAAGTCAGTGGCTGAGTCAGCAGCAAAAGCAGACTTAGGTAGATGGCAAGCTTTGTTTTTCTTCAGTAAAAGGCATAGTTTTAATTTCAGTTTGTGAATGGTGTGGGAGGGGAAGGGCAAGGAAGGTTATCTCAGATTTTTTGGTTTATGTTTAGTAGGCTGTTTAGCTCTTGTTTACATTAACTGAAAGTTAGGCCCCTAAAATTGAGTGTGTTTCTGAAGTGAGTTTGTATGACAGCACTTCAAACCTAATGTTTCGAGACAACATTGAATATTCTGACATTAAAATTGGCAAAGAAATTATTTTTCCAAAGACAAAAATGTTATATTGCATTTGAAGATTTCTTTATGTTTTGAGACACGCTTGAAGTTTTGAAATATTTTTTTTTTTTACTGCAGCTGTGTAGTGAGCCTAGGTCCAAAGCCAGTGTGCACCAAATAAAAGCTTTAAATATACTCTCAGATCCCTGCCAGAGCTACAGATCGAAGCTGACATTAGACTTGAAGTGAAAATTTATATACAAATATACTTAAATAATTTTCTAAAAGTGAATTGATAATTGTTCCATTTTGGAGATTAAGCTATCATTGATAGCTACCAATATAAAGAGTATTTAAGTTACTGTATCCCTGTGCCCATGGGAAGTGTTTCATATGGAAAAATCTTTGTTTGCTTTTTTGTTTAATAGTGACAAAGTTAAAGGTCTTGCAAAACCTACTTCCTGGGGCAAATAACTTGAACAGGTAAAACACTTATAAGTAGTCAAATGTACTGTGATTGGGCTAGTTAACTTATATTTTGTGATACAAATGTCAAAGGACATCATAGGGTAATCATCTGCTACCATTTCAGGCTGTAGCTGCACGTGATTGTCAGGAGTTGCCTTACTTCAGGGGACGAGTTTCTTTGGGGAAATTGTTCTTGTCGCTTGAGCACAGGAAGCTGATGTTCAGAACAATGTCTAAAATAGCATGAAAAGACTATTATAGAACCAATTTAAGCTTCCCTGTCTGCTGTCTCCATAGCAAACAGGAGTATATTTACTTGAACAGCTTTTCAGAGAATTGCACAGTTTCTAGTCATAGTGAGGAGGTTTTTTAAGTTTTGACAGTCTGATTTTTTTTTTTTCCGGGGGAAAGGGGTCTTTTCATTTAAATCATCAATGGAAGCTATGCACTTGCATAGGTTATGACTCAAAACTTGTGTTTTGGGTATATTATCACTCAGATGTTGAAAATCATCCTTGCATCTAACAGCCCACCTGAAGTCTGTTTCTTACTATGACTGTATTTTGCTACTATATCCCTTATTTTTTTTAAAAACCATAAATGTTGGAGATGGCTTCATTGCTTTATGTATACCAGAATAATGGCTAAAGGTGTCTTTGTGGCAATTAACAGCTTTGAATTAGAGTCCCTAAGTTTTACAGAGCAAAACATTACAACCAAGAATCAGATGAACCCTCTTGGAGTTCTCTTCACTTTGGAAGAAATTCTGTATCGAACTTCGTTAGTTTATTCCCTCGCAGTGGGAAAGGCCTACTGGTTCACCTTGTATTGCTGTAAGAGCAGTACAGGACAGATGAACACACAAACTACCTATGATGTGTCCTTTTTACCTACTATGGAAAAATAAGGACACTGAAAATGAACTGCAAAAATAGGCAAGAGAGACTCTGGTACTGAGATCTCAGCACGACAACTCTACCACTGCAAATGTACTCTATTTTTCTAGTTGAAGACTTTTTTTCAAACTATTTCTGTATTTGACACATTAGTGTTCAGCCAACATTGTTACCATCCATTTTACTTTGCTTTCATTATCGTTTTTAATTTAATATATTTAAGTCCACATAGACTATGTTGCAATAACTAGAATGATTCACTTTTCTTTTGTTTAGAATTAACTTCTTAACAGAATTTAATCAAAGATGCAGAATGGCTGTTAAATAAGGGACCATTAAATGTGATTTTAAGGTTCTTTTTACTATTATGGATGTATTCCTTATAGTAAATTTAATTTTGTAAAGTAGTGTATAATATTGTAATATTAAATCTTTGTTTTCTGAACTCAAACATTGGATCTTCAGTATGAAGTTATAAATCTTCCCCCTTCTGAATTTGAGACAGGATTTACTTGTCCTCCTTTTTACAGTTTGTAATTTTCACTGTTTTATTCCTGTAAAAAGTCATTTGTAACACATGCAAATGCTTATTTTATCTGTGCTAATTTATCAGATTTGGCTACTCAATAAAATTAATTGAAAGAGCTCATGCAAGTCCATCAGTCCTTTCTTATAAATAAAAATAGAATAGTGTATTTGATCAGTCAAGATAAATACCATGTACCAACAAGTAATAAATTCTACTTTTAGCTAAAATGTAATATCTAGGTGATACAAACTGAGAGGGAATTTGAGAAAATTAGTTCCAGCTGACTAAAACTTTTTTTCTGTCACTGGCATTTTTTGTCCCTCCAGAGCATCTCTGTCAGTCATCATTGTTATTCAGTCCTACCTTGTGGTCTGTTCTCCCAGTAAGTCCGCAGTGGTGCCGTACCCCACCGTGCGGTACCCTGCCATCTGGCTGGAAGTTGATCTCAGGAGCCAGCTGACACTGATGGTTGGAATGTAGCCTTCAGCAGTGTTCCCGAGATGGTGATCAATTTTATTGTAGGTAATCCTGTGTCTTCATTTGACATCCTATTCTTTCGACACCTTTTTGTAAAAGTCATTCCATCTTATGCTTGCCAGTTTTTTTGTGAGCTGTCACTACTGCTGCTTATGGTTCATCATACGTAAGTTAATGCATGAGCTTGGTACTTTGACTTCTGTATTTAATAGTTTTCGAATACAGAATTCTGTCGTTCTCTAAATCATTCAGTATTGTGGAAATATTAACTGGACTTGTCAGCACAAAGTTTTCCCCCAGTCCACATAACAATCTGTCCTGCTGCTGCTGAATTTCACCACTCTGGCTGTGGCTCAGCGTTCAACAGGCAGCCGTCCCACACTGGTCTTTGGAGCTCCGAGTGCAGGATCTTGAAGGCGAGTCCTGCTTCCAACTGAAGTGCCTGAGGCGCCATCTGTGAGTTAAGGAGTGCAAGTCGTTCAGTGTCAAGGCTGTCGAAGGTAATTTGTTTGAAGTATTGATGGAAAGTGTCTACGTCACTGTGTTCATTTGGTTTGGCTTTCAGGTGCTTTTGCTATGCCTGTTAGCTATGTGAATGTACAGCTAAGGGAAGAATACTGTGGCCCAGTCTTATGACTTTTTGTCACGCAAGTAGAGGTGTGATGGACTTTCTATTGTACATAAACGTGAAGATTATGTCAACTGTACCTTGCTAGAAAGAACCCAAGATTAACGGAATCACAGAATGGTTTGGGTTGGAAGGAACGTTAAAGATTATCTTGTTCCAACCCTGCCATGGGCAGGGACACCTCCCACCAGACCAGGTTGCTCAAAGCCCTGGTTTATAATGTTGCAGTAATTCTGGAATCCTTGTTGCCTTGTTTTTTTCCTCAGTATGCATACTTAATCCTTTCAGCTGCGTACTGTATCAGCAGCAGTGCAGTGACACTACACTGGGAACACGATTTGGGACGCTGACCTGTGCTGCCTAACACCCGCCTAGAAGGCATTTCCCTACCTTATGTATCCTTTTTGTGTACATGTAAAAACATCTGTCTGCCGGCACTCCAATAAACAGCACACTCTCTTCCCTTGTTTGGAGCATGGCCAGAGATGACAAATTAACTTCCCAAATTCAGCTGTGCAGCAGCACATGAAGCTTTTCTGACAGAAAAACCTCAAGACCCGGCACTGTGTTGCCCCTCTGTGCTGACCCACTCTGCCAGCGGGGCCTCACGCTTTGAACCGTAAACATTGTGTGCTGGAAACTAAACGGCTCTGTGAACGTGGCCTAGTGAGCAGCTCTGAAGTTCTGCTGCTTTTGTACAGTCACAATTTTAACTGTTGTTTTTCTAATTAGGGCGTGTTAGGTAAATACTACTTTGGTTAGAAACATGAACCTTCACTTATTCTAACTCTTTACGTTTCTACACCGAACACTGCTGTCACCTCTCTGTATGACAAGGAAAAGGTTACCACCCTGTACTAGTTTTTACGTTGCCTGGTTAAGCAGATTTTCCTCACCGAACGCAAGGCGGATTTCCCAGGTTTACTGAAACCAGAATTTTAAGCAAAGTAAGGAAGGAGCTGGCCTGACGTGTGAACTCGCGTCCCTGCTGGTTTGGTTTCCCTACCGCCACGCAAACCCTCACCCTGCCCGCGCCCGTCAGCAACCTTCCCGCCGCCGCCTCAGCCCTCGCTCCCTTCCCGCCTCTCACGCCGTGATGTCACTTCCGAATCCGCAGCGGCCATCTTCAGTGCGGGCGCCGTCCCGTCGGAGAGCGCGGCGCGCGGGAGCCTCTCCCGCGCCTCCCCCTATTCCCCTGCCCTTACGCGAGATGGCGGCGCTAGCTTCAGCGGTGGGCGGTGCTGGCGCCTGCGCGCTGAGGTGGGGCGGCCCCATTGTGAGGCGCTGAGGTAGCGCCGCGGCCTGTTCTGCCGGGGATGGAGGACGGCGGCGGGGCGGGAGCGGCGCCCGCGACCCCGGGGGTCCCCGCCGGCCTCTCGGCCTCCCAGCGCCGAGCCGAGCTGCGGCGGAGGAAGCTGCTGATGAACTCGGAGGAGCGAATCAACCGCATCATGGGCTTCCACCGGCCGGCGGCGGGCAAGGGTGAGCCCGGTGGCGGCGGTGTGAGGGCTCCCGGCCGCGGGGCTGGCGGTAACGTCTCCGGCTGCGGCCTCCTCCTGCCGTAGCCGCTCCCCGCAGTCTCCCTGTGGGACAGGGCTCCCAGCGGCTGCTCCTTGGGCCCTCGGTGCGATCGTTTGTTTCAGGGATGCTTTAGGTGAAGTACGACCTTCTGCGGTCCTCGAGAGACCCGCGGATAAAATACGTGTGTCATCAGAAACGTGCCCAGATCGGGTCTTGGGGCTGTTACTGTTCTTACATAGCAAGCACACAAGCTGTCGTTTTACTTCAAGTAGTTTTTCTTCCTTGAAGAAACAATGAGCCTCCCGCACGTTTCCGTTCAGTAACTGCTTGCTGTCATAGTTGTGTTTTTATATCAAAGTTTTCTCGCATTTGGATAATAATCGGTCATTGAATGTTTGTGCTTGGCATGCAGAATTTTCTTGCAAATTCATAGGTAGGTCACTTATCTGAGGCTGACTGTCCTGTCAGGACAGAGTTGTCAGATTTCAGTTTTGAAGGATGCCTATAAGCCATGAATCAGTCTGTTTGAATACTGAAAAATACTCTGAAGTGTTGGTACACCTCTCTGGTAGGACCAGACCTGTTCCACATGCCCCTCCGTTTGGCTTGTGTTCTCTGTCATCACCTCTTTCGCTGTAAGATGAGGTCTTTGGGTTCAGTACAGAGCAGGTTAACACTGCTTTGCCTCTGACAATAGAGAACGTGCCAAAGTATGCTTCTTCAATTGCCTGCTCATTTGTCAGTCTCTAATGCTCCGTCTGTGTGATTCACTTTCTTTGAATCTTTGGGGGTTTTTGTGTTGTTCTGTGTATTTGGAACAACATCTTTCCTCTTGTGCATGCAGTGTTGTTGCTTAAGGAAGTCCAATGTTTTCATTTCTCCATTGCTGACAGACAGCTTCAACTTCAGTTTCCAACCTGCCTTGCACAGCTGTCTCGTGTCTGTACCATTTCCGAAGAGAGCCCTGCAATGCAAAGCATGTGGTACATGTAGGGTTCTTTAGGCTGGTGGAGAGGAGACAGGAGCCTGCTGAGTCTAGTTTTGTAAGAGCATAATTTTGGTGAAGCTGATGGGCGTTTTCAGTCTGGTCCATGCTGTGCTTTTCCCCTTTCGTTATCATCATCTGTGGTGTAACTGAAGTCTGCGTGTAAACCTTGGTAAACAAAGGTAGGTTGTGTATCAGCTGAGCCCAGTTCTTTGTAAAACGGAATTGCTTATATTCAGGTATGTCAGATGGCTTTGTGATTAATAATTAGGACAGTTATTAATCATAAATCTGTGTTTTCACTTCGGAAGCAGAGACGTCAACCCAAGACCCCAGTCCAGTATGGCTAAAGTGTTGTTCCTTGTACCTGGTATGCATAACTCTGTGTTTTGTTTCTCTTCTTTAGATGATGAAAGTCACACAGAATCAAAGCTTCAGCATGAACAAGATAAATCAAACTCCCTTCCCATTCCTTCAGTTTCCAAGCGAATTGTGCTTGGTGATTCTGTCTGTAACATAGCAGGCACGACTGACCATGCAGGCAGCATGGTAGACCTCAAAGGGGATAAGGACTTGTTCAGTAAAACTCCAGAGCTTGTCAATGAGGGTACAAGTGAGCTCCGTCACCGTAACAGAGGGGAACTGCCATCTGAAGCTGCACCACGGCCATCTAGACATGGATTAGAGCAGTACTTATCCAGATTCGATGAAGCTCTTAAACTGAGGAACCAGCTGATGAATGAGAAGCCGAGCCAAGAGAATGGGAATGCAGTGGAGGAGTTTGACTCTTTCCGCATTTTTAGATTGGTGGGATGTGCGCTGCTTGCCATTGCAGTCAGGGCTTTTGTGTGCAAGTACTTGGTGAGTTCAGGGAAATAATCAAGCCTATTCTGTTTTGCTAGTTTACTGCAAACTTACTGTGAAATACCCTTTATCTAGCTGAAGTCTATCAGTAGTGACTGAGTTGAGAACTTCAGGCACTCTTTACATTTCCAACTGTATAACACCTAAAAAAAAATACCTCTATGTTCTTTGAGATGAATCTGTGTTACCTAACGCAGCCACTATATAACAGCTGCGAGTAGCACACTTGATCCGTTGTGTTTGAGGAGCAGAAGCACTTGAATACTTGTAGCTTAAGTGCCCTACAAGTTAATTCCCATCTTTGTGAGCACGAATCAACTGCTCTTCTAGTTTGGAGCCTACAAAAGAATATTACAGTAAAAATAACAATAGTTGTTCCAAGATAAGCAGATCCTACTCATTTATCAGTCATCTGAGAAAAGTAGTTCCTTGGTATTCCAGGTGTCTGCCAGTTCATCGTACAGAGGTGTGTGGCTGGTGCAGCCTGCCACCTCCTGGATCACTGGGCTCATTTTTACACGCTGCTGTACCCTTCTGTGATTTCAGGTTTTTAGGCTCAAAGAAAATAAGGCAGAACCTTATTTTTGACATGTAACTTGTCTACTTAGGTTTGTAGTATTCAAGAATACTGTTGCTATTGTCCACAAATTATTTTTTTACCTACCTAATTTTCTTTTATAACTGGGGAAGCATTAAATTTATGTGATTTCTTGGCTATTACTTCTGATCAAGTTAATTTTCATATATTCTTTTCTGTTCCTTCAGTCAATATTTGCACCATTTCTTACTCTACAACTTGCTTACATGGGACTGTCCAAGTACTTTCCAAAGGTAAAATACTTTTTTCAGAATTAGATCAATTTGAAATGGTTTGCATGTAAACTTGTGCTTAGATTGTATTGTTTTAGGACCAATGCATGTTACATATTCTTCCCTTGTTTTAAACTGTAGAATTGAGAGTTACCAAATGCTTATAGTTTATACTAGTTTTTAATCTTCCCAGATGAGTAAAAATGTTTTTTTAAAGTTGCTGTGAAAATGTGGACGAGCAACTTATTTAGCTGTAGCCTGATTCAAAGCATCTGACTGGGAAAGCCAGGTAGTTCTTTCACGTCTTCAGGAAGCTTTTGCTTTTCTCCTAGACCGTGCTCTTCTGTGGTTACGGTTTGCTTTGTCAGCAGCTGTTTCACATGTGATACCTGGATGAAATTTGGGAGGGTGCTCATTAAAAAATGAGACAGTCCTTGAGTTTTTAAGGGCTCTGCATTCCATTGCTAGTATCAGTGCGAATGGCAACTTGAAATGAGGTGTTTATTTGTGTGTGAACTTGCTGCTTATTAGCAAGATTTGCTATATCACTTGGTTATATACTTACACTAGTTAATAGTGCTGAAGTGTGTGTTTGGTTGATGATTTTGTCAGGTCTACAGTGCAAAGCGGGATTGAATCATGCTCAATCCATAGCTGAAAGGGAAAATTTGCATTTTAAAAGGAATAGTAGATTACCTGCAGAAAATCAGTAAATCAGCAGTTATTTTGTAGTTAAGTATATCATCGAAAACTAAATAAACTTCATAGTAGTCATTCTAAGCTGACGTGTCACAACACAAAACAGTAGAATTAGCCTTAGACTTGCACTAGCTCATTTGCTAGATCTTTTTGATCTTGTTTCTGCTGTCCTTAAAAGCAGGTCTTCAGTTTCAGAATTTAAAGAGGTGGTTCCTTTCCACAAGTTGCTTTTACTGCACTTTTACCCAGATGAGGTCAATCAGCTTGTTATCCTTCATTTTTCTCTCATGAAACCTAGAAATATTATTGAAAGCTTAATTTTGATTAGATTAAATTAAGATATCCATCAAGTATCATCAAATTATCAAATTTTTCAGCCGCTATCACCTTTTCCTACCTGTCAGACTTTGCACTCTTGATATTCCTCATCTTAAGGACACAAGAACAGCTTTCAAAGGGTTTTGGGCATTTCTCAGTTCAGAGGAGAAAACTGCCAAATGAAGTCATACTATAAATAGAAAGAACCAGTTGGTTTTCAATTCCAAGTCATTTTTCTGTGTTGGAAAAGTAGCAGTATTTTTTTGCCAAGTAGCGTGATGAGATTAATGCTGTTCTGCCAGCGGAGATGCCTGGCTTGGCTTCTTACACCCAGATTGCCCTTGTCTGGGACTCTTCCCACTTGCGCAGGAGCTGCTGCACAGCCCCGCTTTACAGCCCGCTTGGAGCGCCAGCGTGAAGCGGGCACGGTATCTGTGATGAATTTTATCTGCTGTTAACCAGGCTCTCCGCTCAGCTCCAGTGGATCCATCGCGGCACGCATCTGTAGCTAGGATAAGTGTTGTGAATGCTGGAGCGTGTCTGGAGAGAATCGATCCAAACCTGCTACTCTTATCGATGAACTTGGAATGTGCCTGGCTGTGTGTGAAATTGGCATAGCCTTCGTGACATGTAAAGCAGAATTGGATTATAACAGAAGAACTAATGTAATACTGTTGTTTTTTTTTTTCTTTTAGTGTGAGAAGAAGGTGAAAACGACAGTATTGACTGCTGCTCTTTTACTGTCGGGAATCCCTGCAGAAGTGATTAGTCGCTCCATGGACACCTACAGCAAAATGGGAGATGTTTTCACAGACCTTTGTGTCTATTTCTTTACTTTTATCTTTTGCCATGAACTTACTCTGCTTTTTGGTTCTGAAGTACCATGACGGCTGTAGAATTTCAACGCAGTAGTTACACTAAAGCTTTCTGGACTGCATTCCTTTAACGTCTGACTGTGCAGACAGGTTTAAACCTTCATTAAATTCTTACCTGTTCGAATGCTTGAAAGGAGCCTTAAATCAGTCATTTTGGGAAAGGAAGAGCAGGGTCCCAGACTGCCAGTTGTATTGGTTCAGTTTATTTAAATACTGTGTCTGCCTGTTACAAATGTGAAGAATAGGATGCAAGTGTCCGTGGATGATGTGTTTGGTTTAGTTAGATGATGCCCTTCTCGGCCTCCTTCATAAACATTCACAAAGCTGCCTTTGTTCTTTTCGGTGAGAACAAAGAGAATTCCTTTCAGCAGAACCGTATATATATATATATGTATCTCCACTATGGCTATAGCTAACAAGAACTGCTCATTTTGTGGTGGTCCCATTTTTTTTAAGAAAGCTCTAAGTAAAAGAAATCCCTGTATTCTGTCGTTCAAATTCGGAATGTTGAACCAAGTAGCTGCTGCTGGAGAATGTTGGTGAAACACGCCACTCTGTTGTCCTAATCCTTGCCTTGCTATACATTAATTGTGATTGTGATTAATTTCATTTGATGATTATAAAGCAAAACAGCTAAGCAAAACCACCAACAAAGTCCTGTTGCCTACAAATGTCAATGAAAAAGTAGGAAGAAACAAAATTGTTAATCTCAGCTGTTTTGTGAGGTTCCAGCAACCGAATCCTAGTGTAGCTCATACACATGCTTTCATTCGGATGCCTCTTCTTTATTTTAACAGCTCACCTCACGAGGGGAAAGTTGTATGTGTTGGCAACCAACCTGCAGTATCGAATGTTTGCTCTAGTGCATGTAAAACTTAAAAGGGAACCATTTTTTTTCTAGCTCCTTGCAGGATTGCATAAAACAACTTTTAATATGACGTTAATTTCTGCAGCTTGTCTCTGTTTATTACCAGATATTTGCATGTAAACACGGTCTTAATTGCGGAGGAGTTCTGCTCCTGCTGTAGTCCTACAACCCAACAGTGCAGAGTCTTCGATTCAACAGAGCTATTGATGGTAACGGTTTCGGGGTGTTTCTGAAATTGCCCCAGTGAAATCACAGTAGCCGTTCCTGTTTAAATCCTGTGTACCGCAAGCGACAGAGAAATAAAAAATAGTGCTTTGACTTGACTCCCGCATGAAGCCCTATGTACGAAGGGAGAATAGCATTTTGGGGTTTTTTTTTCTTCCTGTGGATGTCCAACCACATGGGCGAAAAGAAGACAAGCACACTGAATCCTGTCACTGGATAAAGCAGCGAGCTCGTGAATGCTCTTGTTTTCAGTCTCGTGTGAATTTTGCACAGTTAAGAGGAAGGAAGTGTCATTCCAAATACTCAGCTTAAACGCTGAAAATCTGTGAATATTTCTATTGAAGCTAAATTTGATATTATTTCAACTTGTAGTTTTCAGTTTAGAATCTGGACTTTGAGGCAATCTAGGTCAATGCCTTTTTTTAGCATAGGGAAACACCCGTTTATCTTGGTTATTTGTCTGCAGAATTTTTTTTAGGGAGCAGAAGTGTTTGATTATGCCTATATAAAGTAAATGGCCCGGCTTTCTGCTTCACCTTTTCTGTTCAAGCTTCCTGCTGTAATTTCGGCACTGCATTCCTGACTCCTAAGTTAGATATATGTTTGTTTGTGGCATGAAAACAAGAAGCTTATGTTTTGATTTGCCAATTTTCATTATTTTTTTTACTGATTCTTTTACAGTGAGTATCACATCACAGGTGTCCAGGGCTGGGCTGCAAAAGATTGTGACTTAGGTCTATAAGCACAAATATTTATTCAGAAGCTTTAAATTTGTTCATATTAAACAGGAATTTCAGCAAATTGAAACAGCTGTCATTTAAATTAAGGTTGAGATATGTAAATAATGAGTTTGCTCAAAAGTTACACCTGTTCTCTCTGTTTATACGCCCAAAAATAGTACTAATAAATTGCAAAAATACTGTGTACTAACATCTGCAAAAAACAATGAATTTTTAATCCCCAGCATGAAGATTTTAATCCTCATCAGCCAATTGCTAGGAAAAGACCTGACCCACCTGCTGTACGTTCACACAACCCCTCGCACCGCCCTTACACGCGAGAAGACGTGAAGCGGGTTTTCTTCTCAAGGGGTGACAGAAATGGTGCTGTGAGCCCAAACCTGGAACTTTTCAGCCTGTAAATACTTGGGGTTTTTTTCTGATTTTTCGGGTGAGTGGGCACGGCGCCCAGACGGGCTTCTTCACCTCGCGTCAAGAAATGAATCCCTTTTAGTCCCTTTTTATCTCTGTTCATGTACATAATTCTATCTGATGTTTATTGCCAAACCGATTGTTGGTTTTTTGTTTTTTTTTTTTTTTATTAAAAGTATATTTGTTACCCCCTTCCTCGGCGCTTTGTCCTGGCTCGGCACCGGGGCTTGTGGTGCGCGGCGGATGCTTTGCACCGGGAATCCCGCCTGGAGAGGGCAGCAAGGACGGGGCCGAGGCCTTTTCCCGGGCCGTTGCCGTCAGCGGGGCGGCGGGCAGCTGCCCGTTCCGTTCCTGCCCATTCCGTTCCGTTCCGTTCCTGCCCGTTCCGGGCCGCCGCCCGTTGCGCTGCTGCGCCCTCCGGCCGCCAGGGGGCGCCGCAGCCGGGCTGCGGGCAGGAAGGGCGGCGGGCGGCAGCTTCCCGCCCGCGCCTCTCGTCGTCCCGGCCGCTGAGGCGCGGAATGGCGGCCGCCGTCTAGCGAAGGGACCCCGCCGCTACCGCAGTCGCCGCCGCCATGGGCCGGGAGTCCAGGTGAGGGCAGCCGAGGCGCCGCCGCTGTGGCCGGTCTGACCCGCGCAGGGGTTCGCCGCTGTCTCGAGTGGCTGCGTGGGGGGGGGGGGGGGGAACAAAGGGCGGCGGCGGCGGCGGGCGCGCTGAGGGCCGCGGCGGGTCGCCAGGGCAGGCCCCGGGGCCGGGCCTGGCGCGGGAGCGAGGAGCTGGCTCTGAGGGGCAGGGCTGGGTGTCTCGGGGCTCCGGGACGGGTATTTAGGACCCCGTCCGAGGAGGCTCCGTGCTCCCGCGGGAGCTGCCAGGCTGCGAGGAGCCGCCGTGGGTCGCGGCGGCGTGTCCGGGCCCGGCGCGGGTGCGGGCGCCGGGCTGCGTGGCGGGGCCGAGGGGCGCGATCCCCCGAGCCGCTCCGAGCCCGCCGGGCCTTTGCTGGCTTGTTTTAAACTAATCGCAATGGCATCATTATCCGGGTAGGCTTTTTTTTTTTTTTTCCCCCCTCCTAGATTAGGCTTTTTTTTGCTCGTGTTTCTCTGAGTTGATGCAGGATCCCGTATCTTTTGCCCTCTCGAAGCCGATACAAACACCTGGTGAGGTGTTGTGACCACCTCAGAGTGCGGTTCGGGTAGAGCCTGTGCTGCCGGGTGATCTGGAGCCGCGCACACCTATCGGGCTGTACACCAACTCCTTAACCTGCGAGTGCTGCTGTGGCATGTGTCTCTGTCTCCTGGGCTAGTCCAGCCATCAGATTTTGACACTAAAACCGTGACACAGTACTCCCCAGGTGCAGTTGTCCCTACCCTATAACAGCTTCCTGGATCCGTAGCGGAGACCGGTGCTGAGAGAGGCAGATGAGTTGAAATTTTAACAACTGCCCTTGGGTTCAAATGAGTGATTCAGTGAAGAGCTGGGTACTCCCGTAGGTATGTCTAAATGAGTTTCAGACTGGCTGGGGCAGCAGTCGTGTCCGGCAGGACACCCGTTAGAGACTCGGGCTGCAAAATCTCCTGGGAACCGAACGCCAAACTGCTGGCGCTCAAGCTGGCAGGATTCCCTTGCTTGTCACAGTACAGCTTCTCGTCTGATAATGACTTCTTTCTGTTTGGGCAAAAACTGATGGTAAAAGTGGGTTTAAAGTTGTATTAATTTTCTGGTTTAATACCCACAAAAAGTTTTAAAACTGAAGAAATGGGAAGAGGGTGAAAGTGAAGATGGGTGGGGTGGGCTGGGCTGCATGTGCTGCAGTTGATGTAAATACATGTTCATCCGACTAGGGCTTTTGAAACCTGAAATCATATTTATTGCACACTTTAGAAGAAAACAACAAAAAAAATTAGTTTTCTAAAACTGAAAGTTTAGAGAAGGGGTGGAAGCATGGAGCAGATCCCGTGGCATTTTGTGACAGAGGTGGGACAGAAATTTGAGGTATCTATTGCTGACAGATGTTTATTGCGTTCAGTTATACTGCTGATAGGCTGTATAAGGATACCACGCTGCTACTGTACCGATTCCAAATGTACACGATACTTGAATATGCCAAAGTGCTGAAATAAACGATATTATTTTTAGTGCCGATACTGTTGTAATACAACCCTGTGTGGCGGTGACGGAAGGGAAAGAAGGATCTGGGGGGCTTGAGGTGTTGCCTTCTCTGCTTCCTCCTGCTTCCCGAGCCTGGCTGCTGGGCTTGTCAGGAGAAAGGGTCTGCGGGTCCTGGGCTACAGGATATTTTATATATATATATATAAAAAGGGAATTATTCTGGCTTGGTGACTGAAAATTAGGAATTGGAGGAAGAGGAGATGGTCACAGTCGAGGTCCCTCTGTGAGCTGTACACTCAGCTGAAGAGTTTCCTAGAGAATTCCTGGCTTTACTCTCCCACAGTGTGGCTGGGATAAGAGAGCGTTAATGAAGGGAGAAAAGGAGACTCCCATCTCCATCACACACCCCTCAGGCCTTGATAACTTCTTAAAGCTTCTGTTGTGATGTTTGATGATGTTACGAATTTCTTTTGATGCCAGCATTGCAAAGGCATTGACCATTGCTGTGTCACATATCCTCAGGGGTTTCTTTAATTGCAGTTTTACGGCTTTTCCATTGAGCAGAGGTATAATTTACCTAGCTTACCTGCATAAAAGTTATATATTGTATAAAAATCAACAAAGAACAGTTTTATTTTTTTGATTTTGAGCTTCAGAGAGTCTTTGTCTTTTCGTATATATAATGGAAATCAATGGATTTCTAAAAAGGAAATTGTTCCTGATGTTCTAGTGTTCACATGAAGTGCTTATAGTAGTACTCTAAAACCAAAACAAAAATATGACCAAGTAATCCCTCTAATTTCAGCATCGTTGGGAGTATACATATAGTTTGGCAAGATGATTACAAATGTTTAAAAATTTAAAATATCCAAGAAATTAAGATGAAGAATTCTTTTTGGCCTGTCCACCTAAATATGACAAATACCCTTTTACTGCAAATTTTTCTCATGCTTATGTTCATCTTTTTTTGTGAATTTACGGTGCAGGCATTATCGGAAGCGCTCTGCGTCACGTGGACGCTCTGGTAGCCGTTCTAGAAGTCGTTCTCCGTCTGACAAAAGAGGAAAACGTGGAGAAGACAGACGCTCTAGAAGTAGAGATCGAGAACGTAGACGCGAGAGGTCACGCAGTAGGGACAAGAGAAGATCTCGATCGCGTGACAGAAAGCGTCAAAGGTATGACTTATTAATTACAATCAAAGTAGATAAAAATGCCTGTTATCTCAATATTCATGTTCTTCCACTGTAATTAGTTACTTTGCTGTTGTTCATGATAGATTTTACTATGCGTAACGTTTTTGCTTTTTAAATGGTTTCTACCTGCTGGTGCTGGTGTTTGTAAGCTCTTAGTAGTCTTGATGATTGTTGGATTCCTTTTACAACCTGTTCCTCAGTAGCAGGCTAAAATTACACTATGATCACGTGCTAAATAAATACAATTTTGTTCTGTGGCAGGCGTTCAAGAAGTAGAGAAAGGGAACGGAGCCGAGAGAGAAGAAGATCCCGGAGCCGAGAGCGGAGGCGGTCTAGAAGCAGAAGTAGAGGTAGACGGTCTCGATCCTCCAGTCCAAGCAAGAACAGGAAAACAGAAAACAGGTATTTGTGTTCTCTAATTGCAATCAATGTCATAGTGACAAAATATCATAAAACTATTGGTAGCATGGAAGGAATCATCAGGCAAAGCTATGCAAAGCTTTGGTTTGTAGAACAGGAGGATATTACGTGAGTGTGCTGTTATGACCTTTTCCCATTGCTTAATGTGCCTAACGCAGTTTGCTGTGAGAGCGTTTCTGTGAAAGGGAAAGATCCAAGTTGTGGCAGCTAAAAACAGCAGTTAATTTTAAAGTTAAGACTGAACTTCATTCTGAAAGTTTTGTAGTGCTTCACTGTTATCTCAGGTTCCACTATCAAGAAGTAATGTTTTGTGTCCCAGCGCGTACGCCCAAATTAATAAAGTACAGGTGCTTTCTGGCACAGGCATTACATTGAACTATAAATAACTTTCTTTAAACTTGTAAATTACAAGAGAACAGTAAGTTTTAGTTACCAGATTTGCTCCAGTGCAGTGTTCTCAATGATGTGATGTATCATTTTCTTTCTCAGATAAAGCACTTCATTTCTTTGGAAACATATAGGGCTTTTAAAAAATGCGGGCAGGATAGCAGCAGGGGATCTATAAACAGCATTGTGGTGATGTCTATAATAGGAATTTTAAACTGTTACAATTGCACTGATTGTACCTGAGCTCAATGTTTTATGTATTCTTTACATGAAAGGTGGTCTAAAGAATATAAGACAATAAGATTTGGAATCTGCTTTTTTTAAATTATATTTGTGCAAAAACCCAAAATATATAGTGTAACATTTCAGAGAAGCTCAAAAAGTCTGCTTTGGTAAAGCCACCACCTGTTTATCTGCTGTTTGTTGAATTCTGTGGGTGTGCTTAGTGCTGCAATTGTTACGGATTTGTCAAGTACGAGTCTTAGAGGTTTACAATCGAATAAACTGACTAGTAAATAGACTTAGTAAAGAGGTGAACCTTGAACTCCTTTAGATGTTGACTTGAGAAATGTGTAAAAACTTACTACAGGTCATGTTCTGTTAAATACATTTCCATGCAATTTTCAGATATGATTACAAATGGCATATAATCGTGCTATATTGTCAAATGAGTGGGAAGTCTCTAAGTTGTAACAGCAGTCCGTACAAAGAATAAGCAGGTTGATGACAGTCTAGAAATTGCAAGAAGCTGGACTCACAAAGTCTTTTGGAATAAGAGTATGGTTTGTGTTAGAATACCCCAATGAAAAAGGCTTAATGAGATTTAATTGGCTAAAGTGAATTTTACATTTATTAATCATTAGTTAGCACATGTTTGGTTTGGATGCATTTTTTTTCCTCTTTAAACAGAAGCAAGTAAGGATAATAAAATCTGTGATAAATGTTTTTTTTTATTAAATGCAAGGCTGCATCTTACGTTTGAGTTACATAAGTAGCTTTTCGCAGGGAGAGGTGTTTCTATGTCTTTCAGCCAGTACTGTATGCTCAGGGAGACATCCAAACTTCTGTGGCAAGATGCTAGATCACTTTAGCTTTCTCTAGAAATTCAACAAACAGGAAATTTTTAGTATCTCTCTTCTAATTGCTGTCTTCAAGGAGGTGTAAAATAAACTGCAGAACCACTAGAGTATCAATTGTAAGTGTTCTGGAAATGAAGTCTGCAACTTCCCTCTGTAAAGAAGTGAGAAAAACAGAACCAAAGCATGTGAATCGGTGGATTGCAATAGATTCTGCATTTCCGGTAGCTGGAGGGAATATTTACATGAAATGGAAAGATTCTCTGGGAGGCAGTGTGCTTTGTAAAGTATTTGAAAACATAAACCTGTACAGGGTGTTGGTAGTTCTGTTTCTGTCCAGCACATGTGTATCCGTCCCCTGAGAAAAGCTGTGATGTTCTAAGAAATCTTTGATCTTACCTTTCAGATCAAGATCTAAAGAAAAGACAGAAGGTGTGGAAGTTTCCAAAGAAAAGAAAAAAGATAAAGACGACAAAGAAGAAGAGAAGGATAAAGATGCTACCCCAAATACCGTGGCCACTGAGGTACAGGCTTTTAACACTTACAAACTTAAAAGATAGAATTTAAACCAGGAATTAAGTTAGCCATAGATTACTGCATTAACAAAAGAAAACCTGTCCTTAGAGCTGGACAAAATCCTCACTAAATGAGGAAGTATTATCTTCAGTGCCACAGACTCTTATCATGGGATATGCTTTCAGTTCTTGGTGTAAGAAACATTCTTCTCAATTCAAGATTTCGAACCGCTTAGACCGCAAACCAGAGACAAGCATGAAGGATCTCTCATTTTTCACATATTAGGTGTCAGTAAAGGAGCTGAAACTTTTTTTTGGTCTCTGAACCCAGGCAGGAATGAAAGAACAAAGGGAGAGGGAAGCTCTCTTTGCCTTGTTCCGTGTCATGAAAAGATGTGCCTCAATGAAGAATTCCTAAACTGGTGGTTTTAGCTAACTCTTGTAAACAGCACGTTGTTACTAAGCCTCCTTTGTTAATAGCGGCTGCACTGGCAGTGAGGGCTCCCCAGGCATAAACCAATCCCAGGTTTTTGTACTGGAAGGACTTTTGGAAGTGTAGGGTAACATGATAATTCTTTAGTCTCTTATAGATCGATGGCTAAAGTGAGTTGAAACTTACTGGTGTGACCTACAATATTTTTTTTCTGGTAAATAAAGGAAAGTTTAATTTGCTATTATCTTAAAAATTATATGCCAGCTACTATAATGAAGAAGAAAATAGTCAACTACATTTCTTATTCGAAAATGTTAAAGTTGATGTTAGTATTTTTCATTTCTTCTGTTGTGAAATTTGTGGATGTCCAGTCTTCTACGGCATGCTCACACAGCAGTTATATTTGTTTGAAGAAGCATAGGCTAAAGCCAGTGGCCATTAATTTTCACTATTTGGTTGGTTTTTATCATAGAATTTTGATCAGAACAAACTAGAAGAGGAAATGAGGAAACGAAAGGAAAGAGTGGAGAAATGGAGGGAAGAACAACGCAAGAAGGCTATGGAAAACATAGGAGAACTGAAAAAAGAAATTGAAGAGATGAAACAGGGGAAAAAATGGAGTTTAGAAGATGATGATGGTATGTAACTTTTTATATATAACAGTTAAAATACTTTTGTTCCTAATAATATTTTTATCATATTATCTTTAAAGCATTAATTACTCTTCACAATGTGAACTATAAAATAACGAGCCTTCAATCTGGTCATGGCTTCAAATGAGATACAATTCAGATTATCATTTTTCCTCATGCAAATCTCTCCAGTTTGTTATAGTAATAAAATTGGAGTGTAATTATTTGGGTAGACTAATAATTTAACACACATAAGCGCATTTCTCTTTCACTGTCTGTTTTATTCCCGTCTTTCTTGTGTGTATTAGATGATGAAGAGGAAACTGCAGAAGGAGAAAAAGAAGGCAATGAGGTTGAAGATGAAGAGTTAGATCCTTTGGATGCTTATATGGAAGAAGTAAAGGAAGAGGTCAAAAAGTTCAATATGAGAAGTGTGAAAGGTGGAGGTGGGAGTGAAAAGGTAAAATCACTTAACTAAGATTTCTTATCTTTGTCATTTAAAAATAGCTTTGTGTTTTAATATCAAAATGGCTATAAAAAAAAAAGGAGACAAAGTGCAAAAAGCAATCAGGAAGTTAGATGCACTTAATGCCTGTTTGCCTTACCTTTTATTTTCTGGTGTTTTTATCAAGCTGTTTTCTGAAGCATTATTCTGATAAAAATTCACTGAAGGAAGTGGACACCCACCCCCCCCCCCCCCCCAGCATAATGCATTCAGAAATACGAATATTCTATATATTTTATACGGTATGTTTTTTGGTTTATATGATAGCGCAATAATTTTTCTTAACTGTTGTTGTAGAAATCCGGACCAACTGTTACCAAAGTAGTAACTGTGGTGACAACCAAAAAGGCAGCTGCAGAGTCAGAAAAGAAGAAAGGGGAGCTCATGGAGAATGACCAGGATGCAATGGAGGTAATGGAAGCGTCGTGTGTTTCTACTATGAAAAGGCAACGTGCCTCTTGTAAGAGGCATGAGAATGGGGATAGTCCTAGGCTTTTTCCATCCCATAGGGGATAAACATTAAGTTGTTTCATTTGCAGAACTACGGTCACCGGATTTTTGATCTCTACGCGGTTTCTTGTTACTTGTACAGTTTTTTAAGAAATCGCCATCGCAGCTTTATTGTTCAGAGGCAGTGTTGTACAGATGAGAGCTGAATGAGTGCATCAGGTTGTCTGGCTTTGTCATTGGTCTTAATATGACTGGGCTGGTGTGTCTCACATGTGGTGTGTGTTCGGGTCACGTTACTGAAATTGGGCAGGCAGTCCTGGTGATCCTGTGTGTGAATGACCCAGGAGCTAGTCTCGAGTGTTTATGTGTGCAGCTGCTCAGTCTGCAGGTTCAGTCACATGTATCTAATCTGAAAAAAAATGGGGTTTGTGTTTTACATTTCTGCTGAATTTCTTTGTAAATATAAATATATTAATTTCCAAAGCACCTGTCAGTTACGGATCTCAAAACACTTCATAAATCATAATGAGACATCTCTTCTAGAACAAATGAGAGGTAGACGTACTCATTTTACAGTTTAGGAAACAATAGAAAGGAGTTTGATTCTGCCTAGGGCTACAAAATGCTATGCCAAGTGATGTGTTCTAGTACACAGCACCCTAAAACCAAATTTATAAGTATTTTCTGTTAACACTCACTGTAAATAACAAATATGTTTTAGTAGGAAGAGGTGGTACAGGTAGATAAATGTAAGCTGCCCTCTCTGGATATGGCTTTACTGAAATAGTAGACCTCCCCATAGTCTTTACCGTGTGCAGTTGTTTGCATGTTGAGCAGTGGCAGATCAGCATGAATATTGAATTTTAACAGGGGGATTCTCTGGGATTCTCATGGAGCCATCTCGCTGGAATCTCTCAGAATTACTCCTCTGTGTCCAAGCTGCCTTCATAAAATGCTTTCAGGAGAACATGAATATTGAGTAATTAATGTGGTTGTGTGTGATGTTTCAGGCCTGAATAGTTGTGAAGGGTGTGGGTACTTTGTCCCGGAGGTCTTGGAGAGACAGCCTTGCCCAAGGCGTAGGCTAGATGCACTGCCAGCGCTGTAGCTCAGCTAGGTCGTGCTGAGCTCTGTGTTGCTGCAGTTCCAGTGTTAGTAGTACTTGACTAGTTTAAAGCTGAGTTGGGTGCATCTGTTGGAACTGTGACTGCAGTGGGATGCAAATCAGTGGTATGCTGTCTGTTGAATGTACTGGATTATTTTTTTTTCTTCGTATTTTCCTCTTGTATGGCAGTGATTATTTTGAATGGTGACAAGGCTGGTCTAGTTAGTATTCATAAAGTCAGGAAAGTGATGTGGGACGGTGAAAGTTAAGGCTGGGAGAAACATTAGGTGAACAAACAATTGGTACTCTTAAACTGAGAGCGGGTTTTCAGTATCTGGTCTAACAGGGTAAGGAGTAACTGTTGCTTCTGAGTAAAGTTCCTCTATGAACGAAAAACCAGAGCCTCTCAGAATACCACTCACACTAACTTGCACGCAAATTATAATCTACACAGTATTCCTCAGAAGAGGAGGAAGTTGATCTTCAGACTGCCCTGACTGGCTATCAGACCAAGCAGAGGAAGCTGCTAGAACCTGTGGATCATGGAAAGATAGAATATGAACCTTTCAGGAAAAACTTCTACGTTGAAGTACCAGAACTAGCTAAAATGACTCAAGAAGGTAAGGACAAATACAACCAGAATGCCTGGGGTAATATTAAAGAAGAGAGTGATGGATTTTGATGTGCAAAGAAACAGCAAATTCCTTTGGAATATAAAAAGCATTTGGAGCAACTTGGTATAGAAAAACACTGAATCAGTTAGATCACTATTATTGATAACTTCACATAATTGTCTAGGAGGCTTTGACGGAAAAATTTACCTGAGTCCTTTCCACCTACCTCCTGTCTTGATGTGTAACAAGCTAAAAGCTGGGTTTTTTGGTGTCAATAAAATTAGTATCTCATATTTAAGGACAGATCGAGAATATTTTGATCAAGGCAGTAAAGAAATGTCAAGTTTGACTCTTGTAATGCAAACTCTATTTCAGAGGTGAATGTGTACAGGCTGGAGTTGGAGGGAATTACGGTCAAGGGAAAAGGCTGCCCCAAACCAATAAAAACCTGGGTACAGTGTGGTATTTCCATGAAGATCCTCACTGCCCTCAAAAAGTAAGCAAGCACTTTATGAACTATATCGTATATCGGGCTTGATTTTGTTCACTGTGTTCTATTGCGTTGATGAGAAAAACCTTTTTCTTTGTTACATAATGCAACGTGCCCATGTTTGTAGATGTTACATACATAGTCATCCTAGTGTTTATCACTCAATACGGAAATATAGTTATGAACTATTCCTTCTGCTGTTTGTATCATGGTTCTGCTGTTGATTTTTATGCTGTAGGTTTTGAATGGCACTCATATGTATATATAAATATGAATATGCACATTTTTTCCAGCATGACTTTGTGACTCAGCTGTCAAACGCTATTTTGGTCTTGAAATATCTTTTTTCCTCTCTTTAAGACATGGCTATGAAAAACCCACTCCCATTCAAACCCAGGCCATCCCAGCAATTATGAATGGACGTGACTTGATTGGCATCGCTAAAACAGGAAGCGGAAAAACTATTGCATTTCTGTTGCCCATGTTCAGACACATTATGGATCAGAGAGCATTAGAAGAAGGAGAAGGTCCCATAGGTACAAAGCTTTTATTTTCAAAATCGCTATATAAATAAGTAAAAGCTCAAGCATATGCTTTAGAAGGGTCTTTGGTTCTTCTCTTGGTTATAAAGAGGAAAGGTTACTTACTAATGTCCATTAATGAGTGGCTTTTTTAAATTTAGTTAATGATCACTGTGCTATTTAATGTGGTTTGTGATCACTGTGCTATCTAATGTTGTTTCAAGAGCGCTTGCATGTCCGTATATCTGGAAGGGAGACCTTACTCCTTTGATTTGGAAACTTTGACCAGATTTCCACCCCATCCTCATACTGTCTTAATTCTCTTTTTCTTGAAATTACATTTTTTTGAAAACATACAAGTAAATCGCTGTAAACATCGGTCCAAAAGATTGATTTTTATTGTATAAATAACAACATCTCTTATATTACAATGTTTGATGAAAATGCTTTGCTTTTCAGCTGTCATTATGACACCGACTCGCGAGTTGGCTTTGCAGATTACCAAGGAGTGTAAGAAATTCTCAAAGACACTTGGGCTTCGAGTTGTCTGTGTCTATGGAGGAACAGGGATCAGTGAACAGGTACGCAAAAGACATGCCTTAGCTGTCAAATAACTCTTGAACTTTATTAACGTTACTTTTGCAGTGAATTTAGTTCCTTTCTCTTTCCCATAAAGCCAGTACATTTGCAGCCTTCATTATGGATTTTCTCTGTAGGAATGGTAGTAATGCAAAAGCTTAGGCGTTTGCACATAACTTGGCTTTAAACATACTGATCTTCTTGAAAATCCTCAAATATGGTCCTTAAAAGTTTCAGACTGTTTCTGTTTAATCTATGTACTGAACATGGCAGTAATTAAACGATTAGTGGGATGTGATAGTTTGAAAGTTATTGAGAAGCTATATTTTTATGAGAGTTCCCCTGAAGATACCAAGAGCCAGAAAATGTTAACTGCGGTTTATTGCATTATCGCACATTGCATGTTAGAGTCATTTAGAGATTAGTTTCAAGTCTGCCCTCTCCACCCCCGGGGTTTGTGGAAACAACAGAACTTTGAATTTCTGTGACTATCTGTGATGGAACGTGGTTTATTTAGTTTCAGCTGTCCTTGATATAGCATGTGACATTTCTTATAGGCCCTTAACTGCGCAGAAGTCATATCCCCATCATAAGTGCTTCAAGTGATAGTAACTTAGCTTGTCAGAAGTTACTCTTTTGGAAAGTAAAGTTTTCTAAAGACTTAAAGAAATTACCAAGTAAAATCTTTACATAAACAATTCACATCAGTAGAACAGCTGTATTACAGTGTATGTTGTTTTCTTTTTTGCAAGGTGATGTATGGTTTTTTTAAAAAAACAAACCACAAAGCAAAAAACCCCATTCTAATAGTTTCTTTACTATGTTTAAAAATCAGATAGCTGAACTCAAAAGAGGTGCTGAAATTATTGTTTGCACACCTGGACGTATGATTGACATGTTAGCAGCTAACAATGGTGAGTAGAAAACCTTTTCCTATGGAGAATTTTTAATATTTGTTGTGTAATTCTAACAAATTCAAAAGATCATGTATTTTGATAAATGGTCTTATGGAATTTTCTTATATCTCTTCAGGCTGCACTGTCGAGCTATTGAGAACATATAGCACTAATAATAGGTTTAATCCCATTGGTCTGACTTTTTTGGGGAGGACAGGAAATAACTACATTCTCGAAGAGTTTCTGAGAATGTTTATCATTGTTAAACTTAAAATGTGCTGGTCCAAATTTTTTAACTTCAAGTCATTTAGATAAAGGTTATATAACAGTTGCTTATTTTGTCTGCCCGTTGATCTTTTATTATTGTTAGCGTAGCTCAGCAGTTACCCGCTTTTACTTAAGTGTCTGACTCTGCCTTTATCTGTTGGTTTTAAAAAACACAACAGACAAAGAAGCCCTCCCTAAATAACTGTTCAAAAGTAAAAGAACTGACCTTACATCAGATATTCAGATTGATTAAACTGAGCCACTGCAGCTTTAAGAGGTTTTGTCCTAGTGTAACCATTGCATGCTTATTAGATAAAGTTTTATTATTAAATTATTCCACATCAAAACCTCTACTAAACTGTTGACATTATTTAACTTCTGTGGAAAAAGTACCTTCAAGACATATAGAACTGGGCTTCCAAGACTTAAATCGTCAAAGGTAGGTACATTAATGCTGTTCCCAAGTAATTTTACAAAGTTATTATTTGGGGATAAAAGTGTTAAGATGTTAAATAGATATGTAGATTTTAAGAAATATTTATTTTGTTCCTTAAGTATGAATTCCATATCTTAAAAAAAAAAAATGCAGCGCTAAATCTAAAAAATAATTTAAGGATTCAGCTACAATTTGCTGAAGCCGAAAGGACCAAATTCTACTGTAGTTTGATAGGCACAAGTCTGAGTGATAGTTGTAGAAAATGTGAAAAATCTGTTCCATTCTGAGAGCATTTGCCAGTGTCACTCCACAGTTGTTTGGAAATGAATGTGTTCACACGTTTATGTCGTTTGAGAACATTATTCTTAAATCCTTGAGTTAAATCCTTCACATGAAAGGGAATCTCTTAGCTATTTGTTTGGGAAGGGTGCTAATTATCCTGTCCATCATAATTTCAAAATGTTCACAGATAGACAACTTGCTTATTTTGTTTCCAGCTCTCCCAGAGTGTGGGGTGGTTCTTAATTTTAAATTTAGTAGTGTTACTGGGTAGGTTTTAATCTTTATATATTCATTTTGAAAAGACCGCTTACTCTGTTTTATGCATATTATTAGCAGTTAATGAGAATTAGTATGATTATCCTCAAATAGTTATTTCTAGCTCCGAGGAAGCGTTACAGATTATATGTATAAAAGGAATTTTTCTGAGGCTGCAACAGTTAGCACTGGACTTTGCCTTCCACACATGCGCTGTAATCTCTAATATGTTTTTTTCTAGGTGGCGCTGTCAGATAATGGCTGATGTGGCTCCTTGCTTCATCTCAGTCTTAGTTTTATGATGTGTTTTGGCGAGGGCAGTTTTCTGAATTTTACAGGTTCTTCTGGCCCTATGATGGTATGCAAGAGAAGAGTTTGACAAAATAAAGGGCCTTATGCATACTTACACATTTCCCAGAATGTATATGTGATTAAAATGAGAACATTAAAATTCACATTTAGTGAATTTTTTTAAAAAGTAATTAATGTCTTTGTTAGAAGATAGTGAGACTATATAACATTTTTAAAAAGTTATTCCTGAGGGAAACTAGATTTCCATTTGATTTTGTTTCCCATGTGTTTTTTCCTCTCCTTTCACAGGTCGGGTGACAAATCTCCGCAGAGTCACATACGTTGTACTTGATGAAGCAGACAGAATGTTTGACATGGGTTTTGAGCCTCAGGTAATTAATGACATGAGTGATATTGCCACAAGATGTTATTTTCCACTTAAAGGATTTTGCAATGCTGTGTTATTATTACACTGCCAATGAGTGTTCAAAAAGATGTGCTGCATATGGACGACAGTTTAAACCGACTCTTCAATTTTTCTATTGTCCTCGCATGCTTTATTTTCAATAAATTTTTATATAGCTTAGATTTTTCTCTAATGTGCTATTTTATTTTTACACGCTTGTCTTGGATACTTGTGGCCATATCGTAGCCCTGTGTAATCCCTTGATGCAGGTGTCATATTAGTAGTTGTAGCCTGCTTATAAAGTCTTTGGTGTCTCCTGGCAATGTCGTGCAGGAGACAGGAACGAAATGTTGGTGACAAATTACTTGCTGGCAGCTTTGGACATCCATGACTCTTTCAGTTGTCATCAGGCTATATTGTCCTCCAAAACTAGGAAAATTCCTTTCTTTTCTCTCTTGAGCTGTAGGGTTTCTGCTGCATGTCTTTGCTGGGCTGTTGTCGGGTTGCATATTGCCACTCAGCTTCCTTCCGAATCCAGCAAGTTTTGCCCGTCTTCAAATGCCAGCACCTATGTCCCAAGAGGAAATCTGTAAATAAGTGTTCTGTAGTCTGTGTAGTGCAGATATCCCCTAACTTTAAAGACAACAGCTTTGTGTGTGTATGAGGTTCAGTTACAGCACTTGGGTATTAATGGGGAATGTTCTCTTAAACCAGGTTATGCGCATTGTAGACAACGTCAGGCCTGATCGTCAGACTGTCATGTTCTCTGCTACTTTTCCCAGAGCTATGGAGGCACTAGCTCGGAGAATCCTAAGTAAACCTATAGAAGTGCAGGTTGGAGGCAGAAGTGTTGTCTGTTCTGATGTGGAGCAACATGTTGTGAGTATCACGTCTTACTCTCTCACTTATCTTCCCATTTGCTTGTAAAGCGTTATTTCCGGCAATACTGAATACAAGCCAATATACCCACAGGGCTTTTATTTTTAGAAGTTTATTGACCTTATTAAACATGAACTCAGAATAAACTTAACTCCCTAATTTGCAAATGCAACATGATCGCTTTTTTTTTAAACTTGGTTTTATACCACTAAGCTGAACAGCAGTTTTGCCACTAGCTGTGGAAACAGCCTGGAAAAAGTCATCTCCCGTTCCTGAATTTTCTTTTTATGCACCCTGAATGTGTTTAGTGACTTAAGATACAATTTATACTCTCTACTTTGCTTTTGTATCTCTTTTTCCAGATTGTCATAGAAGAGGAGAACAAGTTTTTGAAGTTACTGGAGCTACTGGGACACTATCAGGAGAAAGGATCAGTTATCATCTTTGTAGATAAACAAGAACATGCTGATGGGTTGTTGAAAGATTTAATGAGAGCCTCTTATCCTTGCTTGTCTCTTCATGGAGGTAATCTGCAATCTTAAGGATTTGTATTAACAACTCTAGACTAGAGTATTGGCAGTTAGTAGCTCTAAAGAGAAGTTACTTAGTTCCTGTATAGTACCAATTACTGTTTTTCCCTGAGCAGATTTTGCTTTATAATTGGGAAAAGTATTTGTCTCTTAATTTAAAATAGACATCATAGTTTTCCGCAATTGCTCTTTATTGTTCCCTGTGAGATGTCATCAGATGCCAAATCTTGTCTCGGTGCAGCAAGGTTGTGACTGAGAGTGAACACCTCTCAGGGAATATTGCTAACTACTTGCTATTGTAGAGTAGTGAATGCCGCTGGGGGAGGATTATATGATATTTTTATTTGAGATTCCACAACAATAGCAGCTGTTGTTTCACTTTTCTGCCATCGAGTAGTATTATAACGGAAGTAGTTTATTAGCAAGAGGAGGAAATCTCTTTAGAATATTGTCCATCCCAGAGTATTTTAAAACTTTCTATATATAATGCTCTTAAAAATGCAGTAACCACTAAGTTAAAAAAAGACTGTTCATTTAGTGCCACAACGGAAGAGGGAAAAATCTTCTTGCTGTTCTGAGATTTCTATTGCCTTTAGATAACAGACAAAGCCTCCAGATGAGGTCTCAAATGAATATAAGAAGTCAAATAGAAAATCATATTAAAGAAACTTTCGAGGATCTTGGTATGGGAAAACATCTTTTTGTAGTGGAAAAACTAAAAGATTTGTTATTCTGGATAATAGACTAAGAGATTTATTATTCTGGCTAATGTATTTTGCCTGTAAAAGTGTGAATGTATTAAAATTTTATTTTGCTTAGGGTCTCGGTTGTTTGTAGTTGGAGGATGTTTTGACCTGAGTACAAATTCTTCTGGCTCAAAGCAGAGTTTTATAACTAACTGTTTTGTCTGGTTTCTTGCAGGTATTGATCAGTATGACAGGGACAGCATAATTAATGATTTCAAGAATGGAATTTGCAAGCTTCTGGTGGCCACATCTGTAGCAGCAAGGGGCTTGGATGTAAAACAGTTGATGCTGGTGGTCAACTACAGCTGTCCCAACCATTATGAAGATTATGTGCACCGAGCAGGCCGAACTGGACGAGCTGGCAATAAAGTATGTATAATTAGTTGCCTGTTTTGGTTATTACTGAAAATTTTTCCTTATTTATTGCTTGATCAAGGTGTTCCCAAGGGAACTACAGAGGGAGTAGTTTACGTTATTGGTGAGAAGAGGGTTTTCCTTTAGAGTGCATCTAAGATTTTTTAGTGGTCATTTATAAAATATATTCTGAATTTTAGCACTATGAAAGTTGGAACTTACATGTTCTTCTGATGTATGAATGCTCTTTTAAATCCCATTTGTGGCTGAAAGTTTGGGCGTTTTTCACTGTTGGAAATGTGCCCTGCTAAATTTATAAGATTTTATTTTCCAAACTTTTAACCATGACAAAATTGAAAAGGAAGACTTCAGTTTCTACCATCTGTGGTTGATTACCTCTGTATCAGCTTCCTGGGAAATCACATTATTTCTTCTGCGTTCCCACTAAAAAAAAGTGTATGCATTAATATCATGGTTACTTTTATTGACCAGAACAACAGCAGCTGTGCAAGGGTGCTTCAGTAAGTTTAGAGATAAAGTGTCTTTAGAGATTTTTCTTTATTATCTTTTAAATTAATTTTGACCAGGGGTATGCGTATACATTCATTACTGAGGACCAGGCACGGTATGCTGGTGATATCATTAAGGCTTTGGAATTGTCCGGGAATCCAATTCCTACTGATTTGGAGAAGCTCTGGGCTGACTTCAAAGACCAACAGAAGGCTGTGAGTAATTCTTTCTTCTGTAGTAGGCTTTGGTCAGGGTTTAATGCGTATGCACGTGGGTCCAGTTGCACAGTATGCATACATGAGTCATCTCACTGACTTCCTTGAGAACACATATGTATGCTTAGGTAACTGTGTAAGTGTTTTCACGATTGGGATCTTGAATGTCATTTATGGGACTATTCTTGAAAATTTAAATATTGTCATCTGGTATGTGATAGAGAAATGCCTACTGTATAAGGGGCACTTTGGCTTTTATCAGAAATCACATAAAAAATAATGAAGTCCTTTCACAGAATTTGTATTGTTATTTCTAGAGCTGTCACCATCAGAAGATCTTGCTCATGTTGAGAAGAGTGACTTTGGAGTTTTCCCAATATAGAAACTGGAGGGTTTTTTTTTTTTTACTGCATTTGAAAAGCATTTAAAATGTATGCTTACAGAAAATTCTGATTGTGTATTGTTTCTGTCTGCTGAATTAACATAGCTTTTTTATTGCACTTCATTGTAAAATACAGTTTTTAAATTTGAACAACTTTCTAAATGCGCTAGGATTTGTTTTTTAAAATAAATAACTTCAAAATTATTTGTATAATTTTATAGTTATGACTATCGGAATTGGGCTTTTAAACTTCTAAGTATGAAAATACATGTTTTTTTTCAGGAGGGAAAGTTGATTAAAAAAAGCAGTGGATTCTCTGGCAAAGGTTTTAAGTTTGATGAAACGGAACAGGCTTTGGCTAATGAAAGAAAGAAGCTACAAAAAGCAGCTCTTGGCTTGCAAGATTCAGATGATGAAGATACGGCTGTTGATGTAAGCACCTGAAAATAAGATTTAAGTTGCTTAAGGATTTCCAATACATTTGGTTTTTCCCCAGTAGGTTACATAACACGTTGCAGAATGCACGGATTTTTGTTATTCCATGTCCTACGCTACTGACTTAATTAGTTAAATTCCATGAGTATTCTTCAATATAAAAGATAGATCTTGACCTTCATAGCTATATATGAAGATCTTGAAAGTTTCTTCCTGACTTACTGGTATTTCACATTTAACATATGTAGTTATGTAAATGTCACAGGAATTCTTTTCTTTGTAATACTAATCTTGCATAAATTAAATAGAACAATTTCCCTCAATTACAAACATTTTTTTACGTGCAGTGTTTTAAAGAAATTCATAGTAGCCTTTTCTATATCTAAATCCTTATTAGATTCCTTCCTTAATGTTTGTTAGACTCCTTTTGTGACCTTGAAACTAAACACTATGTTCAGACTTTTTCCTGATTAATAGATCCTCTGTTCCTTTTGTGCAGTTGTAGTTCTGGGCAGGCCTCTACCATTTATATAAGATTTATTTCTTTAAAAGCATGTAAACTAAATGCGCCTTAGTGTGTTCTTTCTTTAGGATGATAATATTCTCTAATGGTAAATGCAGTGATCTAATGATTGTTGTTTTCTTCAGATCGATGAACAAATTGAAAGCATGTTCAATTCAAAGAAAAGAGTAAAAGACATGGCAGCACCAGGAACTTCAAATGCTCCTACACCGTCAGCTGGGAATGCAGAAAAATTGGAAATTGCTAAAAGATTGGCTTTGAGAATCAATGCTCAGAAGAATCTTGGAGCAGAGGCACAAGTCTTGGTCCCTTTCCACTTTAAGGTCAGGCTCTTTACAGAGCAATTTTTTTGTTTTTTTCTTAATAAAGGTTGTTCAATTCTTTGTTCTGTGGCTGCCTTTTTGTCTAGTGTTTCTGCACACTAGTAGCATACTGCATTATTCAGCTCATTTGTGCTGGGCTAACTCAGTTATAAGTTGTAGGATTTGTAATTGAGCTAATATGATAATCAGATTTAATACAGAACTGGAAACACTTTGTCTGCCCTGGCAAAAAGTTAATTCATTACTGATAAAATTACACAATTAGGTTTCGTCAGCTTTAGCAGAGTTGCAGGACATCTTTCTCTGCTGAAGCATGTGATACACAGTCCATGTAGATTTAGGTTAATGTGGTCTGGAATGTGCAAAGGTATTTTGAGCTGAATACAAAAGACCAATAAGATCTTTTCTATGCAGGTGTGAGGGGAGTTACTGAGAGAAAGGGAAGAAAAGAAAGAGAAGTTTGGAGAATATTTGTTAAGTGGACAATTATATTACATAGAAAGCTTTAATGAAACCCTTGTTGGTTTATGTAGGACTTCTTTGGGCTGCTTTGTTCTCATAATGGCCCTATTTTTTTTACAGGATGTGATGCAGCAGGCTACAAATGCTATCCTGAGAGGAGGCACAATTCAAGCTCCTACTGTATCTGCCAAGACCATTGCAGAGCAACTGGCTGAAAAAATCAATGCTAAGCTCAATTACGTACCCATAGAGAAACAGGAGGAAGAGAAACAGGATGGAGGACAAAATGAATCCTTTAAGAGATACGAAGAAGAATTAGAGATCAATGACTTCCCACAGGCAAGTAACCATTTTGCTGTGATCAAGTGTAAATGCCCATTATTTAACAAAGGCTATCTTCATAGCTTAGCCTATGATTATACCAATAAAATATTTTGTCTCTATTTCTTATCATACCTGATTGAAATTACTACATTATCTGTGATTACTTCTCAGCTTGTAGATACACAGTGCTTTGGACATATTCCAGAGAATATCAGAAAAGCGAGAATTCCTTATCATACAATAATCTTTTCACCCTCTGCCACTGACTTCGCTCATAGCCAAATCTTTGACACTGTCCAGCATTTTATTCCAAAGGCCATGCTACTATGACTGGTACTGCTCTTCACTTTTTTTATTACCCGAGTATTTTTGCCATTCAGAGTATTGCTGCTCTAGTCTACCTCATCTGTTATTTTAGGATCTATATTCCACAGTGTCAAGCAAAATTCCTTTTATTTATCTTTGAGGTTTTCCCCAAGTTTGCCTTATTTTATTGTTAGTGTTGTTAGTTCATTACCCTTCCCTCTCAGAAATCCTCTTAATTCTTATCCTAAGCAGTTTCTCATTCAGAGAACATGTTCAAGATTTTACAGTTTTGCTAAGGATCCTTCTAACCCTTTAAGGATACACTTGCTAGGTACAAACCATTGCCTGCTCATAATGCCTGGACAGGTAACTATTCTGTTGTCTGCATATGTGTGTCTGCAAATAAATAAATCGTAGATCTTAAGTTGTTTTTTTTTTCCAGAGCTGCACTAGAAAAAATAGCGCTCTCCTGATCTTCTTTTTGTTCTTCAATATTTTGTAATATCTTCTCTGAAACACTGATGTATATATGATGTATATATAGCAGTTCATCAGTGAGAATCATCACTGCTCGTTATATCCCTGGAAAATCTCTGTGAGGGAGAGGGACTCATCTTGTACTGTGTGCATATATAATACTGAACACAGTGCAGATCTGAGATGGCAGAGATAAAGATAAAATGATCGCCTACAGTAAGAATGACAGCTGACTGCGCAAGCTGTGTTTTACAGAAGTGCTACACTACCATTCAGTACCATCACGTGTAAGATATGTAGAGGGTAGCCTTCCTCATTAATCTGACTCATCTGAGAGTCAGATTAATGCTGACATGGTACCTCTTGTAGAGAGGATATGTAACAGGCAAAGTTTTGATCCACGGACATACAATTTGTCTTTAGAGGCTGTTTTCCAAAGTTGCTTCTGAAAAAGCAGTGGTTTAAGGTAGGATAGATGGTATGTTTGCTCAGCCTGCCAGAGCTGAGAAACCAAACGGGGACTGAAGGGGATCGCTCTCCCTGTCAGCAATGGCTTTGCCTTCACGCTAAGGCAGTGTGAGCTTCTCCGCTCTCGTCTGAAGTCCTCTAGCTTTGAATGCCAGAGCTCACCACGACAAAAAAGTTGTCTCAGTCTACAAGTAACTTGCAACAATCTACTAGATACTTTCTAGTAATTTCATTGGCTAAATTAATGGGGTGCATTTATCATAATGAAGTATTTTTGAGGATATCGTAGGGATTTGGGACAATTTTTACAGGGTTCTGAAAAACAGCTGGCAGTATTTATTCCTTAGATGTTATTTATGGAGGTTTAAGGTTTACTTATTTTTGTCTTTAACCAATGAACTGTGTAGAAGTAAGTAGCATTTATTTTGTTACAGGGAAGTACTTGCAGCCATTAACAGTATATGTTTGTCCTTGAAGTCTATCCCTGTACAAAAAGTGCTAAATAAAATATTTGAGTGCTGCTTCAGAAAATCAGTGTAGCAAAACAGAAGATCTTTAGAGTTCTTGCTTTAATAGTGCTATGCATCCATTCTCTTTTCTCCCTTTTCCATAGCTTTATCTTGCTGAGGCAGATTTTTTTAAATGTACTTGCATAAAAAATAACTGGCTAAAATTTCAATCTACATTTTTAAAGTAGAATGCAATGACTGATTTTCACAGCGCAGTGTTCTTGTTGTTTGTCTAAAATGTCAACTGACCTTTGCATTGTCATTTTGTGTGATGCCCTTCTCCTTTTTTGATCCTCCCATATCCTTTACCTTGCAGACTGCCAGATGGAAAGTTACCTCCAAAGAAGCGCTCCAGAGAATCAGTGAATATTCTGAAGCTGCTATTACAATCAGAGGAACTTACTTCCCTCCAGGCAAAGAACCCAAGGAAGGAGAACGAAAGATTTATTTGGCTATAGAAAGTACGTATTTGTTTTATAAATGTTTCATTGAAAGATATGACTCTAGTTTGCAATTAGACATGGAATCTATCGTCACAGTGTCTGGATGCTCAGTTACAGACCCACTGTAGTTACTTTGCAAATTAATATAATTACTAAAGAAACAATCATTTATCTTAATATGTTTTGTCAAATGATCCATGGAAATCACAGAGATGCTTCTCCTGACAAGACTGACCTGCCGCAGAACAACAGCAAGCATGTACGGAATCTGTTTGGAGGACAGGGAAAAAGAAGAAAAAAAACCCAAACAAACAAACAAAAAAACCCCTAGAATAAGCACAAAGATTTCTGTGCCAGTGTGAAATAAGGAAGAACATGGAATTGTGTGGGTTTTAGGTCTTAAAAGTATAAGAAATTGCATCAACTACAACAAAAACTTTGCAAATCTCATAATGGTTGAGTAGTTTTTCTCAAAGAAACCTCTAATCTCAGGTATTTCTGAATAGTGTAATTTATGACTGTTTTGAGTATCTTTCGTAAAACAGCACAGGCTAGCTGTGGCAGTCTGTACAATACTAGAGTTTTCTTCAGCAAATAGGAAATTCAGCAAGTTTTATAGTGTCTCTGAAAATAGCTAGCAGTGTTTATTCTGTAGGCTTGGCATACAGAAAGTGTTTAAGATGGTAATATTCTTTTGTCTTCAGGTGCCAATGAACTGGCTGTACAGAAAGCAAAGGCAGAAATCACACGGCTTATAAAAGAGGAGCTCATCCGATTGGTGAGTGGAATATCCAGAATGTAGAGGATTAGTGTGCCTTATAGAGTGCCTTAATTTATGCTTTATGAAATTGATTTCTACAAATGTTGACACTGGTATACATTTTTATTAATATTAGGGACTGGAGCCTATAGATCTCACAAACACTGTTCCATTGTGAACAGCCGAGAAAATACATTACTGTGTTCAATCAGGCAGACATGCGGCTATTAGCCAGCCAGCAGATGGAGATAACATGTTAACAGATCTTTTTGACTGAAGACCCCCTTCAAGAGTTAGGTCCAAATAGATTTCCTAATTTCAGCACCTTCGGGCAGGGGAGGGGAATTATTCCCCTCATTTTAATACTTTATATGTGTTGAGAGATTTGTTTTGCCGTGGCTTTACAGCATACCCAGCTAATAATCAGCTGTGTTCAGCCTACTCTGTTTTCAAATAAGATATTGTCTTGAGAAATCCTATTTTGAGTTCTCCGGTGGAAGAACCCTCGGCTTTCTCTAGAATAACCTGCAGTGATACTACATTAGACTTGACAGTGTCTTTGTTTGGCTTTTTCTCTTAAGTAGCCTTTCAAATCAGCAGTCGATTCCAGTGGTCCTGTCCTGCTGAGCCGCTATTGATAGTTTTGTTTCTTTTTCAAAATTGTTGACCTCCCTGTAAGAATGTTTTCCGAAGGCAGGAGATTGCTAAGGAACTGCTTATTCACACGTAGTGTGGATTTATTGTTAGTGGGGTTTTATTGCAATTCATTTATCCGTTTTCACTTTTAACTGTGATTATTCTCTTTTATTTGCAGCAAAATTCATACCAACCAACCAACAAAGGAAGATACAAAGTTCTATGAGTATTTGGAGTTATCTGTCTGCCAGTGGCTGGTGCGTGAAACTTTGTGGCTTCTGTTGTTTTTGCTGTTTACACTGCTTATTGTAAATTAAGAATTTTTTATTTTGTCTTGCGGACATTTTTTAACAGAAAATTGATACTTGCTGAAACATCTTAATTCTCTCCACTACAGTTATCAGTCTTAAAGCAGACCAGTTTTGGCAGAGCATGATTTAATTTAAAAGTGCAGTTTATATACTTTTCATCATAAAGAATATAAAATAAAATATATTTTGATTTTCCTGACAGACTATACTGTTAAGTAAATTCAACAACGTTGGGATTTGTGTTGGAAATTGTTAGAATGTACCTGCTTCATATTGTGGGCATGGTTGACGCCATATCAGTTTATACTGGAAAAATGATAAAACACCCAAATAAAGGCAGGATTTTCTTCTGATCCATAGCATCTCTCTGGCTGGTTCCACACACTTTTGTTCCCTGTACAAATGGTCCCCCTAAGGTCAGAGAGTCTTGCAGTGATCAGAGTAGAGAATTTTATCCAGAAATACTTGAGGTCTGGTTTTAAGATCTTCTTATCCTTCTCATGTCCCATTTTGTCTTTATCGTCCAGGTAACAGAATAACTCTTTGGGGTTTTTGTAAAGTGAAATGTTTTGTAGAATGAAAATAGTTTTCCTGTTTTTTTCTAAACATCAGAATTTTAAGATTTGATTTTTTTTTCCCCTCATTCTCTGACATAAGAATGAAAGCCTGTTTAGTTTAAAAGGAAGTTCTCAGAAAAAAAGAGAAACCTCTTTTGTAATGAAATATGACTTTGTCCGTTTTTTATAGTGTTCTTATATATACATTTAATTTGATTTTTTTCCCCCAGGGTTGTCGTCTTTATTACTGTTAGGACATGGCTTTAAGTAAAATGAATAATGATATTTATGAGTGAATTCCACAAATATTGACTATCATTGCAGTCAATAAGCTACTGGGACAGGCAAGACCTTTCTTTTTGAGGTCTCATCCCCATCCATTAGTATTCACGATGGACACTTACTACTCTTAAGCATTTAACTTTCCTGTCTACTTATCTGGAGCCTAAGCGGTAGCAATTTGAATCGTCTCATTCTAGCAGCTGCAAGACTTGCAAGATGATGACTTTCAAAAGGACTTTTGTAGAAAGCTTTTCTTACCCGACACATTGAGAAGAAATGTGTCATTTTAAAACAGCTGTGTATATACTGCTTTAACCCTGGTGAAGACAAATCATACAACATGCATCATGGCTGTATAAATTCACAACTTCTCTGTCTCAACTTCAGGTAATTTAAACGACTATTTCTGTTTGCATACAACCGTCTGTTACTCTAATGTCAGTGTACCTAATTTGCAATACAGGAAAGGAAAGTAATGATTATACCAACTTAACAGTATACAGTTAGGACAAGAACACCCAATACCTGCCAATATTAATACATTGAGGAGAACAAAGAGAAGCAGCACACACAATAACACTTCTCAAAATTTACAACAGAAATCTCAAACTAAAGCCCTATGGTTCCCTTTAAATAATTCAGGTTTCCTTCTGTTAAGAACTGGGTTTTGATGTGTTTCATACAACTTGTTTGTTGAATTGTCTAACTTTGACAGTGTTCCCCCAGAAGAGTGACAGATTTTGGTGTATTTAATGAAAAGCACTTTCAAGTTTGGACAGTCTGACGCTTCTTAAAAAATCTTGTTTCAAAATGTTCATATATATATTGGTATCTTCTAAAAAAGGCATGATGGAGACATTTTTGTGATTTCCAGCTTTGCACTGTTGGACTTCAGAAATGCAACAATGTATAATCTTTAACTTCCTGGGGTTTTTAAATGCAATGTCAATATTCCTATGTTTTTTTAATTCCGGCGAAAAATAAAAATAATTTCAATGTATATTTTTCAGAAACTGTCTTTCTGGATAGCTCATCTGTTTTCTGCACTTACATTGCTTCTGCATTTTTTCTGTGACGGTTAACCTTGTACTTTTTGGAGTAGGGTGATGTGTACAGTAACTAGCGCTTGTGTTTTTCTGCTAGAAGTGAGACGCAGCTCAGACTTAGTTAAGAAAGTTGCAGTGAAGGTGTTTGGATACATGAAAACAGGAGAAGAAACTCTCAAATCAACAAATACACAAGGAAAACAGAGTGGAAACAAGATGGGAATAACAGTTGGGAAAAGACACAATTAAGTAATGAAAAACGTTATATTTAGTGCTTTCCAAGTGTGTCCATGGATATAGACAAGATCTTTATAAACATCACAGTTTGGCTGCTTTGCATGGAATCTGCCCTGGACACATTCCTGTCACCAGTTGTTGGAAGAGCACGGGGATGCTGTATTTCTTTTCTTTTCTTTTCTTTTTTTTTTTTTTTTTATTAATACATGTAAGCAGAGCTCGTTTGGTTATCTGCCCAAAGCGATACGCTACCAGCTTTCTAGGTTGCCTTATGCTTTCAGTGCTTGAGTAAAGGGTGGTATTTTGGGTGGATAAGTGATACAAGTATTTGATACCAGATCATGAATGAGTTTTTCCTTGCATTTCGCAGTAATGCTGTGTTGTCATCATGCAGTGGTGGTGGTGAGAGGTGATGCTTTGGGGGTGTTGCTGTTCTCAGGGGGCAGGACGCTGGCACTTTCAGGTGGCAGTGAAGTGGGAGAGAACTGCTGTGCAAGTGAAGGTCTGTGAATCTGAACCAGAGATAGCGAACACCAGGAGTGGGGGGAGGCAGAGAGGGGGAGGCCTGTGCTGCTGTTTTCCATGGCAACCTCCACCATAGCCTGAGGTCCTGGCTCCAGCAGGTCCACATCAGCACATCAAGCTATTCTCTGTACGCACAAGCAGGCAAACGGGCAGAGGTTTTGCTCTTTGTCCTACCAGGAAAACGGGAGACAAGGACGAAATCCAGTGTTCTGGGTGGGAAAAAAAATAATTCGCAGCAAGATGAAAAACATGTGCAATCACAGTTCAGAAGTTTATACTACCCTAACTATATTGCGCATTGTTGCCACCCTCGCTTCGTTAACTAGGCAGCTGAAGGCCTACTTTACATGTTAGTCTTTGCTGTAAAAGTTTAACCAAAATCTAGAGCGTAGATCACAGCACGGCATGTTGTGTAGCTGTCCCCTGCCCTGGCTGCTTGAGATTTTACTTGTACAATTCATGCATTGCAGTTTATTTAATGTGCATTTGACTGCGAATTGAATAAAAGATTCTGAGGCTCAAATTGCCATCTGTAGGAGCTTTACTCACTCAAGTCATCCAAGTGGAAGACAAAAAAATAACGATCTTTAAGCAAAGCTTCGCTAAAATTCTGCAATTGTAATAGCCCAATATAAAGCAAACACCAAAGGCTGGATTTGGGATCTTCCTAAAATAATAAGTAAGAGAATGCCAGAGTCTCAGGGAGGGAGAATGCACTTTGGTATTTCAGTCCTTCAGACATGTTTACATGCGTAAGAAATGGCTGTTACCTCAGCGAGACTAGTGACAGGGTTAGAGAGGCAGGTACGTGTACCTGTGAGAATGGAGCCTGCATAGCTTGCCTGAATTCGTTTTTAACTTTCTGCCATGGACACATACTACGGATGGTGTGTTGCTGACCAGTTCTGTTAAGAAAGCCTTTGCTGAAGACTTCTACTAAGAGAGCATTTTCTGAATTTGCCTGAATGCCCTTAAATAGGCTGATGAGTTTCTTCTCAGAGGGAACGTTGGTGTAAAACCAGCCCTTGCCACAAGCCTACTCACAGCGAGTTACGCGTGAAGGTCGTGCGCAGCCCCCTCGCTGTATCCGAGCGTGAGCGCCGGGCCCTGCCTGCGCGTTCTGGCCTCCTCCTCACGTGACGCTCCAGGAATGCACTTTCCTTTGATTATTTTTCTTGACCCAGATCTCTTCCAAATATGGTCTCAGCTTAAACAAGTTTGTGTTCTTAGAGCTTGGGCGTTTGCAGAAGAAATTCTGGCTTCTAGCTAACTGTGGCTTTATGGGGGGAGTGGAGGCGGAGAGCAAACTAAAAATGTAAAGATAAAAGGCGCACAGCTGGACTCAAATTTGTCCCAAAATGTACATTTTGTAAAATGTTTATATTATGCTAGGCAGGCAGATTTGTTTTCATAATTTTAGCTACAGTGGAAACAATTGTTTTTAAATAAATGACCATTAGTCTGAGTGATCGCCACCCAAACATTGCTTCTCTGAGACTTCTCATCTGAAACAGATTTAAATATTTTTCTTTAGTCAGACTGAGAGATACAAAATTGTCAAGCTGGCCAGCATAAGCAGAGGTAAATTAATTAGTATCTCAGAACTAAGTAGTTCTAGTGAGCTAAGAAATTATTAATAACTTACTGTGGAGTGAGCATATGATTCTTAAGTTATTTTATACTTTGGCCATTCCAAATACAAAGTTTATCATCACAAACATGTTTCTCAGAACAATAAATACCACTGGGCAACTGTTCTGAAACTAACTGCTGAGCAAGGAAAACGTTGCACTAAACGAAAATCCCTTATCTTAACTAAAACCTGTATTTCCTCTGCCTGTGCATGTTAGCAAGCAAGTGAATTTGTAGAAATTATCAGCTCAAATAATTCATAGTTAAATAGATAGGAGGTCGTGGCAGTTATGGTACTGAATTCTCCCGGCTTGCTCAGCGTGCTGCGTAGCTGAGGACCAGCGAGAAGCTCCTGCATTAGCAGAAGGAGGAACTTGTGCTTTTAGGCCCTTCCTCTCCTTGAAAATGTGGATCCGCTGATGATATCTCCAGTGGGAGAGAAGGAGAATGGAACTTTGCGGTCTGGATGTAGGAGGGGTAGCATTTCATTGCGTCTTTTACCTTACAGATAATTACTGTAATCATTTGCTACTGCTAGCGAGAGCAGTCCTTTAGAGAAAGAAAAGGAGGAAGCAGATTCACAACCTGAGTAACGGCCATGCTTCTGGCCCTGGCTAGCTTTCACAAGCCCAATTTATCTTTTGTTTGGTTCCTGTTTTTATTAGCACAGCGTGCAGATGAGGAAACCAGACCCTGTTGCTACCAGATTAATATTTGAGCACTGTGGCAGTGGAGCTGGCTCATCTGGCGCGGGTTTGCCTGGAGCACAATACAGAGCAGTTGCACAGACCCAGCGCCCTCACGAAGGCATGTCCAGCTCCAAGGTCAAACATTTAGATCTCTCTCTGCCAGTCTGCCAGCGATAGCCTCAATAGCAGCCCGATTCAGGTTTCACAGCTTCTTGGGATGGAACCTTTCACTGCTTCAGATTACAAGTTCACTCCTCTCTATTATCTGACCGCTTCTGCGTTCTGTTGAGATGACGATTTCTTCTAGATAAATCAGGAGCCTGAGCCAGGCCTGGCTTCCACCACCCTCCAGGCTAAGATGCTAGAAGGGAAATAACAGGAAACCAAACAGGTATCAAACTCTACCGGTTTTGATTGGCAGCGGCATTTCCAACAAGAGTTAAAAACAGCAGAAAGATGAGCTTCGTAAATAAACTGAATCATTTGCTAAATTAAGCTAAATAAATGCTGCTTTTCCCTGCTGCTTTCCTATACTGTACGTGCATTAAGGAAGCACTGGCAAAAAAATGAACCATCGTCTTGGCAGGATGTTTCACAGCAATTTTTGGCCTGAAGAGCTCCAAGTATCATAGAAATGGAGTAGCACAGGGTTGGAGTACAGCAGTCAGCTCCCCAAACAACAGCAGGAGAGGAAAATATTTAGAAAAACAGAATTAGCCATTTGTAAAAGCTGCAGTTCTTCTTAGCCTGGTCTGCCTTGCTTTTATTTTCTAAGACCTCATCTGAATAACGCAGAACGTCTTTCAGACTCTTTCAGATGTCAGTCATTTAAGGACTTACATGCTCATTTAGACCCTGTGATTTGAAGGTGTATGTCTACCAATGGCCCAAGGGGGTAACAGAGGGCAGGAAGGTTTGGATGAGTATATGGTGGCACTGATGCTGTTACAGTCATTAACAGGTGTGGATAAAAAATATCTGTTGGTCATAGCCCTCCGCAAAGCAGGCTGTCGCATCGTGTCACTAAACCTGACCTTGATAACAAAAGGTCAGAACTGTGAAAAGCGCTGCACACTTAAAAATCCTGTTTCTATGGGATCTCTTTGGAAATAGTTGGAAGTTGCTGCTCCCACTCAAATCCTTTTTTTATAGTTAAGTGCCATTGCAATGCCTGCACTCTTCGTAAGAATGCAGATGGATGAAGTAGGGCAGGATCTGTACTTCATTGGAGCCGCTGCTGCAAGACGGCATTGGCTAATGGTACATGGACTCGACCCTCTATGAGTTACCTCGGAAATGGCTGCTGTCTTCATTGCAAAGTCAGCAGTAAAAGAGAACTAACCTAATGCGTTATTGTAATACAGTCCTAAAGTTTGATTCCTCTATAATGGATTGCAGCATGGGTACTTTCGGGACAGAAAAGTATCATGTTCCTCCATCCAAATGAAAGTAATCGAAACACTGGGAAATCCTGAGTTTTCATGCACATGCTTAGCCCTTTACAGTACTTCAAAGATAGGGGGCACATTCTAGGATTTATTTTACTGTACAATGAATCAGTGATTTATCCTTCAGTGCCAAATGCAAAGCCGAATGTGAATAATGCTACTGAGGAGGAAGGACAGGAATGATGTCCCTGTGCTGGCCCTGCTGCTCAGCAACCCCCTCCTCTGCTCCCCTGCCCTGTCACGGAGGCCCTGGGCGATGGGGATCGCTCGCCCGAGTGTCGTTCTGACCAGCCTCCGTGCCTGCCAGGCGGCCCTGCCATATCCGATGTGGGGAAGCAAGCCGCCGGCAGAGCAGGCAGGCCGGCCTCACCTCAGCCTTCGCGTCTCCCTGCGCCCCTCGCACCTCAGCCGAGCTCCTTCCCGCCCGCCGGACAAAATGGCGGCGGTGAGCGCCTCAGAGAGGCGGGAGGAGCCCCGCCCCGCCCCGCCCCGCGCACGCTCGCCGCGCGCCCCCGCGGCGCGGCCCCGCTCGGGAGCGCGCCCCCGCCCGCCCGCCCGCCCTCCCGCCCGCGCCCGCCGCAGCGCCGCTCCCTGCAGCCGCCCGGCGGGGTGTGGGGGAGGCGGCCGCTCGCTCCCGCCCGCCCGCCCGCCCGTCCGCCGCCCCGCAGGCCGCCCCGATCCCTTCAGGTAGGTGCGGGCCGGGCCTGCGTCCCCCGGCCCCGTCTCCGCGCGGTGGGAGGCGGCGGGCGGGCAAGATGGAGACGCGGCCGGCGGGGGAGGGGAGCGGAGCGGAGCTTCGCTCCGCTCCGCTCCCCTCCCCCGCCGGCCGCGTCCAGCCCCGCCGCTGAGGGGGATCCCCCGATCTCCTCACGGGGGAAACCGCCTGCGCGCCGTTGGGGTGTGCGGGAGCGCAGCTGCGCCATCGCTACCCCGTCCCGCTGTCCGCCCCGGCCCGGGGTGGGGGGGAGGAGGCCGCACCCTGGGCCGTGGAGGAGGGTGGGGGGTGTGTGTGTGTGGGGGGGTGTTTGTGTTGGGCCGGGCCCTGTTTCTTGCCACCCACGCAAGACAGGTGACACGCGAGGCGACCCCCGTCCTCGCCTGGCCCGCCGGCTGTGGTGGCAACCCCTTTGTCCCCTCTGCTGGCCCTTGGCCTCTTCAGGTGGAGCTGGGCCCTCCTGCTGCGGCCCGGCCCGGCCTCGCCGCTCTGCTCGGGAATTATTAATTCCCTTCAGCACCCACAGCTCTCCTGCGTGGGGATGGTGTATATGCAGTGCTCTTACTTAGAGGGTGTTCCTGTTAGCGTGTGGGATCTTAATGCGCGCGTACCGTCCACGGATGTTATTTCCTTGACGTACCCAAGTAGTGCGTGCCTTCGTTCACCTGCATGTCACCCTCTGATATGTTCCTTCCGTGCCACTTTGCGTTCTCGCATAACGCCCGTGAACGGTGTATGTTCTTGCGGATAGTTACAGGTAGTTTAGTACATCCTTATTTGTGCATAGCCCTTCTGGGGTAATTAATTAGCGAGTGGTTGCACTTTTAATTTGCGTGCATTTCTCTCTGGATATCTCTCCAGAGAAAGTAACAGTTATTCTGACCCCGCGTGGTTTTTGTTTTTGTGAAATGAAAGAGTAGGAAGAACACTCAGTTATTATATTTCTTAAATTACGGTTTATTTCTATTTCAGTCTTCAGCTGCCACAGTTTCTCTTACAACTTATTTTTTTATCTGTATCCTTCAGGTTTTAGGCGCAACCTTAAAAAAAAGTCCCGCGTGTTTGTCCGTTGACCATTGTTGAGCAGATTCAACAAGTGGACTTTGTCTTTCTGCAGTGCAGCATTAAGTGCGCTGCAGCAGCTGTGTTTGGGTGTGTTGACAGGTGTCTGGAGCCTTTCGCACTAGTCCTGTCGCAGGGAAACACCGTGGAAGTGCACATCAGGAAAGAGATGTTTGATCCATCTCTTACACTTCAAAATCTTTTAGTGGGAGGAGGAGGCGGCCAGGGAAGGAGGAGAGGGTAGGTGAGAACACCCACTGAGATGAATGAACACCTCTTACCTCTGCGAGCTATTGTTCTAGATTACAGCGAGGTCTGTTCCCTGGGGAGAAGAGCGGGTGGGCGAGAACACCCATGGAGATGAATAAGCACCTCCAGCTCCTCAAAGCCGTTGTTCTAGGCTACGGCGAGGTCTGCTCCTGTTTACCTGGGAATAGCTCCTTGAGGTGAAAGAACAATTTCACAAACACCAATAATCCTTTCTTTATAAAGATCTACCTCTACCTGCTCTGTCATTCATATGCATATTTGGATTGCCTTGAAGTTTGGTAATTACAGAACCACAGAGTAATGAGGATGCAGTTTCACAACCTCACTCTTCTAAGCCAGTCTGCCTGGCCTGATGGCTGCCTTGATTCTGCGCTGCCACATCCCCAGCTGTGGGGGTTTTCCCCAACCTCCATCCCCTGTGCTGTGTTTGGGACTTGTCATACCCTTCCTTCAGGTCTTCTAAGTCTGTTAAGTTGTCCAAGTCATTTTTTTGAGGTCTGGTTAGTTTTTTAAGTAACTGGGACCAGGGTGAGTGGGTTAGTGGCAGCCAGTGGGTCACGCGGCTTAGGCTGACCTGGGACCTCAGTCTGTCCCTGTGCTTCTAACAGAAATGTGTGTTTCTGTTCCGCTCTTCCCTCAATGCCAGCCAACTGTTGCCTTTGCTTTCTTGTTGGATTAGTTTTCACCTGGGTCAGATGCCCGGTGTTGGTTTGTCTTGCTCTTGCACAATAGTTAGTGTTGGCAGAAGGAGTGGGAATGTGGGAGAAGAGGAAAGGACAAGATTGTCCTGTTCAGAAAAAATGCAGGTTGAGTGGTTTCTATTGATTATGAAACCAAACTGTCAATTGTGTCAGTGTAACTGAAGGTGCACAGTTAATTAAGTCATTGACATGATCTTCCGTAATTTTTGTGAAGCTGTCTTAACCCTTTCAAGTGTCCTGTTTCTCATCATCACACGGCTATATGATCTTGAAGTGGGAAGAAGTCAGCTGACGTTCTTGCTGATGTTAGAAGCATCTAGTGACACTCTGCCCTTCGATATGACTTGCTTGGGTTTTAAGGTTAGAAAGCCTAACAATTACTTGTTTGCCTCGTTTTGCAATCAAATCGTGAACGAACCCTAGAAGTTCACAGTTTACTTGACGCTTAGTCTAGCTAGTGCCTGACAATATCGAATCTTTGTGAGAGCAGTGCTGATCTCTGTCCTTAACACAAAGCTGGTGTTTAGGCTTTGGAGAGCAGTGTTTCTTCAGGGGTGTCTGAGTCAAAAGACTCAAACTCTCGGAGGCACGGGGATGCACCCAGGTTGCAGGTCTCTAGTAAGGAGCAGGAGTCGCAGCCCCCTTGCAAGGGAAGGCTCCCCATCCGCCTGGCACGTCTGGGAAGAGGAATTTGAAGGGAGTGAGTATATCAACTCCAAATAACTCTTCCCTTAACTTCCATCACATAAAAAAAATGACCCTGGGTCACCGGGGAGGGAGGACGGTACTTGTAAGTTCTTGTACTGCTTGGGGAACTCTTAATTTCTGAGTCTTTTTGCACTAAGAATAATTGAGAAATAAACTGTTTTCAAAAATATGTTGTCTCTTCAGTTTGCAGTCTCGTGTTGTCATGTAGTAGCTCTAGCGAGTCAGTGCTGTAAAGAAATTGTTTCTTTTATTTTGGGTGGTTTTAATATAGTTTGCTTAGTGTCAAATGATGAGGAAAAACATATTATGCAATCAACTGCGGAAAGTGCTTCATAAGCACAGTTTGGAGAAACTGGTTATCTCGCCTCAGGAGTAGATTAGATTTCAAATGTAGGTTCAGGTGTTACAGTGGATGTTGTGCCACTGGTAGGATTTCATACTTAGTATTTTTCAAATATTTACATTTATGGGAATGGTCAAGGTAAGGTGCAACATTGTGAAAACAACCAGTTACAGGTTTTTAAAAATTAGTTAAGGCCCTGCTTTAGCAAGAGTTAACGTGTAGAAAAGGAGTTAACAATAAAAGGGACACTTGAAAAAATTTTAAATTGATATAATTCATTCTTTTAACTGAGCGATGAAAGTATTTCTCACACCCGATACCCTAAGAGGGAAGAGCAGAACCAATGCCGTATCTCTGTTGCAATCTTGAAAGAGACAATATTGCTGCTGCTGCTGCTTAAATTCCCCCCTGCAAAGAAAATGAGCCCACTTTGGTATTCCCCAGGGCCTGCAGCCCCTGCGCTGTCATACGTGGCATAGAGTGTTCTTTATGCAGAGATCTTGAACAGAGCTGGTCCTGTGCTCCGCTCCGACGGTTTTAATTGGTAGAAGTGACGTTCACGGAGTACTAGTGCAGAAATAATACTTGTAGCTGCTTGTGTTTTTAAGTGCTATGTCTTACACTTTGTATGTATTGTCTGTAAGCGAGGTTGGATGATGATGAAAATGTACTGCTGCAGCCTCCTGCAGCTCCGTCAATACTGTTGAAATCATTACAAGCTTGGCGGTGGAAAACTTCAAGAAAATGAGTGGGTTTTATACACTAACTCTCATTAAAAGCAAAATTGTCCCTGTTGGCAATAGGAGTTTACCTTTCCTGATGTTCGTCATCTGAAAAGCTGTAATATAGATGTACTTCCAGTTTTGTTAATTTTTGTTCTGATTCAAGCGTGTTTTACCAGAAGTCAGAAGCGCTTGCTGAGTCAGGTCTGTTCTGGTGCTAACCAGGCTGTAGTTACAGAAAGCAGGCTGCGGTGGGTGAGACCAGTGCCTGCTTCTTACGTTGGAACTGATTATTCCGCTTAACGCAGATAATGGGTCACAGGTCCAGTACTCAGTATAAAATATTTAATGAGCAAGTGCCTGTTCCAGGGGGCTTGCGTACTTTCTCTGCTCATCAGAGTTTCCATTTTTTCTACGCTGGCAGCTAAATTCTGCCCATGAAGAAGGTTAAAGGACGTGATGTTTGAAAGCTAAGGACAGCATCGTGTCGTAACCCAAGAGGGTGTTTTTATGTAATGTGATTTGAGTAGCTTTCATCTTGAAATTTTGTGTAATGAACAAGAAGTGAACGGGGATCTTCTGCATAGTTTCAAGCCTAGAGAGAGATGGGCTGTACCAGTAACAGAAGCTTTAGCAGTTGTCAGCTATAACTGCGGTACGTTAATCTGTATTTAGGGGTACAAGGATGCACTCTGTCCAAAACCTGTAATATCACTGGAATTAGGTCAAATTTCTTAAGTTTCTTGCTGCATCTGTATTGCCTATAATATGCTTTCTGTTTCATCTCCCAGCAGAAGAAAGCAAATCATACCAAGCTTGACTGAGAAATACAAAAAAATTTAATGGCAGCCTCGTACATCGTGTATTGACCGATCAGCAGCCTGACTGTCATCTGGGCAAAACCAAACTTCAAACTCACCTCGCCAGTGCTAAAGCGGGTTAACTGGGCAGGTACTCAGGAGGGCGGCAGTGCAGCTGTACTTGGAAAGGAGGGGTTGTTACCAAGTCCAGAAATCCCCCCGCAGCAAAGCTATGTGGGTCCCAGATGGATGGTCCTGTTTCTTTCTTTATTTCTAGCAGAGGTGGAGCTTCTGTGCTTCGTTGCACAGGAAGCTCTGATGCTGCCTCTCTTTTCCCAAAGCTGGCTTATCCAGTTGTCTCCTCCCTTCCCCAGCATTTGTATAGAAATAAATTACCAGATAGAAAAGGATCCATGCAGGAAATCCTCTACAGCCACTTTCCAGTAAAAATCTTTTTGAAATACGACTAAATTTTGTTACTACAATGCCTCATCTTAACTATTTGTTTACACATTCAAGCAGTCAGTTGAATCAGTTTAAAAAATTATTTAAGTAAACTGTTGCAAATATTTTTTATGTGTTTATTTACAGGTTTAAAACAAGAAAGTTCTATTTTTCTGGTGACTTTTCTGGCCAGTTTTATTTAAGAATGCTTGCACACAGAGTTGTATGTGTTTGGCTAGCTGGAGTGTGATTTTTAAATTGCCATAGCTTTGCATCTTATACCAATTCTCATTTATACTGTATATCTCCCTGCCAGGAAACCTGCTTCCACTCTACAGATAGACTCACTACATTCTTTTATTCCCCACTGTAATGTGAATGAAGTAAAATTGTGCTGGAGATGTCCATGTTAGGGTAATTAAGCTTGATTACAGACTTCCTTTTTAAAACTTTTCAAAAAAAGTCTTAAATCAAAAAACGCAGAATACGAACCTTGGCTACTCCTTGAAATTTTCATGGTTTGATGAAAAATGGTGCAGAGAGGCGGGGGGGAAGCATTAAAAAAAATCCCGTTGGCAGTCTTCCACCAAGATTGCGGGTTTTTTTAAGCTTCCTCTTGTAAGAAATTTTAAACAGTTACTGATTTGTATGTCTTTCTTCTGTCATCAATTAGAGTGATACTGGCTGTTGCCAGATGGAAGGTAAACTAGCATTAGCCAGGTTTTGTATGCAAAGTTAGTGTTTGTCGAGAACTCTCAGGGATATTGCAGTAGACACAAACCACATGCATATGGTGATGAAGCTGCAACGTGTGCCAGTTACAGCAGGATGTGTTCACTGTCTAGGAGTACCTGCGATGGTTCTCCCCAGGAAAGATGGATGGTGTCTGTAGGAAAAATCCCCCTGACTTTAAAGAGGAGAAAAAGCAGAGAATAAGACTGTAACATAGGAACGAGTCTGAGCAGTGGTTGGTCTCCTGAGAAATACCAGGGGGCCCCACTTTATTCAGTGCCTTCTCCCTGCTCTGGAGTGTTCCTCAGATGCTGGGCAGCTGAACTGATCCTTCTTTGTGGCAGTTGAGCTCAGAGCGGCTTGCTTTTTGGGGCTGAAGCCAGTATTCCTGTGTTTAAAGTGAGCACTGAGACAAGAATGCTGCTAACCGCTCCAAGTATCCTCTAGTGTATCAACAAACAGATGAATAGCCTTTCAGAGCCGCTGGGCTTACTCTCTCGGCAGCAGAAGTACATTATCAGAACCCTTATGTTTGCAATTATGTATCATGAAAAAATCTCAGGTATTTTTTGTGATATCAGGGACCCTATTCTAGTGGGGTTAAAGGAAGGTAATGTGGTGTTTTTTTAATGCTGATTACAGAAAACTTAAGCTTCCTTTCTGTTGCTGCACAGAAAAGTCTGTCTGGTCTCTTGACCTGTAGCTTACTTCCTTTGTTCTTTGCTAAGTGCAGGCTTGCTAATTATTCTTAGTTGTTGTTTCATTTGCTAGTCAACACCTGCAATAACAGTGGTTTCACATTTGTTCCACTTTACCCCGTTCAACACACCAGAATTGTAGCACTCAGATAATCTCTGCCAGAACTATCTAATATTTAAACTGTATTACTATCATAATTTCACTATTTGACATAAAACCATATTCATATATTTGCACAAGAGTAATGCATACATGGCAACGCGCATTTGACAAGCCAAGGTAAATTGGGTGTTACAGCAGGGAGTCAGAAGGAAAGGGCACGGGGATTTACTCCTGGGTAAATAGACCGTCTCTGCTGTACGCTTTCTCTCTGGCTGGGAGAAGACATTCATAACTGCCAAATAAATTCAGTAATCAATGGTAGAATTTAAATTGGGATGCTGTAGGTGATATTCCAGAGCTACTGCAGGGAAAATACAATAAATCTTCCAGACCTTATCTACTAGAGAAATTTATGTCAGGAAGAAATATTTGTTGTCCTAAGCATGACTGTAGGGCGCAGAAGTACTCTGATGTGCCAGATATTGATTGGCTTAATCTTGTCTTCAGCGTGGCTAAATATTGTTATCTTAAACTGAGTATTTGCAGCTCATTAAGTTGTAGAACCGATATAGTTGAATGGGTGAAAATACCATCATGTTGCTCCTTGAGTGGCTTACTGGCTTCTTATGGTATTGCCGCTATTAAGAGATCTGAGGCAGTATCTGTGCGGTTGGTATTTAGAAGCATCAATAGTAAAAAAGTTTTAGAATACCAGTAATATTGTTAATTGTTGTGATTCTACCGTAGTGCATATGCTGCAGGGATTTGATATGATGGTTATAAGCATAACCAATTTACTTAGAAATAGCTGCTTGTAATTGTGACAGTGACTATATGTGGCTTCTAGCAGCTGGACATCAGTTTGTGCATTGGAACTGAGGTTAGCCTGCAGTAACATGCGGTTCGGAGTTACCCTTCTACCACCCTGAAGATAGGGCTTTAGCACAGAATCATAGAATGGTTTGGGTTGGAAGGGACCTTAAAGACCATCCAGTTTCAACCCCCTGCCCTGAGCAGGGACACCTCCCACCAGCCCAGGGTGCTCCAAGCCCCGTCCAACCTGGCCTTGAACACCGCCAGGGATGGGGCAGCCACAGCTTCTTGGGGCAGCCTGCGCCAGGGGCTCACCACCCTCACAGTCAAGAGTTTCTTCCTCATATCTCATCTCAATCTCCGCTCTTTCAGTTTAAAACCATTCCCCCCCGTCCCATCGCTCCCCTCCCTGATCCAGAGTCCCTCCCCAGCTCTCCTGGAGCCCCTTTGGGCACTGGAAGGGGCTCTGAGGTCTCCCTGGAGCCTTCTCCTCTCCAGGCTGAACCCCCCCTCTCCCAGCCTGTCCTCCCCGCAGAGGGGCTCAGCCCTCGCAGCATCTCCGGGCCCTCCTCCGGCCCCGCTCCAACAGCTCCGTGTCCTTCTGCTGTTGGGTCCCCCCGAGCTGGGGGCAGCGCTGCAGGGGGGGCTCCCCAGAGCGCAGCAGAGGGCACAGTCCCCCCTCGCCCGCTGGCCACGCTGCTGGGGATGCACCCGGGATGCGGGGGGCTCGCTGGGCTGCCAGCGCACAGTGGCGGCTCATGGGGAGCTTCTCACCCACCAACACCCCCAGGTCCTTCTCCTCAGGGCTGCTCTCCAGCCATTCTCTGCGCAGCCTGGATTTGTGCTTGGGATTGCCCCGACCCCGACCTAGTTGCTGGCTGGGGTTGAACCACGATGGCCACCAAATTTGTCAGGCACAATTTGCCCTTAGGGAAGAGAGGAGATTCAGTTAGAAAGGTTTTGAAATCACAGTGGGTGAGTGGATATTGTATATCTTGGTTGCTGAAATGCTTTTGTTCAGTTCTTTAACGTACTCTTCTGTAATTATGTCTATCTGAATAATACATGGTTTAAATTGTCATTTTTAACTATGTGTAGAGGTTACCATGCAAAACCTCAAGTGAAACCTTAATAAAACTCATTTTAAGAAGTAATTTACTGACATCAATACTGTTTATTAAAAATAGACAAAGTAGTTTGGACTAATTTTAAGAAACAGAGGTAACTTTTGAAAGATTCTTACTTGTGGAATGCTGTAGTATTATTACATATTGATACATATTTGTCTCTCTTATTTTTTGGTAGAAAATGATGCACCCTGTTGCCAGCAGTAATGCAGCTTTCTGTGGGACCGGCAAGAGTTCTTGCCTTAACGAAGACAATGTGAGATCTGCCGATCAGTTTGACTTGTATGCCACGCAGCAGAGTAAATACAGCCACGCAGTCAGCCACAAACCAATTGCATGCCAGAGACAAGATGCGTTGAACGAATCGCACTTGCAGACCACAAGTGGCAGGAATATAGAGACAAAAGACGAACTAAAGAAAAAGAAAAACCTCAACCGATCTGGTAAACGTGGAAGGCCGTCAGGGACCACAAAATCAGCAGGGTACCGAACCAGCACAGGTCGACCCCTGGGGACCACCAAAGCAGCTGGATTTAAGACAAGTCCAGGCAGACCCTTGGGTACAACTAAAGCAGCAGGATACAAAGTCAGCCCAGGCAGACCTCCAGGTAGCATTAAAGCTCTATCACGGCTTGCAAATCTAAGTTATACGTGTGGCAGTGCAGCTTTTCCATATCCTATGGTGCATAACAGAGGAGTACATGCTGCTGGTGAAACTAGTAGCAAAATGAAACAGCCTAATGAATGAAAGGAGGGAATTATTAACTCCTTACTAATCTGCTTTACTCTGAATTTTGGCATGTTTCTTGCGTTTTGTTGTAGTGTTTGCCTAAGTCTGAGTTTCTAGATTTTATTTTTATTCAAATAATGCCATAGCCTACGAGTGCAATTCAGTAACTTAAAGCAATGTTGAGAAGGTGCTGGTTTAAAGGGGGGTTTGTTGGTTTTAAGTCATAATTTATAAGCAAGTCTGAAGTGTTGCATATGCCTTGGTGTCGATACTTATGTAATGTCCATGTCCCTAGTTTTACATTCAATTTCTGGTAAATCTAGTTGTATGGTTATGCATTCAATAATTGAAATGAGGACAGAATTAGCTGGCTGTTGGTTCATGATGTGGCCTATTCCACAATAAGGATCTTAGCCAGGTGAGTTATTACTTGATAAGAAAAATTGATAAAGAAAGCAGCAAGCTACATTTTCCATTTCTGCGGTAGCTTCTACAGACCTCAAATAGATAGTTAAAAAAAAAATAAACAAAAAAACCCAACCTCTTTTCTAAAGTGCTGATTTCAGGTGGCTCTTGTTTCTGGAGTTGTAGCAGTAAGACAGTTTCAACTAATACTCCAAAAATATTTTTGAAAATATTAAAGGAAACTGAGCATTTGTACAGCGTGTCACAGCTTCACAGCGCCTTACTAATACAAGCTAACTTGCCTTTAGGTGATAGCTGTTATTTTAGTTATGCTGTTACAGGATTCTGCTCTGTAATTTTGAAATGCCTAATAGTACATATACCAAACCACAAATAATTCTTTGAAATTTGAAATATTTTATAAGAAATTAAGTACTGTTCATTCTAGTTACGCACTTGGTTAATATTAAACAGTATGTTCTTAAAACTGTAAATAGCTATTTACGCTGTTTTTTGCCTTTAAAATATGTGCTTAGGTGGCGACAGTTTAATAGCTTTTAAAGTATTAATCTATAATGTTTACAAATTAAACTTTTTAAATAGACACTGTTGCCAAGTTTTCAGACTTAGTTTTGCCAGATATTCCTGGAAATACAGTTATTTCGTTGTTTGACACTTATACTATATTTAAGTTATGGAAGCTTATATATCTACCAAAGGACACCATTTTCATGATTTATAAAAGCAAACTGTATAGCTGATGCAAACAGGATGCAGTTTACTGCACTGCTAGACCCCAGATATAAAGTAATTCATCTATGCATGCAAGCTGAAAAAAAAACTTGTTGGTTAACTATAAATACCTTTCTTGACTCAGACTAAAACCTTCCCTCCTTCCAAAAGAAATGTTCCATTTTTCAACTGGGTGTGTTTAATTTTTTTTTTAAGTGTGAGAGAGTGTGTGAGTGTGTGTGTAAAATACTTTAATCTAGACTTCAAAAAACATCAATCCTCAATGTTGCATATTGTTTGTTCTAAATTTATTTTACTGGAATTAAAGCTTTTTTTTTTTTTCATCTGGAAGAAAGTTTACGTTTAAGTTGTTTCACGTATAACATGGCATTTTGATAAATTTGTAGCTTCAGATATCTGGGGAGGGGGAATATATAGAGTTTGCAGATTTGGGTGAGCAGAAAAATGTGGGTTAATTGAGCCTGTGCTGAATGAGTAATGATGCTGATGATTTTTGTTAACATAAATGCTATTCTGGCCTGCTGTCATTTTGATGAGAACTCTTGATTTCAGTGATGACAACTTAAGAAACAGATGTCATGTTTCATACCTTTTTTATCAGGAAAAAAGCAGCAAGCCTTCAGGTGTTCCAGTGATGCCTAACACATACTGAGCTGGACTTTATGCTGTACTTTACAATAGGTGTGTTGAATTGTTTTGGGGGAACTGTGTATGCACTGGCAACTCAGACAATGAACCTCAACTGTACTGGATGGCTCCTTAGTCGATAGATGAACTAATGGCAGCTAAACTGCTACTAAAAAATAGTTTCTTCATGCTGAAGCTATGAAATCCAGTTATACGTTCTGTTCCTCAACAAACTCGCAAGTGTGAAATTTAGCAATCTTTCTCAGAACGATGTAACTTCTGACACATGCAAAATGCTAACGTGAGTTGATTCACCCTCAGGATCTGTGTTGTATTGGCTGTTTTTAATCAGATGATTTTTCAACAAAAGACTGCTTTAAGTTCTTTCTGAACTCAGCTGGGAAAGCAGTCCTCTTCAGCTGAATGTAGTAACTGCAGGAGTGTCACACCTCGCTGGCAAGGAACGTGTTGCATGTCACCACTGTACCTTGGAGAAACTCCACTTCTTACCTCCTCCTCTTTATCCTGTTTGCTCCTGTTCCGTTTCTCACTTGTGCATCGACTCGATGGTGCTGTGCTGTGTGTCAGGAGATAATGCAGATGTATCGCTGTTCTGCTAGTATAATGAATTTTGTATTCAAGTATGCTGATGAAATAATGAAATCATCTAAGCAATTGCTGTTCATTACAGTGTTTATTAATTATATCAGGTGGAATATAATCCCAGTAAAAAACCAATTAACGTTGTCAATTGTGAAATGATGAGCATAAAGTAGAAAAGTGTTCAGAGAGTCTAATGGGCTGCTCGGCACTCCAGATTTAGCAAGGAGACCAGAAGTGCACTGCTGGGCATTTCCGAATGCTGGTTTATGTTATATCTGACTGGAGCTTACTGGTGCCATGCAGTGAGGGGAAGAAGAAAGATGTTAAGAGATTCAAAGTCAACTTGAAACGGAATTTTTGAATACTTCTGCTTTTTCTGTGTATAATCTGCAGAATACATTGTGCTTTTTTTCAACACTTTTCTTTCCGTGACAAACACTGAAACAGCATGTTAATGCCTAAACTTTATTAGTACCAATGGGAAAACTGGCCTTTTCCCCCCATAGTATAAAAACATTACTTGTAAGGTAAATTGCTTATTTTATATTATATATCATAATTCAACTATTCATAAGCTAGGATCACTGTTGTGTGTTAACACTGTTCAGAAGATCTAAATGTCAAGTTTGTTTTTTAATAATTCCTTTTAATTATCAAGTTTCTAACGTCTTATTTATACATAAATGAAATGTATTAGCTTGCTATTATTCCTTAATGATGCTATACAAGTTCACTGTTTAATATACATATAGTAACTACTATTCAGTTTCTGATTAAATTTACTTAAACTTTAAAACCAAATAATTTTGCTACTATAAAGTCTTGCACTGGACGTATTCAAGATGCTAGCACCATATTTTGGCAGAAAAAAATGAGATACCATCAGAAGTGGCTGACTGATGTCAAAGATAGTATTTTTAAAATCAGCAGTTAGCTTTGTCATTAAAGCAATGCTCTTTATAGCTTGGATTTAGTTTGAACTAATCAAAATAACGATGTATCAAGAGCCATTAAAGATCTCTGTTCTGAATGAATATATTTTAATTTTGTCTGAAAGATCTTAAGAGTTCAGTCAGGACAAAACCAAGCCTTGTCAGTGAAAAGTGATGTGTCTGTGAAAAGAATTACTTGGAACTACAGTACACAGAGTAATTCAGATGAGAATTTAACTCCCTCCCCCAGTTTTGAAGAGCTTTAAAAGGCAGAGCAATGTGAAGTCATTTGTCCGATGGTTTCATTAGCTGTGACTCTGCTGTTCTTTGTTGTATGTATAATAATGTTTCACGCTATCCTTAGAGTTGACAGTTAAAACAGTTGATAACAATCATAAATACTTTGAACTGCAGACTTCATTTCTGACCACAAAAGAAGTTTATTCTTCTCTATTTTAATGCATATATTTTAACACTGCTTAAATATATTTATGACTTTAGTAGAGACTAGACCTTTCTCCTTGTGATTTCTTTTTTTCCAAATAGATAAAGCTGTATTCTGAAATTTGAACCACTTCCTGATACTTTAATCTTTCATCATTTGCTTTTCCACAGGTTTACTTTGGGGAAAACAGTAATCTGTTAAATACCTAGTATCAGCACCCCGTCCTCTGCTGTAAAAAGCCTGACTAGATACTGTGTATGTTTTTATGTCCATGAACTTGAGCTACTCGTGTGCAATTATGTGTATGGGAATGGAGTAGTGTTCATGATCTGTATTTACATCATCATATGGATGTATATTTATTAATAAAGTTAATACTTTAAAACCTAACAATTTTTTTCTCTGGGCTTTTTTTAATATCTTTTAAATTCTGGCTGCAGATGCCTGCTGACAGCGTTACCAGACCAATGGCCTTAGCCCTTCTCGCTTGTAAATGGGAATGCCATTCGTTCTCCTGATGGCTCACTCGTAGTTAAGGGGCTCAAACTGGCACTGAAATGTTTTGCTCTACCTTGTACAGATTTCACTTAAAATCCCGCAGCTGGTTGTTTGTCCCTTGCCTCCCTGAAGTGTAACTGAATCCGACTGCAGTAGATTGAGCGCATTCGTGCCTGTGTGGACTTCAAAACGCACACCGGATTTGGGAGAGTTGGGAGGCCACTGTATTGTGTGATTTTTAAATTGAATAAGTAAGCACACCCTTTCAGCATACTTTGCTTTTGAATTTCAGTATGAGATGTGCATTGCTTGTTACGGCCAAGTCCCATATATTTGAATTAAGGCAAAAGGCCTGTCCGAATTGTCAGGTATCGGAAAATAGAGGAACGTTGCTTATTTTTTAATGACTTGGAAATGCTGCTACAGTAACTTAATTGTTCTTATCCTTTCACTCAAATATAAGAAGAGTGGAGGAAAGGAGTTATAGCTATATACATATAGATAGTAAGCTGCTAACTTTTTTTTCCTCTGTGGCACATGGAAATCAATTTGAGAGTACTCATAAACTGAACTTCATGGAATGGCAGTCATTATTCTGTGATTAAGAAGATCCCTGTATTCTAGCAATATTCCCATTTATCTTTTTTGGTAAGATGTGTTCTGCATACCACCCAATGCCTCTTTTTTCTTTTTTTCTTCTTCCCCCCCCCCCCTCTACTGAAGTTTTTCAGTAACTTTGGGGGAAGCTGGGCAGCCCTGCCTACCCGAAGCTGCAACCTAGACTGCTGGGTGTGCGTCCTCCCCTTGCTCTCCAGCACCCTCTGTTTTCTCTTCCATGTACTTTCAAAGGCCCTGAATACCTCTAGAGTCGAAACGTTTTAAATGATAGTTGCAGTTATTTTGCAGACTTTTAAGTTGCTTTTACCTGAAAAAGAAACCTGATGCCTTTTTTTTTTTTTTTCTTTTTTTTTGTGTTGACCATTCCGGTCATTCTAAATATTTGGCTTTCAAGGTGACTGGCTATGTTCAGAACAGAGTTCAACTACAGTCTGCTATGTCCTGGTCTAAAAATCAGTTCCTCCATGTGGTTCCTTGAGCGGAATGAACTATTTTCTTGGTTGTAATGAAACCTTAGGTATTGGATATTAAGTCAGTCATAAATTACATCGTACAAGAATACAGGCTTTTCAGCTGCGTTGGAAGTCACTTGACTGCTTCCATGGCTGCTGTGTTCTCTGCCATGTAATGAACTGAGCGGTAGAAGTTGCAAGGCAGAATGTTCCCTTGACACACAGTTGGTGTGCGAGGCCAGGTGCAGTTTCTGATGACGGGACCAGTTTATGATTTATTCATGCTGACAGACTGGCAGTGCTGGGCTGTCAGCTACGTGAGCTGGACATCTTGAAGGAGCCTTTAAGACAGTATATTAAAAGATACATCTTTTAATAATTTCATTTATGTGTATGATGAGACACCAAGGCTTGCTTTTGGGGCTGGACTGGCATTTTTATGGTTTTGTACCTCCTCAGTGTGATCTCTTAAAGTAGCACAAATAGTACAGGGTGAAGTAGTGATATCATACCTATTAAGTATGCCGGCTCAACAGTGTGGTTTTCGACCAAGACAAATGAAGATTGTTCTTGACAGTTAATCATTTAAAGCTGTAATGCCTAAAAGTAAAGGGCTGACTCGCTGCCTTACGTTGCATGCTATTTTTATCAGGGTTCTGCCTGTGGCTCTGTGTTTATTGTTTAACATTTAAGAGAGAGGTGTGGCCTGACCATACAGAATTGGCAGCCCAAAAGCTACCGCGTTCTGGAGCTGGCTCTTGCCCAGGTTCCCTGCATGGCCTAGGGATGGCAAAGTCTCCTCTTCCCCATCGGTAAAAACGCAGCAAAAATATTGGCTTATCTTGCAGGGTTCCTGGAAGCAATCATTAGTTTAACTTTTAACTACTTTGATGCTGAAAAATGTTGTGGAATTGTTGTGTTGTTCAAATGATCTGAGGCAGATAAATCTTTCTGCCTTTCATGTTTTCATACCACAAAATTTTGTTGCAATTAGTGAAAAAATATCATAGTAACAGTTAGTGCAATTTTGATTACTTAGAGTAGACCTTTGAGATATGCATAATACTAAAATGCGTATTTGCTGCTTCAAGTAGTCATATATTTAAATAAAAATATTCAACTGCTGCCACATTGAGAAAACAAAGACTTGCAAAGTCACACGTCCCAAATACAGGTGTAGGTTTAAGTTGCCCCTGCAACCTCATCCAGCGCTCCTGACATGAATCCTTGTCATGTTTTTTTCTACATTGTCTTTGCGCTGTTGAATATACAGAATGTTGTCGTTGTGCGGACGTGTCAGGATTATACATGAGTGGAAACCTTGGTCTTGGTGAAGGTCCTGGCTTTGCCTCTTTGTCCCAGTCCGTGTCCTCTTTCGCTCCATCTCTTGCCATGAAGGAGCTTGCCCAGCGCCACTGAAATCTGGGGAGGGGAGAAGTCCGGCTGCTGAAATCTAAGATGCACAAATGACCACCGAGTTTTGGTGTTTATTTGTGGATGGAACAAAAGACTCATATTTTGCAAATCTTCCTCTTTGCTAAATTTCAGATCATTCCCTAGCAAACAGAGCTTTAATAATGTGTCCAAGATTTTTGAATAGATGCAAAACAATGTATTTTTTTACTAGACTTTTTCCTGAACACAGACATTTGGCATTAAAAATCAGAAAAATGTAAGCCACTGAGAACAGTTTTGCAACAAAACTGGCAGGCATTGTAAGAAATGTGCCTTCTTTGTAATACATAAGCACCAGGATAGTATGTTTGTTGCGAGTTAGGTATGATAAAGCCTGACTATCTCTAATTCTTGAGAGTTCATCCGTGTTCCATTAACAGATTACTTATTACAGTCACCATAAAAAAGAATACAATTTTGCACAAACCTTTTGATTTGTGTTATGGTTAGGATTAAATCCACAGCAGTGTCTCAGCTGGAAGTATGCTGCCAGGAAGCTATCTGTTATTTTAAAGGTTTGGAACATCATCACCCATGTTTGAGACCCAACGCCATGCCGGGCTGCGGGTAGGGGAGATGCCAGACCCTGATGGCACAGAGCCGAGAGCTGGCAACCACGTGCGGTCCTTGGCCAGGAGAAGGAAAATTGTTTTCAAGTTGAAAATGCTGCTTTGTCCAAACGCAAAGATAAGGACACTTGGGAATGGGGCAGCTTTTTCCTGACTCATCTGCACCAGCTTGGATTCCTTACAGGTTTTTGCTTTCAAGCTTGCTTGCTTGGTCTGTGTCAGCTGGTCTAATTATTTTTCTCTCTATGTGCAAACCTCATGTTTTATCTCTCTAGACTTCTATGTCCTCAATATTAATGCTTATGCAAATGGTACTTTGAAAGAAAAAAAACTTCCAAGCAAGAAAATCTGCATTGTAAGAAAGAACAGAGTTGGAGAAGCGTCCCCTAGTAAAAACAAAGGCAGAAGTCCCATTTCTGTAATAAAGGAGACACCCATCTCCATTTATGTGCATGTACAGTGTTTTCCTTGCTTCTTCCCAGTGTGTGCATGGTTCGTACTCTTGTAGTTCATAATTTTCATTCACTTTTTGACAGATGCACAGTTTTGGCAAAATCTCATTGTGCGGTGCTGGCAGTTTGAAGAAATGGTAAAAAAGGGGGTATCAGCACTTGAAGCACTATCAGCACTATGTTCATTTTCCAAATGCCACAAATAGTCCTGAAGCTTCACTATTAAACGGAAAGCAAGTACTAATTCTGTGACAGGAGGAATATCATCTTATTTCCTAAAAAGAAATACCACAATACTTATCTTGCCTTCCAGCCTGGGAGCCGTGGTGGTATGCTGATGGACAAGAGCTCATCTTTTCTTTTTAGCTTTAAAAAAATACGCCTTTAGTTTGCAGCCTTTTCCCCTTACCCCAGCCTGGCTGTAGGTTATTTAGTTTTCACATGCAAACATCCCAAACTGACTCTCTGCTTCTCTATAGTGGGTGGATGTAAGCAAATCCTTCGGCGGCCAAACCTGCTCACAGCGGGGCCCTTAGGGCTGCGATACTGGGTTGTAACAAAACACACTTTTGGAATGAATTACAGGGTGTGTTTGTGTGCCCTCTCAATTACCCTTCAATCATAACATCCTGTCAAGTCCTTGGGATGACATTTCCCTCGTTGCAAGAATTTTCGACCTGAACTAATTTAAATCAACAGTGAAACGCCTGCCGACCTCCAGCAGCGTTAGCAGACCTAAACTTGTTATGCCGTGTCGTACAGTTCTCTGTGGACTTGGCCCTGGGCTGTGAAGATGGTGCAAATGAACCCATGTCTGCCGCAGAGGCGGGTTCAGCCGGGCTGGCACGAGAAAACTTCGTTTAAAAATACACTATTTGTACTTAATAGGGGCAGGGGCTGCGACCCGAGCTGAATTCTGTCACCTTGTACCGCTCTCTGAGCTCCAGCGGATTTCTGTCCCCTCATCTGAGCATCACGGACACAGGGCGCTATTTTTGGAGCCCGCAGACAAACGCCCCTGTGGCGATCGTGTCGCCGCCGCTGCGGCCTGCGCTGCACCCCCCCGCCCGCAGGCCTCTCCCCACAGAAACACCAGCAGGGCAAGCGGTCGGAGGAGAAGGAGCGCACGTCGGGGGCAGCTCACCCTCCCGACAGCAAACGGCACAGAGCCGATCCGCGGAGGAACCGCCATCCCAGCCCCACCGCGGCCTCTACCGGTGGCTCCGCCGCCGCCGCCCACCCCGAGCCAAGACAAGATGGCGGCACGCCGTCCCCACGGCGCTCTACGCACGTACGCACGCACGGCGGCAGCGCGCCGGAAGCGGAAGTGGGATAGTGCTTCCGGCGGAAGTGGCCGTTGTCCGGGGAGACGCAGCGCGGCAGCGGCAGCGGGGACCGGGCCGAGGATGTGGTGGCTACTGCTGGCGCTGGCCTGGCTCGGTAGGGCCCTCCCTGCAGGTGAGGGCGACGGGCTTCGGGGGTGGCAGCTGGGGTGGGCCCTGGGGACCGGGCGGTGTGTGCGGGGTCTCCCCGGGGCGGGCGGTGCGCGGGGAGGCTGGGGCTCGGCCGCAGCGCGGAGCTGATCTCTTCTTCCCGGCGCAGGGGCGGTGACGGAGCAGAGCGCCGGCGGGCAGCCCCACTCCCCCGGGGGCGGTTCCGCGCAGGGCGGCGGCGAGCCGGTGCGGTACCGGACTGCAGAGATGGCGGACGCCATGCTGGGCAGCGGGCTCCCCGCGCAGCAGGCCGTGGTGCTCTCGGTGGTGCCAGGGGAGGCGAGGGAAGGCCAGGCGTCCGCCGTCGCCAAGGGGGCTTGCGATGCGGCGGCCGGAGGTGATGGGTGCGGCGCAGGGAGCAGCCCTGCGGGTCCCCTGGGCCAGGCGGGCAGCCAGGGCCGGGAGCAGGCCGGACTGGAGACGGTGCTGCCTGCGCCCACTGAGGAGCCGAATAGCACCGACAGCGCCAAAGCTCCCAAAGTGAACTGTGAGGAGAGAAACATCACTGGTATCGACCACTTCACGCTGCAGATCCTGAACGTGTCTCAGGTAAGCAGATTGTGCAGTTCGCTGCTGGAGGAGGCGTAAGGACAGTGGAACATGCCCCGTCAGCATCGTGTGCGTGTTTCTTTCAGTGTTTGACTTAGTGGATTTCCTCGCATAACATCCTCTGTGCTGTGGCAAAGAGGAAATGTCTGGGCGAGGAGGTGTTTTGTGTCATTCTGAGCAGAAAAAAAATGGAGATACAGCTCAGGCCACATGTCTGTGTCTCTCATCTGTGTGCCTGCAGTGAACTGTCAGGTTTCATGCTGCATGGATTAGTGTCTGTCTCTGATATGGTTAATGGCACTTACTGCCAGTACCAGTGTCTATCTCCAGCTTGTTTCTTGTAATGGTTATGCATATATTCTTTTTTAAGTAATAAACTTTTAAAACAACCTTTAAAAAAGGTTACATATAATTCTCCATCTGTTTGAAAAAAGGTTATACGAATGTGTAGCTGCTTGATAAATATTACCAAGTATCTAATTGATTGCTGAATTATGCATTCCTACATAGAATTTAACTCTGTTAAATATGTGATTGTCCATGTTTGTTTTACTTTTGCTTTCTCAAAGGACCTGATGGAGTTCTTAAACCCAAACAGCAGTGACTGTACGTTAGTCTTGTTCTATACACCGTGGTGCCGCTTTTCTGCCAGTCTGGCACCTCATTTTAATTCTTTACCTCGAGCATTTCCAACTCTTCGCTTCCTGGCACTGGATGCATCTCAGCACAGCAGGTAATTTACACTTCCTGTGCTCTACCATCAATATATTTCTGTTAGCAAGTTGTGTGTTTTAAAAACAGGAGTGATTTTTTTTTTTTTTTCTTATAAAGGGACAATTTAATTTAGTAAAACTGACACTTTCTGTATTGTGACTATCTTTTTATTTCTTCCTCCAGTGGATTTCTTTTCCTTCATGCTTTGTATTTGCTTTATATCCACCAGTTTATCAACCAGATTTGGAACAGTGGCTGTACCCAACATCCTCCTTTTCCAAGGTGCTAAACCTATGGCTAGATTTAATCATACAGACAGAACGCTGGAAACACTGAAAGACTTCATTTTTAATCAAACAGGTATGTAAGTCAGCCCTGAAAATTAATTTCACGAAGACCCTGAGAGGACTCGGCAAAGGTTTCTACAATCAGCTGCTGTGGTGAGCTGGATTTCAGGGCATGCTGAAAGCAGAAACTCAACTCATTTGGCTGTTGTCACGGAGTAGGGGGAAACAGTGGGGTTTAGCTGGAGAGGGTGCTAGAAGGATTGAGCACATCTTCCTGCCCAAATATTTAATTTGGGAATAAAGGCAGATGAACCTTGGGATCATTGCCGGAGCCATGTAAGGCTGACAGCGGCAGGGAGATAAGATGGTTTCAGTTCTTGTGCTGGAGGAGACAAAAGGATTCCAGTTGCCATCATCTGGCTGTCCACGTTGTGGGCTCAGCGCCAGCCAACCCTCTGGTCCTTCTGTGCTTCTGTAAAGAAAACCAAAACAAAAACTGTGCTGGGGTTAGATGCTGCTTTCCTTGCTCGCTGTGCTCTATGGGTTTTGTGCTCTATGGGTTTTGTGCCCTATGAGGCCTACAAGGGCCTTCGTTAGAGGCCAGAAATTGTTACGTTTGCTAATATGGCAGAAATACTCAAAACAGCACAAAAAAAAAAAAACAACACCAACTTACACAAGGCTGGGCTGTGGGAGGACAGAACAAGCCTTCTCCTATTATGAAAATATATATAAAAATCAGTATGTTTCTATGTAAGTGAACTGTATGCTAGATATACGTTAACATACAAGGACCATCTCGCCAAAATTTTAAGTCTAACTGTATGTGTGCCTTAGTGTGAGAACAGGAACAAAGCTCCAAATACAACCAACTTCTCTGTAGTTAATGTTTATTAGTGGTGTTGATCACGTGCTTTCTTTTTTAGGTATAGAAGCTAAAAGTGACGTGGCTGTGACTGAGGAAGACTGGGAAGGACCCCTGCCCAGCGTTCTGACAAAAGGCATAGACTGGCTGCTTCTCTTTTCTTTGCTCTTCCTGGCTAGCTTTGTCATGTACGCTACCGTTCGGACGGAGAGCATTCGGTGGCTGATCCCGGGACAGGAGCACGAACACCAGGAATAATCAGAGATGCTGAAATAGGGACAGAATTCCCCGCTTATTGGTAAAGTGGGAATTTGTATGGACAGAAGAATGAACTGTTGAATTCGTTGGTTGTAATTTATAATCTTGACTAAAAATCTGCTTTATTTATCAACTACTAAATCTGTCAAAAAGCAAATTCATGGTGATTAATGTGGTAAGTAAACAAATACTTTCTTCGTTCATGTTTTTTTGTATTTATTAAGCTGCTCTGATCAGCTTATTTTGCACGGACTTCAATGTAAATAGGTGATGCAGTTCTACTTCGCTCTTCTGGAGAGGTCCCTGTGCTTCGTAGATGGAGTAAGAATTTCCAGCGCATTGGCCTGCGCGCGTGGCACTGCTTGGCACAGCGGCAGAGTTCGTTACGCTCCGGCGGAATCTGGGGATCTTCTTTTCCAGATCCTGCAGACGTATGAACTAAAGCTTCTACATGGACGATGTGGTAAACACTACGGAATTGGGGTGTGTTGGCCCATCCGGACCATGCTCAGGTTTTGGCTCTGTATTCCCCAAATACAATATTTTAAAGGAAAACGTCGGTGAATGGTGATGTTGCTCAATTAGTTTGACAGCCAATAAAATGAACTATGAAGAAAAAGATGTTTTAAAAAATGGTACACTTCCAATGAGTTATTCCATTGTATACCAGCGATAACAGTTCAAAAGCGCGTGGTACCGCTCGTGACAGGGTGACTGGTTCCCACCGTTGGGGCCGGGGTTAGATGCTGGTTTCCTTGCTCACGGTGCTCTATGAGTTTTGACTTAGTAGCAGCTCTTTATAAGACTTAGAGTCACTTCCAAAGCTCACCTCATTATTTTTGTGTGTATACATAACTTATTTACCACACTCCTATACAAATACATTGCATTCATTGTCCTTACTCTTTTAAATAAACCAGGGTTTTGGTGTAACCTTTTGTTACTTTCATACAGCACTAAAAACATGCAACGTCTGGAGTACAGATCACCCGCCTAAATTAGTGAGACCAAGCTTGAGATTTATTTACATTTCTGCTGGCATGTTTGCTGGTTGCACGGTCTACAGCTGAGGCTGCATAAAGAACTGATGTGGGGTTTAGTTGCAGTTAGCATGGAAGACATGGAATAAGGTGTGGACCGGTACGTTGTGTGGGTTTTTTGGATTATTTGATTGCGTAGCATTTGTACGTGGTGGGGGCCTGCTGTAGTACCCTGATAGGAACCTTCAGAGTGCGAATTAAGCTAAGAAGAAACAAAGACAGTTGTAAGATTTGTTGTTTGACAAAGAACTTGTATCCCTGCAATGTAATTCTTCAGGTATTTTTCCAGTGGCCGCATCTCTCACCTTCCCTTTTTCCTGGTGGCATCTCCCACCTCCCCTTTTTCCTTTTACAAGCAAGCTCCTGCCGCTTTCTGCTACGTTTCTGAATACGGTTGTGGTGTGTTGGAGGGGCGAACTCGGGACGTGGCCTTTGCGACCTGTTTCTGAGCAGAATCCTGCTCTCCAGCTTGGCGAGCCGAGGCCCTTTATTTCTGCCTGTTGAGAGGAATCTGCGCCCATCAAACTTTGGTGTTATTGCAGATAAAACTGGGCCGTGTTTTATTAATGAAGAGTCGTCGGGGCTTTGAGCGCCCTGGTGCAGCGTGAGGTGGGCAGGGAGGGTCGGATGTCCTTACTCGTGTTTCGCCGGGAGCCGCCGGCGCTCCGCCGGGCGCTCGGTCTGTCCGTCTCCCCCGTTCTCCTCCGCGCCGGGTGCCGTTACCCGGAGCGCCGGGAGGGGGACGGGGGACACAGGGACAGACGGTACTGCCCCCGGTTGCGCCGGGGGAGGCGGGGCCGGGCCGGCGCGGAGCCATGCCGGGCGGCGGGGCCGGGCTGCGGATGGCGCTGCGGGGAGCGGCGCGGGCGGCGGGCGGCGGCGGCGGCGCTGCCGTGGTGAGGGACCGGGCGGGCGGCGGGGCCGGGGCCGGGGCCGCCGGGGGGCGGGGGGAGCCGGGGGGGGGGCGGCGGACACGGTCACAGCCACGGCCACGCGTGCTCGGGTCGCAGCGCCCCCCCCCCCGCTTCCTCCCCCGCGATCGATTGTGTTATTTTTCTATATTAAGCTAATTAATTGCAGGTTTAGACCCTCACCCTGCAGGCGTGAAATATTTTGTGCTGGTTTTATGTAATAATGACTTTGTTTTGTTTTGTTTTGTTTTTTTCTTCTCCTCCCCCCTCCCCGAGCTTCTTCCAAACGAGCGTCGTCCATTGCCTGGGTTGAACTGGGTTAACTGGTGTGCTAAGTCAATATTTGCACAGGCGGTGCCTTTGCTGCGCGCTCCATCCCTTTGCCGGGGGGGGGTCCATACGGTGCCCCGCGGTGGGGTGCCGGGGCTGCGCCATCCTGAAAACGCCAAACTGCATCTCCCACCTTCCCTTTTTCCTTTTACAAGCAAAATTCTGCAGCTTTCTCCTACGTTTCTGAGTATAGTCGTGATGCGCTGGAGGGGCGAACTCGGGACGTGGCCGTTGCGACCTATTCCTGAGCAAAACGCTGCGGTCGGTGTGCTCCAGCGCCCTGCATCGAAGTCGGTCTCCGTATTTCTGTTTAAAACTTCATGATCTAATTTCAGGCCTCGTCAACGCCTGTGTGTCTAGCCCAGGTAACGGCGACCTCCCTAAAACGAACAGAGAACATCGCTGCCAGCCAGAGGAGTGAACTTTGTGCTGCCTCCTGGTCACAGTCCTGGACTTTGCCATCTCAAAAACAACCCACCCTCATGATTTTTTTGTAAAGTAGCCTGCTAATTTCATCTCTTGCCGGATAAAAGAGTAGTTTTCAAGACAGCCGTTAGCTTTGGCAATTTTTGTATGGGCTTGGGAAAAAAAAAAAACTTGTAAGAAATTCATGCCTGCAACTGCGGTTACAGCAACAACAAATCTGATATTTGTCTTCTTGCAAGTCCAAAGTTGTGTTTGAAGCATAAAGAGCCTAAATTTGTTCATTTTGGGACCTGTAAAACCCATCTCTTGGACTGGATGTATCCTACACAACACAAGCAGTGGTGGTGATGCTGTTAGATTGATTTACTCCACTGGGGTTTTTTTGTCCCATATTATTGGTGAAAATGTTGCTCCTTGGCTGTCCTGCATCTGAAAGCCATGCTCAGGTCGCGCTAATTGCGTTAATTCTTGCTCTGCTTGGGCTCACAGCCCCATCTGGTGGCACCGGGGCTCCTGCCGGGCTCCGCCGCAGAGCTGCCAGCGCCGGATGGCAAAGGCGAAAAATATCCTGAGCTGGCGGTGGTGTTGGCAGAGCCCTGACAGGTTAGTCGAGCTCGGGCGCAAAACCGCTCAGCCCCTTTCTGGAAGTTCTCACAAAGTTGTGCTACCTGCTAATGTAAAGACAAAAGCAATCTGAATTTTGCTGTGCTGGGGAGCGAGGTTCTTCCCATTAAGGCATTGCATTTATAATGAGTTTGAGACCTGTCTGTTGGAATATATTGTCTAAGTAATCACTTGTGCCCTTAGTCTCTGCTTTTAGGAAAAATATCAAACTTCTTCCGAATGCCCCATAGAACTTTCCTCCATCTCCGGGCCTGGCTCTGGCCTCGTGCGTGGTTCAGGCACTGATTCAGATGTTCAGGCGGAGGGTGTAATTCATTACGTCTCTGCTCCCTGTGGCTTCAGAAGGACTCCTTTGGCTTCAAATAAGATATATTCAACCATAGGTGCTTTGCAGAAACTGGTGCTTATACCAGTAACTTGTAACTGCCCGTAATTGTGGCTGTATTACAGTCAATTGTTTTTCTTTTCATTGTTAGCTAAAAAGCTCTTTGTTGCTTGTAGAACTCCGCAGTGCATGCTGTCTTTAAATCCATTCCTGCTTGCTTAGGAATAGCAGCATACAAGTTGTGTAGAATACAATTTCCTATTTTGCTTCTGTCTTTTAAAATAGATATTCCCCTGATATCCCTTTTAACCTTGTAATTGTACATGTAGCATAGAATGTAAATAGTCCTTTATTTATATGACAGAGTGGAATACTTGAAGATTAATTCAGTTTTTACAGCATCTGGATAGTTCAGATGAACGAGGGATGGGTACAGGTGTGCGGGTGTCCGTGCTCATTGCTGTGAAAGAGCCCGTCGCTCTTCGCTAGTTTTGTACGAAGGCATTTAGCCAAAATTAATTGACCAAACAGAAATGGTGTTTCTTGGCTGTTTTAAGTTAAGCTGGTCTGTGAAATTATAAAAAGAAACTGTACAGTGCATTTTCCACCTCCTCACCTTTCTACAATACATAACCACAGCTTCATCGCGTGGTTTTCTTATTGTTGTACAAAGGAGAACCTCAGCCTCACTCGTGTCATGTTTGTGTTTTGGTTTTTTTTTTCCCTCAACAGTCTTCGCAGTCTCACTGGTTGACGACAGAGGAGAGGAACCAGGTCTTGCACGATCTCAAAGCTTCAGGCTGGTCTGAGTTAGGCGAAAGAGATGCCATCTACAAAGAGTTCAATTTCAAAAATTTTAATCAGGTAATTATTGTTATATACCACTTTTAATATAAAGGAAATGTAATTGCTTTCATTTCCATATCATCCTGATGGGAAAATATTTATATTCAGAAATTTGGGAGTATCCTCATGGGGCCAAACCCTGTTGGGTTTGCCTCGACGGATTGCTCTCTGATTCTGATCTCGTTAGGTGGAGTAAACTAATTCCGTTTTGTAGTTGTTAAGTAAATTTGTTCTAATATCACAGTTTCTTGATTATAATATTAGGGTCAAGGTCAGGGTTGGTACAGTGGGATTAAACAAATAATATTTGGTCCTGATTTTTGTTTTTCGTTACTAGCACTCATAAACGAATGCTGGAAATACGTAGCTGGTAGACAGTGGGGTTCATTCTTGTCAGGGAAAAAATTGTAAAAAAACAGATAAATATAAGAACAGAAAACTTTTGGCCAATAAGGTGGGTAAAATATGATACGTTTCACCTTCTAAGCAGGAAGACGGGGTTCTAGTATATTCTTGAATGAAGCACAGTAGCTGATCTCGCAGTGCCTTCGGCACGGCAGGCTGCTGTCGGACCTCCTTGGGTTTTTATTTGGAGTCAGGATCCTGAGCCACCTCTCAAACTTGCAAGAACACGTCTCGGACATCAGTTACAAACTTACTTTAGAAATACTGAATTTATCTTGAGACTCGCTGTCAGCTACATTCCCCTAAAAAATTGCCTTCTGAGGAATCATGACATTGCTTAGAAAAAAGTCACGTTCCAAGAGCGTGCATTTCCCTTCTGTTTTATTTCTGAAGGAGAGGTGAGCGCTTTCTCGGGTGGGAGAGGAAACCCAGGGTCTCGTTCAGACGATGACTCTCGCTGAGCTGGTTCTTTCCCTCGCTACGGAAGGGACGCAGCGAGCTCCAGACTTTGTAGGTGTGCGTAGGGACCAAGAGCTGTGCTGAGATGCTTATTTACATGGCTGTGCCTAAACCCAGATCAAGATTATTTTTTTTTTTAGGAAATCACAGTGAGCTAGATAAGCAACAATTTGTAAAGCTGGCTCTTTTTTTGCTGTTTCAGCCAGTAGTTGTCATGGTAAGGAAAGCCCGGGCAGTAGGGAGAAGGCGGGTGAGGTGCTCCCAGCCCCTCTGAGCTGGGCAAAAGCAAAAGAGAAAACAACTGCACAAAAATCCAACTCGCGGCAGGACGGTGCTGGTCCAGGGCGCACGGCCAGAGCCCCGAGTACATTTTTTCCTGGATTGCACTTCAAATTTGGACGTTAATACAGAATAAATAAAACTGTATCAGATAATTCAGAAGGCAACGAAGGAGGGAAGCCCGTGAGAGGGAGCTCACATGAAACCTTGGTGAGAGGTGCAGGCAGCTCGGAGCTGGAGCAACCAGGAGAGACCAGCACGTTTGATAGAGTTGAACCCTTGGAAGAGTTGAGATTCCCAGCCTTTGTGCTTCAAATAGTCATGAAACAGCGTCTCTGCCGAGGCACGGTCAAAGTCTTTGTTGGTTCAGCACAACTAGAAATGGCTTTTTTTTTTCCCCCAAAGTTAATAAAAAAGTGTTTTTGCGCACTGTAAATAAATAAGTCAGCATGATCAGGTGGACTTAGGCAATCTGCCAACAGACAGGTCAAGAGGCACATCGGTGTGCCCCAACAGCAGATATCTAGAAAACCTGTTGCTTTGGCAAAAAAAATTACAAAGTTGGGGTTTTTTTTGACTGTGTAGATTTATCTTACAAAATAAGTAGATGTTCGTATGTCTTCCTAGTTTAAAGATCAATGCCGGTACAGGAAATAGAGTATATTTAAATAGGTTCATTAGTAAATTATGGAGTATAAATTTATACTTGTAGTACGTGTCATCTTAAAAAGGGTACTCTTGAGAATAAATGCCACTTGAGTTGTTTGGGAGGTGCTGGTACAGTCTCTGACATCCTCGGTTGCCCTTCATGGATGTCGGGTAAGGCAGAAACGAGAGCAGAGGCTGGGAATTGGCTTCCAAACTGATCTTTCTGCGCCCAGCCGGGAGAACGAGCCGGGCGGGTGGGTCCTCTGCGCAGCTCCGGTTGGACCAAGGTTATATGCGGATATGTGAAGGCAGAGTTTCACCTGCTGATTTGCAGGAGCTAGCTGCAACGTCCCCATTTGCGGTGGCGGAGGGCAGAAGCCGTTGCTGTTATCGTAGTCCAGGAAAGGGCTCAACGTGCAGACCCCGAGGGGATGTTCAGAGCTGGTATTACAGAGCAAGTATTTGCCTTTCGATAAGTTGAAGCTGAAAGTAAATTAAAATTATGCATGTATGCTTATTGATGCTTATGTTTATAATAACAACTGTTAGTAAATATTGTATTTATTAGGACCTAGGGAACAAATGACAAAAGCGGAGCTATATATCTGCATTGTGTTTTGGGAGAATTTAGTCTTGCAATGAAAAAAAATTGAACTTCTAGGTACAACTTCTTTCATTTCAGGTAATAAATATTCTGTTTACATTGTTTAAAGTGCGAGTATTTAGTAAAAGTCAAAGGACAGAAATATCATTTCCACGGTGATCTTCCTTCTGCCCTTTTACAGATGGCGTAAAATCAGGTGTGTTTAAAAAGGAAAAAAAAGTAGTTGAGCTGACATGAAAGGTATTTCAGATTTATGTTTTGCAGATGATATTGGTATGATTAATGTATTCATTGCTTTTTTATTGCTTCTCGCAGATAATGTTCATGATGCATGGAAAATTCTGTGTCTTTAAAATCTATGCCAGGTTTACAAAGTCTGTGTATGTCAACAGATGTTAAGAATATAAACACAACTTTTATTATAAAGTCGTGCAAATGTGTAGACATGAGCTTGGTTTATGTATATTATTTTCAGCATGAGAATGAAATGAAACTTCTGTGAAACAAGAGTTATTTAGATTCCTGAAGCTTTCAGGCTGAGATTAGCTCGGTTAAAAGCGATCAGCGGTGGGCTGCCTTTGTGAGGCTGACAAGCTAATGACACTTCTGGCTTAGGGAATTAGTCTGTAACCCAGAACTTGAAAGCGCTGGTGCTGTTTGTTAGTCTGAAGATACATTTTCATGAAAATGGGCTTTGGGGGTACAATTCTCTGAAAGAAGCTGGAAACCAGCCTGGGGTCCCGCCTGAAAGCCCTTTGTTAGTTATGTTGCTCTGGGTGCCCACCGTGCACCAGTCCTGGTGTGCTGGACTGGGTGGTGGGTCCTGCTCCGTGTTCCCGTTGCCTTTAGCGTGAGACAGGCTCCTGGTGGGTGGGTGTTCGGAATCTTGTAGGAAATGTAAAATACGCCAGCAGTGTGTTTGGCGGGGTGGGAAATGCAAACGCAACTCAACTGTGGAGGAGAGCACCTTGTCTGGAAGAGCTGTGCTGATTGCAGTGATGCATCCGTTCTTCCTTATGCCTTGCAATTGCCACATGTTATTGCCGCTGTTGAACAGCAGGGAGGCAGCCATGAGTTAAAATTTGGAGTCTTTTACCTCCAGGGCCCTCACTGGGGTGCGCTCGCTCAAGAGCCCTTGGTTGAGTCGCTTTCCCTGGGGAGTATGCGCTTGGTGGGAACCTCTGGCCGTGACTGAGGGCTTGGAGAGCCGGTGGGCTTGGAGCACTCCATGGCAAGTCTCCAGCCCTGCTACGCGTCTGGGTGCTGGTGAGCCTCCGTAAACCTCACAGCCACATCGGGGAGCTTATTCGGGGCTCTTCAGGGAAGAGAAAAGAAGCTAGCCACGCTTTCGGGCCACTGTGTAGCGTCAAGAGGGCACGCTCTTGTCCGTTCAGGTCTTTGTGCTACTGAAACAAAACGTCTCTCTCCCAGCTGCGGAGCAAGCTCTCTGCTTCCAATCTGCCCAAGCAAAATTCGGAATCGGGATAGAAAGTTAATTTATGCCTCCAGACCGTGCTGGTAACTTCTCCCAATTATCATTCTGCAAACTCAGAAAAGAAACTGCAGAACTGTTGGGACTAATGGTAAAAGTTGGTCATTGAGGGAGGGAAGGGTTGCTGAGGACCTCTATGTCCTGGCCTGTATCTGAGGAATTTCCTGGGATTTTCTCGGCATTTCAGGTCGGGACACCTCAGGAGGGGTGATCCTGCAAAGCGGACAGACCTGGCTTAAAAAATCTGAATTTCCGCAGGTTCATCTCGAACCCGGTCCTGGCTGGGCGGGCGGCTGCGCGGGGCTGCGGGTGTGCTGAGCGCTCGGTTTGGGTCCCTTACCCAGCTGCTCATTTTCACCAAATTTGCAGGAACATCTTAACTCTGAGACTTCCATGTCTCTTGTCAAAGTTGGTTGGATTTGACCAGAGGGTTTAAGGGGCAACTGCCTGTGTGATTGCATTTCCTTAGGTAATCACGCCAAGGCAGAAAATGCAGTTAGGAAATTACAAAGGTGGGCATGTTTGCTGATGGTCAGGTTCAGCATTTACAGCTGCTTTCTTTTATAGGGTAAGTTTTTAATTAAGGTTGGTTTTTTTTAAAAAAAAAAAAAAATTCGTGTAGGAAGTCTCCATAAGAGCTCTAACGTCATTTTATAAAATGACAGGAAATCAAATGCTCTAAGAGTTTTAAAAGCTATTTTAAATACGTTTTGTGTTCTGGGGCTACGGGACGCGGGCAAAAGATGAGCCTGAGCGGAGGGGACAGTAAGGAAACGCCTTGGAGGAGGGTGTCCAACGAGGGTAGGAGCATGTGTATTCCAGTGCAGTTGTGGACTCTGGGTTTTTGAGAGCTTATTTAAAGATGTGCAGAAAATCTAGAATGTTTAAATTAAATTATTATTCTCACTTTGCTTTTCCTTTCCAAATTTTCTAGCTCTCTTGCTTGAGATCCAGGAAAAAAAAATCAGACAGAGCATGTTACAGTAGATGCTGTTTTTTTCTCCCCCCTTCATTGAAATGCCAATTATTTTCCTTTAGCTGTAGGGAGACGTGCTCAGATTTGCCCCTTTAAATTGATCATCCCTGTTGTATTATCACAGTTACACATCCGAACGAATTTGGTCGGATATGCAATGAATACTCTAGTTGTTTTGACGGTGGTACTTGGTGCCAGCCCCAGTAACGTAATCTGTGTCGATACTTCCTTTTTCTGCTCCCGGCACGTTGCTTTGTCTTCTGCGTTGATCAAAGATTGGAAAATTTGTTTTTATACATGTAGGCAGTGTATTTCATTGCCGCTTTATGTACTTAATCTTTTGGCTGTTTGGCTGAAATACGTCCACGCCTTTTACGTATTGAAAACATAATATCCTTTAACCTACAATCTGCAGAGTTAAAATGAATTTTATGTTAAATATTTCGTTGTGGACCACATCTCCAGCTTTTTATATGCCACAGCGGTCTTGTGGGGTTTTTTTCTTCTCCATTGTCTGATAGTGAGGTCATTTTCAGTCCTCTGAGAAATTTTATTCCCAGCCAGATGCGGGCCATATATTAAAAGTAGCACCTGTGGCTAATATCACAGCAGCTTACCATAAATTTACATGGTAACTAGGATTATATCTGTCAAGACTGTTAAAAAATGTCTAGATTTAATTTGATTTCCAGTATTGAAGGAGCTCTCCAACATTTTGCTTCATAACTATATTTTAAAAGTTAAAATCACTCCATTGTTAAGTTTTATAGCACTCCTAGTGCCCGTTAAGTTGATTTGTTAAATGGGGGTCAGAATAAAGCAAGTTGGCTACAGGAGGATCGGAAACCAACCCATTTGTGACAAATTTAGTCCTCGCGTGTGAATCTTCTCAGAGCCCGGGGACTGATTGGATTCAGGTGCAGCTTATGTCAGTTGTGTTTAACCTCAAAGCCTGAGCAGCCTCAGCCCCAACTGTCACTTGTGCTAATCAAAAGACAAACCTGTTTTCATTCGTTTTGGGGAGGGAATTGCTATTTTTAATGTAGTATCAGTCTGCTTGCTCCCTCTGCTAGAGTTTTACATTAGATTGCCTGTCGAATGAAAATAAGTGATTTTTTTTTTTTTATCCGCCTAGGTAGGTGCTGGTTCTCATATAGGCTTTCCTAAACTGCTTCATTTTCCATTATCCTTTGAGTCCTCTCCCATGTGCTATGATTTGTGCACCTGCAAAGTTATGAAAGTATTTCTTTTGGTAGTTACGTTGTTCACTAACTTCCCTGCATTTATGAATACAATAACCGATTTACGATAAATCAGAATTACTTATGAATGGGTTTACAGAGTTGAGAAAATCTGTGTATCTGAAAATAATGAATTTCTGGCATATCTGCCTGCTGACATTTTCCTTTATTAGAAACTGATAGTGAAGTTTTCGGGACTGGCAGAGGTTAACCCGCGGGCTGAAACGGAGTGAATGAACTGGCTCAAGTGTCTGGGAGCGGAGCACAAGTAAAAATAGGTGATTCCTGGATGGTCACGCTTTCCTTGAGTTTATTCTTGTGACTGACTGAGTAAATAACACTCTCGCTTCTGAGTCAGTGGGTCGGAGGGTCAAGGTGCAGCTGCGGGACCTGGACATGGTCCCCCTGCCCACGCCACCGCCTGGCACTGCCTGCGGAAGGCAGGGAGCTCCGGGGCTGGGTGAAATGAAGGGAGAAGCTCTGGGGAGAAGGCTCATCTCCTTCCCTGGCCGCAGAGGAGGAGGAGATGACGCTGGTGCCCTGGTCAGCATGTCCTGTGTCCAGTGATGCTTCCAGTGACCCAGCAGCCAGCAGTGGAAATTCTGCAAAGCTAGAAAGTGCATAATGGTGGAAAGATGCTATTGGGTTTCCTCTAGGCAGAAATTAAATCCTTGGTGCTGGGAGCTGGGAAATACAGGATTTATTTTCTTCAAATGGCCAGCATGGCTGGCAGGGTACAAAACCACATGTAAAGTCAGCCAGTGCTGACTTTATTTTCAGACTGATGTTTTGTACTTGGCAACATTTTTCTGTTTTAAAGAGAGTTGCCTTAGTGCATCAGAAGCCTCTGAGGTCTTTTCAAGTCCTTCACAATTAGCCTTTCCTCCCATGTCTGGGAACCGTCGTTTTGTCCTTCAGTCCCTTCATTACAACTTTACGGTTGTAATGCCTGTGAGGAATTCATGCCTGGTACAAGTCAGGCAGGTGGTGAGCAGTGATGGCTCCTCTTCGTACTGCGGGGTATCTCGTCTCCTCTTTGGCCAGGTCTGTGTGTACGGATGCCACCGCCCTCGTGTCCCATCTGCTTGTGGCAAATTACAGTACCATTGTCATCGCGGCAGTACCCCAGTATCAGGCTGCCAGGATTATTTAAACTGTCACAGTATTGTATTTAAATAAAATTAACCATGTTTAAGTTGAAGACTCAGGGTGAGCATGTGTCCTTCATCTCCATCATGCAGGGTGTCCCATCGCAGGTCTCGTAGAAGTTGCATCAGTTCAATTTTTGTTGTGGCTTAACTGTGATTAGGGATGCTCATTTTCTTGATTGGCTAAGTCATATTTCCCCTTAGAATAAACCATTATTTTGTTGTTTATAATTATTGGGGATAGTGGCATTTCTGATTGCCGTTTCCCCCCCCCCAGGTAGACCTGTTATATCTCCATTTCAGCAGGCCACTGCGTAAATCTGCTCAGCTGACCTTTGGGCTGCTCTCCAGTTGGCTCCAACACAAATGCTTTCCTTAAAAGATGGATTTATTATCACTCAAGTAAAAATTATTACAGCATTTGCCTTATGCTTGTTTCATGCATTGATCTGAAAGTGCAACAGAAATTATTTGTCAAAATGCCCTCTGGATTTCACAAGCTGGCTTGTAGATTTGGAGTAGAAGAAATGTTTCTCCCTTTTTTCAGCCACACAAATTGATTGTTCACTCTGTTTGAATTAAAGAGAACAAACGTTATATCAGCCATGCGGGCAGGGCTGCTGTAGGTTCATACCGAAGAGAGCAAAATGTGAGCAGGTCAGCTTGATTTTAACTACAGTTTGGGCTCTTTCCTTGTTAAACCACCTTTGGAAAATGAATGGAAAACTCAGTGGTTTTGAATTCTGTTGGACACCATCATTTGGGAAAATACAAGTCAGGCAGATGTTGACTTTCCTGAAGAAGATGGTCACTCAGAAGAATTGTTTACCTTTTCAGTTAAGGAAACCCGGTGTCTTGCAACTCTTTCTGCATTAAAATTTATTTTTATGGGGGTGCTGGGAGGATGCTGATTAAATGCAAGCAGCACATCTCTCTGTCTTGGTTGCTTAACCTTTTGCATCCCCTTGCTTTTGGAATAACGCCCGACTACGTTTTCAAACCATAATTTGCCTTTTACACCAGCAGCTCTCGCTTTCTCGTACTCCCATGAAGGAGAGAGACACTTTGGGATATTATCCTCTGCAGTTGTAATTAAAAATGGACTCTGGCTGGCAGAATAAACTAAAATAAAACTCCAACGCCCCTATTTAAAAATTAACCATTACTCACCAAAAGCACATCAAACCCACTTAGCGGACATCCGTTAATCCTGCGGTGAGCCGTTTCAGGCTTTAATGCACACTGTTTTACACGTTAAGGGTTTTGAAGTTGCGGGCCAGCGCTGACCTTTCGCATCTGCTCCTCTCGCAGTAGGAATCTCCGCTCGCCGCTCCCCGTCAGGGCGGATTAACGTGACGAAGTGCAGCGCTTCTGCTGGCTGCAATTTCGGGTTTTGATCAGAATTATTTCTTTCACAAACAATCACGTTTGGCTAAAACGTTACATCTGCTCTGAAAAGCCACTGGCAGGCCCGCAGTTTATCAGGGTGAGGCGAGTGTAACTTTTTTCATTCCTCTTTCATATAAAAAGAGCTGAAAACCTGCTTCATGTAGGTTTTTTTTCGGGGAGAGCTGCCCTTCCTCCTCCTCCTCTTGCCATTTTCTTCTTTAATTTTGATGGGAAGTTGCCTTGGACAAACGTAAAGCTGGCTGTGATGTCTTGGACGGGTTTGGTGGGGAACGCACTGATGAGTTTGAGTTTATTTATTGCTAAGGGTGCTGTGTAGGAAAATGTTTTTTATTCCTAGGATCAGAGAGGGAAGTCCTGATTTCATGATCTAGTGTGATTTTCCTCATGCTGTGATGAGAATAACAGTAGGCAGTTAAATGTATGTCTGTGCATGACCAAGGTGTCCCTGGTTGGGAGAATCTTTATTCTGTGATACAGTGGGTGCGTGTTGTAGCAAGCAAAAATAGTGTGAGCTGTTTGCTGAGTGCCACAAGCCCAGGACGTTGTGTCTATGCCTGCGTCTTGTAATGCCCAATCTAATAAAAAAACAGAGGTGTATGAAGGGTTTCCCTTTGTGGTGTTCTCATATGAATTTCTAAAAGAAATTTGACGTTCACTGGAGGACTCAGAATTCGTATTTGTCTCCCCTTGTGAGCCCATCTCTCCATTTCCAGATGTACCAATGTACAAATGGTGTGGGCTGCCTGGAGGAACCCTTGTGTCTTAGTAAAAAACCAACCAACCAACAAAACCCGTGGAACCTCTCAATATGTTGGACATCGAACATACTCTGCAACTTTCAGGCATGTACGAGGAGCACACGGAGGGGTCTGAAGACAGTTGAAAATGTTAAGCATGGGTTGTCTGTCTAAATTGTTGGCACTTACGTGAGCCTTGTTCTTAGTAATGTAACTTAATGTAGCTGCCTTTGTCTGTTTTCCCATGACCTGCCCTGGCCATTCTTCCAAGTAGCAACAATGGGAGATGAAGCACGGGTCTAGGTGACACATAGATCACATAGGGAATAGCAGGCATGGCAAACCAGGCAAGGTACCCAACTGCTCCAGGGCTGAAGGATGCCCCAGAGGGAAACTTGTCATCTGGGGAGATGCTTGCCCTCTCCTACCCTTTCTTCAAAGGGTCTGTCACTTCTAGACTTGAAATGCCCATCTGCAAAATATTTGAATTTTATAGTGCAATATAGAGTAAAAACCTGCCAGTGCTGGCCAAGGTAGGTCTTCTACTGAGTTCACTGCCCTCATCATCATCTACTGTCTTCTACTGTAAGAGCCGTCCAAACATGAAGACCCATTCTTGCCAATACAGCTGCTGAAAGCAGGTTGGTTGAGGGAAATGATTCCCTGGCTGGATCTGCAGTAAATGTTCTTCGGTTTGCTTTATTTCACAGCTTTAGGTCTTTTTAGATTCTGGCTTGGCCAAGAGGGTGATCGGAAGACCAAATTCCTCACACCTCCATCGTGGTTTCTCTTGTCTCACGTTTGAATTGTTGACCTTGTCTTTAAAAAACCAAACCAAACCAAAAAAGCTGACAGTGTAGTGGCTAGGAGGATAGTGGAAGATGAAATGGTGCTGAGACCAGCCACTGCTTCTCTTAATCCATCATAAAGCAATGCCGTTCTTATCACTCTTTGATGTTTTCTTCGGATCATAAATGGCAGAGATTTAGGGGATTATCAGAGGCAGGATGTGATTGCCGTGGGATACTCAGCAGAGAAGATTTTGGATATTAAACTGGTAGTGTGCGTAATCTTGGCCAAAAGACCAAGGAGAATTTTGCGTGAGCGCTCGCTGTGTTATCAACAGCATGTATGGCATGTGAACTTCACTTTCATGTCTACAGGATGAAATCATTCCTTTGCATATGAGTAAAAAGAAACATTGGGGAAAATACTGGTATTCTGTTCTGCTGTAGCCGGGTCTGTTCTATCCAAAACATCGTGCGATGGGATAACGAACTTCTCTGTTCTTCTACACCGTACCGGAACTCTGTGAAAGTCAGAGGGTTTGAGCGCCTTCTTGAAGGGGAGCATTCACTTAAATTAATTCTGGTTTGGTCTGTTTTACAGTAGTTTCGTGCCGTGGGCTGGTACCGTGCGATCCAGGATGGTTCATTGCCCGAGCAGCAGCACTCTCGTGCAGCACGAAGCCCGTCGGTGCGCGGAGTGCCCGAGCTGAGGGTTCAGCTGCTTGAATTCGGAAGGTTGGAACTGGGGACTGACTGCACCTTGTTACTAGTTTATTTTTATAGTGGTTTGTGTGATGGCTTTATTACAGTACAGCCAGGGATTTGATTTGCTGGGCCAAACATTTGCTTTAACAAGTAAAATTATCATTGTTCCGTCAGTTGCGCAGCCAAGAGAGTTTATTATTTCAAGTGACTGATTGCTTTAGCAGGTGCTCGGTTAATGGGGGCTTCGCTGTATTATTTAATGTTTTTAGGTAGGGCACAAAACATTCATTGAAAAAAGTCGTGTTTCTTGAAATAGCCATTTTATTTGGTGTAAACCTCCTAAGTGCAACCTTTATATTTGTGCACAAAGCACACAAAAATGGCTTGGGAGGTGGAGGGTCACATTCAGCTGACTACGTGGCTGGAGGATTTCTTCCATGTTCTAGTTCAGTCCTGAAACCTGGGATTATTTTCCTTCTTTTTCTTTAAAATCTAATTTAGAGATCTACATTTTTAATAAATAAAAATAATATTTATGAGGCTGTTTACCCAGAGTGCTAAGGAACTGGAACTGGGGCAGGGAGGGGGAAGCATTTCTTTTGAATATTTCTATATGAAGTGGTATATCACAAATATCATGGGACCTTGGTCCAGGTTTGGTTGGGGTCTAGGATGTCTGCTTATTTTGCAGTAGTCTTTATGGACAACGATAATCATTTTTGTCTACCTATGAGCAAATGGATGTATTTTGTTTAAGGTTGTATTGACCCAGTGGAGTCCAGGCTTGAAACTTTTATCACTCACAGAAAGAAGTTTTTTATGGTGCTTTAAGGCAGCTCTATGTTCTCTCACTTCCGCTCCATCGAGTTTATAAATCTTCTTGGTGGAATAGGTGATTAATTGTGGCGTGAAGTCTGTTCATTGAATCACCGAGCATATTATCTGCTTTCTGTTCATGAAATCCAGGTGCAATCACTTACAGTAATAAAAAGGAGAATAGGAAAAATGATCTGAGGCTGCTGGAAAAGTCAAGATGTGACAAGGAAGAAGGTGTAATAGATGTAACATTTTGTCTCGTATTATCACCAATAAGAGAAAACCAGGTCTAAATCCAGCAGTTGTGAAAATCTTGATATAACCAGGCTTAGAGAAGATAAATTTGAGGTTTGTCGTGCGGATTGCGCGCGAGGGTATTTCGCACACTTAGCGAGCACGAGGGGAAGGGGAAAGCAGAGCAAGGAGGAGGCTTTACGAGCAGGTCGGTGCTCTCTGCCTTCATCTTTCTTGCGTTGATCCCCTTGTCCCGTGGCCGTAGCAGAAGATTTGTATTTGTGTTTCAGACCAGTCGAATCTCAGATGGGGCAAATTCCGCTTGCACCTGCTTTATGATAAAGGGACGTCATGGTCACTGTTGAGCTTGGAAGATGAAGCCTTTGGCTCGAGAGCTGCATCTCGAGCATCATCGGGATGGTGCCGCGTCTAGTGCTGCACCTGGTCTAGATTGTGCCGAGCGAGTGTAAACTTCCGAGCGGCCTGGGCTTTTCCTGGGACGGCATTCCTGGAATTGCCTTCTGTCATCTCCTGCGGCGCTTGACATTGTACCGGTACCTGTGTGAGAAACGTGCCCGTTGAGGAAAGGCCATGCCTCCGAGCTCCGCTTCTCTTTGCCTCCATTTATTCTTCATGTTCTTCAAATTGGTAAATCATATGACAATAAACAGAAATACCCTCAATGAAGAGAGAAGGGGAAACTGTTGTTTATCTGGTCAGGTGGTTTAGATTAGCAGTGATGCTGGTCTGTATTATGTTACTTTAAATCATAGTGTCCCAACAGGACATAAATTATGAAGATTGTTACAGTATGTTTCATCCAATGTAAGATCAACAAATTGGAATAATTTTTTTTTTATAGGAAAATCAGTGCTTTGGCAAGGTTATTGTTGAAGAATTTAATTTAACTTGAGCTTTGCTTGCATTATTTCTTAATATATAAAAACTATTTGCATAATGTATGAAGTATAAACATTTTTAGAATCAAAGGCAAGAATGCCTTTTCCAAGATTACATAGAGTGGCAAACTACTTAGAATAGATCAGTGTTTGTGCTTTTGCTGTCAAAAATGTTTGATATAGAGCTGGCGAGCTAGTTTCTTCACCGACATAATTGTAAACAAGTGTTGGGAGACAGAAACAGCGTTCTTTGTAGAACATGGTGTAAAGGTTTTCACATATGCCGCTGCAGATCTAACATGGAGAGCAGTGTTTACAGCTATAATATGAATATAAATAGGTAACTTTTTTTAGAGCGTAAAGCAGCATTTCACATTTGTATAAATGATGTGTGCAGATAAGTATGGGGGATGCAAGCAGTCAGCTCTGGATGTTAAAAGGATATTGTAAACGCAGAAAAGCATAGGCAATTAAGTTGGAAAGTGTAGTTGTGGGGTTTTTTTTCTAGTTTCACATTTTGTTCTGAAGTCAGAAATGGCATCTCAGTACGTGCCAGTATGTCTGTAGAATTCCTCTCCCATCCTTCCCCTTTATTTTAGTGTCTTTCAGGGTTGGGAGTACTGCTTTCCCCAATCCCGAGCGATGCCCGGGGAGTGGGAAGGTTGGCTGCATTCACAAGATGTTGCTGCTCAAGCTTTTAAAGCGGAGGAAAAAAAATAAAGTATCTACCTGTGGTTTGCTGGTGGTGTTCACCTTCGGACCCTGCTGGCTGCCCCTGCCTGGATGGGGTGGGACGGAGGGAGCCGGCTTGTCCGTTGCTTGAGAGATGGGGACGGGAATAATTGGAGTTTAACTCTATTTTGGGACGTGATTTAGTTGCGCTCTTAAGGACTGTCCCACTGTTCTTGGAATGGCGTTAAAAAGGGGAAGAGCAACGGGGAGGTGTTCCCCTGGTTTATGTCGGGCATGAATCCAGACAGGGCCAAAGAAAAAGAAAAAAAAAAAAAAAAAGAAGAAAAGAAGAAAATATCTAATGCTCCCCGGTGTCCCTGGGGATGGTTCAGGCTGGATGATGATGCCATCAGGGAAGAATCCCAAAATGGGCACACGGTTTTGAGAATGAATGCCTGTCCTCCTGTGCTGCCGTCACCTTCCCAAATTCTAGTTGGATTTGTCTATTTTTGTGTTTTAACCACGTCGTCACTTCCAGTTGAGGAGTGTGGCCTTGTGAGGTTATTTTTGCGAATTTGTAAAGTAAAAGTTTTTCTTAACGGAGCAAATAGAATTAAAATAAATCAAACCCTGCATTTTTCTTCAGAGCACAACAGCAAAAGTCATGAGATTAATTCAAACCCCCATGAGTAGCGAAACATAACTTAAAATAGCTCAAAATTAAAGGGCGTTTTCCTTTTATGTGCTGGCCCATAGCTCAGTGATAGGTAGCAACGTCAGCTGGATGTGTGAAACCTTCTGCAGTTTGGAAGTGAACCTTCATGATTTGAGTTTATTGTTGTTATAAGTGTCAAACTGCTGAGGAGAACACGTGCGATATACTGCGCGCGAGGGTATTTTTTTCCTTGGGTGAATGGAAAGCAAACGTGTGAAAGCAAATCTCTTGCCTCGGACGACGATGTCACCGTAACTCGTTTTATTTATTCGTTTCCCGCTGATAAATGATACAGATGCAGCCCGGGTGGGTGGGGAAGGGAAGACAGGTAGCGCTCGCGCTGCGAAAGGTCGAGGTTAATGCTACCTCCAGCGTTATAATGACAGATGGGAGGCAGAAACCTTAATGTACTCGTGATTAGCATATGGTTTCCTTGGCTGAGCGTCCGAAGGATTTAAGAAGCCTGGGTACGCTCTTCATAGCGTCCGCGTTTGAAAACAAATAAATAAAAAGTGTGTATGGTTATATTGTTGAGCCTTTCAGCTGTTTTTCTTGAATATCTCCACTTTTGAGTCGAGTTCTGTCAGCTGCTTTGTTCTGGGGATGCACCGGGGTAATCCATCACTGGGGACTCGCGGGCGGGTGATGTATTAGCGACCTGTGCTCCTTTGATGTATAACTCATCAAGATAATGTTGGCAAGCATTGTACAAAAGCAGCATGTTTAAAAAGTATTAAGATGAATTGATTCCTCGCTTAAGGAGTGTGAAAGGAAGAATAACAGCAGATTAGCTGCGGGATGCCGGGGTTCTCCCGGAGCTGTGGCGCGTTGTGCGGTGCAGAGGGGCGGATGGAATTTCATCTTTCCTCCTGCTTCTGACAGCAAAGTGTCTGGCCCTGGTTTTCCCATTCTCAGGCAACAAAAGTCGCGTTAAGTCTTATTTTGTGATAATGTATTTTGTCACTTCCAAAAGCGGTTTGGCCAGTCCCGAAATATTATGTGATAGTTGAATTTTTTAAAGGTTTTTTTGGGGTTGTTTTTTTTTTCCACTTTATTAGGTTAACTTGCTCTTCTAAGAGTAGCCCTGATTTTTATCTCACGGAGACATGCTGTGGCTGGTAGTACTTAAAAACCATTTTAAAAGTGATGTTACGACTGAAACAACATTAGTTTTTCGTTCCTACTTTCATGATCTTAAAAGACACGAAGGGAAGAGACGCACTGGCACACCTGAGGCATCTCTTTGTCTGCGCAGAACTGCTTCACTCATTACTTGTTCCAGCGCTGTTCGTGGTTCATTACAGGGATTTCTCAGTCTGCCATCGCTGGGGTGACGCGCTGAATTCATTTAGAGTAGCCTGTATGTCTGGGTGTTATTTTAGCGCAAATGTCCTAAAAGGATTAGGCTGAAAATGTTTGCCTAATATGACTGTTACTGAAATATCACGCTACTTTATCATATTTAGTACATCAAAGTCTCTGTTAAGAGAGACTTTGTAATGGCTTCTACGAAACGCTCAAGTCCTTGCTTTCTCCTCTCTATTTTTTTTTTTCCCAAGGAAAAAATCTGAAAAAGTTCTCGTGAGTGTCCAAGGGGCAGCAGAACTCTGTTATTAATACAGCGAGAATCAAGACTGTGTTGGGTCTTACTGCCTTGAGTGAAGTACTTGTCCCTCTTTCATCAAGAAACGTGTGATGGTCTGATAAACTCTGCCCACCAATGCAGTCTTGACAATGATCTTGCACTGCAGACTGCTTAATAATTTTCATTATTTTTAATTAAAGTTGAAGAAGTGCAGACTCCTGCTCAAATTAAGGTTGGTTGTGTTGCCGGAATGTGGTAATTACTTTAATTGATCACAAGATAGTTTCCTTGATCACCAATTAGACCAAATTACCGATCAAGTTTCAAGACGTGAAGAAATGTCCAAACTGATTTTATGTAATAGTGTTTTCATATCTAATCAAACCTAAATATCTTTTCCTTCCACAGCCAATTGTATTTTCCCAAAGAAAGGTTACGGCTCTACAAATATAAAGGTGATTCATAAACAATAGCGTTCCAATTCGTTTAATTAGCAAAGGAAGTATTTAGGACCTTAATGGAGATTGCGCCGGTGAAATTGCTCAGTGGAACTGTAGCGCATTTTCTTAGTGGGAGATGCTTTTTGTGTATAATTAAAATAAACTAAAATGCAAGAAGTGAGTTGCTTTGGGTAACGTGCAATGAGGGAGAAGGTCTCCGAGCAGAGCGGGGCATGCGGAAAGGCAGGTATCTGTGGCACCAGGTCACCCTGGCTGGGGCAGCCGTGCTCAGCTGGAGCAACGAGCAGCGGGACCTGTCCTGGGGGGGTCCTCGGCTCCAAAATTAATTCGTTTTCATGAATTGAACACCCCCCAGTTGAGCACTCTTTGGCAAGATGAACAGCATTAAGACCAGTGACTGGTTTATCCCGCTGGAGACTTTTTACTGTCTTGGAGGGAAGAGGTGGTGGGTTGGCATGGTGGTCCACTCATTGGGGAGGATTTGGTGGTCCACTGATCAGAGAGGATTTGGTGGTCCACTCATCAGAAAGATTTGGTGGGCCACTGATCGAGGAGGATTTGGTGGTCTACTGATTGGGGTGGATTTGGTGGTCCACTGATTGGGAGGATTTGTTGTCACAAAGCGTGAATGAAGGTCTGGAGAGCAGATTAATTTAGTAGACTCGTTTGCTTGCGTGGTTCACACCGTCTGCCATTGGAGCGATGATTATTGTCACACAATCAGTGAATTGTGTTTGTGTGGTGTAACCTGCGTGTGTACGTGGGTGGGTGAGTTCCTGGGCTGGACAGACACACACCAGTAGAGCATACATGAACCTGGTAGGCTTTTCATAGATTTAATGTGTTTTTTCCCTTGCTGTTTGTTTGTACGAAGGTGATCTGGTTGCAGATGCATTGCTGTTTTAAATTTTTTGGGACATTTCTGTGTATAGATTGCTGTGTTGGAAATACCATTCCTGTTAAGCCCGTGGACACTCTAAAAACATTTTAAATCAAATATCTTTCAGAACTATTAATGCAGAAGTTTTCCAAATCGTTGCTAACATCTAATGCACAACTTACAGCTTTCTGCTTCAAAGTGTGCTGCTGAAACATTTGCAAATTTTTAAAAGTAATTGTTCACTTGAAGTAAAACTAAACCAAGCGAGAGCTTCAAGGGAAGTTAGATTTTCCTGAATTTTGGAATGCTCTTGGGTCAAAGAAAAAAGCTTTTTAATTGCTGACAGTTTGGTGATTTCCAAATGACAAACCTCATTGGAATGATTTTCTCTGATTATAACGTTTGCATTCATTTGACTGGCAAAGCGACTAACAAAGTCATACTTCATCCAGGCCCCGATTCTTTTTTTTACTTAAAGGTTTTTGTAATTTGTGAGAGGAAAAAAGACTTGAAACTATTATCAACCATTATATGTTATTCATTGACCACATGTTTGTTTGAAATGGCCATCGCTTGGTGGAATGCTGGCTACGTACATTCTCTTCCATAAATTAGCACTCAAAAACTACCTAAATCAGGTAGGGTTTTGTTGAGCTTGTATTATAATACAAACCAGACTATAACGTGGATGTTACTTTTGCTTTGCATGTTAATTCAGGTCCTGAGCCCTGATGGATGGAGCTCGGTATGAACAAAGCCCGCTGGCTTAGAGGCGTCCTGCTCACGCACCGAGGCCCTTTGGGCCCCCGTGTGTAATTGTGTTCTTGATTTACATGGACATTCTAATTTTCTTTATAACGTTGTGATTTGCTCCGAAGTATTTTGGCAAGGGCCTGCTATTATTTTCTTCTTGAGCCCGTGATAAAACCTGCGTCCTGGGGGAGCGTGCTATGCAGAATAGAGGGGCAGAGGATTGGGAAACCTATTTTAACTCATTTTAAGGGAAAATATTTTCTCATAAAGCAGAGGGGCAAACCCACCTGCCGCCTTTCTCCCCACAGGAAAATAAATAGCAAAATGGTTATGTGAAAGGATGTGTTTCTGGAATCGGTATCTGTCTAGTGCAGGAATACTGTGGCATGATGCTTAATTAGAAATGGCACATTTCTGAGATGCAGTAAGGGATGAGGAGTGTTGGGATGGATGTTTAAAATCGCTGTTGGATGCCAAAGGTAAAATTGTTGCTCTTGTGCAATGGCTTTGAATCCTGGAGTAAGCAACATTGAGCAGAGTGTTGTACGGGGGTCTGAAGGGGGTGTTTTTGGCAGTCCCAGGAGATGCAGTGATGCTGCGAGGGCTGAGCCCCTCTGCTGGGAGGACAGGCTGGGAGAGGGGGGTGTTCAGCCTGGAGAGGAGAAGGCTCCGGGGAGACCTCAGAGCCCCTTCCAGTGCCTAAAGGGGCTCCAGGAGAGCTGGGGGGGACTCTGGGTCAGGGAGGGGAGCGATGGGACGAGGGGGAATGGTTTTAAACTGAAAGAGAGGAGATTGAGATGAGATATTAGGAAGAAAACTTATATAGTGAGGGTGGTGAAACACTGGCCCAGGTTGCCCAGAGAGGTGGTCGCTGCCCCATCCCTGGAGGTGTTCAAGGTCAGGTTGGACAGGGATCTGAGCAACATGATCTAATTGAAGATGTCCCTGCTCATGGCAGGGGATTGGACTAGATGGCCTTTGAAGGTCCCTTCCAACCCAAACTATTCTCTGATTCTATGTATGGGTGGCACAAGAAGGTGAAATGCTCCTTTAACACACACAAACCCGCGATGCAGTAATCTGGAGCATCTCTAGGAGTTTTTGAGATTTTGGAGTGAATCTTGCAGATGTGCTGCCAGTCCTGGCAGGTGGACGAGTATTTTCCTCTTTGCTCTTTCTCTCCTTAGGCTTTTGGATTTATGACGCGCGTTGCTCTGCAAGCAGAGAAGATGAATCACCACCCGGAATGGTTTAATGTCTACAGCAAGGTAACGTGTTCGCCAGCCCTAGTTGTAGGCATGGAAAGTTAAGGAGACCAAACCGCTGGTAGGGGAATGGAAGGAGGTTGTGTCTTTATAAAGAGATTTGAGATTTTAAAGACACATTGAGATATTTGAAGTGGTGACATGGCCCCAGGAATCAAGTTCTTTGCAATCATTTGCTATCAACTGCATGGTTTGGACCTGTCGCTTCACCTCTCTGGCTGAGATCTAAAAATAAAATAGAAGCCTTTAAACTCTTATTTGGCCAACCTGAATAAACGACTGTTTGGAAACCAGTCCCCAGCTCTCATTCCTTTCTGCGCAACACATCGGGAGCCCAGCGGTGTAGGGTAGCAGACTGTCGATGTGTAGGTGCCTAAATGGGAGCCTGGCAGTCTCAAGTTAGGTTTGATTTTTTTAAAAAATTGTAGGCCTCTGTGTCTCAACATAGCAGCTTATAAAATTTGTTTATAATATTACCTAACTGATGGTGGTCTCATATTTACAAGGGTTACAAGGTATACTGCAGCCCTCGAATGAAAGGTGCTGTGTGAAGGAGGAAATTATTGCTATGCCTTTATTTTTATTTTCTAATACTTCTCATTGCATTGTGTTGAGCTGTTTGTTTCAGCATTTGACGAATATATGCCAATTCTGCTAAAAATATACTGAAAGGACACGTGGACAAGCAGCCTGTGGCTGGGACCCACCACCCCCAGAGCAGGACATCCCCACCTCTCCCCCCAGCACAGGTTCCTCCTCACCAGCCCTTTAGGTCACCCTGTTTAAGGGGACATTAAATGATCAGCGGACAAGGTCCTAATCACCTACGCTTCACGACTTTCTTGGCTTTCCAGAATGTTCAGAATTTATCTTATTGTTTTCTTTTCCTCTTCTCCCTTCCCAAAATCTCAGTCAAAGGCGAGACAAAGTAACGCCCAACTTGTCATCCGGCTTAGTCTAAACAAACCCGTGCAGGCAGCTGCGTCATAGCAAAATGCACCAGTCCGTTTGTTTTTCTTTTTGAAATTAATCTGCAACAAGCTCAACAATTTTTTCACCTTCAGGGTGCTGGTTTTTAACAAAACGCGTGAGCCCCTGACTCCGCCGTTGGCAGCTTGGTCACTGGCCCAGGTTCTTCATGAAACCCATCCGTGGAATTTAAATGTAAAGAATGAGTTATTTAATCGGACACCTCTCCTTGGATGAAACCCAGGAATGCAAAGCCTGTTTTATTCTGTGAAGGGGCTCGCTCTGGTTAGACTTCAGGCTCTGTTAAGCCTTTTCACCTACAGCATCTCCTGGTTTACATGAGCAGTGGGTGTCCAGCTCGCTGCTTGCCAGAAGCATCGTGTTAAAACTGTTCACTACAGAGACATGCAGCCTTCCTGGTGAACTGCTGCTCAGCCTACGTGCCAGAGATCAAAATGGCTTTGTAACCCCTTTCTTCTCCTTTTTGACAGGTTCAGATAACTCTGATTTCCCACGACTGCGGTGGACTGACCAAGAGAGACGTGAAGCTGGCTCAGTTTATTGACAAAGCTGCTGCCTCGGTGTAACAAAGATGTACAATGTTTTAATATGGTGTCCACCAACATTTTGTGTTTAAGTGGTGTCCCTCATTCCGTGTAACAATTCCTGATTTCACAAAACCCCTGAGACAAGATATTTTGTAGAAAGAGTGGCTTAGCTCGCTTCGCCTCTTAGTCCGAGACCCCTCTGGATGCCTGTGTTGTCCTTTGCCATTGCCGGCTCCGCCTGAGGCTGCAGCAGACAAACCAGCTAGAAATTAGTTTTGAACAATGCTTTTCTAGAAACTAAAACAAGCTGGAATTGAAAGTTCCATCCCTGGAAACGTTCAAGGTCAGGTTGGATGGACTCTGAGCAACCTGATCCGGTTGAAGATGTCTCTGCTCATTGGAGGGGGTTGGGCTAGAGGGCCTTTAAAGGTCCCTTCCAACCCAATCTCTCCTATGATTCTGTGACAGCAGGAGCCCACCCACACGTGTCAGTGTTGCCCAAGCCCATGGGAACCAAAGCTGGTGGCAGCTCCCACGTGAGCCTGTCCCGTGCCCGGCCGCTTCCCTCCGATAGATTTGTACATCTCTGCACTTCAAACAGCGTAAGAGCACCCGGCCGGGTCAGTCCCCTCCAGTTTGGCACCTCCATCTCTGCCAGTGACTGGTGGCAAGCGTGAGGGACGCTGGTGAGAGCAGTGCAAGCTGCTGCTGATGTTTCCTTGACGTTGCAGCTCAACCAGCAGCTACAGCTGTGCATTTCGGTGTTTGTTCTGTGCTTGTCCGATGCCTCTTTGAACCCATCTGCCCTTTTGGCACCCACAGCCTAGCAGCTATATCCAGCAAAAGTCTTGCTGCGTGCTTGCAAACCCATCTGAGATGCAGGACCGGATCCTGCAGTTGGTGAAAACTTCAGCTCTGGTCCAGCAAATGCAAAAAAAAAAAAATCCCAGTGAGCTCCCGGCACTGACAGCATTAAGCGAAGCGTGTGCTTAAGTGCTTGGCTGGGTCAGGTCAGTGCTCAGCACCTCTCAGGATTGAGCCATTATTTGTGTTGTAACGCTCCCGTACCTGCTGGGTTGGAGGGGGGCGGCCTGGCCGGGCGCCCGGAGCACCGGCGGGAGCTGCCGGCGGTGGAGGAAGTGGCATTAGCAGGATTCTTGCTAAGCTGGGCTCGGCTGAAGTTATGCTCACCCTATTTTTTTTTTTTTTTTTTTTTTTTTTTTTGCATCTGCAATTACTCATTGCGAACATTGTTCCAAGAGCTGCGGATCCCACTGACGAGGTTTAAAATAATTTCTTCCGTGGTTTCAAAGCCTTTGTTTTTATCCTATGATCCTCACCGAGACAGATTTCCACTGCCGGCAGGGAGATTTCAACCTGCTTAAGGCTTGCAGAAGGGCCTCTCGCTCCGCAATCCCGCTGCCGAATGTCCCCGACGTGCACCGTCATGCCCTGCGAGCAGCTCCGGGTGCCGAGCTCCCGGGAGATTGACACCTCCGAAATGCCTGAGCGCATTGCTCGAATGACACCGGCGGCACAGCTACCAGCTACCGAGAAGTGAGATACGCCAGTGCCAAAATCTATATCGGGTGTATGTGCGAGGTGTGTGGTCTCTCAGATATTTGGGATGCAAAATGCCACTAGCTGCCATGCAAGGATTCATGTGGATAAAATAAGAAAGGTATTTTTTGTTAATCCTTAGCAAGTGCACTGTCATGTGCTAATTGGTCGCAGGAAGCAAGATGTAAGATGTTGGGGGTTTATTGTCAGTAACCCTACTTGGGATATCAAGTTAATACCGAAAAAAAAAACCAAATTCAGACTACGTGCTCAAATGTTCTTTGCTTACAAGTGCCTTTCCCCGGCGAAGAGGCGGACTTCCCCGATATGGTTTGAAAATGGTCACTGTTGTGAGGAATGAACAGAAGTAAAACAAACAACCAGGCTGTGATGTCTCCTGTTACTGGTGGGGAAGTGAAACGAGCTTCACCCAGAGTTTTGACAATGTCTCCAGTGAACTGGAAAACTCTGTTGGTAGAAATTGATATATAATGCGTGCGCTCTGAATAAAACCAATAAAATAAAATTCCTCCTTTGTAATTTGTTTCTTTATTATTATACATATGTGACAAAGCTGTTTAGTTTTCAGATAGATTTAAGATAAATAGTATTTAGTTACTGGGAGGTCTTTGGTTTAGAATATTGATATTTATTTACATACTCCAAGTAAAAAAATCCCCACCAACTAATGTAGCTCGGAGCGCTGCACTGTCCGGCTATGGCATAGAGCTGTGCAATGTGGTGGTTTGAGGATCCCTGACCAGCGAAGAGGCAAAAATACTCAGAAAAGAGGAGGACGGCTTTGAAATGCGTGTAGTTTCTGGGTCAGAGCTTGTTTAGCCACAATTTCTTGTTGACTTCTGGGGCATCCCACAGACATGCAAGTGACTTTTGCGAGCATTGCTGTGCAACAGTAATAATAATACCATAAAAATAGTGAATACATGTCTTCTACTTTCTTTTCCAGGGAGTACTGATTTCAGAGGCAGTCTCACAAGTGAAATCCTGGCTGCGCTGATGCCATGAAGAGGTTTGCCATCGTGCTGCTCACCCCCTGGGTTCGCTCGGGGCTCCCAGGCGCTGCCTTTTCCTCCGGCCACGCTTGGGTTTGTTCGGCTGCTGCTCCCTGCATGGGTCGGGAAGCAGTGGCACAATCCTGGGCTTTGCTTGGCAAAGGTACCAGGGATTTCTTTCATTCATCAAATCACAGAATGGTTTGGGTTGGAAGGGACCTTAAAGACCATCCCATTCCACCCCCCTGCCCTGGGCAGGGACACCTCCCACCAGCCCAGGGTGCTCCAAGCCCCGTCCAACCTGGCCTTGGACACCTCCAGGGATGGGGCAGCCACAGCTTCTCGGGGCAGCCTGCGCCAGGGGCTCACCACCCTCACAGCAAAGAATTTCTTCCTCACGCTGCTGGGGATGCACCCGGGATGCGGGGGGCTCGCTGGGCTGCCAGCGCACAGTGCCGGCTCATGGGGAGCTTCTCACCCACCAACACCCCCAGGTCCTTCTCCTCAGGGCTGCTCTCCATCCATCTCCACCCAGCCTGGGTTTGTGCTTGGGATTGCCCCCACCCACGTGCAGGACCCTGCACTTGGCCTTGTTGAACTCCATGAGGTTGGCAGGGGCCCACTCTCCAGCCTGCCCAGGCCCCTCTGGATGGCATCCCTCCCCTCCAGCGTGCTGAGCGCTCCACACAGCTTGGTGTCATCAGCAAACGTGCTGAGGGTGCACTCGATCCCACTGTCCATGTCACCTACAAAGATGTTAAACAGCTCTGGTCCCAGTACCGACCCCTCAGGAACACCATTTGTCACTGGTCTCTGCTCATTATAAAAACACCTTTTATTTTAGGGTTTGGGGTTTTTTTTGGACAGGATTCCCAGCATTTCTGAACTGCATCCCGAATCTGCGGTGAACCCCTATTGAACTGCACCTCCCGCCCCACCTCAGCAGCATCCCCACCTCGCTGCTCTCCGCAGAGCCGGGCAGGGGAGCCCCGCCATGCTGCGGAGCCCTGACCCCCCCTTCCCGTAGCTCCCTAAATCCACCCCAGCCAGCTCACAACCACCCAGCCCTGCTCCGGCTGCTGCATCTCCCCAGCTCTTCTCCACCTGCACATGCGCGGCCAGTGCAGGATTTTGGGGGGCACGGGGAGGGGATGCACCGTCTCCCCGGCCGAGCTGGAACTTCACGGCAAATTTATACGGCAAGGATTTGATGACAAGCGCTGGATTTGGGCCAGGAAACTCAGCCGAAGGCGCCTTCTCTTGTGAAGAGCATCGTCAGCTCCGCTCTGAACCAGAGTAGCCAGAGCGCACGGTTCGGATCTTTTCCAGGTGATGGCATCACTGGAGCTCTGCTGCTCCCATGATGTTATGGATTGAGCAGCTGCCCAAAATACAGCTCCATCCTCTGTGGCAGCTTCTCCTCGGGGTCGTCTTGGTGCCTGCTCCCCTGCAGGGTCGCACCCCGATGCAGGACAGTGCCGCTCTGGCAAACTAACCACGATTCCGTGTTCACTGCGAGGGTCGGCTCATGGCTGCAGCCGCCGGGTTAAATACTCCCCTGGAGTGTTTGGGTGTTGGGGTTTTTTTTTGCTTTAAAGCTGATTATGGCCTGGAGTATTTGGATAATCCGTCGCAGAACTCTTCTTGCAGGTAACTTCCCTGCGTTGAGATTGATTTAATTCAGTGTGTGTCCCCCACCACACCATCCCAGTCCGTGGCATGTGGGAAACGCCGTCCCTGCGAGACCCTCCGACGGTGCCACAGGAAATTAAAAAGCAGAAACTCGAGGCTGAGAGAGCAGAGGAGGAAAGATGCCTGCAGCATGCTACGTGGTTGGGATCGCAGCTCGGGTCCTACGAGGCTGGAGATCATACCTTCACCGGACCGTCTCTGAAACAGAGCCAGCGAATAATCCTTTCCTTCCCCCAAAACGGGAGCTCAGGTCCAGTAAACTGCAAGAATCATACTGGAAGGGGCGGTGGCGGCATTGGATGTGCTCCGGGGCTCTGGGGATGGGGGTCCCAGGAGCGGCTCTGCAGGAACGTGTTGGAAAACAAACTTCTCTGTCTTGGTTTGTGAGTTATGGCGCCGTCCGACCGCGCTGGGATTCCTCCTGCCCTTCCTCCTCCTCCCAGGTGCCCAGTTTTGTGGCCGAGGCGTGATGGTGGAGCGGCTGAAGAAGAGGTGGGGTTTCTGTTAATGAACCTCTTCTCATCAGGAGCAGTTTGGACATTAGAAGGGTAACGAGGACGTGTTCTCCCCCAGCTGCTTCTCAAGGCTGGAAGGACAGACTGACATGGTTATTTCTCAGGTGCTTCCCTGTTGTCTGTGACACGTCCCCGGCTCCGGGATGCGGCTGGAGGGGTCACAGCATCCCCTGGGACGTGTCCGGGCTGCTGTGCCGGTGCCCGCTGGCTCTGCATCGGCCCCACCTGGAGCCCTGGGGGTTCAGCAGAGCGAAACCCCAGGGTGGATCCCGTTGGACCGGAGTTTTCTGTTGGTTTATGTCCCCCAGATGGCTTGGCCCTGGGTCAGGGATGCTTGCAGCCTCCCTGGTTTTTGGGGATGAGCACAATTTCTGGGTTTGCCCCGATCCCTGCTCCAGCACTGCCTTCCCGCTCAGCCTCGCAGCCTGCCAGGTCCTCAGCCCCGCTCTGCCTCTCCCTCGTCCGCGAGTGCTTTTCAGTCATGCAAAACACAATTTTGAAAACCTCGAGCCTTCCGCAGCTTCTGATAGGTGTGCGCATCTCCTCTGGCCTTTTCAGCCTCAGGTTCATGAAGGGGTTGCCAATTAACTGAAGCTAATGAGTTCCTCTGCATGAGCTCGTTTCAGTGTTTCGCAGTTGTTTGCTCCAAGAAGCAAATATTTGTGGCTTACTCAAAGCTGCACCTCGGGATTAGCCAAACATGTGTGTGTCCTGGAACAAGTGCTCGCAGAGCGTCCAGACTAGCAAGCACAGAGATGCTGACTAATTGAAATAAATTGGCAATTGTTAATAGTCTTTCTCCTAAAGAAAGGAGGCAAGAAGCAAACATGGATGTGAGTTATCCCGCTGACATCAAAGGCCGTGTTTACGTTAGCGCTGCTCGCGCTGGAGAACTGTTGCAGAGTTGGACCCTTTGGTGAGGAACTGACAACTCGTTTGCAAACGAACTTTGGAAAGGGTCCAGGCACGGCTGCCAGCGGTCCTCTGGTTAGAGCCAGGCCAGCCCGCGTGGGCGGTGGGGATGCTGGAGCCCCGGGAAGGGTCCCCAGAAAGAGCAGAGGTCTGTGCTTGGGCTCCTGAACCGTTTCCAGACCAGTGGGGGGTGCACAAAGGAGGATGAACCCCTCAAAGCTCAACTGCACACCTCGTTGTGGCAATACTTGGCATTTTTTTGCTGTTAGACGCCAGTGCCGGGGTGACACCATGGTGCGAGGCTCCTCTGCGGGGCTGGCAGCATTTCACCGCCGGCTGCTCCTGCCTTGGCACAGAGACGGGATGTTCCACCATGTCCTGTTTTGAGCGACACAGGACTAATTTCTCCTTTAATACTTGGGAGGACTGCACTTTTAGAAGACTCTAGTGTCTGAATTTGTGAAAATATTGACTTTATAGCCAGCTATGGTGTGTGGGTTTCAAGGTTTCCATGTTTCTGAGCTTGCCAGGTGCGGGGACGAGGAGGAGCGAGACCCGAGCACTTGACCCAGGGTGGGCAACAGGGTTGTTTCATACCATGAACGTCACATTCAATATAAATTAGAAAGTTTGGTGAGAAGAAATGTCTCTCTCTCCCCTGATGGCTGCCATCCTGAGAACTCCTTGCCCCAGTGCCGGATCCCTGAGCCCTTCCCTTCCTCCCGAAGCCGCAGCGCTCGCAGGGTCCCACAGTGGCTGTCCCCTGCTGGGAGTGCACGGCTTCCTACAGGTAGAATGGGCTGAGTATACTCTTTGCATATTCTGTATTGGTATCGGGATCAATATTGGTTCTTCAGTGCTACTAATGTTAATTATCTAATCTTATTCTCTTAAATCTGCTTCTATTTCAACTCCTGGGTTTCCTTGTTTTTTCCTGATTTCCCTTCCTGGGTGGGGAGGGGTCATCGGGTGATAGAATGATTGTCTAAATGACAATAAATTGTTATGGGTCTCTCAAACCATAACACCTCGGGACGCTGGGAGGGACAGGGCCTCCCCCAGGCAGGAGCGGGTGTACGCCCAAACCGCTCAGCAACGCAAACTCAATAAATTAAGAATAATCAGCATCTGCTTGTTATACTGCTAATGCAGAAATGTTGTTTATCCAGGGCTTGGTCTGGGCACTTGCCTGTGTGGTTTCTTCTTCTGGAAGTGGCCTCGTAAGGTGGTGACATCAAACAGCATGTTCCACCCTCCCGCCCGTGCCGAGGGTCACTCGAGAAAGCTAAGAAGCACCCGGCTAGTTCATGGAGTGATCAGGGAAGCAGCACATGGAGCATCCAGACCCTTCCCAGAATGGACGAGTCACCTCCAATTTTCTTCCTAGGTCCTTCCAGCATCTGTTGGAGGTCCTTGCAAGGCGTGCTCCCTTCTGCCAGCTCGGGTACACATGGAACAAAGCCCTTTGGTACCACCAGGTGATGTGTACGCTGTGGGACCTGCTGGTCGGGGTCTGGTTCAGCCTGGGTGAAGGGAGGACTCAGACAGGAGTAGGATCTCTGGCTGGGTCCAGCTGCTGGGGTGGGTCATGGGAAAACCAACAAAAAACGATGGCAAACTGGAAGAGTTCCCTCCAGCTCTGAGGTTGTTTCTTACAGGAGAAAGGACACCAAGCTCTGTGCCTCCCCACGCAGGCTGCTGGGCAGCCGCAAGTTCACGATGCTCATGGTCTGCATCATCTCCATCGGCGCCATCTCCCTGGCTGTGGAGACCAGCTACTGCTGCTGGTTGCTCCAGGGTACCTTTCCCGAGGTGGTGGCACTCTCCCATGTGAGTGGAGGAGAGGAGAGATGGAGGGGATGGGGCTCCGGCCCTTGTGGTGGCTCAGGGTGGCTGCCAGCTCACTGTCCTCCCCCGTGCCATTGCCTGCACCAGCCCAGGGCCTGGATGAAATGCATTTCAGCTTCAGAAGCCTTCATCGATTCGATAATTATCATTCTTAAAATGCAATTGTTTGGTCCTTTCCATGGCAGCCCTTTCCCCCCTCGCGGTTTTAGCGCAGCTATATTTAAGCACCCTTTTAATACTCAGTTTTCACATTGAAAAATCCCTCTTGGTCACACTCCTTGATTTCCTTGTCTTACACAAGCCAGCTACTGTACGCAAACCTCTCAGCCTTAATTATATATCCCAGTAATATATAACCAGGCCTGGCTAATGTCAAGAAACCCAGTCACAAGCGTCGGAGGTTTCCGAGAGCTCTGGCTGCAGGACCAGGCTCCGTGCGGGGAATGCTTGGCTCCGATGGGTTGCACGGTGCAGCGGGATGCGGCCAGGACCCTGCCACGCTGGGCAGTGACCCGTGATGATGATACCACAGCGGGGTGAGCCTGGCTCGTGTTTGAAATGCTCCCTGCGGGCAGAGAGACATGGTTGGGGACATTTAATATGAAGGTGGGGGAAGCACCAGTGCAGTGCTTGGGGTCTGGCAGCTGCGGGTGGGTTTGCTCGCTCCTCTCTCCAGGTCACAGATGGCTTCTTCATCGCTGGTTACACCACCGAGCTTTTGCTGAAGCTGTATGCAGATCCCATCGCCTACTGGAAGAGCGGCTACATCATGGATGCCACCATCCTCCTCATTGCCTTCACTTGCCCATGGACACCACCACGTGCATCCACCTGAAGGGGACAACCAAAGGTCTCCAGACCCTCTGCATACTCAAGCTCATCAAGCACAGCGGCGGGATGAGGGTAAAGCACTGCTCCCTCGTTAAGTCACAGCAGAGAGGGGGGATCCCAAGCCCAGGAACAGGGCAGCTCTGCTGTACCCCGGTGTCAGGGGCCGCCTGGCCCCAGATGGGCTGATGCTTGTGGCAGCTCGTGAGCAAAGGCAAAAACTAACCATTCCTGTTTTTTTAAGAAATGGCTTGGCCATTGTTTTTTTCCCCTGTTTCTCCTTCCCCAAGGAGAGGAGAGATTTTCTTTTTTACTACAGCGGAGTAGACGCAAAAAAAACCCCTATAAAACATAGGTCACGTCCTATTCTTGGTCTGTGTGTAGTTTTCGCTCCAGCACACCATCTCCTACTTAGTTTTCTCCTGACGACTCTGGAGGTTTGTTTTTCAGCAAGGAGCTTATGTGGGCAATGAATGCTCAGCCAGTGTTTCTGCGTGTAATTAATTGGCTGGGTAGCCCACCAGAAGTGGGATGTTTATGGGCACAGGGCTCTTATAATGTTCACTTCTGAGCCTTCATTCCTCTAGTTTGGATCGTAAAGTTCACTTATCACCAGACTTTTATATGTTAATTATTCTGCGTCACTGGAGAAGGGGAGGACACGTGGAAGCGCACGAAATAATGAATGGTTTAGGCATGGTGGATCGGATGCTCCAGTTTGGTCTGGCTGGTTGTAAGAGAGCAAATTGATGCACGGCAAAACGGGGAGACATTTAAGCCAGGGTAAGTGTGTGTTTGTTGGTTTGAGCCTCACGCTTCGCACTGGTGGAACTCACTGCCAGGAGATGCCTCCTCGTCTGGGGACCACAAGGAAGAAAACCTGTAGGATAAGACTTGGCACCGTTGCCCCCTGAGGCGCTTAAAATGTTGAGGTGCTTTGAAAAAAATCCCACTCAGCACAAATCTGCGAGTTTAAGAGCCTAAACGCCTTTGAAAATCTGGGCCATGCAACCCTGGGTTTTGATGGAAGTCGCTGGGACTTAACACCTAAGGGACTGGGGCCACTGGGAGACTGCATCCTGGCTTTGGGTGAGAATGCCTAAAATGGCATTGCTGGGGGGAAAAAACACCAAAGAGGAAAATTCTTTAGGCTCTTACAGTCCCTTCCTGTTCCAGGGATGCTATAAATATCCCGCAAAGCCCCGCCGCGCCGCCGCTTTCCAGTTCCAGGGGCGTTTGGTACTTGCCTTCACGTCCTGACCTGAAGGGACAAGTGCCCTGAGCCGCTTGGCATCCCAAGAGCCAACACCTACTTGCTTAAAATTTGTTTTAAAATGTGATAGGGCTGTCTAAATGCATTTTGCTGAAAGTGCGGGAGGCTATTTATGCCTCTGTGTGTATTGTAATTTAGTAATTGAAGCCTAAATTAGCCCTCAACAGGTTAGCAGTATTTAACGCAGAGAGCTCAAACATGCAACACATTCTTGGCACGTTTCCCTTTATTAATTAAAAACCTCTTTAAAACACTCTGCCTTCCACCTTGGAGCAATAAATTTCCACCTTGAGGAAATAATTTCCTTGTTGTATTCCATACAGAGACGTTCTGTTAGCTGCAATCCCTGTTTTAGTGTAGGCCCCATTCATCCTTATTTCAATTTCAAAATAAACTTTAAAAATGCCAGGTTGTTCTGTAAAAAAAAAAAAAAAAAAAAAAAAAAATTAAAAAAAATCGACTTTTCTGCTTTTTTAAAAATATATTTGGGATTAATTCCGATGTAGTTTACTACCTGGGCAGACTGTGAACCACAAAGGTCTTTCTCAATAAAAGCTCATAGGACTCCACGGCGGTTCCTGAAGCAGCCGGAGAAGCCTTGGCAATCGAAAATGAGGTGATGGTCCTGCACGGGAGGCACTCGCCCGCCTGCAGTTGCTGGGAGCGTTTTACAGCCCTCCTGTCACCCCCAGCTCTGGGTGGCTGGTTTTCTTTATGACCACGTGCCACATCCCAAACCTGCCCAATGCCATGACATAACTTGGCAAAAATGTCACCTGATTTTGGGGGGGTTGAATGGCTTTTGTTCCCCTGCTAGTCCAGGGCTGCGCCTGCCGGAGAGACCTACGTGTGCAGGGAGGTGAGAAAACCCTCCGCCGGTTCCTCCAGGAATTTGTACCAAACTGGGTGGGTTTAGGGCTGGTCCAGTTTGGGCTTTGTGAGACGGTTCTGCAGACAACGCCATTGCACGTGTTGCCTCTGCGTTGGATGCTGCCCTTCCCTGCTGTCCCACGCGTAGCGCGGTGGGGTGATTTTCTGGGGCAGGCAAGACTTGGAAAAGCAGGGAATTCTTCAGGCAAATGCTATGGGAATCCTTAACCCACCAGAACAAGCTCGGGGTGTTGGCAGCCGGAGGAGACCGGGAAGAGCCCCTTGCTCTAGCTCTGCGCCAGTGTCCCCTCCAGGAGGTACCATCCGAGCAGCTCAGCCGGCTGCATTTCAGAGCTTCGGGATGCTGTTGGCACTCAGGGATGACGGATGGACAGTCCTCAAATGGATGCACTGTGTAAGACCCCCCCCCAGCACCAGCAGGCGCAGTGTTACTGGGGGAGCAGCCAGCCCGTGGTGCCGCTGCTCTCCGGGGGAATGTACCATGGATGCAGGAGACTGCATGTGATGTGTGACTCTGTGATTTGGAGTTAATGGAAACGTTTACATTTGCCCAAAAGTCATTACCAATGATAAGCTCAGTTCACCAAACCAGCATTCCTATCAAGTCCCAGGAGCGTATTTTGTATATGTTGGTGTCATACGTGGGTCCTTATAAGAAGTGAGATGGTCTCAGAGGCAGTATCGTGTCCCTTCCCGGTGACCCCAGGCTTTGCACGGGGGTCTCCCAAGCTGTGCAGCCATGGAGGGATGGGGGACGACTGTGGACACCTGTGTCCCATCCCGGCCCATCCTGCATGGCAGGGGAGGAGCAGCCGGACAGGGAGGGCGGCAGAGATATCGTTCTACCTCCAGTTTGTGCTCAGACCCCAAGGCGTGGGGGTTAATAACACTGCTCATTTTTATTCAGCTAATTAATCAATGCAGAAGCTTGGGAAGAGCTGTATCTTTTATCAACAGGAATCTGTCACACTGTTAGTGACGTGTCCGTATTTCCAAAGGCAGTGAGAAGCCCCTGTGTGGCAGGTGTGATGCTTCTGGCACCTAGCAGCCCCTGGTCTTGCCACCATGCAGCACTTACTATTGAGCCCCACAAGGGCCATTTCCCAGGCCAAGAGGCTGATGCGTGGGCACAGCCTCTGGATTTTGTCATACTCCCGTGCATCGTGGTGGTTGCCCGTTCCCTCTCCTCAATTCCCAGTACAGCCCTGGTGGATGGATCCAAGGGAGCGGGTTTAGAGGCGGTCCAGGGAGGCTGTCACCTCCCGTGTCCCCAGCCCCGCTTCCCAGCCTTCATCCCCGTCTGAGCATCTCCCTCACCTACAGAGCATGCATTTGTTTCCCCTTTTGCAGGTTTTCACAGGGACTCTTGGCCAGACAATGCAGACAGTGATGCACGCCCTCATCCTGCTGCTCCTGCTGGTGTTTGTGTTTGCCATTTTGGGACATGGATGGTATGGAGATCCCAAAACCAGAGACACTGAAAACTGAGACAGCTTGAAGGCTGCCCTCTTCACTCCCTTCAGTTTAGTAACTGTAAGTACAGCGGCATTTTCCAGTCCATCTCAGCCAAATGACAAACTGTGGATTTTGGAGTGCTGCTGAAAAAGCCCTTGAATTAATCTGTGACTGCATTAGGAAAAGTGTGAACTGCTCAACAGTGAACTTGTCTTCCAGATCCCTGGGAAAATTTGCTTTGATAGACAAACTTCCCCACCCAGTATTGCAAATTCACAGCAGGAAATCTCTGAAGCTGACAGCTAAGAGATCTGTGCTAGCTGACTTAAACCCGGACTTCTGAGGAACAGAGAAACTGTTCAGTTTTAAGAAAGAAAGAACAAGAAGAGGAAGATTTCGTATGGCTTGTGAGTTATGCTGTGGTTTGGAACTAACTCTCTGGTCTGCTTAAATGCATTTGCAGGTTGACGGCTGGACAGACTTACAGCGCGAGATGGATCATTACGGGTTTATGAGCAATCCACGTGTTCATAGTCGTGTTCATCTTGCTGGGCAGCTTCATTTTCTTCAATACGTTGATTGCACTTGTGATTACCAAAAACCAGGCCATGAGAGCTCTGTGCACGCGTATGTGAGCTTGGGTGGGTGTGCTACCAGCTAACAGGCTCTGGTTGGAAGGCTGGTGCTTGGCTGCTTGCAGAAGTTGACTTCTGGTGCAGGTAGGAACATTCTGGACACAGAAGTCCCCAGTTGCTGAACAGAGTGAGTGTATCTATCCCCATGGTCCTCTTTTTGGGTCATCTCTACACTTCTGCTTGGACTCTTTGTCCGTAGCTGCCGAAAGCTCCTGCTCGTCCCGGACAGCCATCCCCTGGGTCCCCTAGGTGCACACTTTGCACCCAGGTCCTCTCAGCCACGACCTGTTTCTGCCGCCGTTTAACCCAGAGCTGCTGTCATGGTCTTGTAGCTGCCTCTGGACCTTCTGCAATGAATCCCTGCATGGAGCCAGGGCCAGGGTCAGCTGGGTGCGCTGGGGGAACGTGGCAAATCCAATGCGAGAGGCAGCTGCTCCCCAGCAGCTATGGGTTGCCAGCCCCGAGGTGGTCCTGCTTAACACCTCCTCGCTGCTGCACGGGGATGGGACTGGACCAGGGGTTTTTTGAAGCTCAAGTGCCCTTGACCAACGTCTTGACCCACCAGGTGTAAATGGTTCTTGGGGACTCACTCGCATCCCTGCAGTTTGGCGTTGGCAGGACTTGATTCAGAAGTACGAACAGGACTGCAAAGCAGCGAAGGCAGCTGCTGTTTGGGCCAAGAAACAGAAGATCTTGAAAAAGCTGGGGAAGAATGTGAGCAACCAAGTCACACTGGAGCAGGTGGGCTGTGGTCAGCCGTGGGCAGATAGCACCGTCTGCAAACACCAGATGCTGTTTAACAGGGCACGACATGAACGAACTGCTTTCCATGGAGGAAAAATTTCATTTTCTTTCCTCCCCCTTTATTTATAACAATCCAGGCTGTAGATCCTATATGCCTTTTTGGTAGGCTCATCACATGTGCGGGTAAAAGTATTATGGTGGCACACAGCAGTTAAAGTACTATAAAGGTGGAGAAAAACTCTTAAATTGGTTTTGATGTGTTTTGTCTGAGTTTGTTTAACTTCAAAGAGAAGTTTAAAAAGAAATCCTTTTAGGTCCTGTCAAGCCAGGAGCCCTGTCCAGAAGTGTCTTGGACTCGCTTTCTGCGAGCACTCGAGGGAGGTCATGCTCCTTCTCGCACACTCGCAACCCGTTGATGCGACGCATCCAAAGTGTTACTACAGGCTTGAAACTCACGCTGCAGCGTCTGTAGGAGAGCTGTGTGCGACTTGATAAAGGGCTTTTGCAAAGCTGACTTGAAATAAATGCAGTAAAGCTGTCACTGAAATGTAAATGATTAGAGGAACGTGACTCCCTGTTTCCCCCAACTCTTCTGCTCATTCTTGCTTTTAGAAAATGTAATTTAAAAATAATCAGTTCAGGATGGCTCCGTTGCGAGTGTTCTTGCCTTTGGGCCAGGAAATCACTGGTTTGAGTACTAGACTGAGTGACCGATTTGGGTCGATGGTTTGGGTCCCACCCCACGGGCAGGGGTGAGTGTCCCCGCAGAGCTGCAGGAGATGGGCGCTGCGGAGACCCCGGGCTGCCTCCTTTGGTACAGGCATCCCCATCCCATCACCGCCTGGGACCTCCTGCACCGCCTGGCACGTCTGGCTGCTCCAAAAGTGCATTGGGGACGGGGGTCACAGACAGCCCCGCTTCCAGCCCGCAGCCGGTGTGACGCCTGTGGAGGGGTCTGCAGGGTGACAGTCCCACGTGTCACCTCCCTCTTGCTAACAGCGTTCTCTTCCTGGGTTTGTTGTTTTTCACAGCACAGAATCACTCAAGGTGAAGATCTCGGTGAGCTGCTGGATGACATCAAAAAGACTTTGTGCCACTCCGGTATCATTATGGAGGGGTTTTGTTTCACCATCCCATTTATTAATCTGTATTTGCTGTTCCTGGACCTCCAGGATGACACACTGGACAGGTCAGTAATGGTGGAGCTGGTGACCACAAGAGAGACTCCAAGTGACAAAACCAGATGCCCTTTTGAGGTACTGAATTATTCTCTTGGAACGAATGGACATTTCGAGGCTGTTCTCCCTAGGGAAAATGCTACTGGTCTCATCACGAGCAGTGCTGAGAGTCTAGAAAGGTACCAACATACCACGTACGCTAGAAATGGGTCTGGTTTCCTCCCCGTCAGGAGGGCTAATGCCCCCAGCGCCATGCAGGGTCAGTGCGGAATCGGTGTCTATCACAAATGTGCTCAATTTCCTGCTGGAAAATTCACCATTCTCTGCTGTTCTTCATTGTGCCCCAGCACCGGCATGTCCTGAAGTTCCCAGAGCCCTGGGTGTCCCCCTGGGTGCACGGCCCCAAGCGAGGGTCCATCATCTGGGTCTGGCTCCATGTTCCACCCCTCAGCATGCTTGGGAGAGAGGCGAGAGCGCATCCCAGATTTCTGGGGGCAGTGGGGTTGGAGGACGTGTTTGGAAGGCGAGGAGGACTTGCTGCCTTCTCCCAGCAGTAGTGCAGGCTGACCTGTGCTTTGCCTCAGCGATGGACTTCTCTGGATCTTGTTTGGGGAATGACGAACCACAGGCAGTCAGTCTAAACCGCGCAACCAGAAAAACCTCCCACAAATCCCCCAAATGGAGACTACTGAGTTTTACATGTCTTAGGTTAACCTTAATGTGATACACGCCTATGATCACAGCTTGGTACCTATTGTTTAAAACACCCGTGGTCTGGCCTGGAGTCCAGAAAAAATTCCCTGGATATCAAAAATTCCCTTTTGCACCATTCCCCAGGTGACTGCGGTTACTGTCAGGGGTCTCTGTATTATTCCTCCCCCGTACTTTGAATGCACTGGTGAGGACTGGTGCTTCTCAAAATGTTTTGCCGTGTACTTGGCACACGTTGCGCAGCCAGTCCTGGGTTGCACTTCTGCCATTCTCCTCTGATCTTTTGGGAGAAAAATATTTACAAGGACGTGAAAGGAAATCTGCAGAGCCGGGGGCTCAACGTCATGCAAAATACTCGGGATCTTTCCGTTGCTCCTCACCCCGCGGGGTGAACGGAGGGGTGCTCGCAGAGGGTGCAGTTCTCCATATGGCTGAGGTACGGCGCTTCCCATCTTGCATGGTATTGGGGGATGTTTTTGCCATGGTATTCTCTCACTGCAGGCTGCAACGTCGCTATTGCAGACACACTGGCATATCGAGACAGATCGTGGAAGTCATGAAAGAAAGATCTTTGCCAGCTCATGAGAAGAGGAAAAGTTAAAAGCTCTTTAGGGGGAACGTGGTCCTTGGTGGCCGTCAGAGCTCTGCCTACAACCTCCTCTTCAAACCTTCACTGGAATAAGCCAGAAACATTTATGATCAAAAATAATTCAGAAAATATCTGCTCTCCTTTCCGCTCGCTGGCCGGGTGGGAGCGCAGCCGCCGGCGCTGGCCCCGCGCTGCAGGCAGCCGCTGATGGAGGGAGGCACCTCGCCGCTCGGAGCTGGAGAAACTGTGGGCTGGGAAAGGATCACAGCCCGGGTCCTTTTCCTGGAAATCTTGTGGCAAAGCTGGGACTGGAGCCCGGGCCTCCGGTGCTCTCCCTGCCAGCTCCCTCTTTCTAAGAGCAAGCAGCCTCGGCACAGCTCAGAGCACACCGGCCCGCGCTAAGGAAACGGGTCATGATAATCTCTGAACGAAGCAGCTCGTTTCTGTGCTCTGACGCTGATTAGTATCTTGGAATAACCCGCTCGGGTTTGTCTGGCAGTATTAACGCAAACACACCCACACGGCTTGGGGTAATCGGAGAAGGAGAGAGGAGACTGGTGGAGCAGCAGCCGTTCCTCCGCACGGCACGGGGTGTACTGCCACGGAGGTACAGCCCCAAAGCCGGGGCACGGTGGCTGTGACGGTGGCGGTCAATATGCCTGAGATGACGAGGAACGAGCCACCCTGACCCCCTCTCGGTCGTGCAGGCAACGGGGATTAGCAGGGCTGCACGGCTCCGCTTCACCCACAACACGGCCCCCACGCTACGCAGGAACCGAGAAACGAGTGCTGGGGATGATGAAAGGGAGGAAAGTGGCCAGGGAGGGATGGGGTTGGGGGTTTGGCTCTCTCCGGGCTGGATGACATGGGGAGAGGGCTCAGGGCTGCCCCGCGGGTCCTGCGGCGAGCGGGCAGGCTCCAGCCCCCAATGGCTTGGACATGAGGCTGCCACAAGCGTTGCCTTTGATGGCGCTGCTGGTATAACATCGGGTGTTGAGTTTTTCTCAGTCTCAATAGTTTTTGTATGACCATTCCTTGCACAGTCAGTGGGAGTGCAAAATTACAGGAGGAACATCTAGAAAATATCCCCTTCACTGCCACGCTATGGCTTCCAGCAGTGAAAGGGATGAGAGCCAGACACGAGCAGTATCGAAGCAAAATCATTGACGCATCCCTATGGAGAGGGGTGGGTTGATTTTGCAGAGCTCTCTCTGCCGCTGCCTTGGCCCTGCCTGTCCCTCGCCGACCCCAGACAGCTCATCTCCGCGGTTCTTTAAAACGCCTTTCCGATACCAGCGCCGCGTTGCTGTTGGCAGTGGGTTTGTGCCCCAAAGCCTTCGCCCGAGCCGGCCGGCGCCAGGGGGCTGAGAGCCGCTAACGGGAGCTCCTCGTAAACGGGCTGGGGAGAAACCAGCGGCACGAGCTGCCGCTCAATTCGGTTTTCATGTTCTCGTTTGTAATAATTTTGTGTTTTATGAGGGATACTTCCTAAAACTTCCCCAACATGATGGAAACACATGTGGTGCTGTAATGCACGATGTGACCCTGTTGGCGGAGAGATGAGCTCAAAACCTGCTTTTCTCCGACAGCTGCGTGTGATACGGTGCCGTGAGCCGGGCAGTCAGTGGGGCACGGAGCATCCGACCTTCCCCAGCCGTGCCCACACCATTCGCCCCTCCAGAAATACTGCCTGCGTACCTCTGCATGCATAATTTCCAGGTGCATTTTTCTTGCTAATTCATTATTTAAACTTTTTCTTTTCCATTTTTTTTTTTTCCCTAGGTGTAACCCCGCTCTGTGCCCGTGCATGTCCATGTGTCACCCCCGGGTGACACGGAAACCATCGCTCGGGATTTTATGCGAAGTGCAGGTTTGCTCCGGTGCTTACTTCAAGGACAGAGCCAAACCAGGGGAAGCAAACACTGATCCTAGAAATGGTTTCTGCGGGCTTCAAAGCGAATAATGCCGAGGTTAAAGGACCTTTGTTTATTTGAATTAGCAAATCCCTCTACAACAGGTAAGACTGAGGTATCAGCGTCACTGGCTGTATTTGGGATACAAAACTGGGATAATTCCTGCTGCATTTGTGTTCGGGTGAGTGACGAGGGTCACCTTGCCCATCAGCCAGCACTGCTGGCATCCCCTTCCCCACAGCGGTGGGTGCAGAGCGTCCCCAAAACCGCAGGGCTGGCTCTCACTGCACCTACAGCATCACCCTGCCAGGCATCCCCAGCTCAGCGCGCGGGCTGTCAGTAATCCTGGTTTCCATTATTTTAATGATGAGATAAAACTTTTGTGTAGTGTGAAAAACAATCCGAAGCCTCCCTGTGTTTATAGGGAAGGCTCAGACAGGCTGAGAAAAAATGGTGCGCAAGGGCCAGAGACCGCGGGACAGCAACCGGCGTGAAAGGACACCAGTCATAAACGGTCTGGGGATATTTTTTAACTGAAAATCAAATTCTAAGGGCAGGAAGGTGCAATAGTGATGTTGGTGAGTAATTCAGGATGACTGCAAAAGTCCGGCAATCACAGGTAGCAACCAAGAACTGGTAAAATCCTCTAACCCTCCCCATGGATTTCAAATTTCCAGCTGGGAATGGCAAAGCGCTCTCAAGTTTTTCAGGTTCCTTAAAATACTAAGGACTTGCTTGATGGCCAGAAACACTGCTGCTTTGGAAGAAGCCTCTCTGCCTCTTGTTTTGGTGCTGAAGATGTGCATATGAGCCCGGGAGCTACAGAGGACCATGGCGAGGTGTGTGCCGTGGGCGGCATTTTGGGTACAAAAAGCCTTAGTTCTGTGACCGGGAGCAGATAGGCTGTGGTAACGGCACCGGGGATGTCCGGCACACGGGCAGAGCAGCCTGTAAAATGCGTAAAATAGCCTGCGGGGAGGAGGGAGGCTGGCGGGGAGGCAGGCAGAGGCCTGGGGGGCTGGAGAAGTTGTGTGGGGCAGTTTCCCACCTCCGCTCCCTCGCCGCAGGGCAGGGCTCCCTGCCTGGGGGCATTTAGGGTTTGTTTTTTCCCTTTGCTTTGGCTTTCCATGGTGGACCCGTCCTTGGACACTTCTGTGCATTTCCCACCTTCACCTTCACCTTACGTCCCAACAAAGTCTTTTTCTCGCTACTTACGTTTCCTCTGTGCATCTTTGAATGGGCTGAGCAGGACCAAGAACTGCTGAAACACTTCGAGAAATGCTCTGAAGGCATCAGGAGGTCACTGAACTGCTTCGCCCAGGCTGGGCAGCGTGAAGCAGCTCTCTGGCCGGTGGCTTTGGTTTTGGGAGGTGCCAGCAGCCTTTCTGGTGCCCGACACGCAGCGTGATGCTGCCCCTCGGCTTTGTCCTGGGGAGACTCAGAGAGCAAATGAATACGAAAGGGGGGTTCTCAGCAAAGAGACCCTCCGTATTAATGAGGGAAATTAATGTACTTTGTGAGTTGGTTTCTCCTGCACTTTGGGCTGGTGTAAATTAGGACCAGGCCAAAGAAGTCAGGAGGGCTGCACCAGTGTAAACCGGACTTCATAAAACAGAAGGGAGAGGCCCCTTCTGTCAGGCGATGGCTTTTCCTCAGAAGCTAAATGATACATAATGTTTATATAGTGTTTTGCCTCTCCTAAATGCAGGCTAGACATTAATTGATTCCAGGTTTGCTCCGTGAAGTAGGTCAGCTCTTTCCATCTTGCAGATAAAGGAGCGGTGGGGATTGCCGAGGGGTGCACGGGGGGTCAGCGCCGGCGCTGGGGCACCTACGCGCATCGCCGCCCTCGCCGTCGGACCCACGCTGCCTCCCTAAATATACACCGCTCCTGATGTATGTCGAAATCAGCTGCGACTCTGTAAACCCAGCTACATTAAGCCTGGTTCAAATGAAATCTGTTTATGTCTCCAACGCCCGCCGCTGGTCAAGGCAGGACTTAACTAACCCATCGCTGTTTGTGTTCAAAGCCTCTTAAACCTCTGCTCTGACCATCGTGAAGTGAAATATAAAGTACTCGCTGGGACCTGGCTGGAGTCCAGGGAGCCGTTTCGGACTTCCCCCCCCCGCCCCTTGTCTCGCTTTTTGCTTGTGGGGCCGTTTAGAAAAAGCGTCGCCCATTTTAAACAGTGATGGAAAAAAATAATTTTAATTCACTTCTGTTTACATAGCATTGGAAGCTTGTGAGGGTTTGTAGAGACGATTATTAATGGTTTAAACTGGCGTGGTAAAAATGTTGCCTTGGTCTGGGAAGGCGAGCTGGCTCTCGAGCCCCCGGCACTGGTTTAGCCAAGCACTGGTCCCATGGGCTGTGCTGGAGGAGCCGGGGAGGGAGGACCTCATGGCTTGGTGCGCCCCTCCGTTGGGTTTCCTTTTGGCACCTTGGAAACAGCCTCCTGCCCATTCTGCTGATGTGTGAGCCTGAAGCCTGGCTCTGGGGAAACACCTGGCTCTTGCTGGTTGCCTCCATTTGTGGATGCTCGGAGTGGAGGTGCTGGGTGGCCAGATGGTAGGGAAGAGGGGCATACCCACACCCAGAGCACCGCTCCTTCACTACTATCCAAAGTTGACCTGCAAAGCCTCTGTCTAGCTTAATTTTGTACATTTGGTCCTGCTTTTTGGGAGCGCGGACCTTTATTTTTGGGTTGGACATTATTTGAGCTTGATTGTGCTCCTCCGGAGCAGGTGGAGTCATGCCCCAATGAGGACTGGGTGAACGTTTGATATTAGGAAGAATTTCTTTACTGAAAGGGTCATCAGGCACTGGAAGGCGTTCCCCAGGGTGGTGGTGGAGTCCCCATCCCTGGAGGTGTTTAAGGGTGGTGTAGATACAGTGCTCAGGGACATGGTTTAGTGGTGGGTTGTCAGTGTTAGGTTAATGATGGGACTAGATGGTCTTACAGGCCTTTTCCAATCTAGGAGATTCTGTGATTCTGTGATTCTGTGATTCTGTGATTCTGTGATGTGAGAGGGCCATCGGGTCCTATGTAAAGTGCCCCGATCTCCTTCCGACCGGCGGAGGAGGTGAGGATGAGCAGGCACAGGCACACCTGCGGCACCAGCCCAGCCCGCATGTTACACGCATCCTTGCGGGTGTCCATCAGAAGACTCAAAGGGGGTTTTACTGGTCTATTGCACCTATAAATCTTGCACCTATAAAACTGCTCTTAATTACTTCCTAAGTTACTAACTAGGGTGATGTTGATTTTGTCTTATAACCCAGTAGGGCTTTGTCTATTCGCATAATCCGCTGCCCACCACAGCGTTCTTGTCATGTATATTGGTGTACGATCATACAGTGCATGCACGTGTCCGTGGCTGGTTTCTGGACACCCGTTGACCTGCTCTCTGAAGCTGCCCATGACATTTTCTCTTTCCAGCCTGTGCCCACCCCGCTGCAGCACTTCCACGTGCGGAGCTGTGATGCTGCTGTGGGGCTCTAGCAGGTTGGCGGGCGCCTGCACGAGGGGTAACGCAGCCTGGGAGCCCGGTTGGGAGGGTGACAAGCTCCTGGTCCTCCCTCCCAGTGTGGCCAGCTCACACATGCAGGGGGAGGAGGGATCGTCCCCCGTCTCTGTGGCACTGGCTGCCTCTGATCCGCTTTCACCCTGCCTTCCTTGCCAGCTGAGTTTGAAGCAATGGCTGTAGTAGCAAAGAAAATAGTAGAGAAAATGATAGTTGGGAACCAAGCCCAAGCCAGCATCAGTTCCTGCAGCACCGAGGCTCTGCTTTGAAGCTCTTCACTCAAAACTACTACCTCTGTGATCCCGGGGGATTACCCTGCACCGTGGCACTCATCCGAGTGCCAATATTACAAAATGCATATGCACACAGTTTATCTGCCTACTTTGCAAGTCAGCCTTGCACAACAGATTATGGGGGCGCTTAAAGGCATGTTGGTGTTAGAGGCTGGCTCACTGTTATTACTGCCACTCTGGCTCTAGCTGAAACAAGTGTAGGGCTAATCTGACCTCATTAACCGATGCTGAGGTATTCTAAAAACAAATCTGCAAATGTGTGAAACATTGCGTTTAAAAGAGAAAAATTAATTTATGAGGATAAAGAAGTTTGGAGGCTTTTGCGTACAGACCAGAGACTGGTCTTGTCTAGAGGACTCCCTCGAGGTGTTGTGACATACATTTCTCCAAGGCTGCAGACCCTGAGCAACGGAGTTATATGGCGGTGAGACACAGACAGAGAAGGGGCTGCCCTCTGCAATCATTGGGTTGTGGTACGTTTTTTTTTCCTGTGTTGGACGAATGCGTTTGATGAAAGATGTGTGAGTAACACAGGGGCTGAGGAATGCTTTGTGCGCTTAGTCATCCCCTGTGTGAATCAGGCAGGGAGAACTGCCTTTATTCTGTGAGATGACCCCATCTCAGAGGGATTTTCCTTGAAAAAGGCTCAAAATTTATCCCCAAAAATGTGCTACCATGTGGAGTCCTGCCTCATCCTGCACAAGAGGTAATCTTCAGATGGATGCTGTGTTTGATACAAGGCTCATGCTTTGATACATAAAAGCCATAAGACCCAGAACCATCCCCACCGCCTGTCCCAGCAGCAAGGAATATTGTAGGGGAGGGTTTGAACTTAGTGGGAACTTCCCCGAGTTCAAGGAGTGGAGAGTCCAGTTAGAAGGAGATTAAGAAAATGGGCTGAAAATGGGCTTTCTGTCATAACGGGGATAATTATCTGAATCCTTCAGTTCATGCCTGGAGAATCGAAGGCTCGGGGGACACCTTATTGCAGCCTTCCAGTCCCTAAAGGGGGCCTACAGGAGAGGTGGGGAAGGACTTTTCACAAGGGCATGGAGTGATAGGACGAGGGGGAATGGCTTTAAACTGGAAGAAGTGAGATTTAGATTAAATGTTAGGAAGAAATTTTTCATTTTGAGGGTGGTGAGCCCCTGGCCCAGGTTGCCCAGAGGAGCTGTGGAAGCTCCATCCCTGGAGGTGTTCAAGGCCAGGTTGGACGGGGCTTGGAGCACCCTGGGCTGGTGGGAGGTGTCCCTGCCCAGGGCAGGGGGGTGGAATGAGATGATCTCCAAGGTCCCTTCAAACCTAAACCAGTCTATGCTTCTCTTGCGTGCCCGTGCACCAGGGTTAATTCCAATTGACCAAGTTATCCCGGACTGACGCTGGCGTGGGAAGAGAATCGGTCCCAGAGTTTTGAGATCTGACGTCAGTGCTTACAGGTGGGAGAGAGCACGTGGGAATAATGCAACTGGGGACAAGCGCGATAGGAAGCAACACAAAATCTCAAAAGACCACAGAAGCTGCCTGTAAAACATCCAAGTGATTGCAATGGATGTTTCATTGCTTACCATATTCCGCGCGGGGCGTACCCCAGGCGCCTTGTTTTCTAGCCAGTTTTCTGTCTTGCATCGAAATTGGGCATTTCTGAATAGATGCCCACGCGGGCTGGTTGTCCTGATTAGCTGCTGGTCCACAAGGCACGCTCTCCTTGGAGATATTCTCCTGGCAAGCTGTGGCTGCCTCACCACGGGGTTACTGCCCGCGGGTGCAGATCGGCGATCGGGATGGAGACCTTCGGGAGTCAGGTCCCCAGCCTCTGGGCTTAGATGCTACAAAGAAGAAAATGGTAAAACAAAACATTTGGAAATCTGTTTCTTATTTACTGTCCTGCCAAGTTGCTGTAAGACTTGCTGGAATCACAATCCCAGAAAAAAAAAACAGAGTGGAAAGGATTTTCCTGCTGATATTGTTGGCGGTGGGAGAGACCTCGCCGCCTGCCGCGGGCTGGGACAGGTGGGGACGGGGATGGGCTTTCTGCTTGCTTGTGAGGGTGAGGAAAACATTTGCAAATGCTCCTTGTTTCTCCTCAACCTTTTCTGAGAGGGAAGTTTATTAAATATTGTGAAGAACTGAAGGGAGACTTGGAGAAGGGAGACTTGGAGAGACACTTCACAGGTTAGCTTTTGGTGGCGATGGAGGGTAAACGTGATGTCAGATCGTGGTAGCAGGAGAAAAAGCATCAGATGCTCAGGCCAAAGCAGGTTTTTGCTGGATGTTGCATTGCCTGGAAGGATCTCCCAGCACTACCTAACCGTGAGACACCGAGGGAGATGCCGAGGCAGTCATTGCTCCGTGGGCTGTGGAGCAGAAGACCATTTGTGGTACCCTGAAGACCAGGGTACCAGGGTACCCAATGCAGCAAGGTCTCGCATCTGCCATTTCCACCTACAAGTGCCTGCCTCCCTCCTGGGAACGCCGCACATCACCCCCGGCTGCTCGGGCGCACTGCAAGCGGGGTAAGCTGAGCAGGGAAAGTTTCCCAGAGACTTTGGGGCCGTGACGCCAGGAGTCATAATTGCCTTGGCAGAGGCGGCCACAGTTGTTCGAACCTGCCCTCTCGCCCGTGAGTCAGAGTGGAAGTGCCGGAGTCATGGGATGGCCGGGAGCAAAGATGCAAAGCTGGGAGTTGCTTTCAGAGCTTTTTATTTCCTTGAGGGCAAGTCTGAAAAACATTAGCGAGGGAGCAAGAGAGACTCCAGCAGCCTCAGCTCCTTCCTGCAGCCCGCAAAGGCTCTGCCGGCTGGGATGGCAGGTAGCACCAGGAGCCTGCGGGGATGGGACCATCTCTGAGGTCCCCAGCGGTGGCAATGCCATGGCAGGGAAAGCAGCCGTGCAGTTTGTGGGCACCTGCGGGTGAAGTGGGTGAGCCCTGGCACCGGTGACGTGTCCTGTGGGCCATTCGGGGCATGTCTTGCAGAGGCGGTGTTCGCCTGGCAGCCACCATCCTGCTTGGGGCACAGGGGGACACAGCCAGCCCCGGCAGCGGGGCAGAGCCCCGGCTCTGGCAGGAAGGTCTTGGGGAGCGCTGAGCCCCCGTGTATGGGGCTACATACGTGAGTGTGTCCTATTTAGGTCAGAAAGCATCAGGAGATGGCTCAGCGGGGTTTCTTGAGGACAAGTGGCTTTGGGCATCTTGGAGGATCTTCTGCAGTGAAAGCACTTTTGCTCTCCGAGGTTTGCCAGTCCCCCTCTGGTCTACTCAATGGAGAAAAGAGCAGAGCCGAGGGGGATAAAACCTCAGCATCACCAGCCCAGGGAGCAGGGATGGGAGCTGCTCACCTTCCCAGCATTGTCCTTGCCTGTGACACCCAGCTCCAACCGAGCACGGGGAGAGAGGCAGCAGGAGGGTCTGGGGGCCCAAGGGAGCGCGGGACGGATGCTGATGGAGCCAGAGCGGCGCTTTGCAGAGCCTCTGCGGGGAGCACTCGGCATATGAACTGCTTCCAGCACGTGGAAACCGTGATGGGTTATGGTCAACCTGGCTCCTCGGGATTGCTGAAATGGTCAGAAACTGGTGGCAGTAGGGATGTCCTGAGGTGGGCATTGGATCTGTCTGGAGGCAGGTGGGAATGCAAACCCCAGTATCAAGCTCTCCCCAACCTTGGGGAGGTCCTGTCACCTCCAGACTCCAAGTTCGTGGCTCGGAGCCATCTCTCATTTAGTCCCAGCGAATTACCGAGCCCCAGGAAGCCTACCTTACTGAGGCTTTTGTAGAAGTCAAGGGCTCAAATTGAGCAGAAGCTTGGGGAAACCATTTCCCTTGTTAAAATAAATGTATTAGTTTAATACGTACCAGGAGAGGATAGGGAGTTCTCCTTGTTAAATATTTACCAGTCAAACCCTGCTGAGGACTTACTTGGAGCAATTCAGCTTTAGTGATTTCCTCCTATTGCGGTCTAAGTCTCCAGCATCGCTGGGAAACCGCCCGGCAGGGCCAGGAGGGCTGGCGGCAGATCCGAACCCCGGGCACCGAAACCACAGCCGGGATGGCTGCCCAATGCTCCCGGGACACCGCGGCGCCTCGGTGGGTCCCCAAATCCACCCTGGGACCTCCACGGGGATGCCAGCAGCCGCTTGGAGTGATGGAGTGAGCAGCCTTGTTTCTATAGGGAGCAAGGCGCAGGGAAGATGCTCAACAACCAGGCAAAAATAAATTAAAAAAAAAAAAAAAGATGAGTAGAGGCACAAAATGTTTCCCTGTGCCTTACCTGTCCTGACAGCCCCTGAGAGCATCCTTATAGCACTTTCCCAGACACATCGCAGCGAATTTTAACAAGGACTGTAATTTCTATAGGGCCTGATCCCCTTGGGAGTGTGTATCTTTGAAAAGAACCCAATTTGTGAATTATCTTAATTTCCCTAAGTTGTCGCTCCTGCTACCCGATGGTGGAGTCAAGCCATATTCCAATAATCTTCAGGATTTCCTGGCATGGCTCTTCTATTTATAGGAACAATTTTATATTTATGTTATTTACATGTATATATACTAATTTGACACACATTTACATTAATAATTTAACTGTCATTTACAAGTTTGTATTCCAGCAATCTCTGATGGTTCAAGATTTCTTAGCACTGGTAACACATTTTTTTCTAATCAAGCTGAATTCAGATTATTTGTATTTTTGGTGACTCCACATTGTTTTGTAACCCTGTTGCTTGCCCTTAAACTCCCTAGAATAAAATGGAAGTCCCAGATGTGGGAAAACATGGGAATCTCTGTGGGGATCTCTATGGAAATGCTCAGGACTCGTTGGTCCCTCGCTCTCCTGAATGCGGTGATCGCAGATTTTTCGAGGACCGTGTCGCCGTGGATTTTTTTAAAGGATGACTCTATTAATAACATTAAGAGAAAACAGATGCGTCAGGTTTGCAACCAGAAATGTGGATATTCCAGGAGACATCAATTGTTAGAAGTAAACAACAGCCCTGATTCAACAAAGCTCTTAAGCAGACACTTAACTTTAAGCATGCACTTAACACAGGCTTCAGCCAGGCGTTAACATATGTTCTGCTATATAAGGAGGGACTTAAGTACGTACTTACAGTTAAGCTTGTGCTTAAGTGCTTTGTTGAATTGGGGCCAATACTTCAGCTTTCCCTCTGTCTCCCTAACGTTAACTGTGCCTGACATCCAGGAAATTCAAACAGGGGCTGCGTACTCACCTACCCGCACTTCTTTTCCCTTCAGACAGCCGCTGCATCTATTTTACAGCACAGCGAAGCGCTCCCGGGTGGCAGGGTCAGGCCGTCTCGTGCACCTTGGTGCCCCCGTCCCTTGGGAACCCCGCGCCACAGTGCCCGTGGGGTCACCTGTGGAGAGACCCAGAAACGGTCACGCTTGTCAGGCTCTACGAAGACCCCACTTAGAAGTCTTCTGTGCTTTTGGTTTTGTTGGGTTTTAAATCAAGATATTTTTCCATAATATTTCACGTGTTCATAAAAGGTGCTTGCGTGCTTTGTGCTTATTTTCAGGTGGTTGGTTTTTTTAATCCTGAGCACCAAAAGTTGCACTGTAGTAATGATTTAGACGCCCTGGTCAACCTTTATCCACAAAAACATAATTTTGCTATTTTTTTTTCCTTTTGTAGCTTTTTCTCCTGTTACATCCCCCTATCCACTGAGTTGTGCATATCAACAGATGAACATGAATGGAAAAGGCCTTGGTGTTTTCACAGGTTACTGATGACCTCCAGAACCAGCCTGGATGCTCTGAAATGCTCTTCCAATTAGCTTGAGACTCTTCTGCTTGGCTGTAGATCACCTTCATTTCAGACTGAAGTTACTGAGGATGAAGGTCCTCCCATTCTGGTCACCGTAATGGCACTTTGAATCAGCATCACTGGAAACCCCAAAGCCCAGCGGTCAGTTTTTTCCACGGCTTGGGATCAAACCATCATAATTTGTTGGCTTTCATTTGCAGGGAACCAGATTTCTCTGAAAACTCAACAGATCTTGTGTTGTGAGCCGGGGAGAGCTCAGGGAAAGGGGGAACTAAAATTGGTACCTGCAGACCTAAATCACACGAGCACATCCCGAATGAAGCATCTCCAAAGCTTCCCTGATCTGTAGGTGAAGTTCTGCCCTTCTTGCAGTCACAGGGAACTTGTGCACTTGCTTCAATGGGGCCGGAGAAGCTTTCTCCCCAGGATGTTACTTATGGGCAGTTTTTAAACTGTGAGGATGGCAGAAGTTCTCTGGAAGACAGAAGCCTGTTAGGACAGCAAACCTGCTGCCTTTCCCAGCCCCAGATTTCTGTCTACACCACCTCTCTACCCAGAAGGTCATGGCTGGAGAGGCACACTCACTGCAAAAGAGAGGATTTTGTTTTATCAGTCAAAGCCAAGTGTGATGAACCTGTGGCTTTCAGTTAGACGTGACTCAAGGAGCATCGTGTGGATACTATGCTAAGCTTTCTTGAACAAAAAAAAATTAATAAAGACCTCAAGGACCGTCTCTTCACTGCTTATTTTCTCTGCAGATGGCAGCGTCCAAGTTCCAGTTATTTCTGTCTTGGAAAATAAAAAACGCTACCAGAAGAAAAGGAATGTGAGTTTGCAGCACAGTTTGGTACCTGGAAGACTCCAGGCTGGAGCGCACACTCCTGATTTATGGTGTACTTGTTAAAACCACTTGTTCTTGTCATAACAAAACAGACCGAAGTGAAGCTGGGTAGAAGGTCTCCTTCTAGTTGGCACTTCATCATGGCTTCTTACTCTGTCTTAGGTTCTGGGGGTTTACAGTTATATAAAACTTAATGAATCAGTATACTTTAGATTTCCTTCCTAATGCATATGGGTTCAATTAACTGCACTGTTTGCTTATTTAAGCGTTTTCATTAAATTGCTTTACTATATTTTCCCGCAATTGAAGGGGAACATGGTGGGGCTGATGCCATCTGCCACCATCAGTTTAGCAGGACCTTTTTCTTTGTTCAGACCCGTTCTTTTTTATTAGAAGAGACCCTCCTACCCCCCGTTTCCCCGTGTGCCACGCACTTACTGCATTCTCCTCTTCTGACTGCAGACTGATAAATAAAAAGCTTGTGCAAGGACCTTCATGTATGGTATTTTTTAAGGCTCTTTTTTTACAAGATCAGGTCGTGTTTTGCTCCCCCTTCTCTCCCCCTGCTTGCAGATTCCTTTTTGCTCCAGCTTGTGAATAAATAATTGTTGCTATTACAATAGCTCGCAGCTCTTGCTGCCTGGCTCTGTGGGGTGGGGATTGCTCTGGCTACAACACGTGGCCAGGCTACGGGCTCAGCCCAGGACAGCAAGGACAAGGCAGGGGAGGCTTTTTCCTTGTTTTTAAGGAATAGCTGATCCTACACATCTTGCCAAACCTTCCTAAAAGTCCTTGCACGGCATGGGGTGGTCTCCCTGCCAGTGTTCCTCTTCACCCGTGGCTTCATTTTTGGATGTGGTGCCATTAGGACTTCCCACACTGTCCTCCCCGCAGCACAGAGGTAGGGTTTTCTTACATTCCTTCTTTACGTTTCTTTACTCCATCCTTTCGAGCTGCATCTTGCCAGAGTAAGCGGCCACCGTGAGCGGCCCTCAAAGGGCCGGTGGTCCCAAGGGGGCTGCTGCCAGCATCCCTCCGAAACACCTCGCACCGCCACGGGGACGTCCATCAGGGACTGACGCTGCCTTACCCCCATTTGACGGACAAACTAAACTGAATAAACTCACCCACTGGATTTGGGATGCAGTCTGCACCCTGTTACACAAAGCTTTATAGACATCACTAATGGGAAAAACACCTCCTGAAGGATCTAATAGAAGAAGGCAGAACATTCATCCTCAAGGACTCTCGACGAGGTCAGCTTTTTGATTTAGAAATGCAGTGTTTGCTATTGCATGGGTTATCTGCCATCTCTCGGGTAGGGAACAGAGGAAGGCATTAGTGCTCCCAGAGCAAAGTGATATTTTGCAATACAGTCTGGGGAGGAAAACGCCTGAGCATTTATCATTTTCTGTTCCCTGCTACAGGCATTTTATGTAAGGGAAGACGCAAAGAGAATAAATAACTTGCCCTAGAGGTACACAACGAATCTGTGGCAAGGCCGGCAAGAGAAATGCTTTTAACCATTGCTTGCAAGAGCCTTGATCAAGCAGTACTTTTGGTGAGGGGATCGCAGCCCCTTGTCCTCCCCAAAGTCTAAAGAAAGAGCTGTGGCTGTAGTGGACCAGAGGATGATGCTGTGGGCCCCTCACCCAGCCTGTGCCCCCTTTTGTAGAGAGGTTTCAGTTTGTGGAGCAATGTACCAGACCAGACAGCTCCAGGAATGAAAAGAAAAGAAAAAAAAATAACACCATCCAAACCCTTTCATTTTCAGTAAATTGAAATTAAGAAAAAGCAAAACGTGGAAAAATACATTTAAACTGGAAGAAAAGCATTTCCCCCCCCACAATTGGTAAGACTTTTCTTTTTTCTCCCGCTCTTATTTGCAAAAAGGTTTTTTGATTTTTGCTTTTTTCAATGCAAAATGCAGCGAAGGCACCGAAGATTTTGCAAAACATCACCGAGTTGCCAAATTAACCTTGGGGGAAAGGGATCAGCTGGAAAAACATCAGCTTGGACCCTGGGCTGTGTCCCAGTCCCCCCTGCCCGATGCCCGCTGGGCACGGGGATCCTAACCTCTGCTAACAGCACGCAACTGGCTGGATTTGCCAAAATCGTAAGGAATCACCTGAAAAAAACCCAAACTGGTGCAGAGCCTGGGCTCTGGGAGGCTTTCTGAGAGAGTGGCTTGACAGCCCTGCCAGCTCCAACCTCTCTCTGGTGCCTTTTCTTCTTGAAGTGAGGCATAAAATAAATTGAAGCTGCTGGCTGTGGTAAACATTCCCTCCAAACATGCCTGTTCTTGATACCCCAAATGCAGATATTCAATTGTGGAAGAAAATGGAGAAAGAAAAAAAAAAGAAAAGAAAAAGAAAAGAAAAGAAAAGAAAAGAAAAGAAAAGAAAAGAAAAGAAAAGAAAAGAAAAGAAAAGAAAAGAAAAGAAAAGAAAAGAAAAGAAAAGAAAAGAAAAGAAAAGAAAAGAAAAGAAAAGAAAAGAAAAGAAAAGAAAAGAAAAGAAAAGGAGAGAGAGAAAAACCCCGACGCTTCCAAGACACTAAAAATAGACTCTGATCACTTACCAAATGGTAAAATGAAAATGATTTGCTTTGAATAGTCTCCAGAAAGGCTCAGATACAATGTCTTGTGGAGCAAAATTGAATCAGTTGAAAGTGCAGACGCCAGCTCAGCCTAATCCCTCCCAGCTGCTTTGCTTTGCTTTTTTTCCAACAAGCAGCCCCTAAAAGTCGTCTCCCTAATCCTGCAAACTGAAATTCAATCTTGTATTTTTTTTTTTAAATCAAGTTTCAAGCCTGGGGCTTGCAGGGTGGGGGAAGAGGAGGAGGGAGGGCTTTGGGGTTGCCTCCTTCCCCTCGCCCTGACTGCAGTAAACACAGCCTTGAATTCAAGGAAAAGCTTTAGACTACAATTCGCTTGGCTTGAGCCAAACACACAAATCTGATGCCTTTAAAGCCCCTCCAGCAGACGGGAGATAGCTTTGAGATGCTCACTAAATGGCTGTCTGGTTGCTGCCTTTTTTGTTGTTGATTGGGGGCCCAAGGAGACCTCGGTCTCTGGGTTGTTTTTTCTTTCTTTTCCTTTTTTTTTCTTTCTTTTTTTGGTGTCTGCTTTTATCAGTGAATTTGGGTTGGGCATTTACCTAATGCAAAGACCAAGACAAACAATTTCTCACAGAGGCTGGTGATTGTGGCCAGCAGTGCATGTACAGGCTCTGCTATCTCAGGGAATATCGAGAGGTATTTATGACACTTTCCCAAGGGTTTCCCGACTCCTGCCCTCCTCTCGCCCAGCTCCTGCCGTGTGTGCGACCTGCAAGGACTCAGCAAAGGCTCCCGGGGCATCCCGGTGCTCGGCTCCCTCTGCGGCAACTGGAAGTGTAACTCCATGCACTTCCAGGCTTGCCTTGGCAGCCTTTGCCACCTGATGGTTCACTGATCCCAAAATTTTTTCGGCATCAAATGATACTGGTTTGGTTTTGGAGAGTAATTGAGAATAGATAAAGTAGCAGCAAAGCATTCAAAACCCAAATCCCACGGCTCAGCATCCTGATAATCTGAATTCCTGGGTCTGGACGTTTCCAAACTCAGGGCTTCAAAGGTTTTCCCCCCTTCAGCCGTGCAGGTTGGCCCTGCGAGGCTCTTGTTTGAATCCATTTCAGCATCCAGAATTTGAGCAGAAAAAAAACCCACTAAGAGTGGCTAAGAGTGAGAAGAGGGAGGGTATCTATTTCACAGTGTAGGAACAGCTGCAGGCAGGTGTAGATTTGCCTAGTCAGGGAAGGACAGAGTACCAAAAAAAAAAAAAGGGAAATAAAACTTAAAAACTTATAAGGAGAGAGTGGAAAGCTCAGGTGGGAACCTTTGATATCGCTTTGCTTACTCTGATATATACGAAGACAGAAGACCTACCTACATGACAGCACTGCAGCTCCCACACCCGTGGAGGTATCTAAAGTTGGAAGTCGGTCCCATACCATGAAAATCACACATTTCACAGATGCAGAGATGATTATTTCATCTGTTCCCAATGTCGACTTTTCTTCATCTTGTTGGCATAATAGTCTTGACCCCCCCCACCATGTCAGCAGCAAATTTCTGCTTGTTTGCAACTGGTTGTTATTTCTGCTTTTGAGACACGTGGGGTTACATGACATTTCCTCAGACAGTATCCGTTCTTGTCCACTCTGTCCCTGTACCCATCAGTCCAATACAAGGCTACGCCACTGAGAGTGACAAAAGCATTATTTCTGAAGTTACTTTGAACTGAATTACCTCTTCTATAATGACGGACAGCACGTTAGGCACCCGTTTCTAATGGCTCCATGTGTTGTTCACTGGATTTTATGGTATAAAGCGATGGACAGTTTAGATAAGCATACAGAAATAAATGGGTAGAGATACACAGGTACATGGGGGATGGATGGATTAGAATAATTAGTATAATTACATAGACATATACAGGGTCTGTGCAGAGGATGGATAATTTGATATTAATACAAAAGAAGTGATGATGGAGGAAAAACATGTATTTGACATGGACTAGGCAGCCAAGACAGGGGTTGGTATGGTAAGCGTGGTCTTGATGCCCATCAGGATAAGTAGAATAGATGTAGAATATGCTGCGTTAGAGCGAGTCCCATCTGGGTGGGCGGAAAGCGTGTGCAGGAGCTGGCTGGACAGCTGGGTAGTGGAGCGAGGGGTGAGGTGGCTGACGGGCTGCGTAGTGATTCTATAGGATAAATACGTAGACAGAAGAGGCGCTGTCTGGATTTGCCATAAAATAAAAACATAGAGGTAGGTCTGGGAGAACTATAGAGGGAGGGAGGGAAGGAAGGAAGGAAGGAAGGAAGGAAGGAAGGAAGGAAGGAAGGAAGGAAGGAAGGAAGGAAGGAAGGAAGGAAGGAAGGAAGGAAGGAAGGAAAAGAAAGGATGAAAAAGAGAAAGAAAGAACAAAAAAGAGAAGGAGGAAAGAGAGGAAAGGATGAAAGGAGGAAAGAAGGAAAGAAAGAAGGAAGGAAGGAAGGAAAGAAGAAAGGAAGGAAGGAAAGAAAGAAGGAAAGAAGGAAATAAAGAAGGAAAGAAAAGAAACAAAGAAAGAAAAAGAAAGAAAGAAGGAAAGGGAAAGAAAGAAAGAAAGAAAGAAAGAAAGAAAGAAAGAAAGAAAGAAAGAGAAAGAAAGAAGGAAAGGGAAAGAAAAAGAAAGAAAGAAAGAAAGAAAGAAAGAAAAAGAAAGAGAAAGAAAGAAAGAAAGAAAGAAAGAAAGAAAGAAAGAAAGAAAGAAAGAAAGAAAGAAAGAGTACAGAAAGGTTAGCAGAAACCTGAAATTAGCTAGACAGATAAATATGCATGGGATGAATTGCAGCACACCGGAGCCTGATAGCCGTGTTAAAGTGATAGCCATGTTAAAGTGAGCAAATAGGTGTCCATATATCACATGTCGGTTTGTTGAATGGGTGTGGAACAGATAAATGTGGTTTGGGTAGGCAAAGTAACTGCTGGGTGGCTGGGAAGTTAAGCAGAGTAAATGTAATGTGGATAGATTAAAATATGGAAATGCGGACTATCGCAAGTAGGCATTGTAAGTATGTAGCTATAATAGGTAGAAGTAGATAAGTACAGATATAATAGAAAACTTAGTGGGACATATGGAATAAATGGAGACATGAACTGATAGCTGTATCAATTAACATGTTTAGGTAAAGGGATATGTAGATATGTTCTGGGCTGCATAAATTAAAGAAAAGTGTCATGAGCAGCAGTGACACTAACAGATCCAAAAGGGGAAAATGGATGTAAGGAGGAAGAGGTGATCCACTGTAAATACTGGGACTATTCTGGGGTTAGGCCAGCTGAGTAAAAACTGGATGGATGGATGGATGAAGAGATGGGTGTATATGCTGAAGAGATTATTAACTGAGCTTCTTTTAGCTAGAAAGATTGACTAGACAAACCCGTAGAGAGCAGATTAATAAGTTAAAGGCCAAAAGAGAAAGAGATTAGATTGAGATGGATGGGTTTACGGAAGACAGAATGTGTGTTGTCTGGGTAAAGGGATGGAAACATAGCTGGAATGATGGAATATATGATTAATACAGCCAGAAAATATGGGCTGATAGAGTGAATAGGGCACTGATGATGGGGAATGTGGATAGAGGGAGGAACAGGTAAAAGAAGAACAATAACAGAGTTAATAGATGAGTCGTTAATAAAGTAATAGATGAGTAACACCCATAGACAGCCTAGCTAGTCGTCAGTTCTCCCAATGAATACAAAGACAGAGAAGTGTGAAAAAAGAGATGTACAAGGCATAGATGAACAAAGGAGGTATTGGGTAAATGCATACCAAAAAAAAAGATAAAGTGCACGGATGCAAGAGAAGAGTAGGTATGGGATGGGAGAAACGGATACCATGGGATGGAATGGGAGATGGGAAAAAAAAACCAAAAAAGCTCTTAAGGAAGAGTCAGATAGAATAGGCATGGAGTAAATAGATTACATATAAAATTCATACAGAATAAAGAGATTATGCTGAAAAAACAAGCTTGGAACAATTAGCGAGCTAACAGGTTGGACTAGGTACTGGGTAGATAAAGAGACAGAGGAGTATTCATGAGTTGGGAGTGTTGAGAAATTAGCCTGATGATCAAGTACGAATTAGAGGGATGTTAAATGGGGGAGTAAATCCCGGACAGGATGATTGATGAAGAAGGATGTGGGTGGACATAGATATGAGTGGGTACCAGGAAGCTCGACAGAGTGGGTACGAGTGAGCAGAGAGATGAATATGGATGGAACAAGGAGGAAGATGAAAATCTATAGTTTACCATGTGCTATGGAAATCCAGAGAGATTAATTAAAATTTGCATGAGATTGATCAGATAGGTAAGTAGTCACAGGCATTAGCTTAATGAGTATGTGTAAAAGAGACTGCGGAAAAAAAAAATTTAATAGTGGCATTAGTTGCATTGATGTCTTAGGCACGACAGGCAAAAGCAGAAGTGGTGAATACATTAGTGGTATAAGAAAGGACGAGTGCGATTAGTAGATGTGAGATAGACTCGATGTGTGAGACATGAATGTATGCAAAATAGGCAAAGAGGTCAAGTAAATGAGAATACATGGAGAAAATGGATTGCTAAGCGTTATGAAACTCAACTATAAACACCTGCAGGGATGTGTGGGAGAGAAAATTAGGTGATCTGCAGTCATAAGATGGACAGAAAGAGAACAGTTCTGTTTGCACAAGAAATAAGCATAGAGAAATTACACGATCAAGGCTGAGATGTGACTCCCAAACCAATCCTAAAACTAACCCCAATTCTAAATCCTGACACAAACACAACCCAAAGCTTAAAGGTTATCCTAACACAACACTAAGCCAGACCTAACCCTAACCCAACAGTGTCTGAACATAGCACTAACCCATAACCCTAACCTCACCTAAAACTCTGCACCCAACACCTAACCCTAACACAAGTTGAGACCTACCGCTGACCCTGATAATAACCATAATCCTATCCAAAACCCAACCCATACCTCACCCTAACCCAGCCATAACCCAGCCAGAATCCTAAACGCTGGACCAACCCTATCCCTAACTCAAAACCAATCTCAGCCCTAACCCTAACCAAACCCTGACCCTAACTCTAAGCAATAAGCCTTAACCCTATCTCTAACTTAATCTTAACCTTGCACCTTGGAGGGACAAGTAGGAATAGATGATACATTTGTATTTAGCTGCTACTAAACTGTGTTAAAACAAAAGAAAAAAGATTAGGTAAGTATGTCAGAGGTGGAGTTGTCAGTTTTATGTATTATAAAGTTATATGGTATTCATTGGCTATGGGGAGGTAGCAGGCTTGGCTAAATGAAGGGGTATAAGGTGGAGATGAACAAATTAAATATGTCTGTGTAGAACAGTTATACCAGAGAGCTTGGAGTGTGAAAGTAAGAAATTCATAGTTATGATCTCAGATCAGAGATCAGATAGAACAGAGTGATACATGCAACCAGTGGTTAACTCAGACATCCAGGTAGGCTTGAGGCAGGCAGGTATTTGTATGGGATAGGCAGGCGAGGAACGAGGGAGGAGGAAATGTAAGGCAGGTGAACACACACAGAGCGGGGGAGCCGTGGAATGAATAGGTGTGTGCGTTGTCAGAGCTTGTTGAAATGTCTGGAGAGGACAGGTAACGGGGTGGGATCAGGCCAGGAAAGTGGACAGGACTGTAGATTGGCCGTTCCTCTCTTTTCCAAATTACGACCCCTGCAGATGTGGCCAGTGGAGGTGCCAGCCCCTGCCTGGTGAGCTTTAGCCCACGGAGCGCAGGTGAACGCTGCTTACCGCTCTCCCCGAAGCCCTGGAAATGAGATGGGGGCCAGCGAGGGGAGAGGTCCTGCGTTCCTCACACGGGACAGCATGGCTGGGGCAGATGGGCCACTCTGGGGGGGTCCGGGCAGGTGGGAAGGGGGCTGATGTGCTCAGAGGTAAAGTATGCAAAGCCACTTAAGGTAAGAGGATGAGCTTTCGGAGGACTGGATCCAGCCCTTTTTGCTGCCACGCCAGGCAGAGGGGTTGCAAAGGTCCTGTGCTGAACCCAGTCCAGTGCCACCACATCGGTCTGTGGGACTGCAGAGGTGGGCCAGCAGCGGGGCCAAGATCCACCTCAGCGGGTGCCGCAGAGCGCAGGGCAAGAGGTGCAAGCTTTGTTCCCTGCCGCAAACAGTAACGAGCTTTCCTCCAGCTGCAAATATCTGCACTGACTCGGGGTATTTTATTCTCCTCACCGCAGGGAACAAGCTGGCGACGTGGGCAGAGACCCGTGCGGGATGCCCCAGCCCCGGTCCCTGCTGCCGAGCCTTGGAGGGGATGCTCCCCAAAACTGCTGGCTTCTGCAGGATAAGGATGGGGGGGGGCTGCTGCCTTCGTTAGCCGGTTCCTGGGGAGTGGGGGGAGCGGGCTGGCCCCCAGCCTTCTCGCCTGCCTTTCCAGGTTTGCTTTCAAAGCTTCAAAACCCGCCTCTGTAAATGTTTGAAGAGCGGGGTCTTGCTTTGTGAGGGCATGACGTTAAATTGAGGAACCTGACTTCAAACACGGACTTGTGAAAGCGCGACTCTCCAAAATGCTTCCCTCACCTCGCTTAACTTTTACGCTTGACTTTAAGCAACTGCAGTGCGCTGACTCCAGCAGAGTGCGAGCAGCGGGGCGCGAGCGGGGCTGCGGTTCCCCAGGGGACACAGCCCCGGTCCCCGCAGCCAGCGGCACAGCTCCAGCCGGCCTCCGTGGGACCCGGGCTTCACCTAGAAGCATTTTGCTGGGTAGTTCCCTGCTGCGCTTAAGTCCTTTCCTGAATCAGCTCTTAAATGAGTGAACCCTCCTTCTAGACTTTCTGGGAAAATGAAAAGAAGGGAGTGGAGGGAGAATGGGAATTTTTGAGGGTGCCCGAGCCTCTGGAAGAGATTTGGGTTCCCACAGTTTCACCCAGGCAGTGAGAGCAGCCTTGGAAGGAGCCAGAGCAGATACCTCTGATAGACACAGGCACTGGGTGCTTTTAAAGATCCCACTGTGTACTTAGCTGTATCTTCAGACATCTAAATCCCTCTAAAAGTCTCACTCTTAGTGTCTAAATCCCAGGTGCCTAACTCACTTCTAGGAAAATCTCACACCAGGACTGATTCACTGAATCATTTTTTAAAATCTGGTCCTCACTCACACAGGGCTTTTGAAAATCCCACTGCTAATCTCCTATACCCAGGCGTGTATCACTTTGAAGCCTGTAAAATAAATTGCTTTGCGCTCCTGGGGGACAGCAGCTATTTTGTCCCTGCTCATACTAAGTCAGATTTTTGTTTCTTGCATATTAACACATAGAATTTTTTTTTTTGGGGGGGGTGGGGGGGAAGCTCTGAAGCTGCTATGCGAGACTTGAATTAGCAGCCCGGATCGAGCGCTGTTTTACATGTCATTCCAGGGAGGCACCGCACGCTGCCGTGGGCTGTAGGTCTGCATCAGCAGAGGTGTCAGGAGGAGCTGCTTCTGGGCTGCTCATTTCCATCGGTGGGGTTCGCCCGTGGGCACAAGCCCTTCGCTCAGCTCCACTGATCTCCTGGGAAGATTTGGGAGCAAATTTGCTCATCCCTCGCAGAGACTGAACATTGTTACCTGGGTTTGTGCACAAAGTTGCTTGGGTGAAGAAGGGAAAAAAATCAAATACATATGTTCTTTCGTTTTTCTTTTTTTTTTTTTTTTTATTATTTCCTACGGGAATTTTCATTTGTTGGGAAGGTTTGGGTTTTTTTGGTAAATAAAATCTTTGTGCATATGCTTTCTTCATTACAGGAATTGGAGTTGAGGATAAGCAAATTAGTTTTTCCTGTTAAAACAAAAAAAAAAAAAAGAAAATCGTGCCTCAAAAGAAAAGGCAGGCTGCCATTGAAACATTTTTGATAGAAAATCTGCCTGCAGCCCTACTGCTTAATCAGTTTGGAGCAGAGCGTAGCCTGTAGCTTGTTAATAAGAGCAGCTTGCCCGAGCGGTTTGCACAATGGTGCACTGCAGAGGAGGCTTGTTGCATAGCTGTGGATTTTATTTTGCGGCTCTGTTAATTAAAACATATTTTACTTTGAAGGAGGTTTTTACTGTTCTCTATGAGGGTGAGCAGAAAACTGTTCTCCTGGATAGATTAAAGGAAGGACCTGAAGTATTTTTTTTAGAAGTAACAACTTAACGTTGTTTGATGGGCAAACTCTTAGCGAAAACAATGCGTAGTTTCTTATTTTTATTTGTTCTCAGCCCTTGTATACAGGCTGCTTTATGAGTCTGAGTGTCTTGGCTGTTTTGATAATATCAAACTAAATTTTCACATACCAGTTGCCAGACTGGAACAGAAAAGTTGTCACAGATTCTTGTTTAATTGGTAAAGTAATTTTTACTTATACAAGGGTAAACTAAAATAATAAGGCCTGAAACTGTGCCATTTAAGTTAATGACAAACCCTTCATAGGTTTCACATAAAGCCTGCATTTTTATTATCCCAGTTCCAGTGACTTTTGTTGCAAGTTTGCAGCAAAATGTTAGGGCATTTCTAAGTGTTATTTTTATTATGCAAAATCCCATTAAAATCAGTACTGAAGCATCCCATTAATTTAAATGGGACTTTGCATAGTTTGCTGAGTTCCAGGCCACAGATAAAGAAAAGTATGCAATTTGGAGTTAAACTGACCACAGCTTTTTATTAGAAGACATTTAATCTCGAACAAACAGGGCAGTCTGAGGCATAAAGTCTTTGTGAACTTCATCTGGGCTGGTGCAATCGCAGCCTCCACGGCGCAGCGGCTTCTGGGTTGGTCGTCTGAGACCTCGTCAGGACCGGAGAGCGTTCCCAAGCAAATCCCGAGCCCAGGTAGGTATGCAAAGTGCTCCCCAGGCAGCCTTGCCTTGGAAATGTGAATAGGTAAGCCAGCACACCCAGAACAAATGGAAAACTTGATTCAGCTGTTTCTCTGGCTCCAAGTATCTGCTCGCCTTGACAAAGGCAAAGCTGCGATCAGAGGGCAGGCAGGAGTGTGGGGGCTCTCTATGGCACCCGCCGGAAGGCAGAGTCCCACCGGGCTGGAGCCGCGCTGGGCCGAAGCGATGCAGGTTCAGAAATCCCTGCGTGAGCTTCGGGCGCTGGAAACCACTTGCAGGAATGCGTACGGCCAGGGATGGAAAACCATCGCCTCCAGTGTGCGGAAACAGCCACCAGCCAGACGCTGGCACGGTGAGCGCAAAAACCAACGTGCGAAGAGTGATGGGGAGAGCCCATGGGACCCCCCCACTTTGGGGCCTTTGTGGGGGGCCAAGGACAGCCCCCCTTCTGCTACCCTCGGCGTGGGCACACACCTGGGCACCTCCAAGGGCATACCCCTAAGGAAGCTGTGCTTGGGCAAGGTGGTCCCAAGTCATGCACCAAACACACCAAAACCCCCAAATAATTCAAGCTCTAAGCGTTGTGGGGGAGACCTACAGGCTGCTGGAAGCAGGGCATCCGTGAAAACGCACAGGGAAGGTGTAGGAGCTGCTTTCTGCTCAGTGTCTCCTTGGAATTTTCCTTTCCCTGAGCCATAAATGTGTCAAGATGCCCAAATTTTGCCCGGCAGCAGCGAATCAGCTCTCCCCGGTACGTTCACAGGGCAGGGGGAGGCTGGTGATGGCCACCGGCACAGAAACCCAAGCAGGCTGGCGTCCCTGGTCCCCAGCTTTTTCCCGCAAACTGAGTTTCAGGGGGGTTCAGGACTCCGACAACGACTGAAACTTGCAGGAGGGGTTTGGCTAAACGTGAGCCCTGCAGCCGCCGGTCTGATTTAGGACTAACAGTGCTACCTCCAGGAACAGGAGAAAACGAACACCGAAAATCCAGGCTAAAATAACAGCTGAGGGCTTGCAGATCCCCTCCCGCATGGAAACCGGAGGGAAAAAAATCAGGCGTTTTCCTGGTCCGGTTGCACGCTCCCGTGGCTGTAAGAAGTGATAAAATAACCGGGGAGACTCAGCTGCTCTCTGCTGAGCCCCCCCGGTTGGGTGCGAAGCCACTGAGCAGCCCCCCAACCCCGGGATTGGGGGTCCGCGGGCACTCTTTCCCCCCCCCCCCTCCACCACTACCAGGGGCTCCGCGGGGCCGGGGCTGCCCTGCGCGGCCGCGGAAACCCCCGGGGGGCTTAAGGGGCTCCGCGCAAAGAGCTGCAAACTCCCGGGGTGGGGTAGGGGGGATGGGGGACATCCGCGGCCGCGCAAACAGCGCGTTTGGGCGGCGGGGAGGCAGCCCCGGCAATGGCTTTTCCCGCCGCTGGATCCGGCCTCGCCGCAGATAATTTATTAATTCGTTGGTTGAATTATGGGCTCTTTTTTTTTTTTTTCCCAAAAAATAGTAATTGTAATCATAATAGTAATCAAAAGTAATGAAATAGTAATGAAATCAGCATCTTTTGTGCTGCAACAGCTTGGGGAAAAAAGAAGTAAATCGAACAACCTTTAAAATTTAGGATCGCGGAGAATTTGGAGGAGCAGGAGGAAAAAAAAAGCACCTTAGCAAACCGGGCAAAACGGGTCAGCGGGAAGGAGCGGTCCCAGGGCTGCGACACGGCGAGCGGGGGGGGGCGGGGGGGATTTCAGGGTGAGAGGATTAACTTTTTGGGGAAGAAAAAAAAACCCAAAACCAAACCAAGCCACAGGTCGAGGCGTTCTTATTCCGCAGGAGCAGAAATGCCGGCGGCGGGCAATGCTGCTCCCCGCCCCCCCCCAAGCCCCGCCGGACCGGCAGCGGGAAAAGTCTGCCGTAAAATTAAATTTTGGGGCGGGGGGGGATTTGCAATGCCCGGGCTGCCCCCCCGGGATGGAGGGGACCCCCCACCCCCTCCCCAAAGAAGGGCGCCTTCGCCCCCCTTGGCCGGGTCCCGGGGTGCCGGGGCGGGGGGTGACGGACGGCGCAATTACCGGGGGGAAACGGTGGGGCCCTCCCCAAAAATGCCCCCACGGTGTGCGTGTGGGGGAGAAAGCTGCTTTTCTTCTTATTTAGTCGATCTCTTAACACAGCCAGAAAAGAACATTAAAGGCATTTCTAGATTTCGTTTCGGTTTTGGTTTTTTTTTTTTGTTGTTTTTTTTTTTTATTATTATTCCCATGCTCTTAATTTTGAAAAAAAAAAAAATAAAATCACAAAACATAACTTATAAAACAATATATATACTGCATCCTTATCCACAACAGCATAATTGAAACATCCAGCGTAACGTTTACCACAGGTGTGAAATACACTGGGAAAGAAGTACCGTGTGCATTTTATATTATGTTTCTTTGTCATCTACAGGTAATAAGTATCGACAAAAATAAGCAACAAATATGCCTGCAATTAAACTTCATATGCGTTTTGTATGCGTATTAATAAAGATCATATTTATCATGTCCATGTTTGGGGTTTTTTTGTTTGTTTTTTTTTTTTTTTTTGCCAACAAGCACTTGTTAAAGTATCTACATTTACATAATAACACCTTAAGATAATAACACCTTAAGATCGGGGTTTTTTTGATTCCTTGTTTTTCCTTCACAGTTAGAAAAGCAAGGAACGCTTTCAGCTTTGCTAAGCAACCTTTCCGGACGCCGAGGCTCGCCGTTTCTCTAGCAGAGATGCAGTATCTGGATTTTCTTCCAAACAGACCATTTTTTGTCTTTTTTTTTTTTTTTTTTTTTTTTTAAAGACTCTCTAAAATGGGTTTGGTTGGGTTTTGGTAGGTTTTTTTTTTTGTTTTCGTTTTTTCTCAAGAGAAAAAAAACCTCTGCATTTAAATAAAGATGTATGATAATTTCATTATCAGGATGGGGAGAATGCTGAACAGTTTTCGCATCGCTGGAGGGTTTCTGTGCTCTCTCACAACCGGGGATACTGCAGTCTTTTGGAAAGGATGAAGAGGTAGGAACCTTGAGCTGCTTAGTATCAGGAATGACTGGATTATAGCTTCCAACTAAAGAAAAAACATCAAGAATCATGCATTTTAAAAACAGTTTATTCAACGGCCAAGGACAATGATCCGGCACAATGCAACGGTAGATATAAATATAACCTTATATAAGTGGTTGACCCTTGTCATTATTATTTTTAATAGTTTCATACCTAATATTTTAACCATTTTTCCCGCAGAACCTACTCTGCGAATTATATTTTTTTTTTCTGAAACGCCCCCCCCCCCCTTTTTTTTTTTCGAGTGTGATTCTGTTTCTCAGTGGTAAACATTAACCAAACTCTTCCCGTGCGACAAGCGGCCAAGAACCGTCCCACCAGCTCTTACCACCGAGGCGTCTCTCCCCCCCCCCGCCGCCCTCCCCGCGGGGAAGCGGCCGCCTTACCAACTCCTGTGCAAGTTCAAGTAAACACATACAACCCGCATAATCCAGAGAAAAAATTGCAACTCATCCATGTACCAGATTTCGGTGTCTCTTGCAAAAGTTTTCTGGTCCGTTTACGGTTTTCGATGGTTTATTTTGCCTTTTTTTTTTTTTTTTTTTAAGCGCAGTTTTGTTGCTTGCGCCGTTGCATTAATATTTATTATTTTTTAGACAGTCGAAGTCCGCGGAGCTTTTGGGGATTTTTTTTTTTTTTTTTATTGGTGGTGTTTTGTTTTGTTGTTGGTTTTTTTTTTTTTTCTTTTTCCTCTCTCACTTGCTCGGGTTTTGCTTTTAATCAGTTTTAATTATTTCTTTTTTTTTTTTTTTCCTCTTTTCCGTTAAACGTCGCTTTGCTTCTGCTTTGCTTTTGTCGGCGCTGTTTTGTCGGAGGTGGTTTGTGTCAAGTCCGTCAACTGTTGTACTGACAGGCGTTTAGACTGGAGCCGGGGCTTTGCAAACTGCTGTAGCCGAAACTGGAGTGCTGCTTTGATTTCAGTCTGAGACTGGCTAAGCTGGAGTTGCAAGTGTCCCGGTAGACGCTGTAGGGCGAGCCCGGTGGCCCGTAGGGACAGGCCGGCGAGGACATGGCCGAGTTCAGCGAAGAGCCGCTGATGTTATTGATGTTGTTGAGGCCGGAGTTGGCCATGCCCGGCACGGCCGAGTGGCCCATACTGGAGGGCATGTTCATGGAGGAGATGCTGCTGGGTGCCGAGAACATGGACTGGGAGGAGAGGGGGCTCATGGAGTTGAAGAAGGTGAAGCTCTTGGTGGAAAGCGGCGCCGGGGTGAGGCTTTTGGTGGCCCAGTTGTTGTAGGGGTAGCCGGCGTACATGTCGTCGTAGGGCTGCATCAGCCCGCTGAACTGGGGCACGTAGCCGTTCTTGCACAGGTCCATCTGCTGGTTCCGCTCCCGCTTTCTCCACTTGGCTCGGCGGTTCTTGAACCAGACCTGGGGAGGGGAGAAGGGTTGGGGGGGGGACATATACACCCCCCCCCCCCGACACGGCACGGTGAGTGCGGGACGGCCGCCATCTCCTTCCTCGCCTCGGAGCGCGGATGCGCGCAAGGGTGCGCAGGCAGCGCGCAGCCGAAAAACGGTGCCCCCCCGGCCCTGGCCAACACCCAAGCATGGCGAGGGGAGGTGGGCACGGCTCCGCCGCCGCGCAACGCCTCTCCCCGCAGCACCCCCCCCCCTCCCCTTCACCCCGGGGGTCCCGCTCCGCGGGCTCTGCGCGCATCCCTCTCTATCCCGCGGGATGTGCCAGCCGGGATGCGCGCAGCCGTCTCTCCGCGAAGGGTGCCTGCGCGGGTATCCGCGTCCTGGCCGTGTCCCTCCCCCGGTCCCCCCGCCGCCCCTCTCCCTGGAGCAAGGCAAGGGGCGAAGGCACGGCCCCCGGCTCGCCCCGGCTCCGCCGCGTTTCCGAACGCTAATGCCGTGTAATAAAAGTCCCCTGTTACAGATCATAAAAAAGGGGATTGGATTAGTATGTTTAGGTTTTTTAAAAAAAAAAAAAAAAAAAAGAAGAAGAAGAAAATCAGTCCCCGCATCGCCCTTGGATGGATGCAGCCTCTGCCTTTATATCTAATGAGAATTTACAGCCCTGAGCAGGGAACTGCGAAGCGGGGGCCGCTCCTGGTGTTTGATGCAAAAAAACTGATGCAGGCTCTCTCTTATTTATTTATTTTATTATTATTATTTATTTTTTTTTTAGCCCTCGGAAAGCTTTTGAGCCCCCCGTGATGGAAGCCGGGCAGCCCCCAAAATACTTTTTCCGGATTAAAAACCCCCATCGTGCTGCCTGCCGGCTGCGCCCGGCCTGCGAGCTTCTCCTGCTTGCATACAGACACCCCCCCACCCCCCCCAAAAAAAAAAGGTTTTCTCCCACCGAGCTGCCGCCCCCGGGCTCCCTGCGGACGCTGCGCGGTACCCTGCGCCCGGCCCCGCGGAGGCTGCGCGGGCCCGCGGGGGGGTGCAGCTTTTCGGGCCTCCCCTCCCGGCGCAGGAATGGCGCAACTATTATTAAACACCGGTCTCAAGGATGGAAACTTCGGGGGGGCGGGGGGGGGGGAAGAGGAATAGATGGCGGAGTCTATTTTAAAAAAATAACAATAATAAAAAGAATCCCGTATAAATAGGAAACGAAAGCCAACATGTTCAAAACCTGTAATATACTCCTCGGAAGGTGCTTCCAGACAGGAATTTCCTGAAAATGAGGGTAATAGTTTTAATTATGGCTCCTAGACATTTTAAAGGAAGGCCCTCATAGCAAATTAAGGTTAGATTTGCAATCTGCAATCTCAGAATATCAACCCAAAACATCTCCACGCAGAGGGAGAATGAAATTATGTTAATGGCAACTCATATATTAGTTTTATTTGCTTCCTGAACTATTCCAGCGATATTAATGCAGTTTAGTCTCCGCTCCGGCTTTGTTTTGTTTTAAACTCAATTAAGACAATGCTTTCAGATGCATTTCCCCCATTGCACATGGGTGTTTACTCTTGAAAGGTTTAAAGCAGAATCTCTGTAATCCGATTTGGTCACTCGCGGTTTAATTGCCAAGAGGAAAAAAAAAAAAAAAAAAGAAAAAGAAAAAAAAAAAAAAGTGGCTTTTCTGGACGGCGGGGCTGCCCTCCCTCCGCCGTCCCCGGTTTTTCCCCTCCGCGGTAGCGGGCTCAGCCCACGGCCCGCGGGCTCGGCTGGGGTGCGCGGTCACGGCCGAAACCACGCGGGGAAATGTCCCCGGGAGGTGGGGAGGGGGACACACAAAGGGGAGGTGGAGAAACCGTGACAGCCCAGGCACGGCGGGCAGAAAGTCTACGGCTCCATACAGCCCGAGCCGCTCCGCTCCGCTCTTCATTGCCCGAATCTCTCACCCGTCAGTCTCTCTAAGGAGCCGTACGTATATAAATGTATATATGTATATGGTGGCACCGGCTCCGAGGCGCCTTCGCCGTACAAATATGTGTCTACAGCGCTTATTGACTTTGCAGTGCGATCGCTCCCCGGCCCTCGCCCTTCGCTGCGCCCATCGGCGGCCTCTGCAAACAGCCGCTCCGCCCGCCCGCCCGCGGCCGCGGGAGATGCGCGGCCGCGGGAGATGCGCGACCGGGAGGAGCTGGCACCGACGGTGGGAGGCTGAGCCGCAATCCCGCCGCCGCAACGGCATCCAGCAGCGGTTTGTTGGGATTGCTGGGATGATTGGGAATAACCAGGGAAAGGGGAAGGGCCGCGGGAGCCGCCCGGTTGCGGGGTTGCTCTAACCCCGAGCCGGGTTTAAGCCAACCCGGGGGGTTCTTCCCCCGACAACCGGACCCTTCCCAAGCCCCGGCCCTCCCCCGGTTGCTCCCTGCGCTGTTCGCCCCTCCACTTTTCGTACCCATCCCCAACGGCGGGGCCGGTGGCCGCGGCCCGCTCCGGGCGGCATCTCTCCGCGACCGGGAGCTGAATTTCTCCTCTCCGGCCTGCATCTCAATTTTAGGAATTAAAATCAAGCCCGCAGCAGCCGAGTGCTGCTCGCAAACAGCCTCAGCGGGTCCCGAATGGGGCAGTTTCCCGGATTCCCCCGTCCGTCCCCCCCAAGCCATCCCTTCCAGCGGGGCCCGGCGCAGAGCCCCGCATCCCCGCGGGGTCGGGCGCCCCTCTTACCCGGACTCGGGGCTCGGTGAGGTTGGTCCAGACGGCGATCTCCTCCCGCATGCTCATGTCGGGATAGCGGTTCCGCTGGAAAGTGGCCTCCAGCTCCTGCAGCTGTTGGCTGGTGAAGTGGGTCCGCTGCCGCCGCTGCTTCTTCTTCTTCGCCGGGTCGTCGGCGGCCCCGTCTTCGTTTTTCTGCTCGCCGCTGCGATCCTTTTCTGCGGTGGGGTTTGGGGGTTTTGTTGGTGTTTTTTTTTTTGTTTTGTTTTGGGTTTTATTTTTTTTTGCTTTGTTTTGTTTTTTTGTTTTTGGGTTTTTTTTCTTTGCGTGTGGTTTGTTTTGTTTTGTTTTGTTTTGTTGCAGACAGAAATACAGGCACACAAAAAGCAGCCCCGCCGCCCCCCGCACCCAGCCCGGCCCGCCCCGCCGGAGGGGACGCGTGGGGACACCCACGCGGGTCCTGCCGGACCCTGCACCCATCGAACACCCCCGTAGCCAAACCCGGCCTTTCCCATGGCGGCTGGGGAAGGAGCAGGGAGCCCGGCCCGGGCCCAGGGCACCCGGGGAGGCAGCGGGACCCCCAGGGCGGCCCGGCTCGAAGCGTGGCCGAGGGGGTGAGGTCGTTCGGGGGGCGGGAGGGGGAGAGGGTTCCCCGCAGCATCGGCCGCTTTGCCTTTCCACGGCACCTTTTCCCTCCCTTCCACCTAAGGCGCGATCTTTGCTCCATTGTCTTTGTTGTGCTCGGCGGCGATAGGAAACTTTGGAAGGGCAGGGGTGTAAAACCCAGCAGCAATTAATTGCAAAAGGCACCCTTTCCCTTTGCCTCTGCACTCCCCCACTTACTCCTTTTTCTTTCTTTCTTTCTTTCTTTCCTTTTTTTTCTTTTTGCTGCTTTTAGGATTTATTTTAACCGGAGGCTGAGCGAAGCCTTCTGCAAAAATCATATCGAAAGAAGCAAAGGAGGGGGAAAAAAAAAAAAAAAAAAAAAAAAAAGGCAAACCAAAACAAACCAGAAGCGTTTTGGCGGTCGGGATTTGCGCGGACTGGGAAGAGGAATCCAACCCCGGCCCCGCCGCAACGGGAGGACAAACCCCCCGCTCTTTTTTTTTTGTAACTGCCGAAATGGCTCTCCCAACCCGGGTTTGGGCCGGGTTCGGCCCGGTTGAAGCCCTCGGAAAAAGGGACTTAAAGGCTTGAACGAAATGTGTGCTCCGGGCCTGGGCCCCGGCGGGAGCGGGGGAAGGTGCGGCCGGCGGCGGGCGCGGGAGGCGGCAGAGCCGGGGGCCACGGCCACCCCCCGGCCTCTGTCCTCCTGCCGCCTGGAGCAAACTCCGCGGGGATTTTTCCCTTTTAGAGTTTTTATTATTATTATTATTATTTTAAATTTTTTTTCCCCTTCTTTTTAGATGGTTTCATCCCGCCGGCGGCGGGCCCGGGGGCATTTCTACCAGCCCCGACCTCTACGAGGTAAGGCGGGAGTCTAAAAATAATCGCGGGCTGCATCCAAAGCTCAGGGAGGACTCGTCCTTTCAAAGTCACCCCGAAATCGCCCCTCGCCTGGGCACCCTCCCCAGCAAAAGGTGGAGGGGAGGGGGGGAAGGACGGACGGGAGGCGAGCGAGCTCAATGGGAGCCCCCAAAAGGCGCGGACGGCAGCCCGGCTGGTCTCTCTCTCTCTCTGCTGGAAGAGGTTTGCAGAGCAAACAAGGCCTCTGCAGCACAGACCCCATCGCCCCCGGCACCCCCCGACCCCCCCTCCCCGGGCCGCTGGACCGGCCGAGCCGCAGGGCCCGGCGGCGGCGGGGAGAGAGAAACGGAAATAACCCCCGCAAAGAGAAATCCTCTGGGAAGAGCCCGGAGAAACCGGGCCGAGCGGGAGCCGGGGGGCGGTAGGAGAGCGGCCGCGGTGGGATTTAACCCCACTCCGGGTTTAACCCCGCCAGGATTTTATTAAAAAATCCGGCCTCCGCGCCGGGCTGTGATACAACTTCAAACCATCGGGTATATTAGCTTTAATCGCCATTTGTATCTTTCTTTTTTTTTTTTTTTTTTCACCAATTAAAGAAAAAAATAATAAGTGAAAGGTATTTTTGCAGCTTCTCGGAGAAGAAAAGCAGGCAGGTCCCCAGCCCTCCTCCAGCACCGAGGGGTCACACACAGGGGTAGGGCAAAATGGAGCAAATCTCCCTCTCTAATCTCAAATAATCCCCTCTAATCTCGGAGTCCCTTCCAGACGCCGGTCCCTAACTTTGTTTGCGAATCAGGCTGGGAGGCACAACCCAAACCCTGTTTGTCACCGGGTGCCACTTCGGGACCCACTGCCACTCTCTAGGTTATAGGACCCGCTAAAACTCCGAAGAGCAACAACACTTATTAAAAAATTAAAATTAAATAAGAGAGAAACTCCCCCTGGAAGGGTCTCGGTGGTGAATGGGTATCTCGCTCCTTCCTGCAGCTTTTGTTTCCTTCTCCTCGCTCCCCTTGTCACTCTAGAAACGTTGCTACTTTAATTAAACACAAACTGGGAAACCACAGCTTTCCCTGCAGCCCTCGCACACCGCGGTCAGGGCGCGGGGACCCTTTCCATCCGCGCAACCCCCGCGCGAACCTCCGCGGCCGCGCACATCCCCTCCGCGGCGGCCCGCGTTGCCTGCGCCCGGCCCTACGCCGCCTCTCCTGCTCTGCTGGGCTTTTCTTTCTTATTATTATTTTTTAAAAATTATTATTATTATTATTTATTATTCCCTCCGCCCCCCTCCTTTGACAGAGAGATCTTTTTCCATCTCTGCACCACCCGAGCTGAAAAATAAACCCGGGCAAAAGCTGACATTATTTCAGAAACATCCGGCAAAACCGCACGCCCCGAAGAGCCCCCCCTTCCCTTCGACCCCATCAATTAATAGCTGTGTTTTATATATATATATTAAAAAAAAAAAAAAAGAAAAGAGCAGCTCCCGGGATGGGGCTGGGGAGCCGTGTGTGTCCTCCCGGCGGGCTGTCAGCCCCGGTTCTCGGGGCTTGCACCGGCAGCTCTCGCCCCTCCGCCCCGTTCCCCCCCCACCCTCCATCGCCTGTGGTTGTGCGGGGGGTGCGGGCAAAGTCTCCCCCCCTCCCCATCGCCCCGCGAAGGGAAGGCGCGGTGGGGAGGGGGAGGCGGCGCGGGGGGGAGCGGGCCGGGGCCGCGGGGTTTGGGGCTGAGGGGGGGGGGTTGGGGGGTGGATGGGGGGGTCGGGGGGTTACCTGGCACCTCCGTGTCGGAGGATTCACTGGCTGAGTTCTCGATCGGGTCTCTGGGTTCCGAGGATCTTTGCAAATGGAAGCTGGAAGCCATGTCATGGGAGGGTTGGGGTCTCAAGCTCTCGGGCAGTCTCTCCAAATTCATTCCACCTTTAAAGGAATCCATGGCAGGGGCGCCGGGCTGCCTGGGGGAGTTTGCAGGTGTTTATTCCACACAGAAAGGAACAAGGAGCTTTTTTTTTTTTTTTTTTTTTTTTTTTAAAGGAAAAACAAACAAACAAAAAAAACAAAAAGCAAACAAAAAAACAACAAACAACAAAACCAAAAGCAAATCCACTTATTACTAACAGTATTATTTTAAGGGTGTCGGAAGAAGAAGAGATCTGGGCAGTGCCTCGGAGTCGGTTGTCTCTGCTCGGGGAGAGAGGCACGGCAGTCCGGCCGCATAGGCAGGGAAGTGGTAAAGATCCCTTATAGAGAAACGCGAGTTGCGAGTTGGACAGTTTAAAGCTAAAGAGATTAAAGTGACCTGCCCTAGAACAAATGCCTGTAGTTAAACGGGGCTCCTCCCCCTGAAGGTTAAAACCTCCCCGTCTCGCTAATGCATCACTCCATCTAGCGCTCGCCCAGCCCGGCCGCGCCGGCGGACCTGCCTCCGCGCTCCCCCGCCGATGTGCGCCACTTGCGCGGCCGCGGCCAGGCCCCGCGGATCCCCCGGGCGGCCCCTGCGCGGCCCCCCTCCGCCCGGTCGCCTCTCCTCCGGGGGTGTCCTCCCCTCCTCCTCCCTCCCCCCTCCCCCGCAGCCTCCCCTAAACTCGGCGAGGTCTTAAAAAATATTTCAGAAACGAATGGAAAGGTGGAAAATCACTCCCAGACGCGCGGGGGGCGGCTCGGGACCCCCTGCCCGCCCCCAGCACCCCCGCCAGCCCGCCCTCCTCCGCAGCGTCCTGCCAGCCGGCAGCGCGCAGGTTGCGCCCCCGCGCAGCGCGACATCTCCGCGGGTATCCCCATAGCCAGCCCGGCTGGGCCTCCCCACCCGCAGAACCTCCGCCCTGCAGCGGACGCGCAACCTGCGCACCCCTCAGCATCCCTACGCGGGGCTGCGCGGGCCCGCCACCCCACCGCGAGTTTCAGTCCCGCGGGGAACACGGCCGTCCGAGCTGGAGGGGATTTCTTTTGGGGATGGCCTCCTGGGGGTTGTGTCTGAACTGTTTTTATCCTTTTTTTAAGATTTTTCTTTTTTTTTTTTTTTTTCCTTTCCTGGCTGCGCGGTTTATACTCGGACCCTGCGCGGCGGCCGGGGGACCGCACCGCGGGGAACAGCGGCAGCGCCAACGCTCCCAATCACAGCATCTTTCCGCACATGATTAATAACAAATAATTTTCCTCTCGCAACCGAACTGGCGGTGACCCTCCGGAGGGGGTGGGAGACCCCCACTCTCAGCGGGCACCGGTGCGCCCGGTCCCGGTGCGGTGCCCGGGGGAGGGAGGGAGGAGCGGGGCCGGTCCCCAGTGGTACCCGCGCAGGCCGGGACACGGCCTTCAGCCCTCCCGGATAACACCTCGGGGTTTGGGGAGGTGGAAAAACCCACGGGAAGCCCTGAGGCTCGGGGGGCAGGTGGGAACCGGGGGTAGCGGCGGGGCAGGAGGCGGGGGGGTTCGCTGCACCGGGGAAGGGGGCAAGGGGAAGGGGGAGAAGGACCCTGACTGTAACTCTGCCCGGGGAAAGGACCTTCTCTCCTCTTTATTTTCTCGACTCACTTTAACTGATCCATCCTGACACTCTATTTTGCTTTCAAATCAAGTAAAGATGTGGGAGAGAACTTTTGAACCGGTTTATGGAAAAGTGGAGGGAAGCAATGTTCCAGCCGCGCAGGCTTTTTCCTACACGGTCAGGGCGATGCAGCCGGGCCCGCCCCGCGCTCCCCCCGCCCCGGCACAGCCCCCGTGGGCCCGGGCCCCCCCCTCCTTCGCCCCCGGACCCGGGGACACCCGGGGAGACCCCAAAGCTCCCAGCCCTGAGCCCTGCACCTCTGATGTCCAGCGCCTTTTGCAGTTTAGGGGATGTACAGGTGGGTGATGTCAGGGTCAGGTTTCCCTACTTCTCCTTTTTTTTGTTTTATTTTTTTCCTTTTTGTGGTGTATCGATGTCCCTCTGTCTGTCCGCCGCTCCCGGCTGAACTTCGCTCAGGAGTCTGCAAACGACAGGGAATTTCGGGCACTGGAGGTGAACCAGGCAATGGCGGGGCCGCTAAAGATGGACGTGGTTTAAAATGCAAATATTTACCGGGGCCTCCGGGCTCCGAGGGGCTCAGCTGATGCAGACGCCCACGGCACGGGAAGGATGGAGACCTCCTCCCGGCAGAGAAGCGAGAGGTGGGCACGGCCTTTCTCCCGAGGAGGAGGAAGGTGACCGGATTACAAACGTGCACCGTCCCTGTGACCCTTCACAGTCCCCTTTTTTTGATTTTTTTTTTTTTTGATTTTTTTTGATTTTTTTTGCTTTATGTCCGTGGGCCGGGAGCCGCGGCAGCCCCGGGGCAGGTCTCCGGGGGCTCCCCCGCCCGCAGCGGGAGCGGGATGGAGCCCGGCGGGCCGTGCTGGGGGGAGGCTGCCAACAGCCCGGCGGCTCCGCTCCGGCTATTTTAAACCTCCTGCTCGCAGCAGCCTCAAAACCGGAGGCGGGATTTTTCTTTCTTTTTTCTTTCTTTTCTTTTTTTCTTTTTTTTCTTCTTTTTCTTTAATGCTCCTAATTTACGGGTTTTGTTCTGCTCTATAAAATCTTTTTTTAAAAAAAAATTCGTTCTAGGCTCAATTCCTCCCGGCCGGGCGCGGGGAAAGGTTCAGCCCCGGGTACCGGAGTGATTTCGCCGAGGCGATAACGCCGGGTCCGGCTGCCTCCCGGGGCGAGGGTCCCCCCCAGCTCCGTCTCCCCGGGGCAGATCCCCCCCCCCGGTACCGGCGTTATATGGAGAATAACGGGCCGGCCCTCGGGAGGCAGAGCAGCGCCCGGCTCCCTCCTCATCCCCCCACGCGTGTCCGTGGCGCGGGTCAGGCATTTACCGCACACCTGCGCACGGGTCGGCGGTCTCAGGCGGGCGGAGATATATATATATGTCTCGTGTGTGTCTCCTATATGTCTTATGTGGATTTAACGGCACCCTCTGGCTCTGCGCTTTGGGGAGCGGGCGCACTCCTATCGCACAGACCCAAATCCGCCCGGTTCTCTCCGTTGCCGGTCGCGACAACACGTGTCGCGACAACAAACAGAGCGCACCCGCGGGGCCGTCGCCCCCCGATTTGCGCTTTTCTCCTCTCTCCTCCCCGCCGGACCCGCTCCGTTTCGGGATGCTGAGGACACCTCTCCTCTGGCAACCCTCTCCAGCAGACGCTGCGTCACGGGTCCGCTCCTGTGACATCATGCCCTGCTTCCCTGACGTCACGCCTCACCTTTCAGCCAGGCCAGGACCCAAGGCAAAGCCTTCATGCCCCGCTCGGAGCCGGCTGCTCTTCCCGCGACGTGAAGGAGGGATGGCGGCCCCACGGGGGACACACACACACACGTCCCCCCTCCCCGGGGGAGCCGCGACCCGCGTGGGCGTGGGAAGGGCCGGGGAGAAGCGCAGGGAAGGGTCGGACCGGGGGCCCAGCGGGGCCCACGGAGCCCCGGCCGGGACGCGGGGGGGTGTGCGGGGCTGGCGTGGGAAAGCTCCGCGCAGCGCGGCGTGGGGATGGCCGGAGAGCACCGCCGCTCCGCGCCCGCGCAGCCACCGCCCCCCCCCCCCCCCCCCCCCGGCTGGGGGCTGCATCAGGGATCTGTGAAACGCTGGAAGCCCGCAAATAAACCGCTCCGCTTCCTCCTGCTATAAATAACCCAAGAGCGAGGGGACGGCGCTTATAAATAAACCAGCGCTGGCCACGCCGGTGACAACCCCGTGAAGAAGAGGACGAGACGTGTCTGAACGAGAGCAGGACTCCCACTGTCCCCCGAGGGGTGGACAGACCCCGCCGGGTGCGTGGAAGTCGGGGCTGTGTCGCCCCCCGGGTGCCGGGGTGGGGGTCCCTGATTTTGGAGAGGGGCTGCCATCCCCGCCGGGCTGCGGTGGCTGTAGCCAATGCAAAACCACCTGGGCCGTATATCAGGCGGTGAAGTTCAGTCTCTGCCAGCTTTTCCTCTTCAGATTTATTAGTGTTGTATCGACTCAGATTCAGTCTATAAATTATTGGGAATTGTTACAAAAATGAAAGTATCTCCTCCCAAGCGCACCTCTGCCCGAGAGGAGAGGGAAGCCCTCTGAAAAATAGAGCTGTAGTGAGGCAAGAGAAGAGGGAGAGGCTCCCCAACCCAACCAAACCCAGCCCAACCGAACCCAACCCAACCAAACCAAACCCAGCCCAACCGAACCCAACCCAACCAAACCCAACCAAACCCAACCAAACCAAACCCAGCCCAACCGAACCCAACCAAATCAAACCCAGCCCAACCAAACCCCACCAAACCCAACCAAACTCAAGCCCAGCCAACCCAACCCAACTCAACCAAGACAAACCAAACCAAACCAAGCCAAATGAAACCGCAACCAACGCAACCAAAATAAGCCAAGCCAGACCCAAACAAAGCAATCCTAGCCAAACCAAGCCCAAGCCAAGTCAGCCAACCTCCACCTGGTGCCCCCTTTGCACAGCCCAGCAGCCGGGAGCTACTGCAGGAAAACAACTTTTAATAACAAAACCATCCTAAAAGTGCTCATCAGGCGGTGAAGGGACATCGCCGGGGTGGTGTGAGATGCTGGAAGGGCGCAGCTCCCCTGTGCGCAGAGCTACTAGTACCGCGACAGCGCGCAGGGGCATTTTTAAAGCTTCTCTCTATGAAAATGTCCCCCGCACGGGTGGACGAGTGGTTTTTGGCCTCCAGCCCCCGCTCCCGGTCTTTGCTGGTCCGTGGCTCTGACCCACGGGATGCCCACTGGGTTGGGAAGGAGCAGAGGCCGGGGATGCGCGCAGGGGTGTGCGCAGGGCAGCGCGGCGCCCCGCGGAGCACAGACGCACTGGGGGAGCGGTGTTTGTTGTGGCAGTGCACCAGGGAGGAGAGGGGGTGGGATGTCCGTCGGAACAGTGTCCCGGGGGTGCCCTGCCCCAAAACAGCATCGCCCCAAAACAGCATCGCCCCAAACGCCGCCTTAGGCGCAAGGTGGAGACCCGGGTGTACGCCCCCGCGCAAGGCAAAGCCCAGCACTCCCCGCCGCGACTGTAGCCCCGACCCAAACGGAAAACGGAGCAAACCCCAAATAACGGCGACCGCGAAACGAGCCCCGGCACCCCCCCGACGTCCCGCCGGAGCCGGAGCCGGGTCCCCCACCCCGGGCCGGACGGAGCGGGCAACGGGAAGCAGAGAGGGGGAAGAAACTCAGCCCAGAGAGCATGTTAAATCGCTCAGGAGAGGAAGGTGGAAAATTACGCTGGCTCCCAGCCGGCCTGTCCTCCTCTGCGCAGCCAGGAGAGCAATTTTCCTAAGAAGTTGAGCAAAACGAAATCAGCCCCTTTTGGATCCGCAGCCCTCCTCGCTCCGCGTGCCGGCCAAGCCTCCGCCTTCCGCGGGCGCGTAGGCCCCTCTTCACCCCCCGTCCCCTTCCCCCCCCCCCCCCCGCCCCCCCGCAGCCGCGCAGCGCTGCGCCGCGGATGCTGAGCGGGCGGGTTTCCAGGGCTCTCCCTGCCCCATCCCGCTTCCCTCGGCCCCACCGCCTCGGCTCTCCCCGCCCTTCAAACCCGATGGGGGAAAGGGAATTTTCTCGGGGCGTTTGGGCCGTGACACCTCCCGGGGCACCTGGGGCACCCGGGGCTGCGGCTCGTCCCCATCTCCCCCCACCCCCCCCCAACCCCACATCCCCCTCCCGCCATCCCCATCACCGCTCCGGGGCTGCCCCGGGCGCCGGCGGCCAGCGGCCGCGCTTGCAAAAACTCGGGATGAAAAAGTTGAAGGCTTAATGTTTTCTGACAGATACAAATGATACCCCAAGGCTTTCTTGAAATGCAGCGACTGGCGGCTGGAGAAACCGTTTTCCTATTCGGGTTTCTGCAGCTGGAAGCAGACGAGGTGTGGGGGGAGTGTTCCCCTCGGCCCTTCTCCCCTTACCCGCACCCCCAAAAACAAACCATCTCCTGGGTGTCCGCCGCCAACCTGGGACAACTCTTGGGTTTTTTTTCCCCAAATGCCTGGCGGCACAGTCCCCCCCTCCCGGCCCAGAGCTGCCTCCCAGCCCTCTCCGCATCCTCCAGCCCACAGGCACTGAACTCTGCTCTAAGAAAATATTAATTTGCTCTTAGCAGCGGCTCGGATTTATCTCTGGCCGTTCGCAGCCCGATGTGAGCGGGAGAGTGTCAGCGCCCTGCAATGACAACGCCGGAGGATGCAGAGCTCAGGACCACGGCGGGGGTTGCTGCCCTAGGGGGGGGGGGGGGGGGAAGAGAGGGGAAAAGTACAATATAATCCCACAATTCCCTCTCTGAGCACAGGGAACATGCTTTTCTTATTAATTGATGGAGGAAGGGGCACCGGAGTTTGCTAGGCAGCCTGCTCATGTTACTCTGTGCATCTTTAGATCCCGAAATGTGTCTCTTTTGTGGACTAAAAAAAGATGCCTGTGAAGCAGGATAATCAAAGGCCCGGGCACTCCGTTGGCATTTGCTGAAGACCCTTCTTCAGCAGAAAAGAAAAAAAAAAAAAAAGATGCTGCGTTTGGAACCACCGACATTATGTTTCCATGTGGGTTTCCCCCCACCTTGTTTCGGGCGAGCAACCTCTTAACTGCTGCAGCATTTGGATGGGGGAAACACGTTTCCCTTAAACAGGACATTTCCTGAGAGGCTGAAATATTCTAATAACGCGCTGGGCTCTTTAATGTTCGCAGAACAGCAGCGAATCTCTGCAGAGCCGCACGTTTCCTGCTTTAAAATGCAAAATCAGAGAAACAATTAACCTTTGTGTGCATTCAACTTCTTCTCTTCTATATTATTTTATTTCCTTTTTCCCCCCCTTTCTTCCTTTTATTTTCTCTTTTAATTTTTTCTCCTATTTTTTTTTTTTCCCTCTCCTTTTTTTTTTTTTTTTTTTAATTTTCCCCCCAAAAGGCTGCTTTCGCCCCGCTGCCCGGCGGCACCGCGCTGCTCCCGGCGCGGCTTTGGCGCAGTCCCCTCTCGTCTCCGCTGCCCGAGGAGCAAATACCGCCGAGATAAAGGCACGGGACACTTTTCTTTCCAGTTTCATTGTGGGAACGACCGTATCTTAACGGGCACATCTCGGGGAGAGATAGGAACCTACTGCCTTCCAGAGGGCTGTGCTAATCAGCACGCCGGGTTAGATATAAAAGTTCAGGGCAAATAAAACGAATTAGTTTTATTAGCACGTTTAGGAGGCGGTCTAACGAAGGAATTCGGCTTTACTAGAGAATGTTTTCTCCTCCCCTTTTGTTATTTAAAAGCAACATACATCCGAGCTGCTCATCACGGGAGGGAAATAATGCATCGTTCAATCTGCGGTCATTTTCTGGGAGAAAGGCGCTCCCTTCTCTAAACCCGATAAGAAGGACATATATACTCTTGGAAATAGACGATTTCATAATAAAACCTGCATGAACAATAAAACCGACTGTAAAGGACAGGCTGCGGAGCCCGCCAGGTTATTGTTCGGCGGTGGGTTTCGGGAGGAAATATCTGCCTCCATCATACGCGCCTTCAACTCGGCTAAAACTTTTCCCAGAGAAATGTTGCCACCTCTCCAGCGCGGGGTTTCCAGGGACTTTGTCCGTATTTCAGGCAAATGAAGGATTTTGGGGAGGTTCTCCCAGTGAAGTTGCTCTCAGGAAATATTTAGAAGTCAGTTTTTAGATCAGCGGCTGGAGTTGGCGCAGGGAATAAGCCGGAGAACACGGACCTTGGTTTGTTAAGTGGAAATTATATATTTTGCAATTGTTATTAAAAAAAAAGCAAACGCCGTCTCCGTCCTCGATTCAGGCACAACAGTATTGTTTTACGTTCAATTCGTGCCTCAGACTTTGTGTTCGCCTGCAGCGCGGCTGGCAAAATTGGGGGAAAAGGGACGAAATAATACAAAACTCGCCGAGTGACAAATTTTTTCACGTGAGACCTAAAAAAAAGGGTCCAAAGGATACCATCGGTGGAGAGCCCTCACGGCCATTTAAGCAGGGTTAAGACGCGGGGAAAAAAAAAAAAAAAAAAAAAAGAAAAAAAGAAAAAAAAAAAGCCTTTTTCCGCCAACTCCGAGAATTTCATTCCCGCTGCAGGAAGCGTTATCCCGGAGCGGTGCTGCCAGACCCTCGCACTCTATGGAGTTCCTAAAGATGGTGCTTATTTTTAAAATGAGGGAAAAGTGGTAATGGTAATAATAATAATAATAATAATAATAATAATAAAGAAAAGCAGGGGGGCTGTAGAATATTATTTTTCTGACAAGGGAATCCATCGACGGCCCAGACTCTCCCCACCCGCCCGCCCCGCTCATCCCCGGCAGCGGCCGCTTCTCCTCCGCGGCAGCGCAGCCCCGGCCGAGCATGGCAGGGGGGGGACCGCGCACCCCGGGCCCGCCACCCCCTGAAGCCCCCCTCCCCGCCCCAACCGGGGTCACCCCATCCTCCGCGCTGCCAGGGGGAGCCCCCTCCGAGGGCACCGCGGACCCGGGGGTGCGAGCCGCGGTTTGCTCCGCGCCCCGCGCAGAAGCGCTGGAGGTTGAAAACGGTGCGGTAGGGGAAAAAAAATTAAATATATATATATATACACATTAAAAAAAACTATATAAAATGAAGTAACCCCTCTGGAATTGCATTTCCCAGCACATTTGTCAGGGCTGACGAAGCGCAGAGGCCCCGAAAGAATTTATACACGGTATAAAGATGTCAAGGGCTTGCGCGGAGAGCGGAGCGCGGAGCGGGCTGCCCGTGGCGCCCCGGCCTCCGCGGGCGCGGAGCTGCCGCCTCCGGGCGGGAGGCGAGGCGAGGCCGCGGTGAGGGGCGGCACGTCCCGTCTCGGCTTTGTTTTCCACGCTCCACAGAGAGTGGGGACGTGGGAGATGGGGCCGGGACGGGGGGGGGGGACACACACGGACACGGCGACACAGCCCCAACCCCGCGGGACACGCGTGGGGCGGGACGGAGCGACGGGCGCACGCGTGGGGACGGGGGGGGGGGCGGGCGGGACGGGGCGCCCGGGGCCGTCGGTGAGGGACAGGCGGCGACACGCGTGGGGCGGGGACGGGCGCAGGGGACACACACACACACACACACACACGCGTGGGGCCGTCCTCGGGGTAACTCACCGGGCGGTGCGCTCGGCGGCGGCGGCGGCGGCGGGGTGCCGGGCCCGGCGGGCGCTTGTGTGCGCCCCGGCCGCCGCTCCAGGGTTTTCTTGGGAGATTTCCCCGTCTCCTCCTGACGTCAGCCCCGTCCCAGGGTGCCGCAGACGGGGGAGGGCCGGGGGCAGGGCCGGCCGCACCGGGAGACCGGCGGCACCGGCCGCCCCGCGTCCCTCACCTCCGTCCTGCCGCCGAAGGCATCCCCGGGACCGGCCCCCCCCCCCCCCACCTCCTCCTATCCCCCCCCCGCCGCCCCGGCCGAGCCTCCCGGGGGCGGTTTGGTGCTCCCGGTTACACGGCCCCTGCCCTCTTCATTTCCTCCCCGCCGGTGTTCTTGTCCGAGGGGGCAGGGACAAGGAAAAGCCACTTTGGGCTTTTTTTGTTTGTTTGTTTGTTTGTTTCCTTTCCTTTCTTTTATTTTCTTTTCTTTTTATTTTATTTTATTTATTTTTTTTTTCCCCTGAAATACGCTGCTGGTTCAGGACTTCAGCCTGGAGGTGGGTGCGCAGCGCCGAGCACCCCGGGGGAGGCAGCAAACAGCCCCCAGGGCTGCCCGGGCTGCAGCCGGGGGCGGGAGGACGCGGGGCTCCGGGGTGGGGGATGCTTAGGTGGGTGATACGGCGCAGGCTGGGCTGCCCACCCATCCCCAGGCCCTTTGTCCATTTTAATTTTCCAGGGATGCTTCTGGAGTTTCAGACGCTTCATTTCTCATCCCTTCCCCTCCTGGGAGGTCTCCTCCCAAGAGAAAAGCGCGCAAGTCACGCGACGACCCGAGCGAACACCGCGACGGGGACATGCCTTGTGCTTTCCTCGACAGAGCAGGGCACACACACGTGCGCACACGCACAGAGGCTCGAGCTGTAGCTGAAAACCAAGGACAACGAATATGGAATGGATCAGAAAGATAAATAGCATAAAATCAGGAACAGTCCAGTCCCACACTTGCCATTTGTTATAGAGAGAAGAAGTAAATGGGATTCACATGTCGAGCATTAGCTGGTTGTTAGTCTGTAAGATAATATTAACTTTAGTGTTTGCTGGTTTACTCCAGTTTTCCAAAGGCAGTTCCAGGAGGCGCCCAGCCTGTAATTTAGGATGGCACATACTGTGTGAAAGAGGCTTTGGCACCGGGGCCTACCAGCACATCAAGGTGATATTAACATAATAAAACGTTTGGAGAGGGAGTAGGAGCTCATAAATTAATGCATTCTACTGTTTTAATGCTAGGAGCTAACAATGCGTTTCCTGTGCGGCTGATCGTCCCCGCTGCAGCCTAACAGCTGTTTTAAAGGTGCTGTGAAATTAAAGAGAGGGAAGATGATTGTCTTTAAATCAATGTTTAATGATGTGTTATTAGGAGAAAAGTCTTCCTCCAGCAGATGTTTACATGCTGAGGATGGAGGGGAGCTTCCCAGGCTGCCTGCCTCAGAAGCAGGGGAGACCGCCCCGGTGTCCCACCAGTCTCGCAGATGGCCCTGATGTCCCCAGCGCAGGGACACAGCTCGCTCGGCACCGGGCTCGGCTGAGCGCTGGCACTGGGAGAGGCTTTGCCCGGGTCTTTGGGGGAGTGCTGAGGGAACTCCTCCAGGATGCTGAATTGCTGCAAGGTTTTCAGGGTGATTTGAGTCGTGACCACGAGCAGGTGACCGTGGCAAACGTTGAGAACATCCTGCCCACGGTCAGCGCAGCTCAGGGCTGCCAGGGTCCTTCCCCCATAAAGATCAGATACGGATGCACGAGTATGCCCCCATGCAGGAGTCTCTGGAGGACAAACTCCTTTTTTAGCGGGGGACCAGAAGGGCTCTGGAGAGGCAAACAACTGGTCGAAGACCACACAGCAATGGAGTGGCAGGGCTGGGGCTGCCCCGTGGGCCTTTGGGCTGCAAGGACAGGTTATGTCCGTGTCCCTCCTAGCCTAGGAGACCGTCCTCGCTGAACATGGAATATGGGCTGGAAGCCTGTCCGAGCTCTTCGCTCACACAGGTCAGTCGGACTGAGACACCTCTGGCCAGGCACTGAGAGCAGCCTCCAGGTAGTAGGAAAATAAATACACCTTTGAGGCAAGATGTAGGAGTGAACTTCTAGATGTGGCACCTAAAATAAGGTGGAAACTGAAGCTGTGAGTATAAGTCTTTCTGTAGGTGCCTAAGCCTTGTTATCTCCTTTGCGCTTGATCCACAGATGGATTAATTAGTCTCAGTGTCTGTGCTTCAGCTTCTAGTTTAAAAGATGGCCATCATAAAGCTTCTCCCTCAGAGAAGACGTCAGACGGGTTCAAGTGTCAACCCCACACAGGGGCTTGTGCCCAAAAGACACCGAGGAGTGCCCAGTGTTGCTGGGGGTCAGGAGGGAAGGGCCATCCACTGCTGGGCACCTCATTGCCGGGTGACCCTCCTGCTGTCAACCAAAACATCACCAAATTGTCTCCAACGCAAACCAGTTTCCAACAGGATGGCTCCCACAGCCAAGCTCTTGTTCCGTGTGATGGTGGCACGAATTGTTCCTACACAAACAGAAAAACCATTTGCAATTGCTTTTTTTTTTTAATCATCACAAACATCCATGAAAAGAAAGTCTCTCCATATTTCCAAATATAGTGAAGAAATGACTCTCCAGGCTCACCCATTCCTATATTTGCAGCCTTCCCTGTTAGTGCATCCTTGGAATAGCGTTTAAGAGGCCACACTGCTTCTTTGGGAGAAACTGGGATGTTTGGAACATGAGTGGATTGTAACGTTTCTAAACTTCCCAGAAGAGGCAAATTGTAAAAGAATAAGCTTCTTTCTATGCACGCACATTTATTTTGGAGCCAAATGGAAAGGAGAGCTCAGAAAAAAAAAAAAAAAAGACAAATTGTTTGGAAAAATATTGTCCTTCCCAAGACAGACCTAACCATATGGGGGGAAGGGAGTCCATACTGAAATTTTCCCTTTATATTCGAGTCCAGCAGCCCTCCCATTCACTCCGCTGGGAGGTTTGTGTGAGTCAGACCTGCAAGATCATCCATTCAGGGTAATATTTCCAACACTCCAGCCCCCTCCCTGCTTCGCTCCTATTCCCCACTGAAAGAAGTGGGGAATAGGAGTGAAGTGGGGGTCCCTCCCCCCAGCTCAGAGTTATGGTAAGAGCAGCAGGATGGGACCCAGAGCTGTCCCTGTTCCTCCTGACCACATCCACAGCCTGGCATCGCTGAAGACGAACTCCAGTGAAGGAAAAGGCAGAGCAGCTCCGTCACGTAGAAAACCTATCCATGAGCTTATGCGGATCATTGCAAAAAGCAAAAAAAACCAAAACCAACCCATGCTGGAGCAAGGAAAATTAAGTATGAGGAGCAGGAGAAGTCCTCTTTCCAGCCCTGCCCAGCCTCCTGGTGTGACTCCAGCAAGCCGTATGAGGTTTATGTGCCTGCAACCGACTACCCCGACCTCCCCTCAGGGCGTGGGCAGGTTAAGGCAGGAAAAGGTGTTAGGGAAATGGAAGAAGCTATAAAAGAGCAGAGTTTATTGGCATTTTGATCATGCTTGTGAAAGGCTGCTGTAGCTGTGCTGGATCGATAGCGCCAGACCTGATTTCTTGGTGGACAAAATGAGGCATTGCTGCCTTGGCGGTTAGATGGAAACACAGAAAATGCTTGTTGTGGCAAGGAAATCCCTTCATTCCTTTTAAATCACCGAATTTATCATCATTGTCATCTTTAAGTAATAAACAAACACGATATTTATGCATCTCCCAACTGCTAATGGTGACATTCATGCAACAACAAAGAAGGCTGCAGCAATTGTGAACATCGGCAATTAGCGGCGTGCAGAGCGTGCAAGATACTTTCAAAGGAGATGTTGGGAAAGAGTTTTTTTTTTTTTTTTGTGTGTGTGGTTGTGTTTATTCCCTGGTGACATGCTGCTAACAAGCTGCAAACCAAGGATCACCCACAACAAACAAAAACAAACAAACAAAGTTTCGTAGAGGGTGGTAATACTCAGTTTAATTCTCTCAGGCCTTTAAAAATAATTATAGCCCTGTTTGTGACAACTGGGAAGGCCCCATTTACTCCAATAAAACTGCTTGTTATTCTTCGAGCATGACATTTGGAGATGTTTCCTTATACAATGTTGACATTAATGGGAATAGATCTCAATCAATGAAATATTGATGTATTTCTCATCTTTGCACGAGCGGGATTTTTGATTCTGCAGCTTGTGGTCAGCTGTTTACTTGCCAGTTAAATCACAGCACATTTAACGACTTTCTAGAGATCTTGTCTGAGGACTTACTGCCAAAGAATAGGATCCTGGGGATTTGGGCATTAGTGAAAAGTTACTTAAGGTCTAGACATCGATCCAAGTGTCTCTACTGCAGTTTATTCCATGCATTATAGATTTTGGGGGAAAGTGATAAATGGCACAGAGACCTTCAAACTAACACACACGCCTCCTCTCTTCTCACAAGGTAGTCGTTACATCTGACTCCAAATACTCCGCTGTGCGTTGTATTATTTATCTGTGCTTTGACAGCACAGCAGTGTCTTAGCTCATGCACCGTCTGAAGATCATACTGGATCTTACGTGCCATGTGTTAGACCCTGGCATCTATTTAAACCAACTTCTTAAGCCTTGCCAGAAAAAAAACCCCATATAGATAGAATGTAGATACTCAAATCTACCTTCGGTTGAGAAGCATTTATCTTCGGCCTTAACAGGGACCAAGTATATATTTAAGGGTAAATTTGTGCTCATTCGTGAAGAGACGGCTGCGGGCAGAGATGTGCAGTATCCTGGGGACTGTCACTGGGTATGTACCGTATTCCTCCCTCTTCCCCAGGGATTGGCTTTGGGCCATGGTGAGAGCCAAGAGAGGGGACTTTGGTCTGGCCTGGTCGCTCTTCATTCCTGACGTTAAAGAGTGCCGCGGAGGGAGACTTTCTTAGAGCCAGGACTGCCTCCTCTCCAGCCCGCTGGGACCTTCTCCGTCTTGTATTATTATTGCTGTATCTATTACGATTAATGACTTCCAAAGTTGTTCTAAAGCTATTTAAGTGCCCAATGATTCATCTGAAACTCATCTCCATTCTGTGCGCAGGTCCCAAGCGTTAATCTTTACAGGTGACCATACTGGCTGTGAGTGGGAATGAGGTAAATAGACGTTATTTGGCAGAAACTTTATATCGGAGAGTGCTTTCTGGCAGCATGCACAGGGCTTCATACAAATGAAAACTGATGGCTTAATATTTTGTTACATTTTTCCCACCAGAGTGATTACCTCCTAATTGCAGGGATAGATTAAACCGAAGAGAGTGTGCTCGTTCTGGGAGAGGCTGCCCTGTGTCAGCCTTGAGCTGTCACCCGGGGAGCGGGAGCCGGGGGGGGTCCCCTTCTGCTCCCACTTTCCGCTCAACACCAGCATATCCCACCACCAGTGGAGGAAGCTGGGGTGAAACACAGCCTGGCGTTGCACTGGAGGTGCCATTTCTGAGGGAATTTGCACTTTCTGTGCGGTTCCCGGGACATGGGAGGATACAACAAACTCTGCGTTGATTTCTCAACGTGCATCTCATTACTCATGGACCTACCATACAAAGCTGTATTTAGATGAGCTCTTTAATTGCCAAACCAATCCTCGAGGTCTGCTGAATTCAGCGAGGCAGAAAGGAGAGGCGGCTTCCAGAGGGAGCCTGAGACCGGCCGGCGGAGCCGACATGATGAAACATCGTTTTATACGCCTTTGTGTGTTTTACAGCAGAGCTAGGCGCCGGGCTGAGGATGCTCAAGGTGGATTTGGTAGTTGCACGTGTAAAAACCTGCTGGATCTTGTTATCCCCAAAAGCTTTACATCGCATGAGCTTCCTCAAAGAGCTCCCTGTGGACAAGGTGCTCCTCCTGCCATCCTGTCCTGGCTCTCCCCATGGGCCAGAGGACATCATCCCACCAAAGATGCCCAGACCACCACACTTCTGCTCTCCTGAGACCTCTCTGTTTGAGGCCACAGTTTCAAAGCCGGATCGCCAGCTTTCTGGTCCACGGCAGATGTCTTGTTGGTGTCTCCACCTCTGATATGCCATGATCAGCAGCAAAAGTTCAGAGGCACCTCTGAAGACAAAGCAGCACAGAATAAAGATTTTCACCACCATCCCTCTGGCTGCTTTCAAAATCAGCAGGACCTTTTGGTGAAAGAAAGAGATTTTTTTTTGTGTGTGTGCCTTTTTTAACAGTGCAGTCAAAAGGATGATAGACCCATGGCTTGTCCATGCCATGGGGCACAAGCAAGTTTTTGTTCTCTGTTTGCCCAGGGCAAAGCCGGAGCAGGGCCGGGCCCCCGGGAGGTACCGTCCCAGGCTGGAAACCCACCCGGGGTCAGGAGAGGGAAGGCATTTCTGGCCACTGCAAATACGGAGCAGGATGTAAATATGTTTTCTCCAAAGGTATGAAAGGGCTGAGCTCTCTCCTGCTGAAACACCACTACACTAAACCGAAGATGCTCCTAGAAACGGAAGAGCAGGAAAATGAATGAATTTGGGTGCAAATATTTGCTTTAGAAAGCAGATGAATTGTCCATGTTTGTATATTAAAAACACCTTGAGCATTTTTGCTGTCCCAGAGGGAACATCTACAGAAGAAGACTAACCTGGAGCTCTCCCAGCGCCTGGGCTGACCACAACGTAATCACCAAAACTAGGTATAAGGTTAAAATTAAATACTTGTGTGGAAAGTGTTTGCAGAAGAGAAGTCCTCATTTGCCTGTGAGCAAGAGAATAAAGGCATTCATCCAGCCCAGTGAAATACTGTGAGATCTATGGGTGGGAAGTGCTAAGTATTACAATTATTATTTACTATATATTAATATTTGTTATTCAGGAGGATTTGTGTGTGGAGAGAACTTGGAGGATCTGGTCTGGCTTTGTGTGTGCTGGGACTCTCGAGGGATTTTTTAGTGTCTACCACAATTATAGATGAGGACTGAGTGAAAACTTGTGGTTTTACTCTACAAAACATTAAGTTCAGCAACTGCCCATGTTTTCAGGGGAAAAAAAAAAGAAAGAAAAAAAAATCTTTCAGAATGTATTTGAACAGTATTTCAATGGTGTGGAGCAGCATTTTTAAAAAGGGATCACACATGGCTATGGGGGAAAACAGTAGGCTTCGGCTCCTGGTCATAAAATCGAGCACTGTGCAGGAGGGTGTCAGGTATTTTAATCCTACTCTGTCTCCCCCAGTCTGCAGAGAAAATCCACCTGCACGTCCTGCTCACAGAGGTGTTTTTGCCTCTGTGTTGTTCGTAGCGGTTGATGTTCTGTGTGAAGATGCATGTGGCTGGGGCTTTTCTGGCTTCACCTTTTGGTTCCGGCAAAGGAGAAGAGCAGAGCACTTCCCCGTTGACTTGAGGAAGTTGGATTTTTGTGTTTTGAAAGACGACACGTCTTTCTGGGTGAACTGCAAAAATTGCCAAAAAACATTTAAGGTGTGTTTGTATAATTGCTTACTGTACGTCTCCGGATTAGCCAGTGCATTTAGATGTTTAGTTTTAAGGACCAGAGTTTATTCTGCTTCATGCTTAAGTAAACACTGGAAGTTTGGATCCTCCATACCGGATAAGACCTCTGGTTCATCAGGTCTGGTATCCTGCCTCTGGCAGTGACTCACATCTGATAGTGGGAGAAGCTGCGGTGCCGGAGCGCGGCGGGATGTGTGCCGGGATGTATGCGCTGGGATGCGGGGACCGGCTGGGCACCGCGCGCTCCAATCCTGCCCTGTCCTGGGCAGCAAACCCTTTGGTTTCACATCATTGCACTTTCCTTAGTTTTAGTACACCCTAAAATGTTAGAAGTGCTTCTTCAAAAGAGCCTCATCATCCTCATCAATAGCGCCTGCAGAACTACTGCTGCTCTGTCTTTTCCCCACTGTGGCCATATCGGCACTCTGCCATGAGAAACCTCCTGTGGTTTCTGCTCTTGCATACCGGCATGTCCCTGCGTAGCTCCTCCCTGGTGTGCTGGGGTCCTCGGTCACGGCTCACACATATAGAAATTGCTGGTATTAAAGACTGCAGGTGGGAAAAGCATTCCCCAGGTTTACTTCGGCGTTTATAAGCACTCCTCCCATTGCTACGGTGCGTCTGAGCCGAGCTGCGGTTTGGTTTTTTTAAACTTCAACCCTTATGTGACATATAATAACTCTAAATGGCATTACAAGCCAAGATTACAAGGTATAACATGAGGTGAAACAGTATATGGGAAATAAGGATGCATGAGAGGTTTTGTACAAAGGAAGTAACCCACTGTACATAAACTGGGCAGTTGCTCAGGGCAAACCTTTAGGATTTAATGGATTATTATCCCTGGGATCCAGTGTTAAAGAGTGTTTATTTATTATAGCTCCCTAGTCCTCCTCCTCCCACCGTGTCCCAGCCTTGGGGCTCTCAAAGTCTCAGAAATGCCACTTCTCCCTGACTGCCTCTTCACCGATCCTCGTCACTTGGGGATCTCCATCGAAAACTGGAGCTCAGACCTGTGCTGCTCTCCTGCTGTCCTCTCTAAATAAACAGGAGAAACGTGGCACAAGTGGGAAGGTTTAACACTCCTACCCTCAGGAAACGTGTGTGTGGTTGCTCTGTCCCCTCGTCCCCTGTGCCCACGTGTCCCAGCCCTGCCACCCCGCTGCCACCACTGCCGCCGAGGGTTTGCACCTGATGCTTTTCGCAAGAGCTGAGAAAGGTGATATTGTTCCCGTTCTGTTACCACCTAACGCCGCTGCTGAGCATTTCCAATCCCCTAATTACAAATGCAAATGCAGTGAGTCAGATCGCGATGGATGGCTCTTCCCACATGCCTTGCTCTTTGTTGGGTGACTGACTCTTCCTCACCAAGGCTGCATGGAAACTCTCCCATGGAAATGACTGGAAATACTGTTTTCTGGAGGGGTACAGCTTTCGTGTGGCACAAAAGCTTCCTGGATTTGACTGAAGGAGCACTTTGATGCTGAATTGAGGCCAGTCCAGGTCCCTCTCATGACAAAAGAGGCAGCAAAAGAACACGAATATTACCTGTGACCTTGCAGTGTTCCCACCCCCTTTATTTTCAGCATTTCTTTTACATTTCTCCACTTCATGCTATCTAACTGCAAATGGGAATACACTGCAAAATTATCCAGCTCCACTCTTTTTTGTTTTGAAGTTCAGTTTGTATTTGTTTTGGTTGGAATTTGGGAGAAGGCACTGTGCCCCAAAGGGAAAAGGTGTGACTCGCAGCGCAGGGTACATCCCTAATCCGCTGACTGCAGTGACACTCCTGGCAGGACCGAGAACTGGGAGTCTCTTTTGTCTCTGACAAAAGGAACATCATGTTAGAAGCATGTATTACTTGATAAGATATTCCTCCTGTAGAGACGGAAAGGAAATAACCTTGGAGGCCAGAGACAGAAATTACATTATCCATTACGCCTGGCAGCACATAGCCCAGGGTTTAGTCATGGGTAGTCGTAACCATCTACACTGCTGTGCTCCCATGGCTGCCCTGGAAGGATTATTCTGCAGCCGAACACATTTCATTGTTGGGAAATATTTCCTGCTATTCAGCCTAAACCCTTCCTTTCTTAATCTCATCCCATTACTCTTAGCTATGCCCCACGTATAATTCCTCTCCCTCCTTGATGTTTACAGCCTCCAAATACTTGTAGGCTGTTATCATGTCCCCTTAGTCGTCTCCTAGCTGAGCTATATGTATTTGGCTCTTTTACCCTCTCCTTAGAACTCAGACCATGCTTTCCAGCCCGGCCACCTTACCGTGGTCCTCTGCTTTTCTCCAAACCCCTTCCCACTCCCTTCCCCGCCACTGTTCTGCCGTGAGGGGCTCTGACCGGGATGCAGTCGGGATGCAGTCTTCCCTGCAGCGCTGGGCGGGCAGGGCTGTCCTTTGGGACACAGCCCGGTCCCCCTGTCTTGGCCACGCCATCACCCTCCCACACCTCACGGTGCTCCTTTCTCATCTCCTGCCGCTTTGTAGGATGGAGCCAAGCCTGGACCAAAAGGTTGAAAAACCTGCTTTGCCTTTCTTCTTCCAGTCCCTTTCTCAGCTCCTCTCCATTCCAGGGAAAAGGGAGCCAGGAGCCACCTCTTTGCCTCTTCCCTGGGCAGCAGGACTTGCCGAGCTGCTACAGAGATCCCATCTTGCCATGGCTTTCATTTTCTTGAGTCTTTTCCTCACCCGGCGGTGAAGTTAAACCCCATAGGCTATTTGTAGGATTATCAGTGTCAAAGCTGGTGGCTGGAGAGGGGTCCCAGGACTTCTGCATTTAGAGAAGCGCCTGCCCAGCAGCAGAGCCCTCCCACAGATTGCCCACGGGCTCAGCAGCCGCGGGAAGATGCTGCGAGGTGCCGGGTCCCTCTCCCCCAGCACTCGGCTCCCATCACCCAGTGGCTGCCCTGAAACCCAAAACGCCTCCTTCCAGCCCAGGGCAAGCTGGCTGCTAATTCCTCCCGGTGTAAATTTACACCCGGAGCTGTTTTCTGACAGGAGGGCAGGCCGGGAGAGGGCTGTCCGGCCACTACAAATTAGAGCGCTGAGTGGCAGCTCTCGCAGGGATGCTGCTCCTCTTTCCTGACGCGCCGGGCTGCCTCAGGCTGCAGGCTCTTGATGTTGGTTGCAGTCATCATGGTATTTTCCCCTCGGTGCACTGCAGTTAATTATTTCTGTGTTGGGTTGCAGCTATCATCTTCCCCTGACCCGCAGCGCCTGCAGCAATGACAAGAGCGAGAACGAGCAGGTGACTGGGAGCCCTGCGTGGTGGGAGCGGGGCAGCTGGCTCCGTGCAAAGACCTTTCCCTCCGGGACTGCTGTGCCAGCACCGGACTGTAAGTCTCGGCAGTGGGATTTTTGCCTTCCTCCTTCATGGAGGATCCAGACGCACCTTGTCGGTGGCAGGAGGGATGTGCTGGGACGGGTAGAGGCCCAAGGGCAAGGTCACATTGCGTGTCACCTACAAGATGATGCTCTCTGCCTTCCAGCAAGTGTCTCTGGAGGTGAGACCGTTGCGTCTTGCATGAAGGCTGTGGGGAGCTGGGCTGGGAGGGGAGATCAAGCCCTGGCTGAGAGTGGCAGTGGCCAGCTTATGCTCAGCACTGTCTGCAGGGCACTCATCTTCCTCCTGGAGGGAGAAATCCAGCAGGATCAGGCCATGTTGGGGTCCTCTGGTCCAACCAAACCAACCTGGGAGGACTCACTGCGCACCACCACCTGTACACCACTAAGGGATGGCTAATGTCTGCAGTCAGTGTTCTGGAGAGGAACCTCCCTCCAGGTGAATCCATTCCTCCTCCCAGCACCTCCTCTAGAGGCCGGTGGCTTCAAATTTGTAGGTCCCTTGCCAAGGCTCCGCGAAATGGAGTGGCCGACCTTCCTTCTAGCGTAGCAGCCAGCTCTCATTTTGGTGGTGGTGGCGGCATAGGTGGGAGCGTGTTGCGTTAAACGTCTGCGTGAACCCTAGATGAAGCATGCCCTCGGAAAACCCCATTTCACCGCTTTCCATGGCTGACCCCTCAAGAAGGGCAGGATCTCCCTGCAAGCCTGTTGACACCGAAACGCCCGCCAAGGGCTGCGCACAGCATCACGGGCTGTCAAGGTCACTCAGGAACAGGACAGTGCCAGCGGCACGAGGCGGGCACAGCTTCACGGGCTTGGTCCTGTGGTGGTGTGGTTGGTGGAAGAGAAGCCTTGCAGCTGGACGTGGAGCATCGCTCCGTCCCGTGACGCAGCCAGCTCGCAGCAGAAATGCCTGGCATCGCGTGCGCAGCTCCGCACAGACCGGCCAGCGTCGCAGGCAGGTCGGCTGTCAGGCCAGAAAGCATTTTACCCTTCAAAATATGCTTTGAATAGCATGAAACTGGCACCTCCTTATAATTACGGAGTTGGGGAGTTATATTGACAATGTGAGTCACGCTGCCGTATGCTTTGTGAAGTTGGTTGCCCGTGTTACGTACACACGCGCTCAAACACATACCTAGTGTGAAAGGGCTGCTGTCACACTTGTCTTTTCCTGATTTTAGCAAAATTAATAGTATTAGAAATGCACACAAGTGAATTGTGATCAATTCACTGGTTTGGGAAGTGTAACTTTCTACAATTCTGTCTAAATTTGCTGTAACCCTCTGTATTTTAACAAATATCATGCCATGACCTTTTTGTTTGCTTGTTTCAAATTTATAGTTTGCAGTCAAATAAAATAACAGCTATTGACAGCTATCGATTCTCTCTGCTTTATGCATCTGGACCTGACTAAATTTGGCACTTAATTTGCATTTTTCTCTTCTGCAAGAAAATATTTCAATTTATTGTGGGCAATTTTATTGACATCAGGCAGTTTTGTAGAGAAAATGGTTTGATGTTGCATGTGTCCTATTTTTCCAAAGGCTTTGCTTGGCTGCATGTTTGTACAGCAGAATACTTTCTGCTGTTCTTCCTCGTACCTATTCTTTCAATAAATACCGTTTCACTGTGATCTGACAAGCTCATACTGCTCCAGTGCAACGACTTGCCCATACATATTGTGGTGTTGTATTAAAGAGCTCCCTCATTATTCCGGTGCAGTGTGTATCTCCAGCATTTGTCAAGGCTTGTTCGATTCAAACGTGTTTGTCTTATCAGAGGGGAAAAAAACAACCAACCCTTTAGAACTGTCACTGAGGACAATTAATAACCTTAAAAAAAAAAAAAAAACAACCAAAAAGAAGAATAGCACACCGTAAGGAATGCCTCGCTGTTATGGCACCAATAAGGAAATAAGGTATGGAAGCCAATTTGGAAATGAGCTCTGTGTCCCAGGCTGAATGCGTGCCCAAAATGGGGAGCGTCACGTAAGGAGATGGGGGATGGCTGGAAGCATCAGGGACACGAAAGCTCCCAGGCGCCCTTCCTCAAGGACTGACCCCGGTCCAGGCAGGGCTGAGGTCAGCCCTGTCCTTCGTCCAGGCGAGCGGATCCTGAGAAATATGCTCTCCTCCTCTTTAGTGCCATTTCAGTGTAATGGAAGTATTTCGTGAAGGTTTAAGTCATTTGCCAGGAAAACTTAAAATCTGAGCAAAAAACCTCCAGCGGTATTCAAAAAATCCCCAAGTGCCACCAGCTCCATCACTATTTGGAAGACCTACATTAAACATTTAATAGATACACTTTTCCTTATTCAAAATTCACACTTTTAGCCAAAAGCAGCTAAAAAGCTGAATTTCATACTTTTTGACCGTTTTGTTTTTCATGCCAGCAGTTGGAACAGAGACAAGAATTTCAAGTCCTTTACCTGCAAGGCTTAATATTAATCTTATATCACTAATACTAATTTTATACTGATGTAGTCTCATTCACATCACTGATGCCATAGAAATTACACAGGTGTTATCTCTGCTCCAGAAAACTTCTATGGATCTATGGTAAGGTGAGGAGGATGTGTCAATCTTCTGCGGTGGTTTTACACCTGCAAAGCCCCCGGATTTGGTTGCTCTCTGGGGTTGAGTGTGGATTGTCACTTCTTGCCTTTTTTGCCTCGGGAGCCCATCAGTAAAATAGATGTCACCGTATCCCATTTCAAAATGCTCTGCAGTAGCTGTCGCTGGTGTTACAAGAGTATTCCCAGGCATCTCTCATACTGGACTAGATTTGTTTTCAGATGATAAAAGTATACAGTATTTTATTTCTCAGGATATACTTTAATTTCTTGTTGCTTTATTCAAAACCCTGCCGTGACCCAAATCTGTGCTGTCCCAATGAACAATATCAGCTCTAACATCAGAGGATTCAAACACATGTGCGGTGCAATCTGAATAGCAGAAGGCAAGCGAGATGACTTTACCATTGTTAGAAAAAAGCAGGTCACTGGCTTTTGTTTAGCACTTGCTTTGCTCTTGCCATCACGCGGTGCAAACCTGGGAGCTCCCCTTCCGTGCGAATTTGAAGCTGCTCAGTGTAACTCTCTGTATTTTGGAGCCGCTCTGAGGAACAGAAAACCAAACTTTGCCTTTGCTTAAATCAGAAGATTTATGAAAATGATAAAGCTTGGCTAGTATGGTTTGCTGAGTGTTTGGAAGTGCAGACTGTGGTTGAACATCCTCGACTTGCAGTCTCTTCTGTGCTTTTTACCTGCTGACTTCTGGGGAATGACTTAATTGCACTGTTCTGTGCTGTGCAGGAGCTCGCAGGGTCGCTCTGAAGACAACGGATCCCTTTATTTTCAAGACAGGTAGTGAACAAAACCCCAAGGAGAGAAAGAAAATTGGCCCATGAGTACCATCCTTTCTGATTCCTGAAGGACAGATCAAAATGGCTTCAACCACATATTGCCATAGCGCGGGGCGCAAGTGCGTGCACAGCTTCTTTTGGGCCTCTCTTTCTTTTCCATCCTTAGCCTGCAGAGATTCCTGGCAGAGGGATGCAGGGCTGTTTGTACTCCTGATGTTGCGCTCTTCTACTCTTACTAAATGGAGCAGAGCAATTCCCATTGCTCTCAACCTGGATCATGTTGCCAGCGCTCAGTTCACTTGGAAAGCGTTGGTTGGTCTGATCGCACACATTCAGCACACGCTCTTTTAAGTGGTTTCCAGCACTCTCCATAGAAAGAAGGGGAAAGCATAATGATCCTGTGGAGATTTTGGAAAGAACTGAGCATAACCTTGGTGTCCAGGCTGACATTCAAGATCTTCAAGGCAATGTGCTTTGCTGCTCTTTTGTACTACCCCAAGGCAATGGACCAAGGCGAAGATAATCTAAGGTAGTTAAAGTCCTCGCTTCCAAGTACATCTCTACATACAGGCCCATCTTGTCATCGGTATTTTGCTTATTGTTCTCAGAGTGTGCAGAGATCTGCGTAAAAGCTACACCCGCTTTTTCTCCTTTTCTACCATTTCATTCCATTACATGCATTCTTTCCTGACATGTTCTGAGATGACACGTTTCCAAACCTTGACACACTTGGATTCTATTGGGTTCTTCGCACGTGTCCCTGGCAATGGCCTGCAATCCTTAATTATGGCCATTAGCAGAGGTTCAGTACAACTGAACTCAAAACTCGTGCCCCAGAGCTGGTGTTCCTGCCTGAAACCATGATTTCATGACTCTTTCAAGTAGACACAGCTGCCAAGGAAGCGGGTCTGTGCTTCTCCAAGGTGATGCTGCTCCCTGCTTGCCCATGACCACTGCTTTGGTGCCCTGGTGAGCGACCAGGTCCACAAGACCCAGGCTGGGTTAAATCAAATGAGGCATGAGAAAAAATGGGGAGTTCTCTGGCGTTTTTCCCCAAGGGTCTTGGACATGACCTGGAAAAAAAGTGCTCCAGGGAGGTTGAGCATCCCTTTTCCAGGGATACGATGGAGCTCAGGGCACCTTGGCTGGAACCAGTTCCCACCCTGCAGCGTTAGGGGCCAGTGCTGGATTACTCAACTTTCCCTTTTTTTAACAACCAGAAAATTTTCCAGAGAGCCTCATACGTATTGCAGTCCTGGTGGGGAACATGGTGACGGTGACTATTGTATCAGAGCTCACTAAATCTTTCAGGAGTTGTAGGTATCTGGGTTCATGCCCCGAGGAACATTTCCGTCTCTGCTGCTGTTGCTGCTCTTTGGTCATGCAGTGGCTCTGCTGAAGCCTTTTTCCAGTTCAGGTCCCAGTTCCCTGAGGAAGTAGTTTGCAATTTCCCCTTGCTTCCTCCTGAGAGTCTCCCTGTATGAGCTTTGAACTTTGCAGGGAACATGAGCAACTGCCATGAAAACTCAATCTCCTTTGTCCCTGAATAGCATCATGTATGTGGTAAATTACACGTCCTAGAGTTTGCATCTTTGAAGCTGCAAGGTGATTTGTGCCTTCTCTTTCTAGACATCAGGATCAGGTCTATCTTCCTCAGGAGGTTTGGAAAGCTGAGGCCGTCAGGCGCTCGTTATGGAGGATGGCCCAGGTTTTGAAGGTGGCGTTCTCAAGAACAACAGAGCCTCGGGCCAGGCTGTGCTTTGGAGACTGAATTCCCTTTCCCACTAGACCATCTGATTACAAATAACTGTGACTGGATGTTGTATGTCGAAATCCATAATCCCCTGCAAATTGTTTAAAGTCTTGTCCATTGAACTGCAGGCCATTATCAGACATAACAATTTATGGGTTTCTATGTCTGGTAAATGCAAATATAATGTGTGCTGTGACATGTTTTGGTGTCAGATTCTCTGTATTATTGGATAATATTATATAGTTCCAGGCTCATGTGAATAATAACCCCAATTAAAAGGTGATCTTTGCCAAAAAGTATAAATAAATCTATTTTAGACAGCTCAAGTATTTCCTTGTCAAGCTATTTTATTTTTAAGTCCCCATTTTTATTTTACAAGTTACTCTTCTCTACATTAATCTGTGAGCAGCACACGGGCTCTCCTTTCATTTTGCTCTAAGTGGCAAATGGGGAATAACAGTTCCATGTCCAAAAATCCTTGCCTATGCTTGTGCTGGATGACTTTGATCTGAAACTGTACAGTTGCACCATGTCGTGAAAGAGATTTTCAATTCTTTTTTCCTTTTTACGGAGGTTAACTTTGCTGTATTGGGAAAGATGTCTAGTCTATGTGAAGGGTTGTGGTGCAGATATCTTCAAGCAAGACCTACACAAGCTAACAGCGAGTCCAAGGCAGCAGAGATGGACAATGTGTTGTTGCGCCAAACGAGTTATCCCGGGCTCGGTGCTGCATTAACAGGGCCATCACAATTTTGGTACCTGAGCGACAGGCTTTGGGTGGTGTGACATATTTTATAGAGCCATCAGCTTGCTTGGAACAAACTCGCAGATCTCAAACAAAGTACCTCATTTTTCAGTGGAGACGTGCTAAGATGCTTAAAATAATGTTTGCAGCAGTTGGGCTGTACTCAAAAGCGGTGTAGATCTTGGGGGTTTACTTGGCAGGGGATTGTGCTAAGTATAAGGATTTATTGCCTGCTTTGCACTTGGATGCTATGTTTTATTCTACCAGTAAATAATGAGGGCAGCAGAATTGCAATTTAAATTCTTAGCGAAATTTGGTTCTTAACCTCTTACTGGATGGCTGATCTTGGAAGAACAACTTATTCTCTTGCTTAGGCAGGTAAAAAGTGTGATAGAAATGAGCCTTTCCAGTTATTTCTGTTTGAAGAGGTAGTGTACATAAACATTTCCATGAACCTTACCCTTACCTGGAGAAAAACCCAACTAGAAGGTGAAAACAAAAAGGAAAAATGGGGTCAAACATGCTGCAAACATAAACCAGGGTAATGCTGTAACATGACATAGAGCAGCTCTGGTTCACCGTGAGAGAAATTGGAGTGAGTTAAAACGTGTGGTGTGCCGGCGAGGTTGTGCAGGGGAAAGACGTGAAGTCCTGCAGGATCACATCTCTGCAGGGAAATCCCACCACCGCGGAGATGGGATCACTTTCCTCTCCTTGATACCCAAAACCGTTCTGGTCCTTCAGGGCCCAGCTATGACTCTTCTTGCTTGCTGTGGACTCAAGTAACGCTTAGTTCTCCATTTGGGTTCCTGCTGGCTGGGGAGGGTATATTTTTAAACAGCGTTAGTGGAAATTTTGATTCAGGGCTTTCTGAAATCCCTGGAACTGAAAGCTTGAAGTTCAGGCTGTTGCATGGTTTCCCTGGACACGTCCTCTTTTTCTGCCTGGAAATTTTATACCAGTGGAATTAGGGGATTTTACATATTTATCCAGGATTTCCAGCATCTGGTGCCTGGCTGGAGCAGTAGCCCTGCCTGCCCATCACTGACGTGGACTCCTGGTGCTCCTGCACGGCTGTGCAGCCCCGGGGCAGCCTGGTCCCTCTGGCATTGCTAGGTGGGCTGTGTGTGCCTGGCCACCACGGTGGCCAGTGTGGTTGACCCGATGCTTGCCAGGAGCACGTGCTACAAAGCACACAGTTCACTTTGGGCAGCCCTGCAGAGGCACAGCAGACTCGCCGTTGGGTCACCACTCGAACTCAGCTGTCCCGGTGAAAATCGGGAGAAATGGAGCTCCGAGGGATGTGGTTTACCCGTGGGAAAGTAAGACGAGCATCAGCCATGGGACTACCTCATGCGAAGCGACTGAGAGCGTTAGTAACATGGGAAGGGCTGGGTTTTTCCTTCTTGTAACTCATCATTTGTTGTAACAGCCCACAAAGTGCTTTATCCTCAGGTAAATTCTCAAAGAGAAATGGTTTCGCCTCTTGCCTGTGGACAGTAGCTCGGTCTGAGGGAGCTAAACTGAATCAATCAATTAGGGATAAGAGGAAAACCAGTTTCAAGACAACTGATGATAAATTTACACCGGACTTGGCAGAAGCCTGCAGTGTTGGATCCAACCAAAAACTGGCTCTGTGGGTTCCGAGACATGGAGATTCCTCAGCTCTTTGGCTCCATCCTCATGAGCCGATTTCAGCTGCAGTCCAAGAAGATGCAGAGGATTTCCAGTGCCTCTCCCAGCTCCACTCCTCCCGGCGCCCATCCCTTGGTCCTGTCGGCATTTCATGGCACGTGAACGAGGAGGTTCTGTGAGCGCTGCTGGACTGGAAAAGTCAAACCTTCTGTTTGTGCAAAGGATAATTTGAAGTCTTCTATTTCCGAAGTATTAAAAAAAAATTTTTTTCCCCGTTTGCCAGATTTCTTTCATGAATTGCGTTTGACACATTTCCAAGTCCTTGCAGAAGCATGAGAAAAATGTTATTTAAATGGAACTAGACATTTTAGTTTACCAAACCTCTGTTCGTCCTGTGAATATGACAACCATTTCAATAAAGTTTTCATAATATTTTGAAAACTGGAATAGCGAAAAGTGAAGCTTTTCATCCAATATAAATATGTCCAATACAATGAGCAAATTTTCCTTGTAGGCCATTGTGGATAAAGAGCTATTGCTCAATAAGGAGTATTCATTTATTTTTTCTTTCTCCTAGACCTGACGGATTGTCTCGTCCCTGGAGAATGGTGTTGGGTAAATCTGGTGGCTCTGCTAATTCATAAACAAGGAGTAAGACAGAATCATCAAGCAATAGAAATCAGTCAGGGTCCAACCACCAGATTTATAAACGTGATGGCTTACTGTTTTCTGTTGTAATATCAAACTAGACCATACTTTCAGAACTGAATGCCTGCAGTTCATTGATATACCTTTTTTTTGGAGCCTTGTTGCACATTTTAGGCCCTTCCTTGCTGAGGGGTTGCCTAATGCGGGTGGTTAAAAGCAGAGATCTCTGTTGAGAGCCCTCCATTTCTGTTTACCTTTCCTCCAGGTCCAGCATTAGCACTCTTTGATTGTATCTTTCATTTTAAAATTTGAAGAAACTGTAACAACTGAGGTTTATCCTGTTTTCTCAAAGTAATGTTGAAAATTATTTGAAGGGGCAGTGAAAAAATGTGATTTAAGATGATTTATGCTTTGGGTTGAGGAAAAGTAAGAAATTAGGTAGCTTTTACGTAATTTCAACTTCCAGCAGAGCTTTTGGTGTAACTTCCAGGAGAGCTTTTGGTGTAACAAATTTATCCCATTCCCGTGGTTCCATGAAGGGCCATTCATTAACATTTTGTGGGAGAAGAACAAAATTCAGAGAGCTTTGCTAAATCTGGGAACTGAAAACTAACGCACTGTTTAAGAGAGACAATAGAAATCTATTTAATGAGGTAAATCTGACCAGAGATTAACTTTGCTCAGGATATTTTCTAATAGGAAAGAAGCAGTGGGGTCACCCAGATCCCTTTGAAAATTTATTGCTGTGCTCAGGAATTCCTCGTACATACCAGGACTGGGAATCTGAGTAGCAGGCTGTTGTGGCAAGTAAAAAAATAAATGGTGTTATCTTGATAGCCAGATAACACAGTATCTGCTCACATAAAGTCATTTGGAGAATATTGTTTGTGAAAACCTCTTTGCTTTGGATCCATTCCTTCTCCTTTCCGTTTTCTGATAAAAAATCCTAAACACCAAGCAGTTAAAGGCTGCCATAAAACTGAGAAGAAACACTGACACTGGTGCTTTATCATGCTCCATCTGGGAGGCGAGCCAGCTCTTCCTACTTCAAGTTTATTTCTACTACTCTGCTTTACCTCAGATAATGTCTCATAAACAGTTAAGAGGGTCATTTATAAATGTCTTGGAATGGTTATTGCTCTCATCATAGGCTTTGGATCTTCAGGCTTTCAGCTAGCGAACATCAAGGTAAAAACCAAAACAAATTCCCAAGCCCGGGGCACCGACTCTTTGGGAACACCTCCTGCTTGCAGGACAGAAAAGTTGCTATTTTTCTCCACCTTGTTTTTTTTTTTTTTTTTAATTATAAACGTAATCTCTCAGATTAGGTGAGACTTGCTAGCTTTCCAAGCTTGGCATACAACTGAACTTCTGCTAAACCACGGACTAGGATACCTAAACCTAGAGCTTGACTGGAGCATTTGAACAGAAGATGGCCCAAAACAAGTGGGTTACTCGTCAACAAAGTCTCTGGGGAGTAAAGCACTAATTTCAACCAAGTTTAGATGCGTTTTACCTAAGGTTTTGTCCCAGCCTTGTTAAATGAATTAAAACTACCGGTTGCCAGCAACAGCAGCATGTGTTGGGAGGGCATGGAGGACTGCCTTCTCCATCTCCTTGTCTGTGCCTTGCTCATAGATGCTCCTGTTTTCGGGCGAAGACAGACCCCTGCCTGTAAGCTTTACCTGGCTGCTTGCAAAATGTAGGTGCCTGTTCCCAGACGGGTAAGCACATGATGTATCTTAATATCCTCCCCCAAAATGTCGTGTATTTAGCTGCTGACTCTGTCCGTCAGCACGCGATACCCGCAGCTGGGAATGCCAGCGGTGCCCCGTAAGCCAGGCTCTGCCGTGCCGACGCTGCGGGGAAGCAGGAGAGCGGCACGCGGAAAGGAGCTGGTACAACACAACCACGTTTAAACCTATGATGGGCAAAAATAGCATCCCCCTGCCCTTTTTTGAGTGGAGGCAGCAATAAGGGCTCCTTCCCCACGCTCCTGTGCAAGTCAGGCCACTTTGTGAAAAATCAGCGTTTGGCTAATTTCTTGTGACTGTGTTTGAAGAGGCGGGCTGCATAAAAAGACATTTACAATAATCTTTCATGTTCGCCAAAGGAAAAGAATCCACCTGTGTAATCTTTTAAGTTAAGCTTCCCTCAGGTCTTGTTTAACATTATGAAAATGGCAGCTCATATAATTTTATTACCTGAGCTAAATATGATTCTTTCTCTGTCTTCCAGCAATTTCTCCTAATCCATATCAATAAAACTACTAGGGTATAATGATTTTATAGGCTGCTGCTTCTTCATCTTCTTTCTTTTATTACTCCGAATGTATTCTTTTCAAATAAACTAATTAATCTCACAATTAGAAACCCAAAGCAACATTACACAACGCATGCAGCTACAGCAGTCAGGAATGTAGAAGCAGAGATGACCAGATATTTACTCGAGACGTCTCAGCTCTGAAAGGATTCCTCGGAAAACAGCAGAGAGATGAACAACCTGCTGAATTGGGAGAGGAAACTGGGGACTCCTGGGGTGTTTGATCTGGATGATTTGAGGATGGGCTATTTGGAGAGGTTCTGCTTTGAGCATCTCTGCTCTTCTTTGGCTGTGGGAGAAGTGAAGATGAAATATTCCCCAGATTTATTGTGTATGCTGGTGAGCTGGTGGTCCAAAGATCTGGAGAAGGTTGCATCTGATTAGAGAAATCGAACTTCAGCAGGCGCAACAAATTAGAAATTTTTATTTGCTGTAAACACCAAGGAAAACCTACCTGCTCTGAATAATGAGATGCAAGGCTGGGGCTTGTAGACTCTAACCTCATCTCTGATGCTGGCCTTGGGCAAATTGGGTATCTTCTGTGTCTTGACCCTCCTTAAGATAAGAGTGACGAGCGATACTTACTTCAACCAACATTAGAGATTCCAGCTGATGTTTTTAATGCACCCTGCAGCAATCATTAAGTAATTATTATGCACTAATTTTTTTTCAGCCCAAGCCTGTAGTCTCTCCTCACTAAGGGGTAGTTTATGACTGCTGCAGTCAGTGTGGTGTCACTGCTAAAGTTGGCATGAGTGGATGTATCATGGTCTGAGCTTTACTGAGGCAAAATCCGTTCTCGTGCAACACAATATATGTCATTGTAGGCAGGGCGTATTAGTTATCCTTACATACATGGAAAATAAATGACCGTAAAGCTTGCTAAGTCACACTGTCTGTATTGATTGTCTGTGTCTGCAGAGATTCCAATACTGGATCTCAGTGATTTAAAAACAAAATTAAATGCTCCACCTAATTATAGTTCTGTGCACGTATAGTTGCCTTTGAGTATTTGCAGCTGTCAGGTTCAAATATTTCTAATAACTGTGGCTGTGACATTTGTTCAACAGATGAGGTAAGAATAAAAGATAAAGGGGCAACAGCCTGGTTTGAGGAATGGAAAGAAGGTCGGATACATAACTGGATGCCATGGAGCATTGTAACACAAGTTTGAAGGTGGACTTGAATGCACCAGATTTTGCAACTAAAATAAAATAGCAGGTGGTATGGTAGCAACACTGGAAAACAACACGGAAAAAACACCTCGTGGAGGAAATGGCTGAGAAACACACTTTACTCCAAGCCCAGGCCTGAGAAGGCTGAATGTCCAGGTTTCTCTCAGGAACGATTTAAGGTCCTTGGGCAGTTTGGGTCATTTCTGCCATGTTTTCCTGTAGAGGGAGGGCAGCGGTGCGCAGATGTTTGTCTTGCTCTAAAGTACGTAAGCACCAAAACCTCTCTGCAGATGCGTTCAACTCCAGGCTTCCCTGCAGAAAAACCTGGGGCTTGTGCCCGCGTTACCCTGCACCATTCATGCGTTTCCCTTCCTTTTTCGGCACAGGAGTTCACTCACTCCAAGCTGTGCTGAAGTTTCAGTCCCGTAACACCCTGCCTGTGTCTTGCATAGCTGAGTTTTCTCTTTTTTTTTCCCCCCTTACAAATAATTTTTTACACATTTCTGTCCTCAACTGCTGTGATACGCTGTGCGTAAGCCACGAGGTAATGACAGAAATATAGTTTTGCAAAGACTTCCACTGAGAATTCCCATCATGACATTGCTGACAGGAGATACCTTAAAAAGAAAGCACCGTAAGGAAAAACACATGTTTGGGTTTTTTTTGGTGGGGGGGAGCGGAGGGAGGAAAGATTAGTAGGCTATTCTCAATGTGTACGTCTTAGATCTATGATCTTTGCTGCAGAATCCAACTGTGCAGATCTATCAAGTTCAGCCACGCTGGAGTATGCCACACAGGTGGATGGTTTAATCTTGACAGTTGAGCTTCCAACTGAAAGGATACAGAAAGAATGAGATGAAAAAAACATGCTAAAACCTGTTCGGCTCCCAGTCGGGCTTCGGAGCCCGTGCCGCCGGATAACGTTGCTGCCTGTAAAACAAAGGCAGAGCGATGGGTGGCTCTTTCAGTTGCAGGTACTGTATTGGTTTTCCTAAAGCAATTGCAAAATAGCAAGGACCCTCCCACCTCGCAAAATAAAGGAGACGGGGTGCAGCTCTGTTCTGACGAGGAAGAAACAGGAACACGGATATGCCCTTGGAGAAATTAAGATTGAACGCAGCTGAGATCCTTGAGCAGAGTGTTTGTTTCACGGGGGAACGATACAATACCCCAAAGCTGTACATTTAGGGCTGGATCTTCAAAGCTGCCCAGGTCATGTGCCCGCAGAGTTCCCAATTCATTTAAATAGGACAAAACATCCAGTTCTCAGCAGAAATATTTTGGAGCTGCCTTGCTCACCTGCAGGCACGTGTCCGAAATGCAGCAGGTTTGGATGCACATTGCATTTTTGTTGCAAGCTCCTAGCCGCATGCGTAGAGTTAGCATGGCTTGGGTTAATGTTAAAAAAGGGAAATGTTAATGAAATGCTTAAGCACATACCTATGACACAATCTGAAACAGGTGGATGTGGAGCGACTGAAGGCCTCTCGCTTCACTCAAACCATATGTGAAACTCCTATTGCCATCCTAGGAGCAATGATCAAGGGCAAGAGATGGCTGTTAGTGAGCATGATTTAAAACTGACTTTGGAAAGAGTAATTTATGCTTTGGAGCCTCCTCAGATGTGTACCCAGTAGGAAATTCTGTAGCTACACCTGTTTACACATCTTTCAGCTCACTGAGATGCTAATGAGAAACCCAGCCCTCATGGGCACAGTGAGAAACTGTAACAATTACTGAACTCCAGAAAGAAAATGGGTTTCAGTGACTGATTTATCATCAGGCTTTCCTGTAAGACAGATAATTCACTCCAGGAGTTTCGAAGGGCCACTGGGCTGCACTCAGATTTTGAGGTGCAAGGTAGAGACTGCATCCAGCAGCCCCTGGTAAATGCCCAGTGCTCCGGAGCCAGGGACCATACGAGCCAAAGCTGCCTTCCACCTCTCTTTCTTTTTGCTTGCACCCACATTTTTAAATCTCTGGCTGCCCTTCACATTTGCAAAGAGTTTTAGACTTAACGGGGCTTCAGGTCGCTTCGCTCTTCCTGCTGAAATGTATTCTTCATTCATTTATTCTTGGCACCATGTGCAGTTGAGGGCCTCACACCACACCACAGTTCACTGGGGCTCGGCATCAGTTTAACAACGCCCCTCCCTGAGCCCTAGCCATTAGTGCTGCTTGGTAATTTAAGTAGAGAGAAACTGGTGTCCTTAGACTCGGGGTGCATGCAAGGGTAACCTTCCAGCTCATCACCCTCAGTCCTTGAGGGTCCCCTTCCAGCTGCAGACTGAGGGAGCATCCTGCAACAGTGTGAGGTCTCTGTCCTCCACCTGCAGAGACCTTTAAAAAGTGGCATTTCTTTGGCAGAACTGAGCCATGGTGCACCCTCTTGGAAACCACAGAGCGATGGCAACTACTTCTCCAAAGGACAGAAATAAGGCTTGATGTTAGACGACCTTGGTCCTCTTTCTAAAATCCCCAGGAACTTCCTCTTCCAAATCCTCACCATCTCCTCCCAGCAAGTGCTGGGGCTAACGACAGAGACCCACTTTGAAAAGCTGGTGAAAACCTTCTGCGGATGTGCAGAGATCCGATCCTTCCATTAGAGATGCCCAAAACTGGGGCTGGATCATGGTGCGGTGCCAGCACCCCTCTGCGCAGCAATGGTGCACCTCCTCATGCATCGGGAGCTTGGGCTGGGAGTGGTGGGAGTGAGGAAAACGCTCGGGGAGGTTGCAGGATCAAATGGCTTGCTTAAGTAGTAGTCATTATAATTTCGTTTGTGAATCATCATTTTACTTTGTTAAAGATTAGTACAAACATGGTAAAAGAAGAATAAGGCTCAGCGTAAATGGCCTTGCATGTTTAAGAAACTGCAATTTTTTGGATGTGGTTTCAGTGGTGCGAATATGCTCCCATCAAAGCCACTTTGAGAGTCCAACCCCAATCTCATCGTTCCCCTTCCTAAACTCAGATTGCAAATGAGCAACAAGGCTTCTGCTTAATTATAGCCCGAGGAGTGATGTTTGGGCTGTGAATCATTTTAGATTTCACACTGATAGACTAGGAGTACATGTGCTGATACCATCTGCAGATTGGGCACAGCTCCCCTGCAGCAGCGGCAGTCTCGCAGAGGTGCACGCCGTGGCGAGGAGGCATCCCGCTATGGTTCATCCCTGGCAGGTCCCCCGGTCTCACTGGGAGCCGCTCTGGGACCAGCAAACACATTTATTTTCTGCGTGAAGGGCAGCTTTCCTGCCGTGCAGCCTCGCTGCTTGCCTTTCCTCTCGTCTCTGAAAGCCTTGGGAATTGGAAGACTCCTTTTTCTCTTTGCATAAGCAGGACATAAATTCAAAGGGTTCTGCTGAATATTTGTTAAGATGCATATTTATGTGCGAAACCCTCCCTACCCCTCAGAAACCATTTAGTTAAAAGAGGATAAAGATGATTTACTTATGCCTTAGGGCTGTTGCTATTTAAACACTGCACATTTATGTCTATTTACTCTGGTATTTACTAAAAAAGCATAGTTAAATTAGCAATCGTTGCCTCTCCTAAGCCATTTCTGAAGGCTCTTACTTCTTTAAGGGAACAAACTCAGGGATGAGCAAACCGAGTCATTCTGGCTGTAGGACAGTGAAAGCAAATACCCTTTTCCGGTGACCACAAGGAAAGAAAATTATGTCCAGGGATTCCTCAGTTTGGCAAACTGCTTATTTTGGTGAAAAACCCAGCTTTGCAAATTGTGTTGTTGCCACGTGATGCATGCAGCATCGCTGAGACGATTTGCTCCGGCACCCAGGTTTGCATGCAGGTTCCTGACATCCCATCAGCTCCATAAATGGTACGTAAGGGGCAAAATCTCTGGGACTCTCCCCCTTTGAGCTTGCCAAGGTTTTGGTTTTTTTTTTCTGCCCAGGGATATTAGCAGTAACGACACTGGTGCAGTCGATAACTGGCTGGCTGCGCTTAATGACCCGAGGCGCGTCAGGTCCTCTCAGCTGGCTCCCAATCCCCAGGAAATGCACCCCGGCTTGATTACTGTCGCCTAAAGAGTCACACATGTACACTGGGAACCTTCTTTTCATTAACTTAACCTGTGCGCAAAGAGCTGCTGCAGAAACATATTTTTTCAATCAGATAATGCATTTTCAATTAAATGACTTGGTTTCTACCCATTTTCTCTTCCTTTCCTGCTGTACAGGAGCTATCTGTGTTTAATGTTGTAATGGGATCGTACCATAAAGTTGGCTGTGTACTTCTGAAGTGATGGCAGCGGTAATTAAGATGTGTTATTGTTCTCCGCTGGGTATATTTGTACCATATGGACACGCAGCGTGACTCAGAGCAAAGACTGTTCCTGAAAATGCAAGACAAGATACGACGGATGAGGTTTCATAGAGAAAAGTCACTGAAGAAGCTCCACGCAAGCAGGAAGCTATGTATTCCCGTACCTGCCTGCCTGGAGTTCCCCCACAAATGACTTTGGCAGCGGTTTGAGAAACGAGCACACACGTTTGTTATAAGCATTATGAATGATATATGGCAAATGTTTGCAAAGCAACTGAGAAGAAAAGCTGCTGGGGCAGGGCTTTGGGTTTTCAGACTGCAAGAGTGCGCGAAGGAGTATGACCTGAAGATAATATGGCTTTGAGGAGTGCCAGCAGAGTTGAATTAAGCATGAACGAGAAATCTTTGTTGAATAGTGAGGTAAGAAATGGGGGAGTATTTCCAGTCCAGAAACCTCCTTCTTCTCCCTCTGAATGAGCTGTTAAACCCAGAGCTGTTAAACCGTAGCTGTTCCCCGTTCCAGGCTTGCCTTTGGTGCCGAGTGGGAAATTGCATGTGCTCCTTGCCCCAGAAATCAAGAACAAGAACAAAGCTGCTCCTTTCCAGGCAGAAAAAAGCCATCAGCACCCAGAAACAGGCTGGGGTGGCCCCAAGGACCAGCCTCCCTCCCCTGCAGCTCTGCTGGGAAGCGAGGGATGGTGGCGGTGCTGCCCCACTCCAGGTGCCGTTCCCTGGGTCCCTTGGGTTGGTGATGAGGACAGGAATGGCATTTTGCAGGTGAGGTGACATTCCTCTGGCAAAAATTTACCCCTCAGAATTGGTACCCAACTGCATTTAGTGAAACTGCTGTTGGGTTTTGCCTCCCCAGGGCCTGTCCCAAGCTTTGCAGCTTGTCACACTTGGCATTGCAACGTGGGAATGACTCATGAAGACCAAAGACACCTGGAAGTGGCGGTTTCAGGTTGTGCTTAAAAAAATTCTTTTTATTTTATTTTACCTTTTTTTTTTTCCTGAGCAGGTACCAGCTCTTCAGTACCGCGGAGTGCTTTGTGCTGAAATCCTGGTTTTGTTTTGCTGTGGTTGGAGGATAGAAAGGGGGCAAATAAGTGGGATGCTCTTCCAGGAAGGGCAGCGCGCAGGCTGGGCACCCTGGATGCCGGGGGCTCCCGTGCCGCTTCTTTGCCCACACGTGGGGCGAGGGAAAAAATATGGGTCAATTTATTCTGTTTTCTTTTTAGTATCACCTAAGTGTTAGAGAAGACCCTCTCATTCTGAAAGTGGTTTTTGCTTTGCTAATGTGACTTCAACAGTCTTCTGAAGAAAGTGGTACAAAAGAAATAACGTTTGAAGCAATTTCCTGTGTATAACAAGTTAAATAGCTCTGCAATGAAACGTGAAGTAAATAACTTTGAAGCATAGTTATTCTTTGTTCTTGGTTTCAGTGGTGAATTTCTTAGAGCTCGCATGGCATGGAGGAGATCTTTTTTCAGGAAAAAAAAACAGTAAAAAAACCAACCCCTTGGCATGTTTAATGGAAATCAATCTGAACTGGAATTTCAACTGTTAGTAAATCAATGCCATCCCCACGCTGTCTGTGAATACTCGCCCATTCCTTAAAGATGATGCTTATATTTATTTTAAAAAAAAGGCTGGACAGTGTTTGGTACACAGTGAATTAGACGCCAACAGTGCTTTAAAAGCATCACAAAGGAGTGGGAGCTCATGCAGACCTTCTTTGAGAGAACAAGCATTGCTCATGGCAGACTGCTTATTGCCTCCCTCTTACGAGGTCACGCTGCGCGACGCACCCCTGTCCCTGCTGATGGTCGCTCTGAGCAGAGGCATAGGTGGAGAAGCTCTCCGTAGGTCATGCATTTCCCAGAAAATACTTTTCCTGTGGCTTGAGACCACTGAAATCAAACTGCCTGCAAGTGGTCTGTGCTGTGCACTGCGGCTCCACCTCTTTAGCAGCGGAATTTGGCAAATTGGGCAGTTTGCCATTAGCTCTCTGTCCTGGGAGGTTGTCACTCATCCCTCGCAGCAGCTTCTGCCCGAAGCGATCCATCACCACGTCGGCAGCAAGCCCTCACTTGTTCCTTTCTATGGATCAGAAGCAAAAGAAAGACATGCAGGGAAAGGAGGAACAGATCTACGTGTCTTGCTGTCCTACTCTCACATGCATTTTTTTTTTTCAGGGTGCATGAACCGCGGTGAGCACCCACCTCACCCATGCTGTGCAGGGACAGGGGTGGCACGGCACCAGGGACGCTGGGCATGGAGCACAGACAGGTCTCTCGAGCTGGTTGTTCCTTCTCTGGTACCACTGGGTACCACTGGCACGTCAAGGTCCTTGCTAGGGAGAGGAAACATCATACAGTCAATCTGCCATCTGAAAGTTACCTGCTGGTTTGCATGCTATGGCTACCTGACTGTCTCTTGCTGTTATTTATTGCTTTTATATTAATTAATTATCTGCATCCCACAATGGCAGAGCTCTTGTCTCAGACATGAGCGGGACAGATGCCCAGACTCTACGAGTTAGGCACCAACCCTGGGAATTAGGAATCTGCATGTCCTTGAAGATACCAGCCCAGCCTCACATATCATGGAGGATTAGCCAGAGACTTCTTAAAAGCACCGCGGGAAGAGATGTGCTGCGGGATCAAGTGGCAGTGCTTTTCTTGAGTATTTTTCCTGCTGGAAACATGCAAGGAAAGGACATTTCTGGGCTGTTTCTGCAGGTATTCGCCCGTCCTGAGCGTGCAATGTGCATCCCTCCATGGTCACACTGCAAGCCCTTGCCTAGTTAATTGCCGCGCACAATTTTTCCCCTGTGGCAGCCGTCCCGTCCCTACAGACAGCACAAGCTGGGGGATGCTGCAGGAAGAAATGGTCCTTCCTTCGTCTCGTCTCCTGGAAGAGAGGCAGGAGGACTGCATCCACAGTTAACACTTGCATTATCTGCCCCATATGCAGCCATCTGGTTCTGCTGAAGTTTTTGATCTCTCAGCCGGGTTTGATTTATGTGGCAAGAGCAACGGCATTCCCATCGTAGAAGTCGAGCACGATGCTTAACGTTGCCACTGCTTAAGGGTAAAGCTGGATCCCACCAAGGCTGAGTTTTACATTGCCCCTTATTGGACACATCTGGTGAGGGAACGGCTCTCTCCTCGCCGCCGGCTCGCTCCGGCTGGGTTCGGGCCAGGCAACGTGAAACCCGTTTGCATTTTGCAATGCCTAATGTCTTGGTTTGCGGGAACGCCGCTTTTCTGATGATCGAAGTTGGGAAAACGATACTGAAGAGTATTTTTGCACTGCAAAAGAAAAAAACCCAAAGTAAGGATTTTTAACTTGGTAGAAGGAGGTTTCTGTCCCCTGTTGTGAGAGTGGCAGCATCAGGTTTGGTGTCTATATGATGAAGAGCCTCAATGAAATGTTTTGTGAGTGCAGAAGTCCTGGGAGCATGCTGGCATCATCAGTTTGCATGTGGGGAATGTAACAGTGCCGCACATTGCTCATCTTATGTCCTGGGTCATCCTCACGGACATTAATGGTCTTTATCCTTTTTCTTCACCTCACTGAGGGTGTAAAATACCATATGCAGCAGTTGCATACTTGAGACTCCTGTTTGTGTTTGTTTTTTTTTCAGATCTATGTCATTAATGTCATGTAATGTGACATATCATGATGCATTATCATAGCTTTTTACACTATTTCCTTTATTACATGACATTTTGCAAATTTCATGAATAAATAGTCATTAGTTCCATCTAAGAGACCGGACTGTTGAAGGGATCATTCCTGCTAGAAGGCTCCCAAAAGAAAAACTGAAATATTAAATTAATCTGATCCAGAGCTATTTATTTTCACTTCCTACTGAAATCTGGCGGAACCTAGATGAGACGCATCGATTTTCATTAGAAGAGCGTTGTACTGCAACGTGGTATTTCGGGACAGGAATTAAAGAGATGCAACTCCAACTGAAATGTCATAGGAAAGTCGGGAAGGCAAAATATACTGACCCAACCTGGAGCGAGTGCAGCCTTCCGCAGCAGGCAGGGCTGGTAAGCCCTGCAAAAAGTGATTTGTTAAGGTTTGGGTGAGTTTCTGTGATGTAGATACTGGAAGGAATTTTTATGGGATCTGGCCCTGGAATCGAGAGGATTAAATAGCAAAGGAAAAACCAATGTGCTATTCGTAACTGATAGCGCACAGAAATGATAGTTCTGGTAGTGACTGGAATTTGAGTCACAGTTGCCTGTAGCCAACCATTTCCAACCAGCCGTGCACAGCGGCAGCCTGGGAGTTGGGGCTGAAGAAATCAGCTGAGGCAGCCCTGGATTTCTTCATGGCTTCAGGAAGGATGTCCCGTGGTGGGAAAGGGGACACAACCCCCAGAGGTTTTGTTTTTTTTGGGTTTTTTTTGAAGCCATTAGTTCATGTGGCAAAATTTAGACCATGGGGGCAAAATTAGTCCGTGCGTACTGAGCTGGAGGTGCCAAAGGGAAGGTCCACACCGCAGTGTCAAACCCAGCCGGAAAAATGCAGGAGGCAGGAAACAAATCATAAAAAGCTCTCTGCAGCGATGCAGCCCACGCTCCTGCCCCCAGTGCAGCAACACGCTGTGTATCGTGCGCTGCCATGTACCGCTGATCTGTGTTTCATCAGCAGCGTTTGAGACGCTTCTTGCGCTTCTTGCCATTGGAATTAAACCAACATACAGCAATGTTGTGATCAGGCTTCCAGGAGAGAATAAAGGAGATAATATGGTCTGGGGGTTTGAGCACAGGACTTAAAATCAGTTCAGGGTCCAGTCCTGTGTCCTGGTAATTCAAAGTGTTTTCTGGGTTCAATCCATAATTTGACCACGCTCTTGTTCTGTCCTGTGTCATCATGATCTTGGAGCGTGGTGGTACCCAGCTAATTTACAGATGTTTGGAGGAATGCCTGCAGTCTGAGATGGAAGGTGGTGCAGAATGATCCCCTTTTGCATTTTGCACATGCACTAACTCTGAGCTTGAATTTTGCTGCCAAAGTAGACCCTTGAACGGGTGCACGGTAGTGTCTCCAGGTCCCGCCCTCATAAAGAAACCTGAGTGTCCAAGGGAGAGTGGGAATTGGGGACCAATCCCACCGCACTCCCTCCCTGTGCTGTGCACTGGGAGATTTCACCCAGTGGGGTGAATTTTACCTAAGCTGGAAATATCGGGATTTGTAAAGGCAATCGGCTGCTGCTGAGCTCCTGCGAAGTGTAAAGGTGCTTCCAAGAATTCCTGACTTGTCTAAGGATCTTAATTAAATGACTCAGCAAGAACACGCAACTTTCCGGAACGCCGAGAACCCTGTGTCCAGCACCACAGGGACCAGCAGTCCATGACTCCGGAGCCACCTGGGATGGAGCGATGCTGCGACCGATGTGGCCGAGGGGTGCTGAGATGGCAGCGTTGGTCCCCGTTGAGCCTGGGCTGTTCTTCTCTCCCCGAGCCCCGGCAGCAGCGGGGCAGGGAGCAGCAAACCCGCGGGATGCGTTTCCTGTTGGATATCTTGCATCTTGAGCTGGGCCGTTACCCCCGCTGCAGAAGGCGGTGGGGAGGAGGGAAGGAACGCCAGGCCTGCAAATTAGCATCAAAGGGTTGGTGCGAGGTTTATGGGGACATTTACTGGTGTTGTTTTCATTATTTACACCAGCCTTGATTCTAGGAGTTCTCATTAAAAGTGTAATAAATGTAAAAATATTTTACAGGCCAATAAAAGTTCCAAAGCAAAAATAACTTTATATAGTGTGATTGTTGTTTTTTTTCTTTTACAAAATACTGTGTGGTATCATCTTGAACCTGCTGATTGCTGATGGGATGAGAGAAGCTGCTCTGTTCTGGTGCAGTGTAAGGGGACAGGCTGGGGCTCAGGACTGCTTTCCAGCCAACTGATTTGTCAGGTAATGGGTAACTCTTGCGGTCACTGACTTTGATGACAGCATATTAGGCCAAATACAACTTTTTTTTGTTCCTACCCCTGGTGAAAAGAGAGAAAACCAGATCATTTATATTATTTTAAATTTTTGTTTGTTTGTTTTAAAAATATGAAATGTATCCAGAAAGGCACTGGAAAATATGGGACTGACAAAGGGAAAATACATTAATGTTTTCAAGTTCCTCTATAAAATATGTTTGCATAAACACACTGTGTGTAGTCAGAACTAGCCTATAGTTTCTGGAAGTATGTTAAACAAGGAGAGTGATATTTGCCAAATCCTCTGTTATGGTTTTGGGATGTGCAGTCCTCTGCAGAAGGACAGAACTAAAACGAGGAAACACTTTGGAATGAACTCAGCTTGGAGGTAATCCAAAAATCTTGTGGAATGGGTGGAGACGAAAAAAAAATGAATTTAACCATTAAATCATCCAGCAACTTGGCATCTGCGGCATTTATCTTCTTGTCCCAAAGATAATAATGTTCCAAAGTCATAATGACATCTAAACATCTTTGATCACAGAGCAGGCAAATTAGTCCAAAAACGCTAAGTTTGGCTGTCTCACTCGGGTTATCCTAATAAATCCTGAGTCAGCTTTGCAAACGGAGTGGTTTTCAAAAGTGTGGAATGAACGTAGATGTGCTTGACCTAAAAGAAGCTGGAGGTGTTAGTTGCAGCAGCCAGTGGACCTCCACTTGCTTGAAAGCAAATTTATGATTCCTGGTTTTTAGGCTCTGGCATCTGTAAGTGCTGTGAATATTTTTTTCAGACTGACTCTAAAAGCTGCCTTCATAATTTTGCATAAACAGCGACTTTTGCTCACGCAGGGTTTTAGTCCCAGTTTTTAGCACTTCGAAAAGCTAAGCCTGTGCTTGGGGAGAGGGAATGGGGATGAGACTGGTTTCTGCTGGAAGAAACCTCTGCCTTTTTCCCTGCCCGCTTACTGAGCCAACCTGTTGCCAGGATTAGGGGAGCATTAGCTGACAAGCACCAGAGAGGTGCCATCATCACAAAGACCATTAAAGACACAACCGGCCCAATGCCGGTTTTGAAATCCAGTTCAAGAACTGAGTGAAGCACTTGCATCCCATCTAGCAGGTATGAGCTGAAAGCTCAGGAAGGCGGTGCAATTGTATTACAGATTAATTTGGGATTTCGACCTGAATCTTCCACTTTTGGCTTTTTTTGTGCATGTCTGTGACCAGAATAGAGAGTTTCTCTGCAAGGCTATTCAAAGGGGAGGCACGAGCCAGCCAAAAGTCACGCAACATTTTCTTAGCAGGAAATAAATTTAGATCCTTGCTTTATTATTTTTTTTTTTTCCTAAAACATTGGAAGGAAATGTGGGGCTCGGGATGGGATGATCGCTGCAAGAAAACATGGCTGGTTTTACTGTGCTTGCTATTGCGCCCCAAGGCCGCAATTAGGTCTGGAATCCCATTGTGCTGGGCATTGTCCAAACACAGAGGAAGGAACAATCCTTGACTCGGAGGTCTGCAGTATTGATTAATCTTTATTTGCTTGCGCAATTACTAGTTTATTATTAAACACCGTTATTTGCTTTAGAAGGGGAATGTTCTCAATTTGGAAATAACGAGTCCATTTATCAGTAGTAGCATAAGCCATACATTGCATATAGGCAACATGGAAATATTTTTCTTGTTTTTATAGGTGCCTCATTGAAGTTTCAGGTTTTCAGGCGATCTTGGGGAGTTAAACTCATGGCCCGTGAAAGCGCGTGTGACCAGGACGCAACATTCCTGGCAGCCCCTTGGGAACCTGCATCCTAAAATGACATGCCCCTAAGCCCATGTGAGACAGCAGCGGAGCTAGGACTAACAGTATCCCATATCCCAAGCTGATTCTCTTGAAATAGAATCTCTCGTTTCTGCAAAAACGGACATTCTGTGAATATGCCTCTACAAACCATTTTCCTTCAAAGTACACTTGATTTAACTTCCAAGACGCTGGTAATCTGTATGTCCCTATTGTGGCTGCTGGCTAAAATACCATTTCCTTGTCCACACATTGATTTTTTTTTTTGCTTTCCCATCGCAATGCTGTTATCTCTTTTGCTATCTCATAATTTACAGGAAATTCAAAACTGGATGCAATCACAACTCGTAATTTGAAATGCTAATCCTTGGCCTGTCACTCCAGCTGTAACACATACAGCCTGCTCTATTAAACTTTAATGTCTACCCTAATAGCCATGTGAGCCTAGAAATCCAGGGATTAGCTTTGATTCCAGTTTAACTACTGATAGGCGCCTGTAGTATTATAAAGGCCCCTTTCTCTTCTGAGGAGCGCTGAGCATCTTTGCTTTGGTTTGTTTATAAGCTACTGAAAGTTGGTCTAACATAGATTTTCTCCAAAAAGGACTACTATAAACTGGGTTTAATGTAGCTGAAGAATGGTGCACTCAGAGCAGCAGTGACTCAATTTCTCACTCTGTGTGTATCGCAGGCTGCCTGCTGTAAATATGCTGTCTGCTAGGGAAAGAGGGGAATTTGCTTAGAATCATAGAATCCTAGAATGGTTTGGCTTGGAAGGGACCTTTAAAGGTCATCTAGTCCAACCCCCCCACAATAAGGAGGGACGTCTTCCACGAGATCAGGTTGCTCAGAGCCCCGTCCAACCTGACCTTGAATATTTCCAGGGATGAGGCATGGACCACCTCTCTAGGCAACCTGGGCCAGAGTTTCACCACCCTTATACTAAAAAATTTAACAGTGACATTTAGGACCATCTGGATCCTGCAAGTGGGTGGAAGATTGGGTATGAAGCAACTGGATTGTGTAAGATGGGTAAAAACCTGTCCCTCTTGAAACCAAGGCTAACATTTCCACTGATCAGTAGGGCCAAGATTACCCACGATATTTTGGATTGGGCTAATGGCATTTGCATTGTCCAAATAGACGCTGGCAAGGGAGGTAATTATTGGTTTTGGTTGTGTCTCTCAGTCACCTGAATGCTCTCTCCGTGTTGTATTAGTAGGAAGGCTAAGGAAGATGCAAGAGCAGACGTCTGATGGTGTTCTTGTGTGTTAAAGTAGGTAGACCTCAAAGGCATATAGTCTTCTGCACAGTTACTACTCCTGAGTTATATGCTGGAAATCATAGAGTCATTTGGGTTGGAAAATATCTTTAAGATCATCAAGTCCAACAGTAAACCTAACACTGACAAGTCCACCGCTGAACCATGTCCCCAAGCACCACCAATAGGATGCTTCTATAATTGTTAGCTTCTGTGGATACAAAATGACCTATTTGGACTGTGGATTGAGAACTCTCTTGGCAAAAAAAGTCTTATTTCTTTTGCAGTGGAAGATCTGGTCACTACCCCAAAGAATGAGGTTGCAACCTGTTCTTCGGCATGGAGATCTGCCACCATAGTGCATGCCTGTGGTTACTGCGGGGCGTATCATTGCAATGCAGCCACCCATGCAGCTCCTCCCAGAGACCACCAAGAACAAGTGAGGCAGGAGAAATTGCTCCTGCAGATACATTTGAGCAGGTTGGTGAGCAGAAGAGGACTGTGGAGGCTGGGCAGATCCCCAGTGCGGCTGGAGGTCCATCTCTGGAAGCAGCTTGCAGAGGTGGTGTTTCTGTATATGGTCTGTAAAACCTCTACAGCTGGTTGGGAATGGATTTTGATGAGGATGTTTTAAAATTTGGAACATAGCAATGAGTTGAACTAGGAAGTTTTAACTTGTTTGTTGGTTTTGTTTGTGGTTTTATTTTTTTTTTAAGAAATGCATTATTTTTTATGCGGCTTGCATTTGGAAAGATCTCTCGGGACCAGAGGAACATCTTTTCCAAAGCATACAAAGCCCAGAAGCTAAACAGCCTGACAGGGATGGCACTTGCCTTCTGCAGCAAACCTCCTGGTTCATAGACTCGCTCTGTGTGGCCAGAGTAGGAAACACAAGTATCACCTGGTATCGTAGCGTTGGGCTGGAGATACACTGTATGAGACAGAGTTTCCCCCAGAGCATCATTCTTTCCTCACAGTTGTTCAGGGAAAGATTTTAGTTTTGCCTCGATTTGGAACAGGACCCATTACTGAAGCTTGAGAGTTGTTTTGTTTTTTTTTTTTTTTCAAAACTGAATTCTTGTTGTTCAGCCAGTCTTCACTCTCTCGAGACTAATGCAACCCCCAGTCAGCTCCAGGTCTTCATTTTCATACAGGATCTACCTTTTAGGATCCGTGTGCTCTTCCCTGATGGAACACCTTGTCCGTTGCACTCCAAGGCAGATGATAAATTCAGATGGGATTTTGGGGATGACTCACCAATTTGTTCTAATCTCTAATAGATTTTGAGGATGACCTTTGGCTGTGAAAATTGCTCACTCCTCTGAATCTACGTTATTGGCTTCCTGAATATTTTAAAAGCATTCAGTGTTACTTTTTCTTGGGATTATGTTGAATGGGTACCTGAGTTGCTGGTATGGATAGGTGGAAATTTTTAATGACTGCTGTGTGTGGTTTACAGCTATTTTTGTGCATATTTTCAATAGCCACAATGGTTACGCCCATAAGCTGAAAAAAAAAAGAAACCTCTTTCCCGTCTGCTGGCTTTTCTTGCGGCTCATGTATATTCTTGTTTATTCTGCCTGGCTTCCAAGATGGAAGTTTGTACAAACATTTTAAAGTTTTGAGAAACAACAACCAGAGGCAGAAGGAGAAAAAGAAAAACAAGGAGCAGGGTGATCAGCTCTCAAGTGGGTCTGCGCATCCTTTGCTTTATCATCTGGAGCTTCAAGCTGGCATCAATTTTTATAACTCTTGGGAGATGCGGAAGCTCCTATTTGCTGCTCTGTAAATGAGTGTGACATGTTTCTTTCACCTATATTCTTTGGAATCCTTCCCCTGGCCGCACAGTTCCATGCTTCCTGCAGATTACGTACATATGAAGGAAATAATCACAGCAGATGCCACCCAAATACCTGTGGGTGATCAGATAACCCAACCCGCTCTACAGCTTTCGAAAATCCTGAGTCAGGTGTTTGCTATCCAAAGATGTTTCCTTAAAAAAAAATCTTTCCTGGGGTTTGCACACCCAAACTTTTTTCATCTCCTCTTGTGGTTTTTGCCACAGACAGACGAGCAATCTCCAGAGATACGAGGAGAAATGGTTAAGAGGAGGGAAATCGGTGGATGAAAAATGGTCTCTAGCTGGCACCAATGGCTGGGAGTCCTCTTGTGAAGAGATGAATTTTATACATAAAGGAAAAGCGAGTGGAGCTTGTTCATCTGGTTTGCCACTTGCAGCTGATCTAGCAGTATCTACAACGTCCATCATAAGTACAGTTAATGCTATTTTGTATAATTCAGTGATTTCCATAAGATCTCCATTAGCCATGGTACCGATGCAGGGAGCCAAGCGTGCCAACTACTTTTTGATATTAACTGTAAGTCAAAAAAAATAGTGTCAGATTTTCACACCGCATTACCCCAGCTGCACATAGATGTTGGCATTGGCCAAGGACGTTGGCTTTGGCCAAGGACGTTGGCTTGGTTATGGTCCCGAGAAGCTCACTCAGGTTTTAGAGGACATTTCCCATCGCCCATGGTTTTCACACAGAGGGAAGCACGCCTTGGTCTGGCTACAGCACTGTGGAGGCCAGGATCTGTCCCAGCTCACCTCGCCAGGCACAGAGGAGCACCCATCACCCGTGTGCCGGCAGCCGAGCCCGCAGCCGGAATCGAGGGCACCGACAGACCCGAGCTGCCGAAACGGCACAAACAAAATAGCTGTGCGGAGGAGAGCCACGTCCGATGGGTTGCAGCTGTCCCTCTGCCTCCCGGCCACCCCCGCCCCGCTCCAAATGTAAATCATCACCCTTTTCCCTTTTAACATAACAGTTGTGTCATTTAAAAGCTCAAAGAGCTGAGAAAAAAGTCTACTTGTTTAGAGAAACCATTAAAACAAATTATGAGCATTTAATAAATGGGGAAAACTGTCTGTTTGTCATAACACAGAATTTTTCCTTTAAATATCCAAACAACCGCCCAAAAGGTTACTCGTAGATGGGTGTGTTGCGGGGGGATATTTCCAGGGTCAGCCTGCACTGGTGTTCTTGCTGGGAGCCTTCAGCCCAAATCCTGGCCGTAAGCGAGCACGGATGGGTGGAGGGCTCAGGGTGGGGGACAGGGCTGTGCTGAGCTCCCTCTGGGGCTGGCGATGGAGCACGGCAGCTTTCCCCGGCCTCGTGGTACCCAGCCGGGCTGCCATATGTTGCCTCCACCCTGGCAGAGGAAGGATAGGAACACAGTGCCCGTGTAGCACATCGTGCTCAGCTCTATGGACCGTGCTTGTCTGCTCTGTGCGGAGGAGGGTCTGCCCTGCATGCAAATGGCATTTTTGTAAAGCGTCGATGCATCTCTTGAATAAACAGTAGCTTGGCGACTGCCTTTGGAGAGCAGCTCAGTGTTTTTCTCAGTTCTCATGTGATGTTTCTTTTTTTTTCAAAACATTTCCTGATCCCGAGCTCCTTCCTCAGGTTGTGAGAACATTCAGGTTCGGATTTGCAGTGTGTGGGCTGGCCTCTCTCCAGTTGTTTAACAGATGATTGCTTTGAATAGGATTATCTTGGACAGGCAGAGAATCATCTCCACAGTACCGAGGCTGTCTTCGCCCTGGGAGGGGGGAGCGACCAGACCGTGCTGCGAGATGCTCAGCTCGCCTTGCTGGAAAGTGTCTCCTCCAGACAGCGTATTCAGGCTCTGGAGCTGTGATCTGATCCTTAAGAGCTATTAAGTCCTTGGTCTTTAAGAATGATTGATTGCCGGCTAAACCTCCTTGTAATGAGCCTCTTCACCTTTAGGACCTACAAAAGTTTGGGAGAAAACCTGTTGTGTGTCTTGCTGCTTTGTGACTCAGGAGCCTGGAGGTAAATAAGTCCTCAGCTTTTAAGTGCACAACATTTTATTGTATCACAGGATTGCAGCTTTGCTGGTCTGAAACCTGCCTGCTGGCTCCCATTTGGCTGCTGCAGGCATGGAGAGCCTCAGGTTGCCTGCAGTCATGTTGAGGACCAGCTCCTGAGGGCAGCAGACACTGTCTGAGCCAACCCCCCTGCAAACTGGGACCTTCAGTGTTGCAGGCTGCTAAGGAAAGGCAAAACCAGATGGGCTCCAACAAACATAACGCTGCCGAGCTTCTCGCTCTTGCCAGGCTGGCTCTTGCATCCCTGCCACTCTTCATCCTCTTCTGATGGTGCCAGGGATGACCTGCTGAGCACTTGGGGCGCTCGTGTCATACACCCTCTGTGGAGGCTGGACAGCTTGCCGGAGGTATCTCAGCTTGTGGCTGTCACCCCTGCAGAGTGCTTCTACAGTTTTCCTAAAATGCTTGGAGCTGGCAGTTTTTACAAGGTAGTTGGCCAACGAGGGGACCACATTTCGTGCTGCTGTCATGTTGGAACTGGTCAAAACAGAGGGAAAAGGAAGAGAAAGGCCTTTCTGGGTTTGTCTCCACTGTGGTGGGAGCTGGTGCAGCTTGTTGGAAGAGAGCACACAAGGTTTTGCTGAATCTGTGTAAGTACATGAATTTGGAGCGGGTGATTTTAAGGGTTTGTTTCAAGACTTCACTGTGGGGTTCATGGGGAACAAGTCCTGTGAAGACCAGAGTGAGAAACCAGCGTTCACACAAAAAGGCACTACTGAGGAGCAATGGTAATGCCATCAGTGGGAGCCAGCACTGGTTATGCAGATTAGTCAAGATGAAGTGGGTATGAGAAAAGCTAAATAACTTGGGTTTGCCACGAGGAAGATGGCAAAAGATATGGCCTGAACAGGACTTTGGGCTATGGTAACAGAAGGAGGAAAGAATTGGAGAAATGTCACAAGGACAAAACAAAAAGGTTTTGAAACAGCCTCAAGTGTGTGGGCAAGAGTGAGATGTTAATGACAGTTAACTGCTCAATTACAGTCTTTGTCACTGGCAGATGGAGCGGAGGTGGCTCTGCTCCACAGAGGTGACAGCCAAGGTGGGGACTCCTCTCCTCAGACACTGCCAACAGCCCAAAGGTCTGGTCCCAAAATATGGAGTAAAGCATTTTTCTCCCTTGCATCACCCTCCCGTGGGCTGAGCTGGTTCTAGCCCAGCCTCCAGTGTCCAGCCAGCTCGATGCTGGCATTTGGGGTAAAGCAAAGTGCGGAGACAGATAAACTCTGAAGGGCCTCACCTAAAAATAAAAGCCCAGTTGAGAGATGGTGATTCAAGGGGACACTGCCCTTTGGGCGCACCCTGTCCCCGGTGTGAATATTAACTCTCTTAATGAGAGAGGTGCTGTGTCAGATGCTCTATTTCAGGTCGATAATGAGTATTTTATTACCTCCCTATCATTAAAAAAAGAAGAAAATCCTTTTCTTTTAGCCTTCTTGGTTCTTTAATCTGAGAGTCCTCCTCGGTCAGATGTGAGGAGACTTTTCTTTGTGAATCGGGAGTAAAGTCTCCAGCTTCTCTCCCACAGGTTTTAATCCCTTCTTTTGTTTCACCATGTGGTTGTGTAAGCAGTTCCCTTGAGAACGGGGCTCCAGGAATATATAATTAAATCAAAAGTTTGGCACTAATAAGTGATCTTATCACTTTGTTGGGCTTTTTTCAGGTCTTTGTGTGATATTTCTAGGTCGCTCATTTGAAGTTATTTAATTACAAGGCCCCCACAATAGAGCCAGGGCCTTGGATGTTTTTTTTTTTTTTTTAATGGCATATTATATCATGTGTTATGATGCTTTGTGCACCAGGTGACCTAGGAGGGGCTGACAACCTTTCAGGACTGTCACTGACAAAGCTGACTCTGCAGAGATTGTTTTTGCTATGAGTAATTACCGAGGAGAAACTCCTCTTCAAGCCCTAACAAAGCAAGTAGTTGAACCCCAGAATAGCTGTCACCATCAAGCTGGGCGCTGGAGTCCACTGGGGACCATGCCTTGCTGGGGGTAAGAATAAAGGGGAAAGAAAGCGAAACCCTGTGAAAACTCCGGTTCCCAGTGAGTTTTCCTGTGTCCCTTGCTGATCAGAGTACCATGCCTTCTTCCGACGTCCAAGGGTGGTGGAGGCGTGCAGCTGCCGTGACCTCCATGGGGTGGGACGGTTGCCCAATGCAGGTTTCTCCATGGGCTGAACCTCTCTATTGTTCAGCTCCGAGCAGAGCAGCGATGAGGTATCAGGGTGCAGCCCTCGCCCTTGAGAAGCCTCAGGGCCTGAGTTGACTAGGTGTGAAGTTAAGTACTTCAAGATGAAGATAAGATATGGAGATTTAAAAAATCTCTATTAGAAACCTGCCATCTATTGAAGTGCATTCTAGGTAATGGGATATGTTTGCTTGGGATGGAGCTAAAATTGATAGGAAATCAGTGTTTGTAGAACTCCCTCCTCCAGACTGTCTTCAAATCACCTGAGCATCTCTCTGCATCTTTGCCTGAACAATTTTGACAACTGACCTGCATCTCCTCCCCAGAAAATATGCAATACGATTGAGAATGATGTGAAACGTGAGTGCAATAACACAAAGGAAGGCCTTGGCGTGGTGCCGTGGTATGATTACATGGTGGCATGGCAGCATGTGCAACATGGTGCTTTCAAAACCCCAAACCAGGTTTTGGTTTTGGTTTTAGGAAGAATATTCTTCCAATGCTCATCTCCATTCTAGCTGCTGGTCCATTCACATCTGCTGGTCTCCTGGAGAGGCGAGAGCTGGGCTGCCGTGAGCAGGGTGAGAGGAGGGGATGGCTGGCTTTCAACCTTGGGTAAGATCAGAAGGAGCTACCAGCAAGCAGGACGGAGGAGTACTGGCTTCAACCACTGTTCCTCCTGCTCGACAATATTTTCCTAAGTGCAGCCAAGCTGTATTTTCCCCTTTCGTTACTTTTTTTCCCCGTAAAATGCCAGAGAGCCCTCTGCGTGTCTGAAGTTTTACGCTTTCAAACATTACGCAATCTGTGATGGAAATGGACTTTTAAACTGATCTGTTTGCTTGAAAAACCTTCAGTCTCTGAGCGAAAACTGCCCCCGGGAAACCCTTCCCCCTCTTTAAACAGCAAATCTGTTTCAAGAGCTTCAGCAATGCCAGCACTATCTCTGGGCATGACAGTCGGTGGAAACCGCTCTGCTTTCCGTTGGCCATGTGACTTGGGGTAAGACCTCTCTGTTGTTTTAATCCATCAACTGAGAACCTGCTGATTGATGGCCTGCAACTGCCCTGGCGTGGTTTGTTGCGCACCTGAGCCCGGAGCTGATTTTGGAGTTCCATCCCCTCACTACGCTCAGGCAGAAAGCCCTCGATCTGAAAGTCAGGTGCTAATGAAATAATAACTGAACGGAGATTAGCGTACCCTTACAGTGTCATTTTCAGGTCTCATTTTGTTGCTTTTCTGCCCACTTGGAATGCTGCTCCATTTAGTAACTTCTTATTTGCTTTACTTCCAGCTTGCTTACCTATCATCACTAATTACAGAACAAACAATTGCAGTAATACAGTAATGAATAGCAACCTTTTGGTTTCTTTTTTTTTTTTTTTTTTTGTAGCTGCACCTGGTTCAAACATTTAAGATAAATGGGAGTGACTTTCCAACTCTCCTCTCCTTTGCCTAGCAGCAGAATTTCTGTCAATCCGTTCTGGGATGGTATGGGCAGGCAGCAGGAGGTTTTGCCAGGTAGGCAGAAGGAAAGGGTGTTCTGAGATCTCCCGTAAACACAAAGTTCAAGGGTTGCTGCTGAGCACCATCCCCTTCCCTTTTTATTTTTTCCCCCTCCCTTGACTTTGTGCTGGCGCTATTGTGAGCAGTTCTTTGTGATCCCAGTGACACTGTGTGACACGGGCTTTGGCTGATCTGAAACTCCTTACAGTAAGCCTTAGTGCCACCCCAAATTTACAATTTCACCATTAATTCAGAAACAGAAGAAATGCAGAAGAGAGACCTGGAACCTTTCCTATACCAGCGCCCGAACACAATGCAGCACTTGGGTTAAGCACAGGCACAGCTTCATTGATTTTGTTGTTGCTCTGTGTGAACTTAAGCATCCACATATCTCTTCGATCTGGACTTGGGATTACAGTGGAACAAAAAGCAACGTAAATCCACCAATAAGTACATCAATAAAAACACCTCACAAATGAAGCTTAAGTAAGCCTGGAAATAGAAATTACCTATTGTAAGTGAAATAGATGTTGATATAAAGCATTTAATTAAAATGGAATTAGTGTTTCAGTTAATCTTTCTGTATTTCCTTTCGTTGTTGTATGCAGTTGGGCAGAGACATGACTGGGCACTGGCTTCCACCTTGGACTTACACAGCCTTTCCGACAGATATTTTGGCCAATGAGATATGATTCACGAGAACAGTTTGCTTTCAGTGAGTTACCATATTTTTATTTTTTTTTTAATCCTCTTCTACTCTAATGATGCCCAGGTCCTCCACCCTCCGGAGTTACTGACATTTCTGAAAAGCAGGTGTACAATTCTGCTACAAATCTACTTACAGGGAGATATGATCTGCTTAATGGAAACAACCCCTGAGTCACCCGCTGAACTGGTTTGATGTTATTTTGGTGTAGTGCCAACTAGTTGTGCACTAGGATAAATCAAGAGTCACTTTTTGAGGATGCAAGCATCCACCATTTGCAAGACCATAATGAATCACTCTGCCTATTCAAACAGACCATTAAAATTATTGCCAACTCTAGAAGTAATAAAAACATTTGAATCAGGCCTCAGAAAACTGTGAAATTGGCTCAAAGGTCTTGAGTTCCTCCTCCAGTAGTGGAAGGAAAATGCCAAATATAGTTGTCACTCCATAGATGCATGGCAGCAGCTCGGCGCAGTGCAGAGGACTGGGAATGGATGAACACAACGGTGCGTCTTGCAGATTAACAGCTGTCAGGCAAATGGGATCATTCATCCCAAAATGGTGGGGACGGAGTGGGCTGAGATACAGCACTTACATGGTCTCCCCTGGGGCTCCTTCTCTCAGAGTCCATCTGTCTGGGCACCTTGTGCATGTGTCACCTCTGTCCCAGGGCTCCCCTCCTGCTCTCCCAGGGCTTGGGAAGCTAAGGCATGAGCAGACACCAGAGCAAAGTCAGCAGGAGAGAAGGTTTCTGCTGCTTTCCCTGTCCTGGCTCGTGATGCTTGGCTGTGGGGATGCCCCTTCCTTGCAAAGTAAGTGTCTGGCATCTGGACACTAAATTGTGGCACAAACCCAAATTTGGATGCTGGGAAGGTTCATGGGGGAGTGTGACGGTCAAAGTGTGATACCAGCCCTTTAGATGATTTCCTCGGTGCGGTCTCACAGCAAGACACGTGCTGATTCAGGGTGCTTATCCTTTTGTGTCAGACTCTCCCTTGGGTTTGCTGTATCCAACGCTGATTCCCTACGTCTGTCATGTGTCTGAAGGAGCACATCTAATAGAGACACAACAAGGCCTCTGTGACTGACCTCACCACTTTGTGGGGCCTGGTTTTATGTCTGCATTTTCACCGTTGTAAAGCACTATGAAGCACTAGTCCTGCTCATGTGAGCCACGGTGGAATGCTGGACCACAGCAAGGAGACGCCCTGGGATGAGATGGGATCCTGAGCCATGGTGAAACACTGGACCACAGCAAGGGAACGCCCTGGGGTGAGACAGTATCATGAGCCTGGCGAGGGCACATTGAAGCCAAGCAAGAGGAAAGCCTGGGCGAGCAGAGAAGGAAGGACGCGTTCTCGACAGCCATTCATTTGCACACCAGGAGCAGGAATCGTGCGTCGTCCTGGGGTCACGGCTCCGCCTTGCAGGAACAGCTTTCATCACCCGGCCCCAGCATTTCCCCAAGAGTTAAAACCAGCGACCTGCTGGGACATGTCCCTGGCTTCCAGAGGTGAAGGAAAGACCAGGACTGGGGTGGAGCCACCCGCACCCCTGCCACCGTGGTATTGCAGAAGGCACGGCACCGATGAGGGCTCCTTGGCACCGATGAGGGCTCCTTGGCCCCGCGCGGGTTGCTGCTGCTGCTGCCAGAGAAGGGTGCGCAGGCTGTGTGCTGCGTGGGTACTCCCACCCTGGGTCCTGCGAGAGCCACCCTGTTGTCCAGCCTTTCCAGGTGCCACCGACTTCCAGCGATGAGATATCATGCCTGGTGATGGTGCCCCAACATGGTGCACAAGGAGGAGGGGGTCCTCAAGCATTGGGAGGAGGAGGTCTTTGTGTACAGCTCCTGAACTTCAGCTGGGGTTAGGGCTGGAGCTCAGGGTGCTCTTCTTCCACGTGAGGGTGCCTGCCAGGCTGGGTGCTGCAGGGGCGATGGGTGGAGAAGCCTCTGCAGATGCCGACACAGTTTACGTGTGAGATAAGGCCCGAGCTGCAGTGCACAGAGAGGGCCAGGGAACTTCTGGGAATTTTAGACATCTGGAGAACTTTAATGTAGAAAACACAGATGTTTATAGATGCTTGCTGCAAGGTCAGGGAGGTTCGAAGATCATCATTTCGTGTCTGGGCATCTAAGTCCTTTTGCAGATTTCTTGGCTCTACTGTTTGCTTCTGCAATGGCAGAGGAATGATTTGAATTAGAGCAGCATACAAGCTGCTCAGGACAAATGGGCTTGCTATATCCACGTGGAACAAATCTCCCTACGTCTCACTTTCCTCCCAATTAAAATTAACGCATTAATAATTCTAGAGGTGTTGGGAGGATCATTAATGTGTGTCCAAAGTCTCAGACATATGTGTGAATTTGCGCAGGAGTTCAAAGTACTGTTACTGTCAGTTTATCACTTATTACATTAAGCCAACCAATTCATGCCCATTTAAAATGTTGACTGGCAGGTATTCCGTGTCTAATATTAAATAAAGCACATTATGCTTATAGCTACAGTGCCTCTCTTATTATTTTGCGTGAGAGCAGTTCTCACCATTTGGTCACCACTAGGACAAATAACATATAATGGGGATATTTCAACAAGAGGCAATGAACGCAACTTCCTTGACCTGGATAAATAGCACTGGGCAAAAATCTCCCTCTGACAGCTCAGGCGAGTGCTGGGGGGACTGGAGTGGGGACAGACATAAACCGGTTCCAAATGGGAACTTGGAGTTAACGCTATCCTTTTGCCATTTAGTTACAATACCGCCTTTTGCTTTAAAATAAGACTTAGATAGCATATGTTCAAAATACTCCCCATTAATTAGGTAAAATGCTAAGCCCCGCTTTCCTCCCCAGGTCCAGGGGAGCTGAGGGCACCAGCCGCCCCGGCACACGGTGAGAGGTGATTTACTGTAGCCCCAGCACAACGGATATTTTCTGGGGCCGTAGCACATAGACACGCCATTGATAATTCTGCCTTTGTTTTGATTGCTTCCAACTGGAGAATGAGTGAGACTTAATTGGCAGAAATGACCTCATTCCTGGCTTGATTAAGGTCTCCATATGTGTTTTATAAATAAAGTAGTCCTTTCAACTGTTTTATCACTTGGAGGTTTCAGCAGACTAAATATGATTTATGGTGTTTTGCCTCTTTCCTCCATCGGGGACTATTTCTGATCACCCACCCTTCCTGCAGCCGAGGACACCGGCACATCGAGAGCTGACGGGAGCATCGCCTGTGCTCGCCAGTGCTGCTGTCGTGGCTCTGGAGGTGGCCGGGCATCATCCAACCCCTCCCTGGGGCATTTGCCCAGCCCGGAGCACGGCTGAGTGAAGGATTTCCATGGCGTTTGCGCACAGCAGTTGGCAGCATCAGCCCCATCCGTGCGGCGTGACCGAACAAGGGGCTCCTTCGCTGCACGGCCGGGGCTTGCCCTGACAGCGCTCACAGGCGATGGCTGCATTGGCTGCCAGCTGAATTCCCCCGCTCCCTTTCTCATTGTGTTATAATAAAGGAATAAAGCAAATATATGCATTAAATCAGGCTTTCACTAATTATTTGGGCTGCAGCATGCGGCCTCCTGCAGCATTGGGAAAGGCTTTTACAGGGGAGTCCCAAGGGGCACCTCCATCCCATCGAGCTGCTGGATCGTCCCCCTCCATGCCCGAGGGCAGTGGCTGAAGATGAGCTTCAGCACGGGACCTGCCATCCGCTTCGTCCTCCCAAATCCACCCAGCGTGAAGTCAGAGTCAGAGGTGGAAAGATGAAGAGCGGTTGGATGATGCTAGCCAGGTGCTAAGCTGTGAAACCTGGAACAGTGCTTTGAAAAAGCAATTGTCAGACAAGCAGCAATGGGAAGAAAAAGGATGAATAGAAATAAAATCAAGGCCTTGTGTGTCAAATATGCTGCTTACTCCACTCAACATCATTTCAAGTCTCTTTGTTTTCAAGTAGCTGTGTTGCCTAATCCAAGCTTTCAGAAATCATGAGCTTGGCTTAGAGACAGAGCTGAGAAATGTTTCGTATCAGGTCCTTTTATTCCCTCTTTGAAGGCTGAGCATTTTGCTCTCGTGTGCCTTTCAGGAAGGCTGGAAATGCATTAAGGAAAAAAATGAAAGCTTAAGTTGTTAGGTTAAAAACTGATCCGAGCTCTAAATCACCTGTAAATATGGACGACTTGCGATAAAACGGTGAGAATTGAAAATACCATTAGACATTTACAGAGATAAAGAGAAAAGGTATATTTAGTGGGATTCTTGTGTCTTAGCATTTGGTATTCTGAACTGTCTAGAGAGAAACATGCTGATTTCCTCGGATTACTTGATCATGGTTCACCGAGTTCAGGTTTTCTTTCCTTTCTTATTTTGTTGCTAATTCAGTAGCAGTGAATAGTCTTATATTCTTGTGAATGAATTCATGCAGCTAAGCACATTTTTTGAGAGAAAGAATATCTTTTCTAACAAAGATCATTTCCTATCTGAAGCGCAGGTAAAAAACGAAAAAAAAAAAAAGAAAAAAAGTTGATTTTATGTAATTGCTTGTTCTGAATTTTTAAAAAACAAGCAAAATACGAAAGCTGTCCTGAAATAGCTGGGTGTGAAATTCCAAACGATGGAATTTGGGATTTTGTGCCAGATGAGGTGCAGCTCAATGGCAAAGCAGATACGGGGACGCGGCGCGGGAAGCAGCCGAGGAGGCTGAGGGAGGATTCGGAGGGGATGTGGAATTCCAAACAACGCAATTTGGGATTTTGTGCCAGCCAGGGAGGCCGAGGGAGGATTCAGAGGGGATGCGGGACAGGCTGTTTCTGCTTTGCACCCTCAGGCTGCTCCAAATCATACTCCTGAAAAAAGCCCCCATCCTGTAACCAGGTCTGCCGTGAAAGGTGCTGCTCCCATCGCAGCCCAAACCAACCTCCTTTTGGAGATGGGGGATCCATAGCCAGGCTTAACGGCATGGCGAGGGCGTTCTGCGGCTGTCATGCACGGAGGGACAGCATATGTGGCTTAACCCCATTCCTCCTTGGGAAAACCCGCCGGGGCAGGACAGCCCGGCAGCCAGGCTTCTGCTCAGGTTCATCTCGAGGAGGGCTAAGGCGACACAGCCAAAAAGGAGACGTTGCTGTGTGCTGTGCCTGCAGTGAAATGTAGATGTGGTGTTTCCCCTGATGGAAGAAAGGCAGAGGCGCTCCGGTCAGGATTTCCACGTGCGTCTCGCCACAAGGCATGCAGGAGGGAGCCCGCTGACGTTGAATGAAATCCTTCCTTTGTGGCTGGCAGGGAGAGAAGTCCTGTGTTATTTCTGTGCTGACGGCATATCTCCAGGAAGGTTATTTTGGTTTTGGCTCTCCTTCACTTAAAGGAATGGCACTACGTGAAAACCCAAGGTCCATTCGTGACCAGAAGGTTTTTGGTTGGAGATGAAATGAAGCACGCTCCTGCCCTGCTGAGGTGGGAAGAGAAAAATATCCAGAGAAACCTCTGCTTTTGCCTCTTTTGGAAGTTACCACAGCAGCTTCCCAGCAAACGGCAAACATTTCAAGGCAACGCTTGAGATGTGTGCTTGCCTGGAGCAGAATACCAGACACCACCAAAGAGTCCCAGCTGGATTTTTGTCTCTGTGTAGCAGGGGCTGGTGCCAGGGTGAGTAAGGGAGCTCTTCTCCTGAAAACCACCACGGACGCGGCTCTTCACAGATGTTCTTTCACCGAGGACTGAAGCAATCTTGCTGTTGTTTCCAAACCGGCTTTTCACTGCTCTCCTGGATGCTCAGCCCAGCGGAGCTCTGGTCCTCCTGGGTCAGGGCAGCGGGTGTTGGCAGCGCGTGTCGGGGATCATGTCCTTTGGGTGGGGGACAATATGACCAAGTGAAAAACTCCCTAAAAGTGCCTGTCCTCAGCAGCGTGGGGAGGATAAGGGGTGTGGCATGAAGGGCACAAGTGCTTGGCTCCGGCTGTCCCGGGAGCCCCCGTACCCTCTGCCCTTCCCCAACCTGAGAAAATACTTACCGTCCTCCTCCGTTTGGCAAAGGTTAACTGCTGGGGAAGTGTAAGGACTATTGATTAAGGTTTGCTGGACAATTCGCATGCCTGTCCCATGTGGGTCGGAGAAATATTCTTCCTCTCTCCCGCCCTTCGTGTTGGAGCCGCTCTTTATTCAGCCGATTTCTCGGGAGAAATCTGGGGAGAGGGAGTGTGCCTGCCAGAGATGTGAGCTGAATAACAATCGTTAAATCCCCCTCCTGCATCAACTTCTGCTCCTGCTCCCGCTGTTCCATATTCTCTGTGGCAGAAACATTGGAAACAGATTTTCTGGGTGCAGAAAAAAGAAAAATTGAACGGCCGTCAAGATGCCAAACGACAGAACACATTTTCCTCACGCAGATAACGTTTCTGATTTTGTTAACGAACACCCAGGTTTCCCCGAAACCTCTAACCATCGCAGAGTTTTTATAATAATGTTTGCATTAGGCTTCTGGTGGGCTCAGGCTTTTGGAATTATATTTGAGCTTCCTTAGCTTTCAGCACCATTAAGCATATTTCAAAAACACATTAAAAGGAATATGTCAGCTTGGTTTAGGCTGAAACTTACGTTGGGAAAGGAAAAGAAAAGTGGTCAAAAGAAAGAATTTTACAAAATACAAATGAAGCGAGAGTGTTTTCATTAAAGGAAAAAATAAAGAAAATATGTCGTTTCAAAATAAGTTCCTTTCTCATTTTTTTTACCTATAGACTGGGAAACTCAAACACATGAACTTTGTGCTCCTGAATGAGGAAATCTAAGTGACCAGAACTCAAACTGCTCCAGGTGATGTGAAGCAAAAGTCCTTGTTTTGGGGAAGCAAAAAAACCCAGGAACACCAAATGCAAAAATATCTTAAGTATCACCAGAAGCACCTGCAAGTTTAAACAGAAACATTTAACTGAAACACGGTTTGTTTCCTCAGCAAAGAATGCAGGAAATTTCCTTTTATTTTAACATTTCTGTTTATTTTAACATTTTAACATCAATTAAAAGACCCAGACTCTTCCCAAACTCCAGCCCGTAGTCTTCGTCCTTTAGGGACTGTTACCGACAAGCCCAAATTCTCAGTTCTCGCTCTGCAGAAAGATTACTAAACCAAGGCTCCACTCCTTTCGCCGCCTTTTGTTTCTCTGAAGAATAGTACAAGCATTGTTTAAAAGCAAACTGGGAAAGCAGCACTGGATGAAGTGGTGTACATGTGGAGGGGGAAGCCCAGGAGCCAGATGATGCATGAGGGATGGAAGACCTTGGTCGCCTCTCAGTCTTGGGGCAGGTTGACGTCTTGAGTGGTTGTGTCTGAGGTTATCCTCCCACCAGGTGCCCATGGCATGCTTGGAGGAGACCCGTGTGCTTTAGCATTGATTTCTCCTCTCTCGTTATATTGTTGTGGGAAAGTTCGTGTATTTTCCAAGGCTCCTAGTCACAACAGGTAGCCGCAATAGAAAAAGGGACAACATTAATGACATTAATAATGGCACAAAGCCTCCAAGAAGGCTTCTAGAAGCCTTGCTGCATAACGAGCCCATGGCCTCCGAAATGTGAAGCATGCACCTTTGTGTTGCTGCCCTCTACATGAGTTTTTCTTTAAATCTAGCAACAACTAATGTAATAATTGATAAAAATGTGCAGTGTTGGTTCTTCTCTGCATAATGCCGCTATTTTTCTGTTGGCTTCGACACCAGCCAAGTCTTCCTTCTGCGCTGCTGTGAAAAGAAGAAAGGCAAGACGTAACCGTCTAGCCCCGTCATGGCTTTTCATCCGCCTCTGATTTTTGTAACGGGCATGGTCAACAGCTCCCTGTTTGCTACCCTTGTATATGGCTTAATATGGAAAACACAACACGGACTGCCAAGCTCTGTGTGCTACCATGTATGGTGAAAAGGAGTGACTTACCCAAGGCAGAAGCATAAATTCTGCTTTCTACATATATGAAGAATAAAAAAGTTAATATGAAGCTCCAGCCCTCTCCTTGTTTGGGTCAACAGTATAGGAATGCCCAGTTATAAATAGGAGAAAATGTGCTTTCAGGGAGATAAGGAAAGCAGCAATGTATACTGATTTGGGGGAATAACAGCTTTTTTCCATACAGAAAGGTCTGCAGCTGGAAAATCGCTTTGAGTGTAACAGAAAGGCAAGAATAAAATAACAACAAAGATGGTGATATTTTTTAAGTCCCTAAATATGTATTTATCTAATCCTAGAAATACAAGTTAGGTTTTTATTTTTATTCTTAATGCTATTAATAATATAATAAGTAACAATATAGTTAATATACAATTCTATAGTATGACTATATTATATAAGGATAATTATATAATATATTATTAATATATAGCTATTATATATCATAAATATATAACTAATTGAAACAACAATAACACTAATAATGCTGATGCTGCTGGGAAAAACATAATCCTGGGGGGAAAAAAGATACTAATTTTTGAAGATAACTCAGAATTAGCACAAGATGGTTTTGCCTTAGCTCTACTTAGAAATCTGGCATGATTGGAGCTTACATCTTGAATCACCAGGCTGGGAACAACTGGGAGCGGGAAGACTGATGATGGTATTGCTTGTTCAGATTTCGATGTGCATCCATCCTGAATCGCTAGTGAGAGGGACCCAGGGTGGGTGGGGACCCCGGATGGCTGTGTTGGATGGATGAGTCAATGTGCTGCTGTTATTCCCCAGTTTGCTTTGGAATTGTGAGAAAATGTCCTGTCCTGTTTGTGGAAGGCTGTGGTTGTAGGAAAAAGCTGAGAAGGAAAGAGAACTCTGCACTTGCTCGGTGATGCCCTGATGCTGGGCAGGCAGAATGACCCCCCCAGCCTGGCAGGGGCTGAGCACAGAGAGGGCTGGTCCAGAAACACTGCCCGAGTGGCCAAGAAATACAATATTTTAAAAAAAATCTGGTATTTTCTTAGGGATGAGCAAATCAAGAACCTCCACAGAGATGATATGCTCAGCATTTTTAGTTGTTTGAGTAGTGTGATCTGAATTTTTATCCAAATTTCAGCCAAAAAATTTTTCTCCTTGTATATGAATCTACCTGCCAAGCCGTAGCCAAAGCGAGAGGTTCTGTATTAAGCTATAGAAACCTTCATCCTTGGGGTAACGAAGAAGAACTTAAAAGATATTCATTCCCATGTGTTTACACAACAGACCCTAACAGCTCCAAGGGGGCCTTTAGAATTAATTGGGAGAGTGCTCTCTGCTGTAAAAGGTCCCTAAATACGTATTTACCTAATCCAGGCTTTGAGCACTGCTCAGATGTTTGCCTGTGACCAGCTGTAACAGCTCTGGGGCTGCAGGCACCATGGTGTGCCCCGACAGCAGATCCGTCCCCTCTCTGCTGGGTGGATGTCCCCAGGAACACCGTGACCATGCTGGACCTGGCTATGGCAGCACCCAAACCCCTGCGCTGCCAGTAACCAGTGGTTTCACCAGCCGAACAGGCTTGGAGGTGTTTCACCCATTTCCATGCGTAACTTCACTAGCGGTGGCTTCATGGCTGGAGGATCTCCAGGTTCACCTTGGGAAAAATTTGCCCCCAGCCTTCAGAATTGGCTTTCTTAGCTAAACCCCAGCATCTTTAAGGATGAACCGGGGTAATTTCCTACTCCAGGGCTGGTTTTCACTTGGAAGTGTCCCAAGTAACCCTTGCTGCTTGGATTTGGACAGCAGCCACCAAATGAGCAGTACTGGGTTTTGCAGCCCGTTTGTGTGGGTGCAAAGCCTGGGAATAGGGGTGAATTCAGCCCCGTGCCCACACTGGGACAAGGATGCTCCTTGTTCATGTCCATGGTCGCTTTGAGTGGAAGGGAATGGGCAGCATCGTGTGGGTCACCGCAGCAGATGCTGCCTGAACTGCGATGACAAACTTTGCTGAAGCGAAAGTGTGAACGTCCACCTGTATCACATATAAGTATTCCACACGTTCACACGAGACAGAAATTATTTCGCACCTTTGGTCCAGACTCGTTCTGCAGAACTAAAATCCAAACTGAGTTAATGTCAGGCTACAGAGTCTATAAAGAAATCTTTGGTATGACCTTTATTGAGGACTCGGGGAAAAAATGTATTCAGCAACAAAGTGGTTAAATCAAAATAACAAGGGCGATTTATCTAGTAGCTTTCCCTGGCTATACTCAAGGGGGGCATATCTACCTATTTGTCAAGTCATTGACAATAGCCTATTTCTTTCTTCCTACCCATATGCTTTATTAAAGAAACACTTGACCTACCTGTCATATCAAACTGCTTCCTTTATCCAAAACAGAATAATATAGACATTTCCCTTAAGGGAATCCTGATGCAAATATATAAGGACAGGTTGCCAATTTGTTGAGCGTATTAGGGTACAGAAAACTGTCAAGGGAAACAGCTGTAATACAGACTGTTCTAACAAGCTCATTTTTCTTTTTTTTTTCGGTGGTACTTTTGGTCTCTCTTTAGTTTATATTATACGATTTGTACGTTAGGATTTTTATGGACAGCTGTCAGCTGCAACTCATCTTTTTCACTCGGAATAAAAGGAAACCCTCAGATTCCCCGCCACGGCTCTGATCTATTGTTTAGTCTTTGACAATAACTGTCACAAGCCCTTCAGCTGCGCATAACTGTGAAGAAAGTTATGGGATAGGGGAAGGAAAAAGCAGCAAAGCTTCTGATGGAGAAGCCCCTGACTGTTATTTAAAAAGGCAGGTATTTTCACATGAAGCCGCTCAAATACATGGTGACACTTCCCATCTTCACCTGTCCACTTCTGTGCTGCAGAAAGCGCTCGCTCCCTTGCCCTGGAAGGGTGGTTTGGGCGATAAGTCAATTTTGAAATGATGCAGAAAGGTCCAAACGTGGCGCTTTGCATGACCAAGCTGTGCTGCGGCTGAGGGCGGTAAACGGGAGCCGAGCTGCAGGAATTCAGGTTGCCCGGCGGCACGGTGGTTAATCCTGAGCCGCTCAGTCCCCAGCACTGGTTTTGGTGCACAGGTCCAAAACGTCACCGGCTTCCCAGCAAGGCGTTTTGGTGATGTTGTACAGACCCTCACCAGTTTCCAAGCGAAATCCATAATTTTCAGCAACTGGAATCTCCCGAGACCAGAAAAGATTAAGAGCCAAATCCATATAATTAGAGGTCTACTTTGACTCGTGGACAAGGCAAAGGCTGTGCTACAGGAACAAAGGGTAGATTAAAGATGTTAGTCCTGTTTCGCTTTGGCTGCTGCCTCACTGAAATCAGTGGGGTTACCCCAGGGATTAATTAGCCAATTTATGCTTGTTTGCATAAAGGATGACATAGATCATCAGCTGAATAAAGGTGACTCAGCAGGACAGAGCAAAAGTTCAGGCAGCGCAAGTCAGGGCAAGAGGGGAGAGAATTAACTGTGTCTGGACCGAGGTCACGGCTCGGGCTGAGCCGGTCGCCGTGCCGGAGCATCGTGCCTCCCCTGTGCCTCTAACCGGTGACCTGCAATGACAGGCGACCACGGGCTTCTGCATCTCTAATAAAAGTCAGATCACCCTAAGAAAATGTCTTTTAAGGGTCATACAAATATTTGGGTAGAGCAGAAAAGGAGCACTGGGATCAGCATATGAAAGGCTGCAGAGCGATGGTCTGGTATTTCCCCTTGGTCTGAACTTCTGCCTCATTCCTGCTTTACATCCCAGCACCACGTCCTTACAGCCAGCCTCGGTGGGTGTAAGGTTCCCACCTTCTCAAAGGTGTGAAAAAGCAATTCCTAATCCTGGCTTTTAATGTGGGAGCACCCAAATGAAGATAAAGAGCAGTAGGTGGCATCCTGGTCCTGCTGAAATCCCGGGCTTTCTCGTGTCCCTTTCCAGGGCCAGGAGCTCACCCATATGTTAAGTATTGGCACCATGGAAGGAGGGAGGTCTGGTGGGCTGGTGTCTCTTCAGGCTGCCAGTGGCTTTAGGGGACGTTTCGCTGGCACAGTGTACGAAGGAAAGCAGTCAGAGATGGCACTGGTCGATCGCAGGGTATATCCAGAGATGAGGAGAAGTTCCTAAGAATATATTTGTAGCGCTGACTCTGCCTTCAGAAAAGGACTGGATAGTTTGAAGTCATTAATAGGTTTTCTATAGCAGACACTATCCGAGCCAGAAATGAAACGTTACCAGGAAAGTTTAACAAAGTGGGGCTGGGCGAAAAATAGCTGCCTGTTCCCTTGGGATCCTGCAGAGAGTAGGGGAGAGGGGCCGTCAGACACTACTTTTCCGTTCTGGTTTTGTAAATACACATACCCAGTACATGCTCACCAGCTGACGAGCATTTTGTGACAGAAGTGAAAACATTGCCTCATTTTTGGTACACGTTTTGAATCTGCAATGCATTTTCTGGGGCCAAAGCGTAGCTCAGACAGAGCGAGAAAAGCATCTATCACTGGGGCTGGAGCGGCGCCAAAAGCTTCTCCTCTTTTACCCTGCCACCGACACACACACGATGACACTTAATGGTCTCTTTTCTAAATAGTGATGGGCTGGGAAAAAAGAATTGAATACCTGGGGAGGGGGGGGGAGGTGGCACGGAGGTGAATGCGTTCATGGTCACGGTGTATTTGGTAAATCCGAGCCCCTCGGTGCAGCCTGGTGTCTGCGGAGCACTTGGTTGCAGCATGTTCCGAAAATGGGTTGGGGGGGGCAGCGAGACAAGTCGGAGTGACCCTGGGGAAGGACGGGAGCGGGGGGGCTGCAGCGTGGCCTCCCCGGGGACCAGCAACCGCAGCAGCAGCAATTAAACGTTGATCAAATATTGGCCCGAGAGCTGCTTGCCGAAGTCATGTGAGATACCCAGTGGGCCAGAGCCCCTGGAACAAACCCAGGGTGTTCCAGCGAGGATCTGAGTCACAGGTCCCAGGGAATAACTGTTAATTAGCATTAGACAACTGTTTCCTGGGGGAAGTTTGAAAAACAAGTATGTCTCAATCCTGCTTTTGAAAAGCCACATCTTGCCAACGGAGGGGATTTTTAACAACTTTTTCACAAAGGGCTTCCAGGTATGAGTCCTGAAATGCTCAGGCGGTGTTGGTGTAAACAGATTGATTCGGGGATTTTGTATTATGGGGAGAAATAGTTCAAATATCGCAGCATCCTCAGCAAAATCACCCCAGAGGCTGCTTGTATTGAAAAGTAGCTCATTTGGTTTTAATTCATCCTGTACCATGAGGTTACAGCCTGTTTTAGTTCCTGCTTGCTTTTTAGCTGCTTTCTGTTACTTTTTTTTTCCCTTTTTTTCTTTCCTTTTTTTTTTTTTTTTCTGGAGCCTGTGAATTGCAAGGTCAAGCTAAAGTCAAACTTTACCATTTCGGTGATGAAATGCAAGCAGATGTGGCTGTTTCATGTGACAGCGCGCCCGCCGCGCCGCGCTGGGGTCCGTGGGAGGTGCTTGGCACTGCGGACCACGTCCACTCCCTCGCAGCTCAGTGCTGCCCCTTCCCCAATTCCAATTTCAAAGCGGGTGCCGGGCTGGCCACTGTTCATCCGTGGAAGGTGACCTGGGAAATTGCTATAAATTTCAGTACGGAGCGCAGTACCCACAGCTGCTGTTTGCTCGGCCTTAGGAAGGAGCGTAGGCAGGTGACCGGTGGTTCGTGATGGTGTTTTCCTTCATAACATTTTGTTGCATCTGAGTCTGACTTCCTCAGGCACGTACCGAACTGCCGATTATGCAGAGTTTCTCCCGGCTCCATCACTTTTTGCAGATCTGGCCATTTGCTCTCTGCATCTCTCTTACGGTTTGCAGTTAGCAAATGGTAATCACTTGGCGTTGAGTAGGATGAACTCTCCCACCTAAAATAAAACCAGATTAACTCACCCAGCCCCAGGCTGCTGCTAGAAGCCAAGGACAATTTTTTGTGGAGGTGATGGCGCTGCTTATTGCTGTTAGTGCTTCTGACCATTTGTCTCTTCCCAGCCATGAGATAAAACACCGGTTCCCATGAGATGAGGCATATGGCTCAGAGCAAAGCGCTCAGGCACACTGGAAGGTTGGCATCAGCCATTCCTTCTGGGACTCCTGCCCTCTCCTCCATCCAGCCGTCTCTTGCTCAAGGCATTACCCTGCATTTGATCCACAGATTTCACCACCATCATGCAAAACATCCAGAATCTACTCCCGAGTTTGCCTCTAGATATAGAAATAAAAGCACAACGCGCTTACACAGGGCAAGATGGGGTTGGCAGGGAGGATTCCCCTTGCCCAGCGCATCCTGCACTGCAGGTCTGGGTCACTCGGTGGTTTCATTCATAGGTTTGAAAAACTCATTAAGCTATTTTGCACGAGACTGGTAAAGAGTTGAGTCTTGCTGGTTTACGTGCATGACCCCATGGCGTGCAGTGAAGCCGCAGTAATTTGAAATATTTTTCTTGGTTGTCTTGCTGAGGTTATTTATTATCTAGGCAGAAAACATACATAGGATTGTTCTCTTTTGTGGCGATGGCGGGAAATACAAGGTTAGCAAGATGGCTGAGAATTAATGCATTTCTAAAGAAATTTGAGAATGTGCCCTGGAAATTTTTCATCTCTTGGTTTGTGTGCACGGGGCTCCATTGCCCGTTCACAGAATGGGATGTAAAGCGCCGTATCAATCAAAACTGTCCAAGCAACGCAAGACAGCATATTCCTCCCTCTGAAAAATCACAACCAGACAATATTTTTCTACCTGCTTTCAGCCTTACATTCATCTAGGTCCAGAACAATTTTTTTTTTCTATGTTAGCTAAGACACATATTCCTAGAAGAATGCCAAACCCCAAAAAACCTTCTGAAAATTTGACGTAATCTCTAAATAGAGAAAAAAGGGGACGGTGGCTCGAGCCCTCTGCTTTGGTCAGCCCACAGGCTGCGAAGGTAGCCTGCTTTCCTCGCCGCAGTGTGCTCCCTGATGTTTCTCTCCGAGGCCTTTGCTTGATATTGTTTTGTTTCTATTAGGATTAGCGTGACCCACTTAGTGGTCTCGGAGGAAGGGCTGTGTAAGCCTGAGGGACGGCCGTGTATACAGGGCAGGAACGCTGGTGTCCCATGTTTCAGGAACATCGCGGTTTTCTCGCCGAGATGCGTGGAGCTGAAGCCGCTTCCAGACATGTGTTTGTAATTTCTTGTTTGGTCTGCCTCGGTTCTGAGAAATGGTGTATTTTTTGATTTGCCTGCTGAAAGGGTTTCACACTTTCGGATACCGGCGTTTGATTAGTTTTGATGATAACCACAGTAGTACAATTCTGACTTCCAGATTGCTTTCCAGCATGACACTAAGCAGCCACCCATCTCCAAGGCTGAAGACATTCACACGTGCATTTGATTTTTTCTTTATATGAAGATGCAAAAAAAGTGTAAAATGCTTGCCACCAAAAAAAAAAATAAAAATCACATTTCTCATCCCTCCATTTAGCGTGATGTCTGCGTGAGACTGTTCTGGTAAATAGGATGGGATCTATCAAGAACAGAGTCGTTCCGATTCCTTCTTTTATCATCGCCACACGCTAGTTATCTGCCTGAGCAATTTTTACAAACTTTGTTCAATGAAGAGCTGTGTTTGTCAAACATGTGCAATTTAAAACAGAGTTACTGGACTTCAGAAGGAAAATTACTGGGAATTCTTGCCCAGAGATAACATAATATGAAGATGACAGAAAAGAGCAGGCTAGTATTTCTATCACCCTCTTTCCCTGCCTACTAATGGTTTTGATTCTCATTATTTCTCAAATGCCAAGAGTAAAAACTCTCCAGAGTACCAATTAGCTGTGCCCAGTTTGGATACAACTGCTCTCATCCAGGACATATTTCGAGATGCTGAAGCTCTCTTTGGGAAAAGGCAATTTGTGTGCAGCTATGTGTGGTATTTTTCAAGGATTTCATCTTCTTGAGAAATAGAGATGGACTCGTACTTAATTTAATTAAAACCAAAGCTTTTTATTAATTGACTTTAAATATAACCAGTTACCATAAATGGGAATCTGGGGGCTGTGTTTGCAGGTCATTTTTATCTGCCTCGCTTTTATTTTATTAGGGGTTAAGCTTTCTTCAAAAACGAGTAAGTGGCACTTTGAATATACTTCTGAATGAGCTTCTTGCCTTCTCTACAACCCTTTCCATCTGCTTTTACATTCTTTTAAATTTAGACAGTTGAACAATGACAGTGACAGAATCTATTAGTGGCAACTACGTTTTTTTACAGTTCTGTTGCTTAGGCATACTGTGTATTTAGGGCGCTTTTTCTTATTTCAAACAGCAAACAGATAATTTAATGGGTAAAATAATAGCAATTTTGGGTTACAGCTCACGGCTGATTCGGGTCAGGATGGCTGCGATATCAGTGGCGCTGCGCTTGGTTAATAGGCGCTGATAGAGGTACGTTAGCAACGCCGGGGCTCAGCCTTTCTCCTGCATTAATTGCTGCCGGCAGCCCTCTCCCGAGGTAGCGCTCTCCCTGCTTTGGAGATTAGGAAGCAGATCTGCTAAGACTGACGCTTTACTCACATGAATAGCTCCATTGAGTCCAACGTGGCTATTAAGTGAGTTAAGTTCAATAATATATTAAATCTTTGCAGGGCCTAAGGCAACTTGGAGGAGGTTATTTAAGAAGTCTGCCCTAGCCTTTTTGCTGCAGCCACAAAACCATCCTTGTCAGAGCTCGCTGCTTTCCCGCTCCTAATTTCATGGCTTGTACAGTATTTTGCCCCGTTCCTCTTGCAGACATGGCCCCTCTCGTGAGCATCTGCCTCTTTCTGTTGCTCCCTCGCGCAGCCTCCCCTCCACAGCCCTTTGCATCCCTCCAACCCACCTGTATTCCCTTGAATTTTCTTTTTCAACACTTTAATGGGAACAAACAAACAAACAAAAAAAAACACAAACCCCAAAACCCCCAGAGGAGCAGCTTCCACTGCCCCTCCACAGCCAAAATAGCTCCGGCTTTTATAAAATTGCAATACTGGCAAAAGCAACAGAGGGAGCTGCTGCCGATGGCTGGGGTCCAGCGAAGCACTATGAGCTGTACTCGTCTAATCCCCGGCAGCGATCTCCCCCACAGCTCTACCGTTTAGGATGCCTTGAAATGGGTAAAAAAGAAAAGAAAAAGAAAGAAAAAAAAAAGCAACAGCCTCAATAAGGTTTCTTTGGATCAATATTTAAAGTGCTGGAAAAATCAAGAGAGAAGGGTATTTGTAAAATTTGAAAATATTTTCTTAGCCTCAGTGTAAATATTTGTAGAGAAAGCAATTATTGTGCATAAGAATTTTCTGTTGTGCCTGTTTTGGTTCTTTGAGTGAAATGATTGCTTTCTTGGCCTAGCCCCGAATAACTAAGTAGAGGTGATTAAAAACCTTCAAGTCCTTCGAATTTATTGTAATGTAACTATTTTTGAAAGCAGATTTAATATCAGTAGGCTATTTATATTACCCAAGAGCTAACATTTCAGAGCCTATACTGATATATCAATGCCTGATGCAAAGCAGATTGCACTGAAGATGTGCAAATGTATACAAGAAGAAAACTGCTTATATTCAATAAAGAATCAAGATATAAACATATTTTAATACAATGGCAGAAATGGCTTTGAAATCGCCGTGTTCCTACTGGTTTACTGCATCTACCTCTCCGACGTTTCTCTCCCGCATCCCGTGTGCAGTGAGGGGGGGTCACCGACCCGCAGCTCAGTTGCCCCTAAGGGGGACAGCAAATGCAGGACCGATGCTTCCCCAAGCAATGTGACAGGCCAGTTTCTTCTGTGCACATCAGGCTTATTTTTATCCCAAAATACATTTTCTCTCCCACGCTCCTGCTGCCCGTCCCAGGGCTGCACGCTGCCCTCGGGCTGCATCTCTGCTCCTGCCCCTCCCCAAGCTCTCCCCTCGCCCCCAGCGCCTCCCCCTTGTCCTGGGATTTCTCGAGGGGACCCTGCACATTCCCAAAATGCCGTCTTTGAGCTCTTCTTGCCCACGGCCACCTGCCATGCCAGGCCACTTGCTGGAGCATCAGTTGAGGATGAAGGTCTGGCTGCCCCGTGCAGTGCCAGGCTCCGGTGGGTGGGATGGGAAGGGGTGGCTGTGGGCAGTCCCGATCCCAGCACCCAGAAACTGCTCCGAGGCTGAAGGGAAGAGCAAGCAGGTAGCAAAGATGCTGCAGGGAGGCAGAGGGGTCCGTTCAGGCTGCTGTCAGCGCCCAGCACTGAGGGGTTCCTACCTCCAGGCTCGTTTCTGGGCTCTGAAGGGACTGGCTTTCATAGACTCATAGAATCATAGAATGGTTTAGGTTGGAAGGGACCTTGAAGATCATCCAGTTCCAGCTCCCCTGCCCTGGGCAGGGACACCTCCCACCACCACAGGTTGCTCCGAGCCCCGTCCAACCTGTCCTTGAACACCTCCAGGAATGGAGCTTCCACAACTTCAACTTCCACTACTTTTCTTTGTAGTAGAGAGTAGAAAATGTTCTCCTTTTATACAAATATTCAATTCCCCTTGGGCTGTACAGAAAACAATGGCTGTAGGGGTTTAAGGCAACCAGATCCAGCTGTCAGGACATCCAGTTACTCCTCACGGATGTCACCAGTGCCACGCTTCGTGCCTGTGCCACGGCAGAAGGCAGAGAGCAGTCTAAAACCTCCCTGCTGTGCTTTTGCCTCTTTTGCATCTCACTGCTGCACTCCCGCTGCCTCCGCACTGTGGTTTCACACTCGGCCGCCTCTGTCTGAGATAACCAAAGATGCAGAAACCTTCTGGTCTTCCTGCGAAAACCTTCCATGCTCGGCCCAAGGCGAAGGGCTTGGGGCTGCGGAGTCTCGCCTCGCTGAGCCAAGCCGGAGCTGGGCAGCCCAGCAGCTGGCTGCAGCTGGCTCCCCCCCACGCAGCCCCCATGGCCGGGCTTGGGATGTGCATGTTTCCACCCCTATCCTCACCCCTCTTTCTAGGGAAGTCCACCCACTCCTCCTGTCCCTCTCTGCCTTTGATGGTTCATCCATACTTTGCTACCGGCAGCAGCCTCCTGCTCTTCCCAGAAACCTTTGCCCTTCTATTAGCTGCCCCCCTCCCGCCAAGTTTAACCACAGCAGTGCCCTATGGCCGCAGGAAGATTTCGCAATTCCCTCTCCTTTGGCCCCAATTACTCTTTTTGTATCGACTCCCTCCTTATTTCGCACATCATTCCATCTCTGGGTGGCCAAGCAGTGAATCAGCCATCACTGCCACCCATCTCTGCCCCCATCTCTGCACCCCATCTCTGAACACCATCGCTGCTCCCCATTTCTGTACTTCATCACTGCTCCCATCTCTGCACCCCCTCTTCCACGGGTGCCCTGGCACGAGCGTCCCCTCCTTGACCCCAACACCCTGTCTGTGCCCCGTAGGGTGGTGGAGACCTCCGGTGCCTCCACAGAATCCCCGAATCCCAGAGTGGTGAGGGTCGGAAGGGCCCTCTGGAGCTCCCCCAGCCCAACCCCCTGCCAGAGCAGGGGCACCTCCAGCAGTGGCACAGGACGGCGTCCAGGCGGGTTTGGGATGGCTCCAGAGTGGGAGACTCCCCCACCTCTCTGGGCAGCTGTGCCACTGCTCTGCCACCCGCACAGGGAAGAAGTTCCTCCTCAGGTTGAGATGGAACTGCCTATGGTCAAGTTTGTGCCCGTTCCCTCTTGTCCTGTCACTGGGCACCACTGAAAAGAGACTGTTCCCATCCCCCTGGCGCCCTCCGTTTAAGTATTTATAAGTATTGATAAGATCCCCCCTCAGTCGTCCTTTCTCCAGACTAAAAAGCCCCAAGGCCCTCAGCCTTTCCTCATCAGAGAGATGCTCCAATCCCCTCATCATCTCCGTAGCCCTTTGCTGGACCCTCTGCAGCAGTTCCCTGTCCTTCTTGACCCGGGGAGCCCCGAACTGCACACAGTGCTCCAGATGTGGTCACCCACCACTGGTCCACCCACAGCAAACCCTTTCTGCAAGCCCTCGTACATGATGTTCAGCCACAGCCTGGAGGGGACAGGCACGAATGTCCCAAACCCACATGGCCAAAGCCACCTCTCCCAGGACAGGCGGTTTTCACCCGGGGAGCGGCACAGGCACTGGTGGGACCCTCAGTCCCTTGCCGACTCCTGTGGCGAAGATACTATTAAAGGCATTAATATTTCAGCCGGTTTCCAGCGGCGATTCCCTTCGTGCCACCTGGTGGACAAAGGGGACATTTTCCCCTTTTTATTTCACAGAAGAGGAAGGAGCTGCTGGGAAAGTTCACTTTCGGTGGGGAATCTGGCTGAGCATCACCCGATTTAAATTTGGTGTGATGAGAAATGTGATTGTGTGATATCATGCAACCCAGGGTAAGCCCAAAACCACCCCAGGATTAATCAAATACCTATTTCTTACCCATTGCTGATGTTTATGCATAATATTGCTTTTTAATTGTAAGTTAAAGCGGTTCAATAAAACTCAATTACTACAATAATCTTAACAAGAAAATAATGTTTTCCCCCCGGGCTGGGGACGACTTCACGTTCTTACTTTTATTTAGATTTGAGCAACTACTTTCTGATTTTTTAACAAATATGCAGTTTGAATCCCTCCTGTGGCCAGTCGCAGGCAGGCTGCGAGGGATGGAAATGCTGGTAAGAAGTCCGTGGAAATAGAAAAATTTAAGTAAATAATAGTCGATGTTCCTGGCAAGTCTTGGTTGTTGTTGTTGTTTTTTTTTTTTTTTTTTCAATTTATGAGCACAAACATTGCACGAGAAACTCGGTTCCGAGAGATATTTTCGTTCAAGGATTAGAAGTAAATCCCTGAATTGAGGTGCTTAATGAAATGAACCAAAATGGCTTTTGCTCTCAAATCCCTGCAAGAAGAAGTGCCCAAACTGAGCTGCGAAATAGCTTCAAATCATGAATAAATAGGGAGAAAACTGCAGCGTGCTCAGAGCACATTTCAGACCAGCACAAGGTGTTGATAGCCGGTGAGGAAATTCATCGTCCAGAGTTTTCTCCCACTATGAACAATTTTACATCCCTAATGTGGAGAGATCCTGCCTCTAGTGAAGTCCGTGGAAATTTTAACAGTGATTTGACTTGGGCTGGGATTTTGCCCCAAATCTTTTTGTAAACTCAACAAAATAACTACATAAAAACATAGAGAATGGATAAAAATCGCAGCCAGCTGTTGTTGGTAGCTAATGCCGGTGATAACACACGGCAGTTTGAGGCAACACTATAGAAAACGAAGAATTTCTTTGTGTACATAGCCTGAAATCTCTGAGGGCAGAAAGAAGCTGAAATTGGGCTACAACACTCTGATACCCCGACTGCTGCGAAAAGACTACCATGAAAACCTTCTGCCTACAATTAGTTTACACCGTGATTTTATATCTCACTTGAAAGACGACGTCTTCATAATATCCCACGTAATCTTTTGGGCAGTAACGCTTCTTCCCCAGGACATTCAATTCAGCCACCCAAAGCCCTGGCTGTGTTTTTCTAAAAAGAAGGGAAAAATGAGCACAAATTAAAAATATTTTGACTTCAGAATGAGGAAAATTGTATGTTTTACTTGGAAAAGAAATGAATTGCTTTTATTTTTTTCAGTGGCAAAACCCATATAACTTAGATTGTCCAGAAGTGGAAAGCTTTTCGTTTTCTAGGGAAACAACCTCCTTCCCTCTCAAAGATTCAGTTTTCACTGACTCAGAATAACTTGCCCTGACTGAGATTAAATGAAATATTTTAGTTCGTCTCAGAATTTTTAAAACAATCTGCAATAGTTTTTAAAAAAAAAAAATCCGGCTAATCGAAGATAATAAAAAAATGAAACATGAACACGTTTCACCTAAAAAATGCAGAAACAAAGACTGTAGGTTTTCCTCACCCTCATTAATTTATTTCCCTCCCCTCCTGCCCCTGGAATTTTTTGTTTAGTAAAATGTTTGTTCTGAAAGCTGTCGGAGGACTGAGCTCCGGGGCAGGAGCTGCTCTGCGGGGAAGCAGGGGGTGCCCGGCCACCTCCAGTGTGCTGCAGGGCTGCGGAGGTGACAGCACCCACGCTGGGGACAAGAGCCACCTTCATCCTTGGATCTTATCCGCCCGGTGTGCCCGGCCGGGACGCCGCTGCCCGGGGAGCCGGGATGCAGGGGATACAGGCAGCGAGCTGGGATGGGGCGTGGGAGGCAGTGGAGGGAGGGGGTTAGGAATGACAGGGGACATTTTTGGGGTGGGGGAGCACAAGCGGCTTAAGCCGGCTTTATCAGCGTGTTATAAACCAGCAATCAGCAGGGCTGAGATTTGGCAATCAGTCAATACCGGCTCAAAAACAACCTGGCGAAATGAACCTGGGACCCACTTAAGGTGACCTTTGGAAGGAAGAAAAACAAGTTTAAAAGAAAACAAATGTTTCACAGTGGTGTTTTAAACAGCTCCGTTTAACTGAGGGTGTGTGAGGACATTTTTCCTCTGTGTGTGTGGGAACTCTTTGTGTGCCTGGAGCTTTGTGGTGACACGACATGCTTGTGGCCCTCAGCCGTCCGCAGATGCCCCACCTGCCTATACAGGGGACCCATCGGTGGCTCCCGGGAGCTCCCTGATGCCTCCAGCAAAGCTGGGCAAAGCTGCTTCACCCTTTCCTGGGACAAACCAGGGGCACGTGCTAACAAAGAGGCAGCTGTAAGTCTCCCCCATTTATCCTCCTCCCAAAGGAAAGCAGCAATTGCAGGTAGCCCGTAACATGGGTCAATATTCAGAGGTAGCTAGCATGGCTGTTGAAATCCCGACAAAGTTTAGCCCAGGGTTTGCATTCCAGTTTGAGGTCGGCTTGTCGTCCCGTGGGAACGTGGCAATCGCACGAGGCCATTGCACAACGTGGCTCAGGAGCAGCAGATGGTTTTCACCTCCTCCACCGCCTGTTCTGCCGCCCCGGGACTGGATTCCCAACGAAACCCCAATTCCCCCGTGGCTCTCAACCAGAAGATGTCCTTTTCTTTCCCCCAAACTGGCCTGCTAGCAAAAACTCAACAGTTTGAAACCAACTGCCCTTCAAACGCCGGATATGAAGCCCTGCTTCTGCCCAGACTCTCCCAAAAAACCTAACGAGGAATATGTGAAGCGTTTGAAGGAGCCGAAACTGCCCAGCCGCGGATGGCGTGTAGCAGCCCCACTGAGATATCTGGTTTCTGTTATGTGTTTCTTTTCCTTGCATTATCTGTATTAGAACTTATAAAATGGATGATTTGTATCAGCTGTCCCGCTTTGTTGTTATTGCCATGTTCTGCTAAAATGATAACGAACTGCTTGTCCCAAATCTTCCCCTCCCACAAAACATCCCAGCTATGCAAAATAAAAGATGCCATTTTATTACAGGGCTGAACAAAACTGTATAAGAGGCAAAATGAAGGGCCTGTGAGGGGCAGGACTGCAGGGACATGGAGGAAAAGCTGGTGGAGATGATGGTCACAGGGAATGCAAAATGGCAAAAGCGGTTATTAGCTTGGAAATTGTCATTTTGCAACCAAGACCGGGAGTCTTATACCTTCCTTCCATTGCATCAAAGCCTGGGACACTTGGACTTGAGAGGACAATTCCCAACTTTCATACGGGATTTCACACTGAAGCATTTTTGGAAGAACTTACAATTTGCTCTATGAATCTGGAATCATCTGATTTCCCTGAATTTCCACGTGCTGGGCAAAATTATTCCTTGAATGTATCTAATTTCATGAGGTCATGGAGAGTGGGATATTTTACCCAGTATCTGAAGGGCACCTACAAGAAAGCTGGAGTGGGACTTTTTACAAGGGCATGTAGTGATAGGACAAGGGGGAATGGCTTCAAACTGGAAGAGGGGAGATTGAGATTAGATATTAGGAAGAAATTTTTCACTTTGAGGGTGGTGAGCCCCTGGCCCAGGTTGCCCCGAGAAACTGTGGAGGTCCCATCCCTGGAGGTGTTCCAGGCCAGGTTGGACGGGGCTTGGAGCACCCTGGGCTGGTGGGAGGTGTCCCTGCCCAGGGCAGGGGGGTTGGAACTGGGTGATCTTCAAGGTCCCTTCCAACCTGAAGGATTCTATGATTCTGTGATTCTATGATTTTGGATCTCCTCACCCAAACGGATGTTCCTGATCCTTCCCTGGGAAGCCTTGGCCAAGCCGTATGCATGGCCAGGCGACTGCAATTGCGCATTTCTGTACAGTAATTCCTTCACTCATGAACTGGGAGCTTTTTTCCCGACACAGCTGGTGATGAGGTTTTTCAGGAGAAAGACAGCAGAGTCTGCCTTTGTGCGTCTGTGAGCAGAAAGCCCTCCCCGTGGGTGATTCATTAGATCAACAGCCGCGTTTCCCAGGCTGCAGGAGCCCCTCTGCAGACACAGGCTGCTGTGGATCGTGTCCTGATTCCAATGAAAATTTTACCCCAAATCATAAGTTTATATATGGCTTTGGTCTAGTTCCTCCGCCAAAATTTTATGGTGTCCCCCTCTTCAGTGACCGCACTTTCCCTCAAAATATTTAAGGTGTTTATATCCCTTCTCACCTTATTTCTTCCTTCTACCACTTGTGTTGTGAGGTTGGCGCAAACATAATCTGGGTTTTGCAGACTACAAAAAGGAGGCGGAGCTGAAGTGATTTATCATTAACGGAGCTGAGGTCAGACCCAGACTGGCAGTTCGGGAGAAGCTGTGAATTCTGCTCCTTTGCCCAAACCATTGAGTCAGACACTTCTTAGCTTTGGTAGTTCCACTGTAGGACCACTTCTGGAAAGTACTTATCTTAGGAGTTGCAAATACTGTGACATTTCAGATGAAATCTCATTGAGCAAGTCTGCTTTTCAGAGGAAATATTAAGGAACTTAACAACTTAACACTTCAACAGTGATAAAAACATATTTGTCTTTTATTCAGAAAAGGGCTGACAGCCAAATTCTGTAATTGAGAATACTTCCTTAAATATATAACACCGAGTGAAGAGCAAAAGGGTCAATTCATATTTTTATGAAAACAAGCAAAAGTGACTGTTCTGTTTATATTACGTATGCCTGGAGCGTGGGCATCCCGTCTTTGGAGGTGATGTGAACTGTCACCTAACTTAAAGAAAAAGCTGGAATGTCTGGGTGAAAAGAATATACAGAAAATGATTTCAAGACAATAAAAGTAATAATTTATCATCAGAAAAAGTGCTGGGGTCAGAACTTTTATTAACACTTCCGTGAGGCTACACCAAATTGCATTGGTGGGAGAGAGGGTTTTAGTGAGTATTATTTTAAGTGGTCTGGCTAAAGAATATCTCCTTGCATGGCTTTGCAGTGGATTATTAATTATTATTTAAAAACTCAGTACTGCTTTTGTTTCTCCACCTTTGTGTTCTCAGGAAAAACATACCTCCTTATAGACCTATTTTGGCCCTTCTGCAAATAGAAGGCGATAAGTTTTCCACTTTAATCAGACATTTTCATTTGCATCTAACTTCCTGCTGAACGTTACTGACTACAAAGGATTAAAATTCTTAATTCTGGTCCAACGAGAAAATTTTTTTTTTTTTTTCCAGACGATCAGAATGCAAATAAAAACTTTTTCTTTTTGCCCTCCCCCACCTTTTTCTGTATGTTTTAGAAAAGTCTTCCTTGGTAGATAATTTGGAAACACACTTGTCATTATCTCATTAACAGAATCAAGTGCTAAATACCCCAATTGAATTAAAATCTAATAAAAGCCACGCTTTGTAACTACTAATTTTTGCAGCTGTTTGAAAAAACCCCACACGTCTCTTTATACTGATTCTTGCTTTGCTGATGACTTCCAGTTATCCTCTTTCCCCTAAATGCCAGCGTTCTGAAGCAGTTGCAAGTGTGCTCCCTTCTATATCATTTCACGAGAGTCCAGACCAAATTTTCCATTAAAGAAAACTGGGAATTGTTCCTTTGCAGCCACGCTGCTGCCTACCTGCTGAACTGCTGCTCCAAAATGTCCCGGTTTTCCCTGCTAGTCAGAGGAACGTTGCAAGGAGGTGGTGGAATTTGAAACGAAAACTGCTTGCGGGTCAGCTGGGAATTGCTCTGCAAATTTGTCTTCAGTTGTTGACAGACTCCCTGGATTAAAAAGACAGAGGTAGAGAGGAGAAACTCTGCTTAATCCCAAATGCAAAGCACAGGTGGAAACTATCCAATAAAATGGGGGTTGGGAGGGGGGTGGCAGCGGGTTGGAAAATTCTGTTTCATTAAATTGCAATTGTTTTTGCATGAACATGTTCATTTAAAAAACAAAAAAAAATCAACTTTGCTAGGAAGGTTTTTCAGATCTGGGACGTAGTTTCCTGCCAAGGCTAGAAAAAGGAAGGACTGTCATTATTCCCGCACAACAGCCCATCCAAACCACCCACCAATGTAATTTCCCAGAGATAAGGGGGCTTAGGTTTCAGAACGTTCCTCTGCCTCTATTTTTCCCTTGAAAAGTGCCAACCAAACTTGGCATTGCTTTGGGCTGGAACCAAAGGTGAAGCCCCGCTTTCCTTCAAGAAACACAGTTGCTTTGCAGCCAACCCAGTTTGGAGAGGTGCATCGAACAACAGGGATTAAATTTTCATGCCGGCTCATACGGTTCAAAATAAAGAAGGTTCAGTTATTTCCCTTTGCTCTTCCCAGCAAGAATGCCTCCCAGCAAAGTTCTCCGTGCTTGAATTTTAGATCAAAACAGTTGCTGTGCATCCAAAGCCTGCCCGCAGCGCCGTGGCTCAGCCGTACTCTCAAAGAGAAAGGCGGCCAAAGGAGAAAAGCCTTTCAGACCCAAGTCGGAGCGGCGACGGAGCGGAATAAAAGCTACTGCTTGAAAATCCATTCCAGAGGATGGGCTCTGCCATCCCGCAGCTGCCAAGCAGAGCCTACGTGTGGCGCCGGGTGTTGTCTCCTGCGCTGAGCGAGCAGCAGGAGAAGACGAGCCAAAGGCGGGGGAGAGCCTTCTGCAAAGATGCTCCTGCGGTGACTTGCTCCTCCAATGGCTCTGTCGCTTCAAAACACAACGCTGCCTTGCAGGGAAGCTGTCCTGTACCCGAAAGGCTGGTCAGCCCTTCATGCCACCCAGGTCTTGTGTTTTAAAGCCTCCACCTGCAGGAGAGGTGTAGGACAGGCCGTTTTGGGGAGCAGCAGCAATGAGCCGTGTGCTTCAACGCAACAACAGGGAGGGAGGGAGGTAGCGGCTCTTACCTAGGGTTAGGTTGGCCACCGCTTTTCATGCGCTTCATGAGGAAATAGCAGCACCAGGTAATTTATGGGGTCTTCCAGGTGACAACAGCAAAAGGAGAGGAGGTGCTGGTCCTGCATGGGCAGAGGTGGTCGCTGCTGAGCTCGCTGGGCTTCATCACGGTGCAGATCTCCCCCTTGCAGCCCGCTAAGCTGGTCCCGCTCCTCTCTCTGCATCCCCTTTCCTCCCAGAGGTTTCCTTCAGGTGCCACTCACTGTAAGCCTTGCTGTTGCAGAGGCACTGTGGGTTGTGTCTCGACTGGATAATGCGCTGGGGAAAAATGTTTTCAGGAGGAATTTTTCCCTTCGGTGCTTAAGGGGAGCCAAATTATTGGATAAAATTGTAACACTGTATGTGAACAGTGCTCCATATTCAGAGCCTCTCCTGCCATTCGAATGTCTGTGTCTCTCTCCAGAGAAGCAGGGGGACTTTCTAGAGCTGCTGGAGGATGAAACAGGGCAAGACCAAACTTGCTGTTGTGATGAGAAGGTCCTGCCAAAGTGTATCTCTCCACCAGCTATTTGAATAGAGTGAGCTGGACATTTCATGGTGTCCTGAAGTCTATTCCAGGTGGTAAGCTACAGATTGTTTATATGAAGGTTTATTGATTTTCAAGCCATTGGATTCATGGCAGCTGTCCTGTTAGGAATATGGAAAATAGAAATAAAGGAATAACTAGGAAACTGCAGGTACAGTGTGCCCAGAGACATCTGGCAAACACTTGTCCCCAAGTGTCCCCAAACTTCTCGGCAAGGTGCTCACATCCAGTTGTCAACTCTTGGCTGCTCTCAACAAATTTGTTCTCTGCCATCCCCTCTGAGCCCTTCTTTGTTCACTTTTTAAAAAAAGATAATTTTCTGTATCATCATTTCCACAGTTTTTTTCCTTGGGTTTTCTTTTTTGCTATATTTATTGCGGCCATCAAGCCCGCTGAAAGAAGGTTTGCTCTAGACTAGATGCAACAGCAGATGCAGCTCTTCTGCCCTCCAAATGCCACTGTAGCTTCCTGGACAACATGTATACCTCACTCTTAATTATAACAGAAATTAAAAAAACCAACAAGGCTTTTTGGGATACTACCTCAGGAAAGGACAAGTAACAATAATGTTCAGAGACCTGCTGGGAGGAGCATTATCCACAACCTATTTAGATTTTAAAAGTAAGTTGAAATGCTGCAAGCCACTCTACGGCTTCTCCTTGTTTTGGCAGTAGAATTACGGCCCAATCCAGTTTTCCTGCACTGTTCCCATTTCCCATCACCACCACGCGTGCACAGTAATGACCGAACATTTTAAAAGCAAAAAAAATCCCCCCAGCACTTACCAAAGAAAAGGTGTTTAACAAACATTTGGGGTCCAACGGAGTGGAGACAGCAATGGCACAGGCATGTCCCAACCCAACCTGCCTTTCCAGGAATGCAGGTTTCCTGCAAAATTGCCCTCCCCGCCTCAGGGCAACACCCCCGGCACCTCTCCTCCTGCCCTGCTACGCGGTTATTGTGTGCACAGATGAATGGCACAGACCCGTGCGCTGGGATGTTATTGCTGGATAAAGCTAATAAAACATTTGACTCACTGCAAGGAAGCTTTCCCATCCCACTACACGCCTGATCTTCAGGGTTACCCGCGTTTGCCTCCTCACCTTTGCATTGTATGATGTTATTCTAACCTCTTTCATCTTTGGCTTTTGGCAGTCTTTTCTGCTTTAAGCATACAGTTATCTTAAGTTGAGCAAGATGTTTCAGGCTACGATAACTGGCTGATGTTTTAAATTGAAATCTCCTAATATGCATTCAATTTACATGTACTAAGGCTCTCATTCAATCTGAAATACCAACCAAGTATAAAATAATAGTGACACTTGACATTTTCACAGAGTTTTACGACTTCAAAGGGCTCTACAATATAAACGAACGAACTCTGTACGTATGAGATGGGTAAGCAAATACTATTAAGAAGGAAAACGGACAAGGAGAGATTGCAGAGCTTGCCCAAGGCCAGACACGGGGCCGGTGTCAGGGCTGGGGTCCTGGCTCTCTCTCATACACCCAAACCACTAGACAGCCGTTAACTTTAAAAGCTATATAACCAACACAGACGAGTCATACATATCTACATCCCAAGCAGACGTAGGAGAAATTTAGGCACTGGAATTGAATGGTGTCATCCAACAAAACGCAGCCTGGTCTCTGCCCAGCCCTGGGAGCTCCTGGGCATGGTGGATGCTGCAGTTCCTTACTTCCAAGGTGCCCCTGCACCGGCGATGTGGCTTCGGCACCCAGATTGTGGACTGGTGGGTCATTGGCCACGGGGCAGATCCTGCTTGTGCAGACCTGCCTCCGGCCCAGCCGCGGTCCTACCCTGCGGGCGAATGATCAAACTGGTAGGAAGCCCTACGGACCGACCGTCTTTAGCAACAGCCTGTGCATTTGTCTGTGAGGGTGGTTTCAGCCTGTTTTCTCACTTGCAAACACGGGCCGGGTCCCTCCCTTGCGACACTCCTTCATTTCGTGGGGAAGAGATAGCTTTTGAGCAGTGCTCTGCGCTTGCTCCCGTAGCCTGAATTAGAAACCTGCGTGCGGTTTGATGGATGCTGCTATTGTTAACGCAAATAAGCGGGTGGATGTTTCATTAATCACAGCCCATAAACCATTTTGACTAACCGAAAAAATATTTCCTCTTTCTTATTCATGCAATAGTTTCTCTGAGCCTTTTAGCCCATTTGTACAGGCTAGAGAATGAGTTGCTACCCGTTATACAGCATGTCCTGCCCTTCCCTTTCTTTGTAAACATGAGCAGCTCGATTCCATGATGTGTTTTGATGAACTGCCAAGAGCCAGCTAATGTACTGTTTGCTGACAAGTATTTGTTATTAATCCAAAAGCACTGAGCTTGTGGGTTGGGATTTTTCTTTCTTTTTTTTTTTTTAAGAAATATAAAAACTAAATTAAACAAGGGTGTGGAGATTCCTCAAATGTAGCTACTGTTCCTTCCGTGGTGCAGTTTCAAATGTGCAGCTCCTCCAGTTCCAGGGAATTATTTAAGTCATTCAATTCCTTTATCACATTTATCTTCCCGCAGAAATCACAAAAGCCTGACTGGGCGTCCTCTTCTGATGATCATTTTCACTAAAGAGCTCAAATTTTAAAGCTAAAAATTAATTTAAAGCTAAATTAAAAAGAAGGGGGATAAACCTGCGGCAGTGCTTCCTTGTACACGTCTTGCTGCTTCATGCAGCTCCCTGGGACCAGGTGGCGACAACGGGGTGACAGCTGCTCGTCACCAGCTGAGAACCCCCACACTCAACATCTGTGTGACCCACCAAGGATGTTGCACGTCACCTAATGGGTTTCTTTTGGTGTATTTTTGACAGGACCCCTCCTTACAGCCTCCCCATGGTTTTTCGGGATGCTCAGGACTGCAGCACAGAGCCTGGGACGCTTTGCTGCCTGGATGAACCCCTTTGCCCATTAACTCATTGCGGAGGTGCTTGCAGCACCAGCCATGGCTGGGACCACCCCCATCCCATCCCATCCCCAGAAACGGCTCATGGGAGGGAAGTGCGTGGAGGAGGAGGAGGAGGAGGGGGAAGACATACTTTGGAAGCGTTCCCAAGCCAAGCACGTTGGAGGCGAGCGTCTCCGCAGCAGCCACCGCGGCACGTCAGGCTGCGGCACTCGCTGCACCAACAGGTTTGTGCGACGGGACCCCCCACAACGCGGAGCAAAAAGCGCCCCGAGGGCAGATCAATTTTAAGCTTGATGGAAAAAGATGACAACTATGTATGAGCCGAGTAGGCAGAGAACACAGGGGCTTTCATTTTCCTGTGCAGGGCACCATTTGCCTTCCAAATTCAGCTGACAGCTTTTGAGGCAGTTCTTTCAGGTGACAAATGGTAATAAAGCTCCTATTTACACTGGCTATTGACTCATCTTAGGTGGAATTATGTACCGAAATAGGTAAATAGCTTCCTATTCAATGTGATCCATATACAGCTATGGGCCGTAGTACAATGCAAAGCTCCTGTATAGACAAGACTCTTGTTTGTTGTGTGCTTTTCTAGGTCACTTAGCACTTTGCTTCATAAATGTGCTTTTTAGGAGTGAGACTCCTGGTGTGAATGGTCTTTCCGTTGTACAGAGTAATTCACCCTTAAAAGCTAGCAAAGCTATGATTGCTTTTTAATTTGCATTGTAAACACATTAAGGACGAGCTAAGCAAACCAGGACAACTTAGGATGCCTTTTTACAGGCCTGAATATGAGGGCTTGTACAGTTTATTTTGTTAGTATTTCCATTTATCTCGTGAGTTTTGGGAATGTTAGAAAAAAAATCTTCGAAAAAGATTCTCAAGATAATTGTATTTCAGATGGTACAATTGCTGGACCTTACATGTGCGTGTAGCATTTTCATAGCTCTGGTTTGTGTCAGCCAAACCGGTAGAGGCAGACAGAGCCTATTTTTGTACTAGGGCATTATTTTTCTGGGGCCTTGGAAGCCATTTTGGGGATATTTAATCCAGTTGAAAAAGTGTGACTAAAAATCCCTTAAAAACTAAGCAAAACAACCTCAAAGAGCAACAGTCAGCAACATGGAAAAAACCCAACTGTATAATGTTTTCCATCTTAAAAACACTCAAAATTTAGCATAAGTATTTTTGAACTGAACTCCCTCCATGATGCTCCTCAAGGACCTCCGAACTGCTCCAAATCGCAAGGCAGAATCATGAGGTGCACAGGGACAGGCAGCATCTCATCTTCCCTGGAAACCCTAAGTCATGTGCTGCAGGAGAGGTTACTTTCCTCTTACCTCTTGTTATCTTTTATTACTAGTGTTCATATTTCACTCTTCAATCTCTCCTTCAAAGCAATCCCAGTGGAAAAGCATATAGTAATGAAAACAAATGTTACTTTCACTTCCATCTCTGTTGACTTCTTTCCCTAATATTTCTCTAGTTGATGCTGAATTTACTGCTTTGCAAAAATTACTATCCAATGAACAAGCCAGGTATTAACATCACTTTGTGGGTCGTTTTGAGAGACCCGAGATGCCACTGCCGGTGCATCGCTGGGGTGTATTTGAAGCAGAGGAATCCAGGTCTTCCAGTGCTGTTGCAGGATCATGTCCCACCATCACCCCTGAGAGGAATCTTTCCCATCTCAGAAATCTGTGGTTTTCTGCAGAGAAGATCATACCTACTTGTCTGATGCCTACATGAATGCTCATGCACCTCTGCTGGAAGACGATAAGCATTGTCTTCTGCTGCTGGAGAGTAAAAGAGAAGTAGGGAAAGGTGTTGCAGTTCTCCAGAGTGCAAAGTGACCTACAGCCCCTCAGTGGGAGGCATGAAGTTATGTAGCTCATTAAACCTTAAAAAAGCAAGGAGAGAAGCTGCTTCCAATTATCAGGATGAAAATTAATGAAATAAAAACTACAGACAGGCTGCAGAATTATGCAATAAAAAGGGCTTTGCTGGCATTAACAAGGCGGGGTGTAATATTTGTGTGGTTCTAGCTCAGCCTTGGCTTGAACACATGGTGATTCTGCACATAAAATGTATCCAAATTAATGAATTAAAAATCCTTGATAATCCCACACAATTTTCTGTTCATACTTAACTATTATTAGTTGGGAAATCTCCTCAGAAAGGGAAAATGAGGTTGCGATCTGTTGTCTGAGAAAATAACCTCTTTGTTAGTACCAAAAGAGTCGTGCTGGAATGGCTGGCCGGATTCACGGAAAAGCCCAACTGCTGTCCCATTGCTGTGGGGAACGAAGGTCCAACATAGCGGTAACTGCATATAACGGGGTCCAGAAGACACCTACCGTTTGGGGGACATGGGACTGAAGCAAAGTGAGCGTGGGAGTGAATATGCGTGAGAAAAGCTGCCTTTGGTTACACGAACAGTCTTATTAAGAGATTTCACATCAGCCCACCAAGAATATCCTCCACAATGTTAGCTCTGCCTTGGGACCCAAACAGTGTTGCCATATTAGTCCACATCTAAAAATCCATCCAGTGTGCTCTGCTATAACCAGAGGTCGTAGCCTTCAGCATCAGGAGACTGCATGAGCTTGATGCAGAAAATATTGCTTTTTCCTTCCTTTTCGCTTTCCTTCTCCCAATTTCTATTAAATTGCCTTTCCAGGCAGCTGAGCAAGAAGTGTTCCTTTGCTTTGCAAACTCCGTAAATGTGACCTTTGTTTCTGTTGTAGCGATGTCTGTCTGGCATAGGATATTTGTAGGATCCAGAAAGTGTTCACCAAGGACTGAAGAGCCCGCTGGCCTGGCGAGCAAGGTACAGTGAGAGTAGTATACATGAAAATGTGTTAGTGAGATTGCTGTTCCCGTGGCTGTAGATACAGAATCTCCAGAGAGGGGAGAATGTTGCAATCTAAACATTTGTATTATAAAAAAATGGGAAATCATTTGCTTAGACATAAATTAGCCCCTACGAGACAGATTTATTGCGGCATGGAATGTTTTAATGAGAAGAGGAGGTTCCACAATCGTAGGATACATTTTGCATCAAAATGCTTGACATATAAATAACGTTGGGGCGAAATTTTCAGCCCCGTGATATTTAGCACTTAACTGGGGATTTGGAAGGAATTTAAGGAAGAGGGCTGTGTAAATTGGTTTTTCAGTTAAATTCTGAGCGCTCTGAAGTCTGACGTCAGGTTTACGCACAGGAGCTGTGCTGGGATGCCCACCGCGGGGCGGGGGAGAGGTGAGAGCTGAGGTCTGAAAGGCTCACAGAAGTGATGTTTGTGGAGAGCAGCTCTCCCTCTCTCCCTCCTTCGCGCAAAGCCCTTTCTACGCCTGGTTCAGGGGATAAGAGAGATGACAGGAACACAACTTCAGAAATATTTTATCTCTTTCACCCCCTGCTACCCCAAAGTCCCGTATGACACATGCTCCTAAACTCTTTGTTTTAATGGTGATTATTCTTGGTCTAGGAATTGTCTCTAGGCTCCCTGAACGCATCTGAAAAAGGAGATACAATCCAAATCCCTGACTGTGTGGTGGTGTCAGAGAGAGTCGACAGTAAGTGATTCCCAAAGGGCAATCAGTAGGATTTTTCCTATTTTGTATGGCTATTAGCAGTAAGCTTTAACAACCTCCGTAAGAAAATGCCAATGTATATTCAAAGTCATGAGCTGGATATTTAGCTGAGAACCTCTTATTTCTAGCCTGCAGTTTTGGCAGGAATAACTTCTTTTTTTCATGTTAACTTGTGCTTGAAAGATGACAACAGCATCCCCCAAACCTCTTGCTCCTAGTCTGATTTGGTGAAATGTACTTGGGTAGGAAATAATGGGGGGAAAAAAAAGTAAGAATTATGATGTTATTACATCATTCTGATTGGCTGTTCACTGCAGAATCATAAATATAACAGAATATCAAGGGGTTTGAATTCAGATTTTAACTCCTCAGATTTTAACACTGGCGACAACGGCTGTTTTGTAGACCTTCTGTGAATGAATGCAGACAAATGAGCTATGGATTTATGGGCTAGAGTCAGTTTTCACACCAAGCACAAGCTCAGAGGGGGATGCTGAGCACTGGCACTGGGGAAACCCTTTGGCTAGGACCGAGGGCTGAATACTTCGGATCAGAAAGCACATTTTCAAGGTCTGAGTCTCTTTTTCCACCTCTGGGAACCTGGCAGAGGTTTAGGGGATGGCTGTGGCAGAAGCAGTGTGGTGATTTCCACAGGTTTTGCCAATTCTGCCTGAAGATCCCCAAAGAGTTATTAGCTCCCAAACTCGGTCCTGTGGTCGCTGTCTTGGTTATCCACTGACTTTGCTGGTGTGACGCCCCGAGAACCCACTGAGGACCTGGTCTTCTATTCAAAGAAAAATACTCTTGAAGACGTCATCCCAGAAGAGTTTGCACTGAAACCGCTGGGATGCTGTTTCTCGCAGAGGCATCGGGACAAGCAGCACAGCATTACCGCTCCCTCCGCTCTCAGCGGTTTTCCCCTGCTGACTTTCCCAGAGGAAACGTTCCCACTCCTCCAGGCGTGAGGAAAAGGAGAAACACTGGCAGAGCGAACGCTGGAAATTGCACGTGTTTAGCGGCCAAAGCTGAAGGGAGAGATGGAAAAAACCTGGGACATCTCTGGGACAAGTACTCAAACCCCATGCCTGCCACGCTGGCTCTGAAGAACATGAATTAATATTATTTGGGTGTGTAATTTAAGTACTCTCTCTAGGATGCTCAAAAAGGTTGTAACAGTCACTTTGTGTTTCCAACCCCACGGTGAAGAGGAAAGCAGGTATATAAAGCTTATTTTGTGAGTGTTGCTTATTAAGAAGTGTTCTTGGGTTTGGGGAAATGGGCATGCGGTGTCCCTAAAAAGTGTTTTTAGCTCAACCACAGCAGTCCTCTGAGTTATCTTGCACGTAAAACTTGCTTTTTCTTCAATGCTAAGAACAGAACGCTGTATTTCAACCAATAAGAATAATAATTAAAACAATAGAACATCTCTGAGTGATGGAGAGGGTGCAAAGATGACTTGGAGGGACGCTTTGGCACTGTCTGCCTGGATTTTCTTTGGCACCCCTTAGAGGTATGAATCCTGTTTTCTTATCCAGGTTTTTTTCTTCCTCTTTTCATTTCACCATCTTCCACTGCTGCTGGCATTCCAAAGCCAGCAGTTATGGAATTACTACAGATAAAACCATGAAAGTTTTATTCAAGAGCAGTATCTTCAATAGCACGGTATTTGAAGGACAATTGCACTGTTCAGTTTTGATGCATATAAATTAGGGAGGGGGAGCAAAGTATCCTCTTACCTGTGTTGATAATTTTTAGCAGTTTGGGGCAGAACAAGGAATATTGAAGTTTGACCTTGAATTTGTTGTGGTTTTCCACAAGAAAAGGTCATGTTTAAACAGCGTAAATGCCTCCTCTTTCTAGGAAAAGCTGTTTTCACCTAATTCATAACATGTTTGCAGTTCTTATGTTGGTAATGAACTGCACTGATTTTGCAGTGTAAGTAATAAATTCACTGACTAAATTTTGCAAAAATAGCAACCCCGGCCAAATTTGCAAGATCTTGGGAAAGTCATGAAAACCATCAATCTTGGCATTCAAAAGTTTACAAAGCGAAACTTTGTTTTACACAAGTGCTGTTATAATAATTTATACATTTCATTTAACATTTCTTTTACTTAATAAGTATATAATTCATACAGGACAGAAATTAAATTGTACAACACTTGGTTTCAATTTTGCAGTTCCTATTAGGGGATTTTAATGCTCTCCTATTATTGCTACGGAGTTTTTTCGCTGCTATTGGTCCATATCATCCATGTGTTGGTCAGCTTAGATGAAAAGCCACATTGCATGCGCTAAACCTTAATACTAATGCCACCAAATTAATCAATTCCTACTTTCTGACTTCTGAACCTGCCCTAAGGTGAAGGAAACACGATCCACTGAGGATCGTCTTGCAATTAAAACAATTCTCTATGAATCAGCATGACAATGCAGGTGCTAAACAAGCATCTGTTCAATTAAGTTGGTTTAGCAGTTTTGGGGCAAGTCTATTTTGCTTTTTTTCACATCATTAAGCTTACACTTAATGCTTGCAGCAAACAATAGCTCATTAGTGGATTAGGGATAATTACCAACAGCAGTCATTATTCCTAAGGCTTAATGGGCCAATTTGCTGCTGTAATAGTACCCCAGTATTGTGGTGCTCCAGCAGAAAGGCCGGGGGTGCTGGAATGAGCTATTGCCTTGAAGGCCCTGGAAATGGCTGAGCAATCCCACCCCTTCCCAGGACACCCCACCATGGGCTGGACAGGGTCTTTCCACCAGCTGGGGGGTCCCATCAGCTCCCAAGGTTGCATTTTGGGAGCTGGGTTCAAACTGAAGGGCATCCACCTGGGAACAGCTGTCTGTCCCCAAAACTGCCCAGATCGCTGTCAGTAAAAAGTCCCGTAAGGAAAGGGGGAACGCCAGAAGATGTGCCCACAGGTCCAGTGGCATTGCCCCACCTGGAACCTCTCCTGGCCTCTCCCTGGGCCTGTGCAGTGATGTTTTTTGAAGCTTTTTCTGTTCTCATTCGGGCCAGAGACTGAGAGACGATATCTGGACGCTGCCCAGGTATGAGATCTTTCATGAAGCTCTGTAAGAGGTACCAGCTTAGCTAAACAGCTGGTGAGCTGGAGGAATTCTTAAGGAATATTTATGTAAAATGTTAAGGGTTGTTTAAAGAGCTCAGCCAGAACGGCACACACCTGCAGTGTTATAGTAAGGCATTACATTCACTTGCTTTTGCACCACCTTCCAGTTGCATTCGAGGACCACAATGAAGAACAAGTGGCAAAAAATGTTCCTGAGCTGGAAACCTGGTACTGTAGGAATAAAGATGAACAACTCAGCTCCATCTTCCACTTTCCCAGGCAGCTTGGGCTGCCTGCAGGTCTCAGCATCTCCATCCTGCATACATAGGCAGGCGTTGAGCAGAGGAGCCAGGGACCTGGGTGTAGAGGACTAAAGGGACCATCAGAAAAGTTGAAGTATGCATAATTGTAGTCCTGTTTGCAAGCAGAGTAAAATGATATCGACAGCTATGTTTTTATTTTTAGCATTATATTTTCAGTCACTCATTTCAACCTAGAGTGCCATATCATTTTTCTGCTTTTAGGAAGGGGATTAAGAAAGAAAAAAAGACATAATGCTATAGTGGAGTTAAGTGCCACTTCTTCAGGCTCCTGTCAAATCTTGTAATTTGGAATAATTACCAGTGTCAGGTTTGGGGAAGGAGGTTGATGTAAATTGCCTCGATCTGTACTCATCCTGTGAGAAAAGAAAAACAGTATGTTAGAAGGTAGAGGACTGAATAGGCATCACCAGGAAAATCACTGTTTAAGCAGCCTCACTTTAATATACCTGATTGTATTTTATCTCCTTTTTTTCTTCATGTCATTCAGATCTGGGCAAATCCTGCTCATGCTGAGACCAATGGTGATTTCTCATTTATTTTAATAGCCCAGCCTGTAGATTTCTGCTTAGCAGGAGGTCTTGCGGGTTGCTAAGCATTGTATTCATTACTATATACGATCCTTTAAAAAGCAAAGCAAAGTTAACCAGATTTATTAGTAGCTCCGTGCAGGGGAAAGATCAACCATCTTCTGCAAACACCCTCAAAAGAGGTCTGGGGGAACCCATGCGGATTAGGCCCAGCCCTGCAGTGCAGCCTGGGTGTCCTGACAAGCCTTAGCAGTGACATCCATATTTTCTGGGTAGTACAAGTGAGGATGACTGCAGTTTTGTGAGGGGATATGTCCACTTCAGCCTGAGGCTTCTAGTTGATGTGGAACAAGAGGAGATGCCCAGGCTGGAGCAGGGAAAGGAGCCATTTTGGCTTTGACCTGCTGTCATCTCCCATCCAGTTACTTTCTTGCATCTGCAACTCATCTAAATTTTTAATTTAGATTTTTTATTTTTTTTTTGATGGGGAAAAAATGTCATTCTCAGAAGCATTTGTATACTTTTAGTGAACAGAATCCAAACCCCAAACCCCATAAAAACTTGAAAATAATCAACCCACTCTTTTGGAACCTGTCTCAGAAAACAGAGCATTTTTTATTTCTTTCCATTTTGTGTGTGTAAAAAAACCATGCCTTGTTTTTCCCTCTTTGCAATTTCTTTTGAGTTATGGGAGCAGTTTTTGTCCATGTATTGAAATAAATCACCACCATAAAAATCACAGTGTATTGCCTTCTCCACTTCTTGGAAAATGGCCTTCAGATCCTGGCACCATCATGCATGCCATGACAGGAGCCCAGGTAGGTGCTTTCGAGCTAGGACGTTTTTGCGAACACATCCCAAAATTGCTGTTCCATTGTCATCCCTAAATCCTGGGAGACATCAGACAGAATTAGTGATCCCAAAGGTTCCTGTCATCAAAATGTCATCAAAGCTCACTACCCTCAACTTCAGGAGAGAAGACTTTGGCCTCTTCAGGGATCTTCTTGGCAGAGAACCATGGGAGAGAGCCCTGGAGGGAAGAGGGGCCCAAGAAAGCTGGTTAATATTCAAGGATCACCTTCTCCAAGGTCAGGAGCGATGCATCCCGACAAAGAAGAAGTCAGGCAAAAACGCCAGGAGGCCTGCATGGATGAACAAGGAGCTCCTGGACAATCTCAAACACAAAAAGGAAGCCTACAGAGGGTGGAAGCAAGGACAGGTAGCCTGGAAGGAATACAGAGAAATTGTCCAAGCAGCCAGAGGTCAGGTTAGGAGAGCTAAAGCCCAGACAGAGTTAAATCTAGTCAGAGATGTCAAGGGCAACAAGAAAAGCTTCTACAGGTACCTCATTGATAAAAAGAAAACTAGGGAAAATGTGGGCCCTCTCTGGAAAGAAACGGGAGACCTGGTCACCCAGGATATGGAGAAGGGTAAGGTACTCAATGACTTTTTTGCCTCAGTCTTCACCAGAAGGGGCTCTACCCACACCACTCAAGTCACAGAAGGCAAAGGCAGGGACTGGGAGAATGAGGAACCACCCACTGTAGGAGGAGAAGATGAGGTTCAAGACCATCTAAGGAACCTGAAGATGTACAAATCCATGGGACCTGATGAAATACATCCGCAGGTCCTGAGGGAACTGGCAGATGAAGTTGCTAAGCCACTATCCATCGTATTTGAGAAGTTGTGGCAGTTCAGTGAAGTTCCCACTGACTGGAAAAGGGGAAACATAACCCCCATTTTTAGAAAGGAAAAAAAAAGAAGACCTGGGGAACTACAGGCCAGTCAGTCTCACCTCTGTGCCTGGCAAGATCGTGGAGCAAGTCCTCCTGGAAACTAAATAAATGTGGAAGGTGTCCCTGCCCATGGCAGGGAGGTTGGAACTAGATGATCTTCAAGGTCCCTTCCAATCCAAACCATTCTAAGATTCTGTGATTCTATGAATGTGCTGGGTGGGGATGGCAGGGTGAGGTGCCTGATCCTGACCCTTTCTCAGCTGAGCACCACTGCCCATGCAGCCAAGGATGCCAGTGCTTCGCTGCTGATACTCACCGCAGCAGCCCCAGTGTGACCTGACGATTCACGGAAATGTCATCTTTGGTTGTAGTTGTCTTCAGCTACGGCAGTAGCTAATACAACGGGACAGCTGAGCCATGCAGCAGGCAAAGCACTGCTCAATGTCAAGTGGATTTTGAGGAGACCGCTTGCGGCAGGCAGCTCTGGGGAGTCTGTCTAAAGGTGAGCCTGAGCAATGACGAGTCACCGCAGCAGGTTTTCATGTGCAGACAATAAATGACCTCACCAGTCACATGGGGAAAAATGTTCCAAACTCCATGAAACCTGTTGCTTTGAGGGGGTTCCTAGATTTCAGCACGGTTTTGTGATGAGGTAGAATTGATGGCCAGTCAGAGTCATGAACCGGGGTGTGTTTTCAGCAGCAGCTCTCATAATCATCTTCTGCTCTTTTGCCAGCGCTCAATTCCCATCACAACACTAAATACTAATGAGTACTGGAGAGCCTGAGCAAGTAATGAGTCCTTCAAGTGACTGGATACTCCATAAGAGTTCCAGAGACGCACCATGAATAATCAGATGTCAAATGTTCTTTTTTACTTTGAGAGGCACAACCATTTTTTTTAGGGTGATGTTGGCAGTGGAGAGTGCCTGTGGTCATGGCAGTGCCCATCTCAATATTTCTTGTGCCTGAGCTCTCTCTGGTCACCTCTGCTTTTACCAAAATATCTTGCTGGGTCAGGAAAATGGAGACATGCAGGCATGGAAAGGGAAGGAAAAACTTCCAGCAGTTTCTTTGAAATAAATTGGATTCCTGTGTGCAGCATGAAGGCCAAGTTCGCCAAGGATCTGAGAAGGACTTTGCACTTCTGCTCAAAGCTGTGATCCCCCAAAGCTCTGCTGCACTATGGCTGAGCCCCGAGTGCGCTGGACGCCCCCTACAAAGGATGCCCATGTTATGACGCTTGCTGGCAAGAGCAGTGACGTGTGGGAAGGGGAGATAAGAGCACAGCATGGGGCTGCTGTAACTTCTTGTGGAACTTAATAGGCAATAAAATCAGGTTTGACAGAAAATATATTTACAGATTATTTAATTGCATCATATTGCAATTATTATGAGTTGTGTTACAGCAACAGTGAGGGGCCCACGTGAAGCCCTGCTGTGTGTGCATTCCCTAAATATATCAGGAGAGGTTGTTTCTGTTCTACAGTTAGTAATGTAAAATGAAAAAAGTTACAATGGGAATTTGAGGCTCAGAGAAACCAAGCAATTAGCCCAAATTAATAGGAAATTAATAGAAAATCTTGGGAATCCAGGACAGACCTATGGAGTTCCAGTTTATAGATGTGCTGTTCACTTAATCTTCAACTGTGATCCTCTTCAAAGCTGTGAATAGACAGCTCTGATTTTCTGTCCAATGCTATAGAAACATTTAGTCAAAGAGCATGAAACATGCAAAATTTCTCAATTACTGCATCATTTTCTTCTAAAATGTAGGAAAACTTGTTGTCCATATTGTTTGAAAATATTGGCTAGTAATATTTGATTTGCCAAATGCTAATAATCACAATCCTGCACAGAGGAAGATAATGTTAATGCAGAAAAGATACTTTGGTCAATATAGAAACTCTGTACTGAAGTGACTGGAATCAAGCCCCGCGATCTAGTGGATGATGCTGTACTCCCATGTGTTTATCCTGCAATAGCTCTTCGCTATGAGCATACCTTACAGTTTACCAGATCATGCAAGACCCTCAGCATCGTTATGTGTATTGCTCGTCTAAATATTCCCTTGTTACAACTCGTCTTCAGCAACAGATAATCTGATACTATCATAATATACAGTAAAAGCATAAAGGCAGTCAAAATAACATTGTCTGTATCAAATTTGACTGGTGAGAGCAGGAATCCTGCCAAGCAACAGCCCAGCAGTCACCCATCGTGAGGTTGCAAGTGTATGGTTAAGGAGATCTGCAGTGGCTAATCCTGTTGTCATCTGAATTAACTTTCAAATAGGGGGGAGAAAAACCCCAGCGGTTGCATAATAAGAAGCTTAAGGTCTTGAGCTGGGAAGTAATGTGTGTATTTTGTGCACGCCTGCTTAGCAGTAGCACTGTGAATGTCATTTTGCCGTAAGAGGATTGTTTTCCTGGGTAAAATGGGTGATGCTCTTCAGCTTGTCCAGCCACAAGCAGAGTGTGTGTGTGTGTGCGTGCTGAGAGCCTAAGATGACAATTAAGGATTCCATAAACGCTGGCCGGTACTCAATACCTCAGTGAGTGATTTTGGTGAGACAGTGGTTGGTATTCCTCCTCCTGGGGCATGTCTTGCTCAAGCCGGCACTTCCCAAAGGAAGCCTTGGCAGAGTCTTACCTGCACACACTCACTACGGGCTGGAGCTGCCCGATGGCATTTGGTGTGTTTGGCAGGATATTTCAGGTATGTTTTCAAACAAAATAAACATTCAAAACATCATGCAATTATTCACCTGGCTCTTTCAAAGCTCCCACAGTCCTTTCCAGTGGGGTCTAGAGAACAAGTCTTCTGAGGATCGGCTGAGGGAACTGGGGGTGTTCAGCCTGGAGAAAAGGAGGCTGAGGGGAGACCTTATCCCTCTCCACAGCTCCCAGAAAGGAGGGTGTAGCGGGGTGTGTGTCAGTCTCTTCTCCCAAGTAACAAGCGATAGGACAAGAGGAACTACTCCCTCTACTCCACTCTTGTAAGACCCCACCTGAAGTACTGCATCCAGCTCTGGAGCCCCCAACATCAGAAGGACATGGACCTCCTGGAACGTGTCCAGAGGAGAGCCACGAGGATGATCAGAGGGATGGAGCACCTCTCCTATGAGGAGAGGCTGAGAGAGTTGGGGGTGTTCAGCCTGGAGAAGAGAGGGCTCCGGGGAGACCTTATTGCGGCCTTCCAGTCCTTAAAGGGGCTACAGGAGAGCTGGGGAAGGACTTTTTAGAAGGGCATGGAGTGATAAGACGAGAGGGAATGGCTTCAGACTGGAAGAGGGCAGGTTTAGATTAAACATTAGGAAGAAATTTTTCGCTTTGAGGGTGGTGAGCCCCTGGCCCAGGTTGCCCCGAGAAGCTGTGGCTGCCCCATCCCTGGAGGTGTTCAAAGCCAGACTGGACGGGGCTTGGAGCAACCTGGGCTGGTGGGAGGTGTTCCTGCCCATGGCAGAGGGGGTGGAACTCAATGATCTTCAATGTCCCTTCCAACCTAAACCATTCTATGATTCTCTGAAGTGGCCTCAAGTTGAGCCAGGGGAGGTTTAGATTGGATATTAGGAAAAATTTCTTCACCGAAAGGGTTATCAAGCACTGGCACAGGCTGCCCAGGGCAGTGGTGGAATTGCTGTCCCTGGAGGTATTTAAAAGATGGGCAGACGTGGTGCTGAGGGACGTGGTTTAGTGGTGGGTTTGGCAGTGTTAGGCTGATGGTTGGACTCGATGACCTTAAAGGTGCCTTCCAACCCAGATGACTCTATGATTCTGTGATTCCATGATTCTATGATTCTATGAAGAGGCGAGCAGCCAGGTACCGGGGTGCTCAAGTACCGTCCAACCACCTGCTGATGTCAATGGAGGCTCTCACACACGGTGCTGCAACTGCAGCTTTTTAGATCTATCTTTCCATCAACATTTAATTTTCTCTAGAATAAATCATTACCTATATATGCAAATAAAACAGACAAAAGAACACCAGGGCTCACAGAGGAGGAAGGTAACTGCCTACGTTAAACTCGTCTTGTAATACAGCACTTGGAGAAGCATGAAGGAAAATGCAAATGGAAACAGCGTCTTCTTGCTAGATGTTTGCTGCTTGGACTTGACTTTCTTTTTTAGAGACAAAACTAGAAATGCGTTGGGATTCAGCACTGAAGATGACTGTGGCAAGATGGTACTGTGTTCATGAATGTGCTTTGGCACTGGGACTTGTTTGGTTTTCGCTGTCAATGGGAACCTTCTCCCTGACTCCTGTGGGCGTTGCGCTCAGCCACACGTGAGTAGAGCTCTTGGCTTGCTCCTCCTGTGTGTTCTCCTCTCCCACCCTCCTCTCCTCTCATCTCCCTCCTGTGTGTTCTTGGGAGGGAGAGGAGAGACGTTGGCATTCAGATGAATCTGAAGTCTCATCATCCTCTCCTGGAGGAAAGAGCTTTTTCCCAGGACTTGGGTTCCAGGTGAGATATTGCTCTTTCCAAAGGGCTGATGTGCAGTACTTGGCCAAGTTAAGTGTGCAGGACAGTGTGCTGCCCAATGTTAATGTCATTTGCCCTGGTGACTCATGCTGCAGGTGGCTCTTGGTGCAATCAGAGTGTCCCCACAGGGATGTCACACAGGGGCCAAGGGAAAACCTGCGGCTGAGCTATGGGCTCAGCTCTTGCTGCGTTGGGGAAGGCAGGGAGCCATGGGGACCCCGCAGCTCGGCCGCTCTGCAAAAGGGCAGAGACTCTGCTGAAAATGCTCACTAGTTTTTCATTTTTTTATTTCTACAAACAAATGACAGAGCTGAGCCCTAAGGGGGGTGACTGCAGGCCAGCGGCCGGTCGCGGAACCGAGCTGCAGCCGCTGCTTGGCTGACGGCTTTGTGGGTTCCCCAGCCATGTAAGATGTTTGCCAGCGTTTAAAACATGCATTGTTGTGGCTTAAACTTGGGGAAGATTCTTGTAGGAAAGTTTCGTCTGAGGATGAGTGCCAAAAGCCCCAGCCTACGGCTGGTCGGGCACACATTGCTGCAGATGCTCTTGCGCAGGCTGTTTGCCCGACAGCGGCACGGCTCTTCCGTGCGCATCCCGGTGTGGGACCTGGAAAGCACGTGCACGAGACAGAGCGATTTTGAGCGAGTTGCTCCTCTCTCAGCTGGGCAGGGAGATGTTTCTGCTGCTGTGATCTATTTTATAAGTTAGAAATGGAGAGATTTCACCTATAACCGTTATTGGTCCGGCTCTTCCGCCCCCTCTGCTGGCTGCCGAGCGCGCGAGGTCCGAGGCCAAAGCCACCCAGAGCCATGGTGGGGCCTCAACCAGGAGAACGGGCTGGAGCAGCTCGGCTCTGCTGCATGTCCCCAGCAGCTCCTGTGCCGCGAGAAGTGGCTGTTGGTAGGGGATGGAGGAGGGACAAGGGTAGCCCTCAACTGAAAATCGCTACTGGCTTCCCTTGGGTCTCCCATCCCTCATGTATCTGCTGCAAGGGTGAGCAGTTGTGGACTTCAAGATCAAATAGCTCAGGGGAAGATGAGGCTTTTGAAGTCAGTTTTTGCCTCTCTTGGCTGAATTGTTCTGTACCTAACTCTAAATGTTCTTTTTGTCCCCACCAGTTGGGATATTCATTAATCTCTCGCGCAGATATTTTGGCGTCTTATAACTGGATTCACGCTTCAGTGTTTCCTCATGGTGCAAAGTCTCTTACATCCATTTTTGCAGAATTTTTGGGAACTCAACATCTGTGAGACCTCTACAGCTGTGTCACATTTGGCTGAGTGGGACCACAGGTTTGATATCAGCAAAACGAATGAGAAACAGATTGGCTGGTGGGAGGCCTGGTGGCTTCACACCGGGCTGGCAAGGCTGAGTATTGGGGGAAGAGAGACAAAAACAAAATCAACCCTCCCAAACAAAATCAACCAAACGAGAGAGAAATATCTTCTCAATTTCTTGGGAAGGCTCATGTTTCCCAGGGACTCAATTTAAACTTGCTGCAGCTCTTTTTTTAGAGGTCTGGTTATTCGCTTCCCAGCTCTGCTACTGCTGTCTCTTGCAGCTGTGGGCAAGACACTTACTATTCTCTAATCTAATATCTGTAAACCAGAGAGAACGACAGCTTCTTTTGCTAAATATGCTAAGATTTAAGAATCTAGTGTGGAAATTTTTCCTTTTTCAGTCTGTGCAAGGAGTATTTCAGGAAAAGGGGGGTCCTTGACCAAGGGCACCTTTTGGGGTTCCCAATTCTCTCCTGTTGTGCGGATTCCGGGGCACTTTGCTTCCACTTGTGTCAATCCAATCTCCAAATGGGAGCAAGTCCTAACCCCTCCGAAGCCTCTTCTCTTCACCGCAGTGGATCGCCGAGGAAGGCTTTGCTGCCCTTTTAGCAACGTGATGGGGACGGAGTCCCTGGGGTTGGGAAGGGGAGGTGGAGCTACACGCTTCCAGAGCTGATGGTCATTTCGTGATAAAGTGATAATGCTAATAATCCCCAGGTCCTTTTTTTTTTTTTTGCCTTTGAACTGAACACTTTGCCTGTCTCAACTGTGGTTGCCTTTTTGAACTGTCAGTTTGGGAGGATTAGATGCATGTTTAGGCTGGGTGAACTCATGAATGAAAATATTTTCCTTGGCAGTTTTTAAAATGCTTCCCCCCTTTAAGAGCTGAACCCTTTGGCAACAATCTGCTTTTTGCCCAGATTACCACTGTCATTTTGGGAGGTCTTTTCCCGCAGAACAAACAATGGAATTTTAATAACGCAGTGAAATAGATTCAGGCCCGCTTTATTTATATTTTCTTTATTTATGCTTGAATACTTAGTATGCAGCTCCAGCAAAGACAAATTTAAGCTTTGTATTACTTCAAAATGATGAATTAAGCTCTGGGAGATTTACTTCCCCAGAAAAGGATATTTTGATTCGCTGCTTTGAACACGTCTCATAAGAACAATAAACATCAGCGAAATTAAAAATAAAAAAAACCCCAACCTCAGTAAAAATTGCAGATGCAGAGTAGAGCAGACGCAGCTCCGCTCGTTCTGCAAGCGGGTCTGCCAGCAGCTGTACCGCAGCTCCCTGCTTTAGTGAAAATTTGACTCAACAGTTCAGTGATAAAAGGCAATGGTCACCATTACAATGAGGTTGAATTAGTTCTGCCCATTAATTTTATGTTAAGTCCCACTTAGATCTGTGTGCTGAAGTGCTCGAACCAACACCAGCTTTTACTGCCTGAGCAGACAGGCGCTGGTTAAGCTCCCAATGCCATCGCCTGCTTCCAGAGCATCCTTCAAAGGGATCTAACTTCGTATAGGGGCGAAGAAATCACAGAGACAGGCAAAGAGAATAGGGAATTATCTGAAGTGAAGCACAAAATAGCATCTATTAAGGCTATCAGCTGAGTCTAACGATCACCAAACTGAAATAAAGTAGTTTGTGACGTGTACAAGCTCGTCTCGGAAACTCTCATAGGTTTGAATGTCAGCTTTTGCCATGACTAGGGTTGCACTGATTGCAGTGGTAAATATTATTGTGCTTGGTGATTAAACCCTTAAGGTTGCTCATAGAGTTTTTTCCCCTCAAGAGAGTTTTCTGTTATTTTATTTTCCCTGCACACTGCCTTCATTCCTGATGCACCACCCTCCCAACTTCCCAAGCCTGAGCAAGGAGCCGAGGGATGGAGATATTCACAGATTGCGTATAACAAATCTGTTCCAGGGCTTTCAGTGTTAAACCGTTCTCTGTCAGATAAGCCATTGATACGCTGCTGTATTCAATTAAGATAGATGGCATATGGGATAGGTGGAAAGCAGCCAAACGTACCAGTGCTTTGAGTCTGGAGATAGACCAGATTGAGAGAGCCAGAAGTGCACTGGAAGGAAGGGCTGTACTGTGGGAGCTCTGCAGAAAGGGAAGGAATGAGGGTATTTTGAAGGATGCACTGGGTATTATTCATGCATTATTGCTCTGCTTTTAGCACGGCTGATTATATCCTGCTTCGCTGAAATCACTTCAAGTAATTTTAGCGCATGCAGAGCATGGCACGCAGCTCATCGCTGCAGCCCAACAGGAATCTGAAGAAGCCGGTGAGCAGAGCTGGAGCAAAGCAGGTCACCAAAACACCCTTTGCTGAATGCAACTGTGATTTTTCAACTCAGACCTTGTCAGCACTTGGTGGCATTCGATAGCAACGGGAGTGACATGGGCACTGGCTCTCTCGTGGTGTGTAACCTGCCATTTGCTGCCCTGCGCTGGCCAAAGGATTTCTGGAAAGCCCCGTGCGTGGCTGCCCGGTGCGTGTTCCTGCGGTTCTGCATCCACTCGGCCGACATCGTGCAGGAGGAAACTCCAGATAAACCCTGTGAGAACTTCATTCGGCTGCTGCCACAGCAAAAGCGAAGGGGTTCAGCCATCTCACCACTGAGATACTGTAATTACTGAGCTACTGTAAAACAGTATCTGCCAAGGATATTACAGCTGCTTTTCCATTTCCCTCCTCTTGTAAAATCAAGGGGGACGAATCTGCAGGATCATGGCTTGCTTCCAGGAATGTGATAAAGATGCAAAGAAAAACAGCAATTCACAGGGGAATTAACCTCCTCGGCCACTTGCTGCAGCGCTGCTTGCCTGGATCAAAGATGCTGCTGCACCTGCACTGCACAGGTGTAGAAGATGCTCTTCCCCACTGCCTGGATTGATGGGAGGTGCTTATTGCTTATCCAAGACAGTCTGTTTAAAGCAGAACAGGGGTTTGTAGATAAGAAAAAATGCTGCTGGTGACCGGGGAGCTTTGGTCAAGATTTTAACACCTTTCCCAGCTAAGGAATTTGTCTTCATACCTTGATGCCAGAGCAGCTGGAGCTGATGGTGGAGCTTACAGGAAGGAGAAGAGCTTGTCTGCTCTCCCGCTCTCCATTTCTGCCTTTATATCAGACACCGGTGTGGGGCAGAGTGTGGAAATGCAGCACTCTGTGCTCTCAGCCTTGGGAGGGGGCATGGAAAAAAGAAGAAGGAATTGGAAAGCTGGGAGAGCTGTCAGCTCTGCTGCTCTCCCGGGATCCAGGCACCGCTCTGCCTCTGCAGCCGAAGGGAAGAAATCTAATTGGCAAAATATGCACAAAATAAGTGTTGCAATAGGGGTGGTGAGCGGCTTCAAGAGCAAAATGTATAAGAAACGAGAAACCAGAGCCTTTGGACACCGAGCCCCGTGGCAGGCCAGGGCAGCCTCAGCGGAGGGGGTGTTTAACGTCCTCCCGGAGCAGCAGCACCTACAGCTCCTGTCCTGCTGTGCCCTGGGGCTGTCGGGGCTGGGGATGGGCCAGACAGCAGCCTGGGGCAGCAAGGGGCACCCAAACTTCGGTGGCTAAATGCCGGTGCTGAGCGTTCTGGGCTCTTCCCGGCAAAGGTGGTGACTGGTTGTGGTGGCTCCAGGAAGGCTGGTGAAATGCACCGCATGGGATGGGGCCGGGCACGCTGCGGAAGAGCACAGGGTTTGGGAGAAAAGGAGAGAAACAGGGATGTGCACAGATGAATGCGATGTCTATGTTGTGCTAAAGCTTCAGGCTGCATCCTCTAAGCTCATGAGAGCATCCCTGGGGCTCAGTGCCACGGTGTCAGTGCCGGGTGGGATTTTCCGAGGACCCCGGCCACTCTCTGAACTCAGCTGCCCAAAATCTAACCAGAAAAGCAGGGCAAATGAACAGCAAGGCTGCTGTACTTCGCAGCCCCTTGCCTCATCTCACCTCCCACCCTGACAGCTGTGACGAAAATAGGGATGTTGCACAGAGGTGACAACCTGGACCGCATGGTGTCCTGGCAAGTCCTGCCAGCAGGACGGTGCCCGGTCGGACCCTGCCATCCCCTGCTGTGCATCCTGAGACAGCCACCCTGCAGCAGTGCTGCTCAGAGGGCAAGGGAGAACAGGCAGTAAGCTCTGATGTGAAAATATTTATTTATTATAATTTACTATGAACCTATTGCAAAAGCCTCCTGTGTCTTACATTCTCCCAAAGACTTTCTTACCAAGTCTGTGATCCGCTTTTATTTAGCTTGGTCTTTCACTAGGCACCAACGCTCATCTGAAACAAGAGCAAATAATTTCTTAAAAGGCTTCTGGATCAGCACAGCATCCAACGGCGCTGGACACAAGCCAGAATTTCTCTACACTATAAGCAGATAAAGGATGGAGAACGGTACCTGCACATATCCATTTCCCATATTGTCCCACGTGCCTCACAAGCATTTAGTAAAAAGATGAAAGGAGAAAATTCACAAGGCATTAAGTAGGGCACCTGAATTAAAGACTGTGAGATCAATAGCTCCTGAGCTGGAGGAACAGTACTTTATGAATCCTTCGCAGCAACCAAGCGGGTCAGTTTAAAAGCTCCGCTAGTGTTGTAGGTCCCGGTCCTGTAAACCCTTAAACAAGTACTCTCGTGGTCATTCCACCAGCTGCTGCTGGAGCCCACGGGGCTGCGTGTGAGAGTAGAGTTAATAAAGTGCCTGATATCTGCAGATCTGTTGGTTTCAACAGAGCAGTGAATTACACCACCTAGAAATCTACCCATCATTCCATGAAGAAGATGCATGTTTCTTGCCTTAGTAATAAAGGTATTAAAATAGTTTGTCAAAATCAGCGTGCCTCTGTGCTAATAGGAAAGAGAAGGGTGCGCTGCCATTACCAAACCTTTCCCTTGGTGACCTGTCATGTTCTTCCGTCACCAAAATCACTTGCAGAGCTGAGGAGTAGATGGGAAGAGAAGGGAAAAGTGTGTCCCTCCTGGAAGTGTGGCTGGAGGCGTGGGCACAGCTCGACAGGAACATCTGTGATTCACCTTATCTGTAGCCATACCCAAACCTGCTGGGCAATTTTAAGAGAAACCAAGGACATCTAAATCAAACAGAAAGTGTAGTTTTGAGTTTATTTAACCATTCATCATTTAATTTTGTCAGGCAGTCCAGTAATTTTAATTAGTTGGACCAATAGCTTTAATTTGGATAATGGTTTGATTTTTTGGATTTCTGGTCAGTGAGGGCAATGAAGACACTTCATTTTTTAGCTAATGTGAAATGTGAAGTCGGTGCTTTGTTTTCCTTCCAGCACACTGTACCTGCCTTCCACAGAGTCTCAGGTATCAGAGTTTAATCAATATTAAATCATCCGCGCAGTCTAAGTGTTTGCTTATGTTCTTTGAATTGTTGCTTGCATCAAGAACAGCGGTGATGCCCCGAATCTGCTTTCACTGGGCTCCGCCGTACCCTAATTATGTCATTTAGAGAAGGACATTTCCTGGCAGCAGTTCTTCAATTCAGTGCAACAGCCACTATTGGAATATGGACAAAACAAGGCTGTAATAGCTAGCACATGTGCACGATGGCTACGGGGACAATTAACCTTTATTTAAGAGTGAGCACAAGTCCATTTTGTTTAGTATTTCCAAATGATGGTACCTTACAACAAGCAGAAGTAACACTGCATGCCAAGCTCCAGTGCTTGTTTATCTAGTGTTACAGCGAGGTATATCATTACCTTATGGCGCAGGCGGCGGCAAGGAAAGGGCACAGATATTCTGTAGCTATCCAGAAATGCTGGATGTGGCCAGGATCCCGGGGGATCCTCCGTGCGCATGAAATTGTGCAATGGCTAAAAGCTTCTTTGCAGGTACGAGCTTAAGGCAACCTGTTAGCAACACGCTGTGGGTATTTGCGAGTGTCGTGTAATTAATATGTTCAAATGCACTAAATTTCTGTGCCTAGAGTTGATTCTTGTGGGTTAGAGCAAAGGATAAAGATTTTATCTTACACAAGAGCCTGGGACTACGTAGTGGTGGAAGATGCATATTTGCGTTAGAATAATAGATCTTTTGGGGGTATGTTTGTTTTAGTTAATTTAATTCTCAAGAAGGTTGTTCCCACCTCCAAAACTTGGCTTAGGAGTACTAAAGCCATGGGCACCCGTGCAAGAGGGTGGGAATAAAACCACAGTGAACCAAAGTCCACTCTGTGCACCATTTACTGACCCAAGTGGGCTTTGTACTGCTCTGGGAAGACCAAGTGACCGTTGAATATTTTTTCTCCACATTTGTGTTCTCCCTCTACCTTTCTTGCTGGTGTATTTCTGCAGCAGTGTCTTTCTGCTGGGAAAACATGGAGCTCACAAGTGCAATAACACAACAAAATATCCACCAAATGGTTTAGCTTATTCCTCCTTACTTCTGCAGTTCACCTGAAAGGCTGTAATCTATGAAAAAAAAAAATAAATAAAATAATCATTTGTCAGTCCTAAGAAGTAACATTAGTAGAGATTTCATGGCTGCCTACAGAGTACAGACACTGAAAATCTTTTCAAGACAAAAGGCTTCCAGATGCTGCGATGGTCCATATTTCGGAAGGTGCCAGGTCAAGCAGTTCCCTGCGCTGATGCCCACAGTGTCACTACCATGAATTCCTAAAGTTGAGCTATTTCTCCTATTAGACTTTCTATTAGTATTTTGGGCTTTTTTTTTTTTTTTTTTTTTATGCCCAGAAGTTTCACAAAAGAAAAGTGGATGAAGAATTGCAGGTGACGTGTGGTTCTGGGGAATCCAGGCCAGTCCCTGCCGCGGAGCTGCAGCTGCGGCTGTGCTGCCCCATGGAAGAAGGACTGCTCCCGGAGCTGCTCCTCTCGGTCGGCTAAGGAGAACTGATGTAAAACTTCCTCATAGCCGGGACCGCATGTGCTGCGAGCAGGGAATCCAGGGGGACAAAGAGAAAAGAAAGAAGAACAAAAAATACAGGCAGATAAATACTGATAATATAAAAACGAGGGATGATTTTTGCAGATTCATTGAGCCTGACTGACTTTTCCTTTCCTCCTCTGTTGGCTTGGCAAAGCAGAGGCGCAGCTCTGCAGAGATGTGCAGCCCCTTTGAGCAGCTTTGTTCGTCTCTGATGCATCAAACGCAGCGACGAATTATTGATAAAATACTGTGAGGCCATAACCTCAACCAACAGCTTCCCCAGAGTCAATATCAAGGTGTTGCTACTCCTCCTGTTAGTGTTTACTAAATAAATAACCTTATTAGTAGGGGTTGTAAAACCCTGATAAGGTGCTTCTAATTAGCAAAACATCAGAAGCGATCTATGTTAAACGTAACAGAGACAATGAGACATAAAATTGATATAGTTTGTGCACTGATAAAAAACCCCTCATCTGTTTTGCATTCACATATGGAACGTATTCACTGGGGAGAGCGAGCGACATATTTTTAGGACACTATTTCATCTTAGCAAATCAATGTACAGGCTATTAAAACTCCATTTTTTCCATGAATGATAAGTGTAATTACATCTCTCTTGCAATAAAAACTAGTGCTTATTAAATGTAAATATTTAACAATGATTAAAATACATTTGAAGGAAACTTTATAGCTTTAGTTTATACGTTCCCATCTGGGTTGCCTTTCCCAAACCACTATACTTTTTGGAGAGTTATTAAATTATTATTTTGAGAAGGACTAACACTCGGCGTGTCCCTTGCTTCGATTTTAATTTCGTGCACTTTCAGAATTTATTGAAGTCTGGTGAGCGTAAGATTCAATCAATGCGTTATTGTATTTGTAGAGCTGCATCAAGGGGAAAGTGGCTTCATGAGGTAGGAAATGCCACACTGACATGTCTTTTGTGCGTCCAGTTTTGATGGCCAGATATAGTTTCCCGACTCCACATGCTCCAGCTCTCATTTGTTTCCAAAGGAAGCAAGTTGGTTCCTTAAATGGGTTTCTGCAGTTTTACGTACGGCCCTTCTGGGGCTGTTTTAAAAGTAACCTTCAATAAAAGGTCCAATCTTACAAATTGCTGATGTGTATAAGGAGCATTACGCCTGCAAATCGCTGACCCTGGGCACAATTCATGGCTGTACACGCAGGACCGACCCTTCACAAAGCACCGTAATAGGATTACTCGAGAAAGGAATTCACGGGTAACCAAGGGTTTGTCAGATCCAAAAAATAAATCACGTCTCCAGCAAAAATCTTCCCTATGGAAGGAGGTTTCAAATGCCCAGGGAAGCATCCCTGTAGATTTTAAGGGAGTTGAAGTCAGTTTTCTATAAAATCCTGCAGTTGATTTAAAAGTTGCATTGCAGGGATATAAACTATTACACTGCTATGGAGCAGCTTAAATACTTCCAGAAAGGACACCACTCCCTGTTAAATTTTAATAAGTTCTTGATATAATTTGTGCTCAGATGTACTGGTTTCACTCCTGTTCACTTTTACAAGGGCCGCGCTCCTCCAGCGATCCCTAATTCTCTCTTATTGTTGCTTTTTTTAAGGAGAGTTTTGCTTCATACTCAAGATCAATCTGAAAGGCTGGAGTTAATTTTTAATTTGACTAAGTAATTTTGGTCATGTAAGCAATATCACCAAAGTCAGTTACTTACTTGAGAGAGTGTTAACGGGATCAGGCCGCTGAGAGCTCGTTAAAACTCCAGATCCTGCAAAGAAGCAGGAGCTCAAACCGCTGCAGAGTTTCTCGGAGTCACCAGGTGCCCCTTATTGCAAAAATCACACTGAAAAAGTCACTACTTCTATAATTAAAAAAAAAAAAAAAGAGAGAGAGAGAAAAAAACTCAGTAGCCTTGTCTGACATGTTTAAAAATAACAAACAACTGCCCCAAATTTCTCATTCAGGAGCAAGCCAGCCACGCCAACACCTGGTGAGGAGGGTGCTTGTGCCCCTCACACGCACAATTAAAGCATCTTTAGACTTGACATCCTCCTCCTTTCAGTTTATTAAACTCCTTTAGCAACCCCGAGATGCTGCGGTAGACAAAGGCTCAATGTGCGTGTGTGGCTTTTCAAACAGTTTTCTCTGAGGAGGAAAATTTCTCTTTAAATTAATCTCCCTCCTCTATTGCAACTGGTACTCAAGAAAAAAAACACAACCCACCCAAGGAAGAGGCTATTTATTTCTGAAATAACACACAGGACATCGTTTTACAACAGTGTATTCGGTGGTTTAAGTTACATCTGATGAAAGGAAAATTAATTTAAGGCAGTGATTTTCCACAAGATAAACCTTTGGAAAATAAAGGTTCCTCTTAGAAAAAAATAAATAGTAGTAACACAAAAGGGCTTGGCAGCATGGGCATCTTAAATTGCTTGTTTAATTAAACCTTGCAACTAAATTTCCATCTATTTATTTTTTACTTATTTTTGGTCATGAAAAATATTGGCTAAAGTTAGAACATATGTTTGTTGGTTTTAATTACAGACGTATTTTTTCCTACAGAGCAAACAGCACCTCTTGCATACGACAACGTCAGAATAACGTGGGCAAACTTTCCTGGTGACTTCTGCAGTCCATAACATAACACAGATATTTGTGTATTTTTGGCTGTTCCTGTTGCCATTGAAGTCAATGGGGCATGAACCCCGATGGGAGCAAGAGCAAGCGCTTTCTGATACAGACGTGACGAAATAATTTAAGGCGAGCGGTTTTCTAGCATTTCTGAGCTGTTTTCACACAACGATTGAACATAATGCCCAGTCAGATACGCAGAGGCGTGTGCACACGAGCTTTAAGTTAAAATCCGCTAAATAGGTTACGATTTCTCAAATAATAGCAGGTACTTGTGGAAAATTATGCGCGCCTTAATAATCGGCCCTCTCTGTGTATTTTACCTGTGCAAGTAATTTCATCGAAGTCATCGTGTCTGCTTGTCAGGGTGAATTAAGAAGGACTGGCTCAAATAATATACCTTTATTTTGATCTTGGACACACGGCTTTGTTACGTGCAGTCTCCGTCAGTTTTAACCACCCAACACACGTTTGAAATGCAATATCCACCGACAAGTCTAGTTTGGCTCTAGAAAAACAACTTTTCTTCTTTTTTTCTTTGTAAAAGAATGTTTTGTTTTATATTTTTGGATTAATTATTCCTCTCTTCTGTCTTATAAACCAGCCTCCTGGAGGTGTCTTAAATTTTAAGCACAAAATAAAAGCGTGCTTATATTCTGCACGCAGACATTGAAAATGAAAGAGCATGAGGCTGTTTTCACAAGCATTAAAAAGGGGAAATCATTGCTTTCACTTCTGTCCTTTGTTCCCACAATAGTTTCTTGAATTTAAAATTACAATGCCATGTTCTGGTTTTAACCTGTGTGCTTCGCTCTGGCTGAAGCTGCTTTCATCTTTTTCCTCACAAAAATTAAATATCAGCCTGCCAGCGTTACCAGGTACTTTCAGCGCGGCTGATAATAACGCCCTTTCGATAATTCTATAATGGCAGATTTAGTACTGAATAATTATACATTGTACAGAATAGCAACTGCCTATAGAAAAAAAAGGACCTGATCCAAGCCCTTTAAAATCGTGGCTATTTTTTTCTGAACGCTGCACTTTCTGAGTGTTAAATAAACGTAGCGCTGATCCAAAGCACATCAGTGACACGGTTCTGCGCTGTGTCGATGTTCATCCAAATGTGAGCCTGGGGAGATGGGCACTGTGCTTCAAGGTGGAAGGGCTGACACTCTCCCTCCGTATTTTCTTATTTCATCATGCACAGGTAAGGGTACACGTGTTTGATTTAGGCAGAAAATTTGCTGGATAAAACAGTTAACCTGTATTCTCTGTGCTGCTTTCCATGTGCGGGTCAAATTTGTGTTTGTGAGTACAGGATTCAGCACAGAATTTGCATTTTCCTGGAATAAATAATTTGCAGGCAAAACATTCCCATCTCCACGCTGTTCGCAGTGGGCGACGGCGAAGCTGAGGCCACTAAAACAGATTTACCAACAAACGAGGAAATTCCACGGGGCTAATAAAACCCTCTCATTCTAATGAATTATTTCATCGCTTCGCTGTCTGCCGCTTTCTCGTCGCCCTTTGCAGCAGCGCAGTGATTTGATCCGTGCTTTCCTCCAGCAGAGACCTTGGTGTTTAGATTTTTCTGCGGTGCCTTTATCTCATTCCATCCCCTCTGCAGCAGTCCTACCCTGCGGTACCCGCAGCCAGGCTCGGTCCCGGGGCTGGGGAGGGAGCCCGGACCTCCGGCTGTGAACCCCGGGGATGTCACGCCGGTCCCTGCGCATGTTTGCCAAAGGGGTTTTAGCCTCTCGCTCGGCAGCTGCCGCTCTGTCGTAGCACTTTAGGGAGCGGAACGGGGGAACACGCAGAAGCACCAACATCAAACCGGTCTCCGGACTCATTTGAAAAACGGGGAATGCCTTTAAACGCATTGAGACTTCTCACTTCTTGATGGGGAAGCATGAAAAGAGCGATGCTTTAATCTTGCTGTATAGCCCCAAGTTCGGGGCTTAGAGCTGAAAGCTTGCAGTTCCAGTTCCTGCTCTTTTTGCAAGGATTTCTGACAGGACGTAATGTAGCTCACAGCGGCATTAATCCCCCCTACAGCCTCTCTAACAGTGACACCTCCCCGTACCACCCAGGCTCGACGGTCCCAAGGCTTGCGGCAGGAGGAGATAAGGCAGCCCTCGCTCGTCCGAGCGCGCGGAGCCCCTAATTGCTCCCATTTATTGCCGTTAGGAAATCAGGGAGAGGGCCCAGCCCGGGCTTTTCCCCGTGTGTGGCTGCGAGACAAGGCCCGCCGATTTCAGCGGCCGCAGGATCAGCCCCGACGTTCGCCCTCGAATCCGCAGGAGCTCCACGCCTGGGGAGGGAGATTTAGGAATCCAGATTTACGCTGCTGCAATTAACTGCAAAATTTGGCCCTAAAAATCCCACTGGTGTAAACAGCAGGGCCGCAGGTCAGCACCGAGCACACAGCCCGGGATTAACGGCAGCTCACTACTGGAGCAATTATCTTCTGGCAAAGCCAAAAAAACTCCCTTGTTAAGCAACTGTGGGGCTCTCGGTACTCCCCCTTACACCTGTGAAACGCCAGATAAGGCCGCCAAACCGGAGAACCCTTTTTCTAGAGTTTCACTGAGAGAGCAACTTAGTGAGCAGCGTGTTCTTCGTATTATTCGGAAAATAAATCTTACCAGCCGCTGAAGAAGAGTCGAGGCTGAGCGGCGCGGCTGGACCTGATGTTTACCGGGAGAGTTAACAAGCCTGGCAATAAAACCCTGAGTCATGATGGCTCTGAAGAGTTACATTTGCTTTGGAATTTACTTGTATAGAAGCATGAAATTTTATGTAGAAACAAGATCTATAACCACCTATATAAAAGTAAGGGCTTTTAGTACCTCTGAGAATGATGGACTATACTCTGTACTGCTACTGCGGGACAGATCGCATAATAGGACTGTAGGATCAGACCTCAGCAAGTAATTCAATATTGGTTATTTCGTAAGCTTTGTCTTTGGTGAGCATAAAATATGATTTTCTTGAATCAATTTATTATATGACTTCTTTTTTTTTTTTTTAATGCCACTCTCCCCCTGACAGACTTACTCTTCACATTTACTGTTGGAAATTCAAGCTGGTTTGGTTTCTTTGTGCAAATATGATTTTGGAAATTATTTTCTTTGCCTTTTTTTTCCCCGTAGTGTTTGCATACAATTCCTTGTTTCCGTGACTGTGTCAGTCAGTAAGAGGACTAAGGTACAGGAGAGGTAAGTTCACAAATTAACTTCTTGTAAACTTGAAACAGAGATGAAGGAGGAATGTTTTTGTGGAGTTTGCCCAACTTCATAACAAACATCCGGCTTAATCCTCATACTCTTCACAGAGAAACGAGGCATTTTCCTCAATACCTCTCTCCAGTTCTCTGCTTCGTGCCACAATTTAAAAAAAGCTCAGATTTTACCACTGTATCCAGGCAAAATTCCCCTTAGCAGAGATACAAGATTTACCCAAGTAAACCTCGAAATATTGAGGATAACAGTTCTCTTCTTCAAATCCAGAACAAAAAGTGTAATTAATGATGCCGGGCAAAACCCCAAATTAACTTAAATCAGGGCAGGATTGGGATGGAATACGGGAATTTACTTATCTCCTTAGGCAAAAGCCCAGCTTTCCTGAAACGAGCAGTCACAGGAACAAATGGGATCAATTTTAATTTTTCTAACCCCTCCCGTTTCGCTGGGATTTCTGGCTCCGATGGAGGAGCGGAGCGGGGAGACGGCAGAGCCCGGCCGGGCACTGGGACTGCTCCGCTCCCCTGGGAGCCACAGGAGAGGGGCTGCTCTCCAGCCCGGCATCCTGCGACTTTGCAAAACCCCCCTTTAATTATTTTTTTTTTTTTTCCCTCCCTGTGCTTTTTTTTTCCAAGCGTCAGATGCTGGTGTGATGTTTCCCGCAAGCCGTCCATCCTTCCTCGCGGACAAGGAGCCGCACATATGCGTAGGCGTGCTATTTAAATCAGCGGTGTAACGCTAGGATATATCAGGCGTATATGTGAGGCACACCGTCGCAATATTCCTGTTACTATAGGAGCAAAATACATGTAAATATTTAGGTGGATTCCTTCCAAGTGCAAGGGGCAGCTCCGAAAACACACGGTGCCCTGGGCCAGGACATGATTTAACACACGTGGAAACCTCGGGCAGGTGAGCAGCCCCGTCCCCCCCCGGTCCCCCCAGCCTGGATTTCACGCCGGCCGCGCACATGCCAAGATGTGCAATGCTAAATGCATACCAGAGTGTCGGTGGGACTGCGGTCTGCCTGCTGAGGGGAGTAATCCCAGCAAAGCCCCGTAATAAATGTTTGCAGGATCAGGCCTGGAACGATTTGGGAGAAAGTTTCCCTGGTTTCTTTTGTTTCTTTTCAGTCTCCGAGTGACAGATGACATGTAAGAGTCAGTCCCTGAAGATCCCACACATTACAGACAGACAACAGCCATAAAATCCTCCCTTGCCTACAGGTCCCTGAGCTTTCTTTTTTTCTGCAGGGCCTGATTTCACGTTTATGATGGTTGGAGAGAAGCTTTAGGAGGGCTGAAAGAGCCTTTCCCTTAACTTCACTGTGTAAAGAAATCATATTTTGGAACAACTGCTTAGCTGTTAAACTATTATTAAACAGAAGAGGACATTTTAGGTCAGGAAAAATACAACAAAGCAAAAATCCTAGTTATAAAAGAACCCTACAATGCCTATGAAAAAGGGGTGGATTTACCTCCCTGCTCCAATGGATAATGAGGTTAAAACGTATTCCGAGTGGTTTCAAACAGAATTTAAATGGCTCTTTATTGCCTGTCTCTATTTTTTTAACTGGAGGTAAATAGGTTTAAGTCATTTAGAGCACAGGGTTTCTTGTCTGATATTAGTGTCCGGAGTGGCCAGTTGTCTCTGTGCCGTAGTTTATTCATTGTTCTGGGGAAAATTAACAAATATTGGCGACCCACCAATAATTGTTTGAGAAAACCAGATACGCGCTGCAGATTTTGGCTGTGTCGCTAGTCCTTATATAAGCAAAATGGGTTGTTTCTAAAACACTGCGCTCATCTGCACCAAGCATACAGATGGTATTTGTACTAATCAAGCAAATTCTGCCCTCCATGACATCCGCGCAAAGGCCACTGCCAAATTTGCAGCCAGATGCTGCAAATTTATCTCACTTGGGAAGCATGTGGAAAAAGGGAAGTTTTGGTCACTGGAGAGGTACACCACTATGGTAGAGATCCTAATTTTCACCTCCCTAGAGTTCCCCATTGGGGAACAGAAAGGCAACCTTATAAATCCTCCAGTGGCACATACCACCGCTGAGCCCTCAGCTCCAAAACCCTTTACAAATCCCTCCAGCCCTCCCAAGCAAGCCATGCCATGCGCTCTCCCACCTATGGTCCCCCCTTTTCCGTGGGAAGGGGATTCCTACGTGGGATGAGGGTCCTCGGGGTTTCCTATGGGCTGCGAGCGGTACGATCTCCCGCACCCGCAGCGATTGATGCAACCGCGGCTGATGCACTGGCACGGCCCAAAACTCCCCACGGCCGCTTCAGAGAGAAAACCAACAATGGTGCACTGTATTTAACACTGCATGCTGTGGGAAATGGAGAGAAGATAAATGGACTTTATTTTACAACATAAAGAATGTTACACCCTTTGGTAATACGTAACTAATAACTTTAAATCCATTAAAAAACTGTGTTCTCTACTATACCGCTCACGAACGGAGCCAAAGCTGTAAAAATTCATGAAGGAGTCAGTAGCAGGCTGGCTGGGGTTACAAAATCTACAAAAACTGCTAGAAGTCACAGTTTTCTCCATGAAAGCCATGGCCATAACAAATATACCACACAGCTTGCTTCCTAATCCATTCCCAGGAAGCCGCATTGTGTGAGGTTCAGGGGATCTTAACGTCCAGCAAGGTCGGGAGGCAGCAAGGGGCGAAGAGGAGGGTGCCTGGTGACCCGATGGATGTGGGGGCTGCCGGGGCAGGAGGGGACCCCGAAATGTCCCCGACGCTCTAGACCTGGGTTTGCCCTGTGGTGGATGACGCAGAGCTGGTCGTTGACTGATCACGCTGGAAAACAAAAGCTCTGCCTGGAAGAAAAGGGCTCCTTTTCATTTCTGTTCCCTCTGTCAGGCAAAAATTAATGACTAAATTCACCTTTCTCTGATGTTGTCCATCATGCAAATACTGGTGGGCAGGAGTCAATATGAACTTTAAACACACCTGACACAGGTGGCTTTTGCCTTTCAATGCTAAATGGCCACTGGCCAACAATTCACAGCGCAGCATAAAGGAATCCTTGTGGCGAGCAGCCTTCCCTCTGTTTATATTTGTTATTCCAGAATGAAGCTATTCATCGGGGCTGAGATGAAACTGCCCAGGTGAATAACTTCCTGAAACCCATAGCTCCTGCAGGAGTGCGACCAAAATCAACTGCCAAATGAATGTAGTGTGTGAGTTTGAACGCTGGGGAGAAAGCCCAGGAATTAGAGAGACGGTGGAGGGACGGATGCGGCCGGCAGGCGATGCTCAGTTGTCCAGGACCCCACGATCCCAACGTCCATACCGTGGTGTCTCTCCCAGGCACTGGTCAAGCTGAATCACTGCCCTGGGCATTTTCATCCAGCCAGTGGGTCTTCTCCTTGTCCTCTGGGCCATGTCCTTCTGCCAACAGACCGACACTGTCACAGGCACAGATGGAAAAAATAAATAAATCAGTAAATGATATTATATTTCCTGATTTTAGCAGTCAGTCTGTGGGTTTTTCCAAAAACAGCAATCTGAAATAAAACTCAGGCCGTTCTCAGAAGGGTTTCCAAGGCGTTGCTTTTTTCCTATAAAGCAGTTGTGGCTTATCTGCAGGAAAACAGACATAACCCCCATCGGTTGTACTTCATCCTTCTGCAATTTCAGTGCAAGCCTGTGTGTAACTCTTTTCATTTGGATGAAGCCTATCCTATTCAAATATCATTTAATCAAAATAAAAAATAGGTTGCACTGTATCCAAAAAAGATATACAGACTAAATATTTTGGTGAGTAGTCACCAAAATAACTGTAAAGGGGAATTTGTGAGCAGTTTGGGAAGTTTTCTTTCGGCTTATGCGTAGAGAAATCTTTACATACTATCAGAGTTGGGATTAATTTATCACCAAGCCCAGGAACTGTTCCCAATCGGAATTAGCCACACTAATGTCTGGAGCTGACAAGCACAGCTGCAGCAAGCTCCCTCATGTTTATTATTGTAGTTTTTCTTGTATTTTAACAGTTTGTACACTAATGGAAGAGCAGGAGCTAAACCGGCTCATCTTTGCTCCACTATTGCAATGAGTTCATTAAGGCAATAAAGCACCTTAAAGGCTGCGTTTTAAGCTCCTGATGGGATCAGTAGTAGGCACAGAAAATAGCTGCAAGTTCCAAAGTCTTTTCTGACTGTTCTGTTAGAAAATCTCTGAAAGTCGAGTACGGAAGATTGCATTCAGACTCACCTTTCCGTGTTGCTCGATTCCTGTTTTAAAGCCTGCTTTGGAAAACAGTGGTCTGTAGCAAAGGACTGGAGATACAAGCCTCTGCTGAATGGGGAACAGAAGCAAAAAGAAAAAAAAAGAAGGAAACTTGAATTTAGCTGATATATATATATATATATATATGTATTTTTCAAATATTCTGAGTAGTAGAAAAAGTATATCAACTGAGGCAGCCGGAGATGAGATATTATAGCACCAAAGAATGTTTTCTTTTCCTTCATGTTTGTGCAGGATGGAAGTCATTCTGCTTCTGAAAAGCAAATGTACTGACAGCATGAAAATCTTATTTATTCAATAAGAAATTGCCATAGATCAAACTGACAGGTTATCAACTGGTGTGTATTAAAACTTCCATGCAACGTGCATGGTCCAATCAGACCTCAGGAGTTACACAGGGGCTCTACCTCGGCTGTGGCCAAGTCTCTGCACTGGGACCTGTGGCCGCAGGAGTTCTTTAGGGCTCTGCTGTGGCTTCGGGCCAGTGTGCCCAGTCTTTTTTTTTTTTTTTTTCTTCCCCATGGAAACATGGGAGCAGAGCAAGAAAGCAGGTCTGACATCTGTCTCACCTGCCGTGGAGTTGGGAGACAGCCAGGACATGCATCTGGACCGAGGACTTGGAAGCAATTCCAGGTCCTGCATTTTAGGCATCGTAATAGGTCAGTAAAGCATTTCTATCCTCAAGTTCATTTTGAGCATTACATCTACACTAATTCAGCTGGAACACATCCAGATTATCTATCCATTTACACAAGAAAACAGCCAGAGGCAGACCAGCCGAAGAACAGAGAGTGCCGGTGGCTGCCAGATGTCGCGTATCCAGCAAGATCCTCATTTGGCCGATAGCCCTCATGCTGCCTGCTTGGACCCAGGCGCCTCTGCCAGACACCAGCCCCGGTACCTGCCTGCTCGGCAGCGGGCTGGGGACCCCCTCTGCTCCCCACCCTCCTTCCTGGCCCTGTCCTCGGCAGGGTTTTGGGGAGCTGCGGAAGGGCAGAAGTGGTGGGGAGGAGTGGAGAAGAAGAGGGGACCAGATTGCAGAGGGAGAGAAGAGGAGGGAGAGGAGCGAGGGACTTCTCCTGGCGCTTGCATCCTCCGGATGCTCATCATAACCTTCCTCCCGAGGGTACCTGCCCTGTCCTACCTGTCTCAACCTCTCCTGGAAGAAAGACCTGTGCTGTCAGTGTGGCAGGCTGGCTTTGAATCTCTGCTGCTCCCCCAGGTGGGAAAAACCAGAATTAACTCAGGAGCGGCCGGCAGAGGTAATGCACTTGCCCAGCAAGCCAAGAACTGAGAAAACACTTCCCCACCTCGTCCTTCTGATAAATCCATCTTACAAGGCTGGGTGTACGTATGTGCGTGAACTGCTGATTCAGACCGATGCTAAATTTGCTCACTATTTTCCATCATATATAACTACACACTCCCCTCAATGCCCCACGGGATTAGGATACTCCAAGGATATTGCTAACGATCTTACGGAGCTCTTTACCTGCAGCTCACCAGCAGTCCAGCTCAGCAAAGCTTAAAGGTTATTTATTTGTATTAACAATTATAGAAGAAGGAACGGGGAAAAGTATCAGTTCAAATGGGGAATCGGCTGGGAGGGGAGCAGATTCTAAAATTTCTTTTGGTTGATGATTTTGTGGGAAAGCTGTGAGAGAAGAGGGATAAAGTACTCTGGCAGGGCAAGGAGAGGGAATATAATTAAATAAGACTGCTCGTTAGGGACACGGGGAAGAAAATGAATTGCCTTAACACCTTTGCTTCTCTTCTCCCACCCTTCGCTATTCCACTTTATCTCTGATACGTCTTCGCAAATATTCTAGTAAGGCCATACGGATACAGACATGCAGGTCCTCGGTCCTGCAGGTGGCTGCAGGATTTGGGTGGCTGTTCTGTGCTCAGACGGGCAAACCTGCTGTGCCTGCGGGGGCGCTCAGCCTTTCGCTGCTTTGGCTTTTCTTGCTTTTCAGAGCCAAAAGCAGATGAGCAAATGAGCCGGGGGTTTGGGTTCCTGCATCCCTGCCGACCAGCATCACTAAGCCTTGGAGTGAACTTGCACAGCATCCCCCTGTGCTTTACCAGTACCAAGTGAACACCTTGGGCTGCCTTTTCCTCCGTGTCCCTTGGAGGGCAAGCCGTAGGGATGGCTGGCTGCGCTGAGACAGGAGCTGGGGTACCCTGGGAACGGGCGACCCGAGCGTCTCCGTGTTACTCTGCCCGACAGGAGATGGCATCGCACCAATTAGAGCAAAGTCCTGGTGCTATTTTGCTGCACAGACAGCGGAGGAAGGCTGCCTGCCTTCCCTTTGCCTCCACCGCTGTGCTGCTCTCCTGTAGTTATTTTCATTTTAGCTGTATGCCAAGTTTAAGGCTTCAAGGATTTTCCTGCAGTGACCTCTAAATCCCTTCACTGGTCAATATGATGCATCACCATTCAGTATAATATCCTTCTGTCTGGTTTGCTGGCCCCAGACTTATTATTTTATGTTTCTGTACATTAAACTGCATTTTCCATTCACTGGCCCAGGCAACCAGTGGATTCAAATCCCTTGTTCCTCGTTATTTGTTCCCTGTCCAATTTTGTGCCCTCCACAAACTTTGATAGTTTGTGGAGGTATTTTCATTCAAGTCATTTGCAGGTATTGTAAATGAGGGAAGTCCCTTGGTGTTCTCATTTGTTGAGCCTTTACAACACAGGATTACCTTTTCAAAGGAGGACGTAGGGGTTTAGCAGCATGACTAGCGGATATTAATAGATACCTCTTGGTACAGATCCTCTGAAAGACACTGCTGCTGTCACGGCGGCTTTCTTACCTTTGCACAGATGAAGGCTGTAAATCAGAGCAAGGGCTCATGTCTTTTGCTGAAATTGCTCTGGAGTGCAAGGTCTGTGAAAAACGGAGGAAGAAAAAGGGAGAGAGAGGAAGGCTCTCGGAGCAGCGGCTGATTAGGGAGTGGGAGCTATCATGGGAAAACAGGAATTTGAGGCACCTGAACTAATGCTCTCAGGTGCAAAGTGGAACTTGGTAGTGAAATATGGAAAAGACTGGAAAGGAAATATTTTCCCTCTGCCGATGCGTTTGTTGGACCCTGTTGTGTGCATCACCATCGCTATCAGTTTTCAGCTCTGCTCCCTGCATTTGGTCCTCTGCTGGGCATTTCCTCATGTTGCAGTTGAAAAAACTGAATCGTAAACCCAAAAGCTCTAAAACTAACCGGAGCCCCGAGCCCGGTGCCCTGACCCCAGCCCAGTGCCACCGCGGGAGCAAGCCGTGGCGCAGCCTGCCAGCCCGGCCACCGGACTGCGATGACAGTACAAACCAGGTTCAAGCCCACATTCCTTATGGATGTTTGCAGCCGCCTTGGCACCACAAAAGGAAACAAAAATGTCTCCCCGTGAACCGTGCAGGTTTTATTAAACATGTGTTTTGGTTCGAAGCCAAGCTGCGCTGGGTTGTTTTATCACTGTTTATTCCTGTCTTTCACAGCCTTTATCAGTTATCCACATCAGACCTGTGAGCACTGCGAGGGCTGAGTCACACAAATAGTACTTTTATCTGCAGTCAAATCTATAATCAAGCAACAAAACCCCCTCATCTCGCTTCTACTTAGAGTCCCAACTCCGGCTCTTAAAGAAAAAGGGACTTCACAAAGGAATTTTAGTAATTATCCTCTCCCCTCCGTCCCCCAGATGTTGTTTTGTATGATATAGGTACCTGTGGATACTTGAAAAGAGCACTCAGAGCTGCCGTCTCTTTAATGGAAGACTTTTAGGAAAGTGAACTTTAACTTTTAAACTTCCCTATGAAAAACAGATCCATGTTAAGTTTGATACCATTTGCCTCAGGATGATCTCAGCTCTTAAAATATGATGGTTTTAGTCGGATTAAGAGCCTATATTGTTGCTGAAGAGAAAGAAGGGTGCCTCTTTAATTGCAGCTCAAATCTACCTAACAATTGCCACATGTTGAACAAGATTTAAGAGTTATTAAATATGAAAGCCACTATTGCTCCTCCACCATGAGCAGCCTTTGTTTTTTAAACCTGGAAAGCACTAAGTAAAAGGGGGAGGAAAAATGTAAAAAACAAACCCCCAAAAAAGCCTAGTGAATAACTGAAATCTGAAGAGGTATGTTTACTTTCTGCGAAGGCTGAAGTTAGCGCAATGCACTTCTCTCTGCAGCCGCATCTGCTGCATTAACTGAAACAAACTCCTGGCAGGTCCGGTAACCTTATTGCTGGGAAAACTTAGTACGAATTCACGACAGTCGCTGGTTTGCTGCCATCTGTTACCAGAGGTTATTTACAAGCAATGGGTTGGTAACTTGACCAGAGCTGTGCTAAGCAAAGTCTCCTCTGCCTCTGGCCTTGGCTGTAGCAGCCGAGGCTCATGATCTGCCGCGCTCAGCTCGGCTCACGACAGAAGGGCTCCGGTGCAGCCTGGCACAGCCCAGCAAAGACACCAAGGATCCCTGTCTGTGAAATCTTCTTTAAACCTCTCCTGCTCTTTGGTCTCTCAGAAAAAAAAAATAAAATGTCCCCCAAATTTTTTTTCTTTCTGTATTTGTATGATGAAAGAGCAGCCTGAAAATTGAGTTGTCACTATTGCAGGGTTCTGCCTTTCCATTGTGTTGCTGAGCAGATCTGGACCACCCTGAGCCCAGCATCGGTCCTGGCTGCAATCTGCTCTGGGGAGAAAGCCCTCAGCCAACGACTGTCTGAACCTGCTTCTCCTCCTTAGGGCCACGAGTCCCTGATGCCCTGGATCACGGCAGCAGTAAGACACAAGGAACAGGGGTGCTGCTTGCACTAGGATAGCGTTTGCCATGTTGTTGTTGTATTCACTCAGTTCCCTTTATGTCCACAGAATGCCCGAATCCCAGACTGGTCAGGGTTGGAAGAGCCCTCTGGAGCTCCCCCAGCCCAACCCCCTGCCAGAGCAGGGGCACCTCCAGCAGTGGCACAGGACGGCGTCCAGGCGGGTTTGGGATGGCTCCAGAGTGGGAGACTCCCCCCCCTCTCTGGGCAGCTGTGCCACTGCTCTGCCACCCGCACAGGGAAGAAGTCCCTCCTCAGGTTGAGATGGAACTGCCTATGGTCAAGTTTGTGCCCGTTCCCTCTTGTCCTGTCCCTGGGCACCACTGGAAAAAGACTGTTCCCATCCCCCTGGCACCCTCCCTTGAAGGATTTGTAAGTATTGATAAGATCCCCCCTCAGTCTTCTTTTCTCCAGACTAAAAAGACCTAAGTGCCTCAGCCTTTCCTCATAAGAAAGATGCTCCAATTCCCTCATCATCTTATTAGCCCTTTGCTGGACCCTTTCCAGCAGTTCCCTCTCCTTCTTGAACCAGGGAGCCCAGAACTGGACAGTCCATACTGCCTGTGTCTTGACTGTCCCCGTGTCTCCCTGGAACCAGCCCTCTGGCTCGCCCGGCAGCAGAGCACTGATGGGGGGATTAGATTAGCTCCCTGTTGATGCCATCGGTTTGGGTCACTCGGCTTTGCAAACCTGAGCCCAGACCTAAGCCCGGGTACCTACCCTAGGGCAGAAGCCGGCAGGCAGGGCAGACCCCGCGCCCTCCCAGCTGCTGGGGAGGAGTTTTAGACAGCAGAATGCTCAGGGTCCTCACTCTGCCTAAGAGTTTCTGCAGGAATGTGGCTGTTTTGGAGAGCTCTCGACTAACTTCGCATCCCTCCGTGCTGTAAGTTACTCATCGCTGTTTAGGACACTGATCCCCGCGGTAGCTCAGCTGGCTGGACGCCAGAGCCCTGACACTGGTCTGGAAGGATCTTCAAAGTGGAGTGCTCTCTCCTTCCCCAGCTGTGCTCACAACAGCCCGGGTTGTTCAAGGGACTTTTACCCGTTGCTCATCAGTGCGAATTTTCCACATTCTTTTCTCTTTTCATGTTAAGGATAAATCTCCTGTGGACAGAAGCTCTGCTGGGCTGTGGTGCCTCTCTGGGAATGGCCTGCATGGCTTGAGCTATCAACTTCACTCCCAAAGCAACAAGCCAGCACATCTACTCAACTAACTGAGACCACAGGATACAACTGCATAGGAGGCGAGAACAGACATAAAATAGGTCAAGGCAATAAGGGGTGTTTCTATAAATCATCTGTTATAATTTGTAGAAAGTTAATGTTGGGTCAGATGGAGAGTTACAGCTACTGTATCCGCAAAAAAAAAAAAAAAGAAAAAGCTAAAATGTGATTTTCAGAGGTCAATGATTAAATTTCTTTTCAGATGTTAGCCCTCTACTCCCTTTCCATTGTGCTTGATAGTATTTCAGAGACATCTTCAGCCTCTAGGAGCAGGATTTTAAAGTTATGGTAATATAGTTTTCATATAATACATTATTCATTTTTCTAGCTCTCCATTTAGCAATCCTGGCAGCTAAGTAGGATGGTATAGTTTAGGGCAGGGGCCACTGCAGGTCTTTGCAGTCTGGCAGGAGAACTCAGCTAAGCCTCTCAGGTTACAAAGGAAAAGCAATTTTCATTTTCCCTCCTGCTCAGCAAAGTAAAACCCAGCTCCTAATTTTCAGGGAAGAAATCACAATGGTTGGATTTTTCATGTCTGATCTCAGACACACCCCTGTAAATCTGGAGACACTTACGGAGCTGGGAACCCAGTTCCCTCTTTGGCAAGGTGCGGGAAAGGGGAAAGCAATTGGCTTTCTACCACGATTTAAGCTTCCCTTTCCATAGGACTAACAGAAGCCATTTATTCCTCCCAAGCATCTTGTACTGGCTCAGCATTGCCCCCCGAGATATCTGCTGGGGAACGTTCCGGCAGCACGTTCTCCAGCCGGTTTCCAACCTGTCCTTGCCATGGCTTGGTGTCAGCCTCTTCCCTCTCCCCCAGCTCCCCTCTCGCAGACCTGCCTTGCCGTTTGTGCCAAATATCAGATCAGCTGCTCACGGAGCTAAGTCCTAGCTGAGGGGGTGGAAATGTCAAAGAGGCTAGTAGAGATGCAAACCTTTTCCGCTGCCCAAAAGTCTCCCCGATAAATTACAATTTGTGCTTACAAGGCAAAATTAAACCCCTTCGTTCTTACAGTAGGTGGAAGCGTTGTTTAGAGTATGGGATTGTAGTCGGGACTTCCAGGTTCTGCCCTTGTCCATTCTGCTGTGTTTCCCTGGATTGCACTTTCCCAGACATGATCATGATGTTTTGGGAATTTCTTTGACCAAGAGGACCAACTTTCAGAACAAAACCAAACCTTTGTCAACTTATCCATCCCCATGATAGAGCTAGAAAGCTGGAAGAAAGATTTCTTGACTAAGGGAAAGGGAACAATTGGGGCATTCAGGGAATAAACCGACTTTCCTGAACTTTCACTCTTTGGCTCCACCCTTTCCCCCAACAATAAAACGGATCTTCAGTTTTTGCGCTAACAATTATGTGGACAGGGAACTGGTGTTGTTTCTTCTTCTTTTTCTTCTTCTTAATTTTCTTTTTTAACTTTTTGACTTTTCTTTATTATAAAATTCCAACTTCCAGCTGACCCTTGAATAATTGGTTTTGTTGCAAGGGTTATTTGAGGTCTAAATGAGCCCGATGACATCTGTTTAATTTTAGATGCCTGGAAAATGTTCTAAAATTAATGAAATCCAAATGTATGACAAACTAATAGAACAATTTTATTTATTAAAAAGACAGTTAAAAATAATTCTAAACATTTCAAGAAAACAAAAGAGGTGAATGGGATTTGTCATTGTTTAAATTGTACTTATTATATTACATTTCAGTGAAATGACCTCTTGACCTTCCACAGTTTGCTCGATTTCCTCGTCAGGCTCCTTCCAGCTAATTTGCTTTGACATAAACAAAAAGAAAAGAACTCAAGAATCAAATGCAGTCGTCCAATATTTGGGGTCTCAGTGCTGATTATAGCCAGATACAAATAAGAATGAATGGAACTTGCTAAAGGCAGAACCATGTTATTAATTCTTCATGAACATTTGGATGGTCATGGGAAACGTATGAAGCCGCACAAATCTCAAACGTGTCACAAAATGTAGCTTGAGTGCTCATTCCTTTTAAAAATGAGTAGTTGAAATGCACAATTTGCCATTTTCCTCTTTAGCAAGTTTTAGTTCACCTCGTTGGGCTGCAGAAACGTTAGGTGGCTTAAGTGAGCAATCACAAATCACGAGTGAGGAAAGGTGATTTATCCATTTTATGCACTTGATTTGCTACATGTATTCTTTCGAAAGGAATGCTTAGCCAGAGGAATTACACAGACATCACGGATCATCCAGGAGACAATCTCCAATAACTTTTGTAATATTCTCAGTGCAACTGGTGCTGGAATTCTAACTATTGCCTCTTGTGTGGCTTAAACCCCTCCAAAACAAATGCAAATTACAGTTTGTGGGAATATATATACACACACACATATAATCTATGTCTTTTTATAGGAAATAAAATAAAACAGACCAACATGGGGTTTTATGGTACTTTTGTACACTACGGTATTGTAAAGCATGTGATAAATAGCAAATTGGGCAGTATGAGTGACTCTGCAGGTAAACATTATATCCTCAGTGAACAAAGTGGTAGTTCTCGCACACCTCCACCTTTAAAAAGGAAATGAAACTTCATACTGTGGATAGAGTCCCCCTCAGCCTGATGGCACATGTCAGGAATATTTAAAATAGATTGTTTAGAAAAGGTTTTACTGCATAGAAACAGAATGTCCCCAGGACAGACGGTGCGTTTGTGTTTCATTTACAGTTTCACCAGAAATTACAGTGACCATGACCCAGGTACGGTACCTGGGCGGTACAGTGCAGAGTACCTGAACACAATGAACTTTTAAAGCTGCCCTCTCTTTCTGGGAGCCCACCTGGACTCCTAGGTCACTTCTGAAGTTGAATTTCAACTCTACTTTTGGGATACAGAAGTTTGAAAAGCTAATACGAGGGTTAGGTATCTGGAAGCCTATTAAAAATTACAGGGTGCAGAACTGCTCAGAAAGGGGACCAGAGTAGATAGCCCCTTTGGTTTCTACCCACCCTTTTTCTGAGAAAGAAAAATTTTGAAAAGAAAATATTGTTCAAGATAAAATGATTAATGATCCTGAAGAGCCATTTGTGCTGATAACAAACCTTGTATGGAGGAGATTTAGTCCGTGCGTGTAGCTTGCTGCTCTTCTGGTCAATAGATTAGACTTATACCCTTCATGTTTAGAAAAAGCCAATGAAGAATCAAGACTGCAAATGTCTTCTGACATTAGCCATATCTTCAGTTATCATGTTGGAGGTCTTTCATTTTGGGGGGCTTTTTCTGGTTGGTCTTCACAGTATCTTTTTGCATTGACTTCTCTATGCTGAGTGAATTTTTGACTCCTTGGTTGAAGTTGCCAGACAAAAGTATTCAGATTACAGGTCTGCTTTTTGCACTCTGGCAATTTACAATTGTTGTTGAAGATTCCCTTGCTTTGTAGATAAATGTTACCCTCAAATGGTAACTAGTTACTATCACTTAGAAACCAAAAGCTGTCTAACCTGTTTCCAAATTCTCTGAATTCTGTTGTCAGCTGATCTAGTATTTTCTCAAATACCTGTGGGTGTTTGAAAAGAATACCCCACTTTGTACAGGAACTGCAGGCAATTTTGCATGAAACTCCACCATTTCTGTAGGGGTAGGCAGAATCCATTGTGGTGCCTGTGAAACCTCTTGGGTTCTTGAGAATCAGGGATTGACTGTTAGCAGTAAATTAGGGTAAAGCTGACAAATACATAAAGGATTGGTGGAATCGGAGTGATCAACATCATTCTGGAAGTTGGTTGTATTTGCTATACTTATATCTGATAACAAAGTAAAACTATTTAACCATAGTTTATTGGACATTTCTCTGTAGTACAGGTGCTGAGCTCCAGATAACTGCGTTACGTGGCTCAGTGCTTAACCTTATCATTCAGTCATTTTTAGCTCAGTTGACAGAAGGATCACTGGTGTAGCTGTAATTGGAGTTTACAATGTTTGCAAGTATTAGGTGACTTGTAGCTTAATGCCATAACTATAGGGACAATAAATTACATGGTCATTAGAGGGCTTTAGCTATTCATATAGTATTAAGCATAAGGAGGACAGTAACATTTCTCTAATAACACATAAAACACATATTCCAATTAAAACCATAATAGGATAGACTTGGCATTATATTACAGCCTCTCATGAATTTCACTGCTTAGAAATTATTACCGTTAAAATCATGGTTTCAAAGACTTGCACACAGGGATAATAAATTCTCACAAGAAGGTTCAGACAGAAGCATTGTGCCCCCATGGAGGAAGGCTGTGTTTTAAAGCTGCGAACATTCAGCTAGTGAGCAAAGGTTTGAGGGGTTGGGTTTCTTGCTTTCCTTTTGGTTCTCCATGTTTGGCTGAATCCCCAAACCAAGTGGGGCTTAATTAAAAGCAATTGAGTAAACAGAAAGCAGTCAAAAATGATATTTAGAGGCTTTTATCTTCTTCTAGAAGCAGTTCTGCCCCTGTATATTACTGTGTTTTGCTGTGCTCTTGGGAGACTTATTTGAAGGGATGTTGAAGCCATCTTATTTTTAAATCCCAATCTGTTTTCTGTCCTTGATATGTGCAGGGTTTCTTTTACCAAAAGACAGGCCCAAAGAGGGTAGTTAGAGGTAGACTTTGTCTACGGAACCATTTAATGCAATATATTCTCCAGTGTTCAAATACAAAGTTTTTACCTCTCTTTTCACTCACCCTTGATGTCCCCAAGGACAGCGCATAGCTGCTATGTGTGTGCATTCAGACGTCAGAGCTTGGTATATTCATTATCCCAAGGGTATGTTTCCTTTACGTTTGAAGGTGTTGAGTCCTGTGAAACTCAAGCATTGTCTCACTGCGAGGAAACAAATATGTGCTTACATGACCTTCCAGAAGAAGGCTGCTGATCAGAATGGGACCCCCTTTCTTTATTTGAGATTAGGCCGCCTTGTTTGTTCACCAGTCACTTCATCCTTGTAAAGCTGTAAGAGATACAGAGCTGTTTGGAAGACAAACTGAACTGTGCTTCCTTGGTCAGTTCTTCACCCCTCTCTCCCTGCCCATCCTGCAATAACCTCCTTAAGTCTCGGTTGTTAAAATGGTTATAAACTTGCTTTGGGAGATTATGGGTTTGCATCACAGTTACACAAAGATTATTTGAAGTGTGGTTAACATAGACTAGGACTTATCTCCCAAAGCTGTTTCACAACAAGCAGAACTACTAAAGACCTCATTCCAGATTGTCAGGAGATTAGAAAGGAAAGTTAAATGGGTCCCCAGGGGGAAAAAATTAAACACCTTTTAGAAAACAAGAACGTTTCTTGAAACACAGTTGCAAGAATGATTAAGAGATTAATTGACTGTTTTTTCTCAGGAATCTTCAGCACTAGACAGTAAACAACAACAAACAAGCAAGGCTGAAGCCACTACCAAGATGAAGAGAATATGAGAGCCCTGCATTGCGTTGGAAACTGCTCCTTTCCCTAGAGTTGCAGCAGACCACAAAACTAGATGATGAAAAGGACAAAGTTGTCTATGTCAGCAACAAGAGAGTCACTCTGCAGTTCCTTTCCTGGTGCTGCTGTATTCCCATCCTTTTTCTCTGGGGTGAGTTCTATTTCTCAAAAGAAAATATTTGGTGGGTTTGTTGCACCCTTCATCCATTCACAATCTCCTGTGGGAACCTCCAAGAGCAAACCCACCCACTCCGAGCTGGGGCGACCACCTCAGCTTCTGGTCTTCTTAGCCTGGACCGTGCAGCATCACGCTCTTAAGCTCTGGTGTGTAGGGATGAAGAGGGCTTTGCTCTCTCTTACTCCCAGAACTCAGGGGATTCATATCCTAGCAGCTCAGGCTTTGATGCCCAATTCAAGAATGGAGACACATGGGGCAGCCGTGCCTCAAATCCCTGCAGTCACCAGCCTGTGCTGTAAAAATTATCCTTCCTGCACTGTTGAGGACTTCGGTGAACATTATAGACTGGATAATACCAATCAGCTGGGAGTTCCATCCCTCTGACACACGCCTCCATAACGGACCCCGCTCCATACCTTGGGAGTTGAATTGCAATCTGCCCTGCTCTTCTGTACAAAAGTTTCTGGTATATAATAAAAATAAACAAAGAATAGTCTCCAGTGCACAGGACAAAGATCTTATAGTTGCTGTAGGAAACATACACAAGTATCTTCTAATGGAAACAATGTGATGTCTTCTTGCATGTCCAGAAATTTTTCATTCTGTCATAACACTGTAGTCTCTCCACTCCTCTTCATAAGCCCTTCATCCCTCTTTGCTAATGGTTTACAATATAGAACAATTTAACTGTATATATTGTTGTAAATCATGTCACCTTCTCTGTGAATTATATAAAATAATTCATACCGAAGAACTCATGGAAGGGTTTTTAAGGCTGCAATTCATCTTCTCTTTTCCATTACCCTGGGCAAGAATAAAAGCCAGATACAAATTTGGCTCTTTCCTTCGGAAAGGAAAATATGTAGTTATTTAATATCTGAAAGTAGTAGTTCCGCTTATTCATGAATTGGACTGCACAAGCTCTGAGGAAGGTGTGTTAGTCCAGACTTTCTCCACTGAAATCAGTGGAACTATGGACAGCAGACAGCAAAGTTTGTGTTTGTTTGTAAAGTGACAGCTAGTCAATGATGCTAAAATAATTACAGATAAAGCCAGGTTCTTATCAATTTTTTAACTTCCTACCCAGTCAGAAAAATATTTTTTATATCAAGTCTATTCTGTTGGTGCCTGTACACTTGGAAACCACTATTGGATGGTTTGATGGAGAACTGCCCCTTGCCCCGTCCATCTGTGTATTAAAATGGACATTAGTGAGGTTGTACCGGGCTGCGTTTCGTTCCTTGCCCAAGGCTAGCTAAGCTGTACTCCAAACACAAGAAGACATTGGATATCTAAGACTCCAGCTTGTCGCTGTGTGCAGCTCCACTGCCCTTGGGGTAGCTGTGCAGAATGGCACCATCTTTCTTTCCATGGGTAATAAGCACCCATGAATTGAGCCATCAAGAGAAGGGAGGAGTTGTGGGTTGTAGAAGCTGCATTACGTTGGGAGTGGGGAGTCCTGTCCTATGCTCATCCTCTGCTCACCTGATGCACAGGGTTTGGATTGGTATCATGGACTGGCAACCACTTCCCTCAACCAGCCGCCATGGCTATAACCAGGAATGACACTGCAGGTTCCCCAGGCTGAGAAGAAAGAATTTGGTAATCTTTACGTCCTTGTAGTTATTTGGAAAGCTTCCAGACTTCTTTTAAAGGAGTCATATTTTATTCAACTTGTATTTTCTCAACCTTCGGTTGCCAACACGAGCCCACAGGGCCGGCTGATTTGCACGTAAGATCTGCTATTGCAATACAGGCACTTAAGCAACTATTGGGCATTTAAATGCTCCAATTTAAGTATATGAAATAAGACTTTCATACATTTTTTCTCAACCTCACCACCCAAAACTGAAATTTAGCTATCCATTTAGATGGCCACATCTGAGAAACCGGCACTCAAAACATATACAAGCTCATTAAGCATGCAATTATGGTCACCTAATTGTGGTATTCCACACAGGGGCAATTGCTTGGATTTCCTGTGGGGAAAAATGAGCATACGTCCGCTACGGAACAGGAGAACATTGAAACTCTATGCAGCTGTACTTGTATGTGCAAAATGCATGGAAAATCCTTCATGTGGGGCATTTGTGTTAAAACCAGGAAAGGACAGCTCCAGAAACTCAGGTATTAGGAGTTAACATTATAATGGCACAACTTTTGAAATCCCTCCTTGTACTGTCACTTTAAATGTTTTATTGATTAAGGCCTAGATTACTTAACCTAAACCCCTATATTTATATTTAGCCAAGGTAAGTTATGAGTCACAAGTAATCCTTTTGATCCAAAGGTTGCCATGGGTCACCAGAGAAATGAGTTGAGTTATAATATCCTAGCAAACTAGCTGTGTGTACAGAAGAATAAATTAAATAAACTCTCCTTTAGAAAGTCTCAGTGATTCCGTACTCTGTTTCTGTTTAACCAGAAAATGTTGTGTTTGTTTTCTTTTCTCCTTCCATCTAAAACCGAAATATATTTGTGATGACAGATGCAAATATAGCCGCTGATGTTTGTAGCCAGCTGAATTGTCTTTCCACTAAGGGTGTCAGCACTTCAGTCCTGAGCCTTGGCTGCTCCAGCTGAGAACCGAAGTCTTCAAAAACACATGCGAATAAATTTCACTCAGGTGACTTCTCTGTGTTAAACTCCAAGTTGAAGTGGCATTGCCCAGGTGCATTTGCCTCTGTCCGAACAGGTCTGCTGTTTGCTGCTACAGCCAAACAAAGCTCATCTCCACAATCTTCAGAACCCGCAAAGCATGTGAAATACAAGCATGGGTCTAAGGATTCCCCTGTGTGTGCAGTCCAACTCTAGCCGCAATGCAGTAAGTTATATCAGTTCTCAGGCAGGCCAAGTCTGCAGACCCTAATGAGGGCAGGATTTCTTTTTTTTCTTGCTTTTTATAGTCTTGGACCCTGTTAAATAAGGTGGTGAGTGCCCACAGGTCCTGTTCAAATCCTGCAGGCCTGTTTTTGCGTTAGCATCTCTGCCTCCCAGGGATTGTTGCTTGCATCAGTAGCAGATGCAGAGCCACCCTCAAGGATGGTGCTTGAGTGTGTTATGCACCTGCACACGCACCCCTGTCACACAGCTGGACCACGCACACACAGTAGTGTGAGAGGACTGAGGTTTCTGCATAGTCTGGGGAAGGACGCGGAGTTACTGCGTAGCCCTGCATGAAGCTGTGCTTGCAAGTTCTCTCTTTGGACACACAGGCAATTTTGTCTACTGCAGACCTCGAGATTTAGTGCAGACATAACCCAAGCCTTAGGTCTGAATTCACTTTGAACTGAAATTAGTAACATAAACTAGCAGAGCCTTTTCCTTTGTTTGCTTTCTTTGGTGTGGTTCATTTCTAAAATGTATGCATATTTTCAAGAAGCATCTTGAAAATTTATTTTTATCATGGAAATGGAATGCTTCCGGGCTTTTTTGAGTGTCTTGGTGTAAGCTTATGTCCTAGATCAAGTTAGTGTTAGCAGTTGCATGCCAAAGAGACTGAAATGGATGTGACTTCCCACCCAAATCAGGTAGACCTTGCCCGTGTGAAGCTGGATGACCAGAGATTAAGGAGACTGTCCACTAGCTTTTTTGACACAGTTCAGTAACCTACTGGGTGGTACACTGAGCTTTGCTGGGCTTGCTCAAAATAGGGGATACCTCATAGTCATCAGAAAACAGATGATGAGTCCCAGATGTTCAACACTTGTGGATCACTAAGGAAAGCAAGTAGAGGGAACAACTTTTAAATGACCTAAACAAAAATGTCTGGTCTGGTTTAGGTTCCTAACTTGCTAAGTGGGTGAGTGTCTGTTCATATCCAAATAAGTGTGGGAGCCCTGGGGCTGTAAAATCATTACATTAAAAACTCTCTGTGAGCTGGGGCTATAGATCACATGCAAGTGTGGCAGCCAGTTGGTATTACTTCAGCCTCTGAGCCTTCTCTTAACAAGCGCCCCAGTTTTACAGCAGAAAAAATCAGATTCATGACAGAATCATCATTCCAATAACTGGGGGAAACTGGGAAGAATGTTGATGGCTTTGAAGTACACGATTGTCAAAATTTCCACTTTTTACTTATTTGCTCTTCCACCCATACCAATATGTGGTTGTGTAATTTACGGGGCTTAGTGGCACTTGATCTTTAAGTGTAACTCAATGAAAGATTTGACCTCAAGAGATTTCCTGCTTCACAAGTGGCCTGTTTCTGAAACAAGAGGATAATAAACAAAGGATTACTTTACAACCCCAGTTCAACAAATGGTTTCATATTGATAGACTCCAGTATTCAGTGATGGAAGGTCCCTTTGCTGCTGCTTCTTCTCTCCATATACTGCCAGCATTTTGTTGTTCAGTCCACAGGAATCTGGATAACCATTTTAACCAAAAGTAAAGTTAGTCTGGTAAAAGTGTCCTCTACTTTTCACCTTTGCTCATAGCTGAGGAGCCACTATTTTTCTTTCAACAACGTCTGCTTTCTTTTGCATGATCTTGCTTCTCCGCTTTCAGCACTCAGTGCTATGATGAAAATATAGAGGAAGGAGTCAATAGATCTGATCTACAACTCACAAAATCTCCCGCTTACATACTCCGGTGGAAACTTTATGACAGAGCTGAATTCCTGTATTGCAATGTTCAGTTTTACAGGTTAATAGTTTGTCGTTTGCTTGAACACACAGGAACTCGTTGGCAATTCATCATTCTGCCTTAGTTCCTTTCGTTGAATAGGCAGGTCCTGGTAAAGTTGACCTTTGCACTGCTTTAACATTTCCCCTTCACACCTTCAAGGCTGAGGAGTCTGACTGACATCAATAATTAATTTTTGAACAAATACGGCACACCTTTTCCTATGGTTCCTCTCAAAGATAGGAGTCTTTGTGCATCGCAACAACAGGGATGTTATGAAGGGGGGAGTCCAAAGGACACTGATGGGGATCGAAGTCGAAGGTTCAGCCTGTCTCGGTGCAGTGGTTAATGCTGTGTCTTGCATCTGCTGTGCTGTCATGCCCTTCTGGGTGCCATAGACAGGACAGAAAAGTATGTCTGTGCACTGCAAAGCTCAATACATTCAGGACAGGTTGCACCAGCTGCACTAAACAACTCTAAATAGCTGCCTTGGGCACATGCAATAGCCACGAAAGTGGTTCTGGGAGCGGAGTCACTTTAAGTGCCTGGGTAAGCCAGAGTAGTTAAAAAAAAAAAAAAAAGATCCTCAGATTCTCCCCAAGCAAAACGTTCCTAGTGGAAAAAAGGGGCATGATATGGAAAAACCCAGCAGATGGCTATGCTGCTTCCTTTGCTGTTCTGGCCAGAATGGGAGGTGCTGGTTTGCAGGGTCACGCTAGCACTGGAACTTTGCACCAGGTCATCTTGCTCTTCTTACTTGCCAGCTGATGGAGGTGAGGTGGAAGCCAACTAAATGAAAGAAACCCTGTCTTCATTGACAGCCTAATGGGAACTAAACACTCTCATAGAGTGACGGAGAAAAGGGGAGAAGATTATCCGTTAAATCAAAATATTTAGCTCTCCTGCATGGCTGACCATGGCTCATCTCTACTTTATTGATCTGAACTGGTCACCTAGCACAAACACAGCTTTAAACTCTTGGAGACTGAAAACTTACTTTTTAAGTGTGAGAGTGAATGACACAAATTTTGAAAAGACCTGTGTTAATTCTGCCTTGCCGACTTTGCCGATGCATTTCAGCATGTGCTAGCAACTAAGAAAAAGAACAGTCAGAAAAAAAGAAAAGCCATTACAGTACACAGGTAACCTGTGTCACCTTTTGCTTGTTTGGTATTTGTTACTACTGTTTCTGTTCTTGTGAAGGACATTCAGAGCAGAAACCTAGGCTAATTCTAGCCATTATTATTTGTTTTTACAAATTTTGACTTAAATTCCTGTATTCCTGTACACGAAGCATCTTTAAAATATTCCCTTGAAAATTTGAGAAAGCTACCATCCCCAGTGCCTTCAGCTTGCAGAGTCCTGTGGCCTGAATCCTAAACCATGCTGGCCATGACTCGACCTTGAGGGAGACTGGTCTGGGGAGAAGGGAGGAATCTGGACAACAGGTGCTTTTGTCAGCATCCCTCGCCTTTGAGGGCAGCATAATTTATGATGCAATTTGTATTGCAACATAAATCAGGACTGCCTCAAGCTCCACGTAATTCCTCTGGTGCAGAGTCTGCAGTTCATGTGATACAGTGGGGACTGAGGGCTGGTGGTGCAACAGATGTTGGTGAAGAAACTAGGTGACAAGTGACACTGCCTCCATTGCCCCCAGCCTCCAAAAAGAAGTAACGGACAAGGGCAGTTTTCTGCTAGTGGCAGCTCCTCAACAGAAGATGGGCAGAGGGTAAGATCTGGGGAAGAGTTTAAGGTCCTTCAATTATAGAAGAAGGTACACAGATATTTTGGAACAGCCCATTCAGATTTCTACCTGCATGTTGGTAAACTGGTAAAAATCTGAGTCAAAATAGATGAAACCTGAGATGAATGAGGTCAGTCCTTTTCTTCTGCATGCAGGATGGAGGAGGATTTCCTTGGCTTTTGGGCATATAGCAATGATGTGGCCTTTCTGTTACATATAGAAAGGGAGCATTAGCACGCTTAGATTTGCAGGAGTGTTTCTGAACATGCAGCATGTAACATTATAGATTCTTCTGGGAGATGCTCAGTGAATCCTCTTGCAGGTGGCTATTTATTTCAGTCTCCATGTGCAGGAAGCAAGAGAAGCTTTCTAGGTGGAGGGAGCCGGGGCCGAACAGTGTCTGGGAAGAACTACAGCTAAGTCTGGTGAGGAGATCTGGGTATTATGTTGTTATGAGATTCCATGCACATAAAGCTAGATTGTAACAGAGGGATCCGTATGACCCTGCAGTGTCTGTGACTGCTTAAGAGTGGGGAAAGAAAGCCATCTGCTTCTAAACACTGCTTTATATTTCCCTCTTGTCAATGCCTCTCTGTGAGTTTGTAGATGCTCAGCACCTGGGGAAATCCCATCACCTGCATTCTAAGGATCAGCTGGAGCACGCTATCCACTTATGTCTAACTCTGAGGTGCCCAAGTTTCCTTGCACAACAAACTCAGCATGGAGCCAGATCACACCGGTGACTTACAAAGTCCCGGATCCCAATGTAAGAAATTCAACTATCTCCGTTCTTTTTACCTGAGTGTGACAATGCAGCTGTGCCACAAGCCAATGCAATTGGTTACTGAGGCAGAAAATCCCCTTGAGTCTTTCCATGATGGTGTTTTGACCTCATCCTAGGTTAACCCTTGTATAAGCTGCCTAAGCATAATGTGGTGTAATGTCCAGACACCAAAAGAACAACAAAGGTTGGACATGGTTGGGGACATGGTTTAGAAGTGGTTTTGTCAGGGTAGGTTAATGGTTGGACTTGATGATCGTAAAGGTCCCTTCCAACCTCAGCAATTCTATGATTCTATGAAAGGTTGATATTTCATGGCCTTTGTAGGACAAACTTGAACATATGGCTACGGCTAGTTAACAATGACTACTGTTATTTTGTTTCTTAAGAATATAATTCCAGAGGGTTGGGGAGGAAGCTAAGATGTAGGCACTACTCCTCTGGATACGAGTGGATTCTTGATCTGAAACAGCTGATAAAATAGTTGAGTGTTCTTATAAAATAAATCCTGGCTTCTGAAGAAGCTGCAGAAAATGGATTTTTCACAGCTTCCACAGTCTTAGAGCAGGAATCCACAGGACGGAGATGGGACGTTTCTCATCTAGTCATGCTCTTAAGTAATGTTCTTGTCACAAAACTCTCAAAAAATGGCAGTCACCTGGCACTGGAACAGATGTCATTGTTCTTCAGCCAAACTCCACTGATTAATCCTCTTTTTTTTGTGTGTTTGAGACAGACTGTAACCAAAAAAGAGCAGGCAGAAGAAAGTCCGGGAGAAACTTAGACCTTTACTGCACATACCACAAAGAGGCACCACAGTGGAAAGCGCTGCTGAACTTTGAGGAGCCGGCAGGCTTGGAAGTTTGTAGGCAGGGTTGCAGGCAGCTTCCCCTTTTACTGGGACTTGGAAAATTCATTAGACCTGAAAATTGCCAGATTTACTCCGAAGGGAAGGGAGAAGGGTCATGTAAAGTTTGGAGAAAATTCAAATCGCCTTTTTTTTTTTTTTTAATTTGCAGATTGTGAAAAATTGACCTGAACTTCCAATTGTAAAATTTTGTCTAATAATAAAGTTGGGTGGGGCTGATCCAGCCAGGAGATACAGTGATGAAGTGTTGCGCCTGGGCAGTTTCCACTGGCAGAGATCTTCTGGAACCCAGACTGGATTTTAAAGCTCCCCGCAGGAGCAAAGCTGGCCACTGGAGCTCATTCTGTTCTGCTTCTTCATCGGCACTAATCCATACATGCAGCAGCACCCCAGTTATTTATAGTTGACCTATATTCAAAAGTTGGTTATGATTGTGCACCAGAAAGATGCAGAAGGCAACCTGGAGGACGCCTAAGCCAGAGGGATATGCAGAGTGTGTATGCAAAGGGAGAGGGCAGGGGTAATAGTACGGAGCAGGTTGATAATGAGTTTTGAAAGCTGGGATTTGTTGGCCGCTGATTAACAAAATGAGAAACCGAGGTAGAGTGCAATTAGGAGGATTAGTGTGAGCTCACAACTCCTCCCCAGCTCCTGAGAGAGTGGTTTCTTAAACTGACCTTTTGTGGGGCTGGGCTGGAAAGATATAAATTAGCTTATAATGCACGAATATTTTCATTTAATAAAACTGCCCCCAAACTTGTTTGGAGTTCCCAGGCTTCTCGGGAGAAAAAGAAAGAGAGCTATTATGTACTACAAAAACAATGACATTTTACCCTCTGTATTTTCTCTTCCCAACAGAAAATCTGCAGTAGGCCAAGGTCCCTATCACAGCAACACTTGGCGCTTCTACCATGCATTTCACATGCCCTTACAAACAACCAAATATGCTTGGAGAAGGACCTCACTTCATTGCCCAGTGCTCCACCTTCCCCGCAGTAAAATAAAATTACCCGAAAGCCTTACTGACAACAATCTCTCTTACCCTGAAGAGGAGTGGGTTAAAAATAGATGGAGAGGATCAGAAAACCATTCAGAGACCCAAATGCTAAACCTGGGAGCTGGAGCTACATCTTGGGCGACCCCACAAGTGCGATGGAAGTGGGCAGGTGGGGCAGGACCACTTGGTACCCAGCGGCTGGTGGATCCCGGGCATGTCTGCCCAGCGCTTCCAAGCTTAGCATTATAGGAGGGCAGGGCCTGGCCAGCAACTCTGAAAGCTCAACAACAACTCATAAATGTTCATTTGGAAACGCCAGCGGCATCCCTTGTGCAACGTTGTGCAGGTAAAGCACACTGCACTGTCCCCTCCAGCAATGGCGCGGGGAAGGTCAGGGGAAAGCATCAGCGGGGCTGGGGGACATGGGGCGGTGTGAAGCGATCCCTTCTCTCTGCTTGCCTCAGCTCCTTTGAGCCAAAGTGGAGGTTTTGGGGCAGACACTGACCAAAAGGCGCTGGCCAGAAATAAGCCCATTGCTTTCTCAGTGTCCCCAGTCTAAACCCTACACTGCGTTTCAGAATCGCAGATGCTGGTATGGTCAGGCGCTTTCATCAGTCCCCAGCTCATTTTGCAGAGCCTGAGAAGTGGATGGTCACAACCTGAGGGGAAAGGGTGAAAAACGAACAGGCTATTTTATACCCAAAGTCCCTGGGCCAAGTCTCAGGCTCTGCCATCTCAGTGGTCCTCTCTGGGTTGGGAGAGGCTCTGAGCTGGCTGGGGCATCCATAAAAGAGGAGATGTTTTAGCAGCTGTGTGGCTGATGGGGGTATTGGTGCTGTATTTTGAGAGCAGGGTCGGACATGGGCACTGAGATGGGCTTCAGGTGGCTTCGGGGCACAGCAGGCCCAGGCATGGCGGCCTGGCATCGCCATGGCAACTGTTGGCCTGCAAGGGCCTGAGGTGAGCCGGTGGCCTGCCCGTCTCCCTCTGGGATTTGCCTCGTCCTGTTGAAGGTTTAACATTCGTTATCCCCTTTGGCTGATTTTTTGGGTTGTTTCTGCACTTTAGCATTTTCTCAGTGCCCCGTAGAGGAGAGGTTGGCACCATTTCCCTTTCCCATGCCATACTCTTCCCTGGCACGCACGTCTCGGGCTGTTAATGGGGAATGGCTGCCGTTACTGCAGGAAACACAAGAAAACTGAGGAGAAACGGGGCCATTGATAAGTCACTAAAATATCCACTTTCCTTTGAAAACCTCCCTGTGTGGTTTGCTTGAGTACCAAGCAACTTAATTGTTGGACGTATTTAAGTAATATTAAACTCTGCTTTTTTTTCTTCATGTTCAAAGGGAAAGAGCTTGTATTGGTACAATTCCTTTTTTAAAGCCTTTTAAAAGTTCTCTTTGGCAACACCTCTTTGAAGTCTAATCCAATCTGCAATATATGTCTTCCAAGTTAATCCCAATTTTTTCAGGACAACCAGTAATGTTACATAAAGGCCTTCCAAAGAATAAAGAGTGCAAGGCACAATATAGTTAAATCTCCTGATAAGGGGAACAATTCTGCTGTTATTTACAACAGCATAAAACCAAAGTCACTCCACCGGTGGGTTGACCATGCCGGACCAGCCCCCTGCAAACCGATTTACTTCTCACTTTGCTAGGTTTGTTCTGTATTTGCCACTCGAACTGAGATTTGGATTAAAAATGTTAATTTTTAATAAGGCAGCAGTTTTATTTTAGAAGCCTCCAGGAACCGGTCCTGGTTTGTGTTCATTGCAGAGCTTTATGACTTTTTCAGGATCTCTGTAGACCTCCCATATGCATTTTCTAAGTACCTTTCTACACAGTCTGTACTGTACTATGTTTGACTCCCAAAGAGTGAAATTAGGGACCCCTTCTTCTGATACAAAGAAGACACTGGATAAAAAAGGGGTGGAAAGACCCTTAAATGGAAGGAAAGATCCATAAGTTCTAGGTTGCACTCCCAATCCTTAAATATCATGAATAAAAATCTGTTTAAGGTTGGCAGACAGAACCCTGTGGCTCAAAGCCAAAGATGGAAAAATCGAAACTAGAACTAAGGTAAACTTTTAAACGTGGTATAAATTATTAACAGAACAGCTTCGCAAGAGACATGATAGAGTCTCCATCACCTGAACTCTGGTCTTATTGCCTGTTATGATTTTCCTCACATGACCCCCTTCTCCAGCTAACCCTCCAAAACTCCAGCGCTCTGTCCCACAGGGTTAAAATCTGACCACCTTCCTCAGCTCCTCAGATGCCAATCACCCTTTTTGCTCAGACTAACAAAGTGACTACAGCACACAGAGGAGGTTTTCTCAGCCTGTGTTGGGCTTGATGTTGACTGCTTCTACAAGGGTTTTTGTGCCCCAAAACTTATCTGTTGCTTTCCAAGAGTATTTGGTCTAATGAAGAAGTATCTCCTCTCCTCACAGACTGTACCTCTTTAAACCATGTCTTCTGAAAAAAACATTCAGTGGCTCAGCCATGTGTTGTTAAGCTTGGTGCAGGAACGATTGACTTAAGGGAAGGGCAGCCCCCACTGTTTCCGTGTTCCCTAGGACCTTCAGAATGGTTGACTCTTGGCTCTGTGTCAGTACCTGTCTGCCAGACTGAGTTGGGAAGCTCTTTATAGTAGGGTTTCCCCCAGAACACCTTAAGCACTGAACTATGTTACTGCTTCTTTGTCATCAGAAAAACACCTGGGCAAAAGCAGTGTCCGGTCTGAGCTGTTTTGGGTTTGATTGTTGTGCTTTACATTCCTGGATGGTGGATGCAGTGATATGTTACGCTTGTGAGCCAGCTTTTCTGAGCCATAACTGCTTTCCAGGACTTTCATTATGTGGCGCAGGTGTTCTGCATTATAACTCATTTTTCACTCACAGGGCTGTAAGAAGATAGGGCAGTCCTGCTTATTATTGTCTTTTTTTAACAAATCATCTGTATTGGTGTTTGCTGTTCGCTGATGGCTCATTTGTACCGTGAATGGTATGATATGTCTAGTAATATGACCCAGCAGATTTACTGCGCAATTGGCAACGTTAGAGCACCATGAGACATCAGCCAAAAACCTATGAGGTCCAGGATAGATTAGGTAGATTGCTATTGCAGATACAATATACTTCTACAACGTCGTTCTCAGGGTTCATTTGGATGCTGTTAAGTGCGTTTGGCTACGAAACATAAATTTGTTTCCATCTGCATTTATTTACCTTGCAGCATGTATATGCTATTTGTGTTTGCATGTACATCTGTGCGTACACATGTGCCTGTGTGTTCATATATATGAATTTATATATATATATATATATATTTACCACGGAAATATATTTCAGTTCAAGAACCTCTCACATGTCATTCCATCTGTTGCCTTTTACTGTTTTAAAAGACATGTCTACTGAATACAGTTAATTTTCCCTTACTCTCTTTCCTGAAGATGTGCTGTTGGTCTGCAAGAGTAAGAGAATGTCATAAAAATGACTGCTTATATGATGGAGACATGAACGAAGAAATGTAGCATAGACTTTGCAAATGGAAATTAGTGATGTGTGGAGCTGATAAAATATTGGGCAAGGCTTTTCTGCAGAAAGTGTGATGAAAACAAAGTTTCCATTAAGAACAACTTTTTGGCAGGATCTAAAACATAAAATTTGCACTTTTCAGCAGATGCATTTCAGTGCCCAGGTTTTCCTTTTTCCAGTGAGAAGACAAAGTTTTTAGCAGAAGGAAAGCACTGTCCATGAATTTCTTTTAGTTGGAACAACAATTTTCCACAGAAAAAACAAATTTTTATTTTTTTATTTTTTTTTAAGTAAGGCCTAGCTGTGTGGTTTTCTGGCTTCAGACAGTAATTCCAGAACTGGCGTAAGCTAATATCTGGCTAGATGAACAAACCTCAGTTAGATTTAGGTCATATGTTGAACACTCATGTCCCAAATTATTGCCTTGTGGCCTGTATGACTTCATAATTTTTCTCCAGCACAATCTGATCCCTTGGTCGGACTGATAAACAGCTCATCAGATCATGCTGCCATCTTCATAGTGGGCTGACCCTTCTTCTGGTCAAAAACCGGTCTTCCCACTTGTGATAAGCAGAGGACTCACCTCATTAATTAGTTATGGAGTAGTAAGTTTGTGCAGCCATAGAGGGGCAGGACATAACCCCTACTCCAATGGTCGCACAATAACATGGGAGAGTTATGATATGATTATAGGCTGAGAAATCCCATATGTCTGTCCTGGGTTTGACTTTACCAAGTACATACCCCAAGGTGACCTGTGCAAACCCAAAGGCTGCTGAGGCAGGTCGTTTGGGCAGCCAGTGGTTGCTACAGCTCTGAAGAGACTATAAATGCATTTAAGTGGGACAAGTTGAAGTAAAAAAAAAAAAACAACAAAAAGCATTAAAAAAAAAAAGGATTTACCACATACCCTGTAGTAAATATCTGTGTCATTGTCACTCTCTTCTCTAAACTGTACCTCACATGGAGGCTTTCCCAAAATCAAAATATCTATGGTTATAGGTTTCTTTTTTTCCTGGCTGCAAAAGACCTGGCCTTGCGCATAGAGCAGTGAAAGAGTTTCGGCAAAAGTAATTGCTCTGTCTTTACCAGAGTTATATTTCCAAGAACACAGTCCCCAAAGAAAAGGGAAAGCAACTTATTCTTTTAATTTTAAACTGAAAACTGAGATTCTACTTCACATTTCTGGGTCTCCTCTGCCAAGAAAAGAAGTTAGAAAGGCCAGTGGCTTTGCAGACCTACAAAATTCACCCTGAGCTGTTCTGAAAATAAACAGCATCAAAACTAGATAGTTTTACTGGAATATAACCCTGTAGTAATAAAACAAATGACTAACACTGTCTATTGGTCTACGTAGCATAGTACATGAAACATACATGTAAGCAAGTCAAGATGGATGACTCATCTTGACTTAATAAAGCTTACAAATACTTGCTGAATATTTGAGAAATCACATGCCAGGAGCCTTCATCACTTGTTTTGTTAGACTCCTGCTTTGCCAAGTCCAAACAGTCAGAAATCATAAAAAATAATCCACACAATCTGTCTGAAAATGCAGTTTTCTAGCATTATTTTTCTTGGTTTACAGCAGCAAGTCCTTCATTCTGCCGTCAAAATTTTGCAATAGAGAGCACGACTTCCTCTTCTCATAAGGTAAGCAAATGTTTTGCATTTATCAAGTTCCCAGAGTCTAAATGGAGATAGAGAGTCAGCAGACCTCACATGTTTATGTTTCTGTACTGGAAAAGAGCCACGGGAAGTTGCAGTTAAAAGGCTGCTGTGTCTCGAGGTTCAAGGGACACAATAGACTTCAATGACTTCAACATAGCTGAACATCTGAAGCTCTGTTTGCCTTAAATATGAATTATAAGTGCTCAGAACCCCCGTGAACAGGGCCAGAAACCACAAGCCTACATTTATTCATGAAGCCCACTACTAGTTCGTGTTGGTTTACAACCTTGTTTTCCTATTAAAAAAACCCTAATTGCCCCCACCCCACCAATCTAAACCCCATCCAATCTAGAGCTACTCCTACATCTGGGTTTCCCTGGAGACATAGTCCCTTTTATCCCAGAAATTTTGTCTGAGTGTAATTTGGAGATTTTTTTTTTTTTTTTTTTTTAAATTTTAGGGGTGGATAACCAGATGTTTGGCAATCCAACTGGGTTATTGCGCCAGTTAAGCTGCTGGCCACCCTGAAATCTCAGCTCTGTCCGTTGCCTGTGATTAGATCAAAGCAATCACAAACGTGCAGTGAGATAAGTGCTTTGGGGATAGTCAAATCTACTGCTCAGGAGCTGCAGACACAGCCTGCACCAGTGATAAACATGATGTGTTCAAGACACAGTGGGCTTACTGTACCAATGCATGCACAGAAGGACTGAGTCTTCCCAGAAATGTCAGCCTCGTTAAATATGCCTAAAAGTGAAAACACTCAATTGGTGTCTGGAAAGAAATATCGCAAGATATCCCAGCAGTGCATGAAAAGTCCACACAGGCAACAAGAAAAACTTGTTACTTTGAACAAAAGCAGGGAATGCAATTGGACAGGTGGAAGGATTGAAGTTTCAGTTGCCAATTTCCCTCCAAGTTACCGGTGCAGGTTGAACCTGTTACTCACTAAACAGAAATGTAATAATCAACAGTCAAACAGGCTGCTCTTCTCTTGCAACTGTGCTCCATAAATCAGAACTCAGGTGTGGCCCTTTGGCAACAGAGATAAATAAGTGATTGAATGTCAGTGGAACAAAACAAGCGGTGGAAAGGGCTAAACATTATACACTGAGTTGCTGCGGAATTAAATTAGCTTAATTGACCATGGACGGATAAAATTTCTCTTGTTACCTGGCAGTTGTGTTACATTGGCCATCTAAGGGCTTAATGCAGATTTAGCTCTCTGCTGTACACATGCTCAGTGCCTGGGAGGAGTTGGTGCACTGCTGAGCCAGAGTTCTGCAGTTATAAACAGGAAGAAATATCATTTGGCTTTTACAGTAAAATTTGTGTCCCACAGCCTTCCTCCCATCAGAATTCATCATTTGTCTCCGACACAGAGGAGGAGCTGCAACGTTACTGGAAAAAAGACAAAAGTTGCTCCCTTTTGGAGATGGCCTCTCTCCAGTTTTGCTCCAGTTGAGCCTTTGTGCCTTGCAAGAGCAGTTTACTCAACTCCAAGCTGGTTGTAACTATGAAAACCAAAATTCTAACCAGTTGATCAACTTTCTCACAAATGTACCTAACAGTAATATGTTAGTCACCTTGAATCGTGCAGATTGTAGTTTGTCTCACACGGTGCACCTTTTTTAGCCACCTTCTGCAAGTGAAGGTGGCGTGTACTCCACAGGCAACCTTGTGCAAAAGAATTAAGGATACGGGTGTATATTTTTTTGGAGGGGCTTGTCTGAGCAGTATAGAGGGCAGTACTGGAGCCCTGGTGGGAAATAATACAACCCAAATCTATATTCACAGACAGCAAATAATATTTTTCACTATAGCTATTTATTACTGAAGTATTGCTGTGCTCACCATCTTCTGTCCATTTGTTTTGAGTCTTAAAGGAGGCCACTCACTGTGAATTAAAACTAGTTCCCTGTGTCTTCCTCTTCATGTTGCACACACAGAGAAGAAGCACAAAGTTAAGTAACCTGTAACTAGAAGAAAATGTATTGACCAACTGAAATTTTTTTCCAAGCTTAAATGAGTAGTGCATCAAAGCCACATTTTCCTGCGGAGCTATAGAGTCACTTCCACTGCTGTCCATGACTGTTCTGCTCTGCTCCACCTCTTCGAAGGCTGTTTTCAAATACACTTTTTTTAAACAGTCAATGACTGCGATACACAGAGTCACTTCATTATTTACCTTTTGGTATGGTTTTGGCCCTGAAGGAAGAGCTATAAATTTGTGGGCATTTCTTTTTTGGGGTGTGTGTGTCAAAACCAGAGTACTGGGGATGCAAAGAGGACAGCCCTTTCCAGACAGTTTTTGTCCATCACATAACCCCAGTCCCCAGGAGCTTACACCTTTCAGCACCCACAGGGTCTTGAGTGCACAAATCAGCTTTTATTCAAGGTGTTGCTGCCTGTCTTCTTTGGGATAGATGGCTAATGATACTGAGATCCATTTAAAAAAAGAAATGTATTGGAGGCATTGTGTCCGGTGTATCTGTGGATAATGCACCGTCTTTAACATAATTTTTGGCAGAGGAATGCAAATTACAAGTATGTATTAAAAATCACCTTTGCCTTAATTGGTGCTTGCTCTTAAGTGAACCGCCTTTTTTCCTGAACCCATTGCTAGTGTATGAGTTATTGTTACCTTCCCAAATCCTTGCCTCAGGCCCTTTAAAAATTCATGTTTCTGTATCAATGGCTAGATGTTGTACCATCTCCTTTTAGTTGTAAAATTTCATAGGTGGGAATGCAAAGAAAATGGAAACCTGATAGTTAGTTAAGCAATTTTGCCTCCTGCAGTGGAGGAGGTGCTTTAAACAATTGTGTATATGAAATGAGGCAGCTCAAAGCTCTTTTACAACTATTACAATTAGTGAGTTTTCATTTTAATTAAAACAGAAATGGGTGGAAGGGAAATGAGCATCGATAAAACACGACTGTACTGTGTATATCAACAAAACACCACTATATCTGTGGTGGCAATACCGGTTAATTTTTCACAAAGTTTGCATCAATTACTATTATTATGTAAAGGTTTTCTTGTATGTCAGTGCACATCCACAAAATGCCTAGAAGAGGAAGAGATTTCATTAACTGTACCAAAAGTTCATATCAACATGAACATGGATTTTAGCAATAAGCATAGAAAAAAAGGACAAATTTTGTAGATCTACCAGCTAACTGGGATCAGCTGGAACATGCATGGGGCACTTTTGGACCAGAAAGACATGCTTCTGCATTATTTCTATTTGTCTTCAGGAAAAATTATATCTCTCAAGAAAATGGTACTGCTTGTGTGAGGAAGGGAAAAAACCCCAACGATTTGGCCTCTTTGAGAGAAAAGAAGATGTGTTCTTACTTATTCCAGTCTGTTTTTCAAAGGTTAGCGATACCAATTCTACTAACTTCTTCAGTTATTTCTAAAAAGCTTATGTGGAGAATATGCAGACAGTTATTAAGTCATTTGTCTGTTGCAACAGAAGATTAGGAAGGGTTTGATCTTCACTCATGTAAGGGCATTGTCTTTACTCATAAAAGCTTTCCTTTGAACATGCAGGGGTTCCTAACCTGGGGCTGGATCGCATCCCCACCCCTCCCCTATTAAATCCTGGGAGAGGTTTTCCCTGTGGACTTTCCCATACATCATCCAGTCAAAAGGGCAGTAGTTGCTGCCTTCCTCTTCCCCACCTCCATCATTATTTTTCCCTCATGGACTGAGCTGTGGTTCATAAGCTCCAGGGGCCCCCTGGGATCCAGAAAGTCCTGACTGCTCCCACGGGATGCGTTTTTCTCCAGATCACCTCTAGAGCCTCAACGCTGCTGCTGCGGAGCATCTTCTCCCTTTGGAGCTGACTGCCAGAGGCGCTCCCTGGACCACCTGGGGGTTTCTCTTTCCACCCTGGAGATGGACAGGCAATACAGGCCCCCATGTGGTAAGGTGGAAAACCAGATGCCCTCTTGGGAATTCCTTCTGGGAATTTTTCAGGTATAACAAAAAGCTAAACAGTTGTGAAAAATAAGTAATATAACCCCACAGCAAAACAAATGCAACGCAGGGATTTATAAACATAGGTTTTGGGATTCCTTTCTATTTTTTGACTGCTTTCATGGAAATCACTCAGTAATACGCATCAATGACAATAATTTCTCAATTTATTATGTTTTCAACTATTGAAATTCAGTGGCCAAACCATGGAGAGGAAGATTAACACAATTAGCTATTTATTAGTGTTGGAATTTTAATGACCAAGACTCTTTTTCTGTTACTGGAATATTTAAATCGAATGATGTTTTCCCTTTTTGATAGTATCTGCGTTGGTGTCCCCTTCACTTCATAAATAGGGACACATGAAAGATTTTACACTATTGTAAAATAGTCTGAATTATACTAATGCACAGTGCTCCTAGATGCCTGTTTTTCTACGATTTTCAGAATATGGAACTTATTTTCATTTCTGAGTATCTTAAAGGACTTAGCACCCCTTCCTTTTTAGTAATCTTTGTTTGCTATGCACTACGTTCCTCCTAATAAAACAAAATATTCAGACTCCTATTTTACAAGCTTTTAAAAGAACACCAGACTCCAGTGACTTGGTAAAATCTCTTTTCTACCAAAGCTTAAAAAAAAAAAAAAAAAAAAAAAGAGTAGATAACTTGGGAATGTGTGGCATTCTTATTTGCCTTGAAAGTCTTTGATTTGACAGTATTTGCAACCACGTTTTGTACGCAGTTGTTCAAGACAAGCAGTAACTGGGCTTGCTTATCTTGGGCTATGCAGCTCCTCGGTGGGAATAACCCTCTTTACATACAATCTAAGATATTTCTTTAGCAAAATCTGCCTTTGAGCCTACTGTTTAGTTGCACTCAGAAAGCTAAGTAACAACTCCAGCATTTTTTATACAACAGTAGCGGGAATGGTATATTTTTAATTCAATTTTAATGTTTTCATTGCGTTTGTTTGTGAGAAAGATCTTTAATTGGGCCTGAAGGGAGAACATTTTGTCAGTATGGCATTATTACGTGTAACATCAGAGTTTCAGTTTTTTCACTTTGACTTCATTTAAGTCTAATCTACTAATAGTTTTGCAAGTCTTTAAGATGACCTCGGAGAACTCTGAATCAGGCCCTAAAATGTTTCAAATTAACTGGAAATACAGTATCAAACAAAAAGAGACACAGCAGAGAGCTAGCAAGAAAATTCTACAAAATATAATGACTACATGACACCGAAAGTACATTTCTCATTTTCAAAAATCTGTTTAAGCCATTTCTGAAATCTTTGTTTTATGTTGTTCTTTGAGTGTTTGATTTCTACAAACTAAAATGAGTAATTTCAAAATGCGGGAGTTTATGTTTATTTTCACAGAGAGAATTCCTCAAGTCCTACATTTCTTAAGTCGGTAAAAGTAAAAAGATTGAGGTTAGCTGATTGAATTTATCTTATTTATTCTACACGTAGAACCCCCCTACAATCAAATAGGGTTTATTTTTATAACAAAAAATAAAAAGGGGTTTTGAGCTAAGGAAATGTTTTTTCTACGCATCAGCAGAAATAACAGACACAGAAAAACAGCTTAAGTATCAGTGGTGGATCGTAAGACCCTTCTCATGTTAGTCTGTGCAGCTGAACTATACGATAGCAGCTTGTTAGTCTATAGGTTTTTATTGAAATGCCTATTGAGTAAAACATAATTCATGCTGCTGTTCACCCTTAAAACAGGAAATAATATACCCATTTAACTTAATCACAATTTATATTACATGTGCATATTTCTAAACAAGTGCTGTAGATGGAGAGTTTGGTAGCAATAATATTTATGAATTACACTTTTAGTTAACAAAGGAAAATGTGTGACCTCTTACATTTTGTTTGACATTTGAATTTGCTATCCCGTATATGTGCCATTGGTGATGGATGCTTATTAACACAGTGTATAAACAGGAAATGCTTCTAAGCTGACCATTTATTAGCACAGTATGTGTTCAAACTAAAATTTGAATTTTAGTTGCAGTATTCTTCTCTGATGACTGCAGAGCTGAAATGTAAGGCGGGTTTCTTTTTTCTTGCTTGATTTAACAGAGTATAATTTTCCTATCTAAATCAGTCTTCCATATGGCGCCCGAGTAAGTATATGAACACAAAGACCTTCCTATGAATGGCACAAAAATTAAGTCTTAGGAAATGTATCCAGTGGAAGGATTTTGTAGAATTCATAGTGAATTTTTCTGGATTAAATAAATAAATATATGTACCACATTCCCCTTTGCATCCTGGTGTATGCGATGAGCCATTTCCCCCTTTACTTCATTACTGCAGAAACGCAGGGAAGAAGTACCTTTGACTTCACCAGAGCTTTGACAGTTGATCCACTTTTGATCTGTCCTTTGCAGGACTGGAGACACAATAATTTTTCATTCACACTTAATTGCTTTTTAAAAAAAACTTAAATTCCTGACAAATACCTAAGTTTTTTCAGTGAAAGTTTCTACACTTCGTCTTATCAAAAGAGAAGTGAAAAAATCTGTGTATTTAGAAGGATTCTTCCAGCAGAGAACAAGGATATGTTTTTTTCTAAAAAGCAACCCCTCCTCTCCTGTTGATTTACTGGGGAAAATATAGAATAATACAGAGGATCTCTTTCCCTTTCTGAACCACACTTAAAGCCAGCCCTCAGGAGAGAGAACATGAATCTGTTTTTCCTAAGCATGGGCTTAATATTCCAAAGCATTTGGATAAAAATTATTCGTTTAACAAAAGAACTGTGATGAACTGCTAAAGTATCTCAAAGGGAAGATTTTATTTTAAATTTATCTGTCCAAAGAGTTCTACTGTATTGTACAGTGTAGCTAAAAGAAATTATTCTCTATTTTAAAAGTCTGTAGAGAACCTCCATCTAGCTATGATAAGTAGCAGGTATAAGACCATCTTGACTGTTACTATTAATATTAAATACCTTTACTAAATACACAGCTTTCCACATTTCAGGACCCAATCACAGGAAGGTTAGCAACCTGGAAATTGAAACTGGCAGATCTTTAATCTAACATTCTGCTTTTCTGTGGAAAAAAGTAACGTCTTTATAGATGAGAGTCAAAGGTTAAATTTAGTTTGTATCAAATTACAAAAATATGCTTTTGGTGAGGTTAGATTCTCATGCTCAGAGCAATTCAAACTGTAATGAAAGCAAACATTGAAAGAGATAATCCCATTAAAGATGAACTATTCACTTTAACCTCAAATATTTGGTAACTAAAATAAAACCATCCTAGTAGGAGGATGAAGTTCGGCTCTTAAGGGAAACTGGAACTCAGTGTTATACCTCAGACTACAAGACAAAAAAAATTGCACTCCTGTTTCTAAAAGAAAACCTTATTTTGGGGGAACAAATTAATTCATGTTCTCCTCTTGAGTTCTACACAAAACAGTTGTGACCCTTTTGATAATGTGTGCTTGTACACTGCAGGGTAAATCATGCTTTTCTCCAAACAGAAGCTCTTCCAGAAATAGTGAAACCCATGCGGTGCTGTCGTACAGCGAGGAGTCAGGAGCAGGAGGATGAACGTCTGCAGCTGCGAGCTGGTTCAGACTCATGCGTGACATCCCATAGCAAAGGTCTGTGCCCACTCTTCCTCCATGCCTTCCAACACCAGCAATGTTAGGATGTCTTTCTTTCGTGCCTGTCCCCTCAGTCATGCATCCAGCTTCTGAAAGGGAACTCATTCTGCTAGAAACCTCAAGTCTGAGCTTAGGATAAACCCTCAGACCAACCTGTTCTCAGCTATCCCAGTCTATCCCCTGTGCCTCCACAACCTGGTACAAAGAGGTGGTATAGTGGGACAATCTACCCGGGGACTTGGTCAAGGTACTGAGTGTGGTTTGGAGGTCCCGGTAGCTTAAAATTATCCACTTTTCTGAACGAAAAGGGGACCAAGAAATATTTTTGAAGCCCCATTGCTAAAGAATTGAGCTCTTTCATATAATACGACAAAGCTTTCGGCTCTCAAGAAATACCGAAAAACGCCCTTAATCCCTGAACTTCTGATACCCCAATGAAAACTCACCCCTAAATGCAGCCACAGCCAGAGTCTTTCTTCATTCCCAGAGGCCTGGATGCCGATTTAAAGAGTTTGGGAAGAGACTCATATTCTTCCCTTTTACAACTTAAAATAGACTGAAGAGATTTTTTTTATTTTAAACTTAAAAAAAAAAAAAGAAAAAACAATCATAGACTGATATTTCTTTTTTATGCCAAGTTTCAGCCTGGAGAAAATTTTATGGCTGAGTTCTAATCCACCCCAAACCCTGGTTTATAACAGAAATGCTGACACAATGATAACTATAGCGTTACGAATGCTGGTGCTATGATATTTATTGCTCCCTAGTGCCAGCAGGGGTTAATCCTTATTAAATGCATTCATTTTCTGGCCTTGTGGAGAACAGATCATTTAGTGATCAGGCAGAGTATGGGTCCCTGGTAGCGTTAATGGAAGATATCACACAAGACATAGTAAGTGAGGAGTCTTTAAGGGGGCTACTGTAGGTGTTTCTGCGGATTAAGTGGCCTTCTCTGGGGACTTGAGTTCAAATCCAGAGTGTCCATATCCAAGAAGTGTCTTTGCTGCAACAGAACAGGACACACTGAGAAGAACTTTGTTTTTTTTAGCTTCAAGGAAGAGTAGGAAAGGAAACATGACATTATCATGTATTTCCACAATCAGCAGTGGACCAGATCCCACAGACGAGGAATTATCAATCTCTCTCACACGTGGATATCCAAAATCCTCTTCTACATTGAACTGTCCTGTTTAATAGTGTTGGAAGAGTGGAGGAATAACAAGATTCCTGTTAAATATCTGCCAGCTAATCCTTCTATTATTTACCAGAGAAAGGGAAACTTACAGTTTAATTTCATTCAAAAGATTTTCACATCCCATCCTTATAAACATATATTTTAGCAACCCTAAGAACTGAAAATCTCACAAAATTTTCTCCATAAAGCTATGTGGGGTGATGGGTAGGTTTTTTTCCAGAGATTTACACACTGACACGGTGCTTGCTGTATCGATAGGAGAAACTGGACAAACTTGAAGGAAAAGTTTCAAATTTGATGTAGAAAAGAGCAGGATACAGTGGGCATTTTAGCATTTTGCTCTTGCTCCAGGTTCTCCAGTACGAGCCTGGAATCACCTGCCAGCTTTAGAAGTCAGTCTGCAGACTTTAAGCAAGGGTGTTTCTTAGTATGAAGAAAAATCTCAGGACAAAAGGAGTGAGCATGCGTGCAAAGTTCACGATGAGTTCAGTGAATGATCATATTTTCTCCACAATAATAAATACTTCTATAATTTATAAATGCCTCAAAAGGCTGAGATATGTGGGGGATGCAGAATCAAAGTGTCTTGACAGGAGAGAGACAAAGGAATGAGCCAGAGAGTGAACTGACTACTAAAATTCCTCATCTCTGATTTGTTTCTTTTAGAACTTGTCCCTAGAGAAAAAGCTGCACTTTCTATAGAGGCTTAAAAAATAAAAAGAAATCCTCTGGGCTTGTGAACAGTCAAGGAGAATTTTAAAAACCTTCAATGTGAGCACAGAGCCAAAAAGCAATATTCAAGATTTTCTCCTTTTTTTAAAATACGAGCAATGAGACAGAGAAAAAAGTAAGTCTTTTTATAAAAAGATTAAAATCAGAGATTTGTTTTCTTCATTTCAAGGCAACGTTCTGCCTTGCTATATGGAAGCTGTCTTGTAAAAGAGAACCAACGTAATTTTCATCAGAACTACTTAAAACAAAAACAAGAGTGTTCAAGAGAACAGAAATCCATGTCTTCAGTGTTGGGAAAAACATGTTTTCATTAAAAAGTCATTTTGAAAGAAAAGGGGCTAATGTACATTCCCTTGATATTCAGAGGAACTGGAAATGAAAATAAAAATAGCTTTATTTTTGTTTAAAATTTCCACAGGGCAAAATACAATGTCATGACCTCCTCTAACAGACAGAAAATAGAAAAATGCTCATGTGAAGAAAACAGCCACTGGAATTTTTAGAAAGGTGCCTTTAACAAGAAGGCAGAAAAGACCTATTTCCATTTGTCCTTCTGTCAGGTAGAAAGGTTTTGCGTCGATCCATGGACTCCAGGGAAGCAGGCCAGACCCAGCACAAGACTGCAAGGTCCCGAGCATCCCCCAAACCTACTGATTTTTAATGGGAGCTGGGAGGGGCGAGTGCACGGCAGAACTATTTAGAATCAACAGAACGGAGCTGTGGAAGGAGAGGGAGGGTGAGACTCCTGCTTCACATCTGGCCTGTCCACAGCACCGTCCAAAGGGAAAGATGGTTTGGTCAAAGATGGGCACAATGCAGTTGACTTGAGTTTGGTAGCCTGCTTCCAGGAGATCATGAAACTTCTGGCACAGAGAAATTATTAAAAGGAGAAAAGAACAATATTAAATCCCATTGACATGTTTGCAGGGATGCCAAGAGCTTTCATGGTCTTCTCTGCAGATAGGCAGGGAAAATTCTGAGGTTCGTCCCTTACTTTTAGGGTTTCTTAGCCTCACTTGGCCCCTAATTTGTTCTCTGCCTTCATTTTGAAGAAGGGTTGAGCTCTACACTGGAAGAAATGTTTTCTCACCCATTAGCCGTTTGACACAGAGATAGATTCTCACAGAAATCAAACACAGCCTCTTATCATCTGCCCCACCAGCATAGACTGGTCCAACACAGCTTTGTACACCTTTGAAGTTAGCAGCATAAGTGAGCCAGGTCTTTTTATAAGGTTGCATGTGAAATTGTCAGAAGAATGAAACCATTTGCAGATGGTGGAGTGATAAAGATGGTACAGTATCTCACTTGTATTTGCCCCTCATTTCCTTGGGAAGAGAAGAAAAGGAAAAGGAGGGGGGGAAGCAGTGGAAAGAAAGAGAAACTCCAACAAATGAAATTCTTTTGACAACACAGTGTTGAGGGAGTAAGTGAGATTTCTGGCAAAACCACTAGGACTCTGAAGACAAGCTGACTGCTGCAATATTTATTACTTTGCTTTGATGAAACCTCTGACATCAAGGACTTTCCTAGTGACTGATTTTTGTCAGAATAATGCTGCAGGAACAAGAAGTGACAGATGATTTTTTTTTGGACATGAAGCCTGTGCATAATGGCATGAGAAAGAGGACATAAAAAAGTCTGCCCTGAAGCAGCTTAATGTGGCCCTGGAGAAAAGAGCTGTTATCACTGCTTACTGATGCAGTCACAGCAAGAGAAACTGTTACCAAAAAATGGATCCTGAAGTCAGACAGTTCAGCACGGGGCAGATTTTCTAAGAGTTGCGCTCCCTTATTACAGCCAGGTGGAGGCTGGGACTGGCAGGAGGAAATCAGGCTGAGAGCAAAGTACCTCCAGAAATGAAATAGGAATCGGCTTTATTGGGTCACTTCTATCCCCTGTATTGCAATACCACAAGACCACATGCAGCAAAAAGAAATGTGTTGAGCTTGACGCATGCTGCTAGGACTTGTGACAACCGCTGATGCAGAATGCAGTATCCCCCCGCTTACTCTTCTGAGCGCAGGGCAGGGAGGCACTGTGATGTGCCTACAGTGCAGCGACTGTAGCTCTGCACAGAAACACAAAACTTCTACAAAAAATGTTTCCAGACAAGATGTAGTATCACATATGCTTGCGTGCAGCCAACTTTTGAAATAGTAGTTAGTACCAAATTAATACAGAGCACCTATGGGAACGTAGAAAAGTTGGGGAATAATTTAAGATGTCGTCTAGAGTAGTGGAGGATATTTTCAAAGTAATTGATTAAAATATTGACCACCTTGTTCTCAAGTCAATCTTGCAGATCAGTCTTTGGCTTAGGGGAGATACCTTTTCTGCTTTGCTTCCCATCAAATGTTCCAGTTGAAAAGCAGAGTCAGAGTTACAGTGCTCTACAGCAGAACTGCTGTTTTTCAACCCAGAGGCCAGTGTGGCAGCAAGCTACCATAATCTTCTCTGGATCTCTCCGTACATTTCTCTGTGCTGTACAAACACACATTTCTGCTCTGATTGCACCTCATGCAGTGTACTCACGCTTGCTTTCAGTGGGAATATTGTGAGGTGTAGAGTTGGTGTTTATACATTATAGTGGAAAAAAAGGCAAAATCTTTTCAGACCCCAAATTATGTATTTATTAAAATCAGGTTTTGTTTTGACTTGCCTAATATTTGTTGTACATTGAGATGTGGGTTTTATTCAAGGCATAAATCTGCCTGAATAAAAAACAGACCAAAATGCTTTATATTTACTTATATTGTAAGTGTAGAAGAATATCTTCCTGAATGGTAAATATGACTTTTAGCAGCATAGGGAAGTACTGTTGCTGTTGCGCAATAGATTGCTCTGGAATGTGCTGCAACTCCTTTTGGCTTTTTTGTTTCATAGAAAATGAAAAATAAGCAACTACTAACTCTCAAAACATCTGTATGTGTGAGGCCTTTAGTGGGAATTTATAATTCATACATGCTCAAAGAATGTGACAGGATTTCCAAGTACTGAAATGGCAGACACTTAGAGATGCTGTAAATTAATCCACATGTGAAACCGCCGACTCTGTCATTTCTGTTCATTGACTCATTTCAGTTGAATTTACAAGGCAGGATTTCTCCCTGGATCTTGGTACGTTACATACACCTGTCAAGCAGAAGCTTCAAGCCAGCCCTGGGGGAACAGCTTTAAAAGGCACTCCTGCAATACCAATGAACTCTCCATCCACTGGCACGCTGTTTCTTTAAAAGGATCGCCAATTTAAGAATGCACTGACCAAACCACTGCAATTTTCATGAGCATACTCCGGGGCAGACTATGATAATACCCAGGTTTGGACCTGCACCTCTACTTTCGCGCTCACGAGTGAGGGTAGATCTCAGCAGAAGTCAAAGGGCACTACCCCATTGCAAAAGTGGCATGAGAAGAGAGCGAGGTCCCTTCGCCAGGCAGGGGCTGGTGTGTCTGCGCCAGTACATCAGCCGGAGAGACGTGGCAAGTGTGCTTCTGAAGGAAGTCTGGCTCTCGGTTATCTAAAGCTCTGAGTCACTAAGATTTTACAGTAACTCTCCTGAGTGTTGCTGGTCTCTCCTAGACAACGTTGCATTATTCTGGCCCCACTGCTTGGCAAAGACCCGGGCACGCAGCGCGCAGCCACGAGCCTGGCTCCCCAGGGCTGCCATGAACAGCCTGCAGGTTGCTCCAAGCAACTGGTCCCCTGACGTCTTTCTCCCAGAGACCCCTTTAGCATCTGGCACTATTGCAGACGTGAACTCGCCTAACCTATAGCAGGGGATTCACCAGGGTTTCAGGGACTCCATTTTCCAACTGCTGCTCTGAGTCAGGCTGGTTTCTCCCGGGCATGGCTGTGAGTAAGACAGGCACAGGGAGCTCATGCCAGAGGTTTGCGTGTTCAGCTGGGTCCAGGGGAGACCCCTTCCCCTCCTCCGGAGGGGTGGACTCACTGGGTCTGCACATATACCTCTCTAAATCCTGTCTGTCCATTCAGGAACGTGGATACCAGCTCAGCCGTGGGCTAATAAAGCAGGTGAAATGTTGCCCTGCTCTTCAGAAAGAACATCTTAACACCAGCAGTACTTTGCTGACTGCTTTTATGCAAAACTCTCGCTTGTTTTGTACAAGATGGGAGGATTTGGCCGACAGTTTAAACTCGGCTGAAATGTGTCACTGACTTTTTTTTTTTAATTGTATTTTTGCAGTGTATGTTGGCTCATAAATTTATGAACTATTTTTAAAGGACTCCTTAGAAAAATAAGCATATTTGGGTGGTTTAAATTTGTTCTTAATAAGTGGAAAGATTTACTAAAATGGGCCTGATGTGATGACTTGGGAGGGATTATTCACCCAATGCCAATATATTCCAGACAGCCTGAAGAATTGAGTGCTCTGAGTGTCGAAAGAAATCTGAATATCACCTAAAGCTTGTGCTGAACAGAGCTCTTGTCTGCAAGGGGTGAGAGTGTCAGGAGTCTCGTGCAAGTCAAGGAAATGCATGGCGGGTGAAGGCAGGTAAGACCTAACTTTGCATTTTTATGTGAGCTTTTCAGATGGTGATGTAGTCAAGTTCTGCAAAGAAATCTGTCTGATAAAGCTGTGAGGAAAAGCACAGCTTTGATAAATGGTGTGCTTCACAATTGCATTCCTACCAAGTGCTGCTGTCACTCACTAAGTGAATTTATCGCATCTTATTCTAAAGTGTGTTGGATTCCAGGTGTTAGGAATTTTCCCCCAACCCTCTTATCCTGCTTGTGATTTCTCTTTTCTTTAAGGAAACAGATTCAACCACTTATAAACAGAATTTGCTAACGGTTTTTAATGATGGTCTGTCAGATGGGAAAGGAATCCCAAGGAATCGCAGACGCTCCCGGTGGATCAGTGCACGCAGGTAGCGCTGGCATAAGTAGAAGCAGAGTCCTGGCAGCACGGCGCATCCTGTGGGAAGGACTTTCCAGTGAGATCATTCAGGCATTGATGTGCTGCGAAATAGTCAATGGGAATGCCAGGAATTATTCCTGAGGATGAAGCATGGCCACAGCTAGTGTTGGTACAGGATGCTTTTTTTTGTAAAACAGGCAGGCTCAGTTCCCTTTACTGTATCTGCTTGTGTAAGTCTGAGTGCTCTGCAGAAGGCAGGGGTGTCGCTTTATATCATGTCCATATCCTGTCTCTGATCAATTTTTCTAAGTGAGTATTTTCCCAGATCACAGTCCACGGACAGCTGGCAAGCAGCAGGAAGCTTATTGTCCAGTAGTTCTGGCTTTCTTCCTCATGTCCACCTGTTATAATGGAATATAGACTATTAAATACCTATTTAAAGGTGAGCTTAATATATTAATTTTGCTGTAACAGCTACAAGGATGTTATATTATTGTGCATAGAAAGAGAAAAAGCTCATTTAATTGAAAATGAATAGACTCGTAACGACAGAGCCTTGAAAATCCTTTTTAGATCTAGCGTGGATACTAATTTATTTTATTTATGTTACAAAAGATTCTCTACACACCCAATTCTTTTTCTGTGCATGATCTTGTGTAGGATTCTTGTTACTCTCTCGGTTCAAGTGGTCTTGCCATCCCAGACCACACATGACCCTCACTATCAGAACAATGGCTCAAATCACACTGACCTGTCGGTTTACCTGGCTTGTGCTAAAGTCAATGCCAAAAATTACTGACATTCTGCTGGCACTCTGAAGATGCCTGGATTCACTTCTTTTCACCGTAACATTTTGCATGTTTTACTAATGAGCAGGTGAAAGCCTACACTTCAGAAACCAGACTTGGATGATTAATAAAATATTTGTCTCCCATTAAATGAGTGAGCAATAAGAAGCTGCAGAAATGTGAGTCGGAGCATTGCTTGGGCTTATGACCAAAGCCACTCCAGTTGACTGCATCATGCACAAGCCACATGACAAGGCTGGGATATCAAACATTTCCAAAAGTGTTTCTAGTGGTATTGCTCCTTTTTTATTTTCTTAACTACAGAAATCAGCAAGTCTGAAATGTGCCAGACTGAGGTCCAGATCTTTATGTGATCATTAGAAGGGTGTTTGCTAAGGAGGCTGTAGAAAGTTCCACTTGGCATGTCCTCTTGTATGACACAGCTAGTGATCAAAGCGCAAATTCCTAAACCAGTTTCACAACTTTCCTTCCATAGTTATAAAAAGCGACAACAGTGTGAGGTGCTAGAGGTCCTGCCCCAGGAAAGAAGATAAGTTCTTTAAACCAAAAGCATGGATTACTGTTATTATATTTCAGGAGAGCTATTGTGTTGGTGAGGAGTAATTCAAAGGTGGCTTGACTACAATGACTAAGAGCTAACTGCAAGATAGAAAGCACTTTGACATAATTTGTTTTATTTCTATTTTTCTCTATCGGATAGTCACCTTTGAAACCAAGACCTGAAAAGTTTCAGCTAGGGAGATAGTGCCAATGCCAAGTCTGGGACCTCCCTCCTGCTACACACACAGTTCCCCCCGTTCCAAGTTAGGGGCTTGCTTGGGCTTCGTTACAGCTAAACACAAGCCAGGAAAGTTGGGATCCAGATGCCCACTGGGAGTACACACAGTTATTGTCATCACTACACAGCATACAAGGATGTTGAGATCCCAGTCTGCCGTCTGGAGGGGAGGTACAGCTGATGTAATTTTATGCTAGGCCCCCATTCCCAGTGTTCCCCATCGGCAGCGCAGTCTCATGTTGCGTGGTGGAAGACAGGCTGCCAGGGTCAGGACCTTTGTGCGTAGGTATGTAAGGACTCCCCCCTTTGAGAACTAAACACTTCAGCGGGAGCTGGGTCTGGCCATAATCCTTGAATCTTCTTCTCTCCTCCTCTTGTGAACACTAAAAATCTGTATTAGCTTTGCTTACCAGCCAAATTACTTTACTGAACGTTATTTTTTCATAAGAAGTTATTCCACTTAGAAGATCTGATTCACATTCATCCACTACGTAAAGCATCTCAAAAGGGAAGTAAATTGTACAGCTATTTTAAAGTCCCTGGTGGTAAGAGACAATCAGCCTCTTCCCTCTGCCCCAGTGCTTAGGTATTCTTGCAACCACTTCATTGCAGGAAAAAGAATTGGCTAGATCCATATGAAGCAATTTGAGCAGGGAAAACCACACTCAGCTGAAAGATACATTTTAGCCTTTTGGAAATAGTTTCAACTTTCAAGATAACTATTCCTTTGAGGAGCTCTAACTATAAATCCCAAAGTGCCCGCGAGCAGTTGGGAAGCAGCCAAAAATGCCAAGTCAGAGGAAAATAATTGTTTTCAAATGGTGACAAACCTGCAAGGTCGGCAGAGAACAGAGGAACTGTGTTGCCGAATGGAGATAGCCATGTAACTCAGGACTGTGAGTTCTGTACACTAAACAGAGCCTAACATCTCCACAGGGTGTTTAGCTGCTGCAAACGCAGAAGGGAACTGGTCTGCACTGGTCTAACTCACAGGGCAGAAGTCATATTGAAAGAGAATCTAAAGACATCGGGTTTAGACAGAGTGTGCGCTGCTAATGCTTTGGCTTGTTCTGGTTTTGTTTCCCAGAGGTGAAGAAATGACAGGGTTTGTATTTTTAAAATTATTGCAATGAAAATAATTTGACAGCTTGGTCTGGCGATTTCTGCGTCATTATGAAACGTTGTTTGAAATTGTGCAAGGCAACACAATAATTACACAGTCAAGCTTGTCAAAGGATGAATGATACTTCGAGTGGAGGCTGGGAGTTTGCCACTGGTGTTGGTCTGGATTCCTTTGCACCCTGGACAGATGCCTACGCCGTGTGGGAATACGCTGCGAGGGGTGCTGAAGCTTCAGCAACAGCACCGCTTTTCAAACTGCAGTTGCAAGTCATGTGGAATCAGCTTGAGGGAGCCTGGTGATTACTTTCTAAGGATATCTACATATAAAAAAAAGTATGCCTGGTGGTATAAATCAGCATAGCTCTGCTGACTGCGGCATAGCATCTACTCCAGCTGAGGATCTGGACAAAAGTACTTAGGCAACACAGAAGACTGAAAACTACCAGAACACCTTTAAAGCTAATGTGCCAGCAAGCAAGAGAGGCATTCGGCTGTGTGGAGTAGGCTTCTTTCATCTGTGGTAGTTAAAGCAGAAAAGTGAACTTTAGATTCTCACAATTTTACTGCATCTGTTAAAGCAGTATTGGCTTTCAACAATGAAATGAGTATTCAGGCCAAGTGTCTCTGCAGAATTTCGGGCACTCCATGAACGGATAAAATTTCAATTGCAGAAACAAGAGAAAGTACCAGACACAAATGCACAACGTATTACATTTAAGGAAAGACAGTGAAGCGGGCAGGTTATACCGTGGGAATAGGCAGCAGCTGGTGGCTGACCCTGGTGTTATGGCTAAGTCACTGATGAGGCCACAAAAAATTAAGAAAATTAGTAATAAGGGCAGCCTGCCTTTAAGGAATCCAGAAGGGCTGGTCTGTGGGCTAGCAGCAGGGAACCACTAAGATCTGGGCTTGGGCTCCAAGCCGGGTCCCTTGTTCCCAGGCAGACGGAGTTGGCAACAGCACGTATCGCTCTCTGGTGGCCCCTCGGGCCAGAAAGAGGAGGTATATTGGCAGCCCAGCGAGGGAACGGCAGCCAGATCCCCTTGCCAGAAATCAGGTTGCTACATCGGCGGTGAGAAAAAGGCTAAAGCAGGGCCCCTTCGATGCAGCAGGCATGGGGCTCGCAAGGTGACGCACGGAAAAGACCTGCGACCGTGCCATTGGGATACGCAGCTTGAAAAGCCCAGGCCAGGCGGGACTCACCCGTCAGACGCCGGCACCGTCCTTCGGCGAGCGGTCCCGGGGGCCAGGCGGTGCTGGGCTGTCCTTGCTGGCTGGCTGGCGTGCGGCAGAGCCGGGTGCTGGCGCGGCCTCGGAAGTGACTCACTCTCCCACCTGGCCAAAACTCTTTGGGGGCGCAGCGTGGAGATTTCCTGAAGACATCTGTGCTTCAGCGGCTCCTGCGTCTGGAACAGGCTGCAGCTCTGGTTTCCCCATGCCCGGGGCTCTCTGCATATGTCTTTTCTCTTTCCACTGCTGTTCTGGACAGGCCTCCCGCTCATCCTTTCACTTCATTAAAAGGGCCTCGGCCCCTCCTCCAGCATCTTAAAAGACAGTGCTGGGAAAGCCAGCAGTGACAGGAGTGACAGGGAGAACTGGAGTAACTACTGCGCCCTTTTACTTAAAGCCCCTGCAATTACCTTCTTTCTAGGTGGGAGTCTCTCTCAGTGATTATCTGGCTCTTCTGATTTTCATCAGCTGGAGAGCTGCATCTTTGGGATTATCCTCTCGGCATCCTTGCCTACCCTTTAATGTCACAGGGTTTGGCCAGTTAGTCCAGTTATAGCTTCTCTCAATTCCAGCCTCATCCTCCTGCAAGAGAAACTCACAAATAAAGCGAAGTGGGAGTTGCCATGTTAACGCGCTTTCCTCGAGCCCTCAGGGAAAGGTCCTGAACATGATTTCTTCCGCTTGGATGGAAAGAGGAATTTCTGTTAGAGCCTCCATGAAATTACAGTCTTCTTTTTTTATGAAATGTAAAACAAAGTAAATATTACCTTAGAGTCTCTTATTCGTGTTGCAATAAAATGAGACACTTCCTTGGAAATAAGTTTTAAGACACGAGTCTTGTAATGTTCATATTTATTGGAGTGGAGTTCACAGCTGACCTGAGGTCTGGAGGGTTTGGAACCAATCGTCTATGTGAACTTCCAATTCTTTCTCTCCTTCTCCAGCACATGAGGTGCAAAACTGGTCAATTATTCAGAGACTTCCCCACCCTTCGTAAGCTCATGTGCTCATGTATCTCTCATGGTACATAAAGAATGACACATTGCAGTGAATCTGCTGAGAATAGCTTGTAAAATACATCATTATATGAATCAGCCTCATTAGAAGTCTCCTTCTCTCATGATTTAAAACAGACACAGTACTTGCAGGAGTGGAAACCAGTGTGATTTTTTTTTCCCTCTCCTGCTGGCATGTTGTGCTCAACCGAATGTTGAAACAGAAGAAAATAATTCCCTGAACTCAAGGCCAGAAGTAGAAAGCAAGTACTGCATTACCCTGATGCCTCTCTGGCATAATTAAGGTCTTGGGTGTTTCCCTGAATATATGACTTTCCAGCTTCGTTAATAAAATATTATGTTTCTCTTCTAAACAGTACAAAGCTGCATTCTTTGCATACTCCAAATCCCCCTGACTCAGGACCCTCTAACACCTCCCATTCAGCATCCTTAGCCATTCCAGGCTTTTCTCCCACAGCTGCTGCTGTGTTTATGAAGGGGATTATAGGACATGGTGCCTGTGATAGCAGGAGACAAGGCTCGGCGACCCAGGAGGCCTCTCTCAGCCCTATTTTACGCAAGGACTGGTGCACCAGGTGCCACGGCTGCATGACTCGGACCTCGTTCAAATTGCTTGTGTGCTGGTGCAACCACTTGCCAATGAACTCAATGAAGTTAGTGTTCTACCTTAGACAAGACTACAGCAGATGCAATCCAAGTAACACACCACAGGTCGCAGCAGCTCTGGGCTAGTGGCCATGTCATGCAGGACTCGTGATAGAAAAGGGATGGCTTTTTGCTCCAAGGCAATGAAATAAACTCCCATTTGCTCTCGGCATATCATAGAGCTCATTGACAAACTGCAGGTACAGCAACTTTTTATTGTTTCTCTCTTGTCACTTCAGCATCAGAGAATGTAGTATTTCTTGCTGTTATTTCTTTTAAACCGTGCCAACACACAGCTTCCACACCATGTTTTGACTTATAAGCCTCTGGCTGCACTCTTCTGAATCACACTGATTTTTTAATTAACTGTGATAAGTACAAGTACTCAGCTATCCTCGGTTGTTCTGGTCTCCTAATGCTTCCAACCATGTAACCCGTGATCTCTCCCTGGTTTGCTCCGTATTGTGGGCTTGTCACCAAAGAGCCTTGTTGGCTGAACACTGCAGTACATTTCTGTCTCCCGCCCAAGATTTTGGGCCATGGACATCACCAGGAACCTTGTTGACAATCAAGTCATCATGCCTTTGCAGGCAAGCTGTATTTATCTTGATCTTACTTGTTTCCTAGACTTTGCTTTGACTTTTGCAGAAGTAGGTCAGAACACACAGTCTGGATGAGTTTTACTCGCAGAGGTGATAAACAGCTTCTGCTCAGCTCCCATAGGCTCCACAGAAAACACCACAGCCTCTCCCTGTACCCACAGGCTTTAGGCACTGCCCTTATATCCTGCAGTATCCTCAGGCTGCTCTTGCACCTGCAGTGCCTTCAGTGGCTGAAAGCAGTCACGTTAGACCCCCTGGCTGCATCCGGAGACCCTGGAGGCTCTGGAGATACTGGAGGCTCTCAATACCAGGTTTAGTTGGATGTGATGGGCCTGCCAGGATGGTCAGAGGCTGCACTAAATAAGCCACAGAGAGACAGGGACTGAGAGTCCAGCAGCTGCTGTAGGGAAGGAAGGTCTTTAGTCTCTCCTGAGCTCTGGATATCTGCTATTTTTTCTATTGGTTGCAAATACAAACCCCTGATTTTCCTTTTGCCATAGTTCGGTTGTTGAGCTGGTGATCAACAGATGGCTTCAGCATAGTCCAGAAATGAAGAAGTGTTTGCAAAAACCCACATACTCTTGTGCAACTGCACCTCACTCAGGTGATGGCAATTCAGGGCACAGGACAAGAAAATTTCCTCTCTATTTCTAGACTTGATCATCCTTTCCCACACATTTGCTTTATTTGTCATGATTTGAGGGAATTCTTTTTTGTAGCGATTCACATAACCTTTGTATCACTGCTGGTTTCACCACTGACAGAAGTGGGTATACTTTTTTTTTATCACTCACTTTGTTTATCAATAACTATTTTACAAGACCTGTTGCATTTTAGTTGTGATTTATGCCTCGGGACTGGGCATCTTTCACAGTGCAAGTCTTGCCTCCTGCCCCTTGGATTTGATGGGGAGGATCTGGTTCCCAAAGCTGGGATTTCACAGCTGCGGTCTGACTGGCTTCCTATCAGCGCATACAAAAGAAGCGAGCACAGAGCAACAGCTAAATACCCACTTCAAACTTCAGACTTCTCAGCTGGAACAACTGTTGCGGTTTGAAGTTGTTTTGTTAACTTCTTTGGCTAATTGATAACATCTGCATCTCACCACCCTTCTTTGCGTCTCAGGCTACTTCCAAGTAGATCGGATAGATAATACTGGGGCAGATCTCAGTTTCTGTATTAGTGATATATCGTTACGCTTTCAGAAAATTGTATGAGAACTGGGGGGCGTCTTCAAATAATGCCTCTTTTATAAAGGTTTCTTTCACACAGTTGCAGAAACAGGCCCAGAGACACTAATAAAACCTCATGCTATTCATTTGGCATTTCTCTCGTGATCATGTTCAGATAGAAGGACTTCTGATTTCACACTTTTTCCCTCTGTATTTCCCTACCACACTTCCTAAGTTTGAAATTTACATTTGGGCTTTAAAATACTGGAATTAGCTTTTATTTTTCATTAGTTTTCGCTTTATTTGTATTACAATAGATGGATCAGGAACTGGTATACGTGATATTTCAGTAAATAAAATCCTTGTATTCAGAATCACTCTTGAAGTCTGGTAATACACAGTGACACCACAGAGGTCCCAAGGAGACATTATGGTTGTAATGGAAATATCATATATCTCATATCCCAGGTCTGATATATCAGCTCAGCAATAAAAAGAAACAGGATATTTGCAACTATATTTTAACAGGGATTTTGCTGTTACCATGAGAACATGGATTACTTAGAAATTTTGGTGAGAAAACTCTTTAATGGTTTCATCAATGTCTAACCCCAGGAGATTTCAGTTCTTTCACTGCTATTGAAATAGCTATTAATGCAGTGAAAATCAGAAACGTATGAGTGTATTTCATTGGTGTCTTAATGTACATCTCAGACTTAGGTCTCAGTACAGGTCAGATGGTCCCTTCTATCATATTTCGGATTCCCAAGGTTAGACCTGGGTTATGCCTGGAGACACATGTCCACTATGAACTCTCCACAGCTCAACATCTCCCCAGGTTTGGCTGGGGAGAGGTTCCCTCCTCCACCTCCCTCTTTCTGTTGGGATCGTTTGTGCGGTTACTGAGCCCGGCCTAGAGATGTCTGCAGGCCCGGTGATGTGCAGGGAACTGACGTAAGCCAAGACCCGAAGGCTTGACGTTGCTCAGCCAGCCAGGGGAGCCTCGTGAATTTCCTTGTAAAAGGAATTTCTTAGGATTCAGGGAGACTTGTGTTACGTAATCCTTTGAAAACAATATTCGACACAGGATAGGGCTATCCCCTTTATGAAGTCCCCAACAGAACCTGCGAGATGCCGTGAGCACTATTATTATGGCAATTCTTTTATTTTGTGCCATTTCAACATCCCTAGCATCTACAAAAGAAGTGAGATAAAATCCCAAATACAGATCTCCTCATAACTTCACCTAACGCAAACTCAACACATTTGGTCTTAATCTGAGCGCCTGGACTGGGATGAATTCTGCAGGGCTGTAATAAAATAAATATTTTCCTGCACTGAGAATGGCTCAGCAAAAGGTTCAATGTCAGGTCAGCACAGCGAGCTCTTTAACCGTGTTTTGCTAGACACGGACCATGTCTTCACCTAAGAAATTGTCACAGCTCCATAGCAGCTGGTAGAGTGGAAGTGATTTAAATCATTCACCGCTCGCTCATTTTAAATGTTGGATTTGGTCAGCATTTGAGGAAAGCTGGGCAGTGGGAAGCTCCAGTTTCCAGATATAAAAATGTTTCCACTAGAAAAAGACACCAAAAAAAAAAAAGGGGGGGGAAAAAGAATGAGGGACTTTCTGCGGAGTTCCCTTTCCTGCTCTGCCCTGCTCAAATTGGATTACTTACAGAAACAAAGGGAACAAGCGGCCTTGTTGCAGCAGACTAGTCCCAGGTGAGCAAGTGTGAGCTACTTAACAATTGGCAATATAGTGAGAGCTCTTTTAATTGTTTTTTCAAACAAACCTGAACCACCTGTTCTGCCATTTTAATGCAGGAAGCAAAGGAAATGTGATTCACAGGTGTATTATAAAAAGGAAGGCAGAGATGCTTGGGAAGGAAACTTGCCTCTTTGCTGATGCAGGAGACAGAGCTTGGACGTTCAGTAACTGAATGGTTTGTGTTATTGCACAATTAGGGCAGAAATAACCTGAACATCAGAAGAATTTGCTAAAGTTAGTAGTCTTCAATTCCTTTGCAATCGTGTTGTCTGTTAGTACACCACAGATGAGCAAAAGAAGCCCACCTGCCTGCCAGATAATTCCAAAAACCATTCCTAAAGAAAATGGCACTGTACTAAAACTCTTGATAACCATATATTTGTTTTCTGTCAGCTTTCTTATAGCTGGGTGCTGCTGTAGAGTCAAGATACTTCCCTTTCATTTGGTTGTAATTGATTATGAACTGTAGAGATAAAATTCATCTCTTCAGGTGGCAATTCCTTAGATGACACTGATTTATTATGTAACTTTTCTAAAGGTTGATATTTTCCTAGTTTGACAAGTGGTTCATCTTCTTCCTAACTATGCATGTAGTTATTAAATGTTAGCTCTGTTGTGCCAGGTGGAAGCATTTTTCTCATTTCCAGACTCATACTAGCCCATACAATGAACTCAAAGTTTTGACCAAATTCATAAAGAGGACTATGAACAGAGCTGGAAAAGAATGTAGGAGTCCTGGTTTCAGGTCTTGTACTTCTGACTAATTAATTATTCAGTGATGTGAATTAGTCTTCAGAAAGATCAGCCATACACACCACAGACTATCAGCTCAAAGCAAAGGGATTGGGTGCACACCTGCAGACGTAGGACAGCAAGAAAACCACCATGTGTTCATAATGGAAGTGGCTGATGCTCTACACCTGGGCCTAGAAGTGTTACTACTCATTTAAATTCAGCAAATGCATTCAATGTAATCTCATATCTCTTGGTAGAACCTAACTCTCCTTGTTCAATGAAACAGTTATGTACTGAGATACTGCAAAGGTCACTCTATGAAGAGAAGATGGCTCTCTTGGTTGGATTTACCGCAAAAATCTTCATTTGTGATGTATTTTCAGGAGAGGACCTTTAAGGAAAGATTGACCCAAGTATGTATTATTTGTTCACTGGCTGCCAGTGGAGAGGTCAATGTGTCCTGTCCTTGCAGAAGCTGGTTAAGTGAAAGTATTTTGTTATGGCCATTGCCATTTATCCTTTCATTTTGGAGCAGCACTAATCTCTCTCCTTTTAGGGTGTGTCAGTACATTTACAGACTATGATAAGTTACCCTGCATTGAAGGGTTTACAACCCTATGTATATTTTTTGATTTTTTGGGACACATATAGATCATGTTAAAAACCAGAAGTCCATTGTTCAATCAATCAAGTTAATCCTGGTGCTCCTTGATAACTATAGCTATCACATTTCAGAGTGATTTTACTGGATATTACTGGGATTACTTGTAGTAGCCACTCAGTCTAGACAGGGGTTTCTATTACAGTGAACACAGACAAAAGGGTAAGAAATATTAATGCCCAACATCCATTAACCATGCACAAACTGCATATCAGAGAGTGGATCCTGTTCACTTGGCTGTGGTTCCTCCTCCCTTTTGTTTATCTCTCAGGAGGGCACTGGCTTTTTTAATTAAAAAGAAACAGGTTGTCTTAATAAACTGGGGGGGAGGGGGCAAGTAAAGATGTGCTTGAAAACTTTGCCATTTAGATTTAAGGGAAGTTAGAGATCTTTTGATGAACTGTCCCAATGTGGAAAGGTCCAAGTATTTTGGCCCAAAAGCTGTCCTGAGGATGGCTTTCTCTTGATCTTTCTGCAAGACGGGAGCAGAGTCATGGTGATCTTACTGAAATGAACAGCTTAGAAACTTGGATCTCTGAGAATCCTGTCTTTGTGAAAAACATGGCGAAGTGGATCTCAAGACTGTCATCAGGGCTGGGTAAAATTATACTACCCGTTGTTTCTGAAACAAAGCCATTTAGAATGACAAGCACCCCAGGAATGCTGCTCCTTCAATAAACATAATGTGGCAGTGGCATGTAGTTCCCACCATCCCCTAGAAGACAATTCTGCTGCAACTAAATTAAGACAGTTGGCTGATTAAAATTAGGCCTAGTTAACAAGGCACTGAGTGAGGTAATAAAGTTCAACTCCAAAGCATTTCAAATTCTCATTTTATGCTACTCCACATGTTCAAACTCATAACACATGGGCAAACATTGTATTTGCTGCTTAGACCGCTCGTTGTGTCACAGATTTTATTTTGGATATGGCATATTTCAGATTGTTGTCAAATTGCCCATCATAACTGAAGCTCCACTTGGTCTTTCAAAGCACGTTAGGAGTTAGGGTAACAGTAGAAACACCTAAACACTTTGCTTATGTATGGCTTGCTAGCCTGTATTCATTCACCCAAAGACCTCAATGTCCTTTTATTCTTGACATCCTTTTAAGACTTTGGGAATCAAAAGCTAATTAACCTGCTTTTGGAACGGTCTACAGCTCCTGTGGAAGCAGAAGCTTCCAAACCCTTTTTTTAGGGAAGGGAGGGGCGGGTAAAAAAAAAAAAGTCCCCAGTTATATAAGAGGCTGGCAATTATTTCCAGTTTCCCTCAATCCGCTGGGTGATGAGGCCAGTTCAGCACTGTATGGATACATAAATCAAGACTTCCCTGCAAAACCTTAGCTTGCTAGAGGCTTGGAGAACACACTGTGCATGCCAGTGCTCTCAAACCCTTTTTATATCTGACAGCTGATTTCAGTATGTTTGAACATGATATAGTAGGCACTGGGAGTCGGCCTTACTGTTGCTCTCACCATGACTGTCACTCAGTTTCTAAGGGTGGGTACCGTCCACGTCCAATCTTCCACAGCAAATTTGCCCATGATCAGAAATCTCGTCTGTTGGTTGGCATAGCTCAACGATGTGTTTGGTGCCCCAAGGTCTTCCCTCCAGGCAGAGGTGAATAAGTCATGTGTTGTTTGTTTCCTGCGAGGCAAGAGTTGTGTTTATATATCTGTTTTACAAAATGGAAATGTTGCCACCAAGAAGTTAAGGTCTCCAAGTTTATCAAATCATGTAAGTACCTAATGATGTGGCTTATTTTAATCAGCAGTTATGTTCTTAATACAGTTATGGATATGATAATAAGTTCCTTGCACAAAACCTGTGGATCAGAGCAATGTGATTGTGTTCTCTCTAATTTTAGGCTTACCAATGAACATTTCTTTCTCTTGCTGTGTACATGTTTATCTTGATCCAGCAGCTGCAGGTCTGCTTGCCTTCATACACCTCCTCCCTTGAACTCTCATTTCATGGTAACAAAATAGGAGTTTCTAGGGTATATCTCACTGCTGTTTCAGAAAGGAGAGGACAGCATAAATTTCTGCCCTCATTTCCAGGAAGATCATCATGGCTGGTGTTTTTTGCACTCATATTTTGAAAGCAAAGTCTTTCAAATAAGCCAATGGGAACAGACCCACGCGGTCAATAGGTAGGCATAAGCTATTGCTTGGAGACTAAACCCCATCCTTCCTTGGAATAAGTTTCCTTATTTTCTTACAGGTGTGTGGATGGGATGTGGCGATTCTTGCTGTATTCTGGGGTAAGTGAGCTGTAGGGTGATCCAAAGAAAGCATATAGCATGCTATTAGAATCCAAGAAGAACAAGATCAGAAAATCTCCCCTATGGAAACATTGCCTTTGTCCAGGGTGTTTTGCCAGGGCAGCATAACCTGACACTATTGAAAGAGTTGAATTATTGTTATACAACTTTAAAAACACAGTATCAAACTATACGTATAATTTGAGGCTGTTTTTAATAAGCATTTTCTCTAGCATGTGGTTCCCTCTGGTTTAAATGTTCTCAACATTTTGGTCAAATAAATAACAGCATAGGACAGTATTTTTAGGAAAAGATGATGCTTGGGGATGGCTGGGGATTCTGTGGCTTTCACTGCCCTTCAGAGGGCTTGGACTAATGTGTATACTTTTCAAGAAAACAAATTAATGGCTGGGAAGGTTTTAGCTGAAACAACATCCAGGACAACTCGGAACTTTTCCTTCTATTGTGTTAGCTGATGTGAAGGTTTTTTGGTTTTGGGTTTTTTTTTCTGCATATAACTGGACTTTCTGAATGTCTGTACACCTCCCCTAGTTTTTCTTTTTTATTTATTTTTTCATACTTTCCTCTGGGGTTTTTTTCCTTCCTCCTTGTTGCTCATTCGTTCTTTCATTTCTCAGTGTGTTCCTCCCACTATTTGTTCCTATTTCACTGCTTCCCTTCCCCTTCCCAGTTCTGCTGTTCAAAATTACCTTCTCCTGAACTGTTCCAACCAGTCCTGGCAAAAGTCAGCTCCTTTTCAAGGCCAAATTATGCTCTTGATCTAATGTTGGGATGACCTCTGATCCCAAACGTGCCTAGACCAAAAGGAGCAACTTTATAGAAAGGCTGGAAAAGAGAAGGTGGCAGGAAAGCTTGGAGGAGCGTGCCATGGACAATCCCAGGACCCCTGCTTTCGTTCAGGCTCGTTCTCATAGTGCTATCAACAGGCAAGGGAGGACGATGAGGTCTGAACAAGAGTTGGAAGAAACCATGCACAAACCGCAACACAATGTCTCAAATCCTCTAGAAACAGAAGATGGGTCCGTGTGCTTTGAACTTGTAGGTTGTAGCAACTCGAGGCTTGGACTTTATTATTTGAATTTTCCTAAAACATAGCTGGGGTTGGAGAAGTGACTGGGGTCTATGAAGGCTGCCCCAGAAATGTCCTTACTAAGGAGTATCTGAAGGTTTTGGCTGATTGCCACGGGCTTGTGGATGAGGTCACTGTTTTACCAAGAAACCTGGAAATGCAGGAGGCTTCTTCCTTGTGCCAGGTCCTCTGCAATCCCTTCTCTCCTGCCTGCTGGGCACCCCACAGAGCCTGGCCCTGTGGTTTCAGTGGATGGTAAGAACCACCAGGAACTACTCGTAGCGATATGGGATTAAGTGTTGTGAAGGATGACTAAAATCCTGAGATTTCCTCTTTGCCTTTTCTGCTCAATTTATGCTTCTTGACAAATTCATCGCTTGACTGCACTGTCACCTCCCCTCAGTCCCCACTTCCTGGCTGTATAGCTCAACTCTGGATTTTTAGGAAGCAAAATGTTCCTCAGACCTAAAGAGAGTGAAGAACTGCATTGATTTCTGTGACCTGAGATAACAGCCTCAGGCTGTCCTTCAAGCTTTTCCTGATTTCTTTCATTACTTCCCAAATGCCACTCAGGTTCCTGCAAACTGAGCAATCAATGGTACTATACCAAGGTCATTAACTTTGGATTAAACCTTTTTTCCTAAACTTTGTCAGTGATGTGGGTGTTTTGCAAGTTACAGACTATGAAGGAGGTAATCGTCTGTGGGAAAGGCTGGCTGATGTTATTTCATTAGCCATCTGGCTGGGACATCCTGATTGTACTGCTTCAGACAGTTTTTGAAAGACTGTTGAAGATGTAGATGTTTAAATGATAATTAGTAACAGTATTCATCTCTGATTCTCTAGGCGAAACTCTTGCTTTAACATTAGCTTTCAATAAAGCTCTGCCATTTTAAACTTTCATTTTAAACAGAAAAAACGCTTTTAAAGTTCCAGATTTAGAAGATTTTACAGACCTTAATAAAAATTCACTTTTTGGGCAAAACGCAGTTGACAGCTGTATTGGTACTGATGGTTTCTATTTAAAAACACGTTCCTTTCATTTGCTGCATCTTGCAGCAGCTGAGATTCTTTGTCTTCCTCCCTCTGGGTTTCTCTTACCATCTCACAGGCATCAGAGAGGGGGCCAAGCGCCTTCAACAACAGCAATGGAGAGAACTTGATTTTATTCCCTCTCACATGACTCAGCTCCTTTGTATTGATGTGGGAAGGATCTGGGTAAGTACCAGAGATGCTGGGGAGAAAAAGATGCTCTGTAATGCTCGCAGCAAATGGGATGGTCAAACACTCCACCGTGCTTTACCTATCATTACATATGTAGGTGGCAGGACGGCCAAGCGCACCAGGCCTTCGCGTAGGCGGAATATGCCTTTAATCCTTTCCCATTCTCTGTGACCAACCCACCCGGTAACTGGGCAAAGTACTCCAATACAAACTGGTTGGGACAGAGGTGACTTGTTATTTTTAAGTTGCATATAATAAGGTCCTATAGAGACAGTAATGACGGTGCTGTGGGAATCCTGCTAAATGCTGTGGGGTTTGGACTGGCATTCAAAGGACAAATAAGCAACAGCAAAATGATAACCAGAGTAAGACGGACTATTCCGAGAGAATAATTTGAAGGAAAAAAATACACATCTGAATTTAGCGGGTAAAACATCTGTCTGGAGAGTCTGGGATCTGGCTCATCCTACTGTCACATTCCTGGATGGCCCTTGCTTCTCGGAAGAAGTTAGCAAAGTGAAGAAAAGGAAATCAAAAAGTTAATCTCTTGCCTAACTAGTAGCTGTATCTCTTTACCAGCTTAGCACTTCTGGGCCATGTATTCATGTAGGAACCCCAGTTTTACTTCTTTTTATGTGTATTGACTTAGTGGAGTGCAAACATGTTAAAAAGTTCACTTTCTCCTTTATACGAGTCTATAAAAAAGCTCTTAAAATGGAGTCATAGGGTTTCAATGAGACAAATGAATGATCAGCCGAGACCTAACAGTCCTTTCCGATGGATTAGGTGCATTAGTGTGAGAAATTTTAAGATGCTAATCAGCCTGGAGAGTTTTCATGCCTCCAGCACTATGTAATGACACAAAATATTGTGATGCCTCCAAGTTCTAATGGAATAGGCAAGTAGGATGCAGTAATAACTATCACTCATGATATTTGATTCCAGTTAAAACTACGTTTTCAAAAGTCTCTAGGCAGCAGAGATTTCTTATGTATTTATGGGAATTTGAGTAAAACTAAACATATACACACTAGCTTGGAAATTTTTCTAACAGCTATTTGGACACAGTAATTTACAGAAATAATTGTAAACACATGCACAAGTAGATCAGTGTGTGTTTTCAGTGTCTGCTTTTAGGAGAAATAACACATTAACATATTTTCTGAATTTTGCAAATGCGCTGCAAAATTGCAACTCAATAAACTTAACTTTATATGTTCTTCTAAACTGATGACACCAGTATAATACCAAGATGCTTTCCAGTTGGGATTTAGGAAGACATGACAGAAGTGTTCATAAGAGGACCTTTCAGCACAAATTTTAACTCACACGGAGTTGATAAAAAGTCTGCTCGCCACCAGGGAATGTATTTGTTTATAAGACTTACTGTGGAAGGGATCGATCCCGCTGCCAGGGTAGTAAAGCACACGTTTGCTGCAATAGCTCAGAAACAGGTTGCAGTTTACCAGAAGGAATCATTTACTGCACAGAGCTGTTACATTTCATTTCTGCACATTTGGAAATTTTGCGCTACGTCCTGTCACTTACATTTGCAGTCGTGTAAGTGCTGTGTGTATGTTCCACGTTGGTCACTGAGATCGCAAAATGATCAGTCACCGAGAAAGGAAAGAAAAAGAAAGCAGGATATTTCACCTGCTTTTTTTTTTTTTTTTCCTAGGAGTGGTATTGTTTTGGGAGATAAAGAGCAAAACTGAAGTGTTTGAAAATGGTCCCCAGGGTAGCTCTCTTTCTACAGGTTCACTGAGCATCAAAAGGATGCACCCGAGCTAGTGCTCAAATTTGCTAACGATGTGGGCTGGAAATGGTTAACTAATAGCACGGGGCTAGGAAATCGGCAGTCATCCCTGGCACAACTGCCTCAGGAATTGTGCCAGGAACCAGTAGCTGAAAGCCTCACTAAAAACAACAGGACAACACTCCTAAATGCCTGGAGTCTTAAACAGTTAGCAGTTTGTCAAGGTGACACGCTTGCGGTCTTAAGTGAAGCGGAAGCTGAGAGATGTCTCTGTTATTTATAGAAATGTGTAACCAATGCAGTTTGTGAGCATTTATGTTGTCATTACAAGAACAAAATGTTATCTGCATAATTACTAAGTTATATTCTGATAGGGATTCTAATTTAAGCCTGTTACATGCTCCAGCAAAGCAGAAAATCCCTTCCTGAGCACCGTTAATAATGGAGCATTAAGAATACACTGTTTTCTTTTCTTGCTTTTATATACATCTATTTATTTTTAAAACAACTGGGGTTTGGTGCTTTCTAGGATTTCTCTCCCGGGTGCTGGAGAGATCTTTTCCCCGGGCCTGGCTAGGAGAAGGAACGTCTCTCCAACCGTTTCTGGTAACGTTCCCCGTGCCTCGCTGGGCCCAGCCCTCTCCCGCCCAGCACAGTCGGCAGCGGGGCCTGGGACAGGGATTGAGGTGGGCGATGGAGTGAGGGGGGGTTGGTCTTAGCTCTGGGGAAAGCACATGGCTCAGGAGAGGCTGATAATGTTCAGAGGTTTCTTTCCATAAGGATTAAACTGGGCTTTCTTGCGGAGAAATTCGTGATGTCATGCCAGAGGAGTAAAATACCTTTCATTTCCCCCCCAGTAATCTTTAGTAGAGTCCCGTGAGCTGGATGTGTCCTCAGGGATGTCCCAAGCGTGGACTCCCACTTAAGCAGTGATGGTGAGGACCTCCTGGGAGTCCTCCTTGGGGGCTGAGAGGGCTTTTTAGGCTGCGGTGATGTGCGGGGTCCTTGCAGGTGATGGTGAGCAGCTGCTTGAGAGGCTCCTCCAGCAGTATCTGATGGCATCGTTGTGTAGAGACCTGTGATGAGTTTGGGAAATATAAAAGAACACTCTCTGAAATGAAAAGGGAAGGGAAGGAGTGTGAACCCCACAAAAGGAGGTAGGGGAGAAGGAAGGCAGGAGGGAAGGGCAGATGGGATAACCCCTGGTAATTAAGCCTTCCTGGAAGCAATCCCGCTGCCTGCGCAGGACCCGCCTGCCCGCTCCCTCCGCTGCTGCTGGTCATGCGCGACACACGACAGGCGCATTGGCAGAACAAACAGCCGATGATAATAAAAAAAAAAAAAGATGGCCACTCTCCATCAGGCTTTGCTTGTGGAGCCACTGGGAGTTTGTATCTGGAAAGGTTGTGGGAGTGCTCTTCCATTTAGCGCTGTGTCCAGCTGCGATGGCGTGGTCAGACAGCAATCCAAGGAAACTGGTTTCGTACACGGATTCCCGCGCTGCGGAGTCCTGTAGTCGGAGGGCGGTTTAGCGGGCTAACCCGTACCTGCTCTCCACTTAATGCCGTTTGCTGCTAGGATCCACGGATGCATCTCTGCGTGCTGGAGGAAATGAGCTTGTCTCTCCGGTTTTGTTAAGGCACAGCAGTAAATTAAGCAGTGGGAAAAGGAGGCAGAATCAAACCCTTTCCTGGGCTGGGCGCTTGCAGAACTGGTAAACCTAACATTAGCATCATGTGGCTTTATTATGGACACGTGCACACTTGGATTTAAAGGCCAGTGGCTAGACTGAGCAAACATTTAGTGTGGATGGGAGGAGGGAAAACATCTATTTTCTTGTGCCAGTACAAAGGATGACTAATTACAGCAGGAACAGCTGCAGTGCCCTTGAAACTATAGAAGCCCAGCTGATTCCTACCCTGCTTCCCCAGCCAACTGGCAGCACCTGAGACCTGCCAGGTAAAAACCAGGCTCTGTGCTTTGTCCAAGTCATTAGAGCTCCACTTGGAGAGAAGCGAGCTAGGAACAAGCTCTGCTTCACTGCTTAAAGAGTTACTCAAAAAGAAGAAAAAAAAATACCTGGAAGAAATATTTCGGTCCAAAGTAATATTTACTTGGGTGCTTAAAACTTTGTAAAATGCCCTGAAGGTCACAAGCCATTCATCCTGCTGTGTATTTCTCTTTAAGAAGGTGCTTGTAAGTACTACTGGAACACATGTGTGATGAGGGGTTGCCATGGCAAACAGGTTTTGGCACTATTTAAGACAGAGTTTTATTGCGCAGCAGAATAAATAAGCATGTTAAAGCCACATACAGTAACTTGTTGGCACATACATTAATGCTCCCAAGGGCTGCAATAACTTAAGCACCCTCCCTTTAAACATTTTTCAGCGTTTTTTCTTTTTTATTGACTACATGCATTTAGTATTAGGGCTAGGAATGTCCCATTTCCACCCCCTTTTGAAGTGAGTAATTGAGGCAAAAAAGGAGGACTGTCTAATAAATCATAAAGGGGCATTGTGCACAGACATGAGGGGCAATTTTCCCTTTCCTAACATGCGTGAGGATAAGCCAGCATGAGACCTGGCTGTGTACGAAATCCTGACTTTGCTCCCTCTAGACGTAAGGGTAGATCGCCGTGTTTATATTTCTGATGGAGCCTGAGTAATCAGAAAGAGTTTCACACCATTTTCTGCAGTTTCTGTCTTGCTCTTTTGGGCCAAGCCAGTCTTCCACCACATCACAGCAGCAAGCTAGTTACTTCTGCTCTAGTCATTTTATGAACCACCTGTTCTGTTCCCAGTTTGGCTCCCAGTTGACACCAGTGAGTCCCGTCAGGTCTGGAAACGCTCCCAGCTTGGAGGAAGTGCTGCAGGGAGGCAAGAGGCAAATCTGCGCCTGTAAGAGGGCTCAGGTTTGTGGTGCTCTTAAAGGTGAACATAAATTACACTTTATAATGAAAGCTCTGGTTTAAGAAGAGTTATTAGTGTATTAGGCTGAGCTTTATTAGCTCAGAGGTTTCGGAGCCGTGTGGGAGGTGTGACACTGGCTCCCTCTTCTGTGGGAAGCAGTAACTTTTCTGCTTTGGAGAACTTTGAAGCTGCCAAAAGCAGGAGAAGCCCACAAAATCTCCCCCATCGCCTCCCATCCCGGAGACATAATAACACAATTAGTGCAGACGTGACCAGGTAAGGCCCCGCTGTACGGCAAGGGGCACAGCGCCTCCTCCCCTGGGGAGCGAAGGATGGCCGAGGCGTTCAGCCAGAGCTGGCAGGAATTGTTTCTTGTTAAAAACTGGGGAACCGGCGAGTGCCATGGGCCTAATTCTCTTTGTTTTATCAGTCCGTAAGGAAGTTACTGGGGATGAGCGATAGAAAGCAAATCTCGCCCGAAAAGAAGACTGCAGTCAGTGCTGGCTCCCATTATACTCAGGAGAAAAATCTGGTTTCCATATTCCCTATGGTTTTAGGATGAAAGCTGTAACGTATTTTTCTCTTAGGGCCCTTTTTGCCTCTTGCCCCATTGCCAAGATGACCCCACAGCCTTCAGCAAGGCTTGGGCCCGTCATCAGAGCTACTTCTCTCTCCTAAACTTTCCCGTACGCTCAGCAATCGCTGAAGCGTGCTCAGCGCTCGTGAACCGGGGGGGAAAAAAAAAAAAAAAAAAAAAAAGAGTTGATTATTTTATGAAACATACATGTTTGTAATATCGCATACTGATAGGCTCATTATGAATTACAATTTGCTGAATAAGAGAATTCACGAGGGAGGGATCGTGCACGGAGAGGAAAGAGAGAAAAAAGGAGGGAGGCGGTTTTTATGCCTATAAAGGTGTCTCCTGGGCATAACCGAAGTTGAAGACCTACCATTTCGTTCTAGCTGTTTGGATTTGCTTGCAATTAAAGCCTAGTGGAGCTGTCAGGGGCTGTTGACAAATATATTATAACCAAGTTAGGTTAAGCGAAAGTTACTTAAAATTAATCCATCCCCGCGCAATACTCCCATTTCACTTCAGAAGAATGCGCCAGGAGGAATAAGTACAATCCTGACCGTGTTCGGAGAACCTCCTCAAGGTGGAAATTTGCAAATAGGGCTACTGTAGTATGTAATGAGAAGCTGCAGGGCTTTCAATTATCCCACATAGTCTGTCTCTTTGCAACTTGACTGACAGCTAATTATGCTGGTGCCATTTTTTTGGCAGTGGAATTTAATCTCCCAGATGGAAAGCAAATCAATCTGCCCATCGCTGCAGCTGAGGCATACTTTGGCTCAACTTTAATTTATTCTCCTAAGCCTAAGAAGGCTAGTCATTTCAAGGTACAAAAATATCAAATTTCCTCCGTTAACCAGGCTGGTGAAAAAGTGTGGAAGAGTTGGGATTTCGTAGGTTACGCTGCGAAATGTTGTCGCTCCTTCCTCTGTATTAGGAAACAGCAGTATCATCTCCCCTTGATTCCGGCTCGTGGAACCTGACAAGGAAGAAGCAGTTATGAGCGGGTTGCTAGTGATAATGGTTAAACATGAGTTGTGGCGGCATTAAGTAGGATTCTACGGAGGAGTGAACTAAATCTCTGAAGAACTCGACACAAAAAGGAATCGGTGGCAATTTTCAAGCACTTTAGCCAGTGTGCAATAGCCCGGTTCCCTTTGGGTTTCGCACCAGGGATATAAATACAATCCTTCTACTTACCTGCACTCTTCAGGCCTATCAATTATGCTGCTCCCTCCAAGTTGCTGTTACAAATTTAGGTATTACCGTCCTCTGTAAAACCGCCGTAGAGCAGAGTATGTAACTAGTTACCACAGGCTACAGCCCTCATCTTCAAGTACCCGGGCACCTGCAGCTCCTGTCAATGCTATTCTTTCAGGCTAGAAAACCCAATTTTAGCTAGGATCAAGGGGAAGGGAGCTCACAAGAACTTGGTGTTAATGAATGCTGGAAAATCAGAGCCTTATTTTCCTGCAAACTTTTTGCCTGTTTGGCTGCCGCTGTTTCAGCCCACATATGGTACCTATGCTTTGTGTATGGTGTTATTTTCCCTTTTGGGCTACTCTCTCTGAATTCTTAATCTCTCAGGTTATTGGAAGTATACACGCTGGTTTTTAGAGAGTTTACAAACAGAAAGGTTGCCGATTCCCTTTTTTCCTGAAAAAAGTATTTCTAATTGTGCTTTGCAGACACCTTATGAGTCTGATTCCAGTGTTTCTGGTACAAAACCACAGCCATTTTACAGACTCTTCCTTGGAGGCTGCAAGATTACAAGGGCTCCTATCGAGCTATTAATACATATCTTTTTATATTTTCATATTATGCTTATAAGGATGTTGATGCTGCTCCTAAAAAGCCCTTGGGTACCATTTTATATGACATTTTATAATGAAATCTTGTACACAGAAGCATTTATTCATGACAAATCTCTGGAGATCGGCTGTTCTGACGCTGTCCCATCAGTGCATTCGTTACCGTGCTGCACATTGTACCTCTGCGACGTGGTAGTTGAGAGGGAGCCCACGCAATGCCCTCTCGACTTTTGGCAGAGGACAGAGAGCATTCAACAGATGATCAGGGTGCTGATTTATCTAATCTGGGGGAAGAAGGATCAACACCTGGGGAAAAACAGAGCAGGAGCAACTGAACAGGGGCTTGGCAAGTAACATCCCGTGTGTCTTGTAGGTGACGTTTGAGGTTATAATGCCACGTAAAGATGCTAGCTGCAGGCATTTCTTTGAAAATGTACGTGTAGCAAATGGAAATCCAACATAACCTGGAAATAGCCAGCTCAACGGAGCATTGTGAGGAAACCCACCGTTCTCACCCGATGTCAGACCTCTCCTTGCAAAGTTCTGTAAATGTCAGCATGTCCTCATGCCCAGAAATTGGGACCTCTTCCAGTGCAACCTTGCCAGCAGGGCTTCCTTTACCCAGGGGATGAATTTCGAAGCACAGCTGTAACAGTAAGGCGTAAGGATGGACACCACCTTCAGGCAGGGGCGTGGGGCAGACAGTGGGTCCCGGACTCTTTAGGTGGCGGTGATGGTTTGAACTTGGTACCCACCGGCAATCAGCGCTGTCCACACAGCGATGAAGCACGCTAACGGGGAGGGACCAGTTTCAGTACACAGGCAGCTGTGTTAGTGGTCAGTTTCCAGACAGTTTAAGGTTTATTAATCTAAAATTAAATTATCATTTAAAATAACCTATTTTTTTAAAAATAGTCTTAAACAATTAGAGAAATTATTTGTTCTTAATTATCCTAGGAGTTTACACGCTGATGTACTGCATCCAGCTCTGGAGCCCCCAACATAAGAAGGACACGGAGCTGTTGGAGCGTGTCCAGAGGAGGGCCATGAGGATGATCAGAGGAATGGAGCACCTCTCCTATGAGGAGAGGCTGAGAGAGTCAGGGGTGTTCAGCCTGGGGAAGAGAAGGCTCTGGGGAAATCTTACAGTGGCCTTTCAGTACCTAAAGGGGCTCCAGGAGAGCTGGGGAAGGACTTTTCACAAGGGCATGGAGTGATAGGACGAGGGGGAATGGCTTTAAGCTGGAGGAGGGCAGGTTTAGATTAAACATGAGGAAGAAATTCTTGACTGTGAGGGTGGTGAGCCCCTGGCGCAGGCTGCCCCGAGAAGCTGTGGCTGCCCCATCCCTGGAGGTGTTCCAGGCCGGGTTGGACGGGGCTTGGAGCACCCTGGGCTGGTGGGAGGGGTCCCTACCCAGGGCAGGGGGTGGAACTGGATGGTCTTCAAGGTCCCTTCCACCCAAACCATTCTATGATTCTATGATAAAATAAGACCTCTGAGCCAAAGGCCAGGACTGCAGTGCGATCCTGCCTATTGCTCGCCCGCCTGTCTGGAAGCGGGGGGCGAGGGGGACCCCAGCCTGCAAACGGGGATCAGAACAGGGGAAACCCTTCACTGTATTGCTGTATCTCCAGTCAGAGTTGGTCCTTGCTCAGCCACCTTACTTTTACTGAGGCCCCAGTCTCTGCTGCAGGGTGGCAGAATTCACCAAGATGCTAAATCCAGACTTCCAAAAAGTCGACATCCAGAGAGGAGCTGAAGGAAATGCAGCCGGATTTGTTCCCGAATCTTAAATTAATTGCGAAGTATGGAGGGCTGACTTCAGTGGAATGTAACACGAGACTGAAAGTCTAACCTGTCCGTCAGCGCACCAACCATCCAGAAGACACATCCGCATTACTGTTAGCAAATAATCTGCACTTCCCCAAATTGTTTTAGAAAAGCAAATGTTATACGAACGCTGTTGTTCATTGCTCCCATTTTTCAGGATTTAAAAAAAATGGATTTTGGGAAACAAGGATTTAAAAAAGCAGATGAGCTACAGCATGGTGATGAACTCTTCTTTGTTGGGGGGGGGAAATGATCCCAAACGTGAATTTTTTGCCTACTTCCTCTCTGGGGCACAGTAACATTTCTGCCAACAGCTAATTGCGGCTATAACCCAGCCTGGCACCCTGACCGGCAGCGTGGCAGGGTAATTACACCAGCACAACAAAGCAGCCTGGCTGCCAACCCAGAACGAGGAAAGCTTCGGGAGGATGATGGGCTGTAAAAATCAGAGGGAACTTCTAAAGTTACACAATTTGGTGCACCCTAAGGACGGTGTTACAATGAATCTTCTACTGTGGAAAAAGCCAACCAGAAGCAGAAAAGCAGTGGAGAGAAGGATTTGAAAGAGTGACTTGAAAATGGTATTGGTCACAAAATGCTTTTAACCTTTGAAAGTAATGAAAGAGCTGAAGAGAGAATGTCTACTTTAACCGTTGGTTTCAGATAAGATCCATAATGGACTTACCAATAAGACAGCCAGCTCTGAAGGCACTTTCACTGAGATTTTTTCATATGTGGCCTTCCCAAAGTGTAATTAAGTCTTTTTTTTTTTTTTTTTTGCAAACGGAGCTTGCCCATTTAGCTATAACAAGCAAAGCGCTAGGGAGATTCGCAGAGTGATGTTGTCCTGGCCACAGTGCATGTTAGCAGGAATTTCTTCTCCTGTTTTTCTTGTTAAGCGCGTAAGCTGATCTGTTACTTTTTAGGTTCTTGAATATCCGCCATAATCTACTCGCGCTGCCCCATGTGGCCGAGCTCACGCTTGTTGTGGGATCTCTGGCTTTCTCGACAGAGCCTGCTGGATGGCGGGACCTCGGAGCAGTGTTCTTCAGGCTGCGGGAGAGGCGGATGAGCAGTGCCCGAGGCAGGACCATGTCACCCCTCCTCCAGGCGGGCCCCCCCGGCTGTCGGTGCGGCGGGGACCAGCGGTGTGGTGGTTCAGGGCCCCTTGCGGAACAGGCTGGGTCACAGCAACAGGGTCACGGTATTCTCTGAGCACGCTGAGGGCGATTGAATGCGAGGAAGAAAGAGGCTGCTCTGGTGCTTGGACAGGAGGCGAATACAGTGATGGCCCCGTGAGACCGACTTCAACACTGCAAATGATTTAACACCGGAGCAAAACATAGAATCATAGAATCGTCTGGGTTGGAAGGGACCTTGAAGATCATTGAGGCCAACCATCAGCCCAACCCTGCCAAACCCATCACTAACCCACGTCCCTCAGCACCACGTCTGCCTGTCTGTTAAACACCTCCAGGGATGGCGACTCCACCACTGCCCTGGGCAGCCTGTGCCAGTGCTTAATAACCCTTTCGGTGAAGAAATTTGTCCTAATATCCAATCTAAACCTCCCCTGGCACAGCTTGAGGCTGTTTCCTCTTGTCCTATCGCTTGTTACTTGGGAGAAGAGACCGAGCCCCCCCTCACTGCACCCTCCTTTCAGGGCGCTGTAGAGAGCGAGAAGGTCTCCCCTCAGCCCCCTCTTCTCCAGGCTGAACACCCCCAGGTCCCTCAGCAGCTCCTCACAGGACGTGTGCTCCAGACCCCTCACAGCTCCGTTGCCCTTCTCTGGACACGCTCCAGCCCCTCCATGTCTGTCTTGTGGTGAGGGGCCCAAAACTGAACACAGCACTCGAGGTGGGGCCTCGCCAGTGCCGAGGACAGGGGGACGGTCACTGCCCCAGTCCTGCTGGCCACGCTGTTCCCGATGCAGGCCAGGATGCCGTTGGCCTTCTTGGCCACCCGGGCACACTGCTGGCTCACATCCAGCCAGCTGTTGACCAACACCCCCAGCTCCTTCTCCACTGGGCAGCTTTCCGGCCACTCTGCCCCATCCTGTGGTGTCCATGGGGTTGGTGTGACCCAAGGGTAGGACCCAGCACTTGGCCGTGTTGAACCTCACACCATTGGCCTCAGCGCATCAATGCAGCCTGTCCCGATCCCTCTGTAGAGCCATCCTCCCCTCAAGCAGACCAACACTCCTGCCCAACTTGGTGTCATCTGTGAACTTACTGAGGGTGCACTCAATCCCCTCACCCAGATCATTGATAAAGACATTAAAGAGCAGTGGCCCCACTACGGAGCCCTGGGGAACACCGCTTGTGACCAGCCACTGACTGGATTTAACTCCATTCACCAAAATGGTCCATAGTTACGAGTTAGAGTGAGAAGAGAGACTTTCTGAAAGCTCTCGGGCTGTGGCCCTGCCCGCCGCGGGAAGCATAGCACCGTCCTTGTTCAAGGCAATGTAAAAAGTCCCTGATAACTGGTTTTGGTGACACTGGGGCATGGTGCTGAGAGCTGTTTCTCATCAGGTGGGAAGTGTTCATGGTTCTTTCTCTGCAAAAGGACCCGAAGCCGAACAAAGCGAATGGCACATCAGAATCAATCCCAACGAGCTCAGGGGAGCTACTGATGGAGCCAGCAGCTGAACGAGCAGATGGGATGTGAGGCCAGGAGAAGCAAGTCCATGCGATCTGAACGACAATACGGTTTGCTTTGGGATTTTCCAGTTGAAAGACAGAAGTTGGCCCTCCCAGCACGGTGTAAAAGAGAAATTTATTAAATGCCATTGGAGGTTGTACTCGTAACTACTTTGAAAATACTTGTGGACACGCACTTTTTTTTTCTGTTGCTGAGATTAAAATTTTGAGATTTTAAAAAAGTGAGACTTTATACACTGTATTAAATGCTACAGTGCAAAGAGACCAAGAGGCTGTAACCCCCACGCTCATTTTGATGGGCACATTTCTTCTAGGTTTAAAAATCCCCTGCTGTGCTGAAAAAAATTAGGGCCCTTCTCACAGGAAGTGTTTCCTCGGGTACCTGCTTGGCCCTGCTTTTTTCTATTTTTCAATCCTTTTAGTGACACCTAGCGAAAATTGTGGGAAGTGCAGTTTCAGTTCTCTTAAACTGTAAGAATCAACGCAGCTGCAGTAACACACACCTCGCAATTAAACGCTGAAGTACTGCACCTTATTTCCTGTATTGCCACTCGAACTGCCGTCTTTGAACAGTGATACCAGATGCATTTTCGCTGTTTAAAAATTTTAAGTTTGAGCCCATAGCATGGTCAAACACCTTATGTATTTGAGGGACAAAATTAATTTACCCTTTCCTCCTTTTAACTTTGTGTATGTGTTTAGAATAACACTGTTACTTTAAATTTTGTCTTCTGCTGTTGCTCCTCTACAGCAGTGCACTGGAAAGCTGCAAGTATCTGGACATCTACCCAAAAAAAACCCTCTTGCAGGAGCTTGAGCTACACATTTTTAATACTTGGTATTCCTAAGCTGACTGAAAAGTTTGTCAGATTTGGTCCACTTGCTGCCCTGACTCAATCCAGAGTGGATATGAAGTATTCTTTCATCGGCAAATGAAGTTTTCAACAGAGATGGAAAACGTATGCCTACTATCTAGAGAGCAGGCTAAAGACTTCAAAGGAAGAGCTTCCTCTTCAGAGCGAGCATTCATGTGCAATAGCTTTTGAACGTGTAACCTCTTCTTTCTCAAAGTACAAAACCAAGTGGCTTCTGTAAAGGTTTATGTCGGTATGGATTTCAGCTGTGCAAATGATGCGGCAACCAATGCAAACTGGGCTCATAAATATTTGGAAAAAATACAAAATGGCTTCAAAAAGGCCAATATTAAATGGCTGGAACTAGTTAAAAAAATCCTAGGCCTTGCTTGATCTGAAAGGCTTCAACCTCCCAAACTAAACAGCCAATTAAGTCAGATTCCGAACAGGAGGATCTGAAGGACCAACTGGAAAACGTTCCGACTGGGTGTCGCTGGGCATGCACGCAGCCAGCGCAGGTACGAGGCCCAGCATCTCCAAACTCGCTTCCAGCCCACTGGTTCAGATCTGGTGTTTTCTCATCCCTCTCGTAGCTAACCTTTTGGGATTTAGAAAACGAAGGCTTAATGGAAAAATTAATTCAAGTATACCAACAGCAACAGTTCAAACATTTTACTAAATCAATTCACACGATTTCAAAATTGTAAATATAATTAAGGACAACAGGGTTTCTGTATTTTTTTCTTCCAGATTTATCATTAAGACAATAAACAAACACAAATTAGGTTTATAGCATCTGTTCTTTTAAAAAATGAAAGGAACGCCACTCGATGTATTGATAAAGCACCACAACACAGTTACAAAATAGGGTCGGCCTGTTTCTTTCACAAGTAAAAGACTACATACTCCTAACGGCTTTCTGCTTCAATCCATACTTCATTAAAATAAAACTATAAAATCTCCTAGATTACACTAAGTTCAGACGATGCCTGGTATACAGTGCATTAACAGCAGTAATGCCAACTATCAGTGCCAACATAAAACATTTCAGAAAGTAAAAACAAAACAAACAAACAAAAAAAAACCCCAAATGAAACAAAAGAAACCAAAACAACAAAACCCCCACCTTTATTCCCCTAGATGAGCAAAATTTAAAATAAGGGATGCTCTGCTTCACAAGGAGTTAAGGATTTGGGGAGGACGATGGGCAGAAGAGGGGGCTGGTACTGTAGCTTTCTAGGCTTAGTTGGCATCTAGTTTGGCCATTTCCTGCACGTATATCCCTATACTCTCACTGTCGAAGAGCACGAAGTACACCGTCTTGATTGAAGAGGACATTGTTGACACAAAATAGCTGGAGATGGCTTTCAGGATCAGCTGAGCAGCCGTTTGCTTTGGGAAGCCGTTTCTAGAAGGAGAGAGAAAAAAAAAAAAAGAAAGAAACTCAAGAGTTGCTGAGTAAGCTTTTGATGGTATAACCTTGCAGGGAATGCTCAGTCTTTTCTCTACGGCAGCACGGTAAGTAAAGCTCCAAAACCACTGCTTACAGTCTGAATTAGAAGCTACAAACTTGTTTGCTTAGGTAAGACTTACAATGTTCCAACAGAAGAAAAGCATTCCTAAAATATGAATACAGAGTCCACATACATCAATGGGTTGAACCTTACAATATGTGACGGATCAATTACTCTCATTTAACAGTCTTCCCGAAGCGTCCAGGAAAGCAGCAGGGACATGAGAGTTGCAGAGTCAAACCCGTCCGGAAAGCAAACCAACCATTCCAGAAAAATAAAAAGGGATAGAGAACTTGATATAGAAAATGAAGCATGAAAAGACACAAAGTACAAAATGGTTTTACCACTCTTAATAGTATAGCACAAAATTAAAGAAGTTACTTGTACAGCCTTGCTGCAGACTGAAAAGGAAGAAAGAATGAGTTCTAATTGTTTGGCAGTGAGAAACACCACCCTTACCATTTCAAATGTGGGAGAAAAAGTGAAGCAGGCTGAGGGAAGGTGAGCAAATCTGCTCTCTTGGGTGCCAGCGAGCCCTGGCCAGGTGGGGTCAGTCTAACGTTACTGGACTCTCGGGAAGCCAAAGCAGCTGTGTCAGGGCAGAGGAGAGACTTAAGGAACTTGATGGCTTTTCTAAGCCAACCTCAGCAACACTCCCAACATCCTTTTAAATTACAGGGTGATTCAATGTAAGTACAGTCCTAAGAAAAATATGTTGAAGGACATCTGCTTGGTATCAACCAGAGAGATCTGAAAACCAGAGGCCTTTCGACTCCTCTGGTAATGCCTAAAGAAGAGGCTCCCACCCCCTTCTTCTGGAGAAGCCACAAACAGAAGAAACCTCGCTGCTTTCTCAGAGGACAAAACTGTGCATGACTGAATGTCAAAGCTCAGTGTCTATCCCAGGAACCCTTCTTACAAGCTTTTTCACATTTTTATCTATATTGACTGAAAGTTTCATCTAATCTTAAAACAGGTCAAGCACAAGTCGAATGGTCTGAACAAAGCCAGGACCCGAACTGTGACTTTTATAGGTCATGGCAAACTCCTGAAATTACACCTGGTAACTACTTCGAATGTGGCCCGCGCATTCCTGCGGTATTACTCACGAAGTACGGCTACCCACGCAGACCGGGGTTTCGCCCTCGCCAAAGTCTGAGTGCTCCCTGAGCTGCAGTAATCCGCCTGAAGGTGATGGACACCACCACTCTGTGACCCAAACAGAATTTGGAAGGTCCCGTTGACCATCACCTGGTGGCCTGACATGCACTTACAGCTATACGATGGTGAATACTCTCTGTTATAAAGTGTGTACTATTAATATTACTAATAATTTACAGATCACACAGATGGCTGAGTTTCTCCGAGTTTCCTCAGCGATCCGAAGAAGCTGGGCTAAATTCACCTCTGGCACTAACAGGTACGACATCGCTTAGCATCTGCTCGCTGAAGCATCAAACTGATAATAAAACGCCGTTGTACTCTCCCTCTCATTACATGCTGCAAGACACAAAATGAGAAAGGCAACTGCCTGTGTCATGGCCCGCTCACTGCACATTACCTTACCATAAAATATACTCCAAGAGCAATTCTGTGGTAGCGCTGCCTGTAATGCGGTATTATACATGCTGCCTGAAGATAATGGTTGTGATATTTCAAAAATGATGACATGAAATAGCTCATGCTGTTTCTTTCTTTTCTGAAAATGCCCATTTTCTTCTTCTACTGAAGAAGAAAAAAAAAAAAGGAAAAAGCATTATGAAAAACCCTGGTACTCTACCAAAGCCAAGTGAGCTGGTCAGGGAGAATCAGCTGTGTGACAAGTTAATCAACTGAGAGCACAGTTTTGACACGGGAGCTACTTCCTACTGTCAGCTTACACAGAGAAAAAGACACAGACTCAGCATGCCTCCGCGTCCGCTCACTTGCTAGTTACTCATGAATGCCGCATCCTGGCATATATTGAATAGATCTTTGAGGAATTTGGCTCCCGAGCAGGAATTGTCATGCAGGCCAGCATCAAAACCAGGCTATCTGCCATTTTGGGATTGCTCGCAGGGGACTCTGAAGTCACCCAGCTTCTACTTCAGTAGTGTTCCAGCAAGGTGCTCACAACCGGGCAAGAGAAAGAAGAGCAGCCTGGTCAGAGGGAGACATGCCCACAGGGAAGCCGATTAAAGGAAATTGTTTAGGACCACTGCCGCAAAAGAGAGCAAAGAGACAGAGAAGAAAAATCCAATGGCCATGTGTGGGCTGCAAGAAGAAACAGAAACCTCTTGCCTCGATCTACTGGTCTGAGCTAAATTCTTGTGAAAGTCTGAGACTTTAGCCAAGCTCGTGTCAATTCAGATCAAAGTCAGAGCCTCAGAACAAAATCCCTCCTCCGAGGATGACTTTATGTTCAATCCCTAACTCTCCTTTCCCTGTTCTCCTGCTGGCCCTACCAGACTGAACTCCAGGCTACCTCTGTACAGCGCCCTTCTTGTGCTTTCCACAAGTTGGCTGGGGCTGAGCATCTGGCCCACTGAACGCTACAAGTATGCTATTTTATTTCCCCCAGTGATTTATTTGAACTGCCCTCATGTAATCCCATTCCTCAACTATAAAAGAGAATGAAACTGTTTATGTGGGTTTATTGGGTGATGTCTGCTTGACAGATGTCTGTACGAGAGCAGCTGCATACATGTGGTGTCTTTGGCATTTGCTGTCTTTAAAAGCTTTACTTTTATTTTTTTTTAACGCTTCTGACTTCATAAAAACAAGTAAAGAGTATTGTCAGAATATATTCTGTTCTCTCGAAAATTAATTTATGCTTGAATATCTCTAATTAAGAGAAAAAAGGGAAAATACACAACCTCATGTATTTCTCAAAGCCTGCTGATTCCTCTCCATCTTTTAAAGACACCACTTCAACTGGCTTGAGCGAGAACGATGTGCGTATGCCAAGTTGAGAACGTAGCCACAGACCTTGCCTGTCAGTAACCAGATTTCATAACAGAATGTGAATCTCATGATTATTCAGGGTTTCATCATCTTCCAACGCCAATCAACTACTTCGTAACAAGGGTTGGGAACGGTTCTTTGCTGGGAGCTCTCCAGAAAAGAAAGGGCTCCGTGGAAGATACTTTACACGGTCTCGCTTTAGGCACCTACATAACCAATTCCATAGTCACTCTGCAGTCCGTGGAGGAACGCAGTTTCTCCCAAAGAGCAACTGAGAGCTTCTCTTTGCACTGACCAGCCCATGAACCTGACAGCTAATTCAGCAGCTTAGTCTGAACCCTCCACTATGCTTCTCTACTGTTGTACAAAGTAGGCTCATGTTACCTCCTTACAATGACACCCATGCAAATTAACCTGATTTGGAGCTTTGTCTGATGCAAGTCGCTTAAATTTATTATCCTAGTGAAACTTCTATTTCTTTATTGTCATTCACCCAAAAGCTCAAATAGCGCTTCCTGCCCCAACCCACAGAATATGCAGGAATTAATCTGATGTTGCAACACAGCACAATGGGAAGAATATTCTTGCTGTACATCAGCCAGCTTCTTTCATGGCAAACTCAAACAGGGGCAGTTCTTCAGGGTTAAATACACAACTGTGTAAATTCAGCCTAGATTTGGCCCTTGGTCGTCATACTGAGCCATTGTTACGGGCCGAGTGTTCCAAACCTCCTTCCCCACCCCAAACCCGAGAGCCTCAGTTTAAAAGTGACGTCCGTATTCGGACTCTTAAAATCACGATCCAACTTTCAAAGGTACTGAGCATCCTGTACAACGCCAGAGGACCTTAACTTTAGACTTTGGCTTTCAAAACCTTTAGCAAAAGCTTTTAAAGCCTTTTTTTTCCCTGAAAGATGATGTTTTCCATGATGTAAACTGCATGGAATTCAACTTACGAATTTTGGGTGAAAGCTTGAAGTGACTCTGCAAATCCTGAGAATCAAGGCACTTCAGGTTTGCTGCTTAAACAAACACTAAGATGTGTCTTCTGGCCATCCTAAGACATACATTGCAGTAAGTTTAATTATGCACCAGAACTAGGTAAAACAGAGCCCTTTTCTTCATGCTCTCCTCCACATCCCCAATTTATACGAACAAATTGATAGTCTGAAAAAAGTCTTTTTAATATCCTCTTTAAGAGTTTGTTTTATGCTCTTTGACCTATTTGCACGCTTTAAGATTCTACAGGGATCACTACTAGACCTGCCAAAGTTGAACCAGGGTTCAGGAGAATACTGCAGGCTCCACGCACAGCTTGAAGGAACCTGGAAGAAACATTTCATTCAGGGAACTGAAACGAACACCGGCATCGTAGCTATGGGCTCCGTACACGGAGAAGAGACTGGCACATATGAGATGGCACTTAGAAAACGTGACCTATTTGGCATCAAGTATCGGGTTTGTGTAACAGCCTTACCTGCCGCTGCCAATTGAAGGAAATGCAATTGATTTCAGCTTCTTTTCATCAGCCAGAGCCAAGCAGTTCTTCACCGTCTTTTCCAGCAGCTCCTCGCATTTGTCTGAGCCCCAGCCTGGGCTGTTACAGTGGATCACAAATTTTGCAGGCAATCCATGGCCAGCACTGACAACAGCTAGTAAGAACCGAAAGTGAAACATAATTGCTTTTCTCTCCTTAGGATTAAAAGGGTGCATATGTGATTAAAATAGCAAACAATTGACAGACATTCCTTCAGCCCCTGTGAATGTTTTAGATTACAAATCACACAGCCTTAAAATATAACATGATTCCAGAGACTTTGTATTTTCCACTTCCAGCTGCACTTTGCTGTGGTAATTTATAAATCATAGCTATAATCGAGCTTATTTTAGAGAGAGCAAGAATTCACGGCTGACATCAAAGAAAACACATTTATATTGGGCGTTGTGCAAACTTGTGTAACGGGTAAGGAAAAAGGCAGTAATCTGTCAGAACGTAAACCTGTTGAGGGGATGGTCTTGCTTTGCTTCAGTTTATTACGGAGCTACAGTAAATATCAGGATGCTGGACAGGAGCACAGAGTTATGGCTTGTGTGACCTTCAGCTACTCCTGCTAAACACACGGTTTGTTGAGCCAGCTTCTGATCGCCCTGCAGCCCAGACCCAATCAGTTCAGAGCCATTCATGCTCTGCAAACTGGTAACAAAAGCGGAAAAAAGGTGAATTAAGATTTTTGCTTTATTTCCAGCTTTGTTTCTGAGTAACTGTAAAGATGGTATTTTGTGTGATTTCAAGACTTTGGGCCTGGCTTTATTTGAGCTTTTTTTTTGTGTGTATGGGTCATCCGAGACCACTTAAACAACGCTGGTTTTAGTTTATCTCTTTCTTCACAGTCCTGACAGAGGGTTGGAGAGAATGCATGTATAGATTTACAGTGTTTGATTCACACTGTTTATATACAAACAGGCAAGGCCTTGTATGGACAAAGAAAGGAAGAAGAATTTTTACTATGCTAATCGTACATTATCACCGCAATACTACCATGGATGTGTGGCGACTAAGAGGATGCAGCAGATCCTGACTACAAACTACGGCCGGCCAGGGGCTCTCCAGATGAGAGGCCTTCTCTCAGCAGGAGAAGACATTCTGGGCTCACCACTTCCCACCACAGAGCTGCAACAGACTGCGCTCTGCCTGCCAGAAAACAGGATAAGAAGATCACTGCCATTTCTGAACTCACAGGTCTGTGGTTGCAATTAAAAATGCGTAACTTTGCTTTGGTCAAAAAATATTAAAAAAAAAAAAAGAGGGAAGAGAAACACCCTGATCGCAAGCTGAGGGAAGAAAAACCCCTATCTGAAATCTCACAAGGGCATAAACTGAACCTTCACCAAGAGTCAGGCCCCTAACACGCGTGCTTGGGGACATACGTGGCCACAAAAGTGTAGCTACAAAATGTCTTCAAAACAGTTATAAAAATAACAATAATGTAAAAAAAAAAAAAAAAAAAATATCAGGATTGTAAAGGTGCTTCGAGGCCAGAAATCCTCTACTCCATTCTGGAATGTTTATGAGGCATTTTGTTATTTAAGTGTAGGAGAAATAACTCTTGGAGCACAATCACCACATATGGATACTATCCTGTAGCTGCTGCAGGAAAGAGAAAAGACTTTGTCATATGGCACTCTGATCGGAGGTTAATCAGAAGAGTACATTTTGAAGGACAATGGAAGCACAAGCATGAATGTTCTTATGGGTTTGCAGATCCTCAACATGTTGAATAGCCTCTGTGTTAAGGCAATGTTAATTTGTCATAATGTGCAACTAAAATGTTGGCAGATTCAGAATACATCATAAATCCAAGAAAAATCTATTAAAAGCAGCTGACATATCTCTAGTCAGATGTGAAATGTGGATAATATCTTCATCCTGAAAGAATAAAATACTGTATCGATACGCATCACCAACTTTAATATTTCTCAGGGAGTGTTTTCTAGGGTATTCATTAATTAACTCATTAGGATTCTGTTGAGGACAACTGTTAATTACCAAGAGCAGTTGTCCCTTACTTCAAATGCAAATGCTCTGACAGGGGAAGTAAGTTATACTTTTGCTGTAGAAACAGAGAGAACTATGGACACGTTCTGGGCTAGTTGTAATTATATTCCAGGTAGGGATCCTGGTTATTGGTAGATTAAAGCGATACTCATGTAATTGAGAAATCTGAAAACTGCATATCTGTATGATTGAGAAACCGATGTGTAGCAATTCTTCTCTGGAGTGCTCCAACAAGCCCCTAAGAGCCAGTTTCTCCCGGCGCAGTGTAGAGCTCCCCATGGGGTAAGGCTGCCAAACAGTGCGTAGAGCTGAGGGATGCACTGATAGCCAAGAAAAAAATCTTTTCTCTCCAACTTGCAATCTATTTGTAAGAGTTTGGTCTGGGCTGATAAAGAATACTATACAGAAGTAGGCAAAAAAAAACCCAAAAACAAAGTCATTGATCCTACATATTTCTGTAAAACAAGAATTCCAAGAAAAACTTATTCAAAATTTTAAAAAGCAAGGAAAAAACCCCAACGTATTAAACTCCAGAAGTAAACAGTTGTAATTTTTCCTGTCAGAGCTGAAGTCTTGCATCTCCTCTTCAGCTTTATTCAGAATTCGTTTACAAAACTGTGCACACTGTATTTATTTTTATAGCATAAACACAGATGGCAGAATCAGCCTTCTATATGAACAATATGTATCAGCGATTTCACAGATGGTGTAAAATTATATATCGTCATTACCAAACTTTATTACTCATATAGTAGATTTTTCTCAGATATTACATAAATTTTGATAACTAGGCATCACAAAGTCGTAAGCTTTTATAGTGATGATTTTGGCACTGATTAAACAAAGTACCCAAGCAGATGCTTAACTTTAAGCACGTGCTTAAGTTCAGTGAAAGTCAGCGGCACTTCAGCAAAGCAGATGTTTAACAGAGTCGGACTCAACTGGTCTGAGAAATAAGCATCTAATTAATTGCTTTTCTGAACTGTGCCCTTAATAATCAACATTCATTGTGTACGCGCGTACCTGCGAACACCCTGCTTCTACTTGGAATGTTACATCCCTACACCATTTCCCAGATGCTTCGGTACAGGTCACTGAAGCTGCAACGTGTGTATTTTACCTTTGGAGAATAGAAATATCGTGTAACCCATAAAAGTCGTCTGCAGACAGCACGAACCCAAGCGATGTACCAGAAGGAGCTTGGCCGGCCGGCTGCAACGAAGGGTGCCGCAAAGAGCCAAGGCGGCGCCCGCCGTGCTTTGCCCGCGGGTTTCCGAAGCGCAGAACCTCACCTCCAGCTATGTCCAACGGCCCGTTCTTTTTGCGAAGCTCAATGACGGCTTCCACAAACTCCTTGCCGCCTTTCTTTTCCAAAGTGCTCCCTGAACAGAGAATTGTTATTTTACTCCTCCGATCCCAGGTTTCCACAGCAGACATGTGACTCATCATTATTTTTTATTACATCACTCTAGAGTTTTCTGCCCAAACATTTTTTGGGGACTGCAAAGTAAGATCTAAACCTTTTGGGACTTCAGAATTAGCTAGTCATTAAAAGCAACAACAACAACAACAACAAAAAAAAAAAAAAAAAAAAAAAAGGAAAGAAAAAACCAAAAAAGACAACCCTAACAACCCAAAAACCTCACATCGGTATCCCTCGCTAACATTCTCAGACTCCGATTTTAAAGTCAAAACATCTGCCATGACATCCCTACCTCCTTCCTTATCACGAGCATCTGTCAGTGTGAAATGTTCCAGAAGAATGCGCTAGCTCAAGACTGGTTGAAGGTTCATCATTCCTTCCCCTAAGATTCATTTCCCCTCTCTCTTACAAATTGTTTTAAAGAGCCATTTGCCACAATAAGAATTTGAAACTCACCTGATCTTGGTCCCTGACCCCAACAGGTGGCACCAGGAATGAAACAGTCTCGTGAGTGCAGCGGGCTGCTTTACTTGGTAACTGCCCAGCTTGTTGAGCCACCTTTAACCAAGAGGAAGAGCCTCAGAAATAAGGAGAATCTCTAAGGAACATATTCCTCCAATGAACTTCTCTAACTACAGCTAAGGAGCCGGACAAAGTCATTCTGGGAGGAGAAGAGCTGTGCAGCGTTTCAGGGCAACCAAAAGGTACGCCGTTTACAAAGGCAGTCCATCACTAAATGGTTTAGATCTTATTTTGCAGCTCTAGTTTTAAAGATTAACATAAAATAAACAGCCCAAGAAAGCATTTTCCTAACTACATAAGCACCCCACATAATTTTGCACTGTGCATATTAATTATAAAGGTAGATAAGTAAAAAGCAGTGATATCATAAAGGCTCTGATTTGAGATATTACTTTGAAAACTGATTTCCAAAAATTCAGAACTAGGATCTCTAAAGATCTAGACATTTATTTGGTGAAACCCCTTACTTTCACTGATGAAGAAAGAAAAAACGCATTTTCTGATGGAAGTGCACATACTGTATGCTCAAGGAAGCAGAGCCCCTCCTCCAAGATTCCGTTTACTAAATAAATAGGGTTACAGCTCTAAGAACTAAGAGGACCGCAAGATGCTTTTGTTCTGACACCATTGCTAAATTTCTTCCCAAATGAAGATTAAAAGTTGAAAACAATGTATTTGTTTCTTCATTCAAAAACTCTGTGACCCTGCCTCTATTTTGCTATTGGCAGTTTATTGCTTTTGGGGTACAAAAGCTGAGGACAATTAAAAAATGTATGCCTTTTCTTTTGCTTTTTTCATAACCAATTTGCAACGGGTGTTTGCCAAAAGCTGGATTGCAAGGTTGGACTGTGTAGGTCAGCGTGTAATTTGCTCTTTCTGCTCATTTAAGCTTTTTTATATAAATACTTCAGTCTAAGTTTATTTAGGCAAACTCCTAAGTAAGAATTTTCTGGAACTCAAAGTTACCTATCCCCGTGCAACCGAGCGGAAGGCACCATCGCACAAATCTCTTGGAAAAGACAGCAGTGGCTTTATTTGTAGCAGCACGGTGTCTCAGGAGAGCCTGCTAGAGAAGGAGATCCACCCCAGCACGGAGGGGCTTGGACACGCACTCTTCGAAGGCGGCGATACGCCCGAGAGCAGGACACCCGGTGCCCTTTGCCAAACCGCTCCAGCAGATGTGGCTGACACCGGCGTCTTATAAAATCCCTCTGACAGAGAAGGGGCAGGGAGGGAAAGAAACAGTCTTCCATTCTAGTTATATTCTCATCATGTGTATTTCCATATCATTAATATTTGTATATATTCCAGTTCTATTCCCCTTGAGGCCATGAACTTAGATCCTAAAACCCATGACATTCATAATCCTTAATTTCTCTTGTTTCAAGGGGAAACATAATTAAGCCTTGTGCAGAACCTAGGAACAGAAGAGATCTATTAAGTAGGTCATTTCTTTGCCATTGCGAAGCTGTTGTACGTTTAATGGAATTTAGCCTGGTTTGGTTTAATTCAATCCAGAAGGATCAGCTTTTTCCCTTCTACTGGGAATTAATTTATAATTAAAAGCAATGAACAACCCTCTCAGTTTATTTCACCGAGCTCTCTTCTTGCAGAACTGGTACAAAGAAGAGCAAAAGTCTTATTTGGTATGAATCGGTGAGGTTTTCTGCATTTACGCCTCAATTACACTCTTCTTCCGATTAATAGTGAGGGTTTATATTGAAACCGTATTCCAGCACTAGGTTGTAAATTAGCTTCATCTGGGAAAGGACATACTGTATTTAACCATTTTCCACTACATTAGCAAGTTTCTTGATGGAAGTCTTGCTTCACAGCTTCAAGGTTAGTAGCTTATTTGCTCACAAGCATAAATATGTGTCACTCCCATGAGAATAAGATCATTATCGCATGCTTTCCAAGCAGGCATTGGTATCAGTGTCGACAACAGCGTTAGCAGAAATTTAGGCTCTAAAATTCTCAGGATAAGCCCCCAGTACATTTAAATTGTTAGGGAAAAAAAACCAACAAAAATTAAAAAAAAAAAAAAATTATAAATTTAGATGGGTAAAAGTTAATCATTGGAAGCTAAGCATTTGTGCACTTCTATTCTTTCTTACAGCAGTCAGAGGAAACAGGAACCTACACTAAGGAATGAGCAGTACAGCTTCGAGAGACAATTTTCTTTGCAGGGTAGCAAAGCGTTTCTTTGTCAAAGGGTAGGAGACAAGCACATGAGCTAAATGGGTCTGACAGACTTTAGAAGCGTACTCTTCGGATACAGGGTATTACGACACACTTATTTTAATGTCTCTGTATCACGTTTAGCCGGCCAAGCCCCAGCTGTTCCTGCCCAACAGGCCACGCAGGGCACGCCAGCCCGCGTGTTGGTATCGGGCAGCGGCCCCTGCAGAAAACGCAGGGGCTGCAGGACACGCCAGCTCTGCAGCAGCACGCGTGTCCCTCCAAGCCAGCACCCAAACAGGGCCGCAGGCGTGGAGGGAGGCCATTCGCATAGCCATGCGGAGGTTAAGATGAGCTGTAGAACAGAGGCTGGGATCAGGTGAGGGGTTTTTTTTAAGCACGGTGTGTCATCACCCTTACCAGCAACTTCTGCATTCAGCCCAAATTCTGATTTGCCTTCTCTGATTACCAAGGCAGCTCAGTTAAAGTACTGCTACCCTTTCATGAAATCCTTCAGAATACTGTATGCAGAGTGGGGCATTACTACGAGAAGAGTTACTCAGGGGACACTTAACATACTGAATTAAGGTGTCTGTCACGTTTGCTATCATGCCTTCTCTCATCGGTGTAGCTTAGATGACCGACCGCCTGAAAAACGTACGTAGCATCACTAGCCACGTGCTTGTGGGCGTGAGGACCGTGGAGCAGGGCTACAAAGGTAATCGGTCCATGAGGTAAAATGTGAAAAAAGCTAACCAATCTTTAGAGTTCAGAAAATACAGATGGGCTAGATCCAGCATGTCAGATGTGAACATCTGAAACTTGGCATGGAGAGGGCGTACTGGAACTGGTTAGAAATCTAAAGATCAAGACTCAAACCACACTCAAGACAGGCATTTAACATGTCAGACAAACAATGTGGTAATTCTTTTTCCTCGGTCACATGCCTGCATTGAACGTACTGTTCCTGCCCTTCAAATTTTGGCGGTGCATTCTATTGTTACTTCTGAAAGTCTGATTTGGTGATAAAAATCAAAAATGCCTACTGAGTTTGCAATTATTCATTTCTTTTTATTATCAGTCAGGACTGCTGGAAGTGAGAAATGAATGCAAATCTGCATAGCTACAACAAGCTTGTGGCTGCTGATTGACCATGCACACACATACAAACTCCGCAGCACTGAACTTTCCATTACCTACTTCACCACCGGTGTAGAAGTCAGAGTTTGTCGGGTGAACGACAGCATCACTGTCGATCGTGGCAATGTCAGCCTGTACAACTTGCAACTACAACAGGTAAACAGATGTATATCAACCACGTTGGACAGAGACCCAGCACAGGCTCTACATTTACACATGTACCAACGTCCATATTTTCCTACCTTTACATCTCCAAACCTTGCGCCAAAGGAGTATGCTGAGTTGTGTGTGCAGGTGTGTGTAGAGAAAGGGGTGTAGGGAACAGGAGGAGGAATCTTGAGTATGACATGATCAAATAAATGTTAAAATGACAAGTCAGAGCAATCACACGAGATCATTTCCAAAGTTTTAAAATCAGCTAATACCCCATTTCACTTTGCAGAAACCTAGAACAACCAGTTCCCCACAGAGCATGACACTAAAATATGGAATCTGTTTAAAAAAAGAAATTCAGGATCATCAAGCCAAACAAAATAACTAGTTTCTCCATTTTGTCAGCATCAATAAGCTGACAGGCACTAATCTTCATATGCACAGTGATTCATCACTTCATTTCTAAAAATGACAGTCTCATTCATATGGAGGAAACCATGTATTTGCAGACAGGGTTGTACTGAATTTGCTTTAAAAAATATAAATGATGGTTCTTACATTTTAAAGGTAAGGCATATTTTCTAATTATGTGTTGGAATGGCCAAGACACTTGTAAAAATATACATGTTTCTGAGAAAGGCTGATTTAAAGATTAGCCTTCTTAAATCTTCTTCTTGTTAAATTACTTGTGTACATTCCCACAGGAAATGCAGTAGTAGAAGAATTATGGGTTGTATTCCATTAAGGAAGTTTAAAAAAATGACAGCAGCAGGAGGGAATGCAGTACATAATGCACGAAAGTTAACTTTTCTTTTACATTTGCTGAAGAACAGACTTCTGTTGACGAGGGATATTTTACTTTTTTTTTTTTTCAATCTGGAACAAGATGGAAACTTTAAAAGCAATACACCATCTATGGTAGTATATACAAGTTCATTGCTGGTATAATACCAGTATTTGTTTTCAGCTGAATGTGAAAGTGATGGAGTAATTGAAGTATAATGGAAACAAATTATTTGACTGAATTAAACATGAAATCAAGGTAGGAAAGATTGGGGCGTAGTTAATTATTTAATCATTCCTTTTTAAAAATTTTATGCCTACTCTAAGTATCAGGAAAAAAAAGGAGATTGCAGTTAGAATGGAGAAACTGCTTATTTTGAAAACAACCTGACAAAAAAGTATTTTAGTCCTCAAAGTATCCAAATAAGAAACCCCCCAAAATAGCTAACAGTCACATATGATCATTATGGAAAAGAATTTAAATGATTTGTTTTAACTGAAATCAACTTGAAGACTAGCAATAGCTGCAAGTATTCAGATTTGGTGAAAAAGTCTTTCGAATATAGTTCTTCAACAAAACAGATCCTGCAAGATTTGAATTTCTGCTCTTATTAAATGTATGAAGCCCTAGAGAGTAAATTCTGGGTTCCATAATTTCCATGTGACCGTTAGTTGCGTCAACCCATGCCCCATTTACCTAGGTCATCTTTAAGGTCAATGTCAGCATTGGTAGGATTGATAATGGCCTCCACCTCGAAGCCGGCTAAATTACTGATTTCACTGTGAATAAGGTTCAGCTGAAAAGAAAAGCATGAGGTGGGAAATAACAGGACAGCTGGGAAATCACAGAGAAGCTGCAGAAAAGTGAGCTTTGCAACACAGATGGAGATAGCATCACTGCAAACAAATATGCAAAATAAAAGGCAGGTCATAAAGGAGGGTTATTATCCAAAAAAAATTCAAACACAAGACTCAAACATTGTTCACACTGGGAGGACAGGAATGTACCTACTAACAAGATCTATTTTTGGCTTTATGCTGGCCACTATTTGGGATTCTTATTTTGGCATTATAAGAGGTTATTTGTTTCTCCTCAAAGTATAGATGAAGGACACCCTAATTATTATTTCAGCATCAATTACCAGAATGTGCCATGACCATTCAGCACTGAAACTGGATAAAAGATGCTGCTCCTCCTTCTTCAAGCCAGCAAACATAAGCATATCTTTGAGAAAGCACACACTTGTCTCCAGCGATTCCTCCATCCTAGCAAGGGGACGCATTTCTTTTTCTTTCCTTATTAGTGGTCACCACATTCGGTATTGCAGGCACTTCGGTTTTCACTTGCACAGTTCTGCTGCCGTTGTGAATGGCTGCTGAAGCACTGTAAGCAGGCACTATTATGCGCTTATTGCTTCTAGTTTTTATTTGCTTTACTTCCTTTTGTCATTTATGAAAATAGAGATTGTAACCCCACCCACTAACGCCCATTAACTCCTCTCATTAACACCCACATATTTAAAGCACGCTTCTCAATTGCTGTCTGAATCATGACAAAATCAGAAGGCTTTCTCATGGACATACAGTGAGGAAGTTAGCACTGATATCTGGAGATTAACCTCACATCCGCACTACGTGCTCTTAAAAGAACAAAAAGAACTAATGAAATATGACGAAGTGCAGATTTCAACTTCTAGCAACACATCTTGAGCAAGACTTACAAACTAGTATATAAAATAAGAAGTCAATGAAAAGACCAGCAAATAGCAACAAACTGATCCTGCCATGCCATACTAGTGAGGATGTTTTTTTGGAGGTGCTTAGAGGTGTAAAGTGACAGCACAATTGGATTACCACTGACAGTTTGGGTGTTTCGTCATAGTACGTGACCCACACCACAGACACAACTCTGTAATTTGAGGCAGTTTGATGCAAATGCCAAACTTGGCAAAAGTCAAAACTGCAGACAGGTACGTGAGGAAGCTTATAACGAGGGGTTTGTGAGGCTGCTGCGTAGCCAGCGTTGGGAAGTCTGATTTCACACGCACCAAGTCTACCACCGCCCAAACTTAAAACACTTTAAAGTGCAAAAAATTTTCTGGATTCTTTCATATGGGGAAATACATTATCTACATCAGAAATCATGCTTGTATCTAAAACACACATTTAACGTGATTGATTCAGAAGCCGATTAGGCAATATGGAAAGTAACTATGAAAGAGAAAGTTCTCATTCATCCATGCAAGTCCTGAAGACAGCTGTAGTTAAGTCTGGCTTTCCTTCCAATCCGAAGCCCGCTAGGTTCAACCTATGAAGCATACCATACACATTTAGGCATGGCAATTAATCTCATCAATAACTGAATTTTATCTCTTAGTTTGGAATCCACGTTCTGTAAACTTAACCCTGCAAATCTTCTCCTTCTGTATGTGAGTTTATTAATAGGGAATATGAGCCAATTCATGTAACCAATACAAGTGAATGGGTCATTTAAGGAGGCCAACATGCATATATTTAAGTTTTATGAAAAAAATTATTTCCATTTCATTCATGTGATTACATGAATTGACCTTCTTTCTCTTTTTCAAAGCCTGCAATTTCATAAAATTTGCATATGTTGATTGAGCAAACTACGTTCCCTCAAAATAGGGTGATTTTGGCTAAAAATGAGTGTACTTCAGTCCTGTTTTAAGTGTGGGTCTGTTCGGGAATTTCTAATAAAATCTAAGAAAGCTTGCTTTCCAAATAGCTTAGAATCTTTTAATACTTCACACGTGGTGAGTTATTCATACTTGAGTTTGAGTCTTGAGTTTGACTACAAGCAACTGCTGTTTAAAAAAAAAAAAAAAGTCAAATCAAACCAAAATGTTAAAGAAACTTTATGAATTTTGAAATAAAAAAACAACAACAAAACACATGCACACACCAAAAGACTGTTCTGTGGAGATTTAGTATGTTCCTAAACATATTTTGTTCATTTTATAGGTGACTCTCTTTGATCCCTAATTATGTGTTCTACAAGTTTTTGCCCCAGATCTATTGGCTGCAGACCATTTTGGTTTCAGTCCTTTAATCTACCTCTGCGCCTACTCATAGATGGGATTTACATAGCATTCAGGTGGTAATTAAAGCTTCAATTTAACAGCAACAACAAAATGCTTAAAAAGCTGCCCATCACTGATAGCATGTGTTGGCAGTTAAGTATTATTTTGCTAAATTTTGCATTTACTCTTCAATGCACTGTTAGCTATCAAATTGCCAAAAACAATTAAAAAAACAATCAGAAGTTTTCCTGTAGAATTAAATCCTCCAATGAGTAATTGCTCAATTTTAATACCCAATAGTTCAAAGCATGTATTAAGACAGAAGAAGCGATCCCCTAAAGGGCCACTTTAAAAAAAACAGGCACAACTTGCATATTTATGTGCAGCAAAGAATGGACATAACTTTAGGTAACGTTTAAATTAAACGTTAGTTAGATAAAATGCAGATGGCACTTAGCACATCCGTGAGCACTTTCTGAGCCAAGCCTTGCATTTCTTATTTCAGCCAAAATTACCTTTAAAGTCTTGGAATTTTTTTTCTGGTATGAGTTTCATACAGAAAGCTGAGGATGCCTGTTGCAGACAACAAGCTGAGGTCTCTCTGAAAGGCCAAACCCTAATGCTTAGGCTTGAGGCCTTACAACTCTGCCTCTGCTCCGTAATTGTCTCAGGAAAAGCAAACTAGTTAATGTGCTGAATACCACGTTTCCATTGGGATGTCACTTGAAGGATGTGCAATCGTCTACGTATTAACTAGATTTTAATACTTCATTAGTGTAGCACCAATATGCTTCTACAGGTATAACTGAAGGATTCTTTGCCTTTTCCTGACCTCTAAGAATTTCTAGCTGAATGTCAGCAGTTACCTAAAGATTTAATGCAGTAACGGCACTTTTTAAAAACTGAACAATACCCAGGTTTGCAACATCGTCATTTGTGTTTTCAGTAATTAAATCTGGGTATATTAGAAGGATGAAGAGCCTCCTTCTTATTCTTGCAAATAAAACCCTTCCCTTTCCCTTCTGCAAACACGGAGCCAAGAAAAAGATTTTTCCCATTAAACACTTATGACTGATGTAATACTAAGACCAGGATTATTTTCTTCCTTCTCTGCATCAAGTAAATTATTTCCTGATCTAGCAGATAGTGGTTTTGCAGACCAAAGAGACATGCTGTAAAGGTGTTCAAGGATGTCACAGGAGGTTCGAAAGATATTTATTATTTGGGTTTTTCGGTTTCAGGTTTCTGTGTTTGCACTGCAGTTTGTTAAGAACACACAGAACATGAAAGTATAATGAAAATCTGTATGTACAAATTCAAGAAAAATCAAATAACTGATTAATATGAATATTTTTGCTTTGCAAATGGAAAAGCTCAAAACATTTTAACATATTAAGCTTTCCTACCATCCATGTGAAGAGTGTAATTGTATCTCCATTTCGCAAACGGGGAAGGCAACAGAGAAAGGGGAGGTGATTTACGGTATCTCTGGATCAGCCAAACCCAGAGGCCAGGAGTCGTGGTTTCCAGGCCTCCAGCTGAACCACCTAAACACGCTGTCCTCCCTCCCCAAGAGACTAGCAGATTTTTTCTTCCCTCAAAATGCTGTTTTAAGGAGAGCGAGGCGATGCTGAAGAGAAGAAAGGTCCTCCTCCAAACAGGCAAGCACCTTCTGCCCTCACACGCTTTGGAAAAAAGCGACATGCACAAGTCTAAGGAATCGAACCACAACACTACTGTCTGGAATCGCTACTGAAGATTCTTAGTTCATTAAGTTTATGAACACCATGTGGCACTAATTTAAGACAACTATAACAAAACAGATCTTTTTTTTTCTGTTAAGCATCAGACTTAAAATTAGATAACTATTTTAAAAATCAGTATTATCTTTTTAAACAGCAACTGCATGTAGAAATGGCTAAGCAGAAGCATTTAACCAATTCAAAATCACTACAGTTTTTATAGATAATTGTTATATTTAACTTACAAATTTCCAAAATAAATAGCGATTGTTTGAGATTTCCATGTGTCACTTAATTAACAACCACCACCACCAATGAGATCGCCGTCTGCTAAACCTGCTCCTGTCACACCCAGGAGCCTCCTGGCCCATGCAAAACACACCCCAAGTTTAGGAGAGAGGACGCATTCAACTCCCACTGATTCCATGATTGAAAGTTTTATCGTTGCCTTTTTTGTTTATCACAAGAAAAATCAAAATTATTTGCTAATTTTGAAAATGCATGTTTTGACAATAATTTCTGGGGAAGGGTCTGAAAATATTTCTAGGAATAAGCCAGCAGAATACATTTTTTGGTTCTTTTTATGCTAAATAAAATCTCTTTGATCACTACAGTGCAAAGGCTTTTTCATTTTAAGCTTTTCACATTTTCAGCCTTAACATGAATGCTTAAAATAGGTTGGTGCAAACGTGCTATTTTGGGGGTAAATCAGAGCAAAGACATCAATATATTATTTATCAGCTCAAACAAGGCAAGAATTTAATTTTTAACTCACACATAATAGGACGCAGAAAATTCTTATACTATTAGACATAGCCTACTTTTCCGAGATTTTTACACTACCATTCACTGCCTTTAAAGACAGTATCTCACTGGGAATCAAAAGTAAAATATAACCTGTGCTTGACACATGTCAACAGCACCTCAGAAAATAATCCATTTCATTTGGAGTGTTCCTTCACAGGAGACAAATGGGTTTTCATTTTTCTTTTAATGATGTTTACTGTGTTACAAATAAAGGCTAACACCCAACCCCTCTCATGTGCAGAGCTAACTGACAACAAAAAAGTACGGGGATGGACATGTCAGTAATTTTTTCAGGGGGCTGTAACTCCAAGTGTATGAGAAAGCCAGAAAGTCCATTTCCCAGTACAAGGAACTCACTGGAAAGCTCTACAACGGACATTGGCTTTGCTCATCACAGCTTAAAGCAGTCCTGGAGTTTATGATTCTCTTCCACTGGGCCCAACAGCAAAGCCCCGTGGATCTGCTGGGTCAGTCTTGCCGGAACACAATGCTGGGACTTTTTACAGGTTTCTTACGGTAACTAAAAGGAGTTCAAAGTCAGGTCCAAAAGTCTGACGTTACTTGCTTTCTTGAAACAGTAATGTAGTTTATAAACTTGGGGTTCTAATTTAGTCATCAAAATGTTTTTAAAAATATGTTCAAAACCACCCCCTAGTAGTAGTCAAATAACACAAAAACCTACCAAACCAGCAATCTAGCTCTAGCTGTAAAATTAAATGTGGAAAATCAGAAGTCTTGCAAAACATAACATTACTTTCATGCATGTTAAACTTAGCAAACAAACTGTGGAAGGATAAAGGGAGAACAACCTCAGTATGAAATAAACATGAGTCAGAGGAGATACATTCCACAATGGACAATGGCTCATCTTTTATGACTTACAACACAATGACCTGATTACTGAATGATAGAAGAAAGATGCAGTTTTACTTAAAAAAAAATTTGTATCACGAACTAAAGGCAGGTTTCAAGATAAAAGACCAAATTAATTTAATGAATTGTCTCTAAAATGGATCCTCTCTTTAAGCAGATATGTATTTGTATTAAACCACCCCATGTCCCAAAGCATATTCACAGGGAAAGAAGGATCATTGATTTCTAGCTTTTCATAAAAGTAATTCGTTATCACACAGCATTAACTTTTGTAAATAACAAAGCAGAACAAAACACAAAACCACTATTATGAACAAATGTCTAAAATAGGTTTTGATAAAAACCTGTAAATCATTTACATCAGCAATGAAGCGGGCTGCCCATTGGAAAAAGACATTTTATTCTTAGAATAATCTCATCTTTGGCAGAAGCTTAGCTGTAACAATTATGCTGTTTATGAATAAGGCAAGACAGATTACAAGCGCACAGGCTTTCCTTCTATTTGAGTGTTTAATTATGTAGCCATATGAAGACTCATTTCTGTATTTTTAAAATGTTCTGAAAGTAGTTTCAGAAAATTGCTTTGTTCAGAAACTAGTATCATACACCTCCTCAAGTGCTCAATGGGGAAATGTCCATTGTACCTAGATGTTTTGGGGAAAGGGGGGTGGTGGGAGGGGGTATTCCCTAAACAGCGCTGAAAAATAGGTATTCATTTATAAAAATGCAGGAGCATACCTTCTGGCCAAGAAACAGACTTTTGGTGGACAGGACTGTGAAACCATCTGCAGGAGTTCCCTCTGTTGTACTGTCAGCACTGGCTGATTTGCTTACTTCTCCCTGCTTCTTCTTCCAAAAATACAGTTAATTAGTTAACTCAACGCTGAGAGAAAAACAGTTTAATAACACAAAGATATATGACAGGCCATAAATGCTTACCAGGCAATAAAATGTCAGTACAAACACTGGTGTTTGGATTTTATCCTTTAGTCTAACTAAACTGACTGATTACAGCTGAAGGAATCAATAGGAAAATGACCTCAACGTCTGCATATCTATAGAAGCCTTTTCTTGCCTACAACAGTGCACAATTCAGAAGACAGTTGTCTTAAATGTTGCAGGAAAACATACAAACAGCCCCAGACTTGTAACAGCTTTCTAATGGCTTGTGTGGAAAAAGATAATGTATCTGTTTATACGTGTGGGCAGACATTCATTTTAAGATAAAAACTGACTTGTCAGAGTGCAAATTTTATCTCTCTGTGAAGGGAGGTGCTCCCAGATTTCACAAACTTATTTTTAGAAATACTGCTTTGAAATCTGGCCACCCTTAGAGCTACTGTCAGGAGAACACATCTACTTTCTACCTGACTAGTAGTAGGAAATGGGCTGAACAATTTTCGCTGTCTTGTTTAACATAATCACCTTCATCTCCAGGAACGCTGTAGGGGGAGAGGGAGTTCCCCTCCACCACCATTCCTTTTTCCAACCGTATTACTGAAGTAAAATGATAGGTTTCAGGAATGAATTGATTTACCGAATAAAAATGAGAAGTATGAACATTTTGAAAAGGATGTTTCATGAAGACAGTGAATTGACTGCTGTGGTTATAAACTCAATGGTGCCAAAAATCATTTCATATTTTCAATAAAATTACTACTTATGATTTAATATAAATATTTGGTGCCTTAGCAATACTTCTGCTGAAGCTACAAAGCACACCTGGAATACTAAGCAAGCCACTGTTCTCCAATTGTCCCTTTCCAAAGTGTATAAACTAAATCTGTGGCTGAGCAAGTAAAATGACTTTGATGCAAGGGTATATTGGTGCTTCTAGAAGGTGTAACCATGCTTTACTTTACACAAATGTTTTGAAAATTAAATTTTCATGGGTTCCTATTTCAATTCCCCAGGAGTTTACTGTTAGCCAAATACCAATATAGTAAGCAGACAATACAGTTTATTGTGTGGAAGAAAAACAGAACCCCACAACAGACTTCCTGCTTTTGTAATCAAGTAGGGGGGAAAAAAAAATCCAGATTTAGGGAAACTATTAGTGCATGGTTATTAGAAGCACTGCACTTGAAATGTCAGCTACTAGGTGTTCTAAAAGACAAAACTAAATTCGACAGTTCAAAAAACAAAAAAGTGCAACAACCAGAAGAATGATCAAATAAACAATGAGACATACAGCATGAATATGGAAGCTTTCTTTGACAGGAAATGACCCTGTCCATTTCATGTAAAATTTGTGTACTTTTCTTCCCGCTTTCATAAGGTATTGCTTGACAGTAGTTGTTTTGCAAAAAAATTCCTTGGTTACGCACACACATATTAGAAAGATTCCTTACTCCTACAAACTGAAACTAAAAAAAGGATGAGGGAATGTTCTCCTTAGCTTAAGAAAAGATGTTATTCTTAGTTTCCTAACATAAGAACAATCACATTTTGGTCCTCCTGTTCTTCCCCTCATGTCTACACTTCATTTTGGATGAGTTTAATAAATTACTAGGAATTTAAAAAAAACCTGGAGTCTAAACACGGAAGATTCTCATCTATAACATACTAAAAGCACAGGGGGACATTTGGGTGAAATTCTGTGTAGCAGCAATAGAGTTTCTCCGATGCTGCAAGAGACTCAGCTACCGGCTCCAGCAGAACTGCATCCTACTTCAGGAGGAGTATTTCATCCTCTTTGGATTACATCAAATCAAATAACAGGAGGAATTTTATACTAAGCTGGAACAACAACAACAACAAAATTAAGAAAACCCCAACCAACAACAGAAAAACAGAACCCTTAAAAACAGGACTCTGACACACTAATGGCTGAGGACACTATCACAATGCAAGTGACTTAGGCTGTTGGTTTTCTTCAATATTTACAATTGCAAAATGCTGCTTTAATGTGACTTCACTTTGGAAAAAAATACCCAGATTCTCTGTTTCTTGCAGACACAAATCAATACTTGAACAAAGTCCAAGCATGTTTACTCTGCCTATCCCAATGCAGGCACCTGCGCAGTCACAGCAAAGCTACCCCTACAGTCGCTGCGTAAGATCTTGTTCGCTCACCGGTAAGGCATAAGTAGTATAGCCCCCATGCGCTCTCCTCTCCTGCCTCTTGGCATCTCCAGCCTGTGCCCACCTAACAACTGTTTCATACAAAGAACAGAGTATTTGCAGCTTGCCTGCCTGTCCTGCAGACCTGTGCCACTTCTGAGGGTTTCCAGACTTCACCCGCACTAGGGAGAGGGTAGCACTCCTTCAGCATTTGCTTACACTGCTACTGAAATCCCTGCTGTCAACAACACACGGAACAGAACGTCTACCCTACGTGATGCTCCCTACAGCTACTACTAGCAAGCTTGCTTGGTTTTAAAATAAACAGATTACTCTACCTTGGATTTCCTTGCCCCTTTCTTGCCGCCTGTTTTCTTTGATACAGTTTTTTTCTGTGACGGAGACTTTGCCTTCTTTGCTGGAGGTGGAGTGATGATGGCTTCCAGTTTGCCTTTTGATCCCCGCTTCTTTGCCAACAGCTCTGGGTGAATATTGGGTAACACTCCACCACTGGCTATGGTGACCCCTTTCAATAGCTAATAAAAAGATAAAAGTTGTAGATGACAAATTTCAGCATTTACTCACCAATAAACAGAAAATGGCAGTTACTGCAAACTTTGTACATTGCCTTGAGTTTTAACTGGTTCTTGTATGTTTCTCAACATATTATCCTTGAAGAAGAGAGACGTGAAATGGAGTCGATCACATACAAAATCGTAACTATAAATGGAATATGTATTCTTCTTGCGCATACGCTTGTTACTGTCAGTATCTCTGGGGCTCACACAAGATCTGTTTCTGTGAAGCCATGCACTGAAGACTGTTACCCAGCTACGAGACAACAGGACAGCCCCAGCCCCAGCCCCAGCCGGGAGGGCTTGGCAGGGCAGCCTGCGTGAGGGATGGGACCCCAAACTCCACGGTACAGGATTGCAACAGGTACCACACTGTGGAGAACCCAATATATGTCCCAGTTGCTGAATTTTCTTGAAAGGGCTTTTTTTAAAACGGCTTTTTTTTTTCTTAGAAAAAGAAACTTCAAATGGAGGGTAACATTTATACAAATCTCTATACCTGGAAGTCTTTCTTCAAAAAATCTTTATGTAGTTGAAGAAAAGCAGATCAATATTCAAAAGTGTGCTTCATTCAAGCCTTTAAAAGCAGAGGTGAAATATATCATGTTCTGTATTTAAAACCACTTTAACCCACTTTTTATACATCTAACTGGGACTAATTCACGATTCGGGAGGATACAAAAGGTGACATCAAAGTCCCTCAGGCACTCCCACCTTCTGATTCGTGTTTACTGCTCCCCAACCACAACTCAGTGAGGCTCCAAGCTTACAAAGGGATGATGAATGGAAAGTATTATCAAATTTCAGACAAAGCCACAAGGAGGTTGGTTTGGGGATATTATTTTTTTTTCCTGCTCCACCATAATACACAGGTTTGGAAAAAGTATCTTTTCAGATGTGTTTTTACAGCACCTCACACAAAGGTACATTAATCCTAGCCAGTGCCTCCGGCTGACACCACAAGGCTGTAATAATAATAATGCCCAAATATTTTTTGGTTAAGTTAAAGGCATCTCGAAATCTGCAAAGGACACAGCCTTGCAAGAATTCCAGAGCTCTGTGGTCACAATGACAGACTTCAACGGGAACAGGATAGGTCCCACCGAATCCTAAACTGATTAAGGGGGAAAACAAAAACAAACCAAAAAAAGCATCTACAAGATTTTTTCCATGTCTCTCTAGAGTTTATGACAATGTCCCACTCTAACAGAAGTGATTGTAATAGTGCAAGCAAATGTCATATTACATCTCCATTGCATTTGTACACATTTTAAGAGTCCTGAAATAGATAATTAAGCCGAGTGCTGTAGTTAGTTACACAGGCAGTGTGCTAGTGAGTCAAGGAACTGTTTCCTGGTGGGCTACTCAACAAGCAGAGGTCTTGAGTTACAATTCAGCTATATGGAAAGACAATTTAAAAAGCCCCAAAGGAAATCCTGGCCCTCACACGGTGGAGTTTTTTCTTACCTGGTTTAATTCTTCATCATTTGCTACAGCCAACAGGATGTGTCTAGGAGTGACTCGACCCTTCTTGTTGTCCCTTGCTGCATTTCCAGCCAATTCAAGAATTTCCGCTGGGGGAAAAGTAAGGCCCTTTTAATTACATTGTGATCATTAAGAAAAATCAATGAGTGATTTAGCATCCATGCAAAAAGATATCTGAATTATATCATGTTATTCCTAACTGCTGTAGAAGCTCCTCAATAGACATCTAACCCTAAAATAATTTTCTTTTTCTATGTCTAATCACTGAAGAGCAAATGTGCACTTGAAGTCCTGTGGTCTAAACTATATTTACTTTTTTTGTCCTTTTAAAGCAGTTCCCCTAGATTCTTGACTCGTGTTCTTCTCAAGGCTAGTGTGCGCTCACCTCCTAGGATGCCTCTCCTATCAGGTGATAGAGTACTAGATGTACAAATGCTATAGGGTGTTTTTTTCCCTCAAACCTGTCACAAATGTGAGTTCGGGCTTGCATCGCTTCTACTTTTATTACTGGAAAAGATGCTATTCTCAGTTTCTTGTTTTTAACATTATGGAAGCATGTAAGCACACATCCAAGTCAGGACACTAAAAATACAAACTCTGCTGTTACGCTGACTTAATGATTTTTTTTCTGTTTGAGAAGAAGTTTCTTCCCAGAAAAAGTAATTGATGAATCATGTTTGTTTGCTCCTACTAAATTATCTCCTTAGAAAAAATTTCCAGTCCTGACAAAATATATTTAACAGCTCTGCATATGATGGCTTTTATTGGAATTAGAAAAGATTAACTTGCTCTCTTGCAAGGATCTGTGAAGTGAAAGGCTAGAGTGTTACCTGGTAACTCATCTGTCTTCAACTCAACAAGCCTTAGGCAAGGAATGCAACTAATTACAAGAAAGTCTGGGGAACAATTCAAAAAATGACATAACACGTTTATCTGACTTTGCAATTATGTGCCATTGCTGTCTCCACTATACATAATCTTTCATCTCCCTCAGTACAGACTGTGTTTCACTATTGCTTTTGGTGTATTTCCTTTTGCAAACCTGGTAATGCTTGGAGAAAAAGAGAAAAAAAGAAAATGAAAATGCCTTTTTTACATCTATTACATACTAATATAGTTAAATTTAACATTAGAATAGCGTATTTAACAAATGACTATACCATGAAAGCTCTCCCATAGGCTTGCTTTAGAGGCAAACTCAACTGAATTAAGACATTACTCTGGAAATGAGAAAGACTAAAATCAAAGCTCACATGACCACATGCCTTTACCATAACACATAGTAAATTTTAAGTAATACTATACAGCACAGACTACGGCTTTTCATTAGGCTGAATTTAACATGATTCTCCAACTATTTTTTGTCATAAGTCCCATAATAACCTAGTTATGGCGCCTACTGGAAAACTTACAGCTGCTTCTGGATGTTCTACAGTTAAGTTTCATCGAGGGTTTTGGTAGGCTTTCACTACTTTTGTGTTCTTCAAAGTGCACAATTAACTTTATCATAGGGCAAGACAGAATATCAAGTCTAAGCCCCCAAAAGTAACTCAACATTTCACGCTGACAACAATTGCTTTAATTTATTTTTAAAGAAGGATTAGCAGGGTAAGGTCAGCCTGACTATGCTTTCCACACCTCCAAAGAACTCAATTAAGCTGGCTTAATCCTTTTCATGTACTTCTCAAAAGCCACAGCTCAGACATGTGAGGTTTAGCTTGCATTCAGCACTGCGTACAGCCGCCTGTTGCGGCAGAAGACCTGTATCACCTTCCGACGGAGAAGCTGCGCTCTCGGCTACACCCTGTGCGTCCCCACCGACCTCAGTACGATTCTGTGTCACTGTAATAACGCCAACATCTCCACCTCTCTAGATCAGGAATTGTTTTGTTTGTATCCCAGACTTTATTACCGGCTGAAAAGCACGGGAAGGATTTGCCACAAACAGCACACTACTTTTCGGTTTGCCTCTGCTTCCCCCACCTCCGCTTCTTTACTGCATCAGGCACTGCTAAACAGTCGGGCCGTGTTATTCTCTGCAACTGATCAGCATAACTATGCAGACAGGTCATTCTGTAACTAAAGAGTCTAAGAAAGTGTTATGCCTGTAAAGCACAGAGGAATGTTTTATTTGTTCCTCATAAAACTAAAATGTCTGCCTTGTACAGTGGAGAACTGTTCCTGTAAGTGCTAAGCCCTCTTCCTTGGACAGGAAACCCATTTTGAAATTACAGTTTTCTAATGGTCCTTTAGGGAAGTTGAGGTACCCCACTTCCTCTTCAGGAACAGAACGCTTTGCACGGGCCTTGAGGACCACAAAAGAGGAGCATGGGGAGAGGGAGAGAGGAGGAGGAGGAGGGCACGGAGGGTGGAATTTTTCTTCTGGCCTTCTCCTCAGCTCTCCAATAATAACCGAGCATCGCTCGTGCGTGCAGAGAGACCCGCGGCACAGCGAACAGCAAAACCCAGCTATGCACACACGTCTGTCTGGTCAAAGGGGCACTCTCCCCTATTTAAAAACAGAAGATTAGTTGGTATTCGAGCTGAAGCCAATATAGGCAACGATTTTTTGATTTAGCACCGACGGAGACAAACCTAACCCAAACCCAACAGATCAGAGCACCTATAAATGCTAGAAATGAAGCCTTTCTGAACCCGGATGGGATCCAGACTCTTGCCTGGATTTTGCTTGCAGCCAGTTTTACTGTCATATTTGTTTTACTCTACCTTAATTTGAAAGATTTAAATGGTGTTTCATCCATGTTTTAAACCAATTTTAAATTAGATGAAAATCTAGACCCCTCCATAAGGGAGCTGACTCAAATTTCCAGAGTAACCACTCTGGAATTAGGTGTGGAGCTGGAAAGAGTAGTAGGTGGGAAAAAGTATTTAAAATTGAGATTGGATCTGAATTCTTAGGTCAGACCCATCTTTGGAAGTGCCATTCTACCAGGTTCAAAGGTTTGAGCCACTGTAGAGTTCTGTTTCAGTAAAGGTAATCTTCCAACAGTGGGAAAAAATAGTCATTCAAAAACCAACTCCTGCAACTGAACAGGGTCAGGAGAGAAAGCTTTTGCTTCCAAGCGTGGCAAAAGGAGGTGTTAAGAGCTTCCATGACATCAGGATTCACTCAGCTTGCATTTATCCAGCCAGAAGACCGAAACAAGAACATTTCACAAAAATGAGGCCTCACAAAAAGGATGTGAGTTGCATAATGTCTATTCCATTCCTTTCATATATTCACTCAAGGCATTTCCCCCCTAGAGAATAATTACACCACCACCACTCAGGCAAAAGGCAACTGTGAGACACACTTTACAAAAGCACTGAACACCAAAATCTATATTTTTTTTAGAAATGAGGAAAATATACAAGTCATTCAATATTATAAGTTTTTGAAGGTATAATTCTTCAATTACTACATATTGAAATTTTAGGTTAATATGAAGAGATACTCTTTATATTTGCACGAATACCTTTTTCTGTGCTTTTAAATAATTTCAAACAAAAAATAAAGCACAACACCATATATTGCTTTAATTGCAGAAATAAAACACCACAATGAAAAAGCTGTGAGGAGTATGTAATTAGGAAAGAAAAAATTAAGTAGGAATGCCACGTCAGCACGTATGGCCAGCTGTTAGGTAGCAACAAAAGTGATGGATGGCTTAGGAGCCTGAGTAGAATATGAACACATCAATTTGATTTCAAAGACATAGTGGTGATCATATTTTTCTTCTTTTCAGTCATCTTTAAAGTAAATGGCTGAAGTGAAAAGAGAAAGTTCTAAAAGTTAAGAAGTTTTATCTTAAAAATTAGTATAACTGCAGTTCTCACGTATATCAAATGCAAAAATCCTCTGCACTGTTTAGGACTAGGCAGATGGATATGGGTTGTGAAAACTGGTCTAAGCCCATTCTCAACACTTGAACCAAAACTGGCTTTTTTTCTGCTGAGGTTTTTAAAAGTTCAGTTAAATATTTTTAAAGGAGAAAAGAAAAGAGGTTGTATATCTTTGAACTTAAGCCTGAGATAAGACCACAGGAAAAGCTGTTCTCAAGGCATTTCCTACTTAAACATAACCAAAAAGCGTTAGAAGTATCCACAGAAACCTCATCCTGAAGCGAGTTTTCAAAGCGAGTTCCTCATCCTTTACTTGCAGAGGCTCTGACCTCTGGTCCTCTCTTGGACGCCCTACTAAGTTCCCAATTTGTGACTTGCATTTCCCTGTTTCACAGTGGTACCGCTCTGCCTAGAATACCGTTGCTGCGGTATTTCACAACACTCATAAATTTTGGAACAAGAACTCAACACAAAGTTAAAATGAAACAAATTGCTATTAGACCTAAACAAAGCAGGCGCAGTAGCAACTACAGACCTGGTTGGAAAAAAAAGCAAATGCATTCTTCTCCCACTGCTGGAGAATGCTCTAGTTCATTTATCCTAATTTTCAAACAAAATATTAGTGGTCATTACTGAATAAAACTCCTTTAAAGCCTAAATGACAAGGCCTTTAGCTTATCATGCATTCCGGGCTATTATACTTTCTAAATGTAAATAGTTCAATCTGGTCTGAGTTCATCCCCCAAATGTTTTTCTTTTTTTTTTTTTTTTTTTGGTTTACATCTCAAACTAAAACACTGCTGTTGCATTGAATCCCTCTGTCCACCTTCTCTTCAGGGAGATGAAATCATAGCTTTGAAAATTAAACTCTTAACAACTAACAGGTGATGTGTTGACACAAGGCCAGTTTCTGAACATGCAAGTTCCAACAGGAACAAGTCAGGGGTTTCTAAAAAATTTTGAAGCCTCTCCTCAAAAGAAAATTGAGAACAATATCCAGAAATCAAAGAAAAATGAATGTTGATACAATTCCACTGAGAAAATACGTATTTGCTACAAAGCCAACTACATGACAAGGAGTCTGTTTATTGTAGTTTAAATTAATCATCCTTCCATCAGCATTTTATTGACTTCAGAATCATTTTACATGATTCCGGAAGGTTTTAACCCAATCAACCCCAATCAGCCAAGACTGTTAAGAGTTTCCTGCATTCTTCTCTCTGTGTATTCCACCCAATCCCCCTGGAATCTGCAGTTGTGAGAGTGAAGGTAGAATCATTTAACAACACTTTCCCTCTCATGCGTTCCAATAAAACAGTTCTCAGCCATGGTTCAAAGTCATGGAAATTTGATGCAGTGAAAATCAATTCAAGAAATTTTACTGCTTTGAACAAGCCTTGATGAAACCTCAACTCTCAGCAGGGCAATCATTCTCTTAGGACGCGATAAAAAACCCCAACCCCTTCAGTCTTTAGTGTCTGAGCTGTATCAAAACTAGGCCCCTTAAAGGAGAAACTGATAACTTTGCCAAGTTATTGTAAGTTTTGCATTTCTGTGAGGCAGATGACAGACTGCTGTTTACATAAAACTCAAGTTCGGCCACAAAAGCCACTTCCACTTAGAGCCTTCTGATCTGACTCACACTTCTTTTCAGCCCTTTTCGACACTTTAATACCATCCTTTTTTTTTTTTTTGGCAAGAGATCCAATATTATTTAACTTCCTAATTTTTTAAACTTCTTTGTTTACTATTGACCTGTAAAAGGTATGAGGACTCACTTTTCAGGGAAACCTGAAAGTGAATTTCATCTCAAATGTTATTTATTACAACAGTCACACCTCAAGTACTAACTTAAAAAGAGACAGCCTATTTCTTCTCCACTGACTTCAAGAATCCTGATCTAACTCAAATTAACCTTTTTTCTTTTTCAGTGGAGCTTCCTCTACCTAGCAGTTTACACTTTGCTGTTAGTCCTAACAGTTTACATATGTTTTAGAAAGGCACTCAAACATGATTAATATAACTGCTGCCAGACGTTACTTGATCAAGTGCAGCATGTGTGCTTTGGTCTGGCTGTTACAGAGTACGGGAGACTACTCAGGTCTTCAGACTTGGCCCCGGCTTAGTCTTTCACCTCTGCAGACACACATTAGGAACCTGCATTTCCGAACATTAAAGATGTCAAGTAGCGGATGCCAATCACCTACAGAAACTTAGTGAATGTTAATAACGTTATTGACAAAAGAAAAAGAGGACAGGACTTCATATTGTAATTTTGGATTTCACTGAAGGGACTCCAAACCCTGGGCTTGAAGGAAGAAAGGGATGTGTGTATCGTGGGCGTGCAGACCCATGCCCCTACAAAGAGGGAAAAGACATACAAGTCGGTGTCAAAGGCTTTACCGGACCAATGACCGAAGCCGATGCAATCCATATACACTGTGCTCCCATGCGTGTAGTGTACTCATGTCTACGTGATCTGGCAGACGGTGATAATGGTTTTATTGGAGACCGCCTCTGACAGCGAGAGACATGGGATTCAATGTTTATTACTGAAAACATTAAATTGTTGCTGTCTCAAAGCCATTCCCCAAATCAAGTCTTTTCATATCAAGATAGCAATGGAAGCCATAACAAATACAAGTATCTGTAGACAAATACAACCATTATTATTTAGAAGAAAAATATTTACAAGTATTTTTCCCCATTACTTTACAGAAGCAGTATATTAGTGACTATATAGCACGTTCAACCCTTTTTTTTGGTAAAGTTTATGTCTTGAGAAAAAAAGCATGTAAAAAAGAATCTATTACTTTGTGTGTTCTGTGGTAGATGAACGTATGGACTAGCTATAGCTTCATCGGAGCAAAAAATAGATGTAGCCTGACATCCCATCCTCTGCCAGTGCCCAAGAGCAGATGCTCAGGAGGATTAAAGAAACAGGCAAACTTAAAATGCTATTTTTCCAGAACATTCCCTCTGATTCCAGCCATGTGCAGCTTAGTGGTTTCCCAACTTAGAAATATGACTGTTACTAGAATAAAAAGTATTTAATTCTAAAGATATTAAAATAACCAAAAATTAGTATTTTTAAGGGAGAAAATAATTCAGTGACTGTGATGTAAAAACCAAACCAAACCAGCCCAACATTTTGTACATTATTGCAAAATGACACACATCACAATGCAAATTCTGATGCATATTTACTCCTCTGAAATAAGTGTCTATATTGACACATCAGTATGCACTGTTAGGCCTTTTATTGTGAGAAAATGCTTTGGCTTTTACTGTTTTTCATCAAACCTGATCTGTGTAGCTTGGAGAATACATCAGGACCCTAATCAAGTAAGTAATTTTGTATCGACTTAGCTTTTGTGACTCAGAGATCCACTGAAGTTTATGGGACTACAAGATAAGATAGGCACATATGCAATTATTCACAGGGCTGGAGGCAAGGAAGGGCTTATGAGTGAAAGAAAACTCTTCATTTATGTCCAGTTGAAGCCAACTGATCCACGCGTTTACAAGTTCAGAAAGAAAGCTGGTCGTTTGATTGGTAACAATGCAAAGTTTTAGACATAAAGAGGCACTTTCTACAAGTGTAGCAATTTTAAATTGTGACAACCTCACTTCTCTTCAGAGCATGACACAAGTCTTGCGTAAAAAAGGAATGTTACAAAGGAGCTTTGCTGTGCTGATATTTTTGAAAGGTCTCTGCTTGTGAGGCTATTGCTATAAACAACCCTGCTGTATTTTAGGTCCAGTACTAATCCATGTTAAAAACACACTGGATTTGAAGAGGTAGTTTCACGCTTGCTCAAGTAAGGCACGGGTCCTACAAGCCCCTAATTTATTTTAAACCTCTACTGGGACACAGTTTGTGGCACAACACCTTAATAGGGATTAGTGTCTGTAAAGCTGTCTGTTTAAATAGAAGAAATGTATCCTCGTAGTGAATGCACATTTCAACAGTATCAAAAGATACTGTCAATTAATTCTCTTCTTAAGTTTCATTACTACCTAAGGACCGTTATTTATGGAGGTCTCAGAATGTCTGGAATTCGAATCTGTTTTTAACCTAACGCTTTTTTACTGTGGACCTCTGAGCTCCCCTCTGCTTCCAAGCTTTGACAAACAGGGCAAATCATAGTTTTCCTCTGTGACCCTGTAAAAATGTTCAGCAGCAAGCAGAACACGAGAGGTGAACAGCAGTTCAAGTTGATCAGCTTGCACATCGGAAAGTGAGCATCTGAAGTGAGCAGTTAAACTTACTGCATTCAGGAAGGACTTTCATTTTGCAGCCAATCAGCCGCTGGCTTAAGAAAGTTTTCCACATCGAAAATTAATCAAGATGAAAATGCAACGAACTGAGCTCCAGCACATGAACCTCCATTAAAGGATTCTGGTGACATCAGAAAGCCTGAAAACAAAAACTCGGGTAAGCACCAGAATGCCTCAGATGCAATTCTAACCATGGGATTCAAAAGGTGCTTATTTTACATTTCAACAAAATACATGATCAACAGCACACAATGGGCAATAAAAATCCAGTTGAGAAAAAAAAAATCTAATGGAGAAAACAGACATTTAACATTTTCTCCTACCCTACTTCAGTATGTACAGAACAAATATAAATCAAAGTCTCATTTCTTCTGTATTCCTGTTCTCCTGCTGTTTTATAAACTTCTCCTTCTCCTCATTTGCTATGACATTTTGGCAATTGAAAATTATTTACAGTGGTGAGAAGACGATGGGGGGCAGGGGGAGCAGAAATCACTTGCAGGCCTGGTTCTTGGTGCCTTTAAATATGCTCAAGAGAGTTCTATTTTTTAAGAGCAAAGGAGTATCTTTTTTGGATAGTAAGAAAGTTTGGACTATATTGTAACTTGTGTGAGCTGTACATCTGAAGGGAACATACCTGCTTACATGCATGGCTGGACCAGTTCTGACAAATACAAACCACAGAACTTCATCTGAGTGGCTGCAATGCCCCAGATGAAGGCTGTGGCCATCCTATTGACCGACAGAGTATTTTAATTTTTTGTTTTTACATAAACTGATACGATGCACTACTTTGCAGAGAAAATGAGTGGATTCTGAAGTACGTGTTAGGGAAGATAAACAGGCAATGTGAAGATAAATAGGCAATGAGCCATTGTAAAACAAGTGCCACAATAAGGAAAGACAACAAAAAGAATTACTAACGCTGAACTTCTTGCCAGCTTAAAGCGGTTGACAATGCTTAAAATTAGTTCTGCAGCATAAGCAGAAATTAATCAAATATTCTGACCATTCCCTGCAAGATAGGCAACACTGCATGACCTGCTCCTGCAAAGAAGGAAACTAAATAAGAACCATGCATTACAGTTCTTCAGCATCCACCCTATTCCTCCAGAGTAAAGAACAGAAGTACATCCACTTGCTTCAACATTGGTAAAACTCAAAGGTACTTTCTGCACATTCACCCATGAACACACTCGCATCCTATTTACAGTGGACATTACGCATTATTTCCTTAGATGAAAAGCAGGAAAGAATAAGCCGGTGGTATGCTTAAGAAACCAAACTGCACACACTGGGTGTGCTGATGAGAGAATTATTTTGTAGTATTACTTGTAAGTAACAAGAGAAGGAGTAAGAGAAGGAGAGTACTCGCTGTGCAACCTGTTTATACTCAAGTATATTGAAATGTAAGATAAGGAAAAACACTTTATTAGCAGAAGACAAACTGTACATCTAATAATATAGTAGTTTTATTATTATAATTGTTGAAGTTAGTGTAACAGACAACGCAGGGAAGATGTGCTCCAGCCAGCCACTGCAGAAGAAGTTGTCAGAAGCCAAAAGACTGAAATGCAGCACAACAAAGACGCACAGGTTTTAGTTCACAGCAACTGAAGCAGCCAGATTAATTCCTGAGTGCTAAAACAGTGCACGTTCCTGCTAGCGGAGCTGTACTGTCTATCAACATGCTAATACAAAAGTGCAAGAACAACATAAACGTAGTTTGAAAAAGCAATTCATCGGGTACATACTGAAGAAGGGTTTAGATTACAAATGGGCCCATACACCACAAGAAATTATAGACTGTGTATTTTTACTTTCTGATAAGCAGCCACGCATACATGGTAACAGTAAGTTACCTTCAAAGTACAAAGTGGATAAAGCATAACTACAGATGGATCCAGAACAGAACTCCAAGCCTGTACAGCTGGAAGCATTACGGAAGTTCAAATCTCAAACTGAACCAAACCAAAATCCCCGATCTGAGCACATTATGGGCTAATTTCAGATTTACATCAGAGTTAAACTTCAGCAAAGGCCAGCAAAATTTAGCACCTCATCTTCTAAAGGATTAAAGTCAGTGCCATATTCTCCGCACACATGAACTAGTTCTCAAACCTTAGTAGGTTCCTTTCTATTAGGTCACGTCTCTGTCATTTCCCCTCCTAGTCTTTTCTGAAGTTCTTTCCTACAACTGCTTTTGATATTTTACGTTTCTCCTCTCCTTCCTGGATGCACCGGATTGCTTTTTTGATTTAGCCAATTTATTAGCATGCCACTTCACATGGTCTCCTTCCTATTATGTCACGTTCCTGCTTTTATTTTGAAATGGTTGAAATGCTTTGATTTTGTCTCAGATCATGTGCTGACATGAGCATCTTTAAAAACTCTCCTGGAGAGAAGTCAGGATTTCTCTGGTTTTGTGAAGTAATAACTGCCAAGAGGTAAAAAGAACACAAACCAAAAAAACTCCAAGCATCCCATTTCAAGGAATGTTTCTGAATTATACTGAAAAAGATTAATGACCTGAAGTTCAGAAAACACACTGAGCATTAAAGGCTAAAAAATTACACTATAGAGTGTGAAAAACTTAAGAGAAAGAGAAGGGGGGAAAAACCCCCACCAGACTGAAACAGTCATAAAACTCAAGACTGTTACTAACTCAGTAAGGAAAGAAAAGAGTATCTGTGCTTTTGAGATGCATCTATGTATAAAAATGAAAGAAAATGCTGAGATACAGGATACTAGGACTATCTACCTAGCCTTCAGAGGAGTAAAAAAAGAAAAAAACCACACCCAACCCAGCTTCAAAATATTTAAAGGGAGAAAAAAAAAGAAGGTACTTTTCCCCTTAGCTCTCCTTTCCCCCTTCCTTTTTTCTTTTTTGGCTTTTTTTTTTTTTTTTGATGTTAATCTCCTCAGACTGTTTCCCAGGATGCACAGCAGTTAAAGAAACACCTTTATTTCCCCAGCCTATTCTTAGCTGCCTAAACCATCACTGCCTCAGTAAACACTTTAAATCAAACAGTTAACCAATAACATGTGCTGCTCATTAGCAGTGCCTTAAGCTCACCTGTATTGTTCTGCTTCTTTAAAAGGGCAGCATTCAAAGCACCCTGCACCCTAAGCAGCATTTTATTTGAACTGTTATTGCTGTAAGCAGGAACCTAGCTGAAGGAAATGTTAATTTTTTTAAGGCCATCTATGAAGTTTAAAAGCATTCTTTTAAAGAAAAGGTCCAAATAAAGAAAGCTATGAACATGAACAAGTGAAAAAAAAGGGTATTTGATGGTGGAGAAAATTCAATAATGTCATATGAATACCTTACAGAAAACAAGCACTCTATTAATTATTCTTGATATCACCAATCTTCATCTTTAATGGAGGAAGAAACTTCACAGAAAAAAAAAAATCAGCCTATTTTTGTTCTTCAATGTCAATACCCATTATAAGGTGTATCTAAAATTGTCTTAAGAGTCAGGTCACTTCAGTTTTAAATACTCTCAAAGTTAAACCACATGCTTTGCTACTTTGTGCTTAAGTCAAAGAAATTGAACAAAGTTTATCTTTTCCTCAGAGACTCAGTGCACCCTTTTAGCTTAAAGACTACTGTCCCTGGAAACCCTCATATCTGCTGCAACCAGAACACTGACATAAGCAGATGCACTGCAAAAAGGAAACACTGTTATGAGAAATGAAATCCAATTCAAGCTTTTCCTTAGTCATGCTAATAGAATCTGTCTCCAAACGCTAATCCACCTAACACTTGTGCTTTTTGCTAGATCCCTAGCCTACAGGTATCTGTTTGTAAGTCAATCCGGCCACACGAACGTGACTGAACTCGTGGTTTATTCTTACCCTTTTTTTTTTTTTTTAATTTATTTTAAGCAAACCAATATTGCAAAAAGCCCGTATGTTGATGCTATTACAGTTGGGGTTCATTTTCCATTGGAAGACTACTTTTGTAATGTTGTCTGTGGGGTAAACTTGCAACGTTTTAAGGCTCGTATGAGAGGAGAACTGCTATGTAAAGATCTTTACTTGCATGCCTAGTTGTGTATGTCTTTGGGCACAGCATTTTCTTCCTTTGAAATTTTTCCTCCATTTGGAAAGAAACAATACTTTCGTCCTCAAAGAAGGTACTGTGAGGATGAGATAATTATTTAAGGTGTTCTCATTCTGATGTGATGAGAGGAACAGAGAAAGGACTACAAATGTAAGCAAATAAGCTATGTTGATCTGGGGCAGATGAACAGAGTGTGCATTTACACACAGACACAACCAAGCAAATTGCAAACAGCAGCATACGCAGTCTCAAAAATAATCTGTAAATTGAACAAAAATGTTTAAACAATGCTGTAAGCAATCTCAGCCCTGGGTAAACACTGAGAAGCTCTCTATTTTAAAGAAATGTATGTGCTTAACAGACAATTATAACCCAAACAAAGCCATTAGGCACAAAATTGGAGCAGGCAGGACTGCAACACTGAAGGTCCAGTCCATACACAGTGCTGTTAGTAGAAATCCTTCTGACTGCCTATGTGGAAGAAGAGTGTGTTTACAACAGGTCAAAGCAAATCTAGTGCTGGAACGCACAAAAGCCATCAGAGCTCTCAGGCAGGGGTCAGGGTACCTTGATTTTGGCTTAGATGTGTGATCAGCATACCATTTGCTTCAGCTGTAACTTTTTTAGTCATCTATACAACAGAGGATCTTTTTTATTTTGTTTTTTTTGTTTTTTCTGCGCAAATTCAGCTTGTGTTATTACTTTCACTGCTATTTCACGTTGTTCAGCAAAACCTACCAGTCAGATATTCCAGTACAGCAGCCATGTACACTGGAGCACCAACACCAATTCTGTACTTGGGATGGCCTTTCTTAATGTAACGTAGCATTCTTCCAACAGGGAATATGACCCCAGCCTTCGCAGAGCGGGAAGTCTTGGTTGACTTCTTCTTTCCACCTCTGCTGGACATTTTGTCTGTACTGGGTCTGGAACAGCACTCTATACGGTACGAAGGAAAAAAAAAAAAAAAAGACAAAAGGTTATCAATAAGGACTGATGCTGTAATACCATATACTGAATTTCAAGACAGATCAGTATTTTGGGGTAGGCAATGCATTAGGGTGCCTAAAACATACAGATAAGTTGCCTTTTTAGACTATATACATCAATAACCTAAAATAATTTTACAGTGAATGTTTACTTGCCATTGTAATCTTGGCATAATTTTATATAATAAATATATAAACCAGGGAAATGATTTAATCTAATCTGCTTTGGAATTACTTTTCTGAAATTCCTAACAGATTAAACCCGGTACCATTAATCGAGCAAAGTGTGATAACTGCCTAGTGTAAAACAGAGCTTCTGCGTTACAGCAGAGGATGCTTTCTGCAAGGAGACTGACATAACCCTCTGCTTTCTGGGAACAAGTCTTGATTTGGCATTTGAACAACTGTGGTAGCACTGTTACACTCATTAGTAACTATGTTCCTAACTAGGAAAAACTGCATACACTAAAGGTTTCATAACGTGTATTCACCTTCCTTAAAGCACTGGATTTTCAAGCATGTGTGAATCTACAGAACAAAGGCCTATGCATGGCAAACTACATCTCCTGTACACTAAATGTTATATTTTTGGAAAGATCTGAAATGAACCCAAAATTTGAACCTACCGCAAACCAGCTACCTCCACATCAAAGACTGTACCACCTTCAACATGCCCTCTAGGAACCTGATGAACTTCAATCTGCCACCTTTCCTTAATATTACAGTGGTCTGAACACCCAGCAGATATCTGACAACTGTATCTCAGTTTATGTCGGTGAAGAAACCTACGGCTGATGCAGCTGTCAAACATATTTTTTTCTCTCTTTGATTTTTGCTCAGGCTGTAAATAGAAGCTGACAAATCCAAAGAGGTGGTGGGTTTGCAGACTCCGAAAGTATCTTTGAAGATTTAGGCAATGCACTGGGTTTTGAAATGAACTCAGAGGAAAGGAAACTGTCCCCACCTCCCCCTCCCTCCTGCATGTCTGAACTCCAGGGAAACCAGCGGTATGCATCAGTGATACACATACCTTTGTGCATCCCAGTTCCTTCCTTGCTGCACAAATCCTACCTAATACAAACGCAAATTCACTGGTGTGTTTATATACTCCACAACCAAACCTCTTTAAGCCTGCTTTCCCATCACACCATTTCTCTGCTTCCCTTGTTTTTCTCTTGTTTAGTCTGAATTCTCTCCTTGTCCTTATGATCCTAACTGTATTTGCCACATGTGTGAATCCACAACAATTGAGCGAGCTCAGAATTAGGCAAAACAGGTTCACCAACCTCACTTCTAAGTTTTGCAACTTGTGTTCTGTACTGACATGTCCTGCAGTCTTTTAAATCTCAGTGAGTCACTGAGATTCAGACTACATAACTATCAAATGAAGACCACTCAGGTTAATTAAAGAAACATAAGTATCAAACGTTTCTTTTCCTTTCCCCTTCCACACTCCATTCACCAGAGTCTATACTTGCATAACGCATTAAGGAAAATAAATGCAACGCGCTTACTGCTTGTTAAAGGTAAACAAAGTAATCCCATTGTATTAGCTCAGATGAAAGTCACACATTTATGAAACTGATAAACAGAAAGGAAACTCTGGAAGGCTGAAGTCATCAAAAGGGCTCCTTCTCTTTTTCTCTGCTGTGAACTCAGCTCTGTAACAACCATTATTCTGCAAAGAAGAGGACAAAAGCCAATTTTCTTGCCTTGAGAAACTGCCTAACTGGAGCTCACAAGTGATTTCAAAAACCTTCCATTTAATTGCATTTTGTCATCTCGTTAGCCCTGTCTTTGTTAGCAGGAAGGCTGGGTGTGGCTTTGAGTTGGCTATGGACTTTCTGCCAGAAATTATTTTCATAGTTCATAATACATTTTCATCAATACTACAGATGTTTAATCCCACAAATGTTAAGAAATTCACTGAACCAAACACCTGGGAAAGCAGGCATGAGAAATACCTGTGCTGCTAGCTTCGCCCCATAAACCCTTTGTTTCGTAACCAATCAGCAAATGACGCAAAACATAATTTTTCTAGGGAAAACCTGCAAGCCTTAAGCAGTAAACTTCTATTAATCATTTGGCTTATGAGTTTATGGGACAGTCAGAATAGCTGGGAGAAAATATGGAAATCCTTATTTCCTGATGCTGGGGTTCTTTCTGCAGGAGAGTGTCATCTCGCCATCAGCTGCTGTAACATTTGGATCCAAGTATGAGTAAAGTATGTAGCAATACAGAATTACTGCCAAAGAGGCTTTGAAGGAGCTGGAGTAAATACACCCAACCTAAAAATCCAAACGGAAGACACACATGGGTGGTCATGCTGTAGCTGGTAACAGAAAGAGATGAAAGAGCACTGCCCTTTCAGTTTTAGTTCCAAGAAAATGACTACTCATAAAGAAGTAAGGGAAGTGGTTCCTTCATATGTCAAAATGAATGGGTACTGTATATCACTGTCTCTGGATACATCTACCCAAAGCAACGCTGAGTTTGCTGTCAACATACTGTCATTTGTCATGCTAAACTAACTTCCCTTCCCTCCTAACTTCCCCTCGTGACCCTTGAGCAAAAAACTTTGCTGTTAGTTTCCAACCTCCTTCATCTGGTGTTCAGGAGATGTTCTTCCCTTTAACATACTACTTTCTACTTAATATCTCCAAGCCTCCTGTTATCTGCAGCTAACACCTACCTGTATATAAGATGGTGTATTTTTTTTTTCTTTCATAATAAGCTTATTTTATCACTTCCACAAACTCTAGAAGTTAATTTCCCCCTTTATTTTATACTTCTGGTCACATTTCTCTTTAATATTGAGGATAACCCTGGACCTATCTTGACAATTAACCCGATCCTCTCATACTATACATTAAAGAGCTTTCCGGTTCTAAGTTTATTTGTGAAAAAAAGCTTCGCCTGACCCATAAAGGTGAGGGGGCGCTTGCATATTGAAAAAAGCATGAACTTCTGGAACTCTTAGTATTAAAGGTGAAATGTGATGATAAAGATGAGCTTCAGAGCTTCCTGTCTCAAGGACGCCATTCCTACAATATGTAGCGAATCACTGTATTGTTAGATGTTGGGGGAGGAGGGAGGGAAATTCCAACTAAGTTTCAAGTACCATTTTTAATTTTGCCAACCATGCAATTTGGAAGGGGGAAAAAGAGAGCCTGGCATGGAAGACCTTTTTCGGGCTTAATTACAGATTCGGGACCATTACTTTGCAGAACCGGTTTGTCCTGCCTTTGAGTTGAGGGGCGGCCCAGTGAGCTCTCAAAGTCTCTTCTCTAGTTCTAGTTCTCTATCGCAAAAGAGAAGCGAAAGAGAAGAGATTTCACTTGCAACAGCCACAAAAAACCCGTATTGAAGTGAAATGTGAAGAGCATGGCAACAGATCAAAACCAAGGAAAAATCGTGTGCCTTACATGTTCTCAACTGGTTTATCTTTGTAACACCAGAAACTCTGGAATGCTGCCAACGTTAATGAACCAGAGCTGTTTGCTGAGTCACTGCTAGCCAGCGGATGAGGGAGGCAACCAAAGGCACCTTATCACATGTGCCATAGTTCAGACAAGATTTGAGCAGGATAATTAAAAAAAAAAATAAATCACAGTCAATGAACCAATCCTTTCCTGTCTTTCCCCTCTCCTGCCTTTGCAATGGAATTACTGAGAAACTTTACCAAATACATTTCAAAGTCTTCAAATATTTGGCAATAAAATCATTTCATTTCAATGTGATAGTTCACAAGCTTATCACTATGATAATCAGGGAATATCACTGAGGAGTCAGCTTAGATAAGTCCACCTTTGACTTCGAATCAAATTTAATGCTATACTCTTCAGCGGCTGTGCTGTGCTTGGACACAAATTGCCATAGCTGCAGAATTTCGCACCTGATTCATTGCCTTTTGAAAACCCCTTAAAGACTGTAGCAGGATTCATACTGCTTCCTAAGATATCAAACTTCACAGAAATGAGAATTTGATGGTATATTTATTTGGCTCACAGCAAAGATTCAAGCTACAAGGCTCCTCTGCTGTCACATCTTTGCAAGCCAGAAATATACTTTGTAAGAAACAAAATAATATTAAGGTGTAGGAATGAAATCAGTGTAATTAACATTCTTCTGCTTGAACTTGGCTGTAGTAACTCTGGTTGGCCATATTTTTCTGTGTGAACATAGAAACTCCACTAAAGCACACTTTCAAATACCATCTTCCTAAAATGTGCATTGGCATCTGTTTTTCCAAAAGGCTGAACATCACTTAGTTCTGAAAGTACATCCTGGTAAAGTGATACCTAATTTCAAAATACCAGTACTTGATTAGCTCAGTCAATTTGACACTTGTATCAAGCAGCAGTAATAAAAAACCCCTGCTATCAATAGTTTTCAGATACTGTTTTTTAATGACTTAACAAACTACTATGAATGCTACTGCTGTTAGGCAGAGACTGTTCTGATCATGGGCTTACATTGGTGTATTAACTGCACTCAGCAAACAGATGATTAAATTTAGATCTAGATGATCGCATCAGTAAGTGTAGTGGAATCCAGGACCATTGCTACAACAGGATAAATACTAAGATTTAGTAATTATTTTTCTCCTCTTTCCAGTACAAAGACTAAGCTGGAAAGTTCATTTTTATATCACAAGAGATTAACTCCACTGCTATTTTCTTTCCATTGTTTCAAAAGATTAACAGTGTAAGTGCTGACATTCTCTCCTAAATATATTTATGTACTATAATAACAGCCACTCACTGAACTCCTTTTGAAAAGGTGCATTTGAATTTGTTTTGACAACTAACTTGCTCTGTTCTTGGCTAATCAGAAGCTAGTCTAGCATATTTATAAAATGCATTGCTTATAGAGTCGGTATAAAATGGTCTCTAATAATGCTTGCCTCGCGCAACAGTGGCTCAGTCTGCGACTGTGGTTTCTAGGTACGACAGTAATAAAAGAAGAGCTAATCACTCAGTTATCGTTTGATATGATACGATTTTGAATTTTAGCTTAAATGCCTTATCAAAGCAGTAACTCTTTGTGGTCTGAAACAGACTGAGAAGTGAAACCCGCAGTGAAACAGCTGTTCCAGCACTATATTAATTTCTCATCTGAAAAGGTAATACCATACATACATTTATTTGCACTTGGAAAACCAAGAGAACATTCCTCATCTGGGAATGCCCAATAGATGCTCCTTCTGTTGAAGCTTAGTAAGACTAAAATTCCCATAGTGATAATATAAAGGATGGGAAAAAGAGGAATAACATTTTCAGAAAATCTGTGTGCAAAACAAAACACTGTTGCACAATTGTATTCAACTGGCAAAAGTCCCTCCCACAATGGGTCTGAAACCCTGAAACAAATATCCCCTTAATGAGTAAACCTCCACTATGAACAGGACTGGGAGCGTGACAAGAGTTTTAGCTGGGCATCCTGCCACCAATAGTCAGGAAAACGTAAATACAATTGTCTTCACTGACCACTGCTGGGAGTACCAGCACGAAATCAACCCCATTTGCACACTATAGCTTTTTGTATACTAGGTAGGAAGCAGAAAATTTGATACAGGACCTTAAATCACTGGACCATTTACAAATTCAATGTCCAGAAAAACTGTTTTAAAGAACATTTTGAAAACTTCATTGCCCCTTGACATTTTTAGAAGAAAGCAAAAAATGCAATAAAGAATTCACGTGGATGCTTCCAAGGCAAAATCCAGCTGTAGAACAAACTTTAAGATAGGAAGTACACTGCTGGGGGAAGGGAGTGCAAGAACTCAACCCACTGAGAAGGCCATGAATGGCGTAGTTTCTAGCATCCCTCCTTTTGGAGCAAGGACCACAAGCTGAACTCCACCCAACCTCACTTTAGGATGGGTCTGGGTAAGGAACTATAACCTCTTTATGTGCCTATGGCCTCTTTCCCTGACAAGCGAGCACACGCTGCACTCTTTCCACAAACACTGCACGTTTCTTTTTCAGATTTTACCTCTAGGAAGCACTGAGCTGACAAAACCTAATGCTCACTGCACTGAGGGAGGTTCTCTCCGGAGGCTCTTTTTTCCTCTTGTGGCATCAGTTCTAGATTCCTGCTCCTTTACCACTACTTTATAACCTTGCTGGGGCAGGACTTCCTTTTGTGCAGAACAGACGACAGACCTTGACCCTAGCTGAGCTGTACAAAACTACTTCCGAATTTCTTTGAGAGCACAAGATTTTGACCATTCTTCAGGAATATGACTATATCACCTCTCTTATCAAGAGAATTACCTTTTATCGAAGCTCATTCCTGCATATGGGAATTTTACCTGCAGAACCAGGCAACTCCTAAGGACAAATTTAAGCATGCCGATTTCTTTTAAGACTAAGTTTGCCACGGTGGATTTTTCTTTCTGCTAATACTGATCTACAAAATAAGCAGTGCTTAAGGAGTTGTCTTATATTACTGTCATTAGGCCAAATTCTAATCTTACTACTAGTTTTTAGATCAGTTATGGCTTAATCTGCAATGTCAACATTCGGCTTTACTGGCAATCAGAAGAGTATGCCTTACACACAAGAAAACAAAGTTACTTTTTAGGAACCCAGAAGGCCTAGAAGATTTCAGTGTGAAAGGTTATGATACATAATATAACAAAATAATCTGTAACCATTACTAAGTAAACAAGAGTGTAATTCCTTTCTTTCAGAACATTTAAAAGAAAACCCAAAACATGTTGGGTACTTTTCTAGAGAACACTTGATACAAGATCTCTCATACCCAATTGCATTAAAATATATTTTTCAAAGCAACTGTAATTGTCTCGTTCCCGCCTAAATCTTTCAACTCTAGATTGTGCCTAAGAACCCAGGTTCTGTTTTTATTAATTGCTCACTTGCTCCTTAGCTCATTTATTTCTTCTGCTCTTAGGAATGGGGGAGGCAGTGGATCTGCAAAGTTCCCTACAGACCTGTTGCTAAGTCACAGCCACACACAGTCCTAGAGAAAAAATGGTCTTTCTTTTGCATGGTCAAGGAATAAATAACAAGCCTCATCCAAATATATTTCACCAACCAGTCTCCTTCCACCGATAGAAATGAAGCAACCTCAGTTTTACACCAGCCTACTTGCATGGGAGCTGGTTCCAAGTGCAGGCTTCAGATGCAAATTAATGGGCCTTCTGCAACTTACTTTTAAAGATTACAGAGGAAAGAAAAGGATTAGAGGAAGACAGACGTTACGGAAACAGCTTGCTCCCCTTACTGTCTCCTACACGCACAAACATGTCAGTCTTCAGTCTAAATCCAGGCGCCCCTGTGATATCCCTTGTGCGGAGCCTCGGGAACCTGCATTCACCTGCGTCCTGCAGTACTTGCAGTCCCCTATGAGAAACACCCGCACCCGGAGACAGTCGGTAGAGGTGGCTCAGCTCCTGCAGGCAGACATATTGCAGGCTATACACGAAGTGACAGTTCTAAAAGAAGAGGGGGGCCCGTTTCCAGCTGAACGTTTATTTCTACCACTCTCAGAAGCCTTTGCTTACGGTTTTAAAAATGTCATTTGGCTTTGTTTTTTAATTAAGTCATTCACATGCGGCGGATAACTTTTATGCCCCGCTTTCTTTACACCCCCCCAGTGAAACACACCGAAACACGCGTTCTGCGGCTTTTTGCGGTCTCTCTACATTATGCTCCCCTGCCCGCTGACCCGAGCTGGCAAAGCCGGGCAGGACTCCGTGCGGAGAAAGGCGGCGAGACGTGCGGAGCCGCTGCCGGGAACCCCCGCGCAGGCCGAGCGCCCTGGGCTCCTTCCAGCCGCCGCACCGGAGCCCAGATGGGGCTTCAATAGAAATAAAACCCCGCTGCCACCATTTCGCTGGGAGCGGGGCGGATCTCCTGCCTTCACCCCGGGCACAAGAAGAAGCGGCGGGACCGACAGACCGCCCGGGGTGGAGGTGGGGGGGGCAGTTTTCCTCAGGAAAAAGGCGGGTGTGTGTGTGTGTGGGGGGGTGTAGGACCCCCCCTCACAGCCCACCCCGGGCCGGGTGCCACCCCGCCGCGGCGGAGCCCCTCAGCGACCCCCTTCCCCCCCCACACACCCCCCCCTCTCCGCCGCCGCCTCCCTCGCCCACACGGCGGCAGTGACTTACGGCGCGGCCTCCGTCGGCAATATGTCGGCCGGCGGCGGCCCCGCTCCCGCTGCCGCTGCCTCCGCTCCGCCCGCGGGGCCAACGGGAACGGCTCGACGGGCTGGCGGCGAACTCCCACAATGCCCAGCGCGCCCGCGCGTCACATCCCCCCCCCCCCCCCCGGTTGGCCCCGCCCCTCGCGCGGCGGCCGCCTCGCGCTCCCTCACGGAGCCGCCGCCGCCGCCGTTCGCGCTTTACCCCGCGGGGGTCACTCGCCACAGCGGCGCCCCGGTGGCCACTCGCCTCGCTCGCCGCCTGGCAGCGGTGCCGGGGCCTCCCCGCCTCGCCAGTCGCCGTGGCGGGCCCTGGGCTCCCCCTGCGGCCCCCGCGGCAGCTAGCTGGCTGCCATGCGGGCCCCCGGCCTGGCTATTGAAAAGCCCCGTCCCTGCGTGGGGCTGGGCCTTGGCACGGCGTCCGCCGCAGCTGCTGCCGGCCCGCCGCTCCCTGCGCCTGGCCAGGCCATTGTCTGCACACGGGTCCGCTCCGAAATCTTCAGCGGAGAGGACAAAGCCCCGGGGGGGGGGTGTGTGTGTGTCTCACAATCACGTTCCTCCCGAAATGAAGTTTCTCGTTCCGGGAGGGAAGAGAAGGAGCAACTGGGACGTTCCCGCTGGCGCGGGGCGTGGGGGCTCGGCCTGCTCTCCTCGTGCTGTGCAAAAATGGCTTGCTGCCATTTTATAAAGGCCCCAGATGGACCTTCCGGAGGAGTTTCCGCATAGGAGATGCGGATGTCCTTGAGCACACCTTGCTGAGTCGCTGCTGCCCACCACCCGCACGCCCAGTTGACAAACAGAGGGCTCTCCCTCTCCCATCTTCTTCCAGTTGCCTTCCCTGCCGGTTGCCAGTGCAGGTAGCTGCCACAGCGGGTCTTGGCTCCAGGATAGACAGGTCATAACAGATTGCTTCTGCATTTACCACAGTGGGACTAGAGGCAGCTGGAGTTGTGAATGTCATGGAAGACTCCTTGCTTGCTCGCGCTCCCACACCTTTCTGCTGCTCACACCCTTCCTTCAGTGCCCAAAGCGGGATGCCAGCCATAGCCTCTTCCCCAGTGTCCCTTGCTGGTCTTGCATGGCTAGAGCTGTGACGCTGGCACAGTGGCATAATATTGCAACTACCAGCAGCTCGTAGGGGCAAGGAGTTTCTCTCCCTCACACTCTTTTCCTCAACCACCCTGAGCTCCAGCTCTCGTTATTTTGCTCGGTATCAACACATGTTCACAGTACCTTTGTCATACAAAGCAGAAAGCAGAAAGGAATAGAGAGGTTTAAAGGAAGAATGAAAAACAGGGAACTGGGGACAGCCTGCGTAAAAGGTGAGGCTGGTCTGAGAAACATCCCTTCAAAAAGTGTTTCTGAAATCGGGGGGGAGAAGACGTAGTACGCACAGGGCTGTGTGCAGTGCACGTGGCCTACGAAAGCAGTGGCCTACGCAATCAATGGCCTGTGCAATTCCGCTAGCCAAGCTCAGGCATTATAATTGCGGTGTTCTCATCCGTATAAATGCCCAGACTCGGTCGGGTTTTTAACGCGGCTAAACTCCACGCCTCCCAAGACATTTCTCATTACATTTCTGTGCAGCACAGGGTCAAATGCAACCTTGGCCTGACTGTGCTCCCCGAGTGCTAATTGTAACCTGAATGCTATTCAGGCACGCAGTTTTGCCTAATAAAGACTCCCCGCTAAGTAAAGTGCGCTATAGTCCCTGATTGCCCTTAACCCAGGGATATGGATACAGTACTTACTAGGCCATCTGCCATGGCTCCTCTCACACAGCTGAGGACACACTCTGCTTTCCCTGTGTTCCCTTCCACACACACCATCTCCCTCCCGCCTCCTCCTCGTTCACAGCGCAGTGGAGCTTCGCTCCCTTTTTCCTCCTGGGTGGTGCTACCCACGCAGTAACCCTTCTCGTGCGCTGTGCTGAACAGAACTGGTCCTCCAGTGCTGGGCTCTTCCCACTCCGTTTTGCTGTCACCCACGCAAGTTTTATTTAAAAAAAAACAACAAACCAACCCCCAAATATCTCTTGTGACGTGACGAGCTGCAAAGGCTCACGTGGAATTTAAAGAACCCACAACATTGCCTAATGGGGTTGATACAAGGCTACAAGGTGAAGTGAGCTGGCCTACAAGGGCAGAGAGAGTTATCTAGGAAACCAGTGTAAGATGCTTTCTATGCTCTTTGACTATCATCATTCATTCTGTCTGGTTTTTTACAGGGAGTCTCTGGATTTTGTGCTTTTGAAGAAAGCCTTCAAAACACAATTGGTGAGAATTTCTGGAGTGAGAGCTGCCTGAGTTTGCAGAGGGGCCTGAACAATTTCTGCATGGAATGGATGCTAACATGGAGACTGCTGTTGATCATCTTAATGTTAACATTGACTGGCTCACCCCCCACCAAAGCACAAACTGATTGTGCTGAACATCTACTGGGTCTGCAAAGAGCACCCATTTTGAAAGCGTACAGTGTGTCACAAATGTCTAAAAGGGGACATTGCTTACAAAAGTCTATGAAACTACACTACATAAACTACCTCACTAAAACAAACCTTGGCTTAGATTTTATTCCCTTTGCCAGTTTAGTGAGGTACTTATTTATATATAGAATGATAAAAAGCACCTTTCCAGAGCTCTGCTCTCTTTGTGATTAATATAAACAGTTCGTATTCTTACATTCTTGTATTCTTACTTCATTTTGACACCCTGACTCTGTAATCAATTTTAGCAACCTCAAGGGACTATTTGCAGAAGATGATAGTTCTGAGTGATTGAGAATATAAACACCTAACTTGTTTATGCAGCATAGGTGGCGGAGAAGGAAATATTACTTGGGAGGGGGCAGAGCCGTGTGGGAAGAGTTGTGGCTGATGGTAATCCTCTTAAACTCAGATAAGCGTTTTCGCTTTGGGATAGCTGTCTTAATTCTGAATGTGTCACCTCATTTGTCATTGGTGTTTATTTGTCATTCTGTGTTTATTATATTGGATATTCAGAATGCGTGTCCTGGGTTACTTCAGTTTGCTGAAGTATCTCTTCAGGATGTGGTGTGCCCAGCCAGCAGGTCCCTGCTTTTTACTTTCCATCTTCACGTGGTCAAAAGAAAGTACAGATTCCTCAGGCACCACCTGCTTCTCGGAAGGGGCTATCTGAACCTCCTTCAGCTGCTTAGTCTCCTCTCTTCTTGCAGACTACACCACTAATCCATGCTTCAGTTAACTCCTTACAGTCAGGTTACAACCACATATATGTACCTGCAGTGTGCATAATGCTATTGACATTCTCACGTTCTCCGTCAGAGGGGCACGGTGACCTCGTACCAAATCCCGGCAGTGCTCATTGCACTCTTAATGCGACTCACAGACCCAGTCCCCGCGGAGCGTTAACTGTGATTTCCAGAGGGCTGACACAGCCTTCCAGCAGATTGCTGTAATCCGCCGTGGTTGTTACCGTATTGAGAAATTCCTCACTGCGGTACTTGAATGTGTGGGGACAGGTGGTTAATTTTCTTCCACTTTGCTCTGGTTTCCAGCCACCATAAAGATATGGAGCTTCCCTGTTATGCAAAATTAACCCGTCAAGATCAGGAGCTTCTGCCAGTGAGATCGACCACGAGCCGATGCTGGAACCACGGTGTGTTTTGATACCTGTTTTGCGCAGAGTCGGAGCCATTGATCTTAATGACCCCTTTTTATCTTCATTATCTAGACAAACAGAGAACTTCAGTTTGGTTTCCAGCACACTTCAAAAACTGATAGCTGACTTTGTGGAAGCGAGCTGCTGTTTTACACTCAGCCTTTATCTACCACAGGTGAATAGAATTAATTCAGTTTTCAGATAGTCACTCTTGGCTTTGACATCCAAGTCACGACAGCTGTGGGGATGTTCCCCCTTTTGTGAACGTGGAAAACAATTATTTGTTCCTACCTTGACGTTCTCAAGGCGCTGTCGACTCTGTGTTATTGCCAGGCGTGTTGTTCTACAGTAGAAGTGCCAACTGGTGCTAATATGTTATGATGAGATCAATACTTTCAGGCTACAAGAAGTGGATGTCTGGGATGCGTTTCCCAGGCTGGAAGACAGAGATAAGTTAGTACAGATAATTTACTTCTTTTGTTCCAAATTTTTGTAGGCAGGCTACCTTTTATTTTTTTCCAAAAAAAAGAAATACGTGCCAACCAACTTCTACAAATATCCATGCCATTTTAGTAATTGCTTTCTCCTAGAAAAATACCAACTACAGATTTTTTTTATCAATGTTTATGCCCCCTATCAAAAAAAATGCTTAATAGCATTGAAAAGGTTTTAAATAAAATGTTGCCTTTTTTTTTTTTTTAAAGGAAGGCAAACTTTTTGCATTTTAAATCTGGAAAATGAGAGCTGCTATGATAATTACGCTTTTTAACCCAGGTTATGAAGTCATTCATACAGCTAATGGATACTGTGACTCGAAAAGATGCCAAAATCTGCAAAATGATAATTAATCTGTAGATTAGGGATAATATTAACCTCCGATAGAATGCGTTTCAAAACCTGCTTTTGCAAATAAAAACTAAATGCTGTTTCGAGTTAGAAAATTGGTAGCCCAACGGCAGTATGACACAGTGACATCAGGAAACGTAAATGCCCGTTTCCCAGCGATAGGGAAGCAGCGTGCTCTAAAATAAGCCTGAAGCACCCTGGAGCACGCAGAGAACAGGCACCCTTGTCTGCCTCTCCTGGAGGCAGCCTGCTGCTCTGAGCACAACCTGATTCCAGGGTGTGCATTAAGCAAAGCAGTTCATTCTCTTCTGGTATTCAAAACGGCCTCTCGCATGACTGCATTTTTAATGTCAAGTGGCTGGGGAAAGTTCTGTGTTATTGTGCAAAGAAAGTATTAAATGTAAGAGCTTTGATTTATGTTATTAAGTCAGAGGATTCAAAATTACATCCCATGATGATCTGCTCAATGGTTCCTGGTAGCTGGTGAAAAGCTTGGTGGATAGTCATACAGTAATAACTCATATTTCTTATTTTTAGTTATTAAATCCCATTGCTTCCCCAACATCAATTTTCCATGTAAGCAATAGCTATAGTTGCCAGAGGGATTTTATATAATTGCAGATGGTAGGAGACATAGTTGGTAATTGCAGAAATGCAGAGGGAGATGTCCAGGAGATGATCTTCTATTAAGATGTGGCCGTTGCTATGGAATACTTTACTAACTGCTGCTCTGCATGAGAGCGCGATGATACATCATTTCAAATAGGAGGCTATTTTTAAAGTGGACCCATTTCTTTGCCTGCAAAAGCAAAATCAGATCACCTCTCTGAGGAATATTAATTAAAAAAGCTCCTGTGCTGGACAACAGACATTATATAGAATATAGTTCATGAAGGAGTCAAGAGAATTAGAGTCCACCATAACACCAGGCAGCAATGGAATCAGGGGCTTTCGTATGCATCTCCTGAGACAAACCCTACTCTATAAATTAAACAAAACTTCTCTTGCAGATACAAAGATCACCCACTGTCATGGCAAACAAAAGCTTACTAGAGGCTAATGTCCTCAGTTTAAACTGAACTCCATAAACTCATTCATACCAGAGAGACCACTGTTTCTTCTCTTTATTCTGAAGTATGTTCTCTGTGCAGAGAGAGGGGTCCAGAAGGAAGAAATGATGGTGCTGGATGCTTGTTTGCAACGGACACAGAAATAAGAATTGTGCCTGCATGTTCATGTCAAAAGTAGTGCCAGGTGACACAGTCACCCTGGGCTTTGGTGAAGGACCCAAAGAGCTCAGTAGCTCTGGGAATGCAGTAGCTGTGCTGCTTCGTAAGGACAGTTTCAGTCTCCGTCTCTCGTTGTGAAATGTTGTAAGGATAGGCTAAGAAAGCAGTCATGAATTGTAAATTTAGTAGTGCTGGCTCAACAAGATTTGCCACGTCACTACTGCCACTCTGTAACAGTCTATCTGTAGCTCTTTGTGGAGTAGAAATCTGAAGAAAAGCTGCATATGAGGACAATGGAAAAAATTTAATTGAGCAGTAGAGAGCCAAGTTCTAGTGCATCCTTGGCTCATCTCAAAAATCTGCACGTTGAGAAGAGTCTGTGGGGTGACGGGAGCACATGCGTTTTTTCCTGGACCGAGAAAAACTTTAAAATAAGGAGGAAACAGAGCAACATCTCCCTCTCCGGCACTCACCTGTATTGCACCCCCAGGCTCTTGGCAGCTGAAGTCTCCTGCAGGGCTGAGGACCTGTGCGGTGCGCCAATCCCGCTAATTCCAGCCAGGCTGTGCGGGCTGACAGCGAACAGATGCTGAGGGTATGAACCACAACGAGTTATTGCTAACTAAAGTCTTGGTTTCTTGACAACTGCTCAGAAGTTTTGCTTTTGAAAAGTTTACGCGTGTTAATGAGAAACTCAATGATTATTGCTGGATTTTGTGCTGCTTTTTCCTAACGGGCTTTGCAATGCGATTGTGCTTACGTGTGCGGCTTTTGCTGGGGTACCCAGCGTGCAGCTAGCTGTATATCACCGGGCGAACAGGTCCATCCTCTGGGCTTGGACAGTCCAACCCTTCTGCGTAGTCCCTGGAAGAAGGAACCACACGGTTTTACCCACTACAGAGAGAGGAAAAAGTCACTATGCTGAACCCAAGCAAAAGTCTAGAGATGTGAGACAGACTTTTTTCCTGTCATCTTCAGATTATGTCACTAGACACAATGAGAATAAGATGGTGCCTGTAACGTAAAAATACTTTTTTTTTTTTTTTTTTCAGAAAAATATTCTTTGTTGCTTTATTTGCAAAAAAAGCCCTACAATTCATTTTGGGATATGTTATTCCCTTCTACTTGCTTCTTGCTCATTCATCTGCTGACATTTTTGTCCATTAAAAAAACTGGCTTATAGAAAGCATTGAGGTGAATGTCGATGAGAAATACGCCAGGATATTTGTTTGGAAGTGCTTAGAGGGTCATTCTGAAGCTTGCGGATCAACCAGGCAAGCAGAATTAGTCTCCAGTGTCAGTTGACCTGTCCCACAGATTGAACTATGGAAAGGAAAGCATTCTCTGGGCGATAGTTGATGTGAATACTTTCCAAACAATTCCTATGATAGAAATATGGTCACATAAACTGTTTATTGGATAATAAATTGATACAAAATATGAATATGGAACAAAATTAAAGTCTAAATCTTTCTGTGTACTATTTTGAGAAGAAAACAGTGTTTGATGACTTCCTGAGTGTACTGATTGTTGTGGATAACCCCACAGCTTGGGAATATGCCTCTTAAATTAATTTTTGATTTCCCTATATGCTATGCGCTGAATTCTCAGAGGCTTCTGTCTCATTAATATCATAACATTTTTCTAAGGTCTGGCTAGTTTTGAGAAAATAAGAGATGTGTAGTTTTATGCTAAATTACCCTTATCACACATGGAAGCATTTACTAGTGCACAGCATTTCTACTGAATGCACCTCATATTCTTAAACTGCTCTATAGATTGTTTTTCCACTGAAGTTGCTTTATAGGTTAAAATAAAATAAAGAAGAGAAAACAAAATCCTAATTTTCTTTCAATATATGGTTTTGTAAAAACATAGGCGTGCAGGAATCCCAGCAGCAGTAAAAGTCAGCTTTCTGCACCAATCCCATTACCCTCGTTGTCATGCATATGCATCGTGTTCTGCATATGTATGTACAATCAGTGAAGTCCACTCTTACACGATTACTTGAAATACATCTGTGGAAACTGGATTTGGCAAACAAAGCAATACCTGGTCACTCAAACCACTATCTCAAGCCTCCTTCATGAAATATGTTCCTCCTAAGAGGACATTTGTTGCTTCTCCTTAGACCCATCTGCATTTCAGAATATTTCTGGGCTGTTGTGGCCAATGTTTTCAAATGGGATTAGTGATTTTGCAAATCAGATCTGTTAGATGTGTACCTATTAAACAGAGCTATAGAGATCATTAATCACTTTAGAAAGTCTTGTCTAGTATTTTTCTTAATGGGATGTATCATCAGCTCTTTCTTAAGCCCCTTACCACTGAAAGGGGAGCATCCTTAAGCACCTTTATCATCTGTATATGAAGACATGATGCCATTAAGGAGCTCAGCCAGCAGGTGGAGTTTAAATTGCATTTAAACAGCAGAGCTTTAGACTCTGATTAAGGCTTAGCTGGAACTGTGCTGCTGGAAATGCTTCTTACTGACAGTTCTGGAAGAGCATTGAGTCGTTAAAGCTTCCATCGACTGTCAGACCGTTTATATGTAGGCCACAGCGCTAGTGCAGAGATGGCACATACAGTTTATTAACTGGCTCGCGTTGACTTGGGAGTAATGTGGAAGAGTGCTAAATGATTGTGACTATGTGTTATTTAATTTTTAAAAAAAAGTCAGCTGTCAATTTTATATATACCTGGACAGACATGAAGGGAGAAGGAACACCCAGATGAACTGAAATCCTAATTTAAGCTTTTTTATTTATTGCCCTGATGGCCAAAAATAGGATTAGGATAGGATTAGAGTAGGCAGTGCTCCACTAGAAACGGTATTAAGCACTGAAAGAGATGAGAGGGTCAAGAAATACCTGACAAAAATCATAACGCTGCATTGGTAGCAATGGGAGGTAGATGAGAGGAGGGTTTATTGCATCTGTCACTAAGCTTTATTATGAATCTAGTGCTGAACAACAGCCAAAGCAAGAGAAACTGGAGCTGGCCGACCCTTCCGAGCAGGATATGGCTATGGCTGGCATCTGCCCGGGAACGAAGCCAGACTCAAGGCTTCTACCTCCGTCTTAGAGATGAGCTGTGTGGTCTGGCACCACTTGATCTTACACTATGGGTTCTGGCTTCGGGTTAAAGGCGAGACCTGATTTATAAATGCTGCTGTGATAAGCTATGCTGTTCTGGAGGCAGTTTCTGCTGTTATTCAGAAATCAAAGTGAGAAGTGTGTAAGACTGTGAAGAAAAACAATGATGGGATTTGCTTTGGCTAATAGAGTTGTAAGCAGTACTGGTGTCTTGGGAAGTCCGTATGTCACAGTTTGCAGGGGAGAAAAACAAATAAAATAAAGTGGCATCGTGCTGTGGTGATTTGCAGGGTGATATTTTTGCACCTTCCTGACAGGAATGGCTTGCGGAACCTCACAGAGATGCAGTCTACGAAATCTAAAGTCATACTGGACACAAAAACAGGCAGGAGCGCGCGAAGGAGAACGGGAAAGCCACCCAGCCAGGCAGATCAGGGCCTGCCGGGTTACCCTGCCTTCCTCCGAGCTATGCAGGAGAAGAAAGGGAATTGGCAGCCATTAAAAGCACATGATGACACAACCCGACTGCTACGGAGACGATGCGAATCGCAGGCAGGGCGCTGAGGAAAAACAAGCAGCCTGAAATTTCAGTTGTCGAGGCTACAGAAAAACTGCTGCTTTAATCTAAACCAGGTCCGGTCCTGAACTGGTGCCATGAAACCTGTGACAAAGGGCTCAAAGGAGAGATGCGAAGCACCGCAAAGAAGCGTGCTCAAAGCAGACGACACGGGCTGCAGAAAAATTGCTGGAAAATGCCCAGGCGTTTGGAGGCATTGAAATGTCTTTCAGGTCCTTGCATCTGAAAACACGCTTGTATACTCAAATCAGTCGGGCACCTGCTCAGCAGAATGCCTTAGAAGAGAGAAGGAAATATCGGGAGCTATAAAACGAGCATCTCAACAGCCATAAGGGATGCAGCAGCGAGGGAGCAGATGGACAAACCGCATTAGACCCGGGCAATGTTAAACAAAGCCCGAGCAAGAATTCACTACCAAATACCCTCCGTTCAGTGAATACATTTCACCTGGCAAAAGGGAGAATTTTCTCCGTACTAAGCGCCAAAAAAAGGAAAGTTGGCAACCGGTGCTGGAGAAGGAGAGGCCGCTGTGGCCACCATGTCGTAAATAACGGCGGGCAGGATTTCGGGAGGCAGGCCATCCCTGCCTGGGTGGTCTCAGACAGCGAGCCCCGGGTTATTCCTGCCGATTCACTGGCTGCAAAAATTCACGGCATTTTGCTTGCCACCTTAGAAAACCTCAGTAATCTAAAGGCTGGAACGATGTGCTTTCTGCCATAGCAGGAGATTGGCTTTGCTGATCCAGGAATCTGTTCCAGTCCCAGGTCGAGCGTTTCAGTTTCACATCGTCGCTCTCTCCCAGCTCGCCAGGAGGGAATGCTGAATCAGCAGCTCACTCCACAAAGACTTCTTAAAGAAGGCTACAAAAAAGCAAAGAAAATATACGGCGTTCCACTCTTGAAACGATATGCTATAAACTGCCTTTCCAGCCTCTCGGTGCAATGCTTCATGCCTGATGTCAGCATACTTGTGTACTTTGGTGCTTACAGTCCCAACATTATTATACCTGCCAGTATTGAAAGGAGTTGCAGACATAAAGGAAGAAAAATGTGCAAAGGATGACGGCTGCAACTACTGGCAAGCTATAAACCTCCCTAAACTATAAGTGGGAAATTCTGCCAAGATCAGGCTATTTCTTTTTTTTTTTAATTAAATAAACTTTTCTCCTATTATTTTCTTCTTCAGCTTCTAAACAAAAGCTAGCTGCCAAGGTATGGGCTATGAGGTCAATGGGACGCACCTGAAATCAGATGGGATCCCACCAGTAATGCGATGCTTGGACTCCCACACATTAACTGCAATATTTCCAGCACACTGATTTTTATTTCAGACATCAAAAGAAATGAACAGGCATTAAAAAAAGAGAAGAGGGAAAGAATTCAAAGTCAAGGATGGTGATTTGCTGGATAAGATAAAAGAGGGGATGGTGAGGTAACACGTGATTTTACCTTTTGAGTTGCATCTGAACCTCCGTCAATCAATCCTGCCATGAACTCCATTTTTTTCTCAGGTTTGCTGTATATTCTGTGCGATCTTACCCTTTACTGCTGTCATACTGGGAGAGAAGTTACTATTGGAGTATTGCAAAACTGGCTCTATTGTAGTATTTTTCAGTGAGGGTCAGACTAATTTTGGGGATTTTACATTAGCCAGGGGTGAGGAGTGTTTGGGCAGTCACCTCGAGACTGCCGCAGAGACTTCTAGAAGAGGCCAGTGGCATTTTATACGCCCGCTGAAAAAATGGCAAATTGCACTGAGGCTGGGGAGAGCAAGCCTTCACTTCATTAGTCAGTGAATTGCAACAGATGGTTTTAAAATTACTTCATCGGTGGTGAGTTTTTGTTTTCTGCAGAGATCCATGCCATCACCTCGATCCGAAGACAAAAGCAGGCAGTGGGCGTTTTATTATTATCACATCTTTGCCCACTTCTACCAGTCAGAGGCAATGAGGAGGGAGGAATGTAAGATGGAGAACTGGCCGTGGGAGAGGATTATAGAAGATGATCACCTTTGGTTTCTAGGAAACTCATGGGGTTTTTTTTGTTATAGGGCCCCTGTTTCTCTGCAGGAGCTCCTGCTCCTGTATCATGTAGCATTAAGTGTGCAGGAGACCCATGGTAGCTCGTCACCAAGGGCTATTGCTTTTTTTAGGTTATTCTCCGCAACATGTGGTCGTGGAATGTTCACCTCCCACTGCAAAGAGCAGTGTTTCTTACCGTCGCTGCTGCGTGCGTGTGTGCTGTTCCGTTGCAGACGGCTGTGCCATAGTTGCTGCGACACAAACGCAGCACTGCTTCCCAATGCTCCTCTCTTTAAAGCCGGGAAATAACTCAACGGCCACCAAAAGCAGTTGTTCACGAGGCAAGGGGAACCCCCAGTTTTGCTGTTTGACTGGGATAACTACTGAAGATAAAATGAGGAGGTTGTGGTCAGTTTGCAATGTGTACGAATTGCCGTTGACTGTAATCCCCTCTTGATTATGGTGTGAGAAGCAAACAGATATAACATTGCAGCTGGAATGGGCAGACTTAAACTGCTGCAAGAGGATTTATCAGAAAAGAGTTTGCTGATTTTATCGAATAAAGACCTCTGTCAGATGTACATCCTGAAGACGCGTATTTTCTCATTAGGCAGTACCTGCAGCGTATTGCATGAGGTATTTATTATTTTGCTTTATACTGCTATTTGTCAGGGCTCTGGATTGTGTAAAACGTGCTCAAGTACCACGTTCTCCTTGGCTCCTGGGCTCCCGTTATCCAGACAGCATTAGCTGGGCTATATCTATTCCTCCAGAAGGATACAGGAGACACGGTACTATATTAAAACACTTAAATGTACAAACCCAATGACCGTATTTTGGTTATCAGACAAGCTAACAGCTATAAAAGCAAAGTTAATGTAATTAAACAAAATTTCAATGTTAAAATGATATAGAAACGCACGGGGAACTTAGCAGAATATGAAGACAACCTCTGCACAGGGCGGTGATGTAGTGTCATCGTGTCTAGGATTTAGTCTATACTTTCAAGAAGAGATAAATCCTGACTGTAGCTGCAGAGCTGCCAGGGAAATGGGAATGAAGGGATGCTGGAACGGTTTCCGCGGGGTCTGGCAATAAATAGTAAGAGGGTTAGAGAAATTATGAATAAGTTCAATATTTTACTGCAAGTTTAAGGGGCAGGAGCGGGAGAGTGCCATGACAGAAGGTCATGTCCCATGCACAGCCAGCATGCCATGAGGTCTCTGATTTGCTCAAGAGCTGAAAACAGTTGAGTCCCACTCAGCTATTTTTTTCCTCATGAGCACCACCAAATCCGGAGAGGCTTCGCTGCAGGAGGTTTCGAGTTTCATCCATTTCGTAGTCTGGTCGATGCCCATATAAGAAAATTATTAGGAATATGAGCTGATGCTGTCCACATCCAGCTGGTGAGTAACAGAGGTGGGATTTTCATTTCTGGGAAGTATCAGCCTTTCCTCGTGAGCCAACTCAATTCCAGCCTGTGCACCCAGCGTTTCCATCAGAGGTTCAGATACGAGGCAGAGCTGGTGCCTTTGGCATCCCAGAGGCACTCTTGATGGTTTTAGGCAGCTGCTAGCAGGATAATGCATGTGCAGCAAAGATTTTAATAGAGGTATCAGGCAAATACAGGGAGAAACCGATTTGTTAAAGCAGCAGATTTAATGCAAGTTTTCTCTTCGTAAACCTCTCAGCAGTGCTGTCATGCAGAATGATAATCTAAAGCAAGTCTTTCTCTGATGCCAGGAGGGAAACCAAACTGCATTTTCCTAATGAGAGAGTCATCTCCTTTGTGAATCTGTGAAGACATGTTGCAGTTCCACCCTTTGGGAAGCAATGGTTTCAAGACACAGCATTGGTTTGTTTTTTTTTTTCACTGCGGGTTGACAGCCTTGCCACACATTATTGTGTTTTTCCAATTTGGACTCAGGAAGACTAAAGTAAACCAAAATAAATCTGGACAATAAGGACATTGTTTTTCCTTTTTTTTTTTTTTGGCTCATTCCTCCCTAGAGGCATTTATTGTGTTCTATAGAAAAAGCAAGTTGAAGCAGAGAGCTAGTGTTGCTTCAACTTCAAACAATTAAAGGCCTTTTTGTGGCAAGCCTGCGCCGCTGTGCCAAGCACTCGTACGCAGCGCTTAGCTGCCCCTGAATGGCACCTGAGCATTAGCAGAAGAGTTACTTCATGATATATTTCTTCAGATCCAACTTGACCCCCCCAAGAGACTACTAAAAAACTTAAACCCCAAACATGCCAAGGTTTACAATAAATAAAGGAAACAACTGAAAAGCAAAGCAGAACAACATGAAAGTTTCCTCTACATGTCTGTAAATTAATGCTCCCGAATCCCAATGACGGACCAGATGTGCTGTCCGAAAGGTGGACCTCTGCAGTTTGACTCCAAATTTTGCACACATCAAAGTCTAAAGCTGTTGTACAAATGGCAATAAAAACAGCTTACTTTATTTGGTGTGGTCACATTTTCAGGCTGACAGCAAAGAGAATAAACAGTGAAGAGTAAAGGACAACTTTTAAACTGTCTTCGATTAATCTAAACTGGCTTCATAAATATAAATAAGCAACTGTGCTAATTGGAAATATATGGCACAGAGTTGTCCGTGGGGGTAAACTGGCACAGCTTCACCGAAACGATGCTGCTGCCCCCTTTGACACCAGAAGACAACGTGCTCATGATACTTTACCGCGGTGACACTTTGAAGGCTGCCAACCAGCCATGCTAAGGAGATGTTCTAGGCTTAATATGGTGCAGATCGCATCCAGTCCTGCCTTCGCTTCCCATGCAGGACCTACAAATGCTGCAGATTCGGGCCCCGCTCAGTCACGTCTATGAGCCCATCGCGGTGGTGCTGTACATCACCCAGTAGGCATCGGTTCCGTGAGAAGAAAATTACAGCTGTGATTTTTATTATCGCTTTACCACAACCTCTTTTCCTATGATTCATATTGCCTTAAGAGATTAGCTTTCTTTACCATTTAACCTTTCTCAATATTGCTGCCTGAACCAAATTTATGTCTAGGATAAAGCTATGTCCTCTTTTTATTGAATCCAGGTACTTTTCATAATGAAACTAAGGTCATGTGATCTTTGATTGTGGTACTTTGAATTCTTTATTGAAAATGTATATTATATATTTTTATGACATTAATTAAATGTCTCAAAATAAATGACAACATAAAAAATAATTAATGTCTCTGTTTGGCTCATTATCTCTTCGGATTTGATTTGTGTTCAGAGAGCTGGAAACTCGTCTGACCCATATAGGTTTTGATGTTTGGGAGCACTGCCTCATGGCAGAATTTAGGACTGAAGAGCGAAGGCTCATTTCATGGGTATGGTACTGTACTTTTTTTATTTGCTTGCAAGTTCCCTGGGTAAATTGCATTCTCATCCATACAGGATGTTATTCCACCTTCATCACCAGAGAGTATCTGAGTGCCTTCCAGCTAAGCATTATGTGATCCAGCTAACATCTGCCATGCTCATTCTCTCTTTCATCCTTACCCAAGCGTGTGCATGTTTTGTTGTTGGTTTTAGATCTACATGCTGCCATGTGTCAGTGTTACAGAAAGTCATATGTGCATCAAACACTCTTCTAAATAACTTGCATATTGATCCTGCAAGACCCCTCTGGTTTATGGCCTGAGATTCAGAAAACTGAAATAGGGGTATGAAGCTATTATAATATTGCAAGACAGAAATAATTATAAAATCCATCAGGATTTCATCATCTTTATGTATATTTTTATATTGTTCCAGCATCTTGGAGATCTTTAACTACGAATTAGACCATTTGTACTAGAAGTTGTACAGTCTGTACTTTCAAATCATTTACAATCTAATTATAAGAAAACAGATCTTGTCTTTTGATACATTAAACCACCTTATTATAGAAGAAGGATGCAGTTGCCTATTAAATCTCATAGAGGAGTTTTGAATGTCAGCAGAACTACATTTCTGTTAAGTCTTACAAGTAATTCCTATATGGATAATATTATTAGCATTGTTTTTATTATTATTCTTCTTCATAATAATAATAGGCTGCACAAACAGCCAGAACTATGCCCAAAAGGTGTTTAAAAACTCTTTCTGGTGCACAGCAGGGCATTCAGGTGCTGTTCAGACTCCAGTTCAAGCCCTGCTTAGAGCTTCATGAGAGAAACCATCTGATGAGGTACTTGTGGTGGAATATGGAAGCGCTTGAAAGACAAGTCCAGTGTTAGAGGACGATTGACATTTATTGACTTCCTGCACCATCTAGTGGGGATTAAAATTAATTGCTCTCATTTTATGAAGACTGTAAGCTGTTCAGGATGCCTGTGGCCTCCTCTCCTGGGCACTGCGAAGAGCACTGGAGGACCCGGTTCTCATCACCCTTTGCACAACGGGATCAGGCTTCATTGGGATCATCAGAGCCACCCGAGACACCATACAACTTTTAGTGGAGCACATCGCACCCAGCAACACATAGGACTCAATCCACTTGAATTTAGGCCAAGAGGACCATTGGGGAGGGCAGACCTGAGGGAGCATTTCTGGTGTGTCATTGGGGCATATGCAGGACCTTGGCCTCAGGCAGGTCTCCTGGCCACGGGAAGCAGAGAGTACAATGAAGACCTAGAGAAAATAGCTACAAACTGTTCTGGTAGGCTCATGTTGTGGTGTTGGGATGAATTTCAAGAGGTCTGAGTGTGATTCCTCCTCTCCCTCATGACCTGGTTGGAGTTACAGCTCAGTCAGCTGTCCTGACTTAGGAGAAACACTTTTCATCAAACATTAAATTTTTCAGGTTGCTCAGCAAACCACAGAGGAGGAGCCAAGACCTGATCCTGCAGGTGGAAGTAAAAATCAGTGCTGTAACCTTAATATAAGGCATTTCCTTGAACATAATTTGCTTAATTATCAGCGAACAGGATGGCATTAGGTGGTTACACTCCTAATTTTCTGTTCGGGAAACAGCAGCCAGCTTTTTTTCTGTTGCTGGGCAACACAGATATGCTTTGAAATTTGGTTAAAGTACTGAGTGATAAACATTTTTAAATAGATATGATATCACTACAGAGGCAATCTTAATTGCTATAAACAGCTGGGAGGCTGGAAAATCCCTCCTGTAGTTTATGAATTTAAAAATTGCCCAGGCTAACTGAAAGGGAGCAATATACAGAAAAGCTTTAGGAAGGGGAGAGACATCTCCTCCCCTGCGAAAGAGTGCTAATTATTTTTATATGATGGTGTTTGTTATTCCTGGTGCAGTCCTTGTTCAGTTAACCCTTCCCTTCTTAGAGTCTGTTTGTTGGACATGGTCATCCATGTATAAGTGTATCATCATAACAATAATGAAAAGCACACTCTGCCTGGGGAATCGGCATGTCGTAGGCTGGAAACTGGTCTGCGGAAACTGTTCTTCGCTGCAGATGTTCTCCCCTTCAAAGCCAGGGCTTATCTTGACCTATCATTTTGGGAGGTTTTGGTCCAAGGACCAGGTAGATTTGAATTACTGCCCTTGTAGTGTGACAGGTCTTCCTTTGGCTTCGCTTGAACAAGGTTCTGAGGCGTTGGTTGACCCATGAGAAGTTGGACCCCACAGAGACATCTGCTCAGGGTCTTCCTCCTCCTTCAGAAAGTCCCAGCAGTACGTAGGAGATGTAATGGTGACATTGACTCTGGGAGCCTTTCCCAACCGCGGTCAGCTTTGTAGCGTGGCAGAAATCAGAAAGGATAAAAACCTGAACATGGTGTCTGCTTTGTTTTCTCCTTTTGAGTGCAGGATTCCAGTTTTCCAACACAAATTTCACGCTGGCAGAACATCACAAGGTTGTTGGGGTAACATCCCATGCTGTTTCCTAGATTGCAATGGCAGATTTTCCTATGCCTTCATTATAGGGCTTATTTTCCTTTCTCCTTTTGGTTTGACACTGCCTGTCACTGCAGGGACCGACACTTGCTTCACGGCTCTGGCTCAGGGTTTGGAAAGATCTCAACTGCCTTGCACCAATCTTGATGTGAGAGGCAACTGGTGTGTAAAGTTTATTACGGAACTACTGAAAACAGACGTTCCAGCTGTCATGCTGTTGCTCTTCAAACACAAATGATATGACTGTTTTAAAATAGTATTTTCTTGAAGAAGCCCACACTGCAATGTGTCAGAGCAAATTTCTTCCTTTAAAGATGCTACTGCATTCACATTGATAACCACAACATTTTTCAGCTCAAAATAATTATCAAGCTGAACGCGAAAGTTATATTTCTCTCCTCCCCCAGAAGGCAAAGGGCCTCCCACCGCAGCAGTGTGCTGCTATGGTCCTTGGTGGTTGGGATGCTGGAGCTGCAGTACATCTTGTGGAAATGCCTGTCTCATGGGTCCTGCCAATAAAACCTAACACCACCCTCGCAGGGGAGGTCTCACCCGTTTGTTATTGACAGCTGTCTGTTAACACAGCCCGCCAGGCTGTTGTCCCCGGCCTAGCGAGGACAGCCAACCTCCTGGTCTGAATAGTCTTCAAGCGTGTTAGGAAGCTGCCTAGCAAAGCATCTTCTTAGGATAAGGAATCTCGTGTTCAGCGACATTTGTGAACATTCATATTTAGATTTACTGAGGAGAAAAAAGGAATCTCAGCAATTTTGGGTGAATCTTCTATTGAATTGACTTTTTTTTTTTTTCCTCCCCTCTTCAGCTTTTTTGTGGTAAATTTTGCCAAAACGTCCTTTAATTATGTGCGTTGCTTTGACAGATCTGGCAGAATTGCAAGCAGAAATGACTGCAGATGCCACGCTGAGCATGCAAAAATGGAAACTCCATGAATATCCGTCTTTAAAAATCTGGATTTAAAGGCTTCGTTTACTTTTGTTTATTTAATTAATTACTTCAGGTGCTGAAAGTGCTGGTTTGAAATGTCCCCTCTTGCCTTCCCCCAGACAGCTCTGCCCACCTGCCTCAGCCCTCATCACCTTTTCTAATTCGTGTCTGAGCTGCTTTGAGGAATAATGATGTCACACGGTTTGTGCCAAACTCTCCAATATTTTTGTGGCTAAGACTATTGACCACAAGGAGAGGCGACAAAGCTCATCTCTAGGCATGATCCCAGCGAGTACTATAACCACTTTCCAACCCCAGAAATAAATAAAAATAAGAGATCCCAAACCTGCCCTGTTTATACTTCGTGTTTGAACTTGGGAGACTTCTTGGCATTTTTGTTGTTCATTGCTTTCCACAGTAAGATTGTTTGTGGAGCCTTAACGTATCTGTCCAGCTGATACGTACAGACTTTGCCTTCTTGGCTTCTCATTTTGATTCTGATCACAAACTCAGAAAAAAAGCCATTCTGGAACTTGGATGGGTGTTAATAACTAATGGGACCCCAACAAATCGCCTGAAATACAAAGGTGGGTCAGATGAATGGTTCGTATAAAAGTAACTCCCGGTGAACCATCAGGTGGGAATTAAAATTTAATTTAGAATGTACTATCACTGCTGCGGTGGTGGTGGTGGTGATTTACTTGATTGACTGCTGGTTTCTTTCACCTTTGCGAGCCTTAGGTTTTTACTATCTGAGGAAATTAAGGCTGAATTGCAGCAGGAAATTCCTTGTACCCAGGTGTTTCTGGTTATCCGACGAATAACTCGGCTGGTGGGGAGGCGAGGATTAGGATGGGATGGTTTGGAATCTAAATGATTCTCATTGCTTAGTACCACACATTGACATTCTGGCAGCCGCTGTATTTGTTCTCGGGGAAGGATGGGAAAATCCTACTGAGCTGAGCAACAGGTCCGGCAAGCAGCGATAATTTCATTGTTCTTTTTCAATAGTTAGGGTGAAAAGCTGGTTTTATTGGGTTGTCCTGATTTAATGGACTGAATTTAAAAAACACTTGAATTCTGTTGGGTCCTGATTTGAGTTGCCTTAATAATACAGCTGCATTCTCTACGGCTCCCGTTCTCCAGCCTGACTTATGCTCATTTTCCTTCCCAGATGAATGCACGAAGGGCCCAACCTCAGTTCCACTGACTTGCTGGGAGGTGGATCAGGCTGGAAGGCCTCCAAATGGCTGAGCTGCTCTTTAGGGAATGAACACAATGAAAATCAGTGTTAATTCAGTGCCTGATGGCGCTGTGCTGGACCGTGGTGGTGGTGGTAGACTTCATAATTCAACTAAGTTAGGTGAACAGAGAAAGAAACATGCCTGGATAAAAGTAGTGCTTTCTCGCCGTAACTTCATGATGCGATGGACATGCCTTGCAGTGGCAAGTCTTGGTTAGCATGGAAAATACACACTAACTTCACTCCCTGCAAGGCTCTGGGAATGCAGCTTCTCCGGTGCCACGATGACCTGAGGGATGTGGTCCATTAGCCGGTCCTGCGGCTGCTGTGGCCGCCGGGTGCCTGTGCTCTGCGTGGGCCATTCCTGGGCTACGCAAAGAGTACCCAAACACAGGCTTTGCCTTCCACCCCGAGATCCAGAACCTTCCGAATCATGAGACCTTTGTCAAGACATCCCTCAGCAAGAGAGGCAGAGTCAGGAAGAAACCTTCCAGAGCCTTCTCAAAGATACGCTTCTCAAAGTATAAATTATGCTCCATTCCACACTTCAGCTGCTCCTGAGAAATAAAGGGATTAAAAGAGACAGAATTTTCTTTTCCTTTGCCCAAAGCTGAGGAAACCATACTTCATTTACTGCAGGGAAGCCAAACAGTCGACTCGGTGAGACCGCGGTGGACGTGCAAGCTGGCAGCCTGGCTTGGAAAAGAAACAGAGAGAGGGAGCGAGCGAGAGAATTATTTCCCCAAGCCTTCAAAGCACTAATTCCTGCAGACCCCTGGGCTTGGTTGCATTGTCAAAACTAAGTGGATGGAAACAGGATCATTTCCCTTAAGTAGTCATTAAGGAAAACGACTTCAGATTATTCAGGGTTTCAGGTACTGCTACAGCAGCCTAATGGAGTGATAACCAGTTACATCTTCCTGGACTGTACCAGCAGACACAACCCGAGTTTTGTAAAACGTTAAAGGTATCGGCTGTCCTCCCCAGTGCCACAAACTGCAAATGAAATAGCCCCAGAATAGAGTAATGCTATGCAAACTGCCTTTGGTGCCAAATGGAAATGTAATTTGCAGGCATGTGTCAGCAGAGAAAGTCCTTTCCTACAGGAGGAGAAATTCAAGCAGCCACATGGAAATACTTTAATTTCAGCATTAACCATCAGAGGAGATGGCTGTTGCAGATCATGGGAGCCAGGTAATTTAGTTCTGAACTTTAAATATGTGCAACGCCAAGAAATATTAGGGGATGTGGAAGGTTTAATGCAGCCCTGCACCATCAGCGCTGCAGACTCAGGAGAGGAACCGGAGCAAAGCTCGTCCTGAGCTGATTGATACCTTCATTGGAGCCACAGCACGATACTCAAACGGAGAGCTGGCTTTGAAAAACCTGCCCTCTCTGCCGTTTACCTCTTAGTCACGAGACAGAAAACGAGCCTGGAGGTTGCCACCTTCTCCGTGGTGTGATTTGGGCGGTTGGCAACCTGTGTCTGCGGGGGGGGAAAGGATGGAGCTGATGCATGTACCTGTGCCCCCTTCCAGTCGGCAGCCCTCCCTCCCTCCCTCCCTCCCGCGCTCCAGCGTCCCTACCCCCAAACCTGTGAATCCAAATAGCTGCAGGGTAGGTGGATTTTTCCACCCTGTTCCAGGTCTAATTTCTCTTTCAAACTAGGACCGTATATCTTTCCCCACCTCCCACTTGTCACTTTATGGCTTGCTGGATCTGTTTCCTTTAATGCTTGAAAATATACAGTTAAAATCACCTTAAAATTTACTAATATGCCTTTTTATTTGAAAGGCTTATTTCCCTGAAAGGCTTTCCCAGTCTTATATGAGGGCATGCTCTCTAATATTAAACATTTTTTTAAAAAATGGGTGCACATCTGTTTGATATTTAACTGGAAACAAATGGCGAGAGTGGAGAACACGAGCAAAATTACGCTTTAGATAGCTATAAAAGGCCATTTTTGCTTTAAACTACAAAGGATGAATAGGGGCATATGACACACATAATAAAGGCAGAGATAGGTTTAAAATGCCCTCAGGCTACGCTGAGGTCACTTGCTAGCTTACAAGAAAAGACACATTTTGCCCTCCTTTTTTTTTGCCACCCAAATGTGTGGCGTAGCAAGCTGGGCTCTGTGTGCAAGGAAGGTCACTCAATCCCGCTTTAAAACCCATCATATTTTTCTCTATTGTTTTCCTAAGGCATACTGAACTCATAAGCCTAATAATTGAATAATCTGTCCAAAACTAACCCCTCTCTCTTCCTGGCTGAAAATTGGAGAAGGGTCTGGCTTGTCGTGCCAAAGAAGCCGTTGCTTGTGCCCTGCTATATCATGAGAAATTTCTATCAGACATTTAGATGATCTGCAAAAAATGTGTGTGCTCCTTTCTGGCGTGGACAGGAGGGTTTTCTGGTGGAGATGCTGAAAACAAGCAAAATTGGGTCTGCCCTGCAGTGGTGCCGGTGTAGCAGTGATGGGCGGAATAACTGGGTTTTGCTTCTGGTTGCGGATTTAGCCTGTGCTGGGCTTTTTGGTTTGAAAACCGCCAAGGACTCCCTGTGAATTTTTGAAGGGGAAATGAAGTGGGAAATGGGCCATTTCTCATTTAGAGCTGGCACGGGACCAAACCAATAGGAGCAGATGAGATTTCCAATAAAACCTTCCTGAAAGGCAAAGGGAGTGCAGAGACAAGATGCTGGTTGTAATCTGCCTCCAGCCATCTGCGCCAGAAGCGCTGGAAATGCAGGGCAGGGTATGACTAGCACCTTGTTGATAAAAGTGAGATGGAAACATGGGCTCGAATTTGGTCATCAGGTGGCTTTTGCATCTGCCAGAACATCTTTTCTGTTATTAGAGACAGATTAGTGAAGCGATATGGAACAAGAAGGTCAAAACCTTACATGGAGCTCCATCCCTCTAAGGCTTATTTGAAGCCTTGTGCTCGTTTCTGTACTGAAGGGGGGCAAAATTTGTCTTACTGTTTCTTTGCAAAGTAATGGAACTTTTCAGTTGATTTCCCCCTTCTTCCCCTCAAGACACAAGTAGGTCCTTTATCCTGGCGGGAGTTGTTCAAATCCTGTTGGCAAACCATGGGGTATTTCTAAATTTTAGACATGAGATATGCATGTGTATTTAAAACATTTGGAGCAGGAACTCAGTCTGTTTTCTGAGTATTCCTGAGCTTTGTAGTCCAATCTGCAATCACTAGAAAGCAAATTGTCCATAGCTCCATCCCATAACACGTAGGTTATTAATGAGAACCAGGTATCCTCCTTCAAAGGAACAGGAACATCAAGAATCATATCCGTTTCTCATGTTCTAGAAAGCATTTCACAGCTTTAATGATTATTCAAAGGGGGGGAAAAAAAGCTGGACAATAAATTCAGGAGCTAGCTTGGTTACAGAGAGGTACAAACACATCCTCTGGCTGAAATGCCTCTTATTAAAGCCTGATACGCCGCGCTTTATCATAGCAGGCACACGAGCTTTCAGCTGCCAACACGAGGGCACGCTGGCAAAGAGCCGACCCAGCTGCCGTGGTTACGGTGCCATTGTAAACTTTATTTTTTATGCTCAGCATGTATTGAGAGCGATCCCTTTGTTCCATATGGCTTCCATATAGTGACACTGCATCCTGTGTAGGAGAGGTCAAGAAGTGGATTATCAGCAAGTGTTTCAAGTCAAGAATGAAGGGAGCTGGCAGGGCAGATCTGCACAAAGCCTGTTCTGTGCTTCTCATCGGTGCGGTGACCTCTGGGTTTCGGTGCCTGTATGTTCCCCCTCCTTCATGTGCTGAACACAGCACTGGCTAACGTGTTAGCACAGCATTTCCCTGGCAGGTTTTTAGAGGGGGGAAAAAAAAAAAAAAAGAACAAAAGCAACCCTGAAAGCCTGGCTGAAATGTTTAGCTATGAGCAGGGAGGCCAGGAGCAGGGAGGGAGCAGCACAGGGAAGGATCTGCTCCCATCCCCATCCTCCACCCTATCTGCAACCCCATCCCCATTCCCATCCCCATCCCCATCCTCAACCCCATCCGCAACCCCATCCCCATCCCCAACCCCATCCCCATCCCCATCCCCATCCCTATCCTCAACCCCATCCTCATCTGCAACCCCATTCTAATCTGCAACCCCATCCCCATACTCATCCTCAACCCCATCCCCATTCCCAACCCCATCCCCATCCTCAACCCCATCCTGATCTGCAACCCCATCCCCATTCCCATCCCCATCCCCATCCTCAACCCCATCCCCACCCTCAACTGCATCCCCATCCCCACCCCGCTGTCGTGCTGCCCCAGACCCTTGGAGCCAGGCATCAGCTGCAAATGCCGAATACTCCCACGAGCGTACTAACCCTGCTCTGATTAACGGTGAGGAGAGGGAAGGGTTTGTAATCCTCCATGATGCTTCTCATCACCTTGCTCTCCTCAGAGCACCCCTGATCCTCAGGGTGGCATCAGGAGCGACCTCTGCTCTGCAAGAAGAGCTTGGCTCGTCTGCCCGCATCTCGCGCTCCAGAGCCGAGCCCCAGCAGGGTGTCACAGCAGGGAGAGAGTGTGGGGACAGCGAGGAGGGCTCACCCACATCAGCCACAGCGCTGCTTCTGTCCCTCCCCCAGGCAGAGCCGGGGACGGGGGTGAGCATCACCCGAGAGCTCCCCAGTTTCCCTTTCCAGCCCAGCACTGCTCAGAACCTTTCTCTGGATTTTGGGAAAAGGCAGCAGGTCCTGGTCCTGCTCGGATTCTGCTGAAATTAATGCTCCCCACCAAAAATCACTGTAGGTAGTTTTGGGTCTGTTTCTCCCTGATTTAAAATGGTTTGAACATGGAGTGAAGAGCAAGTTGCTCTCTCCTCTGCCTCACGGCTGCAGAGAAAAGTTTGCAGAGCCCGAGCTTGGGGATGGCGCAAGAGAGGAGAGCTCCTGGGGCGAGCGGGGCAGCATCCCCCTGGCACTTCCCTGCCTGTCCTGCTCCCACCATCCCCACTGCCCCTTTTTGTCACCTCAGACAACAGCTTTGATTTCTTTTCCAATCCCCGAAATGTTTCTTTTGTCTCTCGGGGCGTTGCACCAGGCATTGGTAGGCATGCAAAATTAATAACTGCATTTTAATAACTCACGACCTGTAAGACCTGAGCAATTACAAACCTCATAGGGTTATTACCAACCGAGTAAAAATTATATTCCAGTTAAACATTCCTCATATAATATCCCCACTGCAGTCAGCATTTCAAGAAAAACAGTGTTACCAGTGCTGTTTCTCTGGTACCTAATGAGTTAGCTTTGGCTGGGGATCAGGAGCTTTTGACGAGCGCAGTTTACAGTGACCGCTCAAAGGCTTGCGATATTCTGGACCGTACCTTGTCATTTAATGATATAAAGTTAAATTGGGGCCGGGGTGGGGGGGGGAGTTGTAGTCAGTCGGTTACGGCGATGCTGGAGAAAGCCCCGTGCTCAGCCCTCCTCCGCAGGAGCAGCGCAGGCGCCTGGAGAAGGGACGGGGCTGGAGCAGGGTTGGGGACAGGGCTGTGTCCCCCGCAGTGGCAGCAGCCAGGGGGTTGGGACGGACGGAGCCTCTGGTGTGATGCGGGGCGCTGGGTGCTTCAGGGGTGCTTGGAGGGGACCACACGGGGACACCCTCCCTCTTCACCCTCGCAGCATCTACCGAGAGGGACAATAATTTCTCCTTCAGTCTGCAAGTCCTCTGAAGTTTGTAAAAAAGCATTTACGGAGACGCCTCGCCTCTGGGGTGGGATCCTGGGGGGGATGAGCGAGGAGGGGCTGTGGCAGCCCTCCTGTTTTCGCAGCTATGCCGGGATCTGGGGGCTGGTAACCCCTCTCAGAGGAGACATCTCAGACTGGGAATAGTCTGGAGAGCAGTGATCCAGAGAGTCGGGAATATGTAATCGCTGCCATAAAAAGAGAGGCTAAACAGAAGGATTTCGGCTTGGGAAGGAGGTGACGGAGTGGGAGTATGGCAGGGATCCGTAAAATTGCCTGTGGACAGAGAGGTGGAGAAGGGAACGATTAGCCCTTGTTGTCATCAGACAAAAGGAGGGAGCGCTGGGTGGAAATCACAGGGCGGCAGCTTCTGAGCAAACAAAAGTACAACTAAATCCTGGAAGCAGTCCTGCAGCTCAGCTGGTCGGTGGGAAAAACACGGCGGCCTGGGCTTGACCCTCCGAACAGGGAGCCCTACACGCCGGCTTGCCAGAAGCGGGAGAGGACGCTGGGGAAGCATCGCGCTGTTTTCATCCTCTCCCTCTTTTTGCTCTTTTGCAAGCCTGAGCACCAGCCACTGTCAGGTGGTTCATCTTTGATGTGACCCATTACACACATTCTTATGTACTTCTGATTTTATTTCTATTCTACCGTTAGTCCTTTGCTCGCCCATGAAAGCAGATTAGAATTCTCTGTGATTTTATGTGTCAGGAGGAACACGTGCCGGCAGGGAAAACAAATCCAGAAAGTTCTTCCCTTATGCTCTATTTACAGTGCATCGTCTTCTGTCTCATTTGATTTCAGTATCAATATATTTCCTTTTTACCCTTGTGCCGCGCAAAAAATGGAGATACTAAAAGAGATGGCATGATTATTTTCCTGTAAATAAAGTTGTGTTGACTCTGCTGTGTAGTAAAAATAGTTTATTTGCGTTAAAAAGAAATAGTATTGACCATTTCAGCCTGGCAAGTCTGAAGCTCATTTAGAATAATGAAACCCACTTTTCAGCTGAGTATCCTGGAGCGTTTAACGTTTCAGTTTTAATGGTGTGGCAAATGGATCTCAGAAACTGCGGATATTTGGTGCCAGGTGCCACAGAAAACCCTGCTGGTGGACTGTGCCTCTCCAAGTGCACCAGTGCCCAGGTGGCTTCCACAGCATCCAGCTTGGCAAGAGAATGAAGAGTAGAGGAAAAATGTCTTTCCCCCCTTCCTGTACCTTCCTTGGTAGCTTGTTTTTAAGGAATTATGAAAAAATCCTTAGCAGGTGGCATTTCACTCTATTGCTGAAATATATCAATTTGTTCTTTTACGTTGGTCTTCTTCGTTGGCTCCTTTGCGGTGGACAATGACATACTGGGCTGGCTGAGGTCTGCCCCATGTGAGAGTATGCAGAACCAGCTCATCCCATTAAATTAAAAGGAAAGGTTGGGAACCTTACACAGGGTGGGGGGTTAGTGCCTCACCACCGTGCAAATGCATAAAAGCAAACACGTAGAAGACATCAGTCCTGCGCAAAGTATTTGATTTGCTTAATTTAAGCAAAGACCACAGATATTTGATTTAGACTTCCTGGGTGAAACTCTTCATGGATTATCGTTCGGAGATTCATGGCGCTGGGAGCTGGAAGCACATTAGATTAGGTGCACCTCATCTATCACCGGCCAATAAATGTTGCCCAGTTCATTTCTGCTTGGAACCTCATAACTTCTCCTTTGCCGAAGCACATCTTCCAGGAAGGCATCCTGTCTTCCTTTGAAGACCTCAAGAGACGGAAAATCCAATTCTTCCTTTTGTAATGTGTTAATCACCTTCATCGCTCAGAGCGTGTGCTTTGTTTCCCGTTCAACGTAGCTGACATGCAAACAGCCGATAGATCTTGTTAGCGCATTGTAACGAACGGGATTTTGCTCTCGACTCGTTTGGACCACACTCTCATTTTCCTGAAAGTGGTGCCGGTATTTTAGCATCTGAAGTTTGTGGCTTTTCTCAGTGTGACCCTGAAATGTTTGCAAACTTCCAAAGAAGGGTGAAAATCTGCTCTTTTGTATGGGAACGTGTGATCAGTTAATTTTGTGCAGACATACAACTTGTTTCTTGGTTGTGGTGTAACTGAATCATTAAAATTTCCAAATTTTTCTGTATCATGACAGTATATTAAAATCTGCAAGATCTGGAGCATTTCTTTATTATTATTTATGGTTATTTATTATTTAACCTAAAAGTGCCATCTGGGTTCTGATAATACTCTCGCTTGTTGATTCCAAAAGTACTTGATGCTTGTTTGCTATCTAAACCTGTGATTGTAAAACATAAGAATAAAATGGGAGCAATTTATTTTCCAGATCAAATTTTCTCTCAGCAGGATTAAAACTGCCACAGCAGTAAAGAGTTTACAAACTCACTAAAGAACTGTAATAACTTCCCTTCTCACTGCCGGGTCAAGGAAAGGTAATACATGTTTCCAATCAGCTTTGAATTGAACTCAAATTGTAGGTTTTATTTCACTTTAATCCATATGTGAGTTCACGTTAAAGGTAAGAGAAATCACAGGACTGCAAACATGGAGTAGAGTTAATTAAATTCTGCAGCTCCTTTTGGAAGAAGCCCTGGATCTCCTTATGCATAAAGGCTTCCAGGGTGCTTCTGAGGGCAAGACCAACTGGGAAACGGCTCTACTGGTGCAGCAAGGACAACAGCAAATGAAGTTATAGCAACCAAGTGAAGTACACTGAGAAAAACCTTGCAACACTTGGGAGATGTTTCTTTTTGCTGAGCTATCCACAAAAAAAAAGTGCTTATTCCTCTCCCCTTCTCCTCCCTGCTCCTGCCCCCCCCCAAAAAAAGACAAAATAGCCCCAGAGCTGACAGGCACTGGGAGGGCTCTCAGGAAACACGGCACGTTCTCGGCTCAGACCCAAATGACATCTTTCTCCAAGGCCGTCCCCACTGCAGAAATTGCTTTTAGAAATGATAAATGCGTATTAGTCTTCGTCTTTTTCCCACCTATTGTGGGAATTGGTCTTGTTTTCAATTTATTTATTTCTGGGTTTTTTTTTGTCTGATCTTGTTTTAAATGTATTCTGGGAAAGAGCTTCTCCTAAGTGGGAAAGACTATTCACATGCTTGAAGTTAAGCCTGCATTTCACTGTCTTGCAGAACGAGGACCTGAGCTCTGGCCACTTTGCCGGATTAAGTTCACTAAGCCCTCGCTTATCCTTTGGCAGGTCTCGCTGAGAGTGCGTGCACCTGGGAGGAGATTAATCTCGAAGCAATAAATGATTATTTAATGTTCGTTTTGTTTTTTTTTTTTAAACAGCTGAGAGGTGCTCCTGGAGCAACATCTCCAATGTCGACAGCAGTGTTTGGTGCAAGTCCAAATGATGGTTATGGCTCACCCAAGACCTGAGCATCGCTGGAAACTCGGCCGGGGGACACATCCGACGCACAGAGTGGTGGAAGCTGGGGACGAGGGCTGGCTGGTTACTGCAGAGAAGGCCAGGCACAGTTAATTCCTCATGTGGGCATGAAGCTGTGACCTTACCAGCGTGCCAGGCTGGTCAGCAAGGTGCAAACCTCAGGAAAAAATGTGGTTTGGATGTGTTTTGCTGAACGGTGGATTTCACCGGTTGTGAACGGTTTGAAAAGTTGCATGTTCACCAAACCACCCAACAGAGCGAGCTCTCTTGGTGCTCTGGTTTCTGGTTGCTGATATTCTATCTAGAGTAACAACATGGAAACTGCATCCAGGGAAACAAATTTTTCTTCCCACGTGAAGCTGGCAGCAAAAGGGTTTTCTGTCTAAAAATGAATCGTGTTCCAGAATGAATTACACGCAACGTGCGAGGTTCTGGAAAAGCAAGCCTTCCTCAAGCAGTAAAATGTGACATTGTAAAAATCTGAATTTTAAAATAATGCACAGCACATTCATTTTGCTTCATGCAATAAAATAGAAGTCTCCCTTAAATAAATTTATTATTCTTAAGCTTCCCCCAGAATATCAATGAGATTACGAGTCACTGCCATCAAATGCCAGATTGAGTGTCTCCTGAAGTGTTTCTCGGTGGCTTTAATAGGCCTTGGATTGGGCTCCGAAAGACCATCTTCTGGGATGCCAGCGGCAACTGGCCTTTCTCTGTAGGCCTGGAGCTTCACCTTCTGCAAAAACTCATCCACTCAATGAAGGAGCGCTTCAGACCTCACTGAGAAGAGCTGAGTTCATGCCAACGAGTTCTTCAATCTGTCATAACCATTTTAATAGCAAATTCTCATTTCCCTGTATTCCTCTGCTCAGATGCTTGCAAGAGTACTTGAAAGTTATTTGTCCTCAAGGCCACAGATATATGAAGAGGTTGTTTTCATAGATGTGCCTAGCAGCCTTTCTCCTGTTTCTCGTCCTAGCTACTTAATTTCCCCTCTACACAGAAATGTCCTTGGCTGTTCTGAGGTTCTGTTCCCTGAAGATTCTTTGCTGGCAAACTCAGATGCTCAAGTGCTCTGTCCTCGGTGTTTAGAGGTGATCTCAGAATGGTTCACCGCAATTCTCCTCTTTATGTAAGCACTTCAGTATTACTTCAGCAAACTGAAATACTTGCACATCAGCAAAATAGGTTTTGATGATGATGAGCTTGTGTTCTGTGCACCCAAGTACCTTTGACTCAGATGGTGTCCTTTTATATAACAACCTTTTCTCTCTTAATAATTTCCTGACTGCAAATTCAACCTTTTCTTTTGGACAGATTAAGAGATATGAACACAGTCCTGTTTTCTCTGTGAACACTCGAGTGTGTTAAAACCACAATCCTTATCTCATAAGCTCTCATCTTTGAATTAGCCTGGTGAGTCTTTTATGTTACCTTGATCTGTAGAATTGTCCACTCATTGAAACAAAGTTAATTCTGCTCTTCCTAGTCCAGCTTTGATTCACACATATAATGGGTAAAAACCCATCAGTCACCTCTGTTTTAGCTGCATTGATCTATCAGTCCAGGTTTGAGGCAAATCAGTTCCAGGTTGGAAGAAAGAAGACTCTTTTGTGAAAACATCCATAAGTACATCCATCATACTTGGACTCCACAAACGTGCAGTCTGCCACCTAATTGTAATCACAGTCTCTTCTCTTCATGCTTTTGACTTTCCTTGGTCACCTCTCTAAGGCCAAATGCCAGGAGAAGGTTAATATCGAAAGGTTCAAGGCAAGTAGGCTGACTCCATATCCTTCAGCCTGGAGCTGCATGTGCTCTTGCAATGAACAGATCATTAACTTTGCAGTGCAGCTGCTGAGAAATGTCTTGAAATACTTCAGCTCTCCAGTCAGGGTGATAGCAGCTCATTAAAGCACAGCGTCTGAGCCCTCTGTTCAGAGTGGTTTTGGAGATCACTGCTGTTTCTTCTTTCTGTTCCATCAGAACCAGGAAGGAAATAGAGCTCGGCTGATATTTTATGTCCTTGTGCAGAATGTGGTGACCTCGGAGTTGAAGCACTTGCAAAGACATCCCCATCCTGTACAAAAGCCATCAAGATTATGTGACTCAACACAGGAACCTCAGTGTATATTGGGTTAAACTGGAAATGGACATCCTTTCTGGGAGCCACATCAGGAAGATAAATCTATAAGAGCCATTTGATATTCTCTAACAAACCGAGATTTAAATTTAAGCTAGCAAAATCCATCCTTTTATTTCCTTCTTCCCCACCATTGCTGCGGCCTCCTGCAGTACGGGGTGGAGGGAAGGGCTGGCACCCAAGCCACCGCTCCCGAACACATCCCTTCACGTCAGTCTCCCCAGCCAGGAAAGCCACAGAAACAGCCGATGAAAGTCCTCTTTATGAGCTGATTATAAACTTTGTCATTACTCTGAGCTGAATAGGTCCATATTTTTGGCATATGTTTGATCCAAGTTGGACCTGAATCTTTGTAGATGAGAGGGAGACGCTGATGTCTGCAGTGCTTGCTCCTGGGCTGCCCCGTTGGGAGGAGGAGACTTTCTCCCAGCAATAGTCCCATGTTTGTGCACGCAGTGCAGTGGTGTGTCCCTGTTGCGGGTTATGAACAACGGGCTGATAGTGGCTCGAGAGATTTGCCTAATGGCCACGATGGGGTTCCTGGAGGCAAAAAAAAAAGAGGGAAATCCAGCTATTCCATGAAGAAATACGGCAGGATTGTGTATATGTCCAACGAGTAAAGGAAAGCCAGTGAACGTGTTTACCCCCTGGGGCGTCTGCAGGAGATCAATTCAGCCTTGCTCCTTCTCAGGAGCATTCGAATTATCTGGGATGCGGCAGGTATATCTTGGACACAGCTTCCAGTTGCCCACGTTCGGAGATGTGAGTGTGGTCCTTTGTCTCCGAAGGGTCCACGCTGCCGTTCCCGGGGGGCTGAGCAGGTCGGGGGGCGAGGGGAGCCCTCACAGCGTGCAGCTGCCCCCTCGTTAAGCCGAATTTCACACCCGCAGCCCGTTAGAGCAGAGCTCTGGGATCAGCGCCGGCTGCCAACACGTTTCTGGGTGGAATTCCAGGTCTGGAGCAGAGCTTGCAAAGCCTTAACCGTTTTGTGACCTGGGTAGTAAAGAGAGGGAAGGGGAAAGGGAGCTCCTCCTCCCAGCATGGACCTGCAGCAGCCGCCGGGGTTGGAGGGGCTCCAGCCTAAATCCCTGGTGAGCGGGGGGAGTAGCTGGCAGGGCGTCCTCCTCACAGCCCCCTCTTTCTGAAACGTGCTTCCTCTCATTTGGTCCACCAGATTTATTAAGCTCGCAGGCAAACTGCAAGGACCATCTGTTTTCCAGGGACTTCAGGGATGAGTGCAGCAGGGAGGAGAAGGTGGCTTAAGGGGTAATTGAAGGTCTTGCAAGTGCGTCTGGTTTTCTTTGAGGGGAGAGTGGTTTTAAGCAGGCTCTTTGTCTACAGCTACAGATTTTAAGCGATGTGGTATATTTTAATGCGTTACTGGGTGGTCGGATGACATGGTAAGACCTGACGAGGCTTATTTCACAGATCACGCAATGATGTAGTGCTGCTCCTGCAGCACAGGTCTGTCAGAAACAAGGGGGAGAAGAACAACCAGGAGAACAGCACAAGGCTTGGCTGGGCACCAGGGAACTTGCCTTAAGTTGGACTTTTTCCTTAAGCAGGATTTTTTCTGACTTTAGATTCCTTCCCTTCCCTGCTTCCCAGGCTGGCACGTGGTTTAGAAGGGAGTAGAGCAAAGTAACTTAAAGCAAAAAGGGTGACACGATGCTGAATTGGAAGGGCCATAATGGACAGAGGGAACCTAAGACCCAAAGAAATGATGACTTCAGAGGGTTAAAACCCATTTCTTCTATCTAGTCTGCTGCCTCCAAAGATGACAGAAGAGCAAAATCTGAGCTGTACCTCTCTGTTTGATGAGACTATTGCCTTACGGAAGGTTGAAAACATATATTGTATTAATTTTCACTTCATTTTGTCTGAAATGACTTGAAATATGTTTCTGTAACTGACCCAGCTCATTCTTAACTCTCCCTGCTACACATTCAGCAAGAATTTATAGGCAGTGTTAGAAGTATTCATATCCTTGCCTATTGTTCGTGCTGAAAGCCTCTGTCCTGGAAAAAGAATTGCACTTCCTAATGCTCATCCGCAGGTCTGTAAATCAGGAGCCGGGGTGAGCGCACACGCATCCTCTCCTGCGCCGGCCATAATGTTCTGGGAACGTTTCTTTTTATGGATAAATGCTACTTCTCTTGTCTTCATCCCTCGATCATCTGGAAAGAGACCCAGTTTGGTCCCTAGGTGGAAAGCCCTGCAGAGCTGAGCAGATGCTGCTGGATGCTTCCAGAGTGGGCAGCGCTCCCAGGCAGAAGCAGCAATCCCAAACCTTACCCCCAGCCACGCCATGGGTACATCCCTGCTGCAAACAGGCTGCGGTTCTGTGATGGGACTCCATGCAGACACCCTGCATTCAGCACGTTGCTGCTGAGGGCTGGGAAGTAGACAGGGACCTGCTCGTGGTGGGACTTGCAGCCCTCCTGGCATGGTGCAGGAGGACAGAGAGAAGCTCTCAGCACAGCCCAGAGCCAGCCTGACCTTGCGCTTCTGCTGCCTTTTTTTCATTTCCTACAGTACCTCCCATCTCTGGTGAGGGGTCTGGAGCACAAGCCTTATGAGGAACGACTGAGGGAACCGGGGTTGTTTAGCCTGGAGAAGAGGAGGCTGAGGGGAGACCTTATCACTCTCTACAGCTCCCTGAAAGGAGGGTGCAGCGAGGCAGGGGCTGACCTCTTCTCCCCAGTGACAAGTGATAGGACGAGAGCAAATGGGTTCAAGTTATGCCAGGCGAGGTTTAGATTGGACATTAGGAAAAATTATTTCACTGAAAGGGTTATCAACCATTGGAACAGGCTGCCCAGGGAGGGGGTGGATTCACCATCCCTGGAGGTGTTTAAAAAAAGGGCAGCCGTGGTACTTGGGGACATGGGTTAGAAGTGGTTTTGTCAGGGTAGGTTTATGGTTGGACTTGATGATCTTAAAGGTCCCTTCCAACCTCAACAATTCTATGATTCTATGATCTCTGGGACGTGAAAGGTAGCTGAGAAGCTAATCGAAGAAGATCACAGCTAATGAAGCAAACCTCGGGACAAGTGAGAAGAGGAGGAGATGCAGTCTGCAAGGGGAACATAAAAGCTGTGGTTCCCATTGTTTTTGTTTGATTGCACTGGGCAGAGAAAAGGCAATTTTGCTCTCAGGGAAACTGGAGCAGCTCCACTGAAGTCTGCTCGTTCCAGATTTACCTTGACGAATTTAAGAGCAGAAACTGGCCCGAAGTATGTATAAAAATTTATTTAAGCTTTGGGACAGACTGTGCTTTGCTTGAGTATGTGGTGGGGGAGGGACCAGGAATTTCCCTCTTCCTTCCCACAGGAAAGTGCTATAGTCTCTGGCATTAAAAAATGCAGGACTTAGTACATTTATTTGCCCAAAATGACATCATCAAACGGCTCAGGGAAGGTCAATTTGAGTGGGCTGAAAAAGGGAGAAGGCAGTGTTCAACCTCCATTCCCCAGTCACTGCTTCCACGTGTTCTGGTGTCCCAAGGAGCATCTCACCCAGGACCAAAAGATATAGAACCTGCTTCCCACGTGTGGGTGTCACATGGCTCCCAGGAAGGCCAATAGGTAGGTGGAAAAATGCACATCTTGCTCGTTCAAACGTATTTTAGTATATCCGAGATGTGATCCTGCCTCAGCCACAAGAACAGCTCTCCCAACTCCAACAGGAGCTACATCAGGTCCTTGGTCTTCTCTGGCCAGGAGGATAATAAAAACTCATCGTCCTCTGGTCCTAATGGCTCATACTGGTCATCCCACAAGGGGTAAGTGGGAGTATGCTGCTTTTCCAAATGCGTAGAAAAGTTCTTAAGCATAGTACTGAAAAAATATATCAAGACAAGAAAATGATGGAGATGATGAATAATTCCCCTGACATCGTGGCGCCTGGCCTTTTGGCTGATCCTTGTTTGCACCCACGTCCCCAGCACTGAAATTGCAGCAGCTCTGCTGGGGCTCCTCGTTTTCTGACTCCAGTGGAAACATCCTGGGCACAATGCCGGCTTTCTTCAAACCTGTCCCCAGAAGAGAAGATGAACCACGAAGAGGAGACCAAGCAGGCAGTGCTGTGGGCATCATGTCTGTCCTTTCCAGGGCTGTGCATCACCCGGCACAGAAATGGGAACGCAGTGGCCGGGTCTGTCACCCGCTGGAGATGTAATGCTGGATTTAGTGTGTCAAATAACTGTCTTCTCTGTGCTGTGCCTGGAGACTCTTGCATGGAGAGATGTGGGGGGGGTGTCACCTGCAGCACCCATAGGTGCTCAGGAGGGTGCTGCAACAGGATGCACTTGGCTCCGCAGATGCTTCAGGCATCTCCATTTCAGTGCAATGGGGTTTGAAAGCCCTGAGGATAAGCTGGGCTCTAAGATTGCAAGAAAAGATCACCTGTCCCCCCAGGAAAGCCATCTGCGTTCACACAGAGGGGCCTGCACACGCCGCTTGGTGCTGGGGCACACTACCTGATTAAAAATAGCGACTGAGTTCGTTTTACGAAGAGATTTACCATCTTCTTTACGTTGCTGATTTAATTCCTGAGGAGTAAGTAACATAACACATGCTACTCTCCTATTTCATGGTAATCCTTGCCCTTTGTTGTCAAAATACAAGCCAAAGGTGCACATTTTTCAAGGAATTGTTTGAATTACTTTTCTCATCCTGATTACTTTTCTTCACTTTTTCCTTCGTCAACCATCCTTTGGGTATTAACCTTGTATTTATGCTCACATTAACCAGGGTCAGCATCAGAAAATGTTCTTGCTCTTGCATTTGCTCAGCCACCTGGAGAAACAGAGAAAGGAGACAGTACCAGACACATACCCTAATTTCTAACATGTGTTTCCTGCCAGTACTGGCCTCGGCAGCTCAACCACATAAGTCACCGCGGGAATAATTGCCATTTGAGTACAGTCTTTGGATGTGCACGAGCCTGAGAAAGCTCTGCCATGGAGTGAGCGTCCTGTTGAATATCAGCAGGCTGAGAGCAAGAAGGATGCCAGCCTCAGTACAGACTAGTAATGGGTGATGCTCGAAAGACTCAAAGTTTGGCTTCATCTGAGCTCCTTCTGTAAGTTAGTTGAATAATAAAAGGAAACAGCTGCAAATTGGGATGAAGATTTATATCTGTGATAAAAACACCCTCTGTCTGAATATTAGAAGAGAAGCCTGGGAGGCTGGGCTTCCTGCTGGCCACGCGATTTCCAAAAACATCCAAGCAGGATCAGAAACAGTTTGGGTTGCTTTCAGGGTTTCCTTTGCCTGGAGAGGACACATGAGGTTGGACTTGTGGCCTTCTGGCTCTTGCTGTGCCCTGGGGCGGGCAGGGCTGCAGTGTGTCCCTGGCGCTGAGCAGGCGTAGCTTTTGGTGCCCACAGCCTAGTTCAGCTCAAGTGATGAAGGCATCTGGCCCTCGTTAACTGGCACCCAGTGGCCAGGGACTTGGTGGCCTGGCAAAGATGCTGTCAAGGGATTAGATAATTCTGCGACTATTTATTTAGCCTTTGTCTGCAAGTGGATAAATGATATCTCATCTAAGAAAGCCGCAGATGTCTTACCCCTTCTCTGCGCGTCTGTAATTTTCATTGCCATATGTAATAATCCTAACGCTTAGATGGAGTGGGATTTTTCCACGGTGTTTTGCTTTGGCCCAGGTTTTGCCCTCACTGGAGCAGATGGGAGTTTTGCTGTTGGCTTCAGTGGGAGCAGAGTTTGGGTTTGGAAAACCTGGCAGTCTCCCGTGACAGTTAGGTCAGGGCGTGTGGTGGAGGCTGTGTTCTCCCTGCGGAGGGAGCGATGCGTTTAAGGATGTGCCCCGCTGAAACTCATTGGAAGTCCCAATGACTTCAGGGATGAACCTGGCCAGGAACGCTGCTCATGGATGAGACCATATTCCTCATAGTCTTGGAAAGGATAACGCTGTGGAAACTTTTCTGCCATTCAGAAATGAAGGCAGAGCAGCCCCAAGCCTGATTTCTCATGGAGGTGAGTTTCCCTCCCCGTGCCTGCCCTCTCCCACCTCTCCTGCCCTGCTGTCACTTGTGAAGCTATTGATCAGTTTTATCCAAATTGGGCAAACAGTAAGAAAGCTCAGATATAATTAAATTTGTAAAAGTAGGAGCGTAGGAAGCAATGTATGTTTATACTGACTTAGAAATGTTAGAGCACCAGCTTCCGCAGAAGACACTCTGGAGTCCCCATGTGTGACCAACCCCAGAAAAGAGGACTCCTGCTTCACCTTTGAAACCAATCACAAGAAAGAAAAGTGTGGAGAGATCCAGGCTTTATTAGTTTTGCTGTTCATGGACTAACTCTCTGTGTTAAAACTCACAAAGAAGTTAATATTCTCATTTCTAGATTCTTTTTGTGTGTGTGGCGGGGGGAAGGCAAGCTTTTTCGCAGTGGGAACCTGGTTTCTCCTGAAGGCTCTGCCAGATGACGGCGGCTGTAATGCCACAGCCCTTTCCTACTGCCAGCCTAGAAAGCTGTTGCTTGCAGATCCATCCTGTGCGGGAACGACAAACCCCCGGGCAGGGGATGCGGGACCGGGTGAGCCCCCGCCTGCCCCGAGAGCTCTCCTCACACCCACATCTCCTGTTGGAAAATTACCGTGTGGACCAGGAAAAGCAAGGGCTGAAATTCTGGGGCTCTGTAAGGGGAACCAGCCTTGCCAGGTTTTCCATTACGCTATTTGTTACATTTTCTCTTATTTCAGTAGACATGAAACCTTTTTTCCGGAGGTAAAAGGATACTGTTGGAAATGTGGTATTGGAGGGAAGCCCTTCCCCACCCAACTCTGCTCCCCAATTCCCGGAGCAGAGGGGATCACGAATCACTTCTGACTCTATTTCTTCCATGCAGTAATTCCTCAAGAAATGACCCTTCTCTAAGCTGCCTTTCTCGCTTTTGGAGTTTCACTCCTCCTTCCTTCGCTGCAGGGACTATGAAGCCATTTTATGGCTTTTCTTTTTCCTAATTTGAGTTTTGGCCAGCGCTGCTCGGGTGGCTTTCCCAAGGCAGCTGAGGTCTGGTGCAAGTTCTGCGGCGGCTCCATCCCAGCTGCTGTCACACCGTTCCTTCGCTCGTCGCTCCCTTTTTCTGGGGTTGTGTGTTTGGAGGACTGAAGGAATGAGGGACGTAGATTGGGAGGGGACCTCAAACCCGTCAGGTTCGCTCACACTTTCCATCAGCTTGCTGGGCTTGCCCAGCCAGCACGGCTCCCAGAACAGCTTTTTTCTTTCCCTGCTTCAATAAACTGGGAGCCACAGCCATTTCCTTCAGTTTTGTTGCAATTATGGTATGTGTCGGGTGCCTCACAGGTGTGGAACAATCCTAAAGGCCCGTTCGTGCGCCGTGGTCTTCACCAGCAGATGTCTATGCAAACAGGGTTGACATCTTCACTTTTGTTCTCAGCAGGGAAACTGAGGCACGGAGGAGGTCTGTGTGACGCAGAGGCTGACCCGGGGACAGAAGCAAGGTCTCCTCCATGATGGTGCCCTATGTCTCTTAAGCCGCAATGCCCAGAGCGTATGATACAGTCCCTGCTCGAATGCACGAGCCTCTTCTGTCAGAGGACGCGGAGCCGGCGGAGCTGCTATTAGCCAAGGCTCGCTCCCCATTAACCCTGTGACCAAGGCTTGCCGCACACCGAAATCCGCGGCTGTTTTTTAAATGCTGCCTGTCAGTTATTCTTTATGGGCCACCAAGCAGGGCTTTCCCGTGTTGAGTCAGTTCTTAATTAGCAAGGTTTAATGGGACCGGGTTTTCTCAGCCAGAAGTAAGGCTTTGCTGTCAGCGGCAGGAGACGCCCCGTCCGTGACTGCTGCGATAGGGACACACAGGGTGACGCCGGCAGCGACGGCCGGGGACGGCGGTGGGAGGCTGGGCAAAGGCAGCAGCGTTAAATACACTCAAAATCCTTTCTCTTTTCTCCTGCAGCCCCGTTAACACACAGCCTGAGCCAGGGCTGTGCTGGCTCACCGGTGCGGGGAAGAGCCGATAGAGCCGCCGGTTCCCAGCGTGGGGTTCAGCAGTTGCTGGTCGGGATTATAAAGCTCTCTTTTCGAAGCATATTCAAACCTACGAAAGCTACTCCTTTATGCCCCAGCATCTGCCTGCGATACGGAATCATCGTTTATCGCTTCCCCTGTGCTCTGACGCTGCCATAAATCCCCAGCCCGTCAGCCGAGTCCTTTTCCTGACGAAGAGGTTGCCCACCCCTGGCTGCCCCCCGGGGCAGCCCCACACCGCGTGTCTCCAGCTCTCCAATGCTGGGGTTTTATTTCATTTGCATTCCTCCTACAACTCAGCCTTTAAAAATCTCCTTTCCTACTGAACCGTGAATGGGTGAAATGATTACATTTTACTCTCAGTCTCTTTTCACGTTCCAGCCTGTTTTCATAACCAAATTAAATACCCGCTGACATGAGCATCCTTCTGCCCATGTCTTCTTTGGGGACACCATGCTGCGTCCCCTCGGTGATATCCACACTTTCCCTTGGGTGTGAACGTACAGCTTTGTTGTCCCGGGTTTTGTCTCACCTTTTGGGGCTGACCCCAGTAACGAGACGTTAATTATTCCCTCTGGCAAAATGTGGGGTCAAAAGCCGCAGCTCCCCGCGGGTGTGACGTGGCCGTGCCTGTCACCCCACGGCAGCCACGGGGTGCTGCCTGCAGACGCGTCTGCGTAGGTGCTGCTGGTGCTATTTAGTCATTTGTTTTTTCCTAAACCCCAATACGTACGTGTGTTTCTCAGCGTTTACCCAGGAGCAAGCAGATTTCCACTGCTGGAAATTCAGCCCGTGGATTCCCACCGCAGCAATTCAGCGCCGGTCACAGAGGAGGTGGGGAGAGGAATGCTTTTAGCTAAAAATAAACGCGTGAAGGCCGGCTCTCAAGACCTTTTCTGCCTTTCATTGCCAGCTTAAAAGGTTCCACCTCGCATCACCCCTTCCCCTGCAGGCGCTGGCAGCGGAGGGATGCTGCCGTCCTGGCCAGGTCGCTGCTTCCCATGCCCGGCGCAGTGCCATCCTCTGCCATCCCTCGCGCCTTCGGTGGTCCCCGACATGGTGGGGGGACTCTCTCCCAGTGTGGCCGGTTGGGTTTCCGGGGCGAACGGAGACGCGAGACCATACACGGGTGTTTTTCTGCCGCGCCGCTCGGTGCACAGCTCCGAGATTGGGAGCGCTGAAGTGATGACACAAAACTGGCAGCTGAAACGTCCTCGCTCCGGAGGATCCAGGACCTCTGCGCGGGCTTTCTGCGCAGCCCGGGGATTTTCATTTCATTTTTCCTGTAACTACCTTCTATGGTCCATAAACTATATTGTTTTCATTTAATTCTGGGAACATAATGAATTTCTGTGGGCTTGTTTCCTGTTCAGTGTAATATCTTTGCTAGATGTGAGGTTTATTTCACAAGCTAGGTATAAATTTACTCAAACTCCCAATTGTTTCATCTTGGGAGCAATCAATAAAAAGAAACATGAGGGAGATTTTAGACCCTTCACATCCACTGAAATTCAGGGATGTAAATCTGTCGTCTGACTTTTTTTTTTTTTTTTCCCTGAGTGCTGAGTAACGTCGGAAAAATGTTAAACCTCACACTGGTACCTCAGTGTGCCTATGTAATGCCCAAAGTGTGAAATTCTCCCTTCTTTACCCCTGAAAGAGTGTTCAGCGTAAAAAAAAAAAAAAACCACATTGGGTGTTGTGAAGGGGGCAATGAAAAACCGCGAATGATGGAGGGTGCATCAGTGTCACGGTCTGTTCCCTATACAACTATCCTTCATGCCATGCCCTTACCTCAGCCCAATCCACTCTGCCTCATCACAGCATCGCACGGATAATACCTATTTTTTCCTCAGTTTCCTGAAAACTTGATGAAGGCCATAGGATCAGCGCTAACCTTCCTGTACCTAATCTGTAGCTGGCCCTTCTGTGCCTCCTTGCTGAAATACCCAGATTAAAGCTAACATCTGGCTATCAGTAAATAGATTTAGAGCAGCAGATATAAATTTAATTTTCTAGATTTATCCCCTTTATTTTTTTGCCAATAGCGAGCGCCCTCGGAGCTGCCGAGCGCTCTTTTGAAAAGCTTGCCAAAAAAATGCCTAATTTCTCCTCTCACTTGTGCAGGCCAGTTGGAGATTGCTGGCGGTGTCAGTCTGGCATAAATAAAAGGAGAATCAGGCGCAGGCTCCCCAGGTCATGAGAGCCGCCTGGGAGACTCCCCAGCATCCTGGTGGTTTTACCCTCAGCCTGGGGTTGCTGCTTGTGCCATGGGGTGCTGCTCAAGGAGGGGAGTAAAAAAATATCATCATCCAGCCCGGTTCTCCTCTTACGCCACATTTCGTTGGGTTTTCTCCTCAGTATTATGTTTCTAAAGGAGTTTGCAGCCCTTTCGTCAGTGCAAGTGTGTGCGTGCTTATGTTTCAGTGAGCTGATGCTCGGGGACCGGCGCGGGAAGGCAGGGACGCGCTCGAGGTGGGAGCACTGGGGCTGGGTCGGGGTGGCGCAGAAGCAGCCCCATCAAACCCCTGCAGGTTTCCAGCAGCCCACTCGCTGCCTGTGGGACCCACTGGTGTGCTAAGATAAGGGCCAGCTGATCGCTGTACTTCTGTCCCATTTTTCTTGCTGCATCCATGCAGAGCAACTAATAGACAAGAATTGCAGTGTGCCTGAGCTGAATTTATATTTGTGTTTGAAGGCAGAGCCCAGAAAGCTTGCGCCTTTTTTTTTTTTTTTTTTTTCTGGAGGTTATTTTGTTCTGGTTTCTGTCTGCTTTGCTGGCTGTGAGCACTTCTCTTTCCCTTTATTGCTGTGAGCTAAACGCAGAGTCAACAGGACCTGCTCCTGATGCAAGAGGCAAGCATGGCTCGTGAAACAGCAACAAAAGCTTGAAAAGTCCCTGTTCCCACTCTCTTGATGACTACATGAGTGCTCTTCATCCATTCCAGTGCAGAGAGAACTAAACTCACACAAACCGTTATTGAAGCAACCTATCGAGTGGGCGAGGAATTAATTTGCCAGAGCGAATTCTGCATCCAGGTGTGTTGCCAGCCCTGTGATGCTTTGATAATAAACCAGGTCTTGCCGCTGAATTCAGGTATAATTTAGGACATGGTGTTGTTACTTAAAAGCAGATAAGTCTTTTATTATATCCCTATGCAGCAGATGAACCAATTTGTATTGATTTTGAATGGTTTTGCTGTCTGCTTCTCCGCTCTCAGTTTGAACCTCCCAGCCCTAAGGCTTTGTGACGGAGCAGCAAGCCGCAGTCGCAGGAGCTGGATGGAACGGGGGCGGCTCAGGGTCCAGTGTCTGTAAAATTTCCCAGTGCAGTTGCATCAACAGCCTTAGGGGGCTTAGCCGAAATACAAAAAGAAAGAAAGGCCAGAGATGTTAAGACCCAGCGGTGAGCAGTGGCTTTCGACCTCTTCAAGCCGCGTATCCTCCATGCTGACTGCTTGGGTGAGATGCTGGCACGGGGGGAGGCAGGACAAGGCAGAGCACGACCCCGCTGCCGAGCCTGGGGCTGTTAGAGGGTGAGCGCCCAGTGCTGCGGGGGTGGGAAGATGAAGATGGAGCTTCAGTCGTGGGATTTAACTGTCCTTTGCCCCCGATATGTGGTCCCGTCTCCCGCGCTGCCCTCTGCTCGCTCGGCTTGGCGCTGCCCGGGAAGGGGAGGAGGAATATCGGTGAGGCTGGGATGCTCGTGTGGGCGCAAAGTCCGGCACATGGATTTACACACCTTGTCTAGAGAGCCATGGAGCAAACAGACCCCTGGAACACAGATCCAGAATAACCGGGGAGCAAGCCCGGGTGTGAGCACAGATGTGGAAGCATTTCATTCTTATTTTCTTTTTCAAATTTGGGTTGAAGCCTTTGTTATCTCAAGGGGGAGGAAAAAACCGACAACAGGCTTGCTCCTTCTTATTTTATTTGTGTTGAGGAGATGTCCCAGCACACAAGCTGTCATGGAAACGCGGAGGAGCGTGAATCAGAGCTGACTCCTGAGCTGTGTCCCCAGCATCGTCCCCGCAGGCACGAGTGGCTCTGGCTGGGGACCTGCCCTGCCAGTAGGGGCAGGCGAGGGGCTGCAGCTCCCCGCATCCCACCCAGCCTCGTACGGCTGCCCAAGCCTCCCCTCAGCGCTGCTCCTCCCGGAGAGGTGACAGATTTGTTCGTTTTCTTAAAAAAAACCCCCTCTCATTAACCGGAGGCGGTGTGAATCCCGTGTGCCAGGTCCGCGCAGGCAGCGTTTGTTCTGTAGCAATTTGGGCTTGAATTAAAATCACACAAACTGGTTCCTTGCGGTGAATCCAAGGAAACCAAAACCTTTCGGAAGCACATTTAGAGCACGATTCAAACCCACCTTTGTGCTCGGCTCTGGCCGTGCCATCCCACCCTGCTCAATCGGCCAAAACGGGCTGGAAACACAAGGCGGTTCCCAGGGCTTTGTTCTTCCCAGCAGTCGAGGAAACTCCACGGAAAAGCTTTTCACCTGGTATTTTGGTGATTCCATTGTCAGTTCTGTTCAAGACATGCGGGAGGGAAGGTACATGACAAAATCACTGTGAGAACAGACCCGGGGCTGGATCAGTTAGATGTTTCAGTGGAAATTTGGACCTGGATCCTTATTTCCCACTCCCATGTCAGCTTGTCTTCTGGCTGAGTTTGCTTCAAGATTTGTAGCTTTTTTTTTTTTTTTGGCCTTTTTTTGTGGGGGTTTCTTTGTAACCTGAAATTCAAATCCCAGCCTGCTGCTCTGCAGAGATGCTCGCACTTTGCAGTCCGGGAGAACTGCTGCTCTCCATCACGTCTTCTGCCCGGGGCCACCCACGGGATGCTCCTCCACGAGCGTTTAGAAAGAGTTTGCTCATGGAGAATGTTCTCCCCCACCGATAATAATTACAGCACTTAATGCCCAGAAGCGCAATGATGGGCACCATCCCTTCCCGCACACCGGGGTCCCATCCTGGCCCTACTGACATCAGTGGCAAAGTGCTCATATCCTGGCTATGTTTCACCCCGCTTTCATTTATTATTATTCCTTATCCGATCCATTAACAACTTAATCTTCCTCATTCCCACCCAACTGCTTTCTCTTCTGACCCCCAGTACGTTCGTCTTAGGCATTTCTGCCCCCGATCTGGTTGTGCAAATACCTCTTCTGTTTATAGCGGGTCCACAGTAAATCAAACCTCCAGCTGCGAACATGGGAAGCTTTGTGTGGCAGCGGGAAATTTGGGTCCTGCCTCCCTCCCCCAGCCTCTGCCTCATTTATATCTGCAAATCTGTGATCTGGCCTTGAAAGAATCCGTAATGACTCATTGCCTCTCCCGGACCTACTGCCAATAACACACTTAGTTATAACCAGTTAATTAACTGGAAAGTCTAATTACTTAAAATTCAGCCTTTTCCTGGGATTTTGCTGTGGCAGGAGAATGCCAAATAATAACTGTGCTTTTCAATATAACCTCACTTTATTTTTCTTGGGGAACATACAAAAGTTATGTGTAAATATTTCTTTCTCCAGTGAGCACACTTTATTATCCCTTTTCCTTTAGCTTTCATTAAAAACTGCTCCCACCCCTTCTTAAACTTGAACATATAAATAAATAACGCCTGATTCAAACAACCTCAGCCATAAAAACCTGCTTGAAAAGAATCTCAGGCAACTACCACATCTGGAATAATAGTCAACATATTTTAGAAAGAGACTTCATTTTTCTCACACAGGATACTAAATCATGATGGCTCCATGTGCCAAAAATAACACAGTGGGATATGACTATGGGAGGACGTGAACCTATAATGAGGTTCAATAAAGTACTAATCTTATGGGGTAATGCAATCTGGTTTGCTTTTGCTTAAAAAAAAAAAAGCCTCTGTGTGTGTGTGTGTGTGTGAGCGTGTGTCTGTGTGTGTTCATACATGCTGGTGTGCTTTTTAAATAGGATTCTGGTGTCTTCTTTCAAACTCTCTTCGCTGTTTTGCAATGCAAATAAATATTTCAGAGCTCATTAGTTTTGTCCCAAATTAGCCTCATTCCAGGAAGGATGATGGATTCCACCTGCCCCATCGTTTCAAGGCAGGAAAATCTAATGGGACAATCTACTGTTGTGAGAGCGGAAGAGCTTTACCATTTACCGAGCATCTCCAGAGATGATCAGTGGTGCAGCACAATCTCTTCAGGTTTGACGTGATCCCTTCTGCTCCAGTTCATCCCCAGTTAGAAAATGAACCCCTAATTATAGGGCTGGGTATTAAAATAATTCCTGAACTCGGGGAAATAAAAGATGAGTCCTTCTTGGTACGGTACCACGGAGCTGGGGCGGAGATGAAGGTGAGAACGGGAATGAGAAATATGGGACAAAACTAAGCAAAGGGCAACTCTGAATTACAGAAGACTCTTTCTAATGCTGAAAACCTGTGGTCTAGAGTTGGAGGGAAAGGGGAAACGTCCTATTCCTTCAGCTATTTTTCTCTCGGCAGTGGAGGAAGACTGGTGGGGTGATCGTGTGCCCACCGAGGGGTGACATGCTTTGTCCCCATTTTCCTGGAAATCCATTTCCCCAGGAATATCCTCCACCGTCCAACGTCTGGATCAGGGTCCAGCTGTGCAGTGGGCAGGATCTCCGGCTCGGGAGGATGGTGCCGAGGTAGTCACGCACAAACCGGGGATGGAGGATCCCATCTTCCTCTCCCTCCCCTTCCCTCATGGGTCTCGCAGCCCCGATGGAGGAGGCACTTTGCTTCCAACTGATGTGAAAACGGTGAAATACAGTCACCCCGCTGGGCAGGGGCAGAAACGGGAATAAAACCCAAATCTCTGGAGCCCTGTCTAATGCATTACTGGACATTTTTAGCCCGCCACATTCTTCCTCCCCTTCTCCGACTTTATCCCCAGGAGGCTGGTGCAAATGTTATCCAGCGCTTGGGTTTGTTGTGACACAAGAAGATATGACACACGGATGCTTTGGCTTGGGGAAGGCTGTCCCGGATGGCTTTTGTCAAACATAACTCAACGTTTCCCCAGACATCTTGATCACCAATATAGTGCCAGCCCTTCTGAACAGCCTATTTACTACGCTGTAAATAAATCTAGCTTCAACCGATAGATTTTTTGCCATGTAATCAGTCTGCTTTCATAAAAATTCACCTCTCTTGGCATTCATTCACATGTGCCTTACAAATGCGCACACGGTATTGAATCAGATGTGTGGGAAATATATATTTTTTCCATATGGATCCCAATATACCATAAAAGGCTTTCCCCTGCCCCCCTCTCCCCTCCTCGCCGTCTCTCGAGGGCATATATCATAACAATTGAAATCTGATGAGAAAATGAAAAAACGCTCGGTGTTCATATCTTCCAAGTAGTTTTCCAGAGTCCTGCTGCTGAAAGGGACATAAATCATTAGCAGCACTCAAGCGACGTTGTTACCTGAGTACACAAAACAAAACACGCTGAGTTCCTTGCTACTGGAAAAAGGAAAGTACAGCAGCTGCATAAATATCTTGAAATTGTTTACCATTCAGGTTGTGTTTAACCGGAGGAGTCACGTATGCTAGAAGAGCTGGTAGCCAAAAAAGAGGGTGCAGCCCACTGCAGGCATCTACCTGGCATGAGGACCAGGGGAGGAAAGATGGAACAGTTTGGTGCTTTCCTACCTGGGGTAGGAAATCGGAGCTCACCCAAACAGCGTCACCCAGCCCTGGACATGATTCCAGGCATGCCAGTGCAGTGGCAGCATCCCGTGGGATAAAGCGGGGGCGAGACCCCTGTTAGCAGGTGCGAAGGGTGCTCACCGTATTCTGCCTGCTGCCGTCAGACGCTTTCTCTGAACCTTGGCACCAAGGGAAGGGGACAGAGCAGCCCACAAGAGCTTTCTTCAGACTAATAGAGCCTCCAAGGTGGCAGCAGTGAAGCTTTCCTGCAAGCATCCTCCTAGCACGTGGCCTGGGCTAACCTGTCCTCTTGACAAGAAAATAAAAAACAAGTGAAACCAAAAGAAGTAACACGGTAAGAAAACTTCTACAAAAATGTCACCTTCTTTTTCTTTTTTTTTTTTTTTTAATGTTAGTTTTGTAAGTGAAACACCTGAAAATGACAAACCCAAAGACCTCTGGATAGTTCTGTAGACAGTCAAAAAATAGGTGATAACTGTTACGAAAATATTGCCCAAATCATTCACTTCCTGCCCCAAATTTTTGAAGTTACGCTATTAATCAAAAAACCTAAATGCCCTGAAAATCGTGAGGTTACTGTGTGTGATGAATACATTCCCAGAAACCACGCTGTGCTCCGGGACATGCCGCCAGCTGGGGAAAAGGGGCTAAAACCTGGCACAGAGTGATAAATTGCGAGTGACGGCAGCGCGCTCTGCGCAGCCCCTCTGCTTTCTGTCGCAGGCGGGTTCAGCATCCCGCCCTCCCGAAAATGTCCCCGCCAGCACACACGGGGACGCCGGCTGATTCGGGATCCAGTTATGGTCTAGAAGAAAGCAGCAGCAGGACTGCGAGTAAAACCCGTGTCTCCCCATCCCTTCCTGCTAACCGGCAGCACATCCTTCCTCTGACATGGCACAGGGGGCCAGGCAGAAGGAAAGAGGAAAACCAGTCTCCTTCCAGCAACCGTGGGGCACCCACTGGTACCCCACAGCATCTCTTCTCCCCGCGGTGTACCACCTTCACCACTGTAGCACTGCTCTTGAGAGGGAACGGGGTTTCTGCATGAGCAGGAGGAGAAGGTGGCTTTTCTCACGCTGCAGCAGCTACTCCCAGCTTTCTGGCTCCATCTTCTGGAAGTGAGACAAAATACAGCTTTGTCAAAGCCTGAGCTTTTATAACGAGTTTATAACAACGCCCGCTGGTTCTGTGGGCCCTACAATATTTCTGGAGCAAACAAATCCCTTTCATAATGTACGAAACTTGTAATTAACCTTTGTAAAGTGCCTCTGCAAGAAAAAAAAAATATATGAAAAGAGGACATCGCAGTGGTTAAATGAAACCCAAGCTGCAGGTAAGGAGCAGGATGTGAAGCATTTCAGGGTTGGACCATGCAGGGTGGCCATGGGGTTTTTGGATGGATCAGGCAGCACGTCCAACAGGGAAACAGCATTTTATGTCTCTTTTTTAAGTCGTCCCCCATTCAGTGTGGGAGAACAGGTGGATCCAACGCATAGAAGTGCTCTGGCCACTCAGTGGCCTTTCAGTTAGAAAAATGAAGAAGAGGAATATCTGAGAAAGGGTTTCTGAGCTTGGCTGAGCAGCGTCTAGAGCTGGAACCTTGCACCAGTGTCACTGGGACAGGGCTCTAACCCATTGTTTCTGAACAAGCCCATGCAGAGATTCCAGCTTTCCCAATGCCGTCGGGCTGCTCACCCTCAGCACGTGAAGGATGGCGCATCCTGAGTGCACAGACCATGTGCCCAGGCTTTTTGGTGGCATTTCCCCACTCAGTGTCACAATGCTGCCGGTCTCACCGAGGGCAGGCTGTACCAGAGTGTGCAGGCTGTGGAGGATGGAGATTCTGGCCCTGAAATATTGCTGTCGGTGTTGCTGTAGGGCTTGCAGAGCGGTGACGAAGCCTTTTCTCCCCTGTTTAACCTGGGGAGCTGCCCTTTTCAGGCTGGCAGAGCTGGGACGTGCCATGGGGAGCGATGGGGCAGCCGTGCCACTTGCCAGCCTGGTGCCCTGGACCTCCCGCATGCGTCCCAGGAGCAGCGCTGCCTGCAGAAAGCCATTCAGCATACAGAAGATTTTCCACTGCTTTATTCTCCCTGTCTGCAACCCAGACTCCCCTTCCACTACTCGTTTTTCAGGTTTATGCCCCCAAATGTAGGTTCCCATGCACTGGGCTCCCTTTGGCCGTGGGTGCTGTGGCGGCCGTGCGGGGCGGACGCCTGGGATGCTCCAGCTCCGGTGTGACGCCGAGGGCAGCCCCAGGAGCACAGGTTTAAAAGGTTCAGGTCACTCCTTTGTTCTGGGAGTGTATCTTGCCTGCAAAAATCTGAGCCCTGCAGATCCTCTTAGACGTATTAATTAATTTCATTGTAATCGCACAAGAGCATCTTCCCCCCGCCTTGGGGCTGCAGTGCCACGCACAACCCGCCCCGGGGCGCTCGGCAAGGAAGAGTTTGTTCACCTTCATGGAGAAAAAGCCTTTCCCCGTTTCCCCTCCAGTTTAGGTTTGTGCCAGAGGGTGGTGCTCCATACCTGCTTTGCTGGCGTTCCTGCCGCTGCTGCGGCGTTTTTGGGCTGATCCGCGGGTGCAGAGGGAAGGGGCGGGGGGGGTCTCTGGCAGCTCCTGCCCGCGGTGGCACCGCGGGGCTGCGCACCCCCTCCTCCTTCAGGAGCGCCAACAGCCGCTTGGGATGGAACATTTTGGGACTATTCAACCTAAACGACCTCCGTAGAACTTGGGTTTGAAAGAGCGCTGTGTGCCTCTACAAAGCCAGCCCCTGAGGTACGGTCCGCTAAAATTAAGGCATAAAACCCTCAAATCATAGAATCACAGAATGGTTTGGGTTGGAAGGGACCTTAAAGACCATCCCGTTCCACCCCCTGCCCTGGGCAGGGACCCCTCCCACCAGCCCAGGTTGCTCCAAGCCCCGTCCAACCCGGCCTTGAACACCTCCAGGGATGGGGCAGCCACAGCTTCTCGGGGCAATCTGTTCTACTGCTTCACCATGCTCAGAATAAATAATTTCTTCCTAATATCTAATCTAAATCTACCTTCTTCCAGTTTAAAACCATTCCCCCTTGTCCTATCTCTCCCCTCTGATCAAGAGTCCCTCCTCAGCTCTCCTGGAGCCCCTTTAGGGACCGGAATATGGGAGTCTATTAATTTCCTTTACACCACCTGTAACGGGGTACTTACCCTGAGTGGAGATTACTGCATTGGGCCTATAAAGTGTTTCTAAAGTTTTTACTTAACTTTCTATAGATTATTTATCATGATCTTCTGTCTCACATTAATCAAAACTACAGTTAAGGATATATTAGGTATTAAATATCTGTCGGATTATCATTTCAGGTTTGTAAACTCTTATGTGGTTAAAAACCTAAATACGAAAGAGGTCAGGGGATGAGGCTGTTATGTATCAGAGGGTTTTCTTGCCCTTTGTGCAGGAAGAGCGATGGTGTTTTGTGGCCCGGGCAGGAGCTACCACGAGCAGACGGGCTCCTCGGGGAGCGCAGGATCTGCTGGCTGCGGGGTGCAGGTCCCCCCTCCCCGCATCCCCATCTCCTTGCAGCCCAGAAGCACACGCTGCTTCTGCAGGATCTATGTCTTGAGTAAACCAAAATACCTTCAGCTGCAGAAGCACTTTCCCACATTTCAGCTGAGACAAACGTAGATGGGCAGAGGGTCTGACTTTGGAGGCCAGGAGGCATTTATTTCCCTCTCACCAACAGTGTTTCAACGGCTCCAAGGACAGCCTCATCACTCTCCAGCAGAGAGGCAGAAGCTGCCACATGGCCATGCATCTTTATTACAGCCATCAGAGTAATTAACTAGGTTATTAACAGTTATCCTATTTAAAAAGCGATTCTTGCAGTGAAATGATTGACACACCGAGCAAGCAGCAGTAGACTTCCACTGCTACATTATCTACGTGTTGGTCCCGAGCCACTGGAAGAGACATGTGAGCGAAGTGAAGCACACGAGCACTGGTGCTCACTGGAAAAGCTGCAGAATGAAATGCCGAAATTCCCAGAGATACCCCAAAAATGTGCACATTGAATTCCCAACCGTTTTAAATGGCCGTGGAAATCTAATCGCGAAGATGTCCTGAGAGCCTCGCCTCCTTTCCCCACTCCCTTGCCTCTCCACGTATAAATCTTTGTCGCTGGGTTTCTGGTGTGTGACTTATGATTTTTGAATGCTTATTTTGGCAATGCGCAGTGGTGGGATGTTTTGGCTTTGCCTGGAGGCTGGAGCAGGACTCTCTCCTTGGAGATAGGTTTAAATGTGAGGGACTTGGCCGAGAACTTCCTGATAGGAATCGCTATTCTCCCAAGAAGGACTCTTAAGGAAAAAGCCAGGAGGCCAATTTGGACATCTGTATGGATTTTGACTGAGATAATTGCAAACCATGGGATAGTGACCTGAGCAAACAGCAAAGCAAACCACAGATGATCTGATTAGTTTTCTGCTGTGGACATTTTATCTGTATGTTCAACACAGAGTGAAAGACCATTCTTCAAAGCCCCAAGCGTCTTTGGGGAAATCTTCTGTCATTAGTACCCATGGTGATGTCAGTCAAGCCATACCGCGGCTCCCGGGCAGAGAAATCCATACCCCCGGCCCCGCCAGCCTCTTCCATGGATGTGGGTGAGCAGCTTTCTGCAGGATGCTCGCAGCAGATATGATTATATTGCTGAGCAAACATTCACCTGCTGCTGGAAGGCAATTTGAAAGCTTCCCTCTACCTCTTTCCTTCCTCAGGGGTAGGAGAGATTCCTTCTTCTTCTTCTAATGGCATTCCTGGGCAGATTTGGGAGTCTTGTCCTCTTGGAGGGAGATAGTTTTTGTTGATATTAAAATGCAAGCATATTTAAACATTCATTCTGGTCATTATGAATAATAAAGTGAGGTAGTGAAGTGTGAATACTGCATGCCTTTTCAGCGCTTGGGCATCTGAGTTTGACTGGAGCAAACAGTTTTTAATGTCTCTCAGGCACCGTAACGCACCCCAACCCAACGCGACGTGGTCGGACTGCAGCAAGGTTTGTGCATCGCGTGGGTATGGAGATGGAAGGTGGGGCTCTTTGAGCCCATCATGGGATGGTAATGATTCCATTTAGCGTTTACCAGCTTAAAATAGCTTTCTAAATTCCCAGCAGTCCTTTGGCCATGGACTTATGTTTAACACGGGCAGCATTTGCAACATTTAAGCGTTTTCAGCATTCAGGATCTGAAAATGACTTGGGATTGTTTTGCTCCCTGACCTGCCTCGCTTTTCACCCAAAGACCATGACTGCGAGGGAGGCCAAGGGAGCAGGGAAAACGCTGGGCTTTATGGGCTGGTGGTCACAGACTGCTGGTCTTCTTCTAGCATGGGCAGGTCCTTCCCTGGACAGGTTTGCGTTCTCTTGAAGGGCGTTATTTTGCTCTTTATCAGCACCAGCTTAACTTTTTCCTTTTTAGTTTGCCTTCAGAGGCAGTTATTACCAAATATTCAGCTTGGTGCGTTTAACAGCTTGTTGCACAACAGCAGCCTAAGGACAGCAGCTTATTTCCAGCAGTTTTCTGCTTTAACTTTGCTCCCTCCAGGAGCGAAAGGTCCCTCAGGAGGACAATGCCTGTCCTCCAACATGAACCACAGCTTCTGAGGGCACCCATTTTTCCCATCCTAGGAAAAAGTTGGGCGAGAAATAAATGATAGACTCCAATTTCAGCGCCTTGAGAAGTCACTTGGTTCAAGCCCAGCTCCAAAACCGTGAGCCCATGTCCTTTGTACATCAGGGCAGGCTAGAGTTTGGTGTGGCCCCGGGAAGATCCCGTTCTGATGGGCGCCGTGACAATAAACACGTTAATTAAATTAATTAATTTAAAGGGGCAAAGGTTCAGTGGGCGGGTGGTGCTTTTGTATTTCCAAACCGGTTAACTCAGCTCAAATTCAAACCTGACCAAGACAGATCTGCTTTGCCTAGCAAACCCCAGCATACTGCAGAGACTTAGCCATGCTCTTTGTACGAGCCCAGCCCCTGCCAAGCCTCGGTGGCTGGGATGAGGCATGGCCTTAGGTTAACAGAAACCCAATAAGATATCAAATTAGTTGGGGCTCTCTGTTCTTTTTGAAATCACGGGGAGAATTGTGATGCACCAGGGCGCAGGGTGCTATTCTTCCTATCTCTTAGCTCCATTGTATGGGGGTGAACAAAGCCAAGAGGTGTAATTTAAAGGTGCTGTGACCTCCCATGAGCAGCTCTCCCCATTGTGCTGCCGGTTTTGTTTTCTGTATGTGTTTTTTTTTCTCCACTGAGATCTACTGATCATAAATATGCATGAATAAAAGAGCCAGGGGAGAGGAGGGGAGGGGGGAAGGGGGCTCATAACCAGCTTGGATAAAGTCCTTTTCTGAATTTTCCACTCTCGGCTTCCTGACATCGAGTGAAATAAGGGACCACACCGCCGGATTAGCTCAGCCAGAGTTCCTATTTCCAATTGTAAAAGCAGAACCCTGGCATCATAACAATCATTATAATTATCACTTACAGAGGGGTCTTATCATATAACAGCTTCTTTTTATTCGGGAGGGAGGGCGACCGAAGGGGGCTGGGGGGGATAATTCCAACCACAGGGGTTTGCGTCTTCATTCATCACTTTCCAAACAAGCCACTGGAAAATTGAAGTCCCTGAGCAATTTACAGATTACAGCTCTCTCCTGGTACAGGGACACGTGTGGACACACACACACACACTCGCTCCAGACATCGGACATAAACCAGGTACGCCTTGGGTGACCATCGGCAAGAAAAAAAACATTCCCCCCGCCCTGCTTTTCTGCTCCAAACTCGGGCAGAAACGGACGTAACCTTCCCTTTTAAGCCTAGCAACTCCAGCCTGGCCGCACAGCTCCTCCTGGATTAATCTTTCTTTTTTTTGGCTCAGTGAATTGTGGTCAAGGCCATTGTAACGTGAGTGCTGCCGGGGCGCGGATTGGCTGGAGGAGGCTCAGAGAGGCCCCTTTTCACAGGGGACTAATTGCTTTAGACCACCAGTATTTGGGAGCTACAGATGTCTTCCTTAATTTGCCTAGAGAGCACAATCGGCCCCATCTGTTGCATTTTTTTCCCCCCTCTGTCTCTCAAGTCGCCTTCTTCCCCCTGTCTGCAAAGGCCTAAATTGAAAACTCATCAAAAAGTAATACAAGAGCAGTTTGGCTGGGAAGCTGCTGCCGTGGGGCTTTGCCTTTAATAAAGGCCCCCCTGCTACTTTTACACATGGGCTGGGGAGCAGAGAAAGGAGGAGGAGGAAAGCAGAAACAACCTAGAAGGAGCGGGGGGGGGGAAGAAAAAAAAAAGCTAAAAACTAACAGCCAGATGGGATATTTGGAGGCTGGATAATTTGATGTGTCATGGCTGGAGGAGAACAAGGGGCAGCCCCTTGTTTTCTGTGTGTACACACAACAAAATAGATGACTTCTGGAGAGGGGAAGGGAGAGGAGCCGGGGGCCGGCCAGGGGCTGCCGATCCCCACATCTCGATGTGGCTGGCGGGGGGGAGCTGCCCTGTGGTCGGTGACTTCCCCGGAGCACACCTCTGGGCACGGAGGGAGATGGAGAGGGGTCAGAAGAAGGGAAGGGGGAAGAAGGAGGAGATGAGCTGTTGCCCTTCTGCAGGGCTGGGAAGTTGTCTTGGCCCGGAGGACCATAGGTAGGGCTCGGAGTGGGGATGCTGCTCTGCACCTACCCATACCCAAGAAATCACAGGAGGGTGTTGCTTTCTCCTTGCCGGATCAGTGCTTTGACTCCAGAGCATGTCATGGAGCTGCATCACTCTTCCTTGTGTTGGCTCCAGGAGAGCGGCACCGCTTCACCTCGAGCTCAGCCCTGGGCAGAAAGAGAGGACAAACCCAAAAAATCTCTTAAAATATGAATTGGGAAGGTTGTGGAGGAAAATATGCCTCATCTTTGTTCAAAATCCCCGTCACGGCCCAGCTTCAGCACGTATGGTTGACGAGAGGGTCGTAAAAACCCACATCGTTTAATGCAAGTAGAAATGGCATTTCCTTACAGCAAATTTGGCACTGGTGCTGTGTGGGGACATGGTGAAGGCAGCAGCCGTCCCCAACCCGGTGTGCACGCTTGGTCCACGCCCCTGCAAAAAGCAGTGAATGTATTCAAAGCCCATCTGGGAGAGAATAAACGTCACCCCACCCCATGCAACCCAGAGTTTGCTTGAGCCCACTTCAGAAGCCATGAGGAAAATGGGAATAAAAATCTCCTAGTCCCAACCCCACAGCGCGGATCCCACAGGGACATCTCCTTCCGACAGCGACCGCCTGGGCTGGGCCAGCGCGAAGAAACAGCCCATTTCACCTCATCTGTGATTTATTTAACACTGAAAGTTTTTCCTTACTTTCTTCTCTTGCCATTTAAATAACCGTACTTCGTGCAGTAAGTCGAAGGGAGTGTGGCGGGCTGGTCGTTTCCTCTCGTTATGCTACAATAAAAGGAAGCTCAAGTGATGGAGAAAGCCCCAACCATCCTTCTCCCACCCAGCCGGTGCCTGCACCGGCCACCCCGGCTGCGCCAGGAGATGGGCACCATGCAGGGTTGGGTGCTGCGGTGGCAGCAAACTTGATGGTCACCCACTGCAGAGGGAGGCAGGGAGCTGCCCCTGCAGGCAGCACGCCGTCCGGCCAGCAGCTCTTCAGGCAGCACAAATGAGAGGTGCTTCGTTACGGGGCTCTGTCCCGAAACCTGAGCCTGGGTGCCAGCGCTGTGGCCGTCGGCGCTTGATGGATGGTTCCCATTTCCTGGCTGTCCATCAGGCGTCTCTCCCCGAGTCCTTGGAAAGGTTTTGTTTCGATGTTCAGTGACGGAGGAAAAAAAAGCCCATTTGTCTTGAAGGACCCTCTCAAAACAACGCGAAAGACATCATTGCAGTGATTTAGTGCTACTGCTGAGAGTCCCATGAGGACCCATCTGTGGGCTTGGGACCTGCGGGACTGAGCTGGCAGCTCCCCTTTCTGCTGTGTGACAGCTTCCAGCCGTCACCACCATCAATCCCCAGCTTGCTTACACCAGCAGCATCTTCTTTTTAGCAGAGGTTTCCTAAAAAGAAAGGAAAACGGCGTTAGGTTTGCACTTCTGCCAGCTGAGATGGAGGCATGGGACAAGGTGCTTTCACCGCTGGATAGATCGTGGGGTCCACAAGCGCACCCCACAGCCACGCAGCCCCCGGGCTGGGCAGAGACGGGGAACGGTGGGAGCTGCACCAGTAGGTGGTTTCCACCTTTCACGCACTGCCATTCTGCTTGGGATTGGGGAAATTCTCCCACCAGGGAAATACCAAAGGTTTCTCAGTCTCGGAGGGGCTAAATGAGGTCCCAGGTCCCCTCCGGCGCTGCGGAGTTATTGGAGAAATACCCACCTCCAACAGCCTTATTGCTGTCTTTGCTTTTTTTTGCTTATTACTTATTGCTTTGCTTATTGCTTTTTGCTTTTCCTTGGGTACCCCCTGGTCAAAACCCACGTAGTTATTACTTCTCCTGTGGAAGGGCTGGGGAGAAGACAGTTCAGCGAACTGGGAAGATCTGGAAAGCATTGCTGGAGAACAAAGGCTGCAGGACCGGGACTTCACGGTCCAGGCTGTGTCCCGGGAGCACTCCGGTGACCTGCTCCGACAGAAAGGCCACAAGCACGTCTCTGTGCTGGGGCCGGTTGCTTCCCAGGGCAGCCCTCTCCTTGGGGAGAAGGTGTGAATGGCTTCCTTGAATAAGTCATTGGATAGCCTTGGCCAGGCGCAGGCTGGCTGCTGCTTCCTGTAGGTCTCTGTCTCGCTACTCAAAAACTGGATACCCTGTTGTGACATTTATTTTTCCTCCGGTGGACTTCAGAAAAGAAAACAGCAGCGTGCAGGGCCAGCGGTGCCGACGGGGAACAGCGATGCTGCAGGCCACGGGGCGAGAGGAGAGTGAGTCGGGGCAACGGGCACCCATCTCGGCTGCCCGTGTTTCCTCTAAGGGTTAAATTAAAGATCAGCAGTTGAGAACTTTTAGAAGAATATGGCAATCAAAAAAAAAAAAAAAAGGCAGCTCTAGTTCTTGTTGTCGAGGCAGCCCAGAAACTGTTGAAGGGCCACTGGAAAAACCATTGAGCCTTTGTCTAATAACTCCTGTGATAATAATTAGCTCAGCCGAGGCAGGTTTTAAAGGGGCTTTAAAATTCTTGTTCAGTGGCTTGAAAGAAAAAAGGCAACCAGAGGCTCCTCTCCTCTGAACATCAATGTGAATCCCACAAAATCCCATTATTCCTCTTTTAGATCAGCAGTTTGATCGGTTCAGCCTTTTCCCTCCCCAAGGCAACAACTTTCCCCCTTTGTGCATGTTTTCCCCTGTGAGATCCGAGCGCCTCACCGTGCACACACGCGATGCGGCAGAGCCTGGTCCTCTTCTCCCCTGAACCCTTCCCAGTGGCGGAGACTTGCTGTCCCCACTGTGCCAGCAAGGGTGACAGAAGATGAATGGGTGGAGGTAGAGGAGGGAAATCCGTTTGCAAGAGCACCAACAGTCACCAGGTTATTTTTCTTACCTTAAGGAGAAAGAATTTGTTGCATTCCAAAGCTTGCCGATGCTCTCAGGCTTTGCTTTCAAGATGCCAGTAAAGCTTTAGTACCTGAGAGAGGCAAAACTTCATAGTCTAAAACTCCCCTCTTCATCCACCTTCCTACGGCAGAAGAGAAAATCAATGGTTTGGGTGATTTTTGGAGTGAGTCAACCACACAGGAGTGGAAGAAGAAATGCTGACAGCAGCCCAGGTCTGTTAGCCAGAGACCATGCTGTGCTTTGCCTCTGCTGGAGACCTTCCACACGTCCCCCTTCCCAGGTTCATTGACATTTCGAGCAGTCCATGAGCAGCTCTAACTTGTGCTCACTGGGATCGAGCAGGGAGCTCTGGCCACAGGACTCCTTCGCCCCGGTAGTCAGCACATTGGAGAAGCCAGCTCACGGGTACGTGTATCTACTGGGAACATCCCAAACTGGATGCACTTACGACCAAGGACTCAGAGGGAGCTGCTGCTCTTTTTGCACTCCCAGGGGACTCTAAGGTACCCTTCTCAGGAAAAATCCATAAATCTGCAAAGATCCCTGACTGCCAAAAGCTCTATCCGCACAGCCAGGTGCTCAGGGGTATTTCAGCAAGATTTGATGTAAGAGAAGGGATGGGGAAAGGAAGCAGACTTCCAGCTGGGAGATGGAGGCACAACCCTTAGGTAGATGGTTCTCCTCCTGGCTGAGTACCTGCTGAATACATCCATCCCTTGAAGATTGTGCACCAGACCCTCACTGCAGCTTGATACAGCTTTGGGCATGAACAACAGAAGCAAAACAGATCACGAAACAGTTTGAGACATCTACGACCACATGCCAGGGTGCTGGGAAAGTCTTTCCAGGTTGGGAACTGGTGCTCCAGGTTCCCCAGTGTCTGTACAGCCCTGGCCAAGCTGCGGTCCTGCTGGGCAAGCAGGCTGCCCGGGTTTAATCCCAACGCAAAGAACAACAGTTTGGAGCTGAGCAATGAATCCCCCCCACCCCAGCAAGCAATACAAACGTTCCCCAGGCTGGAGCAGTTCCAGTTGTAATGCCACAAGAAATGGCGAGTTCAAATACAAACAAACCCCGCTTTCTTTGCAAAATTTTCTCTTTTGAGGGGGCTAGAAGTGATGTTGAGCTGCAAGCAAGTTTTGCTGGTAAAATATACCACTAAACTGCTTTGGAGTCTCGTAAACTGTGGTGGTTTTTTTTGTTTTTTTTTTTTTTTTGTAAAAAGGGTAAATAATAAAGGAGTTGGTTTTTTAAATGGCAATTTTCAAGCGGCTGGAGCAGAGATCAGGAGTTCAGCCTCTTTCCTTGTTCTGTTTGTGGTATATTTATCTTCATGAAGAGAATGGTAGCAGGGGGATTTATTTTTCTGAATGAATGTCTCTAAGCCCCCCATACCTCCAGGGCTTATAGTAAAGTTGGATCGAATGACAGGAGAGTCAACATTATAAGCCCTCAGAGAGGGCTGAGTGCCTTGTAGATAGTCTCAAGTGGATGCGCTTTCAGCGCGCGGTTCCCCCGGCTTACATTAGCGGCTGAAGAGACTTTGTCTGTCCCCGATGCCCTCGGGTGACCCGCGACCCCTGCGACTTCGCTCCGCCGAGATCTGACGCTCGCGCGAGCCCCCGGCCGAGGAAATGGAGAGGCGCATTGTGCCGCGGAGAAAGAGCAACACAAACACGGGGTGTTCTCAAAGGAAACAAAAACCCAGTGGAAAAAAAAAAAAAAACCAGCCAAAAAAAACCCCCTCCCCAAACTGGCAGCGAGGGGCAGGCAGGGAGAAAGCGCAGGCACACGCGCTGCCGGGCAAAGCCACCCTGGACAACGCGCGGCTGGGGGGGGTTCTGGAGCTCCTCAGGCTCCTTCTGCTGCAGGGGCTCTGCTGGCTTTAGGTGGAGCCGAGCAAGCTGCTGGGGGGGTGATGGAAAGTGGGTTTCCCTGCGGGTTCTGCATTTCTAAATATAAAAAGAAAACAGGCTGGGTTTGCTTTCGGGGAGTGCTTGATGAACGTGGCAGCAGAGACACGGCACAGAGATTATCTACTGTATCCATATGTCCCAAAGTAAAAAAGCAAAGCTAAACCCCACTTGCGTCACAGAATCCCAGAGTGGTGAGGGTCGGAAGGGCCCTCTGGAGCTCCCCCAGTCCCACCCCCTGCCAGAGCAGGGGCACCTCCAGCAGTGGCACAGGACGGCGTCCAGGCGGGTTTGGGATGGCTCCAGAGTGGGAGACTCCCCCACCTCTCTGGGCAGCTGTGCCACTGCTCTGCCACCCGCACAGGGAAGAAGTCCCTCCTCAGGTTGAGATGGAGCTTCCTATGTTCACGTTTGTGCCTGTTCCCTCTTGTCCTCTTGTCTCTGCAGAAAATGCTGGAACTTCATTCCGAGTTTCAAATGTCTAAAAGGGGCTGGAGCAGCCCAAGCCCCTGCATGGTGGAGGGTGCCAAGCCCCTGACCTGACCCCCGCCCCGGGTGTGCAATCGCCCACGCGTGGGTCAGACTGCCGGGCTGGCACTGTCCCTGGGGCTGGCACTGTCCCCAGGGCTGGCACCCTTGCTGGGGCAGGAGGTGGCACTGGGGGCAGGTAGGATGGGGCAGGGGTCTGTGAGCAAGCGGGGTCACTACTGTTGTTGTCATGCACAGCAGTGCCTTGCTTTGAACAGTTCTTAATGCCCAAGAGAGGCCCAAGAGAGGACACCTCATCCCAACCGGTGGCTCCCTGCGGGGAGGGGTGCTTGGGCAAACAGTCATGTCCCCCCTCCTGGGAGCTTTGGGGTGATGTCGGGTGTTGAGGGTCACCACCCTGCCTGACCCCAAACCCATGCCCAGCTGCTGCTTTCTGCCTAACTGAGACAGCAACATCTTCATCCAGCCTCTGGCCGCTGCACTGAGAGCCCCGAAGAGTGTGCGATGTGCCATAAATCACAAGCGGGCAGTGATGACGTCGTGTTGCCGTCTCCTTCTCTTGAAACGTGGGCTTCCCCCACCTGTGTCCTCCATCCTCACTTGGCTTCAGGCCTTGCTCTTTGGCTTCGGGCTCTGGTCCTGCACTTTGTAGCACCTCTGGGAGGGCACAGGACATGTCCTCCCTCTTTAAATAGGTGCTGCAGCGGGGTGGGGGCAGCTGTGGTACCAACCGGGGCAGGGATGGGGAGGAGGTGACAGCGCAACATCTACCCCATCACCTTAGAGAGGTGGGACGTGCCCCGTCCCAGCCCACCCAGGGCATCCAAGCCCGGCTCACGCGTGGGAGCATTTTCTAGATGCCAGTGTGCATTTAAAGGTTAAAAAGATGAGCGGAAAAGCCCATGTCATGGGTGCCTGAGCTAGCAGGAGAATTTCACCAGCATGGGGGAGCGTATTGTCCCCAGAGTGGCCGAGTGGATTTGCATGCTTAATTCCTGCTAAGCATTTTGGGAGGAGTAATCTGATAAAATCTTCAACCTGCTGATAGCATAACCTTAATCGGGTCTCCCTCCTAAAAAGCCCATTGGGGCTTCCAGCTCCCAAACGCGTAGGCCACTGCCAAGGGAAGGGACACGGTCACGCGTGGCGGCCGGGCTGGGTGCGTGGCTGGGGCAGAAGCCAGCGCTCCCCGTGTGCCGGTGGGGAAAGGGCAGCGCAGCCCCTCTGCGGCCCAGGACAGACGGAGGAGAAGACGACTTTTATCCCATTGTTTTTCCCTGTGATTAATCCATCTAAAGTGCTGCTCTGCGCGTAGCCAAGGGCAATGCAAGAAAGAAGCAGTTTGAGCTTTGTGGGGCTTTCCCCCCCCCCCCCCCCCCCCCCCCCCCCCCCCCTCCCTCTTTCCAAGTGTGCTTTACAAACATCCTCTGCGCTCGCCCTCCGTATTTGCAAAACCGTCTCCTTCTGCCCACGGCTCCTGATGAAGTCCTTGCAGAGCTCCTTGTCCACCTCCAGTCTTTTCAGCACGTATTCAAATTAACCCTTTTGTCCCATTCACACCCCCTTTCTTTGGCGGATATTGTGGCTTTGCCAGCAGCCATCCAGCAGCGGCTATTCTAATGTAATTGCATTCTGGCAATGCCTTGAGAACCTGATCAAGATCATCCCGCAAGTTTAATCCCTCCAAATTACAAAATGTTTACTATCAATCACCTTTACGCAGCTTTCTTTCGGGGGCTTTCTTCAAGGAGCGAGCGGGACGTGTGTGCTGCCAGAGATGCCCCTTCACGTCTCCAGCTGATCACCTCAATGGGACCAGAGTCAAATGGTCAAGGCCATATGCGTATGAAAGCCCGGGCTGCTCTGCCAGCTATTCTCTCTAGCTCTGCATGGATTTCACACTTTCTATCCTGTTAGGGTGCCTACCGTTTACTTCAGCCTTGATTTTATTTCCCCCCACCCACCCCACCCCCCCATTTCTGCGTCCTGTGTCATCTGGATTTAATCTAGTTAGCAGATTTTATGCCGAAAATTGCATTGTTAAAGGGAATTGTTTAAATAGGGACGGGTGGAGAACCCTGAAACCCTTGGAACAGGGGTGTCCCCCCGCCCGGCTCCGGCCGCGCATACCTCGACTGCTGCTGCCCTTGGCTGGGTGCGGAGGGGCTCGGAGGTGGCTTTGCTTTCTTGAAAGCATCCATTGCTATTTTCAGAAGCACAAACAGATGCAAATGTCTCTGCAAACATTGCACAATGAGATGCAGGGAGAGGACAGCCTTTCAAAATCTCTGAATAGCCCTTCAAAGCAAGTCTAATTAGGGTAAGTAGAGGTAATAGGCCCACTTGCGTTTTTTACACTCGCATTTTTCCCCCCTCAAAGCCTGCAAGGCTCTTTTCCCCCTATGGCTGGGGAGGGAGGGGAGGTATATACCCTTCCTCGTTTGTTTGCACTAACAAATGTAGGGATGGAAAGAAGGGGGAGAGGTAGAAGGAGGAGGGGGGAAGAAAAATCAATCATTTGAGAAGTCTCCTCTGTTAGTTTTTTTTTTTTTGTGTGTGGCTTTTCCTGGTGAGATAGATAGCGGCGGAGACAGCAGCATCCCGGCTGGGGCCGGGGTGTGGGGCAGGCACCAAAGCGGAGGCTGCAGCTCGTGTCATGTGGAACTTCAGTAAGTGAAAAAGAAAAGCAGAAGGTATGGGCTGAATACTTGGGTAAATCAGTAATAGAGCTAAAGGGCATATGCCTGTAGGGAATATGTTGGCATAAAAGAGCTTTAAGAGGGGCCATTCATACTGACAAAGGGAGATTTGAATTGCTGCCTTCACAATAGCATGAAAGGATGGGCTTGGGGTGTTCTGAAACAAAGTGGAAATCATACTGCCCTGAACGGCTCTAATAAGCTTTTAACTATTTTACATTATGGCATTACCTCCTTTTTTTTTTTTTTTTTTTTTTCTCCCTCTTCTTGTGAGCCGAGTGCCAGGCCCACTTAAAAGTGTGATTTATACTTTTTTGCTTCATGGTAACTTTGGAGGAAAATAGATGGGGACTCAAAGGCAGTAATTCAGCTTTTTCAAGACGAGGAGGGGGAAATGCCATCATTTCTGAACGTCCCAGAAAGCACACCCGTGCGCCGAGCTCCCCCAACACAACCAGCAGCACCCTCCGCGTCTCGCACCAGCCTGGGCCAGGCATGCCGGCTCCTTGCACCTACCACCTATCCCACATCTCCCATTTAATTGTGCTCATTAGCAGCTGTGCAATCAGGCAGATATCGCCGTTCGCTGCCACTTGGGTCACTTCGCTGTGCAACTCAGGTGGGCTTCAGCGTGCGTGCGCGCGCGGGCTCCAAAAAATGCAGCAATTGCTTGGCGAAACCCCCACTTCTCACCGTCAGCAGAGGTTCAGCATCTCAGCCTGTATTTGGGGGGACTCGGGGGGCTGCCGCTCCTGCTGCCTGCCTGGGAAGGAGGCAGTTGCCTGGCCTGTGTGTTGGGAAACGCACGCTGGCTTTGTGTGTGCTGGGGCTCCCTCCCCGAGCTCCCCCCAGATGGTGCGATCGCACGACTGCACTGTTAAAATAGAGCTCGTATAGACAATTAGCCAATTACTCACTCTGTCATTGCACTTTCTTCTTGTAACTGAGATGCAAACTGGACTATGTCTTCTTTGGTAGCTTCATTCATTGGCAGCATTATTTAATGACACTTTTGTCAGCTTTGGGTCTGCCCAAAGATTTCTGAACGTAGCTTTATGAACCTAGAAAGGGCGCCCTGCGGAGTGAAAGCGGACTTTGAACCTACAGACGATGCTAAAGACAATGAATTTCCCAAAGTCAGGGAAAGAAACCCAGAGCGTGGCTACCACAGGGCATGTGGCTCAGCCCCTCATTGTCAGCAGCAGCGGCTACAGAGAGAATAGCCCAGTAGCCAAAAGAGGTTGAGCATATGGATGCATGGGCCACTTTCTCCGCTTAAATATCTCAGAAAAAAAATACTATTACAAGTGCTGCTGGGCCCTTTTTAAGATGGGAAGGTTGGGTGGCTGGAACAAGTGTCCTGGACCAGTATCTCACCTCAGATCCTCTCTGAGTGTGGCCGAAACGAAGTTGCCTTTGCTTTGCTGGGTGTTTGTCTCAGCCAGAGTTTAGCTTCGGTACAGCTGTGCGGAGCTGCCGCCGGCAGGACTAATGTAGTGGAAACGGTGAGAGAGAGAGAGAGGTTCGGTTTTGCTCCTGGCATTTTTCAGGGAAGAACAAAAAGTCGCCTACTGCCTAATGAAGGAAACTCCATCCTTCTACATATGTTTCTTTGAAACGGCCTAATGCTTTTATTATCCATAACTTTTGGTACCGAGCATCATTCATGTCTCTTAATCACCTCTGAAGTTCAGCCCCACACAGGTGCAAGAATGGCTCCCCAGTCATCTTGAAATACACTTTAAAAAAACAACAACAACAACCAAAAAAACAAAGAAAAAAAAAACACAAAAGAAAGAAATCCCATCTGTTTCTTTCCAGAGGGTAGAGTTTCTGCAAGATTTATCTCGTGGCTCCTCCGAGCTTGGTTAGCGTGAAGCACGCACTGGACACACGCACACACTCACACCCTCACACCCCAACTCGGGGTGTGCACAGCCGCCACCACTTTCCCGTGGCTGACAGTTCTGTTTCCTGCATCCCATATGGCTCCGTGCATCTCCCGGCATCCCAACGAGTGCTTCCCGGGAGAGCGGCGCAGGTGACAGCCGCGCAGGTGACAGCCACGGTGGGTCAGGTAGCCCGGACCCTCCTTCCCTGGGACCACAGACCTCATTAGCTGCCACTTGATTTATCAAGAGGGCATTATGACTTTGGAAGCTGACATCTTTTTGGATTGCAAATAGGAGAGGAGGAAACTGTACCCTGTGAAAAGATTGATTAAATACTAATTAACCTCTTTTCTTAGATAATGAAAGCACTTCAGTGAGCTGGATAAACACGATGCGCATCAGTTGCTCTCCTGGCGAAGCAAGGGGTAATTGAGAGAGCAATATCCATTACTGGTGTTGTGACAGGAAAGGTTTTCCTTTCAGATTACAAAAGACTCGGTGCAGGAGAGATGGTACTCAAAGAGGAAGGAAAAAAAAAATGTCATATGCTTTTATCTCAGGAGTTAAATCCCTTCGGCTTGAATACTACCAGTGAATTAAGAGAAAAAGTTTGTGCAGTTATATTTAGGGATAGCCAAGTGAAAAAAAAAATAATAGATGTAAATTAAGTTACTTGGGCTTTGGAGGAAGAGATTGACTCAGCTGCCTATAGATGCTGGTCTTTACTGGTAAGGTCTCTAGCTTTTCTAGGTTCTGGGCAAAATAATCTATAAATATTGCCTGTTTCCGGTGAATCCCAGAGACCAAACTGGAAAATCACAGGGGAAGAAGAGATGTTTTTTCTGGTCCATGTTAAGATTTACAGGGTCCGCCCTTACCATCGTACGGCCATGTGCCATTCTACCACAAGGAGATCAGCCTCGCCAAGGAGGACATTTGCTTTCTCAAAAGTGAATATTTTCAAGGAGAAATTCAGGTGGGAAGGGACTGTTTAGGGCAGTTTGTTCAAGTTTTACCTGCCACTAGTGATTTTCATTCTTTCTGATCCTGCCTTTGAGACTCTTCTTCAGTACATTATCTTCAAGGTCCCCCCTCCATTTCCCATGGGGAATCCAACGTGAGTATGACCATGCTGGGAATTTCATCTTCCTCCCTTTGCTTTTTAACACTTGCCCTCTCCGTTTGGCCTCATTTGTCTAAACCGAAGTGTTAATCTCTTGGTCCCCCATGGTAGAGACAGGGACAAACTACTGGGTCCAGGGTGTCCCTTGGGCTATATGTGCCCTCTCCTACCACCTTCAGAAGTGGACTAATGCCATTTTAGGTATGGGATTTTGTATTTGCATCTTTTGTATTTGCAGATGTTGTGTGTCTTCAGGCTTTTCATCTCAACAGAAACCTGCAAGTTGGAGAAGCGCGATGACCAGCCAGGGTTGCACTGGGCTACAGATGCCAAATGCTGCTGTAGACTGTCCTGCTGGAGGTACTTGTGGGTATGATTTTATAAAGATCGCTGACATCTGCCATACGGAGAGGAGCAGAACAAGTTGTTTGTTTGTAGAAATAAGTCCAATTAACTCCTACAGATGGAACTTAATCCATTATTTGTGCAACAAACCATTATGGTCCGTAATCGCCTTGGACTGCTATTAGACACCTTTAAATACTTTCCTAGAAGGCAATTTTGTGAAATCTTCAGGTTAAAAAAAAAAAAAAGATTATCCTGGAATGTGCAGAATGTAATAATCCAAGAGAGACACAGCGAAGTCCTGAGGACTCTGCCAAATCCCTGTTTGGGAAATAGAGGCACCAGTCTCTTCACATGCTTCAATTCGTAATTAAGCACATCTCACGGGCATGAAGCAAGAGTGGAAAGGAACCCGTGCACTGACACAGGCTGGTCTTTCCCTGAAGCACAACGGATCTCCTGGGTGGAAAGCAAGGGAGCAGGGGGCTGAATAGTGCAGCTCAATGAATGAGCTCAGAGCAGGGATGTTAGAGACACTCTAAGCATTTTCTTTCCAGTTACAGCATTAGAAAACCCACTTTCTGAACTCGGTGTTGACGCTTCCCATTGGCACAGTGCACGCAAGACCGTGTCTGTGGGCCCTTATTCACCATTACTCAAAGAATAAAGCTAATCTCTTCTCTAAAAGACTTGCTTCGGCAAGTTTTTCCTCTCTGCAGAAGTATGCTGCGTGCTGCGTCCTGCTGACCCTTGCCAAAGCCCTACTGACAGTCAGCGAGGCAGACACACGGAGTAGGAGCCAGGAGAGAACCGTTCCTGGTAGCTGCAGGGTCATGCACGTGCCACAGAGGAGGTTGCCATCTCTGTCCCACCCTCTCTAATGTGATATTTCTTTTTCCTTTTTGAACCATCGGAGCTTCATAAGATTTTCGAGCAGCGAGATGGGAGGTACTAACAGATGCTGCTGTGGAGACAGTCAAAGAGAGGCAAAAGTGGGAGACCTGAATAACAACGAGTGCCATGCCATCAGCATTTCCACGCTGACGGAGAAGAGCATTATCCATGGGGAAGAGTCTGTTCACTCTTGTCTAGTGGATCTTAAACTGGGAGACTGACAACTGAGAAATAATGATAATAATAATAATGATGATGATGATAATAGAGGAGCATTGCTTGGCCCGCGGAGCCTTGATCTGGCGGCAGCAACGCCTCACGTGAACCGTTTGCCATCTCTCCCGAGAGGACAGCAATCCCAGCGGAGAGGCGGGGGCGGGGGGAGAAAAACCTATTTCCAGGGGCCACAGCTATTTCACCCCCTCAGCTCAGCCTTACGCTCCCCATGGCCCTGGTGATTGGTAACAGGGCTGGGGCCCACAGGCCTTCTAAAAGGATCTGGCACTTCACTACGGCCCTGTGACATCTGTGACACCTTCAGTATTTTTTTCATATTGACCGTTATGCCTTTTGGTGGAGGAGGAAGAGAGAAAAGGGATTAGTTGATCATGGGCACTGTTACCAGGCTACTGGGCATAAAACTGGTTTTAACAAGTCAGTTAATTTGTTAATTTGCTAAGTCTGTTAACCTGGATGAACAAATGCTTTTTACAGTCCTTTGAAGACTATAAAAGTTCAGCAAAGTATCAGCTGAAAGTATTTTATGCAGTATTTTGGTATCTCCGCTCTGCAGTGCTCACATAGAGTACGGTCAGTAAATCTGCTTGGTCCTTAGCAGCTCTGCTCCTCCAGATGATTTCTTTTAATTGCATATGCCACCAATAAAAAAAAAAGCTCCTGAAAATTAGTTCTCACCTGCTTCTGTTCTGAAAATCTCTACCTACTATACAAATCAGTCTTAATGGAGCATTTGAGCCCCAGAGATCTGTAATTATAGTATTAAGTTTCATGTGCTCACAGGTAGTAGCGCAGACTGTATTTTACAGATCATGTACAGAGTAAAATCAAAATCTACAACAGATTGACACCCAATAATGAAAATCCTTCTGAGGATGCTCTTGTTAATAACTAAACCCCAAGCATTGTTCGAGCCTCGCCCCAGCAGGGCCGACAGTAAGTAGGCCACCACATGGCATCGAAATCACAGAAAATACTTGCTATATCTAAAAACTGTACAGAATTTTGGATTTGCAGCTATTTTTCAAGCACAGGTAATTCACAAAGACTCTCTAGAGCTTTGGATCAGTTGGGAAAGGCTGGAATAGAGTAGCTCCAGCGCTATGAGGCTGCTGTGGGCGCTGTCACCAGAGCACACGAGCATCTTCTAGTCAGTAGCGGATTGTTTCCCCACAGCAAATCCCAGCAGAGAGAAAGTGGGATAATCTCAGCTGTGTTTTGAGGAAGTCTGTGCTGGAAGCACGTTTCCCAGCTAGCAGGGATGCCCTATCTTTGGGGCCATCTCAGACTTTCTCTCCTAACTAAAAGGGAATTAAGGACTCGCAGAGCCTCCTGGCAGAGGGTCCCTAAGGCTTGCATGCCCCCGAGGTGGTGGTTTGGATCCAGCAAAGATAAAGGATTACCAACACCTATCAGCAGACATACAAAAAAAATGCATACACATTTATATAACATGGTGGCAAGATTCAAAATCAAGCTCTTCGCTTATTTCTGAAGTCAGTAACGGTCTTGCCACTGGTTTCAGTGGGACTGAGATTGGTGCCTGCTTATAGAAATTTTTTACCAAGTAACTATCTGGTATTTCCAAAGAATTTGCCAACCATTTCCTCAATTTAATTCCTCTGCTTTTCCCCCCTGTATTAGTGCAAGGAGATTATTTTAGTGCAATTTAAAAAAGCCGCCTGCTTACAATCGGGGAAGCCTGTTCCAGCTCCCTGTCAATTCACCAAACCATTCCTTTGATAAAAATAAATACAAACCCCGTTGTTGTAAACGGGGGTGCAGGTTGGTCCTGCAGCCTCTGAATATAGGCATTCCATCTGTCCCGGCGGCAGATTTGTTCAACTATGTCTGAACCTATCACTGCTCGAGGGAAAAAACTGTTCTCCGACTCATGTTAATGTATGAATCTAATTGTATCCTCACGCAGTTTGCAGCTTTCATTGCCCATTAGGAACATTAACATCATACACTGAGTCCTGGTAGATGTACGGTCTTTATATACTGCATAATGTCCACAGATCTCTGCTCGCAGCTAAGAAAACACAAAAGAATAGAGGATATTTTGAAGTTTTGTGGAGGGTTCTTTTTTTTTTTTTTTTCTTTGAGATTGAAGTCCAGTGTCTTGGGACCCAGTGACTTTAGATGACCTTCCGTCTCCATGGACTGTACTAAATTTCAGCCCCTGGAGGCTACTCCATACAAAACCTCCTGGCTTTCAAGGGCAGGTGCAAGCAAAGCTTCACTGCGTCACAGATCAAGACCTGTTACTGCCAGAATTAGATTTCACAAATCTCTTTTATTTAACAGGACATCATTAAGGAACTGGCCTATACTGGTTGATGGTGCCTTTAATTAATAGAAGTATTATGCTGCTATTAGGATTTCCAAGCAATAATATTTCCTTTTCAGCATTTATACTTACTGAGAAACAGAAGTGGATGTGTGTGTGTGTGCATAGCCAAGCAGACAAAAACTACGCTAAAGAAATATAAAGATTGCAGACTCAGGCACTCAAAAAAGAGGAAATGCTGACACTGTGGTGTCTGTGTAATCTTAATTCAGCTCCTCTCCTCCTAATTTTTCTGGCAATTATATGACCCCATGTTATATTTTTTATCATATCTCCACCTTCTTCATTACATAGGAGGGTTGACTTTCAGGCACAGATTTTGCCCATGGGACGAACAGCTTCTCAGTGTTTTGCCCGATGCTTTCAGTGTTTGCCCTCTGCCTTTTCCCCTGCACAGTGTACGACCGTGTCCTGAAGACTGAAATTCTTCTTGGGCTTTTGCAGCAGTCCTGAGCACCTGAGTGCTCTGAAGGCTCTGCTTAACGCAATCATTAAATTCACTGATGGTGTGAGGGGATGGTGGTACTCCAGTTCTACAGATGGGAAACTGAGGCATAACAAAATGAAAGCCAATTTGTTCCACTAACCCTGGGCTGTCCCATCTGAGATGTGTAGGAACTGATTTATTCGGGCTTGTACAACACTACGTACCCAAGCATCCACCTCCTTGCCCCACAAACACCCCGTTAACTACCCGTACAGCTCTGATTCACCGATGTTTTGGAAATGTCTGGAAAGACTGAGCTGTCTCATTCCCCTCATAAAACAGGTCAAAGAGGATAAAACTTTTAAGGATATCTGTGTGCGCAGTGTGATACGGGAGTGTTGACCAATGCTGAAGAGGGGGATGACGGAGACATGAAGAGTAGAAGCCCTTCAGCAAGGTAGGATTTGGGTCAGAGTGCTCCCCCATCGCACACAAATGCAGGAGAAAGGAAAGGTTGGGGTTTTCTAACAGTGGAGCAGATTTCGTGGAGGCGAGGGCCATTTGTGACACCCCCAATCTCTAGCTGAGAGCCACAGCTGTGCCAGGGGTGGTGCCAAGCCCATGCCACCCACCTCCGGCCACCCTTTCCCCTCGCCCTGCGTGGGAGTGGGCAGGGAGAGGCCCCATCCCACCGCCCGACTTGGGGAAAAGGGACAGCTCATGCCAGCCAGGTTCTCCCAACGCTGCAGGTTTAAGCAAAGCTGTCATCCACACCCTGTTCAGGGGTGCAGCATCCTCTCCGTGGCCCAAATCCCCCAACCACCTTCCAGCTCCCCTTACCAACCATGGCAAGGACAGCCCTGAACACCAACACCGCTCGTGGCACCGCTCTGCTGCTGCTCTCTGCCCGCACAGTCTGAACGGGTCTCTAATCCCTTCTCCGTCGGACTCGGGGGCCAGCCGATGTTCGCAGGTAGCCGCACGTGTCTGTGGCCAGCGTGGCGTGAGAAACGGCGGCTTGGCCCGTGCTGCCTGTCGCCTTGGGGCGAACGCGTCCCTTCCACCCCAGGCTCCTTCTGAGGAGCGAAACAACCCCCTGAGCTTAAGAAACAAAAACTCCAGAGGCGCTGCTGAAATTCCGTAAAAACGTTAAAAAATTTTATTTACAGGGTAAAGTACCATTTCTTAAAAAAAAAAAAAAAGAACCCACTTTGATAAGAGGCATAATAATAGAATAAAGCTCTCTATGTACAAAAATACAATTTTCATATGAATGAACATCTTGAATAAATTAAACCGCTATCTGGCCCAGTCGCTGAATACCCCGTGTCTGCTCCTGCTCTGAAGCAAGACCGCCGCGCTGGGGGTCAGCATCTATAATGCATGAGCCTCTCCGCTCGTCCGTCGGGCGTAGGGTCCCATCGGGGCCGGTGCTGGGCCCCCCCCCCCCCCGCCTCCGCCTCCCCCCTTTTCCCCCCCCGGGCGCAGGGCGGGAGGGATGCGCTGAGCCCCGTGCTGCGCCCCGGGCCGCATCGGTCCCCTAAGCCTTTTCATGGCATTGTCAGGGCGTTCAAACCAAATTTTCATGCTCGTTTTTCTTCGCCGGAGAGCTACAAATTGTAAAATTGACTTTTCACCTCGTCTGCGGCAGCAAATCTGTCGCTTTTCTTCCCCGGTTTTCCCGGCGTCGTGCGGGAGGCGAGGCGGGGGACCCGGGGGGAAGGGGCTGGGAGGGGGGGTTGGAAAGTGCAATGGGAGGAGACACCCCCCCACACACACACACACACCGCACCCCCCCCACACACACCCCCCCCGCACCCCCGGCCCTCGGGCGGGGAGAGCCGGGCGCGCCCCGCGGAGCGGCGCGGAGCGGTGCGCGCTAACGGCAAGGCGCGCCGGGGGCGGCGGCGGCGGCGGCGGGGGGGGGGCAGCCCGCGGAAGCTGCGCAGGCTGTCGGCGGGCGCGTAAGGGCAGTCCTCGGAGGTGGCGGGGCTGCTGGGGCCGGAGGCGGAGGCGCAGAGCGAAGGGGCGGACGGGGATGCGCTGGAGAGCCACGAACCGGCGTCGCTGCCGGGGCTGGGGGGGGGCGGCGGCGGCCCCGCGGAAGGCGGGGGGCGGCGGGAGGCACTGCTCGGCCAGGCGGAGGGTCTCGGAGAGGGCCCAGATGTAGTTGTAGGCGAAGCGCAGGGTCTCGATCTTGGTGAGCTTGGTGTCGTCGGGGAAGGTGGGCAGGACGCTGCGGAGCTCGTCCAGGGCGGCGTTGAGGTGGTGCATGCGGTTCCGCTCCCGGTCGTTGGCTTTCACCCGCCGGCTGCGTTTCAACGTGTGTAGCAGGGCTTCGGTACGCGCCCGCGCACGGCCGCGCCGCCGCCTCCGCTCCCGCGGAGCGCCCGGCGGTTCCGCACCGCCGCCGCTGTTGGCCGCCTCCGCCGGCATCCTGCGGGGAGAGAAGACGGGAGCCCCCGTCGGGGCGGGGAGAGGGGCGGCGGAGGGAGGGGGGAAGGTGAAGGGGAAGGTGCGAAGCGTGGGGGGAGAGATAAAAAAAGTTAAAAAAAATATATATATTTATACCCAAGGCGGGGGGGGGGGGGGGGGGGGGGGGGGGTGGCGGGGAGGGGGGTAGGGGGAGTGCTTGGCACGGCGGCACCGCGGCGAGCAGGTGCCGGCGCCCCGCGTACTCACATGGAACGGCACTCCCGGGGATGCGGTTAAGCAATAACGGTATAAAAATACAGAGAAGGAGGGAGGGGAGAGGCGGGGGGAGAGGAAAAAAAAAAAAAAAAAAAAAAAAAGAGGTAAAAGCGTCCCCGCTGCAGGGGGAGGCAGTGCGGACTTCGGCGCTGGATGGGGAGGAAAAAAAAAAAAAAAAAAAATAGGGGGGGGGGAGGAAAAAGGGGAGGAAAAAAAAAGGAGGGAGAGAAAAAAGGGGAGAAAGGAGAAAAAAAAGGGGACAAAGGCGCAACAAAGGGGGAGAAAAAAGGGGAGGAAAAAAGGGGAGAAAACAGGGGAGAAAAAGGGAGAAAAAAGGGGAGAAAAAGGGAGAAAAAAAGGGGAGAAAAAAGGGGAGAAAAAAGGGGAGGAAAAAAGGGAGAAAAAAAAGGGGAGAAAAAAAAAAAAAAGAGGGAGAGGCGGGGCGGGGGGGGGACACGCGACCGCTCTTGTCTTTGAAGTGCTGCGGGCTGCGATCCGCTCGTGTGAGCGGCGGCTTTGGCACACGACGGCGCGGCCGCCCCGTACTTATAGCGGCGGGCGGACAATGGCCCCGTGGCCGCCCCGCGGGGCCGCGCCGAGGCGGCAGGTCGGCCCCGTGCGCCGCGCCCTCCGGAGCGTGCCCGCAATTACCGCGGGCAGCCGCGCATCTGCCGCGCCCCCGCGGGGGAGGATGTGTGTGTGTGTGTGTGTGTGTATGGGGGGGGGGGCATCCCCCCGCCACCCCCCTTCTCCCGTGTGCGGGGAGCGGGGCAGGGAGGGTCGGTGGCCGGCGTGGAGGTGGAAGGGTCACCGGTCAGCTCCGGCCGGAGGGTGGCCGGCAGTGAGTTTAAATGGTTGGGATTTGGACAAAAAAGGGGTTAGGCTGGAATCCCTAGAGGATGAGCCGTGGTTTTCCTTCCTTCTCCCCCCCCTCAGCTGGAGGATTTCTTTAGGTTTTCTTTTGCACCTTGGGATTTTTCTACGCGTCGCCGTCAAAGTGAAAATGCTCTGAAATGATAAAAGTTAAAGCTGGCCTTTCCCCTCATTAACTTTGGCTCTTGCGGGCATCGCTTGGAAAAGGGTTTTGCAGGTGCTCAGAAAGTTAAAAATTCCAAATTACGTTTATCTCAAACACTTCAGTGGTTGTGAAATTATTTATGCAAGTCTTTGTCTCTGGATAAAAACCAAGAACTGTGCTGCTTTTATTGTAAAGTTCTTGCTGCCGCTGCTAATCCCCGATGAGTGCCCAGGTATTACCATGTAACACTTTGGGAAGCCGCAGTTTTGTAAGTGGCTAAAAAGTTCCCTAATTCTGACATCTGGCTTTTTGCATCCTGCCTCTCGATGCCGTAAGGAAGCCCCATTGTCAGCGCTCAGGTACCTGCCTCTTTGGAAGGTTTTCAGTTTCACCCTCCGTCAATAGCCATTTTTAGACTTCTGTGCTTAAACTCACGTTTATTCACATGTTTTCCCCTTGGGTTAGATGTAGATTCATTCCCCCTCCTGTGATTTTTCTCCCGTGCCTTTGAGAAACAGGGAAAATCCACGGTGCAAGTTATTGTCTTTATCTCTGCGTTTTAAGTTCCTGGCAACCGTTCCTGACTTGAACCTGAGAGAGGAGTTTTGCTGTCCGAGGTGTTCCTTTTGCTTTGCCCCCTCCTCACTTGGAGATGATCCGCGACACCACCAAACTGCCCATGCACGACCAACCTCCTTTGTGCCCAAAAAGATCACGCGCAGAAGTGAGCAATCCAAAAAAGCCCTGGGTGATGAATATTAACGAGTCTCAAACTAGAAATAGTTTTCCAGTGGCCGAGCTCGCAGAATCAGCCTGCTTTCTGATTTTTAACGTCTTTATAGGGCCGGAGACCTTGGATGTGCAACAGAACCATGTAAGGCCGGGCGACGGGGCCTGGCTGGTCCACGGGAGGGACTGAGCTCTCTCAATCACCGGCCCTGCAATCAGGCTGATGTTTTTAGGGCCCGCGCATACATAAATGACTTTTCTGCGCTAAGTAGTTCCACTTCACTGAGTTACTCATGTCCTCAAGTGACGGCTCGATAAGAGGCCTGGGTCGGCAGGCAGAGATCGGCGGTGGAGTTTCCAGCAGGAACCGGGAGAAAGACAGAAAGGACCGAAATTTAAAGGTTATGGAAGCATATGGCAAAAAATGTTAAACTTTTGTTAATGTGCACTTTGTATGTAGTGATATAAACTGCGGTGTTGTCTGCAACACTTTGATTGCCTTTTGTTGAGGTGTCTTTGAGCAGTCAATAGTTTATTCATTAAAATGTTTATGATTCCCTAGAGTTTCGCAGACTTTGGCACAACCGATCGCTTGTCTGAAAGTTTGCAGTGAAAGCGCATTATTCATTAGTCCTTATCCATCATTTGCAGTTTGTCATTTGTTATTCTCTTGTTTTAAAAGTTTGTGCTCCAATCAAGGAGGGGAGAGAGCACCATGTGTCTCTGTGATCAGTCACAGCCATGAATAGCCAGAGCTGAAGTGAATGTTTCACAAACAACCCATAGGCTGAAATTTGTTTGCATAATCTATTCACCGCGTACTTATGAATAACGAATGCATTCACAGAACCAGAATTGTTTCAGGAAGCCTTCGCAAACAGAAAGAAGTGCTAAATATCTTGGATAATTTATTCCCGATGAATAATTCAACCAGTTCTATCGCAGGCAGTCTACTAATTTTGCAGATAAATTATTCAGCCAACACAGATAATAGCTCTTACACCTTATGGGCCTGCTCCTATGGCAGTCGGCTGCTAAAGTTTCGTGAAGTTTCCTGGGATCGGGAAAGAAAAAAAAAATAATTCCCAAAATGAAACAGGACCTTTGATTTCAAGGAACACAGAGTGTGTTTCCAGCGTCTCGCTGATGGCCGTAGTCTGCTTTTTAGTCTTTGGTATTGGCTTCTTCGCCTCGATTTAAGTGCAGCTAGGCTCGGGTGGACTCGTGGATGTTATTAGTTTCGTATTTTGAGCTCTAAGGAAGCTTGCCGTAAATACCATTTGCTTTGAGACGCCTTACAGCGCTTAAAAAAAAAAAAGAGATAGAAAAAAGATTCAAATGGCATTTTTGACTGTGGAAACCATAAAAGCGCAGCTCTGGATCGGCCCATCCTTCGCTATGCGGGATGGCAAAGTGCTCGTCTGTGGTCGGAGCACAGTGTTGAGGGCCCCTTTCCGTGCGGCACATTTAGCGCTTGGTGGAGTGGGGCCATGAGCACGAAGCTCGCTCCTCTGCCCTCGTGTCGAGACGTCGGGTGGTGGGGCTCGCTCACAGCCGGACCCTGGAAAAAGTAGGAATGAATAAATAAAGGGGGAGGAAAGGCCGTTGGAGGAAAGGTGCTGGCAGTGCTCGCGGCGAAGGCTGTCGGTGCTCGGCGCTGCTCTCTGCACGCACCGTTTCCAGCCAGGAAAGAGCCGGTCCACGAGAAGATACCATTCCCTGGTAAGTGTTCATTGTACCTTGTAAAAGTCAACAAATCTCCACGTTAGAAATCGGCCTCACATTTCAAAAATGACCAGAATTACGATCGTGAGGGCTGTGTTACTGTCACTTTTGTCCCCAAGCACGGAAAGGAGCGGTTCACAGTAAAACTGCTCCCGCAATTGGAAGATGCCTCAGAGAAGTTAGAGGTACTTCTTTTTTTTTTTTTTCCGAAGGTTTAATGTGCACATCAATACAACAACCCGCCAAAATCTGTGGTTTGTTCCAGTAGTACACAAGAGCTTAAACTAATGTTGGGATGAGCGTCAAAACAACGTATCAACCAGGAAAATACAACTTTCTTTGGTCCCTCGTTGCCTGAAAGCACGACCAGAGCGAGAAGGCGGAGCTGTCTGCGGAAGATGCTTTGAACTGGATTTGGAGAGGCGACGTGGCTGGTGGCACAGCCGTCCCCCTGGGAGCAGAAAGCTCGACCCAGTGCCTTGGAGGAGTGAACAGAGGATCACGGAGAGGGGGATGCCCAGGTTGATGCAGCAGGAATGTTAAAAACAGATAGCACCCCAGAAGCTGGCTCGATGGGGCAGCTTGTCTCCCTCTGCCTGCCTGGGCACGCTGCAGAGCGTGGGGGCCGCTTGTCCAGCCCAGGCTGGGGACAGAGGCGGCCAGAGTAGGGATGGACATACGGTGCCGTGCCCCTGGGACCCATCTCCTGGCCAGCATCAGCTTACAGCTCCTGGCCCCGAGGCCACCGGAGGGTTCAGGGGTTCACGCCTTGGCTGCGGACTAATGCATAGCCCTGGAAGTCCAATATTTGAAAGGGATCTCAGCTGGTACGGAGGCAGCCTTAACCCCTTCCGGAGCAGGAGCCGGGTCTCCTGTGGGGGAAACGCTTCGGGAGCAGCTCAAGGGCTTCGTGTAGAAAGGATTTGGCCTCATGTACCTGCCCGCGGCCGGTGTGAGGCCTCGGGCCGCGTGCCAGGGGCAGCCGGCGGGAGGGGAGCACGGGGACGTGGCAGGGAGGGTCCCCGAGTGCTGGGGGGGGTTCCTGACCGAGACGAACTGGGTCCGCTCTGAAATTCCCCGTGAGCGCTGGGGAACCACGGCCGGGGCTCAACCGCTCCTGGGGGCTCTGCGGAAATAGTGGGAATGTTTTATTTTCAGGTTTTAAACACGTGATGTGACTTTTTCCTTCTTTTTGGAAGGGGGGGGTGGGGAGGGGCGAGTAGGTAAATGATTGTTCCCCGCAAGCACAAATGTATTTTGTTTGTTGTAATTAAAATGTTTTAATGAGACAACCATAAAATCAACCATTAATTATTTTTTTTTCAAACACTTCTGCTTCCTTTTGAGCTAGGTCTATTTAGAAATAGTTTAGAGAGTAGCCTGCAGTTTTATTCTTTCTTCGGTATTATACACAGGAGTGGAGAAGTCATTTATAAATAATTACACAATGTTTTGGGTCTTTGGGTTTGTATAATATATCAAAGCGATTAGTACACGCATTGTTCCATTGTAAATGGTTTTTTTCCCTTCCTTTCAGTTTCACTTGCCTTGTCTTCTATCTAAACCTTTTTCGTGAAATCCTTTGTCTTCCTCATTCTTTTAGCTTGTTACAGTGCAGGGACATTCTTCTTATTCAAACACTCACAGCATGAGCAAAGAAAGCTACTTCTGTCGCATCTTAAGTTTTACCATAACTTTCTGGCATTTTCTTTTCTCCAATTTTCCCAGACTACTGATAGGGTAATGAAGAATTATAACATACATCAATTATTGGTGCTCACGGTGTATTATGCTCCTGAATTCAAGGGGAGATAAAGAGGGGGAAGGAAAAAAAAAAAAGAAAAAGAAAAAAAAAAGCGCCACTTTCTGTGGTTTTGAGGCACATGAGAGAGGACTCGGCGCAGATTATTTATAACATCTTTCTGAGCATCAATTATGTTTGACTCCTACAACCACTTCCTTGTCCCACTGGTTTTATGGCCAGAAGGAGTCATTTTTGTGTGTGGTAGCTGCGGCATTTAACTTGTTTCTTTTATGAGGAGCCCAAACAATGCATCTTCAGGCCAAACAATCTATCTCCCCGAATAATAGCCCAAGTGTCAGTCAAGCGCTCGGGGCTGGGAAATATATGATCATGGTAAAGGGCCACGGGAAGAAAGCGTGGAGATGGAGGGGTTTGTGCCGGGGTCCTCCTGCGGGTCCCCGGCACAGCGGTGCCATCTCCCCCTGTTTGGGTACCGGGTACCCCCAGGGAGCAGGTACCCGGGGATGTGACCGACTGCCTGAGGTTTCAACAACCCTAATCCGAATTCTCCAAGGAAAAGGGCCAAACGCTCCCGGTGTGGTCATGCTGCCGGGGTCCGCTCCCGGCCTGGCCCTTCCCCAGCCTCCCAGCTACCACATTAACTGGGAAAAATGAGATTAGGATGTCACCTCCGAGAAACGAGCCCTTTCTCCCCCCCCCCCACCTTATTGTGCGAGAGGTTTTTCTCCTCTCCCCACCCCCCCCACCTTCTCCCGCCCACAATTCCCCCTCTTTTGTTGATTCCTATATTGTTAATTGAAGCTAGAACACTTATCCTAAAAGAAAGGGACAAAATTCATTGACTGCCGCACGGATGAAATCCTCCCAACAACGCGCAAAGCAGGAGGCTTAACGACACGCTGAGACGCTCAGGTTTTCTTTTATACCTTCCATATAAATAATTCCCCTTCGGAGTGGCTTTTATTTTTATTTTCTTTTAGCTGCAATAAAGATAACCGGAAAGAATTGAAGCTCCGTAATGGTGGGATGAAATTGAGCCTGAGTTTTGGTTTTTTTTTTTTTTTTTTTTGGGGGGGGGGGGGGGGATAAGGGGGCTCTCGGTGTTCCCCCCTCCTCCCCAGCTCTGGGGATGGAGTCTTACAGCCTGCGGAGGATGCTCCGGGACCACCGGCAGCCCGCGCGTCCCCACCGCCCCGCCACGGGGGCCCGGGGGATTTGCTGCCATTTGCATAGCAGGTGTTGGGTCCCGGGCCATTCTTCCTTAAGGGAGTTTTAATACGGGATAAATTACCGGGAATTAGGAGGAGGCAGGCGACAAGAAAAGCGCTCGTGGAGTCCTTCTCCTGAGGCAGGGGCAGGGGAAACGGAGAGAAGGAAAGGAGGAAAAAAGCCAAACGCAGCAACTCCTGCCCCAACCCGGGGTGTTTGGGGTGCGCAGGGGTTGGGGGGCAGCTCGCACCGACTTCTCCTGAAATTCAGGTTTGAACTCAGGAACGCAGTAATCCCAGAGACAGTAACACGATTACCGGCCCGAGGATCTTCGAGTCAGCGGGTCTGGTAGGGGAGTTTAAAATGTTAATCCCTGGTATAATCCCTTCCCTGGCATTGTCCGTACAAGGGTTGCACCCGCGAGAGAATTGCCTTTTTCCTTCCCCAGAGCTTCGGGGCGGGAGGGCAAATGTCCCCGCAAACACACGTGCGAACATGTGCGCACACCTACGTGTGCCCGGCACGTACGTGCACGTGTGTGCCCGCAGCCGTGTACCCCACAGGCCCATGCGCGCCCCCGTGCGCGCGCAGCCACGCAATCACACACAGCCACGCAATCACACGCATTGGACACGCGAAGAGGGGCGCACACGCACAGCTCCCGCGCGAAGCATTGCGGCTGTCCCCGAGGCGTCTCGTCGGTCGTTAAGAGCTGTGGCGACAGCACCCGGAGATATTTGGCAATACCTGTAGCTGTCATGTTCGGGGTCACGTGCTGGTCTGTTTGTGGTGTTCTTGCGACGCCTGGCTCGGCCATGGCTAAGGCCAAGACAAATCGTTAATAACAGTGATGACACCAACTTGTACATATGTATGTTCGGGTGTATGTACATCTGCGCAAAAAATGGGAGAGGAACGCTGGCTCACCGGTGTTCCCAGGGGGTCTTGATGAAAATTTCCTGTTGCACCTCAGTCCCTGCTTTGCCCCGTCACTTTTTACGCGGACGTAAGAGAAAAATGAGATGCTTCACGTGTTTTTAAGCAGAGAGTCGTTTTGAAATGCACTCACGTGCAGGTAGGAACAGTTTGCCTGTAATTGTTTTTTCGGCCCTTTGCAAAGGGGCATGGGCATGAAACCATCTAGATGCTTTTCACATCAAGAGATGCTGGACACATTATATTATATCTATATTATATATATTATATATAAATAGAGGCCATCTATAATAAAAGATTATATCAATGAGGAAGAAGCTGACATCTCAATTAAAAAAAAAAAAAAAGCAAAAGCAGGTGAATTAACACCAAAAGAGATGTAAGAGCTGGGCAGAGACCTGCCGGCGCTTGCGGGAGCCCCAGCGCCCGGGAAGAGCGGGGCAGGTGGAAAAGGCGAGGAGAGAGCCCCGACCCCAGGCCCCCGCACCCCGACCCGCTGGGTGCACCCTTCGGGGGTCAGGTCCCCCTGCCCGGGCCATGAGAGGGCCGAGGGTGACACCCCAAGGCGCAGCGCCGCAAACTCGGCCCTGCCGAGGGTTCGCATCTCCCTGGGCTGCGGAAAAGCTCTCAGGAATGGGATTTATTTCGCCAGAAGCAAAACCTGCTGTAGTGACGGAAAACCCCTGTGCTTTCTTTTAGGCTTATGCTGTCGTTTAGTGTTTTTTACCGCATTAGTAAAAAAAAAAAACCAAAAAAAAAATTGTAATTATCTCAGCAAAACTGTTCTGTGACCTTGTGTACAACTGTAAAGATTTCTGAGCAATCGGAGGTGATACAAAGAGCTTTTCCTGGGTGAGGGTTGGTGGTTTGGGGCTGCTGTAGCTGCGGTGGGTGCTGAGTTTCGGCGAGGCGGTGCGGGGTTCGGGGAGGTGAACAGGGCTGGCCGGGCAGCGGAGAGCTGCGTCCAAACGGATTTCGCAGTTCAGAGGCCAAACAGTAAAGCTGGGCTCCGGGCAGGGCGGAAGGAGGAAGAGGTTTCATTTGGCTTAAACAGAATATGAATTTTAGAAAATGGCAAAATGAAACATTCGGCGGCTGCTGAATTAAGATGCTTCAGTGAAAACACACTGAGATGGTACCCCGACTCTTTTTTAAAGCAACCCTCATTTTTTTTTCTCCCCTGCACCAACTCAGCTTTTGGAAGGATATCCTACTGTTTTTCAAACAAATTTCATTAAAGTTAGCAAATGGTAAATACCTTGTAGATCTGCTCATCTTTCTGGAATTTAAAGGAGTATTTTGCTCTGACTTAAATGACCTTTGGCTACCCATTTAACTGGGCTGCTTTGCAGTTCATTACCTTAGTGTTGTATATGCAATATATCCTTTAAGCCACCCAGTCTTCAGGAACAGAAACATAGGTATGAACATCTTAAATTGTAGCCTGAATCATGCCCCTGTTGGTGTAAGCAGTGACAGTGGAGGTGAGGGAGTCCGTCTTGCTCTCCATCACCCCGACAGCCAAGTAGCGTCTCTTTCAGTATCTCTTTACAATAACGTCTCTGGGTATAAAAAGAAAAATAAAAGCATATCGTTAAACTACAGGTGTAACAGCCCTTGGAAACTCCCAGGCAGCATTCGGGTCCAAAGCGCTGGGATTGCTGGACCAGTACCTAATGATGCAGCGGAACCGGGCAAAGAGAGAAGGAACAATTCTGCAGGAAGACACTGCAGGTGCCGTGCTTTATCCCCGGAGCCTGACCCACAGTTAGGTGGCAACAATAGTTTTCAAGGTATATATTAGCCCTTGTAACTACTGAATATTTTTCTACTACGGTGGCATTAAGTTTTAGGTCTGCTAATACATATTTTAGACCGGCTTGAAGGTGTAAAATGCTAAATAAATACAAAGTACTAGTTCTAGCAATCAGGGAATTAGAAAGTGGAGCAACATGATTAAAGGAAAGTAAATGTTGTCCTAGTTGAGGTTTTGGTTTTTTCCCTCCTTGGAGCCTTGTACACTTCCACAGTAACGAGTGCCTCTGAAACAAGTCCTTGGCTAATGAGGGGAGACAAGGACAAGAGGGAACGGGCACAAACTTGAGCATAGGCAGTTCCATCTCAACCTGAGGAGGGACTCCTTCCCTGTGCGGGTGGCAGAGCAGTGGCACAGCTGCCCAGAGAGGTGGGGGAGTCTCCCACTCTGGAGCCATCCCAAACCCGCCTGGACGCCGTCCTGTGCCACTGCTGGAGGTGCCCCTGCTCTGGCAGGGGGTTGGGCTGGGGGAGCTCCAGAGGGCCCTTCCCACCCCCACCACTCTGGGATTCGGGGATTCTGTGACAGGTTTGGCTGATCTGTTTCCGCCACACTTCTGCTGCAGGGATGCTGCTCTGTTTTCTGATTTAAGCCTGTATTAAATTGCAATAAATTCTGTGTTCACAGATGAATAGTAAAATAAGTGCAATTGCTAATTCTTAAGTGAATGTACTTCTTCAGACTATAGACATCGCTTGGTTTTAACCGTCTTGGATAAACCCCAAAGCAATGTTTTTTTCTTTCACCTCGGGTTTAAAGCACTGCAGGTCTTGAGCTTGTTTCCATCCACTCTGGTGGGAATTAGAGGTAATTTCTTTGGGGTCGGTGCAGCTAAACTTCTCCAAAGCAGCTGTGGGAGTTCAGCAGGGCTCTGAGCCTGCCCCACTGTGCAAACAGAGGGGGGGATGCGATGGGGCTGCAAAATTGCGGAGAAACATCACTCACAGGATCACTTTTTTATTACTCGTCTTGCGGGCCTTATGTATCTACAGACGGCTCCTGTCCCAAAGAATCTTTTTTTTTTTTCCCTTTTCTTTATTTATTTTTTCCCCAGAAACAAATAGGGCATGACTTTGGTTTTTTTTATAGTTTTCAGTGTTTGGTGGTATTTGCCTTCATTAACCTGCTAATGACCCCAGACCTCAGCCCCACACATGGCATGCCAGGTGCTGGGAATTCAGCTCTTACTCAATGAACTCCACCCACAGCCTTGGCCGGAAAAAGAGAAAAAAAGCACCCGTTTTCCTCACTTGTAAGTACTGGAAATAGCCACAAGGTGTCAACCTCTACCAAGCTGCAGATCGGAGTCAGCTCTGCTCACCCTGCAGCACATGGGATGGATAACCCTGTGCGGAGGCTCTGCTGGAAAACTCTGCTACCTGCTGCAAGTAAGTGGTGGGGGAAAAAATCCCCTGAGACTTTTCAGAACGTGGGAAATTGAGTGTTTTACCACCAGTCTTTGCTTTATGGCCATTCTTTATTTCTATTTGATTTCCTTTATTATTTTCCGCTGCAAGCTTTAGCCGAGTTCAACGTTCTTCCCATGTGTAGAAAAGGGAATGGGACTCGGTGCATAGTGTGTTATCCGAAAAAGATAAGGTCAAAGATGGGTGAAGAAAAGGGGTATTCACAATTCCGTGTTATATTTGTGTGTGTATATAAATATGTATGTGTGTATAAATGTGAGTAGTGAGTCATTATAGTGAGTTACTGTAAACCTCAAGATCTCTGTCCAGTCCCTGGAGCTGTGCACCCAGCGCTCCTCTCCTGCGGGTTACAGCATGCTGTAATTACCCTTAAAATTGAGTAACTGGCATTCAATCAACTATTTGGATTATCGTGACACAGATGGCATAGAGCAGAAACTCTAGGAAAACAGGAAGGAGATTGGTTTTCCCATAGAAAACCACATCTTTCAATTTGGGTTTCAACTCCAGATTTCAGAGCTTGCAGCTTTCCAGCTTCTGTCATCAACTCTTATGATAAAAGCAATTGAACCCCCAAGCAATGGCCCATCGTGGCACACGTAGCTGTGCCCACGTGCTGATGCAGGGCCAGTAAGACCAGTAAGGGGCTTGGGGCTGGGACCCTGACATGCTTGCTCTATGGGCTAAGCCAAGCACCTGAGGTCAGACACGGTTGCTCTGATCGGTAATGCTGCTGACTTTGTGTTTTCCCTTCTGTGTACTGTGCTGATTCTGTCCTCCTCCATCCCATCCTTTTTTTTTTTTTTTTTTCTATGGATCTTAGAGGAATGTTTCCCAGGTGTGATAAACCCAGGGAGTCTTCTTTTTCTCTTAAAGTTGTATTTGACACTTTTCCTTTCTAGACCAGTATTTCATAGATAGAATCACAGAATGGTTTAGGTTGGAAGGGACCTTGAAGATCATCGAGTTCCAACCCCCCTGCCCTGGGCAGGGACACCTCCCACCAGCCCAGGGTGCTCCAAGCCCCGTCCAACCTGGCCTTGGACACCCCCAGGGATGGGGCAGCCACAGCTTCTCGGGGCAGCCTGGGCCAGGGGCTCACTGCCCTCAGAGTGAAAAATTTCTCCCTAATATCTAATCTAAATCTCCCCTCTTCCAGTTTAAAGCCATTCCCCCTTGTCCTATCACTCCATGCCCTTGTAAAAAGTCCTTCCCCGGCTCTCCTGGAGCCCCTTTAGGTACTGGAAGGCCACTATAAGGTTTCCCTGGAGCCTTCTCTTCTCCAGGCTGAACACCCTCAACTCTCTCAGCCTGTCTTCATAGGAGAGGTGCTCCATCCCTCTGATCATCTTCGTGGCCCTCCTCTGGACCTGCTCCAACAGGGCCATGTCTTTCCCATGTTGAGTGCTCCAGAGCTGAATGGAGTATTCCAGGTGGGGTCTCACCAGAGCAGAGTAGAGGGGCAGAATCCCCTCCCTCGCCCTGCTGGCCACACTTCTGATGCAGCCCAGGATACGGTTGGCCTTCTGGGCTGCGATTTCCAGGCGTTATTATCCAGTATGTTGCTCTGTACAGTTGAAGTGTTGGGATTTTACCTGCTGGGCAACATCAAACCTCCTCTGCTTCCTCGCAGGTGCTCCCTTTGGGGATGCAGCGCATGGCGGTCCTGTTCCCAGCCGAAGGTGTGCCACGCTTATCCAGTGCAATTACTCTCTGCGAAAAGACCATCCCAAGTGCCCTCAAATTCATAAGCGGTCCCAAGGATTTCCTGCTCTTTTGTCCCGTAGCTTCACAGAGCCCGGGCAGCCTGGGCTGGGTGTAACGGCTGCCGTGGCTCGTGGGCTGGTGGCATCGCCCAGAGCCAGGCGTGATGATTTGATGCTGATTACCATAACGAGGGACTGGATTTCCCTGGCAGAACTGTTTTAGCTGTTGCACAAAAATGGAAAGGGAACACCCTGCCAGTCACTTGCAGTTTGAATTTGAGAGGTAGCACTTGGCAAACTGGTTCTTGCTGGGGAGGAGTGGCGCTGGACTGGGAATTTCTGGTCCAAGGAGGGAGCTGAGGAGCTCCGGGCTGGTTTGGTTTTCCTGATGTGTTTGCAGAAGTGATAAGTCCTCTCGACTTAGGGAGGAAGCTGAAGTAAACCCCAAGGAAAAATGTAAATGGTGCAATTATGAAGGTAATAGAAATGGAGAAGTATTTTTATGCAGCACAATGGAATGGGCAGTAATGAGGGAAAAATGCTGAGGGGTAAAGACAAAAGGCATTTCTTCCGGGATTAGAAGGGAGCTCAAAATTGCCAAAGCCTACTGGAAGAGGTGGGGGGGGGAAAAAAAGCCTCTTGTAGCATTTCTTTTCCTTTAATAAGCTTCTTTTTCTGGGAGTCCTGAGTGTTCAGATGTAGCACACTTAGTGCCTAGTAACCCAACAAAGCTTCGATTGGTGGCTCTGCAGAAAGGTTTTCTTTTCCTTGCAGGTTTCTAACCATGAAAAGACACAGAGATCAGTTGCTTCGGAATCCTTAATTAAACACAACAAAGAAGGGCAATTAGAGCTGTGTTTTGCTTCTGCCATCCAGCAAAGCTTGCAAACCTCAAAACCCTTTTCTTGCTCCAAGATTTATGATTGGAATAAATCATAATTATTCCCGTAATTATCAGCCTTAAGTGAACACCAGCAGGATTGGTTTGTTTTTTTTTTTTTCTTTTTCTTGGGGGAGGTTCTGAAACCCATCCAAGAGGAACTCACTAACCTCTTTTGTTGTGCAGGAAGAAAAACAAAAACACAGGCGTGGTGATTTTCCCAGGCCTTGGCCGCCTGCCTCCCTGTCACTTCATGTCATGTCATTCCTCCCTCCCAGGTCCCGCGTGCCCGCTCGCAGCAGCGTAGCTCCTGTTGCGCTGGATGCCCTCCACGTGTGTCGTCAGAGCTGTCTCTGCCCAAAGAGCTCATTATAGACACAGGCAAAAGAAAAGAGAAAAAAATCTGAGAGGATTTGAGTGCTTCATCTACAGCAGGTCACCTGCAACCTGCTGTAGGTGACCCTGCTCTGGCAGGGGTGTTGGACTAGATGATCTCCAGAGGTCCCTTCCAACCCTAACCACCCTGTGATTCAGAGGTCAGCAAAGGGACCAGAAATATAGCCGGTCACTCGCTATTCAGAAAATAAATGCTTGTGCGTGTTGCATCTCTACAAAGCTCTTCCTCCAGGGATCTTGGCTTTGTTCTGATGGTTGATGTTGTGCTCATACCCAGCAAGAGGGAGCAAGTTCTCATCTTAGGGCATCGAAGGTGATGGTGTGCATGTGTGTTTTTTTTTTTTTTTTTGCTGCTGGAATGTTGGATGGTTGGGTCTGAGGACCTGAGCACACCACCTGGGGAATGGCAGCTGTATATGGTCCTGCGGGTCCTGGGCTCGCTGGAGAGCTGGTGGCAGGAGGGAGAACCACTGGGCAGGAAAGCTCCATGGCTTGATGTGTTGGGCAGGAACTCCTGATATTTGTAAAGGGCTTTGGGCAGGTGGTTTGGGCAGGAATCTTCCCAGGGTTGCGCTGCAATCCAGTTTCCCATGCTGGTGTGATGGACATGGCTCCTGTAGACACGGTGGCAGCCAGGTGTCCTCTTTGCCCTTAGCGTGCATGTTCCGCGTTAATGGGCTAATATGACTGTGTAAACCTCTGAGCAGGTTTCCCAAAATACAGCTGCATTTTCTTTGCTTTGGGGGGTTTCCCATACCCGGGTAAGGAAATGCAACAATTGAAGCTTTTCTTTCAGGGCTGGGGAAGGGCATTCCCAGCATCGTGGTGCAACGAGCAGGCTCCAAGCTGATTTGTAATGCAGACAGCTGAAGGGCCATTGAGGTGTCTCCAGGCTGTCTGAGAAGGTTTTTGGTTGCCACTAGATGTCCTTTCAGCCCTGCTTTCTCCCACCGCTCCTCCAGAGCAGCCATCTGGGCTGGGATCTGCTGGCCATAGCCCAAGAGCCACCAGACACCAAAGTCCTGCGGGGCTGATGAGAGCACGGAGTGGGGCTGAACCCTGGGCTGCTGGGGTCTCCAAAACATCCCTTTCATCTCACGCAGCTTTGTCTCGTGTACTGCTGGCGAACAGAAATGAAGATGCTTTGGAAAGCACCCAAACCCCAACTTCTGGGTCTGTGTTGGGTATTTAATACTTCTAGTATGAATTGGGGGCCGTTACTGCATTGCTGCCTGGGCAGGGCCACTCGTTAGTAGAGGAGATGTCCCAAGGAGGCAACCTTGGAGGCTAAAAAAGATGGTGACTCTATCTCAGTTTCACACGAGATATGATGACCAAATGGTGGCCCGATTTTGTGCAGGTTTTTAGTGTTTTATGAATTTGCAGAGGTGGTCCATAGAGATGGAGGGTCAGTCTTTCCAGAGGTATGTGGTATCAGAAAGCACAGCTAAAAGTGTTGTGGGATTTTCCAAGTTGCCTGGATGCCCACAATTAAGACTTCTGTAAGGTGTATATTGATACCTTTAAGCACCAAAAGTCACTGTACGCGTCTGGAGCCCTGTGCTTGCAAATGCAGCTGTAGATGTGGTTCCTCAGGCAATGGCAATCCCAGTTGCTCTTCTGGGGTGGGTTATGTCAGGTAAAGGAATTATAGGAAATCTGCTTTGGGATACTTTGCCAGAAACGCATGCTGGTTACAAGGATATCTGGGCGTTCACGGAGTGCAGCCTTTCAAGGCAAACAGAACACTTTCCAGGAAGCACTTGGCTCTTTGTGGTTTGGGATCAGAGGAAGATCAATGAATAACAGACACAGAGGGTTTCTGATAGAGCGAAGACAGAGTCAGTGAGAGCTGCAAACGGCAGTCCTCGAAAATACCTGTACTTCCATTTGTGACCGCACACGCCTCAACCCATTGAAGGGAACAACTGGAACAAGAAATGCCAGCATGAGTGCTATGCATGGAAGATGTACAGGGTGCCAAAACTGAGAGCTGCCCTGGCATGAAGTCAGTGTGGCCAAGGCTTTCAAGATGGGATGCCCATCCTTCTGGATCAGAAGCCCAAACTCAGCCGACAGCCGAAAACAGCTTGCCTTTTTCCAAAAATGCTGAGCAACTCTGACTAAGTGACGTCTTCAGATGCTGTGTGCATCTGGGTTTAGATACCTCATTTTTGGAAGCTGGCTTTGGAGGAAAAAATACTCAAAATGTGACTGGTGTTTCATCTCACCTAATGGGAAATCTGTTTTGGAGAGCGTGAGCTCTGCCTGGGCTGATACAAAGCCCTTTAAGCGATGTCAGGTTGCAAGGGAGGCCCTCTGCCCTTGGACAGGCACAGTTCCCTGCCTGTGGGTTTCAGTGGGATGGTGAGTCCTGGGAGATGGTGGCTTTTTATTCATGTTTATTCCCATTCTTGACAAACGTGGGCCCAGGAGGGCCTCAACTCTGATATTTAATTAGTCAAGAGAGCATTTGTGTTGCTGTAACAGTGCCTTCAACTTCCCACCCAGAGCTTGGGGGTGACCAGGCCTCTCTGATGACTTTACCAATGACTCCACATTGCTCCCACAGCCCTGATGAAACCTCGTTAGCGTGGAGCCAGCTTTCCCACTTCATGGATGTGGTCAAGAAAGGTCCCCACGCATGTAGCAGTCTGGCATGGCCTCGTGCCTTGATTTCGGGAGCCTAGGGGGAGCTGGGGCACGGCAGGCAGCTGGACCTGCCCAGAGCACTGCGCCGTCTCACGCAGACCACCAAGCAGCTATCGCTTCTTAATAAACTTCTTGGCCATCGCTGACCTACGCCACATATGAACAAGTGAAAGGCAAGTGGTGAAAGGATCTGTATAACATTACTAATCCCATGCAGCGCTCTTGCTGCAAAGGCAAGGCAGGTCTCCCCGCCGTTGTGTCCTTTCGCTGCAGCTGCTTGGGTCACCCTCGTGCTTGTATTAAAATAAAACCTGATAGCGCTGTTTCTGGATGGGTGCAGCCCGTGGATGCCCAAGGGGGAGGGATGGAGGGGCCATGGAGGTCTTGTGCCCAGGGCTTGGTGCTCCGTCTCTGTGTGCTCCTGGCTGCAGCGTGGTGGGGAGCAGCTCTGCAGGCTGGGTGGGGGAAAGCCGTTGCCTACCGCCTTCCTTGGAGGCTCGGTGAAGGGTTTATATCCTTGCGATGTAGCATCAGTGCTTGAGTAAAGGACCTGCGGAGTCTGCTCATGCTGCTGCTGCTCCTCCTGCTCTCCGGGGTGGAGCAGCGCTCCCACTCTACCCTCCAAATGTTCAGGCCCTTGGGAAGGTGAATTGGTAACTGGTGAGCAGTCGGGGCCGGCTGGTGCGTGCTCAGGCCATACCACAGCCACTTAATTTTTCCATCTCGAAGCCCAAATGTGTGGGCTGTATATGGGGGAGGTTGGGCTGAACAGTCTCCTCTGGCTTCGCGACCTGCAGTCTGCTGGGGAAAACACAAGCAAACCTTAGGGTTGCTGCCAAATCCGGGCAGAGGAGGTACCTACATATATATATTTAAATGTTTTGGCAAAGATGTTTCAGTCTGAAGGAAAGTGGTTGATGTTTTGTGTGTGGCATTTACCTTCTGACACTATTTCCCTTAACAACTGCAATATTGGGGTCAGCAAGGGATGACCCTCCTGTTTCTGGGAACTTAAACCTGCCCGGAGATGCAGTTTAACAGTTTGACAAGCTGGGGAAAACCAGCTCAGAGTCACAGGTGGCTTTTTTTTTTCTCTTTATGGTTTCAATTCCTGTTTCCAAGAGTTGTTTTGTCTGAAGCACAGATTTCAGGTTAAAGGGAATACACGTGTAGAACCAAAGAGTTCTTTTTCTTTAGTCTTCCATTCTAGCAAAGGAGGGGGGGGGGGGGGGGGGGGGGAATAATTACAATCGGTTTCCTCTGTGCCCAATTCTTGCTGGTGGTTTTGGTTTGGCAGATGAACCCGAAGCAAAGCGTCAATTGTACAGACTATGTACACCCTGTGAAGTGTGAGCCACCGAGCGCTGCGTTTGGGCAAGTGGAGCTGCGTACAGCGTTCCCAATGGAGTGTTAACCACCTCTTGTGCAACCCTATCAATACTTTTCCAGGAAATACGTTGCCCAGTAGTCGCTAAATAAGCATAAATTCTTTCTTGAAATCTGTTGGCATGTTGAAATTGAGTGTCCTCAAGGAAAAACTACTGTTTTTTGTTAAAATGTGACTCAAAGGAGGGGGCGGCTTGGCTAACCCACGGGTCTGGGTTTGCCCGGAGATCAGGCTCAGCCTTAAGCAATACCTTGTGGTCGATATCTTCAGAGGTTTAATTTCTTAAATACTCTGGGATCTTTCTCAAGTTTTTTTTGTCCGTGTGTTTTTTTTTTTTTAAACTAATAGGCGTCTGAAGCTTGTGGCTCCAACCTTATGCAGAATAGGAAAATACTTAGAAATCTAACAGCTCTTTCTCCCTCAGCTCTGCCAGGGTATTAATCACAGTAAATAGAATCATAGAATGGTTTAGGTTGGAAGGGACATTGAAGATAATCTTATTCCAGCCCTCCTGCCCTGGGCAGGGACACCTCCCACCAGCCCGGGGTGCTCCAAGCCCCATCCAGCCTGGCCTTGAACACCTCCAGGGATGGGGCAGCCACAGCTTCTTGGGGCAACCTGCGCCAGGGCCTCACCACCCTCACAGTCAAGAATTTCCTCCTAATATCTAATCTAAATCTCCCTTCTTCCAGTTTGAAGCCATTCCCCCTCATCCTATCACTCCATGCCCTTGGAAAAAGTCATTCCCCAGCTCTCCTGGAGCCCCTTTAGGGACTGGAAGGCCACTATAAGGTCTCCCCGGAGCCTTCTCTTCTCCAAGAGAAGTATATAGTGTGTGTATATGTGTGTGAATATACATTTCTTATTTCTTTTTTCTTTTTTTTTTCCTGTTTGAACTGGAGGAAACCCTTGAGCTGAGGCCAGGCGTTGCCTTGATTATGTAGTGTAAGCTCACTGTCGCAGGAGTCGCAGCCTGGTGTGACGCTGCCTTTGCACAGCTGGGAGCAGCCAGGAAGGAGCGCGGTGCTGTTCAGGGAACACCAGGAGGTTTTTATGCATTTAAACTCTTACTGGCTTTCCCCGTCCTGGCTGGTGCTTTCCTTTCGAGCCGGGGAGCGGTGTAGGAGCCTTGTTGGGTGCAAAGTCCTTCCCTTTGGGAGAGGGCAGAAACTGCACAGAAAGAGGAGGGGGTGGCTCCCGGGTTTTTGTTGCCTGACTTTCATTGTACAACCTTTCCTAATCTAACCGAGATTTTGTATAAATCATTGCATTTCACTACTTTTTATATAGATCCAGAGCGGTTGATTTACATTTATTTAACATAACACTGGATGAGTGGCTCTAGGTGCGTGGCGTAGCCCTTCTTCATGTAACAAGGTTCCTCAGTGTTTGGGTAAAGTCCAAATCCTACAATGAGAAAGGGAAGTAAATTGGACCAGAATAACATTTTCTAATTTCGATGTCATCAAATTGCCACGTCTCTAAATCAGCTTCTCTGATTCAGGGTGCTTCAGTGCATCCACCAAAAAAAAAGTTGTTAGAAGTCGCTGGAGTTCCCTGATGGCTTAAAGACACTTAAGAGCAATTGTAAGATTTTTTTTTTTAAATATATTTTTTATTACTTTTTTTCATTTGTCTTAGAAAGAAATATGAAATCTGCATGCAACCTTCTAAATATTTCAAACATTTAAATAGTATATGATAATTTAGCAGTACGGTACATTATACAGAAAGATAATACAAGGAGACTTCCTATAGTATATTTACAAATGAAAAGGTAGTTTTGTTATTTAAAAAGAGGAATGCACTGCTTAACATTGAAGTATTACATTCAAAATAATGTAATGAATATGTCATATTGTGACTAAAACATATATAGGTATTTATATGTTTGCCCTATCATATTTTTCATAAAAAGGTACCTTTTAAAGGCTTTTTTTTGTTGTTGCTACAAATCTAGGAAATCATACACAATAGTCTTGAAGCTTAAAATATCTCAGTACTGAAGCCACAAACTTTCTGTAAGAACTTCAGGTGGAAAAAAAAAAAATTAAACATTTTCTTAGTAATAAAAATGACCTAGAAATGCTTTCTAATACATGAAACGTTAAATGGGAGATAAGGTACGCTTCACCTCGCAGCAAGACCTCGAGTCCATTAAAGAAGAGGTACACAAGTGATGCTCGTGCTCATTTGACGATGTGCCGAGGGACCTCACTTCTGCAGTTACAGCCACGACATTTCAGCGGCATCTTCCCTGGCAAACTCGTCTTCGGTCCCCGCTTTGCCCGACTACTGTGGAGGCTGCAAACGTGACAAACCACCACAGCACCGAAGCTTTCCCGCTGTGAAAGGGTGAGGGAGATGGCTGCATAACACCTTTACAAACATTACTGTTTGTCTAATGAGCTTATAAAGCTCGATTGCAATCATAGTGAAGTATGAATGAATAACAATAAAAAAAACCAAAACCAAACTAAACAAACAAACCCAAACCCCAAAACAATCTCTTTATAATGAACAGCATGAGTTTTCCCAATCTCAGTACAGAGCAGACGGGTGTGAAATCTGAAGTGCAACAGATGCTTGTGAAATCTGGAAGCCTTTTGCACGCGGCTATAAAATGTAAAAACTGACCCTTGGTAAAAAGTGCTTTATAATAATATAGCATTTGTGTCTTATGTCTGTGAGAAAGAAATAATCTTCTGCAGAGCCCAGTCCTACGCCAGCCAAGGGAGTCCGCCTCATTCCTCACGCTGCCTCCTCTTATTCTTCATAAACCCTAGACAGAAGGAAAGCCAAGAGCAATGTGTTTAAATGATGAATGAAACCACTCCCAAATAATAAAGAATTTAAAAAAAAACCAATGCCACAAACAACAAAAGAAAGAGAAATCAGATTTTTAGCCTTTGCTTAAGTAAATTGGGAAGTAAGTTACTGACTCCAGTGGTCACTGGATTGCTATCTGTAAAGCATCTGGGAGAAGGGTTGGACTTTGACACCGCTGCATCTTGCAGGGAGTAACACGCTCCGCCACAATTATCGGGATGCGCAAGGTTGAAATCCACAGCTGCTAATGCACTTTAACTGCTGGAAAATCCCTCTTTCGTATGCAAATGTTGAAGTATATCATCAGCTGTACGTAGATAATACATTTAGAATATCTGTCATGTTTCAGTAATATTAGACTCTCTATTTTTCTCGTTTATGTCCTGAGAAGACTGCTTCACAGGCTTGTTTGCTAAAAAAATCCTTGTTGTGCAGGCTCTTTGGGTGAAAGCGGTCTGCCGTGGCATGCGGAAAACTAGGGGTAATGCTGTTTTGGGGAAGAGATTCATGTTTGTACTGCATTTGACTTTAAATTCCCTGGCTTTTCTTGGGGAGCAGTGCAGTGGCTTTGGTCCAGCTGGCACTGAAAGCACTGGCAAATTATTTATTATGAGGACTTGGTTTAAATCGGGCTCTTTACATCAGAAATATTCACTTGATGCTGCTTTGGCTGCAGTCTGGCTCGGTTAGCAGTGTCGGGGACCTGCTGGGTGCCACGCAGGGGTGACGTGCCCCAGCGGGACGATGCCAGGGCCGGGCAAGGCAAAGCAAGGTAAAATGCCGAGGGTTGTGCTGCGTCCCTTCTGCACACCCCAGGCCGGCAGCCAAAGCCATGGGGATGCTGAGCTCGCCCTCCTTCCTCCTCTCCCTGGCAGCAGGGACTGTTGTCCTTCACCTGGCTGTGCTGGGGGGAAGCCTTGAGCTGAGTCTTATTTTGGGCTATGGAGGAGATTTGGTTTGATTATTAGTTCTCCAATATTCAAAATTTCCCTTTCATACCAAGAAGGGACAGGCTTCAGCATCTCAAGATCGTAGAATCATGGAATGATAGAATGGTTAGAGGTGGAAGGGACCTTGAAGATCATCCAGTTCCACCCCCCTGCCCTGGGCAGGGCCACCTCCCACCAGCCCAGGGTGCTCCAAGCCCCGTCCAACCTGGCCTTGGACACCTCCAGGGATGGGGCAGCCACAGCTTCTCGGGGCAGCCTGCGCCAGGGGCTCACCGCCCGCACAGTCAAGAATTTCTTCACAACATCTCATCTCAGTCTCCCCTCTTTCAGTGTAAAACCATTCCCCCTCATCCCATGGCTCCCCTCCCTGACCCAGAGTCCCTCCGCAGCTCTCCTGGAGCCGCTGTGGGCACTGGAAGGGGCTATACTTTCAGTACTGAGTACTTTTATGAACCAAGTCCGTGCGCAGCACTGTTATCTGCAGGCAGGAGCTGGTCTGCAGCACACGGCCGCTGGCCCCCACAGCCTTGCACGGAGCATCCCTCCGCTCGGGGCAACCCTGCGAGTTTCCTGAATGCACGAGCCTGGGGCTGAGCACCCCTTGTCATCTTAGTGATGGCTTTATTTAAAAAAAAACCCAAACAAACAGGGTAAGAGTGTAAACAGATGGTTACGCAGTAGCCAGGGCTTCCCCATGTACTGTGTTTATGGAGCAGCCGCAGGGAGTCAGGGGAGCCGGACGGGGGCTCAGCACCCACCACCGCTCGCAGTGCCATGGCATCGCCCGTGCCACCGGGTGCCGCGTGGCTGTGCCGGAGCTCGCTGGCACCCTTGGACCTGCTGAGAGATGAGGCTTGCTGATCGTTTGCCTCGTTTGGGCTCGATTTTGGGGAGCAAATTTCCCATCAGGTGAGGAGTATCGGGGTTTGGTGGGACCGTGCTGCGTGTGGAGGCTCTTTCTTGGCTGTGGCTGGAGTTGGGCAGCTCCCCTTAATTACAGATAGGGACATCACCACTGACCGTCAGGAATCCGTGTTTCTCACTCTCCCTTCTGTCTATGACTGACCATCAGGAATTTGTGTTTCTCACTCTCCCTTCTGGCTACGACTGATGGCTTACAAAAAAAACCCAACTAAAATTCCTCTTTGCAAAGGAGAAGGTGGCAGAGCACCTTGCCAGCAAGTTACTGTTTTTCTGGGAATAATACACTAGTTAAAGTTGGCAAAGATCTGAGTCATCAGATATTGATGATTTCGAGGTGGTGTGACAGGGCACTCTCTTCCCAGCTCTGCTGACTGCTTTCCTGATGACCGTGTGGAAGTAATTTAGCTTTTCATCTTGGCTTTTTACCCGTAGAAGGGAGGTGAGTGCATGTAAATAACTGAGAACATCAGCTGATGAATAGTTTAACAGAAAATAATTACTATTTATAGTCAGAACAGCCTAATCCTAAAATAGAAGTGAGGACTGCGTGTGGCAGGAAAGAAACAACATCAAGAACATTTATAACTGTAATTTTGGTAATGAAATACATCCTCCATGCTGGATGGAGCATTTGCAGTGTGTGCGTTTTCCTGGGCTTTCTCTGAACGCTGCTGACGGCCCAACTTGGTGGCAAGATTCTCCCCCTCAGCCATTCGGCAAATTTGTACTTACCTGCCTTTCTCTTTCCATACTCTGTACCACTTCAGCAGTCTCACCGTGTTTTGGCGTTTGGGGTTTAAGCAGTGCTGCTGTTCCCCTCTCACCCGCGTCCACAGGGTCACGCTGCAAGGCAAGCGAGCACAGGTTACGGGGGTCGTGGGAGATACCGGTTCCCAGCTCCCACTCCAGGTACATGCCAAAATCGGTCAGGGGGCTCACCCAGATGGGCAGGGGAAGGGTTTTCACGCTCTCTGTTTTATGGCAGATATTAGAGTTTATTGTAATAATATCAGAGCAGATCCTCAGCTGTTATCAATCAGTGCAGTGCAATATTGCCCACCATTAGACTAGGTTGAAGACTTACCCGCTGTTTTTAAGCCGTGGGTTTGATCTGCCTTAGATATTTTGTTTTGAGCTTAATAGCTGATTTAATTAGGGCTCATTCAGGCAGCCACAAGGTCTTTGCATGCGAAGATGGTCCCCTTACACTCAACAACGCTGCATCCAAGAGAAGAGATGTGACCTGCTTCACTCATGATTTTTTCTTCCTTTTTTTTTTTTTTTTTTTAACGTCTGCAATATTTTAAGTACTAGCACATGGCAGAGTGCCTGCGTGCCCAACGGAGTAGCTCTGAGCCCCAGCGTGCAGTCCTGGGGCTTCACCCTCCCCTGATCACAGGTTGATCCCTCTCTCCCTGCCAGCAGCAGCCGCTTGCTGTCCCCTTATTGTCAGGACAAGACATGCTGGGAGGCAAAGCATGGCAAAGGTCTTCCCATGGTTTTAGGCTTCCTCCATCACGGGTTGGTCTGACACAACCAAGGTGACACGAGAGACCTGGAGCTGCTTCCCAAGAGGATGGCTTACCAGAAACTCCAAGACTGCTATAATTTCTCAGGGCTCAAAATCAAGCAGTTTTCCATCTTTGTTATTAATTTTGTGAATTTAAAAAACCCAACCAAACAAAAAAAAACCCCAAACAAAAAAACCCAAACCCCCCAAACTTGACAATTTTTATTGGAATTCCTTGTTTTCTGGAAACACCATCCGTAACAGGGAAACACGGGTTTTAGTTTAACTAAAATACTATAATGGAATTACTTAAGCACTGGTAGAGATGTGAGTAAAATGATGGCAGCAAACTCAGAAATATCTGTGCATACCGATGGGCTGCTTTTGTGATTTGGTTCAGAAAGGAGCTGTTTATCTTCTAGCACATGAAAAAGATCCTTGCAAACTTTCCCAGCTCACCTGCCCGGTGCAGAGGGGATGTGCCTGACTGGAAGTGAAGCTCTGCGTGTTGCCTGCATGAGCTCAGCTAAGGGTCTCACCACACTTCCCATTTCAATGTTATACAAAGTGGGCAAATAGGTCTCTCCATTCGATTAACCTCCTTCCCTGCTCCCCTTCTCCGCTCCACCTCCAACAGGTGTGAGCTAAAGTCACAAAAAGACAAGGTGTAACTTTAGGCTTGCTTGCTGGGAGCACATGGCCCGTTCCCCAACGCGTGGGAAGGCGGTGGAAGGCCTCCAAGGGCCCCTGTGGCTGCAGACATCGGAAGGTGAAGGGTCACTGCTGAAACTTATGGACTGTCTCTGCTCCAAGGGCATTTTCAGCCAACCCCTCCGGGGATCAGCATGTACGTGAGAAGGGGAGTTTTCCTACAGCTTTGAATGGGAGTAGTACTAAACTTTCATCGAAGGCACAAGACGTAAATTTGAAGGGACTTGAGGTCAGCACAAAGTTTCTCCATCCAGCAACCACCTTCTTGGCTGTGCCGTCTGCACTGGCTGATGCCAGACCTTGGCTTGGGTTTCTCTTCTGGTGGACCATAGAGGGTATTTCCAGAAAGCGATGGATAAGCTGAATCGCAGGAGGAGATGAACAGGAGTGCTTCAGAAAAGCAGCGAGCCCTCCATTTGCACCAGAAGCAGTGAAGGACAATTCTGGATTTACTAGATCCTGTGGTCTGAGAAGGAGGAGATGCATGGTTTTCTTCTCAGGTGAACAACTGAGTCTCAGATTGAAATGTGTTGCTTTGGCATCACACGTAGGTTTTCTGCTTTGATGTTGGAGGCTGGACAGCAGAGGAGACGTTCCCAGGCCAGCCCCATGGTCCGCTGTGGTTCCCATGCAGTCCTTGGTGCTGCGGGGACAGGGTTGGGTGGCAGCATTTTTGGGCACCCCGAGCTGACCTGGCCCTGCTTTTGGGATGCTGGTCCAGCAGACGTAAGGGGATGTGCCTAAGAAGAGACGCTGTGGGAGCGGATACTCTGAATGAGGAGTTCTCTGGGTGGGCTGCAGGAAGAGGTTGAGAGGAATGGAGAAGGAATTGAAGCACCAGAACTGACACCTCTAGTGACATCCCTCCAGTGGGATTTGGGACATGAGCTCACTCCAGCGGTGTGCACTGAGCTGTCCTTTAGCTGCCCTGTGCTTGGTGGCTGGAGCCTTCACCCACAGTGTCTGAGTGTCCCTGAGCCAAAATCCTCCCCAGTCCGTCCATGCCTCCCAGGCTGTGACCCCAGTGCCTCGTGCCCCTACGCATCTCGTCTGCAGGGATGGTGCAGCTGCGCCTCTGCCTACAAACACCCTGTCCCCAGGGCCACAAGGGTCCTGGTTCATCCCAAGCCAGCGCAGGGACTGCCATCCACCTCAGCTGTTCCTTGAGGAAGGCTCCCAGTGGCGCCTCTTCCCCGTCAGCTGCTCTCACCCCAACACGTTCCCCCCTCTTTGGGATGGGGCAATACGTGGAGGGGGGGTTGGATCCTTTCAGGCAGAAAGAGTTAAACCTCCCTCCTATTTTTTGCTACTTTTCCTCATTCCAGGTGACAGACACACACACAATTACTGCTAGATGTACCGCGAATCTTGATAGGTTTTGACTAGGCTAAGGACTCAGTTTAGCTGTCTCTTCCCCTCTACCACAGCTCTGCTGGGGGGTTATGGCCAAAGACAAATTCGTTCCGAAACTACACCCCCATACCTACTTCTTCTCTGCCCCACATAATTTATATCATGTTTCTGCTGTAAGAAAAGATACGAGAGCTTTTGAGGAGGGCAGGAGGGGAGCCGGCTTCGAAAACTCATTTTTAGATGGTCACTGCAGCAACAAAAACTCAGTTGCGGGAATTTAGCTCTTCCGTGCCGTGTCCAGAGACTCCCGGATCAATTGGTTCACGGAATATTAATTTCAGTTTGCTTTCAATGCTGACTTCAGACGGCGTTAGGGGGGGCTGGGAAGGCAGCGATGGCAGTGGGTTACCCCTGCCCGCCCCACCGGCAGCGACAGCGGTGGCACAGCTCTGTCCCCACAGCCGCTGCAAACCCAGGGCAACCCTCCAGGCTTGAGTAGCATCGCTCAGCATCTGCGTAGCTATCCAGCTGGGAAAGCAACCCACTCGTGCACAGCTTTTCCGACTTTCCGATTGAAAGCGAAATGTTGCATTAATGAGCTTTATTTTATACCCCCCGGCCACCAGCTGCTTTCTGGCAAATGCCTGGAGTGGGACGCAAAGAGTTAGTGCCCCTCTACGCCATCCGTTTGCTATTGAAAGGTCAAAGCAAACAAAGTAAAGCCGCAAGGAACAGATTCGGGCAGTGATGCTCTGCAAGCATTCCCCTGTTCAGGTCACCATCAGCTGATTTGGGCTTCAAAGAGGTGGGTCCGTTGTCCCCTGAGCTAAGCGTCCCCCGCAGTGATGCCGGTGTAAATCTGAAGGATGCCTAAAGAAACCTGGCTCTCTGTTCCTCCTCCAGACGCCCTCTGCCGTGCCTGGTGAGCCATTTCGGCGTGGGAAGGATCAGGCTCCTTGTTTGTGCCAGTCAGATGGGCAGGATTCGGCCCCACGGGCATTACAGAGCGCCGGAGGTGGTACCCGGCTCGGCAGACAGGACTCAGATCCTGCTGTTAAAGCACCTTTCTAAGATTAAGCGAACGGCAAACGTTCAGTGAGAGAGCAGAAACGCTGGAGTAAATCAGTCCTCAGGGTTCAGGTGGTGTGGCTGCTCCTGGGACCCTTTTCCCCCCCTTAGGTGGCAGAGGGGCTCGGTGCAGTCTTCTCGGCTAATCCGTCCTTTCTGGTCCTTATCCAGCCCCACACGCTGGTTGGATGCTGCTTTGTTGGGGGATCTTAAGATATCCAAAACAGTACAGAAAAAAAACCCAACTACAAACCACCTTAAAATCTAAAATAACCCCTTCCTTTTGAGCCGGTCATCAGGGATGTCAAAAATCCCCCGTACCTGCCTCGGTTCGGTTCGTCACTACAACGCTTTGAGATCTCACAGCGGCATTGGTCACGGCTCGCAGCGAGACGGGGAGGCGAGCGTTTTATGTGCTGGGTAATCCCATGGAACGCAAGGGGATGGCTCTGGTACAACGCAGGTGAAAATCTGACTCTGGTTGGGGTAACTCTTCCTTGCAGAAACCACCACGGACCAAACTCTGCTCACGCTCTTATTCTGCATGCCCAGAACAACTTGAGTACATAGCTCTGGATTTTACAGCAGCTCATAGTAGGATTTGTCCCTATCTTCCCTTGAACTAACATTTATCCTTTTATTACCATCTTTTCTGTAAATACTTATTTGAGCAAAAAAACCCCATTGTGTCAAAAAATGATAGCTGGGTTTTTGGTCAGAATTGCACATTTCATTGCATCTGATACAACAAAATAACTATTCCCAGAAATTAGCATGCCACGGCACGAGAAAAAACAAAGAACAAAGAGGGAACTTGCAGTATAAGGTAAAGCACTTCAGCTGACAGGGAGACAGAAAGCAATCGACGAAGGAAAACTTACATAATCATCTCTTCCACGCAAAACGGGTACCTCGGTTTGATTTCCAGCTTCCGTACGTTAGAGAATCTTATTTTAGGACCTTTTCTTGAACATTTGCACTTTACGCCTACAAGAGAAAGCATTTTCTCATGTGCCTGCAAAGCCTCCTGCATACCAAGCGTCCCTTCCCCGCCAGCCTGTGCGTGCACACAAACTTCGCTTCGCTCTTTCAAGCCTCAGTGGGAAAAGCTGAATTTTGTATTACTGGTCAGCTTAAAAAAAAAAAAAAAAAAGTAATATTTTCTTTGCTTTATCCCAGGAAAAAGGTAGTGGCTTTCTGGCATATATGTTTTAGAGCACTATATATGTTCTGAGGCTTAGTAAGTGAGGGAGCTTTTTAAAGTGCACCTGCTGTGACTAAATGTATTTAACAAAAGGAAATGAAAGAGTCAGAACTTGCTTTAAAACAGAGCAAACGCACATCTCGGCTACTTTCTCATTCATTCACGTCTCTCTTGGACTTTGTAAGACTTTCAGTCATACGTCCTCGCACGGATGCTGGGGTGCATTTGCAGCTGGACAAAAGCTGAGTGGATTTTAACCATCATTTTTGGGCACGGCAGAAAATGCACACTGACGCGCTGGGTGGAATTTGTGCTACCACATCAAATCCGACTCTGCTCTATTTTCTCTGCGAAAACCACCCTCAGTTTCGAAGGAGATATTTGAGCTATATTCCTGAATAATGGCGAACACGGTGTGTGATCTCCCGCACCGTGAGCTGGGGCTGTTTCACTTGCAACGAAGACACAACTTTGTCGCGTGTATTTTTACCCCTACTTCCACCTCTAAAAAACTCGCAGCTACCTTACGCCGCAGATCCAATACATCGCCCTTCCCAACATGCAGGGGACAGCAAAATCCAACTGGGGGCCACCAAGAGGCAAATAAAAATTACTGGAAAAGCAACTCCCTGGAAAAGAGGTCTCCGCGGGCAAAAAAGCGGAATAAACCACCTTACCTTCTGCGCTGGCTAAGCACATCGCGATGAAGAGCAGGAGCAAAGCTGCTGTCAGGAGCTTCATGGTGAGACAGCCGGTGCCTAACGACACGCTGGGGGTTTTAAGGGGTTTTCTCCCTTCGGGTTCGTCCCCCGCTCCCCGGGGGATGGATGTCGCCGAGGAGAGGAACAGCGGAGAGCGGATCCCGGCGGTGTTTCTGCCCCGTCCCTGCCTGCGCTCTGCCTGCGCCCTTCCTGCGCCCTGCCTGCGCTCTGCCTGCGCCCTGCCTGCGCTCTGCCTGCGCCCTGCCTGCGCTCTGCCGCTTTTCCTCCCCTTGTCCTCTTTTAAAACAGCTCCCGCTGCCCTCGCTCCCGGCTCATTAATATGCAGAGCAACTCCACGGCTCCCTCCGCTTCCTCAGCCCCGGCGGGGACGAAGGGGGGGCGGGAGGGGGGGGGACCGGCACCCCGCTGCCACTCCTGCCCCGGGGAGGGGGGACACACACACATCCCTCCCTCCCCCTTACCCGCCCTGAGCATCCCGGAGGGGGGGGGGCGGGAGCGCAGGGGATGGGGCGGCTGCTCCCGTCCCTGCCCGGCTGGGACATTTCTGAGCGGGAGGAGGTTTGCTGGGGGGGTGTTGGGGGGTGTTGGGGGGGTGGGGGGTGGTGTGTATTTGTATGAATGGAGCTGCTAAGTGAGGGGAAAAAAGAAAAAAAACCCACAAACCCTGCTTGCGAGCGCTCCGCAGAAATTCCCATGCACCTTGGAAATGCCATTTGGAGGAGGCTCACCTGGGGAGGGGTGTCACCTATTTGACTTTTAATATTATTTTCTAGCTTTAACGGGCTTCCAAATCTAAAGGAAAGCTTAGTGAATTAAATGGGGGGGGGGGGGGGGAGGGGGGGGAATAGTCCGAAGAGTATTGTTAGGTGGGTTTAGCATGTGGAATGTTTCAGGAAATAAGATCAATTTTGGGTTGCTTTAATGAACGCTCCAGCAATGATCCGCTCTGTGAAGAACAGGGTAGCAACACGCAGGGATTTCATGGATGTAACTACATGTTCCCTCTCCCTCGCAGAGTCTGTTCCTGACTTTCAGTAACAGCTAAAATAGCATCTTTAAAATCCAGATTCCAGATTTTTGCCTGTGTAACTGAAACGGGTGAAGATCAGAGTCGGGTCTCTGATCTCTTTCGTCGTAGTATATTCGAAACAGATTGCAGATAAATGCCTCTGCTGATCCCCGGTTCAGCTCAGCCCCTCTCCCAACATACCGCTGCCCACGCTCCCCGCTCGCACACCCAGCCGCGTTACTAAAAACCGACCGAAACCAGCCATCCTGCCAGTTCAGGCAGCGCTTGGGAAGGACACTCCACGCACTCCCGGCTCCGCTTGCATTTTAAGTTTCCCACATGGCTTCGTTCCTGCCGGCTCCCATTGGCAGCGGCCATCCCCACCGCGTTCCCGGCCCGGGTGTTGGCAGGCTGCGAGTACAGCCCTACCGCACACAGCCTGCACGTTGCGCACAGGCAGCGCAGGCAGCTGCCTTGTTCCTGGCCCTGGGTTTCATGCGAGACGTGCCGACACGCCGGGAACAGCCTGCCTCCGCTGCCGGCTCGCCGCTGCCCTGCATGGGATGGGGAAGAAGGGGATGGGCGGCACGTTGGGGACAAGGCGGCGGGGGGGAGCAGCCAACGTGGCAGGGAGCTTTTTGGGGTGAAAGCCCCGTTCCCGGGTGGGTTTGTGTGGTTGCCGGTACGATGGGGCAGGGGAGGGGGATGGTGTGACAGTTTTTCTTACGCTTTGGGCATTTGCACTGCACAGCTCTAAAGCAGCTCCCAAGGGTCTCGTTGCACCCTGCTGGGGATGTTTTGGGGTATGTGTTGTTAAATGCCAACAGGACTAAACAGAGAGGTTCGTTCCACAGCCTTGGTGATAAAAACGAGCACCTGAGGCACGGCACGTCTCCGTTCAAACCTTTGAAAGAAATTGTCATTGTCCAATTCCTCATCCGAGTAAGAAAAAACTGCAGGAGAGCAGAAGAGGCTCATTTGGGAGTCACTGTTGGCTGGGTGGGGAGGATGCTCGCCGGGCACCAGGGAGACTCGGCTTGAACCAACTCATCCAGGGCTGTAACCCTGCCCTGCTGCGCCGCGGGGTACCTCCCTCCTCGGCAGCCTCTTCTCTGCTGTGCGCAGGATCAGTCTCGGGGGAAACTGGGGGAAGGAAAAGCCATTTTCCCTCCCCCTCTGCTAGTAAAAATTTGGGTGCAGCCTTAGCTGACGGCAATTTGAACTTCCCCCAAGCCAGGAAACTCGTGCACAGGCTGGAGAAAAATGGAAGGAAATTCTTGAGCTTTCCAAAAGCGAATCCCCTCTTCTTGTATGAGTCTTGCTCACGTTGAAAGAGCCAAGCTTATTAGCAATTAAATAAGCAAAGTGCTGCTTTAGTTCCAATTTAAATGCAGAAATAGATGTATTTGAGGTGTGTGTAAATACGGTAACTGCTCGCTATGCACCCCAGCAGTTCGTTGTCTTTATGCCAAGCGCTGGCGTTGATAGTAATTATTTCTGAGAGCTCAAAGGTGTCTCTTGCCTGGTGTGACAGATTTTGGTGGCCGTGTACAGCTGTCTCTGACACCTGCTCTATCTCAAAATGACGATCACAGAAGATGAAGAAGTTTTAGGCAAAGGCTTTGAGGGAAAGGAAACGTATATGGAATTCAGCACAGTCTGCCCCCCCAAAAAACCCCTGATAATCCAGATATATTTTCTTTATGCACGCATATGCCGAGGTGCTCAGCATATGCTGGTGCTTCGTGCGCCTGCGGTATCTCCAGCAGATCTGCTAAGCCTCATCAAACGTGTTTTGGCAAGCAGCCGGCGTTTCAGGCGGCTGGGGAGGGCTGCGCCGGGCGAGCCATGGGGTGAGCGCCGGTCGAAGCATCCGTTTCAGCCCTCCACAAAGCCGCCCGATCGCATAGGAATTAATCAGGGCTTGGATTTTTCCCCCTCACAAAAGGAGTGTTTCAGACCAGGCGTCGTCATCAGGGTGTAGCTGTTGTCCTCAGCTCTGCAGGTGGGACGCGCTCAGGGAGTCGTGCTGTCCCCAGGGGAGCACAACCATACCTGTGCACACAGCGTATCACCCGCTTTCTCCGGCTAATTAGAGGGGCATTGTTGCTGGTGAAAGGTCTGTCGTTTCATCTTATTACATATTCTTTTCAGGTCTCTGCCCCAGCATAAGGCTCCCTGGCAAACCAAGGGTGAAGCCTGGCTTTGCCTCTGAGGGTAAGACCTGGTGGGACCAGCAGTGGTTTGCCCCCCCCAGGAGGGTGCTTTGCAGCACGGAGGGCAGGGATGAGTGGTTGTCTCCTCCTAAAACACCTCAGGTACTGTGTTCAGTTTTGGGCTCCTCACAACAAGAAAGACATTGAGGTGCTGGAGCGCGTCCAAAGAAGGGCAACGGAGCTGGTGAAGGGTCTGGAGCACAAGTCTTATGAGGAGCAGCTGAGGGAACTGGGGTTGTTCAGCCTGGAGAAAAGGAGGCTGAGGGGAGACCTTATTGTTCTCTACAACTGCCTGAAAGGAGGGTGTAGCCAGGTGGGAGTTGACCTCTTCTCCCGGGTGACAAGCGATAGGACAAGAGGAAATGGCCTCAGGTTGTGCCAGGGGAGGTTTAGGATGGATATTAGGAAAAATGTCTTCACAGAGAGGGTTGTTAAGCATTAGCACAGGCTGCCCTGGGAAGTGGTGGAGTCACCATCCCTGGATGGGTAGACGTGGTGCTGAAGGACATGGTTTAGTGGTGGCTTTGGCAGTTATGTTGATGGTTGAACTTGATGTTCTTCAAGGTCCCTTCCAACCTAGACAATTCTCTGATTCTATAATTCTAAAATAAAAAAGAAGAGGTTTAGCAATGGGATTACCATTCAAAGCAAAATCTTCACCGTTTTTGGCCACCTGGAAGTAGATATGTTTCATGCTGAGCACACCATGTAGCTGAGCTGGAGCAAAAAATTCGCGCTGTAAGATATGGAGACAAACCCCAGACACATGCTGCCATCCCGGAGGCCTTTCGAAGCAGGAGTTATTGGAACAGAGCAGCTCACCCCAAAAATAATTAGTGTCAGAGTGAAAACAGAGAGGCTCCAGACAAGCCCTTAGGTCCTCCAGGGCAAGGACATTTGTGTCTGAAACAAGACACAGGATTTGGATGGGGTCTGTGCCCTGATGCACCCTCGGGTGAGGCTGTTCCTCCCACTGAGGGCACACACGACATCCTGAACACTCACACAGAGAGGGTCCCGTAGGTATTTCTCTGCATCCCAGGGACCAGCAGATACACTATTATAATTATTACCATTATTAGAAATGTTTCAGTATTGCTGGTTTCGGTTATGCTGGTTATTTTGAATGCAGGATGAGCTACGATTTGGATTATCTGTCCTTCAAACTGTCATAGCGTTTCATACAAGGCAGATGAAGATGCCAGTCAGCGTGAGGATTCTTTGTAAAATGGCCATGAAACTGAAGCTACTTATTGCCGTGGAGGCAAAATGATGCGAGTGGCTCATCTGAGTTTAATGCACAAGAATATCCCCATCAGCCTGTTGAGGAGGCGATTAAACATTTGAAGTGACGTGACATAATCCCTGCGTATCGTGTCAGGAGTTTGGGAGAGGAATTAGATTTAAAACGCTCACTAGAAAATTCAGCATTAAGGTGGAGGTGCACGGATGCGATGTGTGTTGTATGTAGTGTTTTTTTCATGGGTGCCACACTTCAGTTTTTATGCCTTTTTTGGTATTGTAACCATTTTGCGCTCAGCACCAGATGCCACGCGTTACATGGGAGAGATGGTGTGAGCCTCCTGCAGTGCACGGGCCCTCAGCCCTTGCGACAGAGCAAATAGAAAACTCAATCCCAAGCTTGAAGTGAGGGGAGAATTGCTTCAGATTTTGGGAGGGTGTTGCAAGCCTTCTCCCGCCGTGCTGTCCTTAGTCAGCGGAGGATGTGCTACAGGCTGTGGTCAAGTCCGTGTTTTCACCTTTAGCTTTAAATGACCTTTTTCTTCCCTCAGCAGCCCTGAACAGTAGTTGTGTCATCCTTGCCTGTGTTTGTCTATCGTAAGTTGAAAGTCAAAGCTTTGGATTTCGTCTTTGGTCTCTGCAAACATGAAACATATTTCAGGGAAAACAGCTGTGTTCCCTTCTGTGGAGTTTCACAACGGATGAATTCTGCAAAATAAGGCTTGTATTGTTGTCGCAGTCGCTGCTTTCTTTTGATATTTTCTTTTTATTTTTATTTCCATGATGAGATTAAATTCTAGACGCTGCTCCTTCTCTCGGGAATAGTTTTAAGGCATAGACTTAAATTATTCACCAAGAAGGATTTTTTGCTGAGATGAGAATGAATAGGTCGGATCCGGGACTGTTGTCAGGGCTTGGAGCTCTTTGAAGCTCTTCATCATGAATCATTAAAAAGGGCTGCAATAACATGGCAAAACAGAGAACCGGCTTTTTGTGTAGGTGATCTGAGAATCACCTTTAGATATGTACAAAAGGATTAATCCTGCCTGTGGCTTTTTACATTGAGAAAATAGCAAGTTGTGTTTAATTTCCTACTGACTCATTTCCTTGCGTGCTACAACTTACCATTGGTTTTCACGTGCAAGTACAGTTTATACTGCATACAATTTTGTTAATAGGCGTCTAAACTGAGAATGGTTGTAGGTATTTGTTTTGTGTTTAATCTTGCAGCGAGTTGGATGGCTTTTTTGCTATCCACCCTGATGCTTGCTATAGTGTAGAGGGAATAATGCGAAGGAAAGGTGATTTGTTTGATCTCACTCAGTCACATTCCTGATAGTTCTGGCCAAAGCCCTGAGAGGTCTCCGTGGCGTTGGGTGGGATGAGAGCTGCTTGGGACAGGGACGGGGATGGCACCAGCACTGTCCTCATCATTGTGTTCACCCTTTCCCTTTTGTTTTTTAATTCTCGGTGTTGGACTGCGAGCGCTTGGGCAAGGGTGCTGTGTTACTCCTCAGACATCCAGTTAGAGCATCATGCTGGCCGAATAACACCAGGGCAATTGGATAGAAAACCTTTCTTGTTGCCCCAGAATTGGAAACAAATTGTGCTGTCCTGATTTGCTCATCACATCTCTTTCTGTGTGTGGCTAGTCTTGGGCAATCTGTGGGTGCCAGCTTTTCAGATGAAAGGCTTTTGGGATAGAATAGGGTGTTACTGTATGTAATAAACCACAGGCAGCCTCTCTCTGCGCTATTAATGCCGCTTCTCTGAAAAGAAGTGGCTCCACTGCCAACCCATCCACATTCAAAAGCCCGGGGAATCTGAAAAGCGAACCAAAAGGTGTTTTATATTTGCAAGAGAATAGGGCCAAATGAGATCAGCACGCGAATAAGTTCCTAATCCAGTCCCAGATGCGCTCTTACCGAGATGGAGGGCTGTGGCAGCAAGAACCACAAACATTCAGGCAGGAGAAAATCCATTCCTGGCTCTTCTCCTTTTCACAGCTCGGCAGAGCTGGGCATAATTTCAAACCCTTCCAGGGACAGCAGGAACGTGGTTCAACATCTACCGTGGGGACTCGGCACATCCACCTTCAGTGCTGGTCCCCACAGGGTGAGAGTCGTTTAGGAGAGCTGGCACCCACGTTGCAATGGTTTTGTGGGCCTTAATTCAAGGAAATTGAGATTGTGGGGGAGAGGGCAGCGATCCTTTGAACCATTTGTGGTGTAAGGGACTATTTACCGTGAGTTACAGCAGCAGGAGTAGCACCCGTGTGCCCCGTTGGCACCCTGGATGGGAGATGTGGTGTGTGGTGGCCGACAGCCACCGCAGTGGTGACAGCCCTGTGCCAGTGGATGTGGCAGCAGGGACACGTTTGCAGCTAGCTGGGGTCTTTTGCAAAGCCCTGGAGGTGTGGGGCTTTCCTGTTGCCTTTTAGTAGGGCTTTTGCATCAAAAAGTTGAAGACGTAAAATGTTTGATACGTGCAAAATTGCAGAAGCAGAGCCATGCAGCGGAGGTGAGGTCCACCCCGCCGCTGCCCTCCCTGCCTGCCTGCTGCCTTCCCACGGCCTGCCCGCACTCCTCTCCTTGCCGGAGGCCCGTCCGGGTGTCCCCCATGCTCTGCAGCTCTCTCCATGGGTTCCCCACCTGCACAAATCCCCTTTGCAAGGCCACACTGTGCCATCTCCATGCCAGGAGCACCTCATGGCCTGGTCCATGACCTGGCTGGTGGCATCCAGGCAGGGAGCTGTCCTGGGGACCCCACGTACAAGGGGATGACTAGGAAGGGGATGACTGCCCCGCTAGGAAGAGGCGATGACTACCACCGTATGTTTTATGGTTCTGTCTGGTGGCTCCTGGCTTCTTTTTTTTGGACTTGTGGCTTCACATTTAAAAAAAAAAAAAAAAAGCAAACCCCAAAAAAACCCCAAAAGTGGCACAAAACTCTGTGGGTGTGTGAATGCAGCACTCAACGGAGGGTCTTCTCTACAGACTTTGGGAGGTTTCTTTATGAGCTTGCTCTGGGGTAACTGCGAGCTGTTTACACTTGCCCAGTAACCGCAGCAACAAAACTCCCCAGAACCAGGAATTAAAGCCATTAGATAAAAATGCCCGTAATTTAGAGTGCTTAAGTATGGAGGTAAATCATCTGGTGGCGTCTCCTGTGATGGCAGGCAGATGAAGCGTGCAGCAGTTCCCGTGGCGCAACGGGAGGTGGGTGCACGCGGGCGCGGGAGTGCGGGGACCAGGCGCCGCGGCAGCACTCGGTCTGGCTTGGGCATGAAGCCACAGCATCTGTAGGTGCCTATGGGGCTCTGCAGGATTTCTCCCCCCTCCCTTAGTGCTTTTTCTAATGTGTAAAAAGCCCTTGCAAGCTTAATGAAGCCCTGTCTCCTGCAGACGGGATGGGTCCTCTCCATCCCTGTTCGTTTTCTGCTGAGCCGTGTGTTAGTGATGATGGGAATTTTTCATATGCTGATTCCCCCCCCCTCCTTGGGATAGAAAACATATGTAACGTCTTTAAAACTAAATAAAATGAATGACCTAACAATGCAGACTTTGAATATTTGATGGAAGATTAGTAGGCTGCAATCAATCATAAAATGTTTTTTTTTCTTCTGAGTAATAAATATGTTAATTATTTTATCTATTCAGATAAAAGCTTAATTACCATAGCACTCAGCGGAGGAGGGGGTATAGTTGTTATGCCCGGTTTTCCTAAGAAAATCAGTTCATTCCACAAATAAAACAACTGACATTTCTGCAAGTAAACCAAGCGACGTTCCTGCTGGCACAGCCCGAGCCTGGCTGCGGCAGAGGCTCCTCTCTCTGCATCTTCCACCTCCCCTCGTCCGGGGGGCTCCGCAGCATCCCCCGTCCCAATTTAACTGGGCTCTGCACCTCTCCCAGCAGTGGTATAATCAGTACGGACTTGGTGGAGAGTGCCTTAGTGCTCCGAGCCCTTCTCAGGCTGGATTTGCTCACTTTTTTGTAGGCTTTCGATCTGGTTGCATGCCCCAGGGTGACTCCTTCATGCCACCCGTGTCTCCGTCATATGTGCTCTGGGTGGGCTGCAGAAAAGCCGGGCCAAGCGCTCCACAGCCCAATTTGTCAGCAGATACTCGTAAGTCCATCACTCTCTAAAAGCAGGGTGGTTCGGCCAGGATTGCGGACGCTCACGGGAGGAGGATGGGGAGGGGGTTACTGAGGTGTAGCATCCCCCTCCTCGCGGCATCTCGGTAACCCCCTCCTGCTTTGGCCAGTGCTGAGGGTGCCTGCACCGCGGATGGCTAAAGCACACAAAATTCACGCTGTGCTTTACTGTGCTGTCACATCGCTGAGCAGGTAGATGTGAGCTTTTTTGGTTTTTATGAATAATCCAAAAAAAAATCACCCAAGGATGGCACACTGGAGAACCGATGCGGTGAAGAGGCCCTGTTTTTTGTTGTTGAAATTAAATGAGAAATCAGCTAGAGAACAAGGCAGGGCTGAGAAAACCTATAAATGCCAAATACAATGATGTCGTGGGGCTGCGCATCAGCGGCAGGACTGGGACAGGGACTGACAAACTGGTGGTGCAGCCTCTGCTCTCTGCTCGGTGCCTTAGGTGTCTCCCCCAAATTCAGGGCTTTGCCGCTTTCACTCTCGGGGACAAAAATATGTCCGGCTCGTGATTCTTTCCAAAGGCCTTTGGCAGCTTCTCCTGGCAGTTGGCTGTTTCTGAAAAGGCAGGCAGTTGTTGCTAAAGCAATTTGGAAGCAGAAGCGGTGCTCTGGAGCCCTAATGCTGCCGGAGGGGGTCAGTTCCCGAGGTTGTCCCCGTTGCGGATGGGGCTGGCTTCACACTAGCAGCTCACCTTTGAAAGGAGACGCCAGGAGGCTGGTGGGCAGGACCCCTCTGTCCTTCCCTTCGTCCCCTGTGTCAGAGCATCGCTCTGTCCCCAGGAAAATTTTGGAGGAAACTCAACAGCCAGCGCTTCTTTGGGTACACGCTAAGGATTGTGCAAGCATCTGTCCCATTCCCGAGAGCTCCCCACATCTCAGTGGCTTGAAAGAGAATTTTCGAGCAGCTGAATTTTATAGAAATGGACGTAGCCTTATGGATGTTCCCTGAGATTAGGGTACCTAAGAGTTAATGTGAATTTCAATCAAGAAGACATTAAGAAGGGCAGAGGGAAAACAGATTACCTGTCCTCTTGCCTTGCTCTATAAGATGAGACAATGAGAGAATGTGATGAGATCAATGGAAAAATAAAAGGAAATGAGAAATCAAAGGAGATGCTGCTTTACAGGTTATTTCATATGGTGAATTGGGAAATTTTTCCCTTCAGGGGATCAAATATTCTCTTATATTTTTAACAGAGCTGGATAACTCGTGACTGCAAAGATGAAACCCGTGATAGAGTCTGATCCCCCGCGGGGATTTGGAAGGAAACGATCCATTTCAGGTACGAGTGGTGGGACGCTGCTGGATGTCCCCTCCCTTGGTGCTCTTCAGAAACCACGCAGAGCTGCAGCATCTGCCAGAGCATGGCTTCCCGCGGGGTTCGGGGTCCCGGTTATCCGAGCCGTGAGTCAGGGCGTGTCGTAACAGCTACGTCAACTGATCGATAGCAGCACCTCAGAGCGGCCGAGCTGCCCACACCTTCCTTCTCCAGGCCCTTTAACAAAGCAGCAAAACCAAAGCAGACAAAAACCAAAGCTCAAAACCAAGGCAGAGAAGAGGATCTCTGTCCTTCCCTTTCAACACTTCTGCAATGCTTCTGGAGTCACAGTCCTCATGCCTTTAAACAGATCCTTTCTGGGATTTCAGATTTGCCGTGGGCTTTGGCATTTGTTTCCTAACCGACTTGTCCTCAGAGACAGAAGTACTTTCCATAAGGCTTCATCCCCAGCAGTAGTCGCTCTGGTCCCCACATTTCCCTGGAGGCCAGATGTGGTTTTGTTTCTTCTTGTTTTAAAGGAGATCGCTGTGCCCACTCCATAGCTCTGGGGCATTGCTGTGCTCTGCATTCGTCCCACACTCCCATGGCCGCTTCTGCAACCACCAAACCTCTGCCCAGCTGGGAATCAGTGTGAAAAGTCTCGCACTGGAGACTGAAAAAATAACCTCCATGTTCTCGGGTAAAGGGCTGGTTGCCTGGTCCTTTTGGCACTGGCAGTCAGCGGTTGGTGATGGGCCCCAGCCAGCGCTGGCCTCCCGTGAGCGAAGATTTAGGGTTTTTGCAGCCACATGCTGCTGCCAAAGCCACCTTCTCCCCGTGTGTGCACCAACAGTCCGGCTTTGCTCCTGCCCTGATGTACAAGCCTCTGGTCTGAAGGCTGGACCAGCTGGCTGGTAGCGGGCAACTGCTGCCGGAGGCCAAAATTAATGATTTATCTTTGCGCCACTGTCATAGTTTCTTAAACTGAGGTCTCTCTAATGAACTCCTTCACCTTCATGAATTCTTCATTAGGATGTATATCTCTGGTGCTTTGTACATGTTTGCTGGTGATATCAGCTAGATTAGGCACCGGTTTCCCTTCCAAGCCTCTCGGTGGGCTTTTTTTTTCCCTTAGCAATGAATTTGGCCGTGCCATGCAGCACCTCTTCCCTGTGCCATAGCGAACTTTCCATTAGGTACGGCACTTCGGTGACACAGGAGCCCCGTTTTAGCAGTAAGAACACCCCCACTGCAATAACAGGCAGTTAAACCTCCAAAAACTGAAACTCCCTACAAACGCGGAGAACAGCAGGCGAAAGCTTTTAAACGGCATCGCTCTTGGTGGGTGCCAGCAGAAAGGAGGCCAGCTCCAAACAACCCCAGCCTTGCCCCACGCTCGGCTTCCAGCCTTTGAACGGGGTTTGTTTTGATACCTTATACTCGGGATATTCTGTTCTCTCTAATTGCGTTTAGTGCCTGGCTCGGGAGAGGCGGTTCTGCTGCGAATGCAGCTGTGCCCCCGCTCCCTGCGCAGCCCACCCCTTCGCTCCGAAGCTGTCAGGTGGGACGACTGCCTTGCGGGGTCTGTTTTTGCCAAGGAGACGTTGAAATTATTGGCCGGTTCTTCAAAGATCTGCAGCGGCTCGTGATGTTCCTCACCGGAGCAGGGCAGCGGAAGAAAGTCGCCTGGGAAACGCTCTCCGGAAGTGAAAATGGAATTCTTTAATGTTCTTGAATAGCAAAATACAGTTTGTAAGTATGAGAAGCAGCCCACACAGCCTTTAGACATGTTTGTACCCAAACAAACCCACGTTGTACCCAACGTGCTGATTTCTTTAGCACGTAAATAACTCCAAATAAGCTATTGGGTAAGGCTGGCTGCCGAAAGAAAAAATCCAGGATAGGTTTGCCTTTCCCACAACGCCAGCCTGATGTTGTGTCCATGGTCATGCTCGTTGGTCAGGAGAGTTGTATCAGCCAAGAACGTAATTGCTAATTTGACTCGTATGTGTAGAACAGGGTGGCCTTGTTTTTTCCTTAAGAAGCCCTTAAAACGGTCCAGTTCAAGCTAAGCAACCATCCTCCCCCTTCCCTTCACCCCCATGATTATATCCAATGGTGTTTCCAGTTAGGCTGAGTTTCTCAGAAATTTCTCTTTCAGTTCTTTCGGAAACTCTGGACACAGCAGAAGCAGACAGCTGAGGATACAGCACATCAGTGTCATTTTTAAAGCCTCTTATATTAACTTCCATACACCTCTGGGCCTGCCTCTGTCCACTGGGTATAAATAACATCGAGGATTTCTATTCCAGCCCTTTATTTCTTCCCTGGCTTCGTGTGCTACACAGCTCGGCGTGACACTTGGACTTGCAGAGCTGGCAATCTGGCTGATGAGACCAGACAGGGAAAAAGGTGCTGTAATTGTTTTCTCAAGGTCAACAACCCGTTGTTTTAAGGTATAATATGTGCCTCTGTCTGCACAAATCCATCTGGAGCTAGAGCGTGATAAGACAAGTTGATCTTTAACATTCTTTATCTTCTGTTTTGTGCTGCTGGGAGACAATTTCCAGGGCGAGGCAGCTGGATTTTGCACGTAGTCTTGCTCTAGCAAATGCAGCCATGATGCACATCAGGTCCAAATTTAAAGGATTCCCTGTCGTTGTGGGGAAAAAAAAAAAAGAAAAAAACTGGTAGAGGTTTACAGTAGCCTTGAGCTTAATGCCCTTGGCTTTGTTTCCTTTAGCATCAAAGGGAAAAGAGCAAATGTTTTCTGCAGTGCATCCCTGTTTGCTGCTGTTCAAACCTTTACAGAGAAAAGTCGGAGCGGGAAGAGAAGCAAAATGATGACCGTGGTGCAAATTACAGCACTTCTAACGACTGAGGCAGAAGTCAGGTCTGCTGCTGCGTGCACAGACTGCGGCGGGGAGTTCCCATCTCTGCAACAGCCCAGGGAGCCCAACCCCAGGCTGGAACGTGGTTTAATGTATTTATGCTTCAAAAGGGTCCTCCAGGTGCTCTCCAGGCACAGCTCTTGCTTTATAGTGTTCTGCTTTTCTACCCTTGAACATTTAAACATCCAAAATGCAGCACCTAAACTTCCAGCTACACTGGCTTGTCATGGGCGTGGAGATCACTCGGTACTGCCAGGTACTACCAGGACTAAGCAAAAAGAGGCATTAAAACCAATTTCTTGTTTAGATGTAAATATTCACCTCTCTAATTCCACCATGAGTAGTCCCACTTGCTCAAAAGCTGGTGGAAGTCAACTAAGCAAAAAAAGTAAAGGCAAAAATAGCAATTTCCCCTCTCTGATGTCCATGGTGGAGTTTGCTGGATGTGGGATTGGTGGGATTGATGGAGTATTGCACAGCATTTGGGGAATGTCTTGAACAGTTCAAATCACATATCAGATCTTCAGGACATATAAGTCAGCATAACTCCATCAGTTGAAGCGCCAGTACAGAATATTCTGGTTCTTTTCAGTGCATAGTTTTCACAAACTCAGTGGCCAAATCTTGCGTCTTTGTTCCTAATTTGTTCAAGATGTGTACTATAAATCATCCCTGACTTTGACCCATGAAGGAAGACTAACTTGACAAATCCCTTTCTGTATTCATTTTTGTCAAAACATTATTTATGACAACGGGCAGGTTGCTGATAGCTCTGGTTATTGTTGCCCAAGATCCTGTGGGTTTGATGTACGTTCAGCCCGAGTCCACGCGGATGCCTTTCCTCGGCTGTTTGTTTCTCATGTTAAGACTTGTGTCTCATAGTGAAGAATGTGATTTATTAAAAAACACTTTATAATATAGTAAGACAGATGTCAGCCATGTTAAATACCTCCATAAATTTTGCCTCTCTTGAGCAGATTAAATGTGCAATTATTTGAGGGATGATGAAGGTATCCTGCACCAAGGCAACATTTTAGTAACCTGATAACGTGAGCAGTTTTAGTGATGTCTCTTACAGAAATGAAGTTACGTGGTTGCACTGTCTCTCTCTTCTCCCGCAATAAATATTTAAACTCGATAGCTATTTCCACCTGAGCTTAACAGAGGGCTTATGTCACACAGACAGTTTCTGATGGGTTGCAGGTGACAGTGCTGGGCACCCACCTCTGGCTGACGTTTTCCGTGGCAGGCAGGAGATGGGGAAAGTCTGAAATCACTGCTTAACACCGCTGTGCTATCCATGCGGGTATGGTTTGAAATGCAGCCTGTGGCCCTGCCTGGAGCCTTCCTTTAGCGAGATGGGAGCTGCAAAGGCTAAAAAAAAGCCCTGAGGGCTTTTTCTGCATTCATCGCTGCTTTCCTGCCTCTACAGAAACATTTTCTCCTTCTCTTCCCAGGGGGTTGTTCACATCTTTCCTTGCTTGTCTCCACCCTGTCACTGCCAGGTTCCCGAGGCTCCTGGGGTTGTTTCCAGCCCACGCGATGCTCGAGAGCCGGGGGGACCCGGGCTGGCAGTGCGGAGCCCTGGGACAAACCCAGCTTGGGGCACAGCCTGGGGCCACGGCCTCCCGTCCCCAGCTGGTGGCTTGGTGGGGAAATGATGTGCTGCCCTCTCGTCTTGCTCTCCCCGTCTGTAAATTAGCAGTGCCAATTAACTTCCAAAAATAGGTGGAGTGTTAATGACTTAAAAAAAATATTTGAAAACTATTTATATATATAATATATATGAAAATAGATATAAAATATATATAAAAATATATAATATATATAAAATTCAGTATAATTACTCATAATTAACATGAACCTTCCTTGCACTACAGCAAGTAAACATTTGTTTCCCAAGACATAGATTCACAATACTCTAATATTAAACATACATATATGCAGGTATCGCAGCTCCTTTCCACGTGCCTGGGTTTCTTTCCCAGTAGGAAGGAAGGTGCGTGGGGATGGGGAGGGAAAGGTGACACAGCCCCAACCTGGGGCTGGGAAGCGCCTCTGGATGCCGTACCATGGGCTCGTGGGGCAAAATCGCATGACCGGTTCTTTTAAAAAATCCCACTGTGGATTTTTAAGGCTTTGAAATTGTTTAAACAGGGTGAAATTTGCATAATCAATGCAATAGCCCCAATAAACATCCTTCTGGTAGGTGCCCTGTGGGTCTGCCCCCGGGAAAGGCAGCGGCCGCAGCTCTCGTTTGCGGGGCTGGGGGGTGGGCACCGGCCAAGGGGGAAACCTAATGAGGGTCGGGGGGGATACACTAGTCCTGGGGCCCGGTGGGTGCTGACAGGCATAATTTATCTCTCTCTATTGCAGGTCAAGTGAAACGGGCCCCACGCCTCGATTTTCATGTCTCTAGCACAACCTCATCTGGCTTTCGCATTTTGTCCCACTGCCAAGCGCCGGGTAAAGCACTGCAGTGCTTCACTGCCATTAATCACCAGAGCCTTTCCCTGGGCTGCGTTGTGCTCTCTTATAGCCTATAACCTCCTTATCATTCACACATAATCTTGTTACGGCTTTGTACCTACTTGCCTGATCCACTTATCAGCCAATAAATCTGAGCAAGACCAAATAGTGGATAATAACGGGACTTTGCCAGTTCCTGGTATTGATTTCCCAAGCAGTGTCTCGGCTTGTGTCACTAAGGCAGTTCCCAAACAATAGATTTTTGCAGCGATGGATGCTTAAAGCAAACACACCTCGCCCCAGTTCTCCCCCCATGAACCTGGTTTATTCTTACTCCCCAGCCATTAGTACTTGCTGTTTTCACCTTGAGAGGTTTCGGGTGCGACCACCCTCCTTTCATAAATTGTTCTGTGGGCAATAAAACACTCTGCCCTCTCCCTCGGCCCCGTGGGCACGGGCAGAGCAGTCAGAGCCATCTGAATTCCAGATCCGCAGTCCTGAGCCTTCCCACTTTCCTTTGCCTTGATATATTTACACTGGATTTCCGGCCAAAGGTAGGATTTTAGGAGAAAGTTGAGTTTTAGTCTATGATTAAAAAAATCCAGATTAGGGGATGCTCTCCATTACCTGGGTGAACATGCTTATGCTGAGGGATGAAAAAAAAACCAACCCAGAAACAATCAAAGCAGGAAACTTCAACTATGATGGTTTTCTGTGGGTTGCAGGTGAGCTGGGAGCTAAGATTTAAGTGGCAGATGAAGAAGTTCATTGCAGTAGTTTTGAAATATGGACCTATAAATCCCCAATTTTCCACTTGCGCAGCCAAGCATGTTCCTGTATATTTATTTTGTTGAATGTTAAGTGGATCAATTTTACTGAGGTTGGCTTGACTTTTTTTTTCCCAGTGCAATTTAATTCAACATAAACCCTACTACTTAGTCTTTTTGTTCATATTTCCTCATTTAAATGCTTGTGCAAGGAAAGGTTGGAAGCAATCAGAAAATACTGGAAGCAAAATAAATGTTCTCTAATCTCTCTTCAAGCCCAGACTGAAATGTTATTAGTACTTTTGGGCTTGTCTGGATTAGTTTTTTAAGAAGCTGAAGCTGAACAGATCTATATAGATTATTAATTTAGTAAAACACGACCTCTCCAAGGACTGAGCCAAATGACTATCGTGTTGCTTTGCTTTTCTTGCCTGTACATAGGGTTTCTGGGGTGGATATGGCCCTCCTTTAAACGGGGGATGGTGTGAGCAGAGAGCTGTGAGCACCAGTTGTGTGGGCACCATGGGGCACCAACAAGCGACGGGCACCTTCGGCCTCTCCTCCTCCTCCTCCCCATGCTCCTCACTGCATATTTGATTTAAGAAATGTGGGCGGGAAACAGCTCATGACTTATTGCCTCTGCCACAATGTCAATTTGAATCTTAGCTTATGGTGGTGAATATTATTACCCTTTTCAACCAGAGTAATTCCTTAATTCCTCTGAAATCTGCTGTCTTATACTTTTTGCCCAGTAAGGAGATGCTGATATGGAAAAAAACCGGTGTTTTTTTCTGCATTTTTTGTTTGAACAACACACATAGGCCTGTTCCTCTGATCAGGGGAGAAATCTGTGAGTAGGTTCAAAGGTTTCGAAGTCAGGTTTCTGGGCTTGCAATGCCGCAGCCTTCCTAAATCACCTGGGGGAAGAGCAGGCTGAGCCAGGAGCAGTACAGGAGGGGAGAAAGGGAAGTTATAGAACCATATAATCGTTATGGTTGGAAGAGACCTTTAAGATCATCAAGTCCAACTGTTAACCGAGCACTGCCAAGTTACTACTAACCCATGTCCCCCAGCACCAGGTCTACACTTCTTTTAAATACCACCAGGGATGGCGACTCCACCGCTTCCCTGGGCAGCCTCTTCCAGCTATTGACAACCCTTTGGGTGAAGAAATTTCTCCCAATATCCAATCTAAACCTCCCCTGGTGTAACTTGAGGCTATTTCCTATTGTCCTATCGCTTGTTACTTGGGAGAAGAGACCGACCCCCCCTCGCTACACCCTCCTTTCAGGAAGTTGTAGAGAGCGATAAGGCCTCCCCTCAGCCTCCTCTTCTCCAGGCTGAACACCCCCAGTTCCCTCAGCCGCTTCTCACAAGACGTGTGCTCCAGACCCTTCATCAGCTCCATTGTCCTTCTCTGGACATGCTCCGGTACCTCAATGTCTGTCTTGTAGCAGGGGGCCCAAAACTGAACACAGCACTCACGGTGCGGCCTCACCAGTGCCAAGTCCTTTATTCCTGTTTCTTGTAATACAAGGGGCACAAAAAGACAAGCTTGCTTTAAATGGAAAGCTTTGTTTTAACTTTGTACCTGCTGCATAAATAAGTGAGAGAAGTCATGGCCACAAGGGTATAAATGGGCTGGAAATGGGGGTGGGCAGACCTGGGAAGTTGGGGTTATTGGCTATCGCTGATGTTGGTCCAGATTAATGCTCCGGCACGTGATGGCTGGATGCTGGGAGGCTCTGTTAAGCAATTTTCTACCTCCCGCTCATCTCCCTTGCCAGGTCAGCAGTGTCCAGCCTTCCCCATGGATGTGCTTCTATGCATGGCCAGTGCAAAGCATGGAAAAAAAACAATCCCAAGGTGTTGACTTTGGCCATGGAGGATGAGTTTTCGATGGGACAGAGCTGACGAATGTAGTGCAGTGCCTTATGTATCTTATGCCCAAGGAGGGCATAAAAGGATTGACCGCTCAGTGGCGTTACATCCGGCAATACAGCTTATAGAGCAGTATTCACCATTTAAACCACCTGCATTGCATGTTGTAGTCTTCACCCATCGCTTGAAGGAGGGCAGAGGAAACAGGGCATCGCCCAGAGAAAGCAGGCAATGAGCAGTGCACCCTGCTGGCAGTGTTTCCTGCACCTGAGCTATGATTAAATAAGGAAAAACAAAAGTCTTTATAGTCAAAGAATTTAGAGTTAATAATCAAATATTTAATAAGAAAGGAAAGGATACAACTGAATGGGTTTGGCTGCTGGAGGAGCCCATAAGTAAGAGCAAACTGGCTCGGTAGCCTCCTGCTTGCCGTAAGAGACAGGCAGCAGCTCCTGCTCCGGCATCCTTGGTACCGCTCCAGCACGGCCGCACGGTTTCTAGCGGAGTCGCTGCGCCGGTGTCACCAGGAGTGCAATCTGGCTCCGCGTGTCCTCCGCCGGAGGAAAGCCAGCCTGCGAGATGCGGTGGGTCCTTCCCCCGGCTCTCTGAGCACGGTTGATTGCAGCATCTGGTTGTAAGTGTGAGAGTAATTCCTTGTGGGCTTTAGTACCGGTGGTAGGAAAAAAGATTGTATTTTGTGAGGTTTCCATAAGTGACACCTGCACTTCAACAGCTCAAATGCCCCAAGGCGGTTCGCTTCTCATTACTTGAGGGCTTTTTTAACCCTTTCCACAAGGATGGCTCCTATGGCCATCGCAGGATGGCAACGTTTGGCATTTAGGGCTGGCCTTATGTGGGGATGAGCAAGGTCAGACTCAATTTATGGCCCGTTTCCCTCTTTTCCTCCCAAATCACTTGTTTAGGATGATTGGGTTTTGGAGGTGGGTCTCTCTCCGTGTTGCCTGTTGAAGGACTCTGCAGGGATAGCTCAAATGCCACCATGCCCTTGTTGACAAAGTCTCACCTTAGGTTCCTTACAGAGGTAAAGCTCCCGCTGAACAACTATTCAGTATGTATAAACGGGTCAAAATCTCAGGGGTTTGGGTCACTCTGTGAAAAAGAAAACCTGCTTGCATTTAGGGACAAAATATTTTCACAGTTGCAATGAATCTGCCAAAGAAAATACATTTAAGCTATTAGGGAGGAAATCAGAATGAAACTTTCTTGCTGAGATTGGAATAGCAAAGCCTGGAAACGTGAAGCAATTTGTCTCTTGTACGAGCCGTATCCAGAATCAGCAGCAATAAGTCTCAGCTTAAGCAAACAGCAAATTTTTCTCAGTTCTTTTTCTGTTTCCATAGTTTTTGATAGGAAAATAGAGTTTACACATAACCCTGACATTGTTAGTATTCTTCCAGCTGTTTTCTATTTGTGAGAGCGTGTATGTCATATTTATCTTGTGCTTTTTAAATAAGTACAATTTTATTAGTACCTCCTTATAACCTCTCTAAATACGATACTATTTTGGGAGGAACATGACAATTTTGCATTAGAAAACATGGAGTGCTATATAAAACATGAAAGGAAGGGAAGGCAATGGTGATAAATGGAGCTGAGCAGAATGTTTCTGGATAGTTTTCTGAAGGAAAATGTCCCTTTGCAAAATCAACATTTACAATGGGCAGATTTCAGTGCTGTGAAGTACTTTTAATTTCCTTTTGGAAAAATTAAATTGATTTCCTCGTCTTACCAGAAAGGCACCTCTCAATTCTCTTTCTGCACACTGGCAGGAAGCGATGTGGGTAAAGGTCTTCTAAGCGAGTATGTGAAAAATAGTAAAAAATCCACTCTCGGTGCTCCTAAAATTGAAATGGTTTATTATATATTTTTTGTTCATGTTTTACTTCAAGTTCCAATGTAGGATGACCATTTTTTAACTATTAGACATTTTTGTGGGAATGGAGTTCCATGTTCTTGTGTCAAAATAAATAAATAAAGATGGATATTTATCTCCTGGTTTTAATATTAATACCTCTGTATGGTAACAGGGGTGGGCTGTGCCCCGGTCTATCTAAGCGTTTAATCATGTGTACAACTTCCAGCATCTGAATGAACTTCAAACTATTTCTGTGCTTAAAGCAAAGCATCACAAAATGCTTACGTGCCTAATTTTGGCCCCAGTCAAGTGCTTTTCTGGTTTGGACTGAAATGATCAACTTGACGTATGGAAATAGCAGTTTGATTTTTGCCTCCCCCTAATATTTCTAGGCATAGTCATGGGGGCATTGATACAGTTAATGCAACAGAAAGATTATCGTTCAATTTGGGACTTTTCAGATTTTTTTTTCTTTGATTTCTGAACAGACTTCCAGGAAAACACATCTACACTGCTGAAGGTATTGCTGTGATTCATGACTCCTTCCTATTTTCCAGTAAAAAAGGGCTTAATCCGTTTAAGTCCCTTCAAAATTAATTGGCATGTTTAGCAGTTTCCAGTAATAAATATTATTACATCTGTTCCATTGTTTCCTGCTGAAAAGTTGTTTTGATTTTAATTTGTTTCTGATGATTCCCCCCAGCCTCCGTTTGGGGAAATCATTCCCATTTAATTCATTTCGTTTGGAGCCCGGCTCCGCCGCCAGCGTTTCCCTGCGCTTGGGCTGCAGCTGCCTGCACCGCACCCGCCGGGACGGCGGCAAACGCCTTCGCTGAAAAATGCACCTCAGTGCCATAACGTGATGGGATTTGATGAGTTTCTATAGGTAACAGCTGAGTTGAGGATCACCATCAAAAATTGGCGCTCTCGGAGCAGAGCAGTCATATTTACACATGGCAATTTTCTGAACTTTCTTGTATATGGCTCCTTTCACCTTCCCGGCATCCCTAATTGCTGGGCTTGCGATGGGAGCGGACACAGCATGGCCAACACGGACTACACTGCTTGTGAAATATTCACCGGTTTTCTTCAAAAGGCGGCCGCGAGGTGTTTTCCTTGTTGAAATATGGCACGGATGGAAGTTGTGCGTGCCATCCCTCGGCTGGTGGCTGCGGGGTTTCTGATGGCGTGGAGGCACGCTCATAAATCCAGTAATTGATGGGCACATTTCTTGTGTCGAGGGTCGCCACAAATCTCTTCCCAGAGAAAAACAAATCACTGGTTGGACACGTCAGCTTTTCAGTGCCGACAACTGAGGTTTGATTACCTGAAGCTATTCTTGATTTATGTTTTTCTCACTCATACAAGTGTGTAGCAAATAACACTGAGTGACTTTGTAAACTTCTCCATCCATATGAAAATGCTACTGCAAACCTGCGTTACATATTGATTAACTGTTGGCTGCGACTGCTTTTATTTTACTACTTTACTGCCCAGGGCTTCTCTAAACTCGCCTTTGGTGAACTTAAGAGCTGGAGTAAAACACATACTTTGCACGGAGGGTTTTCTCCTTACATGTTAACATTTTAATCGTATTTCCCATGAACACACCCTACCGTGGAGTTTATGTTCATCTCGGGATTTCCTGTGGAATTGTGAATTGCTGAGGACGTACTTGGGATGTTGTGGGCTGGGAAAGTCCCCGCCGCTTTGCTGGTGAGGAGCAGGGGGGGGGTCCAAGGACCAAGCCGGGCAAGCACACGTTCCCTGAACCACGGAGGAATCGGACCTTTTCCCACCCACCATGGGCTCCCAGTCTCAGCACTGCAGCTCGCTCTGATGATTTATTTTAGGTCAATTCCTGCTGGTGGTGACAAGTGATTTTGGGTGATCTGTGTGCTTAATATAACAAGCAGAATCCACAGGGAATGTTATTCCTCTTGAGTTATAGATTGGTTAGTGACTTCTATGTCTTGCGATGCACAACTGGTATACAGATTTGAGCAAAAAGGCATATGCGTGTATTGTCAGCAATCCGTTTCCAAGAATTTGGTCGTATTATCTTTTTCCTTTACAAAGTGCTATACAGCTGAAACGACTGACACAGCAAAAAATTGAAGCATCTATTGAGGCTTTTTAGTTTCTTCTGGGGTCCTTTGAACAAATTAAAAGACCATTTATGGGAAGGTATCGTGTGAATTACAGACTGCTACTCACACGGATGACTGTTCAGTCAAAGCAGTCTGGCTCACGTGCTGCCAGGTCTGTGCAGAAGATGTTTTGATTTTCATGCAGAGCTGGGGAACTAAGCAGTAGACAGAACTGGGAGCAAAACACAGCAGGTTTTTTGTCTATAGAAACAGGTTTTTCGATGGGACTAAACACCCTGAAGTCATTTGCTCCAGCGGGCACTCTGGTGACACCATCCTGGTACTAAACCTAAACTCTGCTAGTGCATCTAAGCATGGGCAAACCCACCCAAATCAAGTGACTTATTTTTGCATTTTTGGAAATCCTTTCTGCCCCTGTGCATCTCCCCCCCAGGACGAGCTGCACTGTCCCCGCTGGCTGCTCTTCAGCCTCCTGTGGTCCAGGGCTTGGACGCTGTGTTACAGAGGTGCACCCTTAGTCTTTCCCACTTGAACATCTGGTCCTGCTTGCTGTTACTCTCCTCCATCCAAATTTTGCAAATGTCCCTAAGTATTTTGGAGTGCTTGTCGCTGCGCAGAAGGGAAAAGCACCTTGATGAATAACACCACGTGCAGCGGAGCAGCGGAAATGGCCAGTAGATGAGTTTCAGTGGGGAAGACAGAAGCAGTCCAGATGAGAAATTGGAGGGGTGGGATGTCTGCAGATGCGCACCGGCCCCTGCCGAATAGCCGGGGTAGCCTATTGCCCATGGACGAACCGGGAGAGGTTTCTAGGACAACTGCTGGGCTTTGGGAGCAGGGAAAGAACGGAGCCAAATCTTAAAGTCAGATGAGGAGAAAATGAGTAACATCTGCTGAGATGTGTGAAAGAGCCATTTGTGCTCACTGCAACCCGAAGCGTTTCTCGAGCAGCCACCGCGGGCGTGGGCCGGGCTCCCTGTCCCCGCACACATGCTGGCCGGCCAAGGGGGTCGTTAGGGATGATTTATGTCCTCGTTACAGCCACAGCTCCGGACGCTGCCCTGTGCTTCACCGGTGCATCCCCCAAGGCCTCGGCACCCACATGGGGACTTTTCTTCACCTCTGCGGATTCGTAGGGAAAAACCTCTGTCCTGTCCGGAGGCTGCAGAGAGGGGAGGTCCTGGGAATACCGCTGCCGTACATTTATTAGTTATATTCATGGGTCATAAATAACAGGTTTCTGCCATTCTTTCACTCCCGCTGTCTGACACCACGGGTGCACAGAGCTGTGCGTCCTCTGCATCTCCCCGGGGCAGCCCTCGCCCTGCTGATGCTAAAGGGGAATTTCCCCTTCACTTTGCTGGGGCAAATAACTCTCCTTGCTTCTCTTGCTGGCCCCTCTGCTATTTTACCGGATCAGCTTTTTGCCTCTAATTAGGCTATTTTCTGCGATGCAGAATGTAGTTGGAAACGATCGAGTCGGAGGTAGTGAACAGTCCAGAAGGATTGCACCTGGGGTAGCTAATCAGCGGCCGCTTCAGAGCGCTGAAATTAGGAAAGCACACAAAAGAGCAAGCAATTTCGAAAATGAGGATGAGCGGCCCTAAATTCTAAGAGCAATTATGTTTTCACAGCTGTGCTGGTTGCCCCAAATGCATAGAAATCAAGTCAAAACCAAACTCCTTTTGCTCAAAGAAAATTAACCTTCAGATTTAAACTCAATGAGAAGTAAATTTACTTTCCCTTCAAATGGATAATGTAGTCTTGAAAAAACCTAGTGGCAAGTTATGTTGTAATTACATTCTTTGAATTAAAGTTTGCCAGTCCAAACAAAATAAATAGAAATGCGGGCAGGGCAATAGATATATTATACTTGGAATAAAATTTGGCCTTAGTATATTGTTTTCATGCTGAAGCTATGCCAAAGTTAATCTACTGTAATTGCGTCTATCGCCAGCTTCTAGTATAAATAAAGGAGACAACCCGAGAGCCGTTAATGTAATTCTTTCATTAAAATCGTGTTGCCACCATGGAAGAACTTGGCCAGATCTCGCTTCTCAGGGATCAGACCAAGAGTTACTGAATTACTCAATAACCGTAAATTTTGCTTTGAAGGCAGCCAGCGAACGTTTCCCTGCAGCTCCCACCCTGCCACTGCTAATAAAGATTTGTGGGGAGGAGGAACGCAGGAGCGGTTCCCTTTTTATCCGCAAGGAGTGTTTGGGGTGGGCAATGGGTGCTGATGGGGATAAAAGTGTCTGTGCCCAGGTTTGCTCTGAGGGGCTTACGGGGGGCTGGGGGGCCCCCGGGAGCCGACGAGCAGAGGCGTGCGGTGGATGCAGCTCCTCTGCACCAGGGCTCGGCTTAGGCTGGGAGCTGGGTTTAGTTTGAGCTCTTCCTTTACCCTAACAGCATCCTTTTGGCTAGCGGATATTGAGGATTATTTGGTATTTCTGACAGAAAAAGCTCTCTACAGAATGATACAAAGGAGAGAGGGAGAGGGAGCAATTTCTTACAAGGGTGGGATTCAATCCTATGTGTTTAATCTTTAAGGATGCTTTTAAGAGACTCGCTTTCTGGCTCTGCCCTGCCTGCCCCTTGCAGAAGGGAGGCAGCCTGTGGCTTGCTCCCATGCTGCTCAGCACCCATGGGTGCTGGTGTGCCAGCATTAGTATTGCTGGGATACCCTCTGCACCCTCCCTGACGACAGGCTCTTCTGTCTTTGAGAGGCACCAGGTTTTTTTCTCCTTTGCTGCCTTCCTGTGAGTTCCCGCTGTCCCTTCCCTTCACACATGCTGCTTTTTTGGACGCTTAAGGCTTTTCTCTGAACAAGGTATGAAATTACAGTGGGCCAAAAGCCACGCTGGCCCCGGGGTTAGGACGGATGACTGGCTGGTGATGCCTCAGATTTGTGGGAATTCTTCTGGCTTGAGGGTCTCAAAGAGCTTTTCAAAGCCTCACCTAATCCACTGCCAGGCAGTGTACAACACTGGTTTGGGGGTGTCCCAAAAAAACTTGCCTTAAGTTCATGCAATTTAAAAAGATGCTGGGGAACACGGTGGATGGAGCTCTCGACAATCTACATGTGTCACTAATGTAATAGAAGTAGAGAAAGAAATAGTTTGACCCACATTCCTAAAGTTATTAAGGAGCAGAAGTGAAAAAAAAATCCTCTTCTATGTTTGATACATTTTTCCCTAAGTGACTATTACTTTGCATCCAAAATAGGAAATTATCAAGATTATGAAATCCAAAGGAAATAGAGAAAGTGAGTAGGTAGGACAGGGTACTGAGGAAAGGTTAAATCCTTTAGCAAACCTTGTCTCCTTACATATAATGTGAAATATTCCAGGTTTGATCATCTGCAGATTATTTCATGTTCTTTACAGTTCATTGTTTGCTCCATTGGAAGAAGGTTTAATTTTTTTAGCCTGTCCCTGTGTGAGATCAGATGTTCATCAGTGTTCTCCTCTCTCTTTCCAAGGCGTTGAGTTCACTTGGCTGTTTCCTGGGAACAGTACTGAGGGGAAACCCATTCATGTAGAGACACTCTGGTTATAAATTGGGGGTTAAAAAATATTCCCTCACCCATTAATTTTGTATGCATTCAAGTCTAACTTCTTGATTCAACTAGTTCTCTAGGGCATTGCTTGGGTCACCCGGCTGTGACTTGTAGGCACATCCCTGTCCCCCAAGGACACCTGCCTCACCGCCTTGCTTTAGCATGCACCCATACCCATTGCCTGGGGCGGTAAAGCTGGGATCTGCCAAAGCATCTTGCTGTAGGAAAGATCCTAGAAATGAAAAGAAAAATGTTGACGATGAAGGGAAAAATGGCTCATCTGTGGGTTGATGTCTAACCCTCACTGTCCCTAGGCGTCTACTTGGTTGATGGATGGCAAGCTGATTATATCTGCCTCTGAAGTCTCTTGCTCCTTGAGAATCGTGGAAAAAAAAGCCCACACAAACGTACAAAGTTGTCTGTCTTATCAACAGACTGAGAAAAAGGGAGAGAAACCAACAAAGCCCATAGACATCCAAAAGGATTTCTTCTCGGGTCTGTCTTCAGCAAGGTGCCCATCTCCTGCCGTCCCGGTGATGGATCTCCAGCTCCTTTGCAAAGCTGGAATCAGGAGCTGGGTCCTCAGGCATTTTCCTCCTGCCATGTGACAAGGGAGAGGAAAGTGGGGCTGGCCCCTTCTCCCAAAACACTTTGGTCGAGCCCGGGGGCCCTGGCCTGAGGGAGAGCTCATGGCACGAACCAGAGGGAACAAGATCCTGAGGAGCCGTGTTCACCCCAGAAGCTCACTCCGGCAGCCAGGCCATGCAATGCACATGGAAAATATGCAAGCTGGATAGTGTCTGCTGGCTCTGGCTCCTTTTATATTCTGGACCATTATTTTTGTCCATATTTAATTTAGTGCATAATCATCCCATGAAAATACCAAAAGGACGTGGTCCTGCCAATGAAGACCTTTTGGTCTGCTCTGAAGCACTGTGATGTGAGTGTAACGTAAACCCAAGGAATAAGGCTGGGTAAAGCTGGAGCTCCACAGTCACCTTTTGACTTAATATATGTACAACAAGGAGCCTTTAGTACATTTACATGGCCACTGTTGGGAATGGTCCGTGAGAGCTCCTCCTCGCTGCTAGCAAAGATGTAAAGTCCTTAAATTCAGTTCAGGAGAATGAAACTGTCCGAGTGTAACTAAACCCAGGATTTGTCACTTCAAGTACAGATTTTCAGCTAACGAATGCCACATCTACACTTAAAAATTCCTTAATTTTGAGTGCTTTGCTGTGCAGTAAACAAAGATTTTGTGCCTGTTTTCCTATATAAATATTTATAACAAAGTTGGTGGCTACTGGTTGAATGCGAATGTTTGTTGTTCTCAGCATTTTTGGACATAATCTACCAAAGATTTACATGTGTTTTTAATACACAGTAACTTTCTGCTGCTGGAAGGCCTTGGATTAAGATCAACTACAGGAACTGCTTCTAGAAGAGAAGAGTCAGACAGAGTTTGACGTGCAGAAGGTTTTATGTGATTGTTGATCAGAGGCAGTTTGATAAAGATGCTTGGAAATAGGCAGATTGCACACAGGGGCAGGACTGTAAAGCATTCACATCAATTTGTGACTCTTCCCTTAGTGGGTAAAAGCAGAGATATATATAAGCACACTCAGTTTTCTGTAGATTTTGAAAGGGTTTGTGCAGAAATGGACTGGGTTTTGTCGCTGTGACCCAGCTGCTCTTTGCCTTGACCTGTGAGGGCCAAGGGTGTGCAGAGGCAAAGGAAAGAGTTCAAAGATGTAAAGCATGGTTATGTCCCCAGTTCTCAACTAAACTGGGACCTGGGGTGGGAGTCAAAAATCAGGACCCACATTTGTGCTTGGTGTTTTAAGCTTACTTTGTAATGGGGAACAGAAGCAGACAATTCTGTGTGCGATTTCAGCCTTCCAGACACCCAGGCAAGACAGGTCAATCGCAGCCTGACTCCCATTTATACCTCTCAGGTGTGTGTGACTGGTCCCAGGTGTGTGTTGGTGTTGGCTGGGGCTGCTGGTTTCTTTTGTACATTTGTAAAATGGTGCTGTGAGCAAATAATCCCACCTGTGGCCGTCTCCCAGCAGCTCCCCCTGCTCTGCACCCCAAAGCTTCACGCAGCAGTGTTTTTCCCTTATGCAAACCGAATGACCAGAAATTACATTTGAAATGAATCAAAGTCAGTAGTAACCAGCAATGTGTGTGGCCAGAGCTACCTGGCAAGATGCTGGACCCCAGATGAGGTGACTTGAAGACTCCCCAGATCATTCCCCTCAAGCCACGAGGAGGAGAAGGGAAGATGCCATCTTCCTTTAGGAATAGGAGCAACCTTTCCCCATAAAACCAATCTACTTGAAATGCAAACAGTTATAAATTAACAATCCATGTTCTGCCATTAAACAAAATAGAGAGTTCTCCTGCATTTGCTAGTGAGAAAATGGCTGGAATTTATTTTAATCTGAACCAGATTCCCTAAATTCTGGAAGGAGGAGAGTGGACTCTGTTGCAGACAGGCGGGTCGGGGAGCTCGGGGAGGTGACGGCACGTTGGCATCTCACTGCTTGCCTGGTGATGCTGTGCAGGGACTGCGGTGCGCCGAGCCCGAAGCGGCAGGTCCCCGCGCTGCTGCGTGCCGGGGAGGTGATGAAGTGGGATGAGAAGCTTAAACCGGGCTCGAGCACTGGCAGCAAACATAATGTTCAACTCTTCTCTTTTTTTTCGCCTTTAGTGGGAAAGTTACAGCCTCAGCTTTCTCATAGCATTAAGTCTCCCTGGGCATTTTGAAGGATGGCAGTGTTGGAGAAGTCATGTTTTCAAACTGTGCAGCATCACTTGAGGCATTTGAAGTCCAGGGAGTCTGGCAAAGCTCTCTGGTTGTGTCCTTAGCATTTGAGTGCTGAGAAAATCTTGAGAAGGGCAGAAGTCTGCAGCGTATGGAAGAAGCAGTATTGGTCTTGCCATCCAAAAAGAGGGTGAAAGAGGGATGTAACTCAGGGCAAAACGTGGCCTTGATCTCGCTGCTGTCACAGACAAAAATTCTCTTTATGTTCGAAGAAAACCGATTCATCTCTACTGCCTTTATTCCTCCTTCCCCACACCTACACTCAGGCCAAGTTGTTTTTTACAGCTGCAGCTTTAGGACACTCAGTACCGTGTGTGACATCCTACTCGTGTGGCACCTCCTTATTCCTCCTTTGAGGCTGTGACAGACATAATCCTGCCACGAGCAGAATGCAACAGGTAATAAATTACGCTGTGTATAAAAGCAGTCCTTGCTGTTTCCATCACTTGTTTGGGCTTGTTATGATTGTCCACAGCCTCTCTGCTACGTTGGCACAAGCGCAAAATACCCTTTGCATTTGAGAAGGAGTCTCCAGAGATGAGAAATGAGCAATACGGAGATGAGAATTAATATATCATGTGTGAACTGGCCTTTTTTTGCTTTGTTTGTTTTGCTGTTTGTTAATGGACCAAAGAGGTACCCTTGACAACAGATGGAAAATTAGTCCCAGCATCGACCAGGGGCTCTAGTGCAGATCATGGCCCATTGCACAGGAAGGATGCGTTCACTATCCAGAAGATCTTACAGTCTAATTTAAGCCAGGAAACAGAAGGAAGGTGGATGAGAAGGAGAAGCTGGAGGGGGGGGAGAAGAGATACAGCCTCCAGGAAAGTCATTAAGGAACACATGCCTTCCTGACTTTGTGTCTTTTTAAAGTATATTTTATCTCTCTCTGTTGGGCTTTGAACCTTTTGGAGTTTATTTAAGCTATTGCAAACTTGCTGATTTAGGGAGCAAATAAGCCTTTGGGATCAAAGCAGCTGGTATTGTCAGAGGTATTGAGGGTGAAATAACACATTAGCAGAAGGAGAGCCGAGAATAAAAATGGAAAGAAAATCCAACTTGATATTTTGTTCTCTTTTGCTTTTAACCTCCTTCCTAGCTTGATCCTTTTCATTTGAACAGGTATTAATTTTCTTTGTGTGTATTCCAACAGTATAAATATTTAATGGGCCTAGATTACAGAGTTGAAATATGAGATTAGTTCCAACCTTAAAGATTTGTGCAGGCTCTCTTCCTCACATTTAGATGACTCCCACATTGCAGGGAGGAATATCTCCCATCTCTGCGGGAGGAGCATCTCAAGCTCTATTTTGAGTTCATTTTCTTTTTTTGGCCCTGTTTGAGGCTCAGAAGACGTAATCACCTCGCCCACTCCCAGTCTTTCCGTTGCTATTTTCTAGTGACATGCTATGACAAACCCAATGATAGCTCCAGGTTACTGGGGGGACCAGGCAGGAAGACTCATGAGCCTGAACGCTGCTTCCTACCCATAGCAAGCAGGCTCACAGCTTGGGAACTGTGCAGAGCATTCGGCTTGGAAAAGTCCATGCGAATGTACTCGGCACTGGTGAGGCCCCCCCTCGAGTACTGTGTTCAGTTTTGGGCCCCTCACTACAAGAAGGACATTGAGGAGTTGGAGCGTGTCCAGAGAAGGGCAACGGAGCTGTGAGGGGTCTGGAGGATGTCTGATGAGGAGCGGCTGAGGGAACTGGGGGTGTTCAGCCTGGAGAAGAGGAGGCTGAGGGGAGACCTTATCACTCTCTACAACTGCCTGAAAGGAGGGTGTAGAGAGGTGGGGGCTGACCTCTTCTCCCCAGTGACAAGCGATAGGACGAGAGGAAAAGGGTTCAAGTTATGACAGGAGAGGTTTAGATTGGACATTAGGAGGAATTTTTTCACCAAAAGGGTTATCAAACATCGGAACAGGCTGCCCAGGGAGGGGGTGGATTTGCCATCCCTGGAGGTGTTTAAAAAAAGGGGCAGACGTGGTACTCGGGGACATGGGTTAGAAGTGGTTTTGTCAGGGTAGGTTAATGGTTGGACTTGATGACCTTAAAGGTCCCTTCCAACCTCAACAATTCTATGATTCTGTGATTCTATGAATACAGTAAATATGGGTCAGGTGTGCAATATGGCAGGGTCAACGCAAGTATGGCCAAGTTACTTGCCCCAGTGTTTTTCATACAAGTAGACAGATGTTTCCCTTCTCTTTTCCTTTCACTCTCAAAATAAGAGAAGGGAGAAATACAGAGCAGAGGAACATTGGCCACTGATTTTCAGAGGGCTACTGTCGACAGCAATGAAGATTGCAGTACTTAGGTCCTCTGAAGCTCAGGCCATGCCTTTACAAGCCTATATATAAATTTAGATGCCTACTTTCAAGCCCACAAAGTGGAAAAAAGAACTTAATTATGATGATGTAAAATGGCGTAACAGCTGGTAAAAGTTTAGGGATTGAAGCCAAAGCCCGTGGGATAGCAGATGCCGTCTCCCTTTTGGGGACAATGGAGGTTTACTAAGGCAATCAGCAATGCCGCTGGAGACACCATCTCCCAGGTCCAGCTCCTTCCTATTGGTATATCGATAGACCGAAGGAATAGTGGAAAACAGTCAAAATTCAGATACCCAGACACCCTCATTCACAGCTCACGGACAGAGCAGCACAGCTCAGCCATGTCTAGCAACAAAAGGGCACCATCTGACGGGAAGCTAGCAGCACCTAAGGTGGTTAATTAATTACACGCATAGAGACATAGAACACACAAAGCATTACAGACAAAGCGCAAAGCGAGAAGTGATCTGAAGAAGAGCCTTGAAGTTAACTCCTAAGCTTCAGCCCGCGGGAACAGCAGGTTTTGCAGGACTTTGGCACTGGTGTAATTAGCTGGTTTTGCTGAGCGCGACAGCTCAAGTGACGTCAGCCCCTGCCAGGGTCCTCAACTTGCCTTTTAAATCCATCTCTGCTCTGGGAACGAGTGCTGCAAACGTCAAAGGAGCTTAAAATATTCATTACCAAAACTCATCATTCCAGCCCCGAACTGGTCACGGTGATTTCCTCAGTCGGTTTCAGTCGGGTTTGGCGAGTCGCCAGCCGCAGGATGTGATAAGCCACAGCAAGTCAGTATTAACAGAGGAGTCAGAAAGAAAAGTGTAAAGGACTGTCTGTTTTCCTCAGCCTTCAGCCAAAAGCAAGTTTTCAAAACTTACATGTTCTGTTCTAAAATCCTTTCACCCAGGTGACATTTAAAGTCTGTGGCTCACGAGTGTGAGTTCACAGCATTAATATGATGCTGCCGTTAGCATGTGAAAGCGTACGTGACATTCCGGTGCACATATTTATAGCGAAAATGGGGCAGATTCACAGCTCGTGTAAACCTCCAAGTCCCTTTTTATGGCTCTCCTTTGATTTATGCAAGCTGAGATTTTGAGGCAAACTCACTAGGCTGCTCTTCAGCCCCTTTTTTTAATTAATGATATCAAAGTACATTCTCTAGAGAGAGTCGAGTGAAGATACAGCAACTTTTCCAGTTAGCTGAAAGATCTAAAACATTGCTGAAAAAAGTGTTTCCAGTCATTTCACATGATAGGGTCTTTTTCCCCAGTTTTCAACAGTTTCAAAAAGAAAAATAAGTATTTTTTTCTCTTAAAAACTTCATCTATTTCTTCTGGAAAACGCTGGAACGAAGTACACAGGCATTTTTGGAAATACTTTTAATTCTCTTCAGAAATATTGGCAAATGAACACGAATATGTCATTCAAACATATTAATCTATTTTCAAAAAACCTTTTTAGATTTTTTTGAACCCAAAGAGAAGAGTCCAGAAAAAATTTCCCCTGCTGCTAATGAGAAGGTATTTACTGGCTGTTTCAGATCGCTTTGGGTAGCATTCTGTACACGTTTGTTGTCTGGATTTACTCAATGTTTTAATTAATTCAGCTTAAAATAGGCTTACATAGCAATTTTCAGCAAATTCACGTTATTGGCTCTTAACAGACAGGGCATTAATTACTTTTGTAATTAAAAAAAAAAGTATATGGGGACTAAATATGCCTTCAGCTCTTTTGGATGCTTTACATGACCCTCTTTTAAGAAGCGCTGGCAGAGCTCAGAGCTGTTAGGGACATGATGGAGGAGGGCCCCCAGCCCTGGGGTGCCGGCTGCGCGGGCACGATGCTGCTGCGCTGCCCTGTGCAGGCGGTGTCACCCGGGATGTGGCCTCCGCACCTGGGAATTGCAATGGCTACTTAAAAAAAAACCAGGCATTTATGTCAATATTAAGAAATCCTTTGGGGGCATTATAGCCCAGCGCCAAGTTCTGCTGGATCGATTTAGCCACATCAGAGTGTTTTGCAGATACGTATTGTCCTTGGTCTGTAAACGAAAGCAGCGGGAGCCAGTGATCCCCAAACTTCTCCTTCTCTCTTGTCCTGTTAGCAAAACAAACCATAAATATTCAAAATCGAGGAGTCGTGCCCTATCTGTCATGAGATGGGCTTAGTAACTGTGAAAATAAATGGAGAGGGCGGTTGTCTTTTGATTTTGAGCCATCAGGCTAATGAAGGCTAGAATTCCACTGTTCAACTAAGGCGGTTTGAGAATGCAGAGTCTAATGTAATCTCATTACTCCAGCATGAGAAATTAAAGACAACTCTAATTGATAGCAATAGGAGCAGGGCCCAGCGAAGCAATGCAGCTTCCTACAAGCAAGAAGCATCCGCTGGGACTGCGGAAAGTCCTCGTTGCTGGACTCTTTTTCCATCTGGGAGGGAGCGAGCCTAAAGGGGCAAACGCGAGAAGCAAACGGGTGTCATAAGTTTCTGTTTCTGTAATTTAAGATAAAAACATTGCAGGCACCTGCCATGGCTTTGGCTGCAGCTCGAAACACCATGTCGCCACGAGGACTGGCCACCTAGGAGCTATCAGCAGAGGGGTGATGGACCAAAGGAGAGCTTGAACCTCTGCACTTAGACTCAGCACCTTTGGAGACAAATGCACTTTGAGTAGAAATTTGGCTTTTAATCAGTCCCACCCTAAGTGACTCTCTGTCCCAGGAGAGGAGAGGAGCCCACCCGACTCCTGGGTCCCTCCTGCCCCGGAGCATGGTCTGGGCTTGAAAAGAGGATTTATTGGCAATTTATATTCTGGTCATTTACTCCTTCTTGCAGAGTCCAACTCTGCAGTATAGATGTTAAGGCACAGCTGTTTACCATTTTTTTCTGGTTGGTCATGTGAATCGTCCCCTGGTAGGTTGTTGTGTTTTGGGTTTTTTTTTAAGTCTAATGTCTGCTGGCAAAATCTGTGGTTTTTCTTTTTTTTTTTTTTTTTTAATTCGCGTAATTAGTCACAGTGCCTGAGAAAAGACATGAAATGCTCCAGCAAAAAGATGTATATGTCAGCTGTGGATTCCTCCCTGTCACCTTCATAGTGAGGAGGCGTCTCAGCAGCTGTGCTAGAAATGTGGACTTCTTGGCTGTGTGGTCCTCCTGCTGCGTCCCACCTCCTGACTTGGAACTCCATGCTCATTTTTAGGAGACCCTCACTTTAAACGAAGCCCCCAACCCAGTTCCTCCCCTCCTGTCCTTCACTTGGGCTCATCCTGGTCCTGCAAAGAGGTATTGGAGCTCAGCATCCCGTGCTGCCCATGCTGCAGCCAGCGAGCACCATCGGAGCATGCGAGGTGGGAGTGGGAGCTTCTCCAGGAGTTTGAGACCATGTGGGAATCATCATTTTCCAGAAAATATGTTTCGAGTGCGGTCCTTCCGCTAACGTGCCTCCTCCGACGGCCTGGGCTGCTGACTCCCCATAGCCGTGGGGAGAACCTGGTGCCCCACAGGCAGGAGAAGGAAGCTGTTTTGTGGGTTATGTCCTAAGCCATTGAACCCCCAGTCATTTGTGAGACATCACGGTCCTGGCAGGGCTTCCTGTGCTTGAGCTCCATGTGTTTCTTAGATCCCTTTGGTCTGGGCAGGTTGCAGCGTTCTCCCTTCCCTCGGCTTTCCTTGCCTGCTTTTGGGATGTAGCTCCTAGGACCGGAGCCACAGGAACAACCAACAAGGAGCAACCTCTCCCCTACACCCAGCACCAGGGGAAGCTTCCCACCCCCACAGCCTGCAGCCTCCCTGATGTGAGTTAACCCTTTGGGCACAAAAAAAATCAGCCGTGAGTTTGGTGAGGCTTCCAAAAAACCCTGTACATCATCTCGCATGACGTTACACAGAGACCGAATTAGCCAGGAAGGTAATTTTGAGCAGGGATTGGCGCCGGGACAGCTGCCTGCAGCGTGTCGGGGCTCCCCCAGCTCCCACCGCTCCGGTTTTCCCGGGAGGTCTCACCCCGGCACGGCTGTTGGGGGAACCACGCTCTCCCACCGCGTTTTCCTTTTTCTCAGTAAGCCTCTAACTGTAAAGTAGCAAAGGGCTTCAAAACACGGTCTCTAAATTCTTGAAAACCCAAGGTCCTCCTACAAGTCGAAAACCTTATGGATTCGAGCAGCTCACGTGGTTCCCAGGGCATCGCTTGGGGGTTTGGTCGATGTTTGGGTTTGAGGTTACCTAGCCATAGGCTCCTGGCAGGTCTGCGATAGCTGTGGGATTTTGGCAACTCGGTAGGAATAATATACCCCAAATAGGGTTGTTTTGGAATATTTCATATTGTTAAAAAAAGGTCAAATATTTCCACTCTGACATTCAGTCCGTTTGGCTGCTTGATAACAGGGACTAATTGAGTTCCTAGCAATGATTAAAACTTCGGCAGCTCAACTAGAAAAGCATTGTGATTATTGCCTTTTAAGCGCCGTTCCTCACTCACAGACAGGACGCACTCGGTGTTTAAGCTTTTCTTCTTTGACATCAGGTTAAGTGCAGGCGGCTTCTTTCCTCCAGGTTTGGGAACAGAGTGCATGTGTGCAGGGAATTTCTCTTTCTCCCGTAATTTCATTGCAGAAAATCAGATTTACGTCAGCTTGACAGGGAGCAGAAATTTGGCTGCTGGTCTGCATGATGTATCTACATAAGATAATATATGAGATTTCTGCGTAGGCTGATACAGTTTTAGGTAACCCTCTGATATCAGTAGCCACACCAAAAAAAGAGAAAGGTTCTGAAAGGCTTTTGTGTGTGTGTGTGTATGTCCTCTTCTCTTCCACCCCTAAAGTGAAAATGAGCAGGTAAAATCAAACATATCGTTTGCGAACTCTTCCTGAGGCCGGGAGTGGGTCTGGGCAGATTCTCTCCCCATCCCGACTGCTCCGACGGTTTGCAGGGATGATGCCGGCCGTGGGAGCTGCTTCTTGTGGCCGTGCAGAGAGTGGCCCGCTTCAAAGCAGGGGTGGGAATCTGTTCCCATGCAGTATAAATAAATTTCTCCCCCCGCAGCACGGCTGCGTGTGAGCGTGGGACGGCTGCCGGAGCACGGGCTGTGCCTGCCGGGGTTCTGTACCAGGGCACGGCACGGTTCGCCGGTGCGGATGAAAGGAGTTTAGCAACAAATTTCTGGGTGCTGCCGGGGCACATGTTCACAATTCTTCATTTCCTACTGTTTTAGCAGGTTCCCATGCATTTACTCATCCTTTATAGAGCGTTAATCTCCTGTCGCCCATTTTCCAAGGGTCTGTAACTGCAATCTGTTTGTAAACTCCAGCTCTTAAGCAATGACAGCCTTGACCAAAAAAGTGATTTTAAAAGAATTTTTTGATTAAAGAAATGTTGTGTCAGGCAGATGATAAACAGGTGGTAACTGGAGGGAAGTCAGGTTTACCAGTAAGAAATAAAATTGTCCCAGCAATCTAATGAAATCCTATTACAATGGTGGGGTTGACCAGGGCATCCTTGATTTTTTCTTTAAATCATAGGCTTGAGTATCTCATAGAATAAACAGGAATGTCCTTTCTGTGCCAGGAGACAGGTGAGGATGGGATTTAGGAGAGTTAATCACTTCATTTCAATGAAAGGAAACAAGAGGTCCGGGCTGTTATACCAGGTTTCCCATATCTTCATGTGCATCTCTTGGCTGCTTTTGCTCCCCATAGCTCTCAGTTGTGGGGCTGGGGAAAATTTGGGCGTCCTTATGGTGCTTAAACATGGTACTACTGATCCATGTATCAGCGTATTCATAGGAGTCAAATCCTTCTGGCGTTGTCCGAGATAGTTATGCTGCAGCTTATTACTTCTCCTTAAAATAGCCAAAAACGTCGGTCCCAGCCCAGCTCAGCTTGCTTTAACCGTGCCGGTTCTCCAGCGAAAGCAGAGCCAGCCCCGTACAGCAGCACGTCTGTGTGTCCTTCCTCCCGACCCAGTCGTCCTGGGTGGTGCTCAGCCCCTCTGTGTGTCCCCATGGCTACAGCCGAGCCTCTTTGTTCAGCCTTGGGTAATTTTCCACTTTCCAGACCTCCTCCATGCAATAAATTAAGTCAATCTGGCTTCCCAGCTCAGCCTCTCGTTGGTGTAGGGACTGTTTTAGTGCTCCCCTGCTCCCCAGCTCCTATGTGGGGGATCCGCATGCCCACACCAGGAACACGTCGCGTCTCCTAGCTGTTATGCTAAAAATGCAACCAGAAATCATAAGCTGTATGTCACCTCAGTCCAGAAATTGTCACACCAGTTTGGATTTACTTTTTAAGAGAGGAACCTCAGGCATCTCAGATGTGGTACCTCCAAACTGACAATAAATCATAAAGTCATTCTCTGTGATGTGCAGCGCCTTATATCAAAGAAATTGCTCATAATAACCCGTTAGCTTTTATTCCTTTGTTTTTCCACTCTATTTTAGTTCTAATCTCCAGTCTAAAATCTCTGCCTAGATTGCCTGCTCCAACCTGGCTGGAAATTTCAGGTGCTGCTGAAACCACCCAGTTGTTTGTCCCACTGAATACAGGGCACGTTTCTGGGACTGCTGCAAAGAGCAAAACAAGGCAACGCTGTGGGCACACAAAGGAAGAAAAATCCTGGAAAAAATTATGGCAATGATCAAATCTTCTGGTACCCATTAAAAGGTAATAATTCTAACCAAAGGAAGGGGGATTTTCCCGTTGTGAAATGAAATAAACATTCAGAAATGATTTGTGTGTGTGTGTTTAAATTTAAATTTAGAATTTTATTAAGTATGTTGTTCAAAGGCCCTTTTCTTCCCAGGGTGGTTTGATTACAATCTTCTCTTCAGAAAGAAAATCTCTGCAAAGAGCACAGCCTCTGAAGCTTGCCTTGCTCACCGTGCAAACAGCACCACGCCGTGATATTTGGCAGCAGATCTTTCACTCTTTTAATTACTGCTCTGCTCCTGGTAGACGCACAGCATCTCAGAGATGGGTTTTGAGTGTTTCTGCTCGAAGTTTGTGCTGCAAATAAACCTGGATAGTTGTGGGGCAGGTCAGTGGTGCGGGAGATCCCTGCCCGCGGCCCTGCCATGGGGCTGGGGCATTTCCAGGTTGGAGGATGCTCAGCAGCCTCCTTTCAGACCAGTTTTCCATTGCAAACGGTGCCGCACCTTTCCCAGCTGTGTCATTTTGGGGCTGATTTAGGTCTTCAGAGGGTGCAGTAAGTACCCGTGTGGATGCCCAACCTGGACCACGCTGGCAGTGGAGCTGGACCGACACCAGCTCGCCCTGCCCTGTCTCCTGGGGCGCCCACGCTGTCGCTCTGCTTTGCTGAGCTTTTTCCCCCGCCGTCTAAACCATATCATTGCGAATGAAGCACCCAAGGGCTTTTCATTTTAGCCTAAGTCCAAAAATTTCCGCAACATATTGCCCCTAGGAGGCTGGGTTTCAGACAAAGCTGTCTTTATGGCAGCACTTAGGTTGGATGCAGGTTTTTGAAACAGCCACAGCATTTTTTGTGGAACCATATTTAAGAAACTATTGCGGAGTAGTTATTTATGAAAGGCAAGCTAGCGCATAGCCACAGCCTTTTATGTTGCTCGCTTCTTGATTAAAAAAGGTACTTTTGTGCATCTTGAAATACTTTCCTGAGTAGAGAGGAACTTACACTACAACACGTGTGTGTTGTGCTCCAAGGTAGTAAGGCTGCAGTCCATGCAATTAAAAAGAAGGTACCGTTTGTTAAAATGTTTGCTTTTGCTGGGCACAACAAAGATTCTGTGCTGTTATTGGAGTCACAAAAGTAACCATTAAAATTATCCTGGCCCCACTCCAAGAATAAAAATCAACTCAGGTCTGTGTCATTAACTCAATAACTGTGTCATCTGAGTAATTGCTGGGATCTCAGTTTTTTTCTTATTCTCCATGAATCTCTGAGTTTTAACATTCAGGTACATTAGACTGTAATTTCCTATTGATTTTTAAGCAGAGAAGATGGAGAGAAGACATGTAATTTTAAGGAACGTTATCAGTTATTTAATTAAATTAATTGCCCCCCTTCACATACAGTAGTCACATAATATCCTTAATTTGACAGTAGCATGAAGATGTTATCTGTATTTTTGAACTCTGGTTGCCTACACGGCGTGTCCTCAGCCTTCCCCTCTCAGAAGTGTCTGGCGGGTGGTTTGTAGGAGATGGTGGAGATAGGGAGCTCAGCTCTGGTTTAGGCTGTGACGATTGAACATTCGCTTTCGGTGGAGGAATTCAGTGGTAAAATGAAAGCCAGACACCAGATCACCTCCTGTTCATTTACTTTTTTGGAAGGAATAACACCTTTCCATAAAATCATAGAATAGTTTGAGTTGGAAGGGACCTTTAAAGGTCATGTAGTCCAACCTCCCCGCAATAAGTAGGGACATCTTCAACGAGATCTGGTTGCTGAGAGCCCTGTCCAGCCTGGCCTTGAATGTTTCCAGGGATGGGGCATCTACCACCTACCAAAATCTGCGTAGCCAGTTTGGTTCTACCTCCAGTGATGCTGATTTTGCTGGCACATCTGACTTAACAGGTAAGACAACCTGGTGCCCAGAGCGATGGGCTCTCCCAGCCTGGGAGGATGCTGCTCCGTAGCCTTGAGCATGTCTACACGGAAAAAAAACACGCCAAATTCCTGGTTGGTGGCTCTTGCTCGCAGAGCCATGCCCATGCCTGTGCAGCTCTTCCTCTTGCTTCTCTCTCCATCCCTCCGTGGAGGATTTCTTAAGGCATTTGTGAATGTCAAATGGCCTGAATTTCGGGATTACTATAATGCGCTAAGAAGCCTGATGGGGTAACACTTGTCCTGTCCCTAATTAGCTCATTTAGTTGTTTGATTGAAAAATCGCAGAGCACTTTCTGCCTTCTGCATATAGATTAAGGAGTTTTTATACAAATGCAATCACATAAAATGTTTTTTGAAATAGTATCTGTTTAAAACAATAAGTTACTATTTAATAAAAGTAATAGAAACTGCTTTTTACTGGAAACAGCTAGTGACACATAACTTACCTTGAGCATCTTTCATCTGCGTATTTCAAAGTACTCTGGAAAAAATGATAGATAATTATTATCCCTATTTTATATGTTGGGAAAGACCATGAAATGAGTTTTTCAGTTGTTCCTGGGGCATCGACAGCACAGGGAACAGATCCTAAACACCACGAGGCCTCGTCCAAATTTTTGACAGTGTTCCTGTCTGTGGTCCCATATTATAGTGTACCCACTGGAGGCCTCTTTCATGGAATGACACGATATTTTAATCATTCATGAGCTTTCATCTCTTTATTTAACTCCATTAATAATGCAGTTTCTTTCTTTTTTTTCCCTCCATTGATTCCCTGGGCTGACCAGGGAGAGTCTGAGTTACCTTTGCCTGTGAACCCCTTTGGCACGTGGGCACGCACGGAGTTCACTCGTGTGAAATCCCCCTGGAAATTCCAGCTGTGGGGGCTGGCAGTGTAACCGCAGTCCCAGGCCTCTGCGGGGACGACCATCCCGCCACGTCTGAAACGCAGCGTAACCTCAGAAATGAAAGTTTGGCCCCAGTGATGAGGATCCAGATGGATAAATTCAAGCTGGGGGCCCAGTTTTGAGCCATGTCTGATTTAAATGCAAAGTATCGTAAATTGTTTAAAGCCATTCCTGCATGTGTTTAAGCTTACCCATGTGGGCAGTCTCATTGAAGTCAATTATGAACAATGGCATTTCTTTCTTCTTTATTCACTGCTGATTTCTGGTGCAGGGTGTAAATGACTCTTTTATTGCCTTTGACACTGAAGTCCCTTAGCCTGCCACTAAAGAGGCATCATACTAATTGACAAATGCTGCTTGACTGGGGGGGCTTTTAATTTTATAATCCTATTAAAAATGATAGATATGTCAAATATTTGTGCCCACTGGACAGAACGTATTATTCTGCTCTAAGGTTTCCAGTTTAATTCTTTTTTTTAAGCAATTGGGCAGAACCACTGATGTAAGACAAACAGATGCTCTTCAGCTGTATTTTTCCATAAATGATTTTGTTCTGGTTTTTTTTTGTGTTCCCCTACCAGGCATATCAAGTTCAAAAGAAAATGTTGCCTCTCACTAATGAGAAGATTAATCGCATTCACATATGCAGCAGACTTTGTCAATTCTGTTGAAAGTTTGATGACCTTTAAGAGACAAAGTTTTAGTGTGCCCAAAATAAATAATTCATCCTTCACAGATTTGCCCTCTGTATCCATCTGCTTAAATCTGAAGCATGCTGATTAAAGTGCCTGAGTGCAATTATCTTCATACCTCATCGAGATAAAAATCTCTATTTTCCTATTGCACTTCAAAGCACAATTGCTCTTTTAAAGATATCAACGATCCAATATACATGGGGTCCATTTTTGCTCTGATTGATGTCCAGCTCTCCATAGCATTCTTCAAAATCACACAAAAAGCTCCGAATTTCTCTTTTCTGTACGAGTTCCTTTTCCAGCACTGAAGGCTGAAATGTGTAACTAATCCTCTTGCAAAATCTCTGAAATCGTCATCTTCAAACGCAACTGGAAAATTCATCTCTGTTCTCACGTACAGGGAGAAAAATGTCATCTAGGCAAGTGGCAAGATGTGATTTCCTTTGATTCCTGCAATTACTGACACTGCCGGGCTCCTTCCATCAATGAAGGCTGCAGGTAGATAATTGCCAAGAAAACTCATTGCCCCCTTCTCTCCCCCTTGCAATGCCCACTTGGCTGATTTCTCGCCCCACCTGTTGCCCGTTTGGGTCTCAGCCCAGCTTTTGCAAATAATGATGCGTGCAAATAACATCGGCTACGGGCGCAGCCAAAGGGACCGCTCATGGGGTGGAACGTGCAGGGGCGGACGCTGGTCCCCATCCCAAAGAGCACGCAGACATTGCAGCTCCCCTCCGGCCATCGGCTTCGGGGGGCATGTTTGAAGCCTCCTGCAGTGACCGCATGCAGATAAATAAGCTGATTATAAAATAGCCAAGCAGATGGTCTCTTTTGTTGCTACCTGTGAAAATAAGTACAGTCCTCCTATTTCCCTGGGAGGAAGGAAACAACTCAGTGGACATCATGCAGCTCTTAGTTTATTTAGGACACTCTCTGAAAGAAACGCTGAATGAATATTGCAGCCATTTAGACAAACCTTTCCTGGCCCCATGTGAAATTAGACTGAACTGGCACCATGTCACCTTGTTACTAGAGAGAACAAATATTCCCTCTGGCAAAAATCCTACTTCTGCCTTGAAAAAATGTTGGTTTTTTTTTTTCGTGCAGAAATTGAAATTGGTCTTAAATGCTTTCTGGATTTAATGTTGCTTGTTAGAGATGAAACAATGAAAATGAAAGAGGAAATAATAAGGGATTGCTGGGTTTTTAAAGGTGATTTACAGACGAAAGGAAATCCTAGAGATTAGGAAGTTGTTTAAATACCAGCGACAGTCAAATATGGAATCGTTCCAAAATCAGAGATTAGGAAAAAAAAAAGATATGAATTGCAAAGAACAAAGCCATGAAAAAAGGGAAGGTACACTGAAAAAGAAAAAAAAAAAATTATCCAGGCAAAGAAAACCAAAAAGACTCTTAAAACTAGAAACAAGACACCTGCTTTTCTGGCAGTTACCAGCAGCAAGGACGACTCCACCTGCCAAACCCAATTTTTAACATCAGTAAATCACCACGCGGGTAAAATAACAGGATGTTGGAAAGGAAACAATTTTCACTAATTAGCGTATCAGATACCGCTCTCACACACTCAGCGCTCGCAGTATTGAGCAAGAGCTCAGGGTTCGCTCTGACTCTTCGGAGTTAACATGGGGATAACCCTTCCTCCTGTCTAAACCCCTTTGCCTGGAGGTTGCCAGATGGGGCTGGCTCTCATGGGGAGAGCAGCACCGGTGCTTCCAGGGGAGTGGGATGCAGTTCCCCATAAACTAACGTGGCTCTCTGGGACCCTCCACCTTGGATGCCAGCTGACAGTGGTGGTGAACGCTGCTCCATCACTGATGGGACAGGAAAAGCTGAATGAGAAAAAGGAATGAGTCCGGAGGAGGCCACGGAGATGCTGCGAGGGCTGGAGCCCCTCTGCCAGGAGGACAGGCTGGGAGAGTTGAGGGTGTTCAGCCTGGAGAAGAGAAGGCTCCGGGGAGACCTCAGAGCCCCTTCCAGTGCCCAAAGGGGCTCCAGGAGAGCTGCAGAGGCACTCTGGATCAGGGAGGGGAGCCATGGGACGAGGGGGAATGGTTTTACACTGAAAGAGGGGGGATTTAGATTAGACATTAGGAAGAAATTTTTTACTCTGAGGATGGTGAGCCCCTGGCCCAGGTTGCCCCGAGAAGCTGTGGCTGCCCCATCCCTGGGGGTGTTCAAGGCCGGGTTGGACGGGGCTTGGAGCACCCTGGGCTGGTGGGAGGTATCCTTGCCCAGGGCAGGGGGGTTGGAACTGAATGGTCTTTAAGGTTCCTTCCAACTCTAACTGTTGTATGATTCTATGATTCTTGAGATGCTGAAGCCTGTCCCTCTTGGTGATGAAAGGAAAATTTCAAATATTGGAGAACTGGTAATCAAATCTACTGAAAAAAGGAGGAGCAGCTTGGTTGTACAAAGATCACCCCTATTAGCATGTCATATATGCTAATGCTCCAAAGTACTTAACAGCTCAGCCCAGAGCGTGTAAGGAACTGAGAATCAACAGCATATTAAGGGAGTTATGTGATGGGGCAATATGCCATAAAATAAATCAACTAAATTGAAAGCTGAGTTTTGAAGCTTCTGGATCATCTTAAAGTCTGTGATGTATGTGGAGAGTTGGTCTTATGGCTTTTGTTTAATTTAATGGGAGTGTTATAGCTGAAATCTCTTACATTGCCTCAGAAATGTATCTCATGGCATCAAGGTTGTTTCATGGAAACTATTGGTGGTCAGTGGTTTTGTTTTTAACTTTATAAAAATCCTATGATGAACCCTTTTGGCCTGTGCTGTTTGCTTGGCATCATGTGAACTGAACTGTGGGTATACTGATGTGGAGGAGTAACCCAGAGGCTGTGGCAATCTCAGGATTTCAGAAGGAGAATAGGAGACCAGTTATTTGAATATCTGAATTGTTTGCCAGCATTGAGTTCAAGTTTAATTGTGAAAAGCAAGAGTAGATGAAATAATAACCTAATGACAGTCATATACTAATGTTATGTGGATGCAATTTGGTGAAGATGCCTAGTGAGAATCATACTGAAACTCTGTGGTTAAGATATCCTTGAAATAAGTGCATAAAAAAATGAAGTAGATCTCAAAGGTATGCGTAAGGGAATGGTTCTCTGAATGGTATTTCTGGACACAATACTGCCCTTCTCTGCCAGCTCGTGTTGGGATGAACCAAGAGCCGAGCTCTTTTGCTTTCAGTGATAAGTAACGTTAACCTCACCACACAGTTCCTGCTTCAGTGAACTTGTGGCTTAATGTGTTAACAGATTGCTCAGAAACAAGCTTAGGAAAGGTACCAAGGGTCCTCCGTCTCTTTGGTCAGTGATCAGGATCCCCTCTGCATATCTCATTCCTGTATATCATCAAAGTTAGAGTAAAGACCATATAAAAACTACAGCTTAGTTAATACATATTAAATAGTGTTTCTTTAATAGATGGGAAACCAAAACCAGTTTCCTAAGATACATAAACAAATTAAAGAGAATTTCCAGTTTTGACATCTTAATAGGGTATGATGAATTGTTTGGCATCATGACAATATCTTTGTCAAGATAGGGAGCTTTGGGATGTAATTGCTCTTTGAAAGAGTTATTTAGTAGCTTTCCTATCTGAGGCCATATTATACGGCTTATGGAGGACAGTGGAAGGTTTTGTTAGGGAAGTTTATCTGACTTGGCTCTTGGGGCTTTACCCTGTCACCAAGACCATTACTATGATACCTTTCATGTGATTCAGCTCTGTTCCTCTATTTTTCATACAAAACCAATGTCTGACTCATATCCCACAAATAACATTAGGACAACAGGGGAAGGGCTTTGTGTGTTGGAGGAAAGACCTATTAGCCTCTTTTATTATGGTTAGGTTGTTTTCTGTAATAACAGTCTAACAAAGTAAAATGTAACTACCTGGGAAAAAAGAGACAGTTGTAATTGCCTACTACTCACCAATAATTTATTAAAATCAGTGTCAAGAATAAATCCCTGAAAATGAGGCTTCGCAAATGTACATGGTTACTCTTATGCCTGTTTGCAGACTGCAACTGAAATAAGCAGTGATTCATCACGAATTATGTTTGAATTAATTAGAGGATCCCTGGTCTGCGATGGTTACCCTGTTTTCTTTAGACGTTCGATGGTTTTGGAAAGATAATGGCATTGGCACATACAATGGTGCAATAAACCCATAACCAGGTTTTTCCACTTTCTCAAACAACCACCACTGTGTTGCAACACCAGGGTGTGTTGTAACACGGAGAAGCCCCAGGAATGTGGACGGGATGTTTTTCATAATGCAGTTTCCATCCTGCCATCTTTCGGTTATTAATTATAATTTGCCGCGTAAACAGAGATATATCTGGACCAAGGCTTGGCACGGCTTGGCTGCTCACATCTTGTATCTTAGCAAATTAAAAAAACCCCAAGGCCCAGCAAGCTGGATGGGGCTGCAGGCTGCGGCGAGCAGAAGGGGTCTTTAGTGTCCCTTGCAGAGAGACCGTATATGTGTCTATAGGGATGCTCAGGACCACAGTTAAGCACAGGAAGGTCAGTGCGCCTTAATCAAGTGTGATCAGAGCTCGGAGCCTGCCCATACGCTGCTCCCCCATGTAACATTGAGCAGATCCAGCCCTTTCTGGGAAAAGGAAAGCAGAAAGCAAGAACCAGTTGTGCAGCTCAGTCTTTAGGTACCATTCCCCTGTGCACCCGTAATAATCCTTGAAGCTGCTGTCTTGGTAATAATCTAGCAGTTACAAGAAAATACTGGTATTTAATTAAACTTGTCAATCAACCAGAAATGAGTTTTGCTTATCAAGAGGAGCTGGATTTGATTTTGCTACTTGGAAAGGGAGGTTAAAGATTCTTGTAGAAAAAAAGTTTAATTAAGAAAGGAGATTTGGATTAACATGTGAGGCAGAGAGAGAATGAAAGGTCCTCGAAAATCATCTGAGCATGATTCACAGGAGGAGAGGAATCTAAATATGGGAACAGATTTTTTTTTTTTTTTTTTAAAGAAAAGAAAATCTATATGGTGCTAAAGCTCATGGGAGAAGAGGCACAGGAGGGATTTTTATGAGGCTAGGATGTCTCTATTCAATCCACTTTCCTGCTCTTGATATTTAGTAATTTCAGATATTCAAGGTCTGGTCAGAAAGTGCATACTCTGAGGGGCATTAGCAAATCCTGGGGATATGGATGCTTGACTTTCATATATTTAGATAGCAGATAAACAAATGGAAGCTTTGAAAAATCCACTTTTTGTCACTTTCTGGCTGTGCTGGTGACATAGAAGATGCTGCCCACCTGCATCTCCTGCCTAAGCCCTCAGACCCCTTGTCCCGCCCCAGTAACATCCATGCCAGGAACTGCCCTGGGTGCCCGGGACTGTCCCCCGATACATCCCAACAGGTAAAACTCAATGTTTAGTCCTGCGGGGTTTTTTCAGACATGTTCCCAAGAAACATTGATTTTTATGGCATTTTTATGGCTTCTTCATCCCAAATCAAGTATGTCTCCAAAGGTTGGTGTCTTGGGGATTCATAACAAAACACTTGCATTTTCATTTTCTTTTGGGTACTGGACAAAGGCAAGACTCTTTCTGGCTGCATCAGTTCAGCTGAAGCTAAAAAACACATCAGAAAGGCTCAGGCACACAACACAGAAAATGTTCAGCATGAAAATCAGTTTGGCAATCATACAGATAACCAGCAAAAAGCACGGCCATGGAGGTCAGCCCATGACAGTTTTCTCCTGACGTCTGTTGACTTTGGATCAGGCCCTCAGAAAGTACGTTTGTGATGAGAGGAATTTCATGATTTCTCCAATGAAAAAGATCCCCAAATATGAAGTCTTTGCTGAGAGCAGCCGCTTGGGCAGACTGCGATTTACAGGCTGCTAGCTGTTATCTCAAGCCTAATTTATGAATTTGTCCCCTTCCTGCTCCCCAGTCACTAATTGTAGTCGTAGGTGAGGGACTGCAGAGGAGACAGGTTTGCTACAGGAATCTCTGAGGAAGAATTAGTTAATTTTAATCCTAAATGAAGTTTGAGAAGGGTTTGGTTTGTGCAGTTATAACTTCTTGGCATGCAAAAAAAACCAAAACAACCCACTGAGGAATTTCTGATCATTCTGATCCCTTAATAAGAAGACAGCTTTTTCTGTTTGACTAATACGTTTAAGTTACCAAAGCTGAGTTAAACGAAGCCTTGACTCTCCACCCCAAACCCCACCTGTAGCTGCTCAAGTACTTTGGTATTTCAGTACCTGTCTGCATAAGTACCGGTGAACAGACAGACACGGAGGATGAAATGATTTTTCTGGGATACGTCACTTGTCACAGCCACAATCCAATTTAAACACAGACACACAGGTTCATCACTGGCCTCATCCTTTGAGAAGAAGAGTTTTATTTGGCAAGGCAGGGTGCTGGAGCAAATGCCGGAAATGAGGTATTTGGATAAATGATGGATGGCACTTAAAAGTTGTTTTTCTGTGATGAGTGAAGACAGTTGAATTCCCCCACCCGAGTGAGTCTGGGCTCTGGGAATTTCTGTGAATTAGGCACCGGTGGTCTAACACTACACAGGGCACGTTGGAGGGGTACGAGGTGCGATCCTCAGAAGCACTCGGGTGGATAGGGAAATGGGCCCAAACGTTGGACGTCTGGGAATATTCCACCTCTGATGCTGCTCCAGTCAGCAACATCCTTACAGCAACATTTGTTTCAGGGGAAATAGGAAAATGCTGAAAATATACTCAGAGAAATCAGAATTCAGGAGACACTGCTCTGCTCCGTGCATTTACCCAGAACAGCAGGAATTGCCAGCAGGTAAAAGAAAAGATAAAATAAATTGTATTAGAATAAAGAAGATACAATCCAGCAATGAATTTTTATTTTTTTTTTATTACGTTTGATTCTGCTAAATAACTTCCTGTCCAGTTTAGGATAGTCTGTGTCTGATGTGCTTTGTGGCAATTTGAGTTTGACTCCTGGGCCAGCGTCTGCCCTGTGTCCCCACATGCATCAGACCTGATGCACAGAAATGCAGGATTACACCTGGGCTGGCTCTCAGCTCCGGAATTTGATGGTGTGCCAGAAACAAGGCTGAATGTAGGGAGATGTTGGCCGTAGGATGGTGATTCAGCTCACTGTGTAGACTGGAAAACAGCTCTGCTGTCACTCCAAAATTCTTCCAACTGAAGGATGTTGAAATCTGTGTTGTAAATTCTTGGGTATTTCTACAGCCTGCCCAAAAATATAGTTTTCCATGGAGCAAACTGGCAAATATCACAAGGCAGACCGAAATTTCCTAAGAACTTACTGAATGACCAATGTCAATGGAAAAGTACTTCATACATTGCCAGAGATATTTTGAGACAGAAATAAAGAAAAAGAAGAAAAAAATCCCAACCAAATAATTTCCTATCCACTTATAGTTCCTTAGTGCTTTCCTCTGAAAAATTACAGGAATCAAAACCAACAGATATAATTAAACCCACGTCTGTAAAACGGGAGCATGCTGCCAGAGCAGGCGGTGGTAGGTGCGCCACCCAGCACGCTGAATAGCGTGAAGCTGGGCTGGAAGGTTTCTGCTAGGTTGAGGACTTGCTTTTAAAATTTCTTCTTGCAGTATTTTTGTGCTCAGGCATCGGTTTCTCCGTTGAATGAATTGCTAAAAAAAAAATCATGTTTCCTCCTCATCTGTCTGCTTGGACCTGTTTCTGGATATTTTTAATGTATCACCTGTGATCAGTACAAAATTTGCCAATCAAACAGCTACATGAAATATTCAGCTTTATAGCTGAGAAAAAATGTTTGTCGTTTGTTGTGATCTAACCTGGAAGAAGGAATTTTTCCCTGCAGAACTTGCACGTTAAAGCCTGTCAGAATATTTTGATGGTGTTTGTGGTGGCCTTAGCCCAGGGCTGCCCTCAGCACTGACAGCAGGAGAAACAGGCTGCTCCTCAATTCCCTCCAGACAAGAGAGCTCTGGTTTGAGGAACAGAGATGTGATTCTTTTTTTTCACATTCTGGCTGCCGTGCTCACAATTCACCTTTCTGTCCGGAGTTTTTGCAATGCACCGAGACAGAGGAGGGCTCTGGGGTTGGCTCTCCGAAGGCTGAGGCACTCCGCTCTGGTTCACCAGCCAGCGAAGCAGGGATGTGGGAAGGTCTCCCAGGCTGAAGGAGAATGGCAACTTCTCTCTGTCCTCAGCAGGAGAATCAACACTCAACACTCTCTTCATGGCCACTTGTATGTTCAGCCCCGTTCCTCTTACTAGACATTGCTTCGTTATATACGAAGTCTGGAAGTTAATCCCATAGCCTAGACCAGCCAGCCATTAGTCTGCAGGCACATATAGACTTTCCTTCTTGAGTCACATGTTGTTTTTCTTTGATAATTGTTTTAGATGCATCTGTGTTTGCTTTAGGACCCAGACCAGAGCTATGTACTCTTCAGCAGACACTGGGGCTTATGCTGAGGTCTTCCATGTGTTGTTTTCATTAGCATCCTGGTTGTATCCTAGAGAAAATAACATCCAGTGTTGGAAGTACCATGTGGCCAACAGGATCATACATTTGTATTATACAACCCAGCAGCAGGGTTCCCCTTTTCTGGGAAATCTTTGTTCTGGAAAATCAGCGTTAAGGCAGTGACATTGATTTATGTCACCAATAGAAACCAAACGCTCATCGCAACATTTCACAAACAGAGAACAGCTCCAAGGGCCTTGGTATGGAGGTGACTAATGCTGCTGTCCCCGAGCCCCACAGCTCCCTCCCTCTGCCATCGGGACGAAGGGAATGAAGGGAACTAAGTCTGGACATGCCGTGCTGCGCTGCATGGGGTTGGGTACCCAGTGGGGCTGGTTATCCTACCTACTCTCTTTTGAGTGTATCAGTGCGTGAAGTGACCCAAAATGGTTTTAGGAAGCAGAGGAACACAACAGAGCAACAGATGTGGAGTTTTAAAATAAAATAATTAAAAAAGCCCTGCCTGCAACCTGGGAAAGTAAACCGGGGGGGCCTACACTTACCTTGTTCCTGCAGTCTGGTCTCTGTGTTCCTTAGACGTGTGGTGTTGGCTACAGCTGACCACCAGCTCCCAGGGCAGTTGAACCTTCAGTCTGGCCCACTTCAGCCTTTCTTACATTTTTGCATAAATCCGTTTGTCCTGCTGCCAGGATGAGATACATTTTCCCCATCCTGATTTTCCTCATCCTGGCTGTTCAGCCTTCAGTGTCCTACTGGTTTTATTCCTCTGTTAGTCCCTATTTTCTTTACCTATATGATGGGATCGATGCAAGACTTTTGGTGTTTTCACCTCCTACCATCTATCCCGATCCACATGACTGGGAAAAAAAAACAACTTAGCATGTCCAACATGTCTGGCCACATATTGCAGCAAATGGCTCTGCACCACGAGAGAGGGTCATATCAAAGGTCACATCCTGGTCCAGGAGGCTCCTTCCCAACTTGCTGCTTGTGAATTAATGCACCACATACAGACACTGAGCCCTACCTAATCCCACCAAGATGTGGCGTCTGCATCGTGCATCTCTGAGAACACCACATGTGTTCATTTTATTTAATATCGTCACATCTTAACTTATAATAGTTGGGGTGAAAATATTCTAGGCGATCACAGAGAAGAAGCTGTTTACTCACGGGTTTCCGTTCCCTCTGCTGAGCGGCGTCTGTTGTGCGGCCAGGTCTGACATCCGCGCTCCCCGGAGCCTCGGCTCCGCAGATGGAAGGGGCGGGCAGGGCTGCCTGCGACCCGGCATTGCCGGGATCAAAGCCCCCGCGCGCATCTGCCGGGGGGGTCAGCACAGCCCTCCACCAGGCACCGGGGCTGCCTGTGCTCAGCCGAGGCACGAGCTCCATCTGCCACCATGGAAGGCAGCCGCAAACCCAGACGCACGTTTCAGGCATCAGGAAGATATTCTTGAGATGCAAAACCGTAAGAATTAAGTAACAGGTGTTCACCGGGGAAGCATTAGAGAAGCAAAACGTCAGAAGGCAAAGAAGCACCTTTCCTCTGTCGGTGCTTATGTTTCAACTCGGTTTTCGAGATCTGAAATTCATGGAAAATTTCCTACTTGAAACACGATGGTAAAAGCACAGCAGCTAAACAACCAATTCTGTTTGCTTTCCTCGTGCTGACATAGATGTCAAGGAAGTGTCATAACATGACCCAACTGACTGGATGGCGTGACTTCCGCAACTATAACAAGTATCATATAATGTCAAAAGTGGATGTAAGCTATTAACAACGCCGAGGTAGGAAATCCATGGATCATGAGTTAAGTGACCGTATTAATCATTTTATTTGAGGTTCAGATGTCACATGGAAGGACACAGAGCCTTAAAATGAGATCCAGACCATCTGATGACACCAGTTTGCACACTGGTGGTACTACCGCTGGAACCACACTCATTTGCCCCAGTGGGGAACCTGGCACTTACAGATGTGATTGCAGGAATGGAAAATAGCTGTTGCAAGAGATGTGTATTCAGCATTTTTGGTCAAAACAGTGTGAAAAGAACAGAATTCTTCTCACACGCCAGCCTGAACAGTACCAAGTGGCTTTTGCAAGATGCTCACCAAGAAGCCTGCAGAGAGAAATCCAGCTCAAGACAAAATCGACAGAGTAAAATCATGACCCAGTAAAGGCAAAGGGATAATAAAAGGAAGGTGTACTTGAGCAGCGGTCACAACTAATGGGAGTGGCAATGTTGCACGCTCATGTGCCAGAGGCTTTTCTTCACTTCTGAAGCAGCAAAAGGATAGTTTTCGCATCCTCTGACACTAATTGAAAATGCATTAGTGGCTGAAAGCAACATTAGCTCTCGGTCTTGAGAAATTTCCTCTGCCGCAAACATAATTGTAATAAAAACTGAAACACTGAAATAAATGTTAGAACATTTAAAAATCATAAAGCCTCCCCTGTTTCCACTTTTCGTCTGTAATAAATTAAAAGCATGACAAATTTCACCCGAAGACACAAACATTAACAAATCATTTGGTAAATGACTTTTTTTTCAAGCCTGGCATCTCAGGCCTGGGGAGAGATTTGGAAAGGTCACAGGAATTTGTCCCATGAACGGCCTCTCTTCAAGCCCAAGGGGGTAAAGCTGTGGATCTGGGGCACCCTGATGCTGGCCTGAGGGGGACAAGATGCCAGCTTGTAGGGAACTTGTCTATCCTTTGCCACCTTCTCACCATTACTATGTGCATGGATGTCTTTGCTCAAGGAGGCACTTGAGCATGTGCTTAAGTCTCGTTCCAAAGGAGTGTAAGTCCTTTCCTAGAGATGCTTTCCTGAACGGCAGCCAGAAGCGATGACATAAGTTCTTACACTGATTTGGGTAGAGACGTGAGCACACCATGAGCTCCAGGAAGCCTGAAGCTGCCAGCAAGTCTGGACCCTCAGGCTCTTGTGCTCTGAGGATGGACAGACTCTGCCCAGCAGGTCAGAAGGAGGCAGCAGGTTTTGCACGCTGCTTTCTCGGCGTACAACCCGCAGATCACAGCACCGGCCTTGGCAAGTTCCCCTTCGGCAGGAGAAATTGGGATATGCGGAACAGACAAGAACCAAAATGGTCAAACCTCACATTTGGCATGCTGCGTGCGGATCACAGAGCTCATCTTTAGGTGACTGAGTTTATAAAAACCCTCCATCACTGTGTGTACAGTAATTTCTTCTGAGAAGCAGAAGGTCCCTCCAGCTTCAGTCCATATGCTCTGTGTCAGAGGGATCTGTGCAGCTCCTGCATCTCTGTGCCTCTAAATTGTTTCCCTCTCACGATAAACTAGGGGACGCAGTGATATACACATTTTTAGCTTTACTTCTTACAGGTGCCAAGCTGAGGACCCAAGAGGGGTGTGTTTCATACAAGACCAAGCAGGATGCCTGTAGCAGTGTAAGAACTCAAATCCACAGTCCTCAGACATCGCTCATTGTCCCCTTCTTGTTGCTGGCTCTTTGTTGTTGTCGCCAGATGTTAAAATGCTGCTGTGTTTCTACCCTATTCAGACTCGCTATTCCTCAGTTAGAGTCCTAAAGGTGTGTGGAGTTCCCTGTGTTAAGTGAATTTTTTATGGGCAAAGTATTAAGAAAAAGTATTATGTGACCAGCCACGAAAAAGAATATTATATGCCCACGAGGAAAAAGAACGGCTGTTTCAAAGAAACATTTACCAAACTTTGTATCATCCATAAAACCGCACATCCTCCGTGGGACGAGGGTGGAACCGTAATCCCCCTGCGAGTGACAAGTGAGTCCTTCCCATGGCATTCAAACACGGGCCCAAGTTTCCTAAAAGCCATCTGTTTTGCCATTTATGACTTAATGTGAGCTAGAAAAAAAATGTTGCCACAAGCTGTTTTCATCCCTGCGGCCAGCGCCTTGCCCTACCACGTGCCTCGGGAGGATGACCCCTGCGAGGCTGAGGCTGGGAGCCAGGGGGTGGCACCAGGGCTGCCAGAGGTGGTCACTGAGCAAAGCAGCAAGGTGGAAAACCTTCCCGTAACCACCGAGCTTTGGGAACCTTTCTCATTTCCCTCCCAGGCAGGAGCTGTTAAGTCTCAGCATGTCACGCTGGGCGTATCATACCGAAACCTCCTCCCCAGCAGACAAGGCGCAGGGTGATCCAGTCCGGTCGTAACATGGATTTTCTACCCTCATTGCTTAGGAGGACCTCCCTCATTGCCTAAACAGAAGAACAAAACCGAGAAAAACCAGTGAGTTTTCATCTGGGCAGAAAACCTCTGGTCCCATTGGAGGCAGAAGGGAAGTGTTACAGTCCCACGAGACGTTGCAGAAAACAGGTACAAAGATGCCTTTTATTTTCTGGTTGAGCAAGGTGGAATCAAGTGTCTGTGCAACCGAAGAGTGAAATGATGTTTGAGCAAAAGCTGGTTTTATATCCATTCACACTAAGGAAAGTATTTAAGTTCAGCCAAGGTCTTCTTCTGGCTCTCTAACAGCACTGGTTCCCACTCAGGGAGAACAAACGCATCTTTGCTCACAGAAGAAGAATCACGGCTCAGTCTTTTCTTGAGTGACTTTGCTGCAAATTAGCTAGAGGGAGAGAGCAAAAGCTTGTGATGGAAATAACTCTCATCAAGAAAGAATGCTTGAGGGGCTTAGAAATGTGATTTTTATTACCTTTCTGTCAATGTTCAGTGCAGGATAAATGTCCATTTAAGAGCATTAGCGATGCATTCCCTCAGAAGAGACATTTGCAGGACCTCACCCTCCCCAATCTTCTCACCAGCTGCTCAACTCCCTTCGAAAAAGTGAAAGAATGAGCAGTCGGAAGGGCTTTGAAAGGATGTGAGTGTAGGCAACACGCACAAAGGCTGCGTTTCAGCTCCTTTTGCGCAGAGTCCGCCACAGCCGATGCTCGGAGCAGGAGGGGGAACAGCCGCAGGGGGAAGGAGGGACTGTGAAATGTCCCAGCCATGAGCGGGTACTCAACATTTCAAATTGTTTGTTCTGTAAAGGAAGTGAATGTCTGCTCCTGTGAAGGCAGGAACCTTGTTTGTACACCAGGGAGGCAGCATCCCACAAAGAGGAGTGCAGATTTTGGCACAGCGCACACAGAGACAGCTCCCACCTGCCGTAATAGGAGCCAGGTGTGGTGAAAAAATGGTTTTAACAGACGAAGCTTAAAGCTGCACGGTTAGAGCATGTGCCGAAGCTCACTGAGAGTCTTTCTGAACACTGGTAGGCAGGGAGAGTCTGTGCATTTGTCATGCATTTAGTCGATGCGTTTCCTGGCTGAAGATAAATCAAAATGGGACCTGAACCCCTCTGGGGGCTCCTGGGTGCTGTAACTGACCTCAACACTCAGTATTGCCAGCTTGAAGACTGTGACATCAGTCTGTAAAATTTACATTTAATTAATGATTAATGCTCCCCATTCTGGCCAGGCAAGAGGGCACGATGGTGCCCCAGGGGCAATGGTGAAATGTTTGGTCCTTGCAGCAGCTTTTGAAACAGGGTCAGACAACAAACAGACAACACTGAAGCACCTGATGGCCTCCCATCCCACAGTCAGTTGTGTCAGGAGGAGGTCTTCTCTTGGCACTGACTCCATTTCTCCATCTCCTCTCAACAGCAGAGGTTTTGTTTTCCTAGATGTCCATCTAGGAAATCCATCTTTGCTAAATTTCCAGAGTGTCTAGGAGACAAGGAAGATCTCTGGTTCGTAATGCCAGAGCACTGAGAAATAACAAAAAATGCTCTGCCAAGCCACGAAATCTTTTAAGATCCCTTCAGAGATTGCAAAAGAGTGGAGCAGAAGTGCGTGTCCCTGAGCCCACCGTGACGGGAGCATGGGGCTGTGGGGAGAGGACAATCTATGGTCCCGTCTGTCCTCGCACAAAAAACGCAGTGCAGAGGGGAGGGAGGGCTGTAACCCCCCAAACTCCCTTCTGCCCTGGTAAAACACCCCGCTTTTGAAATACTTTCCTGACGTTCACACCCCTTCATCTGTTTATTTTTAACAGCTAACATTTTCTGAACATAAATGTCATCTCAGCTGTATTCCCAGAGCTCAATTCATTCTGGTCCCATAACCATTCTTTTATACTTATAGCATATATTTTGCATTAGCTAAATTAGATTTTACTCTGTTGTCAGTGACTGTCAGTTATGATGCTTTTGACTTTCAGTTGCAAAATGTATGCAGGGTCGAGAGGCAGCACAGTAAGCTGATGTTTGAAGCCTGAATTAGTCTTTTAATAGCCAAAAAAAATGCTAGGAAGATGGGACTCATAAATGACTTTAGACACGCAGCTGTAATTATTACATGCATTGGATTTCTGTATACATATAGAGGGATTTTTAGGAGGCTGGTTGCTATGGTAACTTCTTTACTGCATGGTCCATATGTTGCTTCTGAAATTCTTTTTCCTGATGGAAAATTACACCCGTGGACACGGATGGCATTTGTAAATCTCCCAAAAAAGCAACAATTTTCCTTTTCTTCCTAAATGTCATCAGCTGTGCAATGGAAGCCTTTGAAGTTCGATTCTCCCCCTTGTCAGTTCACCAAGCAAGAGACGTGAACTGCATCCAAACCTTCCCTTCCCTGCCTCTAAACCTTTGCCTCGCCTTGCTGAAAGCCTGCCAGTAGTAAATGCCCTGACTTTTTCATGGGATGAGGTCAGAAAAAGTTGTGTTCAAAAATAGCTATTTCTCCAGGTGACAGCTGAAAGTGTAGCAAAGTGAGCAGCAGAGAAGGGCTTGGACGCTCATCCCAATGTGAACTCAGTTCTCCGGATGTGATCATTTGGATTTTCTGTCCCTAAATCAAATTCAATGACTAAATGTTTGGGGTTTTTTGGTCTTGGTGTTGGGGTTTTTTTGTTTTCTTTTCCTAGGAAAAAAAAAAAAAGTTGTATTTTGCAGGTTGCAAAAGGCGTTTCATGAAAACACGTCAACGCTGCAGCTGTGGCACTGAAAGGCTATTGGTTTCAACAGTGCGTTCACCAGGAGGTTTCACACCTCTCCTTTGGGACCGGGGCTTGCAAGCGCTGCTCCATCCCATAGCAGGGTGGAGAAGCTGTGGTGAGTTCCTGACCGTGAACCATTCCTGGACCATCTCCGTCCTCCAGTTTGCCAAAGCGAGGTACCCGCGTTGCTGGCTCAGCAGCGTGCACGCCGCGATGCACGGCTCCTTGGAGCAGGCAGGTTGGCTGCAGCTCTCCGGCGTGGCCGTTACGCCATTGCCATTGATTGAGGAGGCCCAATTTTCCCACGTTCTGCCTGAACAAGGCTGAAAGGAGAGCAGTATTTCTGAACACAGAATGAAAATTGGTTCTAAAAATTGCCACGGAGCAGAGTTACTGTCTTCCACGTAGCTCAGTATGTCACTGTTGTACAAAAATGAATGAAAAGCTGGAAAGTAGAATAAACTCAGCTCCAGGTGCATGCACAGCTGGGAACACAGTGTGCTTTCGGCTGCTGCACCGTGTTCTCGGGGTGGACAGGGCAGCAAATTAGAGCCGTCCATAGGCACACTGTTATTTGTTGATGTGTTTTTTGTTGGCTTTGAACCTTTAAACAGTTCTTTTAAGGTAGTGGCATTTCTCTATTCAGCCACTGGCGTTGGGGGGAAAAAAACCCAGACCCAACTACCTGCACTGTTGCAATCAATTGCTTTGCCTGGTCTGTTTTTGAAGTTTAAACCAAGGGATTAGCAATCCACAATGGAAAACTCCAGCACTGGGGCTGATGGAGCGATTCCCTGAGCCGAGAGCGGGGCTGGACTGTTTGGTGTGTCCATGCTCATACTGCACCTCAGCATTTCATTGCTGCCATCAGCCATGAACACATGCGCATCTATAAAATATGGATTTCAGTGAGGCTGGATTAGAGCTGGATTTAACTCTGTGTATCTGAAGTTTACCAAAAACCCAGAGCCATTTAAATGTATTTTTAACCTTATTTTTCCCAGCAATTCTTATTAATGGCTGTGGCTTGGAAGCAACTGCATTTATATACCTAAAGAGTCTGTGAATGTTGGCTTTTTAGAAACCTTTCTCGGTGCCTTACACAGCTGCACTTCTGTTTTACATTGAAAAGGTTTGGCACCTTAGCAGTATAAAGTTATAGGTTTTATCCCTAAAACTTCCCAAATGCAGTTTCCATTATTAACACAATTGTGACAGCTATAGTTTGTTTATATTGCTTCACCTGGGGCACATAAACTTAAAGGACTGAAAATACCTCCATGCAATAAAAGAATTTTATATAATTGCTACCTCTTGCTGTAAGGGACAGCTGGCCTTTGAAAGTTGGGAACTCATTTACGTCATTGAAGTAAAATGTAAGCCTGGGGTTTAAATGACTGTAATTTATGTTTCTGAAGCTCAAAACACAAATATGGCTGTCCAAAGGGCAAATACCTTTCCAAACAAACTAATACTCGTAATTCAACTTGGAGAGTATGTGTGTCTGTGGTCTCCTGACAGGAGGCTATCAATGGCTGTCCAGCATTGCTGTTTTCTTTTGATACTTATTCACTTATTATGTGTGTTATCCCTGGTTTGTTATCCCTGATGTTAAAATTTCTATGGACAGCTTCCTAATTCAGCTGCTTTAAACGTTTCCTAATCTGCTGTGCAAGGCTGGGCCGCATCCCTCTGCAGTCACCAGGGATGTGTCCCCAAGCTGCCACCCGTTGTCACCGGGGCCTCCGACCGGTCCAGCCCACCAGGTAGATGTGGCAGTGGTTGTGTCATCGAAGCGTCTCTCTTAGCTGAGAATGGCTAATTTCTTGTGGCTGGACAAAGATCCACTTCCTGTGAGCAGAATAGGTAGAAATGACCCCGCATTTCTTGTGCTGAGCATTTTCTTGTCACTGTCTCTAAGCATTTGTCTGAACACCATTTATATACTTTGGGTTTAGGGCCCAGTTCCAAACAGCTGTTGCTTGTTTAGCTTTTTCTAATTTTTTTTGTTGTTGTTGTTTTTAATTTATAACACTGAAAATCTCTCTGGAATGGGCTGACACCAAAAATGTTTGTTCTAGCCCTTGGATGAAAGCACCCACCCATGGTCCATGCTTTTATGATTTGCAAATTCACCAACACTTATTATGGCACTGCAAAACAACAGTGACAAAAGGAAATTCAACCACAGCTCCCTCGGAGCAAATTCCAGGCTCAGAGCTCTGCTCCAAGCCCATCATGACAGGGGAGCCTGCATCCATTTAGAAGGTATATTTCCAAGTCTCACTTCTGGCGTGATCATGCTCTGCCTTGGCTCCCTCCAACAGTTGTCATTTGCTTTTAATATCTGTTCAGATGTATCTGTGACTTAAAAAGAATTAATCTCATTTTCATCATTTTCAAGAGTTCGGTTGTGCTGCCCAGAATAGCTCAGCGGAGAAGAGCAAATGGCCGATTTTCTTAGTCTTAAGTGTGAATACTGAAATCAGGTTACTAGTGCAAGACGACCGTGGAAGGTGAATTCAAATTTCACCTGAGCGTTGTGTAGGTGAACTCTGTTCCCTCCCTTAAAGCACTTTTTTGGGCAAAAGTAAGCACAACTTTAGCATATCCAGCTAAAATGAGGCTGGATATTCAGGTCCCGCTGTACCTGCCCTCGTGGCAATAGTGACCATGAACCTGCCGAGAAGGTGAGGACACAGCCCAGTGGCTTCATCCACATCATCTCCTTTCCATCTCGTATGGGCTGAGCACATCCTCCTTACATGGTACTGGAGTTTTATTTGATGTGTTAATCATCTGGCGTCTGGGAATGCCGTGGCTCGCTGGGGACCCCATTGTTAGCTGTTGTGGGACAAAATGTCCCTTCTCCATAGAGAGCTCTCAGCAGCTTGCAGGCTAACCCTTGCTTAACAGTTATTTTTCCTTCAGAATCATAGTGGAAGTATTGAGGAGGGAATTTGGGAAAAAAACACAGAAGTGGCTTTAGAAAATGTGTTCGGAGTTCTGCTCCCGAGCGAGACGGGGAGCCTGAAAGCAAGCCCAGTCCTTCCTTCCCAGCACAAGTGCAGCCCCCGGGATGTGCCGTCATGTCCCGGGAATGTGTTTCCTGGACAGGCTGCATCCACCTCCCTCCGCTTGCCCGTTCTGCCGGGACCAGCCTCCCTTGCTCCTCTGGCCAAGCCTGCTCTGCGGGGAGGCACAGCCTGGCGCTGGGGACCGGGGCAGGCACAGAAGAACCACTACCAAAGGGCAAAGACCTTCTTTTCACCCGTTTTTTGGAGGAGCACAGCTGCCTGCAGCTGCTGCTGCAGCGAAGAGTGGTTATGGACCAGACACCCATGTTAAAAACCCACAGTGTGAAACTATCTCAGACTGCACCAAGGGCAGTGGTGGACCTGTTTTCCAGCTGCACCATCAAAAGTTTGCCAGACGCAACTGAGCTGAAGCTCGAGCAAATGCAAAGCTGGAGAGCTGCTGCACCCATGAATAGGGGTTCCCTGATAGGGAACAGTCACAGATGCCAAATGAAGAACATATTCCCTCAAAGAAACCCAATGGTTAACTGGACCATCAAGTATGAACCACTGGTCGGTGCCATATGTGCATGGAGGTGGCGGTGGGGCTGGCAACCCAAAGAGCATTTTCCTTTTCTTCCTCCCCTTTCAGGGCTGGATGTCCCAGGTTCAATGGGAATTTAACGTGTTCCAAAGAGGACACTATAATGAGGAGGTTTGCTGCCAAGCAGGGGCTCGTCCCTTCCTGAGGTCCAAGTGATGGAGGTGACTGCCGTGTTCAGGGACTGCTCTCAGGGTCCAGGCAATTCTTTCCAGTCCTACCCCTGTGTCACTGGTACCTTTTCTTCTCTATCTGCTCAGAAACGGCTGCAGGTGCTGAGAATTTAAAGCCTGGTCTTTAAGATCTATCGTGGCTGAAATGTCTATAAACACCTTGAGTCTCTTTAGAGATCGCTGTGCTTGCCAAACTCCGCAGCTTACTAGTACATCTCATTATACGCAGTGCTTTCCCCCCTCCTGCAGCCCATGATGATGTGAGAACTGCAGGGAAAGTAAGTTTAGAGACTTCAATACATCCTCAATGCCTAAACTGAAAAAGTAGATGAAGAAGCTCTAATTTAATTAAAAAGTTGCAACAGTCTTTAAGATGACTTCAAGTCTTGGAGCCTGTCTGCAGCTTTTTTCCAGCATTGGCAGTTATTGATATTGAAGTATTATCAGAAAAGGCTTTTTCCTTTTCCCCCCCCGTATATTAGTAACCCAAGACCATGTATTGCTCAGCTGAAATCTGCTAAACATTAATCACCAGATTCTGTGTTTTATGGCTGAAATAAATCTCGTTAGAAAACAGCAAAAACAATCAGTAAGACTAGTGGCATGACTCGCCATACCCTCGCTGACTGAAATAGGTTGTTTATAGGAGTTAAAATTTTGTTTTCAAGTAGAAATATTATATGTTTCACAGCTGACTGGGGTGTGTCTGTCCACTCAAACGGATCCAGGCTATTAATCAGCAGGTATCTTCTCTGTGTGTGTTTTAAGAGGATGACAAGGTACTTGATCTAGAAGAGCTCCAAGGATATACAAGGGGCGATATTTTCTTGGATTTTGACTGCAACAGAAACTGCATTTTCTCTTCCTTTTTCAGGGCTGGGTCTCGAACAGTATGGTTTGGTGGTTGCAGAGCTGCGTGACATTGCCCACCACGGGAATGTTCTCCTAACCAATAGGTGCTGTATCCACGGATATTTACGTGAGGGTTGTCATCAGGATCAGAAATTTTGAAGCAAATATCCCAATTATCTCCGCTTATGGAAATTTGGGTTGCACCGTGGAGTGGTGCTGCAGCACATGAACCGGATGGATTTTGGAGGACATGAGACCAGATGATGTGCTCTGGTTCACCTAAATGCATGGGTCACTCATGATCACTCAGTACCAGGACCAATCCCCCATCAAAACATCTAGTATGGACACTCACTTCTCAGATCTGCTTGCTGAAGCTAATGCAGATGCAGCCACTAACCATGCTCTGCCCACAAATACGCTCACACAGCAGTAACCAGCCCCCAGCTCATGGCGATCCAGTTCATCTTTCTAGAGCGAGGTTATTCCTGTCCAACCAAACAAGAAGAGACACTTATCATTTTAGGGACTTTCCACCATTTATCTTCCCATCCCCTCTCTCCTCTCCACAGGTGTACACTTGATACAGTCGCTTTTCTCCAGCAAAAGAACCCGATTTCGTGGTGGACAGGAATGCTGACCCACTTGCCTTTTGCTGCGAGCATCCATCAAACCCAGCCTGTGTGTCCCCTGGAGTATTAATTTTCCTCTTGACAGCAAAGATAAATGACTCCCCCAGGGCTGTTTGCTCATGTCTACTCAAGGTTTCTGTGACGTTTCTTGAAGATGACCTGTTTTTTAAACACACAATGAGTTTTCTTTCCACTGCCACCTACCAGTGCGAAGGCAGAGATAAATTTGTTTTAAGAAAACCTTATGGTGCTGATCGCCAACACATCCTCTCTCTCTGCTCTCTGCTTTAGACTTCTTCTGGTTCCTAGATGTTTCTGGCTGCGATATTTTTCCCTCATTTGGGCTTGCCCTGCACAGATATGGCGATATTTTATTTGAGGTGGAACAACCAAAAGAATACATATTTTCCAGTATTTTTCCAATCCACCACAATTTTTTCACCAATTCATCATGAAATCTGGCTTATTTTTTCCCATCCTGGTCTTTCCTCTTTCTTCTGCAAGACTTCCCCAACACCGTGCTACCAAGTTCCAAATGGTGGGAATATTCCCCATAGGAAAATTCCCGTGTCTCTAGAATTATGGCCACTCTCTGACCACCGCTAATACACCAGAAGTCCACAACTCAAGAGGCTGGGACCTGCTGTTTGAATCGTCAAACCAAAGGAAAGGGGTAGTTTGTGTTTGTTTGTTGTTTAGGACAATGGTTTCACTGGATTGTTCAAGGTGGCGCATTCAAACGTGTTACGTCGGGAACATTTGCTGTGAAGACAGCACACGGTAATCCCCAACTTCACCAACAGTTGCACAGTTAATCTCCCTCACATTCATTGCTTTTAGCTTTTTAATAGATTTCAAGATTATTTTTTGTTTGTTTGTTATAAGATATTTCTGGAAGCAACAACCATGTTTGTAAGTATCTGTCTCTTAAGAGAATTTATTTCCCGACAATGTCCCCTGGGAGCAGAGTAAAGCAATGGCCACCCACTTGCCAGAGCCTCACCTGCTCACAGGTAGTTCATCCTCTGCAAAAAAAAGTGCCATGAAAACTGTTCTCCTTCTCTCCAGACACATCAAATGAACCTGAATGCTGCGTGCCACAGCTCGCTGCAGACCTGGGAAAGCACGCAGGTAACACAAGGAAACAGGAGCTGGATTTGTTATCGAAATCTGCATGATGAGGCATGCAGAGAAATAAGGGGAAAACAGATTCAATTCCCCAGTTTTCTAATTTTGGAGAGCTTGTCTTTGCAACATAGCTTTTTAATGTCATCCTTGGCAAAAATGTCCTTCCTTTTATTTCCCTCCTCCCAGAAAACACAAACCCGCCCTGCGGTATCGTACGCAGAGTGGCCTGGTCCTGCGCCGTGAAATACCAAACACCCGCATTTGTAAGGAACACTTCCAGCCCTGGCTGTGATTAAACCCCCGTAAAACTGAAGGAACTCTCTAGCCAGATTCATCCCAGTGTTGAAAGAGCGAAGGCTGTGGTTGCCACTTTCCAGTTTCCCTTGGCACAAGGATTTTCCAACCAGCCAGGACATCCCGAGGATGGGAAA